>OX344724.1:26443138-27799094 GCA_947034835.1 Ballota nigra
AAATTTGCGCAGATTTATAACAGTCCACTTCCTTTTCCTTCCCTTTCACTTTCACTCATGAAAAAAATAAGAAATGATGTGGTTTTCATATGTTCTTCACGTATAATTGGTGTATTTGTCATTGCCTTCAACCTCACCGTACGTATTTGTCATTGCCTTCAACTTCACCGTACGTTTTCACATTTTTAACCGTTTAAATGTCATATTTTTATTGTTTTAATTTTTTAGTACACTATTAGGTAATGAGCATGATATATGTTTATTTGATGGGTTTTAGTATGATTGATGATATATGTTTATTTGATGGGTACGTTAATTTTAGTTTGTGTGATATTTATACCTTTTTTTAGTCGAAACTCTGCTCAATTTTTATGTACACTATTAGATAAATTGTGTGATATTTGTTTATTTGATTGGTTTACTATGATTGATATATATGGTTGTGTTGGATTGATTTTTGTGAAGGAAAAATTTGTATATCCTTATTTTTAGGCAAATGCTGCCCAATTTTTTACAACTCATGTGATATTTACTTTTAATCTGTAACAGATGCAATTTCCAGATCGTGGTTGGATGTACTCAATACCTAGAATGATAGGAGGGGGCATTAACTCTGCCTTTTGCAATAAAATTGATGAGTTTATTGAGTTTGCACTACAACATCCATGCAGTATGGATTGTATGGGTAATATTAGGTGTCCGTGTAAAGACAGAAGAGCAGAAATATGAGATTCTTGAGTGTTGATGAGGTTAGAACTCATCTTGTGATTTCCGGTTTTGTTCCCCGTTATTGCAACTGGACCAGTCACGGTGAACAACGGTAAAATGTTGACATTGAAACCGTAGAATACTGGTATACTGGGTGGAGCGGTGGTGGAAGTTCTGATGTTGGTGGTTCAAGTTATGTTCCGTATACTCAATTTGAACCATAAATAGAGGATGAACCTGATAGATATCGGATGATGATTGCAGAATCTGTTTTGGGTGGTCAACCACAATTCAATGAAACACCTATGGAAGAGGAACCAAATCATCGGTCAAAGAAGTTTTTTTATATGCTTAAAACCGTTGATCAAAAGATGTTTCCTGGTTGTGAGACTGAGACGCAGTTGTCATTCAATGCTCAAATGTTGAACATCAAAACTGAAGGCAAGGTCAGTCAAAAAGTGTTCAATCAATTTGCTAAATTTTTCAAACGAGCTCTACCTGAAGACAACACGGCGCCTGATAATTTCTATCAGAGCAAGAGGCTCTTGAAGGATATGGATCTACCCTTTGAGAAGATTGATTGTTGTACAAACGGTTGCATGTTGTTTTGGGATGAGGATGAGGATGAGGATCATTGCAAGATGTGTGGTCACCCACGGTACAAACCATCTGGTCGTACAAAAAGTAAGAAGAAAGTGCAGTTGAAGGCTTATAAGGCAATGTATTACCTTCCAATCACTCCTCGTCTAGAGAGGTTGTATCAATCTAGTGCCACGGCTAAAGACATGACATGGCATGCTGAGGAGTGTTCTGGTGAGAATTCTGGAGAGATGCGGCATCCTGCAGACTCGGAGGCATGGAAACATCTTAATAGGAAGTTTCCAGATTTTGCAAGGGAGACGAGAAATGTGAGGTTAGGCTTGTGCACGGATGGTTTTGCTCTATTTGGAATGCACGAAAAAAAGTATTCATTATGGCCTGTGCTGTTGACCCCGTACAATCTACCTCCTTGGTTGTGCATGAAGCCTCAACATATATTTCTTAGTATCTTGGTTCCTGGACCACACAACCTCAAGCATAAATTGGATGTATATCTCCAGCCATTGATTAAAGAGTTGAAATCTTTGTGGTCTACGGGGGTGGAGGCCTATGACGTTCATAGGAAGCAGAACTTCACGATGCGAGCTGCACTTTGTGGACCATTAGTGACTTTCCAGCATTTTCTATGTTGTCTGGGTGGTCAACAGCAGGAAAACTAGCATGCCCGTATTGCATGGACGGTTCTGATACATTCTATCTTCCATTGAGTAGAAAAGTGTCATGGTTTGACAACCATCGCAAGTTGCTTCCTCCTGATCATCCCTTTCGGAGGAACAAAACAGACTTTCTAAAGGGTAAAAATGCAGTAGGCCGCCCAAGACCACGGATTCGATCAGGTATGTGTCTGGGTATTGAATCACTGCTTATGTTTATGTGTCTCATATAAATAAGTTAAGCATATATAAATTAATTATTTCAGGTGATTCGTTGTTGTATGAGGTTACAATCACTGATTTGATGAAGACAACTGAGGCGGGTGCAATGGAGCACAATAAACGCATCCAGGGTGGTTGGAAGAAGAGAAGTATCTTTTGGGACTTACCTTATTGGAGCAAGTTGTTGATTCGACACAATTTGGATGTGATGCATATAGAGAAAAATGTTTTCGACCACTTGTTTCATACGGTCTTGGGTACTGAAGGGAAGACCAAAGACACTTCAAAATCCAGAGATGAGTTGAGGCTCTTCTGTTCTCGTGCTTCCCTACACAAGGATGAGCAAACAAGAACATATCCCTAGGCCTCTTACACAATTAGTAAATCAGAAAGGAAGAATTTGTGTAAGTGGGTGAAAGAGTTGAGCTTTCCTGACAATTATGTGTCGAATTTGGGAGACAGAGTTGACACGGAAACCGGAAAGGTGTCTAGAATGAAGAGTCATGATTGTCACGTGTTCATGCAACGACTCTTACCTATTGCATTTCGGTACTCACTTCCCAAGAATGTATGGAGTGTCATCACGGAATTAAGTCTCTTTTTCAGACACTTAACGGCATCAACTATTACAGTTGAGGACATGAGGCGTTTGGATGGGGAGATCTCTGTTATTCTATGCAAACTTGAGCGGATTTTTCCACCCAGCTTCTTCGACTCGATGGAGCACTTACCCGTACACTTAGCGTATGAAGCCTCAATTACTGGTCCCGTACAATATCGATGGATGTACCCTTTTGAGAGGTAATTCTATACCATTTTTTAGATCGACTTTTAAGATCAATACTGAATAAATTTTCTAACACTTCTTGTTTTAGGTATTTGCACAACTTAAAGCTCAATATTGGAAATGCGGCCCACATCGAAGCATCAATTGTTAATGCATACCTTACTGAAGAGGTTGGAGCATTTTGTTCTTACTACTTCGACGATTAAGTTCAAACCAGAATCAGAAATGTGCCTCGCAACTACGATGGTCGTGGAGTAGACCATCCCCTTCGTGATGTTGAAGGTATGTTATCTGTATTTTTGCATCCGGGTCGACCAATGGGTAAGGGCACCAAACGACCGTTCAGGGGCAGTATTGAAGAGGAAACAATACATTCATATGTTTTGATGAATTGTCCTGAAGTCCAACCGTATATAGAGTAAGTAATTTAATTTTATAGTTGAGTTTTTTACAATATGTATACTGTTGATATCTGAAAAGTAATTAATTTCTTTTTTCTGATATGTAAGGATGTTATGTGAGTATAAGCGTCAAGTAGAACTAGACATCACAGATGCAACAATTTTTCAATCCATCCCCAATGATTTTATGTTTTGGTTCCAACGTTACGTGAGTATTACATAATTATATGATTTTTACCCTATAACAAATATGTTATTATTTTTATACATGATAATTTAATATTTACAGGGACAAAGTGGCCTACTTAATAACAACCCACATCTTGAAGCTTTGAGCAAAAGACCACTACGTAGTGTGGTATCATACCACGGATATTACGCAAATGTATACAAATTTCATACTGAAGCGTATGCTTCAACGAAATCGACTACAAACACTGGTGTTTGCGTTACCGGTGCAAACTACAACGAAGAACCCATCGATTACTATGGAGTGCTGCAAGAAGTAGTTGAAATAGAATATACGAGTTGGTCGAAGAGGACGATGGTGTTATTCTTGTGTGAATGGTATGATCCAGGGAACCAAGGAACAAGAGTCGATAAAAACTACAAGATTGTTGATATCAACACAGGAAAGAAGTTTCCGGCGGCATACGATCCCTATATTTTTGCAACGCAAGCATCTCAGGTATATTATTGCAAATACCCCGAATCAAGTAGGCCCAACTTGAGGACAATTTGCAAAGTGAAGGCAAGATCATTGGTTGAAGTTTCTAATCCGTCAAACAAAGACGGTGTAGAACCGGCATATCCATTTCAAACAGAGATACAAGAGGCTCAAGAAGAAGACGACGAGGAAGAATACGACGATTAGAATTACTAAATTATTGTATATATAACAAGTGAGAAACGAAAATAAATTAATTTGGTGAATTATGAAAAAAAAAATGAATCAATTTGGATACATATACAATTAATTGCATACAAATGAACGAATTATAAATTTAAGCGGGAGTCGGAATAAATAATTTTACCAAACTAATAAAAATTAAATGGCCACAACATTTATAAAAACAAGTGAGAAACGAAAATGAATTAATTTTGTGAATTATGGAAAAAAAAATGAATCAATTTGGATACATATACAATTAATTGCATACAAATGAACGAATTATAAATTTAAGCCGGAGTCTAAATAAATAATTTTACCAAACTAATAAAAATTAAATGGCCACAACATTTATAAAAACAAGTGAGAAACGAAAATGAATTAATTTGGTGAATTATGGAAAAAAAGAGTCAATTTGGATACATATACAATTAATTGCGTACAAATGAACGAATTATAAAATTATGCATTGTCGAAATAAATAATTTTACAAAATAAAAAAAATAGTTGGGCAAAATATTTTAATAAACAACTTAGATACGAAAGGAAATTAATTTGATGAATTATAAAAAAAAATGACTTAATTTGAATACATATACAATTAATTGCATAAAAATAAACGAAAGTGGCTTGTGCCCTAGTGGCGCGCGCCCCCTCCTCTTGCACAAGAGGTCCCGTGTTCGATTCCCCTTGGGCGCAAAATTGGATTAATTGTTCAAGGCCTAATAAAACCAAGGATGCAGAAGTCGGAAAACGCTAGACGGGCGTTTTTGGGCCGCCTAGCGCCTAGGCGCCGCCTAGGAAAATCCGCCTAATTTTTTATTTTTATTTATTTTTTACTTTAAAATTTTAATTTGAAATTTTAGAGATGAAAAGTCAAAACAATTAACATAAAATTATAGTCATAATAAATTACAAAATAAAAAGTAAGTACTCAAAGGTCTACTTCAAAATAAAAACAAATGTTTAATCATTCATCAATGACAATAACCAAATTAAACGGTACGATTATCGGAAGGTTGCTCATCTCCATAAACGCGATCATCGTCATAATCAAACTCGAACTCAACGTCCTCCTCTACTTCCTCATCATCGGAAGAGAAATCATCCTCATCAAGATCTCTTAGTCGGACGTTTTTTCGAGGAACATCCTCCACCTCATCATGAGAACTCGTAGTCAAAGCCAAGCTCAAACCCGAACCCGAGGCAATATCTTCCTCCACAACATTATCATCAACAGATTCAACCCCACCAATAATCCAATCTCATAATCATGAAGGCATAAATAGTTAAATACAATTAAATTAACAATTTACTTAATCTTCTAAGTTTAACTTTAAGTTCTAATCATGAATACAATTGAATTAAAAATTTACTTAATCTTCTAAGTTTAAGTTCTAATCATGAATACAATTGAATAAACAATTTAATAGATAAAAAAAAAACTTGAACTTACCTCCTTTGGCTTCAGCAGCGACCGGCGGCGGACAGCAGACGGGCGGCGGCAGCGGACGGGCGGCGTCAGCGGACCGGCGGCGGTGGCAGAGGTCGGGCGGCGGCCGGGCAGCAGATGACGGCAGCGGCGGGCAACAGAGGTTAGGGCTTTTTCAGTTTTCTTTCTTCCCCTTTCTGTTTTTAACTTTCCCGACTCTGTATGTGAAAGGTAAGGCTTTTGCTTTTTAGTTTTTAAGTTTTTTTCACTTAATTAATTTTGAATAAAAAAAAAACCGACTTTGACCGACTTGGCCGCCTAGGCGGCGCCTGGAACCGAAAACGCCCAAATTGACCGATTTTGTCCAAATCGCGGCGGCCGGACCGTTTTTTGCATCCCTGAATAAAACTAATATAGAAGGTGGACCTCATATAATAAGCAATGGGCCGGGTGGCCCAGTGGTCCGCGCCCGCCCCGGGTGCCCGGGCTCGAACCACGCGAGCCACTTTTTTTTTTTGTATAGGCTCGGTAATTTGCGACGGCCAAATTCCTTCGCAAATTTTGAATTTTGCGACGGAAAACAGTCCGTCGCAAAATCTAACAGAAAAAAATAAAAAAAAATATATAAACATTTGCGACGGAATGTGGCCATCGCAAATGTTGTTGACCCAATCGGGTCTAACCCGAAAGATTTGCGACGGACTACAGTCCGTCGCAAATTCTGTGTGACCCGGCCGGGTCTGACCCGTCAATTTTGCGACTGATTTATCCGTCGTTAATTTGCGACGGACGGCAAAATCCGTCGCAAAAATTAGCTACGGCTGTTTTAGGAACGGATACGTGTTCGTCGCAGAATCCGTCGCAAAATACTATTTGCGACGGATTTTCCATCGCAAAACAGTATTTTTTTTGTAGTGTTACTAGCATACAGTGGGACAAGCTAAATAGGAAAACTGGAAATACATAGTGAATTTGAGAAATTTTTATTTTAAGATAAAAATATTTAAAAATAACTTTATACTTAAAAAAATATTACAAAGTGATAAGTCTCATGGTGCCTTAGGTGAAATGATTTCACACGGTTTTTACCTATTAAAATGGATTATGTGATATATTAAAATTAAATATAAATTGCTTACTTACTCAAATTGGATTTTTATTGTTGATAAATTGCAGAGTTTTTTTTTTTTTGTTCTCACACTAGAAACAGAAAGCGAAACAAATTCAAAGAACAAGAAAACAGCATACGACATGCATTAATTTTACCTGCAAAAAACATTTTTAAATTAGAGTAGTCTCTTGTCAATTTGAACTTTTTTTTCAAGTATTTATTGTTGTATATACACATTAATTACTATTATAGATATAAATTGTTATTTAAAGAAATATTAACTTTTAAATAGTGATAGTAATTATGCACAATAATGATATAGGGTTAATTGCAAATAAAATCACAACCTTTTCATAAATTGCAATTTAATCTAAACTTTTGAATCGTTGCAAACAAAACCTCTATTTATAATTTGTTAGCAATTCCAACTAAAAGACCAATTTCAATTTGCTCAAACGTAATGATTAATTATGTGTTGTCATCCGAACCAATCTAAACATATTAATACAATTACTTATTCATTGTCAGGTAGGTGAAACATTATTTTCGAACCTTAAAAAAATTGGTTGTTAGTTCAAATTGCAACCAAATAATAAATTCGAGTTTTGTTTGCAACGATTTAAAAGTTTAGATTAAATTGTAATTTGCGAAAATGTTGTGATTTTATTTGCAATTAACTCTAATAATATATGTATACATAACAGTGATATTTAAAAGAATCGAGTTCGCGGTGATTTTGTTGTGTTTAATTTAATATCCCATCATTAATTAATACAAATCCTAGTCATAACTGGCAAATTTATGTATATATGGTGAATAGTAAGTGGGATTGTTAATATAGAGTGGTTGTGAGTTTGTTAATGAAATTAAAGTATATCGCCTTTGGGAGGGGCGAGTTTCCCTTTTTTTTTTTTTTCTCGCCTTTGGGAAGGGCGAGTTCCCTTTTTTTTTTTTTTTATCTCGCCTTTGGGAAGGGCGAGTTTCCTTTTTTTTTTTTTTTTATCTCGCCTTTGGGAGGGGCGAGTTTGTCTTTTTTTTTTTCGTCATTAGTTATGATTGTTCAATGATGAAGTGGGTTAAAATAGGGTGGATTTTAGTTGATTTTAGTAATTATTGTTCAATGATTATGTGATGATTATTCAATGATATATTATAACTAAACCCAAATTGCTATTGAGATGGTGTAAAACCCTAATTGTTAGTGGAGATAAATATAATTGTGTATTGAAATTGGTTTATATTTATACTATCTTAAAAAAAAATTATTTTATTGGTTCAAAAGAAACTATAAACTATTTCATAAAAATTGAAAATTATTTCAAACACTAAATAATATTTTTAAGTAATAAATGTAAAATGTAAAAAAATGACATTTATAATAATAGTACCAATACAATTAGCGATGGCCCAATCGACCACCCGTTCCACATTGCGGCGGACGTCTTTCACGATAATTACGACGAGGTTGTTGTTCATGTTGGCTTGGTCCGGGCTCCTCTCCGTATGTGTCCGCATATGGTATAGGCGTTGAACTGCAAAATGGGCGTTGTGCGAATTGAGGTCGATGTTGATAATAGGTACTCATATTAATACCCGTATTTAATATGTCAGTAAATGAACCAGGCCATGATGTAAGAAGATTTGTCACAGATTTAGTTAATTTAGATCAATAATATATATTAAAATATATACTATTTATAAGTTGATATTACATACCTGGTTCATTATAAGGTGTCTGAAAACTGGGTTGAGGTATCTCCTGTTGCAACGTCGATGTAGAAGCAGGCTGGGGTACCCCCTCAACGCTATCCCAACCAACTATCAAGTTAACAATAACATATCATAAGTAAATAAACATAATCTTTAAAAAAATATTATTTATTAAGGGTTATGTGTAACTTCCATACCATTTCCAGCAGGATGTGTGTAAGAAGCTCCAAGTCCAAATGAGGGCAACTCATAACTTGTGTGAGGCGTAGGCTGAGGTGGCCACTCATTTGATTGCTGAGCATCTATCAAATTAATAGAAATATACATAAACAAGTAAATATAATTTTTTGAATAATTTTAATTTATTATTGTAACTTTGATAATATTGAATTACACACCGTATGCAGTTGGTGTGTTGCCCAAAATTCGAGACGCTCCATACTGTTGGCCCATCGATGTAGAAGCATCTGTAACATGTTATAAAAATATTTAATAATTAAATAAATATAAACCCAAGGAATATCATATTTACAAGTGTAATTCCGTAAATTGCATACCGTTTCCAGCAGTATGTTGTGTGCGGGGCTCAGATTGAGGTACTCGATATTGAGTACCTTGTCGGGGAAAAGGGGAATCTGATGGCCTGCCGAGGAATGTCTTCTTCGACTCGCAGACGTTGAAGGACCTTCATCGCCGTCACGCTCTACAGACCTCCTTCTTGTTTGTCCTCTACTTGTTGCCCCGACTTCTACGTTTTCAACTGAGGCTCGTGGATGTTCAAGATAAGTAGAAGATTCAATAATAGGCTCCACTTCAGTGATGAAATTCTCAGCTGTTTCTAAAAATTCCTCCATTGATGGTCTATTATCAATGTGAGCCCGTCGTTTACTGATTTTAAATTTTCGAAACCAGCTTACCTGTAACAAAAAAAAAATAGAATGTTATTCATATTTCAAACATAAAAAATGAATATATAATAAAATTTGTGATATATAATTTACCAAAACATCACTGGCAGACGTTTTTGGTGGTTGGAAGCCTCGGACCGGTGCTGCAGTATACTCCACTGGTGAAATCAATCGTCGTGTAATGTCATAGTACCACTGCATATAGTCATTCGTGACCGGATCACCCCCGTTGATAGGCGTGCAAGGCATGAATGGTTGTCTGCTTCTCCAATATCTAATCCATTTGTCATGCTTGGTCGTCCAATCAAAGCCGGTTCTCCCCTGGCGGTTATACTCATGCAAGCTCTGGTCCCAGAGGCGAGTTTACCCGACAAAATCTGGTACACCAAAGTCGCTTCTGGTAGGCGCGATTCCCTTTATTTTGGACGTCCAAAAGCTTATATCGCCTCTGGTAGGCGCGATTCCCTTTATTTTCATAAACACCATCCCTTCCACCCTATTTTCACCACCCCCTTTCAAATATACCCCAAATAAAAAAATTTGCCGTCATAACTCATAAGTAAGATTTGATCTTGATTAGCGTGAAGTTTCATGACTAACTGACCCTCCTACTCTTGCGTACCTGGATTTCAGGGGACACTATCAAGTGGTTCGCTTGTTGCCACTTAAATTATCAAAGACTTCGTAATCCTTCTTAATTTTAATTTAATTGAATTTGGAAAAAAAAGTGAATTTATTAGGCTAACCAACCTTTTTTTTTTCCAGCTATTTCATTGAGTATTTTCAAGTATTATTGTTGTTCATATAAAATGACATTGTTTAGAAAAATGTTTGATTTTGGGTGTTAATCTTTCTATTTTTTTTTTTTTTTTCACAGAAGGTGTTGTTTATTTTAAAATCACACAACATAGGCACAGCAGTAATACTTCATTTGCACAACAATAATATTTAAAAACTAGAGATTCACTTAAAATTTTGTCTTCTTTATTTATTGTGGGTTATATCTTATATTCTATATAAATGCTTTTATTCTTCCTAAAGAAAAAAAAGTATGCATGCATTTATACATCATACTCTCTTCGTTCCGTAATTATCTTCACATTTTTTTCACACCATTAGAATGGAAAATTCTTCATTAGCTTCACCATCATGATATTATAAATTTTATTCAAAATGTAATTAATGAAATATTAACATGCATGGCAGTAATATAGTTTCATAAATTCTGGTGAAAATTTAATAGGTGCATGTGTGGAGTTCCATGGGAAATGGGCAACCAAATTAGGGGTGCGTCATTTTCTGGTACAACAAGTGATGAAGACAGCCACACCTTCATCGTCTGTCAGATTTTTATGTCCGAATGCTGTTCACGGGCTTCCGGATGCCTTCTATTCTCCCCACCCACCGCTTCAACAGTCAACCCTTCTATTATTCCACCTTACATCCAAAATTTTTATATATTTTCTAAACACAGATTAAATTTTGTTTTTTAATTAAAGTTGAGACTAATATAAGCAATTTAGCACTTAAACCACCAACTATATTTTTTGGAAGTAATGTATGCAAACTATCAGATTTTGGCACATAAACCACTGAACTTAGTTTTCAGTCAATATTTTCTCCGATTTTAACATGTGAGGGGATATTTTTGTAAATACAAATCCAATTAATAAAAACGACGCAAGAAGGTAGCGCGTGTGATGGAAAACGATGTCAAGGAGCGAACGCATAAGGTTGTATACGGCAGAGCGAAGATGTGAATCAGTAGACGATGGAAGTGGTGATGAATTTTGTGTATTTCTCGTTTCAATTGGAATGCGATTATCAAGAGTTTAAACAAAAATGTCATTACAACATAGATGACATTATGTAACACCTAAAAAAATGTCAGGAGGGTAAAAAGTTGTAGTTTTTGGTGTTCAAACCTTGTGTCGACAAGGTAATATACCAACCTTTTACCGACTAAACTATACCGTGATGTTTTGCTATTTTTGGACGTTAATATTATATAGATCGTTATCATTTTTAAATATATATATTAATGATAATAAATAAAAAATTATCATACCTAGAAACATATTAATACACATAATACTCTATAATTTTTTAATTGGCCAATTAATTTTGTTCCTTTAAAAAAAATCATGAATACTTACATAGTATAATTGTATATGTTATATAATTGTTGGGATATAATGAAATATAATAAACATATGTATAATATTTTATCATGTTAAAATTAATTTAAATAAAATATAATATTTAAACATCTATATAAACGTTAAATAGTATTTATTAAGACACTTAATGCACAGTATAAAATTATTTAAAAAATAACAAAAGACTTGTATATAAATGTGCATATAATATATATAACTAATATAATTATTTTATATGTTATACATAAAGTTTTTTTTTTTTTTTTTTGTTCAGAAAAAACTTTTATTACTCAAATTCAGGCATGAGACATGCCAGCGGTTTACATCCCCTTACATTTTACAGATTCGAACCAAGAATCAACTCAGGGGATTCAAGCCAATTTTTGAGGCTTGAATTACAAAAAATGGTCTTTTTAACTAGGAGCCAGCTCTATGTCCTCCCTTTATTCTCTTCCATTAATCTTTCTACATTTATCTCCTCGCCCTTAAATATGAAATTGTTCCTTGCCTTCCACAATGTCCAAACCACACACTCCCAAAACACCACTCCCACCCCTTTGTTCTTTTTTCTCCTCCACAAACCCGAGAATAACAAAAAATGGTCCAATATTTTACCTGGGAGTGCTGTGGAAAGGCCGAACCATACCAAACATTTTCTCCACACTTCTGCCGCCACTTGGCATTTGATAAAGAGATGATCCACCGTCTCCTCCTCTAAACCACATAATGCACATAGCGCATCGCTTCCACCTCCTATGACTCCTCTTCGAACCAAATTCCCTCTTGTAGGCAATCTGTCCAAAAGAGTTCTCCATGCCATGGCAGCAACTTTCAAGGGCACCAGACAGCTCCAAACACTATCTATATCCTTCCCTCTACAGCTTCCCGAACCGCCTTCTAATTTCTTCGAGCTTAGCATGTTGTATGCCGATTTTGTAGTATATCTTCCGCTCGACTCCAGCTTCCACACCTAGCTATCCTTCTCATTTTCCTTAATCCTGCAATGTTTAAGAATATTCAACAAATTATCAACCAAAGGTATCTCACGCTCAAACAACCTTCTACGCCACTTCCAATCTCAATTCCACTCCCCCCCTCCCAACAACCCATCTCTTTAACACTACAACTTTTAATCACGCTCAAGCTATACAACCGTGGGAACTTATTTCTAACAGGCTCCCCACCTACCCACACCTCGTTCCAAAAACTAGTATTCTCACCATCCCCAATCTTTTTATCCAGATTTTCGAGAAACCAATTACCCCCCCCCCCCCCCCCCCCCGCTCCACTCCCACCTCCAACACATCTTTCCACCATCTAGACTTCACCCCCCTTCTTCCCCCCATAAAAAATTCACCATCCCTAAAACTCAGCTTTCCATGGATTGATTCAATCACCCTGACCCATAATCCCTCACCCTCTACTAAAAACCTCCATAGCCACTTTCCAATCAGAGCTTTGTTAAAACACCCCAAATCCCGAACCCCAAGCCCCCCAGCTTCTTTTCCACACATACAAGATTCCAGTTCACCCAAGCAATTTTCCTCTCACTCACTCCAACCCCCCATAAAAAATTCCTGAAAATAAAATTTAAAACACTCACAGTTTTAATGGGTAAGCGATAAATAGAGAGATGGTAAAGAGGTAATGCTGTTAGAACCGATTTTAGCAGGACGAGTCTGCCACCAATAGATAATTTCCTATGCTCCCAAGTCTTCAGCTTCATCTTCACTTTATGGATGAAATTTTCCCATTCAGGTATTGAGTGGAAATTAACGCCAACACGCATCCCCAAATATTTGAACGGAATTGACTCTCTCGCACACTCCAGGACTTCGGCCATTTGAATTAATCTTCCTTTCTCCACGTTGACACCAATCAGGCTGCTCTTATTATAATTAACTTTGAGTCCTGACGCCATCTCAAAATTCATCAGAATTGCTTTCATCACCCGTGCATTATCCGTCTTATCTGAGACTAAAAAGATAGTATCATCCGCATACTGTAGCAATGGTACCTTAATCTTGTCCCTACCGACTTCCGCTGCCTCCAAAAGACCCCTTTGTACCGCACTCTTTACCAATAAACTCAAGCCCTCCGCAACAATTAAGAATAGCAAAGGGGACAAAGGGTCCCCTTGACGAAGGCCCCTTTCTAACTTAAACTCACCACTTGGGCTTCCATTCACTAGAACATTTGCAGAGGCCGATGATACACACTCCATGATCCAAGCTCTCCAAGTTCATAAAAGTATGTGTAGTTATTTAAAATAGTTCATAAAATGTTACTAAAATATGTACATATGTAAAAGTGATACCTAATAAGTGTTGCATATATTATAGTGTTACTCAAAAAGCGTGTTTTTGTAGAAAATATTACCTAAGAGTGTTACTTATTTAAAAATGTTACCTATAAAGTGTTACCTATGTAAAAGTGTTACTTATTACAAATTGTCACATGTAATCATCACATGTTTATAAAGTGTTACGTAATATATAAATTATAAAAGTGATACTAAAATGTGTTATATACTCCCTCCGTCCACGAGTAAGTTTCCCACTTCTTTTTGTTGAATGGTTTAAGAAAATGTATTTGTTTATTAATATATGGTGGGCCACATGTTGACTTTTGGGATAAAGTAATGAATAGTGTTGAAAAGTAAAGTGAATGAGTGGCATTTTTGTAATATTGTGTGAGTTTGAAGGTTAAAGTTTATATATAATAGAGTGTTGTTATTTCCATTTATGGAATGGGAAACTTACTCGTGGACGGCCCAAAAAGGAAAGTGGGAAGTTTACTCATGGACGGAGGGAGTATAATAGAAGTGTTACAAAAATGTGACTGTGTTACACATAATAAATGAAAAGCCAATTATGTTTTAGTGTTATTTTTAAGGTACATGCACAATTATATTATTTTTTTAGGAAAAAAAAAAGATCACAAATTAAGTTTAGTAATTTATGTGCCAAAATTTGATAGTTTGTATGCATTAGTGCCAAAAAATTATAATTTGATAGTTTAATAGGTTTAATGCGATTAGACCTCAAAATAATTATTCAAATTTGTGTTAGTGTGCAAAATATTTAAATTTGATTAGATTTAGAACATATTTAACATTACTCTGTTTTACATGGTTATAATGTGTCGAGATTTATAGCTTGTTTAGGCTTCGGTTATTTTTATTTTATATTATATCTAATAGACTTAACCTTGTATGCATAGGGTGTACCGTGCAATTCAAGTGCAATTTTAAAAGATTATATTTATTATTAATGAAAGTCACTCTATATGTACTGAAAAATAAATTTAACACGGGTTAACTTTTCAGTGCAAATAGGGTGACTTTTCAGTGATAACAGAGGTGTTTTTTTTAAAAAAAAAAAAAATACACTTAAGTTGCACGATACACCTGATGCACAAAAAATTTACTCTATCTAATATATTTTCTCTCATCCCAAACTTAATTATTACTTTACTGTTTACTCTTTTAAATTAAATTAGATTTAATTAATAAATATGAATTAGTATGTGTAAGGAGTAAGGTAATAAATAATATAAGATGTAGATATATTAATGTAGGAAGAATATAATTGTAAAAAATAATTATTTTATTTTTATTTATAGAAATATCAATAAATTAAGAAGAGAAATATCAAATATTTATGGTAAATAACAAGAAAGAGGGAGTAATAAATATTATGTACACATATACGCATTTATATTATTGATTAAAATCTTATTTAGTAGGTACTTATAGAATGCAGAGAGCATCGTCTACCTTTATTATATTTTCTAGAAAGTATTAATTATTTTTTTCACAGGTGAATTCGCTGAATAAATACAAACAGAACTCAATAAATAGTTTTTAGTGTGAAATATATTAAATTAAGGAAAAAGAAAAGGTGTGAAAGAGAAGTGGTGGGCCAGTCGAAACTGGATGAAAAGTAAAGAAAACAGTGAAAAGGAACGCTTTAAATAGGAATCACTTTTGTTCATCATTAACAATGTGGTTGAAAAGGATTAAAGAGAAGAAATGGTGATTTAGTTAGTTAATTGGTGTCGGATGATGATGATGAGTGAGACAAGCAGTATAGTCAACCAAAGAATCCTAATCAATTATTATTTTAATTGATTTTAATATACTTTGGATACCATTTCAGTTTTTAATTGTTTTGGGCTCTTTTTCGGGGGAAATGGGAATGCTTTTTCGGTCCTTATTCTCCATTACGCTTTTTAAGCGTTCAACGGCGCGATGGACGGAAATACTGGGTGGGTGGGTAAATGCCGGGTCGAAACTGGATCCGCTTTTTCCCTCCCATTATCAACCGTTGACTGTAATGTTTGAATAGTACAATTAAACAAGGAAGCGAAAAGTCAAATATATAATTAGGGTTGAATTTAGGATTCATTTGAAGAAAGTGAAATGTAAAAGAGTAAAAAGATTTAATTAAAGGGGTTGAAATTATATAAAATTGTATAAATTCAATGTGTAAATAAAAATATTCTACATATATAAATTCAATTGGGGGCAAGCGCTCCTTCACGCCCCCACCCCACCCCACCCATCCCCAAAATTCGTCCCTGTATATAGAACACTTGTGACGCAATTCTAACATGTTTTAATGTATACAAATAAAATAAGAATATAAAATATAATATGTCAAAAAATAATTTTAATATTCTTGAATCTTAAATTGATAGGATCTATTTTTTAGGTCCTTGATTGATAATTTTCTATCTTTCATGCCTTAAATTGATAGTTTTACCATCATTCAGGTTTTGGTTTAACATTATTCCTTTAGTATATAAATTTAAGTTTGAGTACCTTGTACATAATTTCTTCTTAATTCAACTTTCAGACACATTGATCAGACAATTATTATTTAAGTGAGAATGATTATACCAACATGAACAACTTCTTGATTCCTTATCGTGAAATTTGCTACCATCTCAAAGAGTGTGGGTTTGGGACTTCCGCCCCTCAAAACAAGGAGGAATACTTCAACATGAAACTCTAGAAGACACGAAATTGTATTGAGAGTTAATGTGGGATTCTTAAAAAAAATATGGATTATTTTAAGAAGTCCATCTTTCTACCAAAGTAAAAGTTTAAATCGCATAATTTTGTTTTGTTGTCTCATCCACAACTTTATTAAATAGACAATGGTTGCCGGTCCTATGGAGTAAGAAGTACCGGAAGGTGTACAGAACGATGAAGGGGTTGAAACTAACTACATCGATGTGGTTAAGAGTACACCTGAGTGACTGCTTGACGCAATAATTTAGCTACAAATATGTATAATGAATGGACTGAATAAGGAATAATTGTCTCAAGCCACACTTTTTAGGACTTAATTGCATTAAGCCTCCCAATAAATTCTACATTCCATAAAGCCCATTTTATTTAAAAAAAGTCACACATTTTTTACCTTATCTGATGAGTCTCTCTCTCTCTCTCTCAAATAAATCAATCAGCCCCTCCCCCCATCCATTATCTAAGCCAGTAGTGGATACTAATATGAGGGGTAGCTCAACAAGGTTATATTTACTTAATGAACCTCTATTAAAATTTGTTAACAAAGAAAAATAAAACTAAAGGCTACACATAAACACCTATATGATACAACTTCTACTTTCAACTTCTGGAATCAATTATTTTTAACAAATGACCGTCTATAGAAATATCTGAAATAAATTATTTTTAACATATCGACCTCCAATAGAACCTTGTATTTTATCAAACATAAAAGTATATTCAAACTCTCGTTAATACCAGAAGGATTTATCAAACATAAAAGAGACATCTAAAAGTTACCGGTATATGTAGGTTAAGCCAAGTCTGAGCAATAAGAAAAGGCTCATGCATAAATTTACTTACCTTAGCCAGATTATGATTTGGGAAACAAGAATGATTCATGAAAATCGACAAACTCCCTATATAGTTGTGCAATCATAGTTGTTGATAGGCGAGCTACATCTAATTGAAGGTGAATAGGTTCAAGCTAATTAACTACACAAGAGCCAAGATTAAGCAAGCTAAACCAAGCCTGGCCGAGCTAGAATAGTCAGACGAGCTACTCCAGCTAGACGAGCTACTTTAACCAGTCGAACTACGTCAAAGTAAAGACCACCCGAATCCAAATAAGACCATAGCGAGCTACTTTAGACAGAGAGCCAAGGCAGAAGATAAACTGACCAACGAAGTCAAGCTAAAAACTCCTTAAGGACAAGTCCAACAGAGACGGGCAGCTCTCTAATGCGAGCTAATCCATTTTAGAGGATAGAAATTAGCTTAGATAAGGTCAAATAGTCAACTCTTCAAGTGTCAAGCATGCACACATGGGAGGGCAAGAGTCAATCCACCTCCTACTTGAAGGACTTGTATAAAAAACTTGAATTTTCATGAATAAAACAAGTACAAATTCACTAATACAACAAAACTTTGCCTACACACACTCATACACCTAAGTCTACACACACTTACGAAATACATACAAAAGCAATACTCGTATTTATATTTCCTTAACCCCGATCTATCTTATTTACTATTTACGGTAGTAATCAATCACACGTTATTGTTTGTGATCCAATTAATGATTAAAAACAGCCACTAATCCACAAGATTAGAATCGATCATCAACAAATTGGCGCTAGAAAAAGGGTGTCCTAACCTCCAATTAGGTGTGATTATCAAGAACTTCAGGTTTAAATACTTGAGTTTCTTTTGAAAACTCAAATAAAAGTGTTCTTGGTGTTCTTCACTTGAGGATTTGAACATTTGAAGATTAACACAAGAATTCAACCCAAGATGCATTGGTCTCGGGAAACACAACACTCCCACCATTCAACGAGGGTCTCACCAACCAGAGGCTCCTCAGCTGGTCGGCGAGCTCAAGCAGCTCAGCATGTGGATAAGAACAGGCCGCCAGCCAGCCAACCTATGCCTCCAGAATTGGAGGTTTTAGTTCGTAATCCAGACAACCTTGCCCGCACAATTGTAATGCTTCAAGCATTGCAGAAATAATAGGGACGACCTGGTCCTTTCCATGCTCGAGCAAGGCATGACCCAGTAGAGGCTTCAAGACATGAGAAGGTTCGGGATGAGCAGCCAAATGAAGTAGACAATGCTCAAGCCCAGAAAGCAAAAGACAAGGCGTAGCAGTTCGACGAGCCCGCCAGCCACGGGGAATCTACCCTAAGCCAGGCAGCAGGGACCAACCATGGGACCACACGACAGAGTGTGCTGGAAAGGCTTGGTCGACCAAGTCACAATAGAGATGGAACTCAACCCAGGGCTGACAAAGGTCGACCAGGCTAAAATACAGCTCGCCAGTCAATCCACGAGAGGCTGACCAGGTCGGCTTTTGATCGCCTGGGCCCGAATGGGGCAAAGAACCCTAGAAAGCCAGCTCATGAGATTCCCCCTCCAAGCGAGGGATTGCGGCAAACTGATGGTCATGCACCGTTATTTTCCGAATAGCCTCCAAGTCAGGGGGGAACCCTGGACGAGCTGGTATCTATGAGGAAGGCTATTGAAAGCATGCAAGGCCAGCTGGACCTGCAAAGGGGTCTTAGGGCGACTACCCTTCCTCACTCTCTCTCCATTACCATCCATTATTATAAAGGCCCCGATTCAGAAGAAGATTCAGTTCCTAACCAGTATCTAATACGAGGGAACGACAGATCCCCGGGTGCACTTGGTCAAGTATTCCGACTATACGATCTCCATGGGAGCTAGTGACGCCATCCAATGTCGGAACTTTCCCCTAACCCTCGTGGATCATGTGCATAAATGGTTTTTAGCAATGTCGTTGGCCTCCATTCATTCATTTGCCCAGCTGTGCAAGGATTTTTTGTCCCACTTCTCCACGACTGAGTCTTATCTATCCGAAAGATATCGGTTATCCGATTTAAAACAAATTGATGATGAGTCGAACCGATCGTATTTGGAAAAATTTGACTATTAAAATTGTGGACGTTTTGGCTGGTTTAAAGAAAGACACTAATCTTTGGAAAGAGATGCACCTTGCTTGCCCGAAAAGTTACGCCGAATTCATCAACCGGGCGAGAGTTTTTGTCTCCATGTATGAACCTCTGCAAATAGACCTGGGGGACAAAAATGATAAAAAAGAAAATACGAAAAAGCCTAGTGGAAGTGGATATCAGATCCCCAATAATATGAAAGCATTCAACGAAGGGACAGAGCTGAAAGACAAGCTCAACCAGGTGCTGACCGTATCGATCGGTACAGTGTATAATAATGTGAATGAGAAGGAACTGCTCACCCCACCAAGAAAAATCTGCCAGGAGACTAGCAAGTTAAACCCAAACAAGTATGTCTACCACCAAAATGTGGGGCAATTTATTAGTGAGTGTCGAGACTTGCTTAAGCAACTCTGGTGATTTTATGAGGAGGGCAAGTTATCCGACTTTGTGAAAAGGCAGTCTGGCAAAAAGCCCTAGGTGAACAACCCCAACGACTCCGATGAGGACGAAGACGAACAACCCCTCAGGAGCAATAAGAGAGGGTGATCAGCTCCCAAGTGAGACACAAAAAGTGACTCCATCCAGCGGTGCATATCCGAAAACTGATCTCTCATCCTATCTTGCGTCTGACGCAAGTGTGACACGTCCGTCTGGAGCGTCTGAATCTGGTTCCCCATCTGAGTCCAATCATCATATGTAGGGTACCACGATCTCGGTGACTGCACCTCAGGTGACTCAACCTCCATCTCTCGCGGCTCCTCACCTGCAGCTTCACCCTCCTCGTACTCTTGCTCTTTTTCTTCTTGGAGGTCTGCTACTTCACTCGATCCGGCACCGCTCGTGCCTTCTCCCCGGCTTCTCTTTGTAGGCCTCGTATCTCGGAGCCCTCGACTATCCCCATCATGAGTAAACTTGGCACTCAAAGCTAAGTGCCTCTCTCCGTTCATCCCCAGGTTTGCCTTCTTCTTCTTCCCCTTCAACGTTACGAGCTTGTCATTTGGGAGAGGGAAGAGATTATCTTCCTTGTATCGAATACAAAAACTCCCCATCCAATTCTCGAACATCAAAGTGTGGCTCAACTGATCAAAGTCTAAATCCCTCCCAGGGACAGGAGTTGCACAGGGCACACATCCTAAGTGCTTCATGAACACCGAGATTAGACCTCCTCCTCGCACCTTTGAGGTCTTGGCCCCTAACTTGAATGCCGCCTCGTAGTGGTGCTCCACGAAGTCCCATCCGAAATCGTGATCCTTCACATACAGAAGACACCAAATCCCGTAGAGTTCTTTACTCGTCACGGTCCCCGTCTCAGAACGGGTGTAAATGGTGTTTCCCAAAATTTGCTCCAAGTACCGAATCACTGGATTTCGGATAGCTGAGGCTTGAGCACTCTGGGCCTTGTATTCACCGGCCATCCCTCCCGTGATTTCATTCCAGAATCCCTTTGTGCTGTACGACTTTGACACACGGTTTGGCCTCGGTAGAGCAGGGAGCCCAAACGCTAAGTTCACGTCTCTAATCTCACAATGCTGCCACTCATTTCTATATTTGAACTTGAACGAGTACTCATTCTTCTTTTCTATGGTGGCCAGGAACTGCTCAGTCAAATCGGCGTGGGTGTCCATCGTGAGAAATATCTCGAGGAACTCAGTCATTTCGTTCCTGGTGAAAATTCTCCTAATTTCCTCCTCAATCCCGATATCCTGCATAAAACGCACCACCGGCCTTCAGGTTTTCACTACCTTCCCGGTGACCAGACTCCACCTGTAGGCTATATACCTCCAACTGCCCTCGAATTCTAAACCGTCCCATCGAGAGGGCAGCAACTGTCTAGTGGCCAAGGCGTTGGTAAGAGCCTCTAAATCGGCAATGCTCAAGATCTTATCTTCGTTTCTTTTCGGTGCCATTGTACCTAAGCAAGATATAACAAGGATTTTCAACAACATTCTTGAACTTCAAAGCAATTCACCACTTATTCATTCAAACTCTTCCAAGTAATCCAAATCAATTCACAATTCAAAATACTTCTCAAGTTCAAAGCAATTCTCAAATAGTCTTAATTCACTTTCTTTAAGCTTCCCTATCCAAGTTCTCAAGTAACAAACAATTAAACCATGCTTTTCATTCAAAGTTCTCAAGTACCCAACAATTACTTCCTCCATTTCAACAAAAAAAAAAAAATGCCTATAACTAAGTCTATCATGAAGTAACATTACCCAAATTATGTAATTTACATGCTCAAGACTCAATTCATACTCATTCATGCTCAACACCTTCTTAATTCACACAAATTTCATCTCAACATGCAAAACCCACTTCCTTTTCTCAAATTCCTACTTTCTCACTCTAGAACTTCACCTATTCTACTCATGCAATTCCAAAATTGAGAGTTAAATAAGCAAACCCATAGCAAATTATCAACATTCATTCAAAAGGAATCAAGAATCAACAAGTTTGGCACAAAATCCCCAAAAATTCGAACTACTCATGAACCCTAATTCATATGCTTCTCATGTCTAATTCATCCTAAAGCTACGAATTTAATCACAAAAGATAGAAAGTACATACCTTGCTTGAGGAATTAATGGAGAATGAGAAGGAATTCGTGAGAAATCGTGACTAAATTGAGACGAAATGCATGAACTTGTGAAAATCCGCCCCCAAAATCTCCCAAAATCGCACTCTCAGTGTGTGTGTATGTGTGTGTGCGTGTGGGAAAAAGGGATATTTATGGGGGCTCAAAACTAGGGCTGAAACGATGGGCGCTCGAGCTGGGCGAGCTCGAGCGGAGGCGCTCGAGCGTGGTGGTCGAACGGGTCAAGAGGTCGAGCAAAGGCGCTCGAGCATAGGCACTCGAGCGGAGAAAACGTTCTGGACAAATTTGGGCGCTCGACCCCCTAGCTCGAGTGGAGGCGCTCGAGTGGTGTCACTCGAGCGGCACCTCCTTGCAATTTGAATTTTCGACGTTCAAACCCGAATTTAGCATACCAAACGCGCTCGAAACCATCATCAAACATATTCAAGCATAAACTAACCTTGAGAACTCCTCGATTTAATCCAGGTCGCTCATTCGACCGAGGAGTTGGGTCTCTTCCAAACGTGCAAATCACCAATCTAATTCACGCCGAACTTAAGCAATCACACTTAATTCGATCCAACTACCCTAATGCATCGATATTTTCGAAAAATTTGACCAATTTTTCATTAGAATTTCGTGTACGAACTCGAAGTACGAATACACACCCCCAAACTTTGTTCTTGCTACGCAATAATAAAGTTTGAAAAGAATGAGTACGTATGAGTAAGTACACCAAATTCTTATGAACTTAAATCACTATCAATGCAAAGTAATGAGCAAAAAGAAACATCACCCCCCAAACTTCGACTTCGCAAAGAGGTCTACGTTTGGGGTTCGGTTTACCTCAAACTTCATCAATCGCATGTTTTACTACTCGAAATATCTCCATCTTCATGAATTGCTTTCCTTAAGCGCACTTGCTCTCATTAAGCCACACGAAACAAGCCTATACCAACAAAAATACTCTACAAACGAGGTTAACGCTTACGACTCACAAAACAACAAAATAAACAAAACACATAAAAATAAGGAAAAATGGGTTGCCTCCCATTAAGCGCTAGTTTTAAGGTCCTAATGCCGGACCGAGCTCAAAGGAGCTCAAGGGACTTGAGAATCTAAAGTACCTCCCTTATTCTCATAAGAGAAGTTAAAGAATTTCTTTACTCGATGCCCGTTCACCATGAATCTACGTCCATCCTCCTTCTCGACCTCAAGAAATCCACTCTTATGCACGTCCTTCACGATATACGGCCCGTTCCACTTGGACTTGAGCTTTCCACCAAACAGCTTCATCCTCGAATTGAATACGAGGACTTGATCTCCCACCTTGAACTCTTTTTTCTTCAACCGTGCATCGTGCCACTTCTTGGTCTTCTCCTTAAAAATTCAGGCATTCTCGTAGGCACTGTCTCGAAACTCCTCCAACTCATGCAATTGGAGTAATCTCTTCTCACCAACCAAGGCACTATCAAAATTCAGTTTCTTGATCGCCCAATATGCCTTATGTTCCAACTCCACGGGCAGATGACATACCTTTCCAAAAACTAATTGGTACGGAGACATACCAAGAGGTGTTTTGAAAGCGGTCCTATACGCCCAAAGTGCATCATCAAGCTTCATTGCCCAATCCTTCCTACCAATGCTCACCGTCTTCTCAAGGATCTCCTTGATTTGACGATTCGAAACCTCTGCAAGACCATTAGATTGAGGATGATAAGCAGTAGAGACTCAATGACTTACCTCATATTTTGACAGCAGCTTTTCCATACACTTATTCACGAAGTGACTTCCCCCATCACTAATCAAAGCTCGTGAGACTCCGTATCTCGCAAAAATGTTATTCCTCAAGAACTCGATCACCACTCGGAATCATTTACTCTAGTCGGGACAGCTTCAATCCACTTCGAGACATAATCAACGCATACGAGAATGTATAAGAATCCATTGCTAGGAGGAAATGGACCCATGAAATCAATCCCCCATACGTCAAATATCTCGACTTCCATGAACACGTGCATCGGCATCTCATCCCTCTTAGCAAGGGAGCCAAACCGTTGGCGCTTTTCACACCTCTTAACCCATTCCATGCAATCTCTCAACAGAGTTGGCCAATAAAAACCAGATTGAAGGACCTTCCTTCCGGTCTTCTCTCCACCCAAATGTCCTCCACATGGCAATGCGTGACAATGCCTTATGATATTACTCCACTCCTCCTCTGGCACACACCTTCTCAACACATGATCAATCCCTCTTTTGAACAAGTAGGGATCGTCCCAAATAAACTCCCGAACTTTCTTCAAAATTGCCTTTCGATGCATCGAGTCTATCTCAACGGGCAACTCCTCACTTGCTAAATAATTAGCATAATATGCAAACCAAGGCGCCTTCCCTTCAACTCGATATACCGGAATATCTCCTAAGCCAAAGAGCTTCTCGTCCGAAAATTCATCGTTCACCTCTCGATCTTCCACAGTATTTTCCTTTGTAAGCTCCAATCTCGAAAGGTGATCTACTATCACATTCTCACATCCCTTCTTGTCTCGAATCTCTACATCGAACTCCTGGAGTTACAAAATCCAACGAATGAGACGGGGATTTGCATCCTTCTTACTCATAAGATACCGAATCGCTGCATGGTACGTATATATAATTGTTTTCGTCCCTACTAGGTAAGGTCGAAATTTATCAAAGGCATACACGACCGCTAACAGCTCCTTTTCGGTTGTAGTGTAATTCACTTGAGCATAATTCAGCATCTTCGAGGCATAGTAAATAGCGTGAAAACGCTTCTCACGAATTTGCCCCAAAGCAACCCCCATCGCATAGTCACTAGCATCATACATCAGCACGAACGGGCTAGACCAATCCGGTGTCACAAGTATCGGGGCATTCACCAACGCTTCTTTCAACCTGTTAAAAGCCACTAAACACTCATTAGTAAACTCAAAATAAACTTCCTTTTCAAGAAGCCGCGAAAGGGGTTTAGCTATTTGTGAAAAGTCTTTGATGAAACGTCTATAAAAACCTGCATGTCCTAAAAATGACCGAATCCCCTTCTCGGTCGAAGGTGGTGGAAGCTTCTCAATAGCAATCACTTTCGCCTTGTCAACTTGGATACCTTTCGAGGACACATGATGTCCAAGAACAATACCATCTCTCACCATGAAGTGACACTTCTCCCAATTAAGCACTAAGTCCGTCTCTTCACACCTGCTCAACACAACTTCAAGATTGATTAGACATTTATCAAACGACTCCCCGTAGACGGAGAAGTCGTCCATGAAAACCTCCATAATCTTCTCAATCAAACCATGAAAAATAGCCATCATACACCTTAAATATAGGGGGCTAAAAAACTAGGGATATTTATAGTGTATGTGTGTGTGCGTGTGTGCATCTTAGTCAATGGTGCCGTTGCCGGGGATGGCGTTGTATGTCTTTTGAATAGGACTTGTAGATAGCTTAGTAGTTAGTAGTGAGTAATTTTCTTTTCTGTTTTATTTCGTACATATTCGGCAGTTGCGTTTTGATTCTTTTGTTAGTGTTTCAGGTTTATGAAAACACGCTTGCAAGAAAATACAAGCAAAGAGAGATTACAGTCAGATCCTGAGACAATAGCAAGAAGAAACCGAGCCTTCTTAAGAAGGATGAACGCTGCCGGAGGGAAAGAGCCAATGGACATTACTAATGAGTTGGATGATGTCAAGAATGAGTTTAATCAGACATTGAACCGGGCTGATGACACTGATGGGAATACCAGTAAGAACCAAGATCCGTCAGGAGAAAGCCAGAGCTAAAACCCGGGTACTCAGAATCAAAATAGCCCATCTCATAACATTGTCAAAAATCCTCAGAACAACCCTGCTTACCCATATCCTAACTTACCACAAAACTACTTACCTTATCCACCTTACCCATACCCACCTTATCCGTATCCACCATACCCGTATCCTCTACCTCCTGTTTACAATCAACCACAAGCTTACCAACCACCACCAGTTCAACAAGTACCCGTACCACCTGTGGTTCCTCAGCCCGTTCCTCAGAACGCGGATCAGAATATGGCTATTCGAGGAAGGTTCACGGCACAACCGCAGAGGTACTATGATGGAGTGGCATTACCTCCTGTTGAGGTAAACAACTTCTCAATTTCCCCTGGAATTCTTAAGCTGCTTACCGAGAATCAATTCAAGGGGGAGGTTGGGAAGGAGAATCCCCATACTCATCTGAGGAGTTTTTTGATGATAGCTTCCACATTCAATTATAATGGCATGTCTGAAGATGCCAAGAGGCTTAGGCTGTTCCCATTCTCATTGACGGGAATAGCAAATGAGTGGTATGATAACACGCTCCCACGGGGAGGTGTAACCACATGGGTCGAGCTCGAGTGTCTGTTCCTCGAGCGATTCTACCCTCCTTCGTGAACCATTAAAGCAAGGATTGAGATCTCGTCCTTTCGCCAGAAGCAAGAAGAGGATTTACGCCAAGCGTGGGAGAGATACTCAAACATGTTGATTGAGTGCCCGCAACACGGGTATAATGAGGGAGATATCATGGCATTCTTCTATAGTGGAGCCAGCAAGGCTGGCCAAGCCCATTTAGATGCATGTGCGAGTGGAGCTTTTCTGAACCAAGGGATAGCGAGGTGTAGAGAAATTATTGACAACATTGTCACGAATGTCGGTGCATGGAACGAGGATCCAGAATTTCAGAGAGTTTGTAAGTTGGAGGAGAATGAGGGTATGAGGAAACTGTTGATGGCTATGATGGAGAAGATTAACAACCTTGAGATGAGGCAGAATCTGGTTGGAGGGAATGTAGCAGCGAATGAGAAAGTGGACCCACCCACGAGTCAGCAAGAAGAGGCCAACTATATGGGAAGGCCTAACTATCCACAAAGGGGGTATCCCCAAGGTGGAAATCAGTTTGGAAGGCCTTCTTATGGCCAACCATTTGTACCTCCAGGTCCTCAGCCGCCTCAAAATCAATGGAGGAACACACAAGGATATCAAGGAGGACAACAACCTCCTCAAAACACATGGAGGAAGAATGAGAATTTCTCATATGCTAATCAAAAGGCTGGCATTACAGTTCCTCCAGGTGTTGATCCGGGTTCTAAACCTCCTGGTGGAGAAGGCGGTGCCTCAACTGAGGAGATGTTGAGAGCTATCCTTCAGAAGGTGGAGGAAGGTAGCAAGCGATTGTCCTCTTTGGAGTACGATGTAAAGGAGTTGCACAAGAAAGATGATCAGCGTGATCAAGAACTCCAAAAGAGAGACATGGAATGGAATCGAGCTCAGCAAGAGAACAACCGCAGGTTCTCTTCTATCGAGCATCAAATTAGTCAAATTGCAAAGTCTCAGCCGAGAGAGCCTGACAAGTATCCTTCAATGCCCGAGGATAACCCAAAGGAACATTGCAAGGCTATTGAGTTGAGAAGTGGGACTAAATATGATGGTCCTGAGATGCCTGCTGATTCTGAGACGCTCCAAGAGGAGATTGGGATGGGGGTACAAGAACATAAGAAAGATGGAGGAGTTATTGTTGAGAAATGAATTGAGGGTGAAGGCATTCAAAAGAGTAAAGATATGGATGATTCAAATGAGAGCAAAGAGCCTGAAGAGGAGATTGAGAGAGTCCCAAAGTGGAAGAAAGTAAAGGAAGTAAGGAAGAATGTAAAGGAGACTGAGAAAGATGAATGAGGGGTACCCAAATCTGTGATACCTGTCCCATATCCACAACGCTTCATGAAAAAGAAGCTCGATGAGAAGTTTGCTAAATTCCTTGATGTTTTTAAAAAGCTACATATTAACATTCCTTTTTATGATGCTTTGGAACAGATGCCTAACTATGCCAAGTTCCTGAAGGACTTGATAGCGAAGAGACGGAGAGTGGACGGACCCGAGTTAGTGCACTTGAACCACGAGGTGAGTGCGATGGTGCACTGACTTGAAGCGAATATACTAACTTCTACTAGTAGATTCCTCACAAGCGTACGAGTTCACTATAGTATGAGTAAGTATAATGACCAAGTATTATCGAACCCAAGGGATGAAGTGTATGCAAATAGATCCCTGAAGATCTACGCGTCGTAGTTAATATGAGTGTAATGTTTTTGGATTTTTCTGGAAAGATTAATTGAAACTAAAATAAACTAATTAAACTAAAATACTAAAGAAGACGAATTAACTAAGGTTTGTGTTCAAGTAAGAGATGGTGATGCTCAGGATAGGAATCCCTACGTATAATAACGGAGCAGGTACATAATCAAAATAATCGTGACGCGCAAGAAATAACCTAAGTAAAAGAATGCAAGGTGAAAGCTCAAGATTCTAAACCCTAATACTTTACCCTAACACTCGACTTCACTAATCCACTAACAAGTTAATAAATTGTGCTTAATTAATGAGACCCTAATTTAACTAAGGTGATGCGGTCGTTCTCCTTCGCTAAATTGGTAGATGAATTAACCCTTTCTAAACCCTCTAGTTAAGTCTACTCGTTGTTAAAGAGTGATACGGTCGTCCTCTCTCTGACACTTTTCGAACGAAATTCAAAAGTAAAGTTAAGATTAATTTTAAGAATTCATTAATCAAGAGAATTAAAACCTAACGTCCCGAATTATCCTAATTACGTACCCACAACCTACTTCTACGAGTTCATCCTATCCCAAGCATGCAAGGGTTTTAGCTAGACATATGTTTTACGTAAATAATAACAATTGAATAAATAACGAACATGAACATGATAATTAGAACAATGAAAAGATCAAACATAAACTAGGGTTTAAAGAAATAAAAGACTAAACTGAAATTAAATCAATAACGAAGTCTGAACGTGTTCAAGAACAAAGATATGAAGAAACAAAACTAAAAAGTAAAATCGTGCTATGAATTCGTAACAAAAACCTAAAAAACGTAAACGTAAAGCTTGCTCGTTCCTTCTCCTCTTTCTCTCTCTAAAAACTAAGTCTAAAAGTGATTTGGTATCTGATCATCTGTAAAAACGAGCTCGGGACGAGTATATATAAACAACGGGCTGAATCGTGAACTCATGGGCCGAAAAATGACTTTTAACGCGCAAAACATGAAGGCACTCGAGCGTGGAGCTCGAATGGTGCAAGTGCTCGAGCGGTGGTGCTCGAGCTGGTCGACCGCTCGGATTCTTCTGCAAGTTTTGGGGCACTCGAGCAACACGCTCGAGCGGTGACGCTCGAGCTGCTCGAATGCTCAAATTTTTCTGTAAGTTTTGGGCGCTCGAGCAACGTGTTCGAGTGCTAGTGCTCGAGTGGTCCACTCGAATGACTCCCAAAATTGCTCCAATTAGTACTTTTCTTCTTCAACACTAACACCAATCGTATTCCTTCGATATCTTCTCATCCGGGCATCCGTTTGAGTCGATTCAAAGTCCTACGAACTCCGTTCTTCACCCTCGATTCACCTACGAGCATTAAAGAGACAAATTCATCAATGTATAGAAATAATGCTCAATTGACTCCAAATACTCGACAAAATCGGCCAGAATTAGGGCATTTCGAGTGACGAATCATGACAATTTCACGCCTAATCATGCACAAGGCACTTCCTCCCAAGATGAAGGATCCCGGGAGCTTCACCATTCTTTGTGATATCAGGAACAGGATCAAGAAAGGAGCCTTGTGTGATCTCGGGGTGAGCATTAATTTGATGCCTCTTTCGTTGTTCAAGAAGTTAGAGGTGGGCGAACTTCAACCCACGATGATGATGCTCTAGCTTGCTGATAGGTCCATTACGAGACCTCAAGGAGTAGTGGAGGATGTTCTAGTGACGGTGGAGAATCACATTTTTCCCGCCGACTTCGTCGTACTCAAGATGGAAGAAGATGAGCATGTACCGCTGATTTTAGGGAGGCCATTTCTAGCTACAGCCGGGATGGTACTTGATGTAGCGAATGAGAAGTTTACGGTCAAGGTTGATGATCAAGAAGTGAAGATAGCTATTTATGAAGCTATGAAATACCCAATGGGAGATGAGAGTTGCCACTTTATTGACATCACGGACACTTGTGTTGAAGACACACTTCTAGATCCTTGTTCTTTCTATGTTCATCAGTTTGATTATCCTATTTTTGACGATCTATCTTATGAGTCTTATGATCTTGATTATTTTGACAGCTTGGAAGACAATTAAGATGTCAAGTTCTTGGAGATGAAGAAAGTAGAGGTACGGGTACTTGTTGGGGTGGTGGTGGTTGATAGACAGGTGGTTGGTTGTAAACAGGAGGTGGAGGGTACGGATATGGCGGATATGGATAAGGTGGGTATGGGTAAGATGGGTAAGGCAAGTTGTTTTTTGGTAAGTTAGGATGTGGGTAAGCAGGGTTGTTCTGAGGATGTTGGACAATGTTATGAGCTGGATTGCCTACGTTTTGTGTATCCGGGTTTAGGCTCTGGCTACCTCCTATCGGAACTTGATTCTGACTACCACTAACTCTAGTGCCTTCAACTCGGCCCAATTCCTGATTGAACTCATTCGCAGCATCATCCAACTCATCAGAGATGTCCATGGGTTCTTTCCCTCCTCCGGCAGTATTCATTCTCCTCAAGAAAGCTCAGTTCCTTCTAGCTATCGTCTCAGGGTCCAACGGTATTCTCTCTTCGCTCGTATTCCCTTGTGAGCGTGTTTTCATATACCTGACACACTAGCAGAAGGATCAAAATGCAACTGCCGAATGAATAAAAATAAAAATAGAAATAAAAAATAAAGCACTCACTACTAACTACTAAGCTATCTACAAGTCCTATTCAAAAGACATACAACGCCATCCCCGACAACGACACCATTGACTTGAAGCGAATATACTAACTTCTACTAGTAGATTCCTCGCAAGCGTACGAGTTCACTGTAGTATGAGTAAGTATAATGACCAAGTATTATCGAACCCAAGGGATGAAGTGTATGCAAATAGATCCCTGAAGATCTACGCGTCGTAGTTAATATGAGTGTAATGTTTTTGGATTTTTCTGGAAAGATTAATTGAAACTAAAATAAACTAATTAAACTAAAATACTAAAGAAGACAAATTAACTAAGGTTTGTGTTCAAGTATGAGATGGTGATGCTCAGGATAGGAATCCCTACGTATACTAACGGAGCAGGTACATAATCAAAATAATCGTGACGCGCAAGAAATAACCTAAGTAAAAGAATGCAAGGTGAAAGCTCAAGATTCTAAACCCTAATATCTTACCCTAACACTCGACTTCACTAATCCACTAACAAGTTAATAGATTGTGCTTAATTAATGAGACCCTAATTTAACTAAGGTGATGCGGTCGTCCTCCTTCGCTAAACTGGTAGATGAATTAACCCTTTCTAAACCCTCTAGTTAAGTCTACTCGTTGTTAAAGAGTGATACGGTCGTCCTCTCTCTGACACTTTTCGAACGAAATTCAAAAGTAAAGTTAAGATTAATTTTAAAAATTCATTAATCAAGAGAATTAAAACCTAACGTCCCGAATTATCCTAATTACGTACCCACAACCTACTTCTACGAGTTCATCCTATCCCAAGCATGCAAGGGTTTTAGCTAGACATAGGTTTTACGTAAATAATAACAATTGAATAAATAACGAACATGAACATGATAATTAGAACGATGAAGAGATCAAACATAAACTAGGGTTTAAAGAAATAAAAGACTAAACTGAAATTAAATCAATAACGAAGTCTGAACGTGTTCAAGAACAAAGATATGAAGAAACGAAACTAAAAAGTAAAATCGTGCTATGAATTCGTAACGAAAACCTAAAAAACATAAACGTAAAGCTTGCTCGTTCCTTCTCCTCTTTCTCTCTCTAAAAACTAAGTCTAAAAGTGATTTGGTATCTGATCATCTGTAAAAACGAGCTCGGGACGAGTATATATAAACAACGGGCCGAATCGTGAACTCATGGGCCGAAAAACGACTTTTAAGGCGCAAAACATGAAGGCGCTCGAGCAGACCCGCTCGAGCAGTGGCGCTCGAGCATGGAGCTCGAATGGTGCAAGTGCTCAAGCGGTGGCGCTCGAGCTGGTCGAGCGCTCAGATTCCTCTGCAAGTTTTGGGGCGCTCGAGCATCACGCTCGAGCGGTGGCGCTCGAGCTGCTCGAATGTTCGAATTTTTCTGTAAGTTTTGGGCGCTCGAGCAACGTGCTCGAGTGGTCCACTCGAATGACTCCCAAAATTACTCCAATTAGTGCTTTTCTTCTTCAACACTAACACCAATCGTATTCTTTCGATATCTTCTCATCCGGGCATCTGTTTGAGTCGATTCAAAGTCCTACGAACTCCGTTCTTCGCCCTCGATTCACCTACGAGCATTAAAGAGACAAATTCATCAATGTATAGAAATAATGCTCAATTGACTCCAAATACTCGACAAAATCGGCCAGAATTAGGGCATTTCGAGTGACGAATCATGACAATTTCACGCCTAATCAACCCCCCAAACTTACAAGATTGCTTGTCCTCAAGCAATGAAATAACAAGTCAAGTGAAATTGTTAGGAATGAATCAACGAATCAAATCATGCAAGCAAATGAATTCGAGCTTCAAAGATCAATCACAAGTATACTCACCCACCTTTCCTCATCATACTCATGCAACAACAGCAAGAATCACCAAAATCAAACATGGATGTGCACTCTACGATGTGTTTCACTCCCTCACAAGTGTATATCAATGATAAAGGGACTCACTCAATCAATCAATCACACATATTGGCAGCCATAGGCTTGTAAGCACTCTCAACTCCGACCATACTCTAGAAATCAAGGCCGAATCGAAAAGGACTTTCTCAAGGTTGTAATGTAGGCTCTTTGGACAGGTGGGAATCAATATGGTAAAGTGACTCAAGTGGATGGAGAATAGAAAATCAAACTTCGGTACTTCGAGATTAGGAACAGACTACTTCAAACATATTCAATAAGCACACTTTCAATTCCCACACTCTCAACACTTCAATTTTTTTTCTTCTTTCTCACTCCTTTCACTTTTTTTTTTCGCAAACACATGAGCTCATTTTTTTTCTCTTTTTTGCTCATTCTCAATTTTTTTCTTTTTTTTCTTTTTCCCACAACTCATAACTTCATCACACCCTTCTTTTATCACCTCTCAACCATCATAATTCCTTTTCTCAACTCAACTCAATCCCTTCACATTCACTTTTCCTATTCTCCACTCAATTTGGGACAAAAAGGCTTAGGAACTTGGAATAGTGTTCATATGTGCTAGCAAATAAAATAGGCTTAAAGCTCAAAGGGGCTAACAAGGGGTCAATGTCATTGGTAAGGAAAATTTTGGCTAAGTGACTCATTCAAATCAAAGATGGCCTAAGATCACATTCGACATGTCAAACTAGACACAATCAAGAAGCAAGAGCACACACAAGTTCTAGCATCCTCTAAGGTGACGATCCTCTCACAAACGAAGAGATTAATTCATGCATCAAAATCTCATAAGGCTCAAATCTCACAGCTTTCACATCCATGCTAGTCCTAGTGAATTCACAAGCATACAAGTTCTTTCTCAAATCAACTCTCATTCAAACACTCACACAAAAGAGTCCCTAACTCAAATCCACAAATCACCCTACTCATCAAATCATACTCAAAGATAGCAATCAACAAGCATAAGATGATTGATAGGCATGAAATATGCAATAGCGACTCAGATCAAAATCACCTCAAGGAGCATCTCAAGACACCAAATGACCAAACACACTCAAAGTTAAGGGGTGCTCCGGTGCAATGTAACAAGAAATATAAAAGAAACTCCACCCCACCAAACTTCGACCTTGCGAAGAGGTCTAAGTTTGGGGTTGTGGGTTACCTCAACCAAATAATTTAGTTTCTCTCAATAGCGTTGCACACTCCCTTGCTTGAGTTCCTCCCTTTCGAGTACTCCATGATTCCTCTATTCTCTCGAGACAAGCCTACAAAATAAACTCTCAAATACGAGGTTAAAACTTACGATTCAACAACACCCTAATAACCTAAAACTCAAATAACTAAAAACACTCAAAAGCAGATAAAAATGGGTTGCCTCCCATTCAACGCTATTTTTAAGGTCCTCATGCCGGACCGAGCTCAAAGAAGCTTATGGGACATCATACTCAAAATTACCTCCTGTACTCTCATAAGAGTGGTGGTTGCATGTCTGTCCTTGATGCCCCATCATCATGAACTCCTTTGCTTCCTTCTCATCCCCAAGTGTTATGGGTCTCAACTCCTTCTCACCTTTATCTGGAGGAGTCTTACCAAACAGTTTCTTAAATTTGGACTTTTTCTTCTTAACTCCTCCTTTCCCTTCCAACTGGATCACGTCCACCTTTTTCACTTCTTCATCCTTCAACTTCTTCCCTTTATCCCTATCAACATGATCAAGATCATAATGCTCATGAGTCAACTCATCAAGTGAAGGATTAACGAAATCATGAACATGAGAAAGATTAGAGATAGGAGGTGTGTCTTCAACACGAGGATCAATTGCATCCATGCAATACAAACTCTCATCCTCTTTCGGGTGCTTCATGGCTTCATATAGGGAAATCTTCACTTCTTGATCATCAACCTTCAACGTAATCTTCCCATTTGCCACGTCTAGTACCATCCCGACTGTAGCTAAGAAAGGTCTTCCCAAGATCAGGGGCACGTGCTCATCTTCCTCCATCTCTAGCACCACAAAATCGGCTGGAAAAATGTGATCTCCAACTCTCACGAGGACGTCTTCAACCCCACCTTGAGGTCGAGTAATAGACCGGTTGGCAAGTTGAAGCGTCATCATTGTCGGCTGAAGTTCACCACCTTCCAACTTCTTGAAAAGCGACAAGGGCATCAAATTAATGCTCGCTCCGAGGTCGCACAACGCTCCCTTCTTGATCCCGTTCCCAATATCACAAAGAATGGTGAAGCTCCCGGGATCCTTCAGCTTTGGAGGAAGCGCCTTGTGCACTAATGATCTCACCTCATAGTTCAGCTGCACCAACTTCGGCTCATCCACTCGCCGTCTTTTTGCGATCAAGTCCTTCAGAAACTTTGCGTAGTTGGGCATCTGTTCCAAGGCATCATAAAAAGGGATATTAATATGCAATTGTTTAAACACATCAAGGAATTTAGCGAATTTCTCATCAAGCTTCTTTTTCATGAAGCGTTGTGGATATGGGACGGGTATCACAGATTTGGGTACCCCCCATTCATCTTTCTCGGTCTCTTTCACTTTCTCCCTTGCTTCCTTTGCCTTCTTCCACTTAGGAACTCTCTCAACCTTCTCAATGCCTTCCTCTTCAAGCTCTTTGCTCGCTTGAGTGCTTTCACCCTCAACCTTCTTCTCAACTCTCATCTCTTCAATCTCATCTCTATCTTGGGGCGTCTCAGAATCAGCAGGCATCTGAGGACCTTCATAGTTGGTTCCACTTCTTAACTGGATAGCCTTGCAATGCTCTTTCGGGTTCCCCTCCGGCATGGAAGGATACTTACCCGACTCCCTATTCAATGATTTTGCAATTTGGCTTATCTGGAACTCTATTGAGGTGAATCGCCTGTTGTTCTCTTACTGAATTCGATTCCGCTCTACATCTCTCTTTTGGAGTTCTTGATCACGCTGATCACCTTTCTTATGCAACTCCTTCACATCATACTCCAAAGAGGATAATCTCTTACTTCCTTCCTCCACCTTCTGAAGGATAGCTCTCAACATCTCCTCAGTTGAGGAACTGCCTTCTCCACCCGGAGGTTTTGAACCTGGATCCACGCCTGGAGGAACTGTAATACCCGCCTTCGGGTTAGCCTAAGAAAAATTCTCGTTCTTTCTCCATTGGTTATGAGGAGGCTGCTGGCCTCCTTGGTACCCTTGTGTGTTCCTCCATTGATTTTGAGGCGGCTGTGGACCTGGAGGTACAAATGGTTGGCTATAAGAAGACCTTCTTTGAAAATTTCCTCCTTCTGGATACCCATTCTGATTGTAATAAGGACCTCTCATATAGTTTACTACTTCTTGCTGAATTGTGCGCTTGTCTTCTTGCTCATTCTCTGCTGCATTCCCTCCAACCATATTCTTCCCCAACTCAAGGTTGTTAATCTTTTCCATCATGGCCATCAACAGCCTTCTCGTTCCTTCACCTTCCTCAACCTGATGAACTCTTTGGAAATCTGCGTCCACATTCCACGCCCCGGCATTCGTGACAATGTTGTCCACGATCTCTCTACACCTCACTATTCCTTGATTCAGGAATGATCCACTAGCACAGACGTCTAGATGGTCTTGCCCAGCCTTGTTGGCACCACTATAGAAAAATGCCATGACATCTCCCTCATTGTACCCGTGCTGCGGGCACTCTATCAACATGTTTGAGTATCTCTCCCACGTTTGACGTAGGCCCTCTCCTTGCTTCTGGCGGAAGGAAGAGATCTCAATCCTTGCTTTGATCGTTCTGGATGGAGGGTAGAATCGCTCGAGGAACAGACGCTCGAGCTCGGCCCAAGTGGTAATACCTCCCCGTGGAAGCATATTATCGTACCACTCTTTAGTTATTCCCGTCAATGAGAATGGGAACAACCTAAGCCTCTTGGCGTCTTCAGACATGCCATTGTAATTGAAAGTGGAGGCTATCATTAGAAAACTCCTCAGGTGAGTATGAGGATTCTCCTTCCCGATCACCCCCTTGAACTGGTTCTCTGTAAGCAGCTTTAGAATTCCCGGGGAAATCGAGAAGTTATTTACCTCAACAGGAGGCAATGCCACTCCATCATAGTACCGTTGTGGCTGCGCTGCAAACCTTCCTCGAATAGCCATATTCTGATCTGCTTTCTGAGAAACGTGTTGAGGATTAGCAGTTGGTACGGGTACTTGTTGGGGTGGTGGTGGTTGATAGACAGGTGGTTGGTTGTAAACAGGAGGTGGAGGGTACGGATATGACGGATATGGATAAGGTGGGTATGGGTAAGGTGGGTAAGGCAAGTTGTTTTGTGGTAAGTTAGGATGTGGGTAAGCAGGGTTGTTCTGAGGATGTTGGACAATGTTATGAGCTGGATTGCCTACGTTTTGTGTATCCGGGTTTAGGCTCTGGCTATCCCCTAACGGAACTTGATTCTGGCTACCACTAACTCTAGTGCCTTCAACTCGGCCCAATTCCTAATTGAACTCATTCGCAGCATCATCCAACTCATCAGAGATATCCATGGGTTCTTTCCCTCCTCCGGCAATATTCATTCTCCTCAAGAAAGCTCGGTTCCTTCTAGCTATCGTCTCAGGGTCCAACGGTATTCTCTCTTCGCTCGTATTCCCTTGTGAGTGTGTTTTCATATACCTGACACACTAGCAGAAGGATCAAAATGCAACTGCCGAATGAATAAAAATAAAAATATAAACAAAAAATAAAGCACTCACTACTAACTACTAACTACTAAGCTATCTACAAGTCCTATTCAAAAGACATACAACGCCATCCCCGGCAACGGCGCCATTGACTTGAAGCGAATATACTAACTTCTACTAGTAGATTCCTCGCAAGCGTACGAGTTCACTGTAGTATGAGTAAGTATAATGACCAAGTATTATCGAACCCAAGGGATGAAGTGTATGCAAATAGATCCCTAAAGATCTACGCGTCGTAGTTAATATGAGTGTAATATTTTTGGATTTTTCTGGAAAGATTAATTGAAACTAAAATAAACTAATTAAACTAAAATTATAAAGAAGACGAATTAACTAAGGTTTGTGTTCAAGTAAGAGATGGTGATGCTCAGGATAGGAATCCCTACGTATACTAACGGAGCAGGTACATAATCAAAATAATCGTGACGCGCAAGAAATAACCTAAGTAAAAGAATGCAAGGTGAAAGCTCAAGATCTAAACCCTAATACTTTACCCTAACACTCGACTTCACTAATCCACTAACAAGTTAATAGATTGTGCTTAATTAATGAGACCCTAATTTAACTAAGGTGATGCGGTCGTCCTCCTTCGCTAAACTGGTAGATGAATTAACCCTTTCTAAACCCTCTAGTTAAGTCTACTCGTTGTTAAAGAGTGATACGGTCGTCCTCTCTCTGACACTTTTCGAACGAAATTCAAAAGTAAAGTTAAGATTAATTTTAAGAATTCATTAATCAAGAGAATTAAAACCTAACGTCCCTAATTATTCTAATTACGTACCCACAACCTACTTCTACGAGTTCATCCTATCCCAAGCATGCAAGGGTTTTAGCTAGACATAGGTTTTACATAAATAATAACAATTGAATAAATAACGAACATGAACATGATAATTAGAACGATGAAAAGATCAAACATAAACTAGGGTTTAAAGAAATAAAAGACTAAACTGAAATTAAATAAAAAACAAAGTCTGAACATATTCAAGAACAAAGATATGAAGAAACGAAACTAAAATGTAAAATCGTGCAATGAATTCGTAACGAAAACCTCAAAAACGTAAACGTAAAGCTTTGCTCATTCCTTCTCCTCTTTCTCTCTCTAAAAATTAAGTCTAAAAGTGATTTGGTATCTGATCATCTGTAAAAACGAGCTCAGGACGAGTATATATAAGCAACGGGCTGAATCGTGAACTCATGGGCCGAAAAACGACTTTTAACGCGCAAAACATGAAGGCGCTTGAGCAGACCCGCTCGAGCGGTGGCGCTCGAGCGTGGAGCTCGAATGGTGCAAGTGCTCGAGCGGTGGTGCTCGAGCTGGTCGACCGCTCGGATTCCTCTGCAAGTTTTGGGGCACTCGAGCAACACGCTCGAGCGGTGACGCTCGAGCTGCTCGAATGCTCAAATTTTTCTGTAAGTTTTGGGCGCTCGAGCAATGTGTTCGAGTGCTAGTGCTCGAGTGGTCCACTCGAATGACTCCCAAAATTGCTCCAATTAGTACTTTTCTTCTTCAACACTAACACCAATCGTATTCCTTCGATATCTTCTCATCCGGGCATCCGTTTGAGTCGATTCAAAGTCCTACGAACTCCGTTCTTCACCCTCGATTCACCTACGAGCATTAAAGAGACAAATTCATCAATGTATAGAAATAATGCTCAATTGACTCCAAATACTCGACAAAATCGGCCAGAATTAGGGCATTTCGAGTGACGAATCATGATAATTTCACGCCTAATCATGCACAAGGTGCTTCCTCCCAAGATGAAGGATCCCGGGAGCTTCACCATTCTTTGTGATATCGGGAACAGGATCAAGAAAGGAGCCTTGTGTGATCTCGGGGTGAGCATTAATTTGATGCCTCTTTCGTTGTTCAAGAAGTTAGAGGTGGGCGAACTTCAACCCACGATGATGACGCTCTAGCTTGCTGATAGGTCCATTACGAGACCTCAAGGAGTAGTGGAGGATGTTCTAGTGACGGTGGAGAATCACACTTTTCCCGCCGACTTCGTCGTACTCAAGATGGAAGAAGATGAGCATGTACCGCTGATTTTAGGGAGGCCATTTCTAGCTACAGCCGGGATGGTACTTGATGTTGCGAATGGGAAGATTACGGTCAAGGTTGATCAAGAAGTGAAGATAGCTATTTATGAAGCTATGAAATACCCAATGGGAGATGAGAGTTGCCACTTTATTGACATCACAAACACTTGTGTTGAAGACACACTTCTAGATCCTTGTTCTTTCTATGTTCATCAGTTTGATTATCCTATTCTTGACGATCTATCTTATGAGTCTTATGATCTTGATTATTTTGATAGCTTGGAAGACAATGAAGATGTCAAGTTCTTGGAGATGAAGAAAGTAGAGGATGGGGACGAGTTGGAAGCTGAGGAGTTAACGTTCGAGAAGACGTTCGATAAGGCACCACAATTGGAGGCTAAAAAAGAGTTGAAGCCACTTCCTGACCACCTCAAGTACGCCTACTTGGATGAGACCGACAAGTATCCGGTAATTGTATCTGCTATTTTATCTGATGATCAGCTTGAGAGACTTTTAGTGGTGCTTCGTAAGCACAAATCTGCTATAGGATGGTCGATCGCGGATATTAAGGGAATTAGCCCTTCGATTTGCATGCATAGGATTAGATTAGAAGAGGGTAGAAAACCGATAGTGCAAAACCAACGTAGAGTTAATCCGGTGATTCAAGAGGTGTTACATAAGGAAGTTTTGAAGTTGTTAGATAGCAATACGATTTTTGCGATTTCTGATAGTCCATGGGTGAGTCCGTTACACGTAGTTGCTAAGAAGGGGGGTTGATTAGGCGTGAAATTGTCATGATTCGTCGTTAGAAATACCCCAATTTTGGTCGATTTAGTCGAGTATTTAGAGTCAATTGAGTATTATTTCTGTACATTGATAAATTTGCCTCTTTGATGCTCCTAGGTGAATTGAGGGCGAAAAATGGAGTTCGTAGGACTTTGAATCGACTCAAACGGATGCCCGGATGATAAGATATCAAAGAAATACGATTGATATTAGGGCGTGAGAAGAAAAGTGTTAGTTGAAAGAAAAGAAGACCCATTCGAGCTATACACTCGAGTGCCATCTCTCGAGCAAAGCCGGTCGAGCGCCAATATCTTCCAGAGAGTTTTCTTCGCTCGAGCACCATTGCTCGAGCGCCTCCGCTCGACCTTGTGTACCGTTCGACCAGTGCCCTCGAGCGCCTCCGCTCGAGCTCAACAGCTCGAGCGCCTCTGACTTACAGAACGTTTTCCCCACTCGAGCAAAACCCCTCGAGCACCTCTGCTCGACTAACCGTTTCATTCGACCACTACGCTCGAGCGCCTCCGCTCGAGCGGGGCTCGAGCGAATAAAACTCTCTAGAAGATATTGGCGCTCGAGTGTATAGCTCGAATGGGCCTTCTTTCCTTTCAACTAACACTTTTCTTCTCACGCCCTAATACCAATCGTATTTCTTCGATATCTTCTCATCCGGGCATCCGTTTGAGTCGATTCAAAGTCCTACGAACTCCGTTTTTCGCCCTCAATTCACCTATTAGCATCAAAGAGGCAAATTCATAAATGTATAGAAATAATACTCAATTGACTCTAAATACTCGACTAAATCGACCAAAATTGGGGTATTTCTAACGACGAATCATGACAATTTCACGCCTAATCAGAGGGCGACCTACTCCAAGTGCTGCAGCTGGACCACCTGGGGAGATTCCAATGATGGGGTCGTCAGGGCCCGTAGGGGGCTACTCAGATGGGCGAGCTCCAATTTCAAAGAGAAATAGGAAAGGTGAGTTACGAGCTTTAGCTTAGGTTCAAGAAATGGGGGTCAACCCATCAATTCAACATACTCCGGAGTTGACTTTCACCGAAAGGAACTTGGATGGAATCTTGACTCCCCATAATGATTCCCTCGCTATATGTGCCAACATAATGGGGACCAAAGTGCATCGCCTGCTGATTGAAACTGGAGTCTATACCAACATCATCTTCAAGAGTATGCTCGACAAATTGGGAGATTATACGAGCTACATTGAAGACTCTAATCATCGAATACTAGGCTTCGGTGATGATGTAACTGTCCCACTCGGGATTATTAGGTTGTCTGTAGAGCTTGTATCGACCGAGGAGTCCGATAGAAGAATAACTAGAATGGTAGAGTTTCTGATTGTAGATCAGCAATCTACCTATAGTGGGTTTCTCGGCCGACCTTTTCTTAATGAATTTAAAGTTGTAATTTCAACTTACTATTATTGTATAAAGTTCTTCACTTCTAAAGGAGCTGGTTCTCTGAAAGGAGACCAGGAAAAAGCTCGAGAATGTCTCCTTCAGCTTCAATCAAGTGAAAAGCGGATCTCGATGATGGAAGCATCTACCAGCTACCTTACAAATGAACCTTCCATTCTAGATGACATCCTGGAACCCCAGGATGACCAAATGGAGGTTGACGAACAACTCCTACCCTCGGGCGAACAACTTTTGCCCGAGGGCGAACAACTTATACCATTGGGGGAACAATCAATGAATGTGGACGAGCTAGCCATCAATGCTGGCTTGGAGGGCCCTATCCCGGTGAACAACCTTGATCCAAGGTCAGCCGAAGATTTCGAACCCCGCCTAGGAGTTGACCCGATGGACACCGAGGACAAACTAGACCTTGAGGGACCAATAATTGATCCACGATGGAAAGGATAAAAATGGCGAGCAACTCCAATCGAAGAGCTGGAAGCCCTCAAAGATAATCCTGATCGTGATGATCTCGAACTCTACATTGGGTCCAAGCTCCCTGAGCCATATAAGACCCGGATGAGTGAGTTCCTCAAGACAAACCTTGATGTCTTCGCATGGTCGCATGTAGACATGGTGGGGATCGACCCGAATGATGCTTGTCACAGGTTGAACATAGATCCGGACCGAAAACCAGTCCACTAAAAGAGAAGAAAGTACGGGCCGAATAAATATCAAGCACTCAATGAGGAAGTAAAGAAGCTACTTGACAATGACCTGATCCAGCAGGCATTGTGTCCTCAATGGGTGGCAAACCCGGTTCTGGTGCGGAAGCCAAATGGCAGCCTGCCCGAAGGATAATTTTCCCCTTTCGCACATCGATCAACTAGTGGACAGTACAGCTGGGCAAGAAATGTTCACATTCATGGATGCATTTGTCGGCTACCACCATATTCTAAAACACCCTGATGATCAAGAAGATACGACTTTCTATACAAATAAAAACATGCTCTGTTGGAAGAGGATACCTTTTGGATTGATCAATGCAGGGCAACTTACCAGAGGCTCGTAAACAAAATGTTCGACGAACACATCGGGGAGATGGTGGAGGTGTATGTTGACAACATAGTCGTGAAAAGCCCTAAAATGGAAGATCATCTCCACTACCTCTCCCAGGTATTTGAGATTCTCTGAAAGTATAACATGAAGTTAAACCCGAAGAAAAGCAGCTTCGGGGTTCATTCGTGGAAATTCCTGGGCCATCTGGTCAGTAAACGGGGAATTGAAGCTAACCCTGTGAAAGTTAAAGCCATTGTGGATATGCAACCTCCTCATTCGATAAAGGAAGTACAAAGGCTAACTGGATGCCTAGCTGCCCTAAACAGGTTCATATCCCGATCGAGGGATGAGTGTCGTTCATTCTTTGAAGCCATCAAGAAAGGCAAGTTCACATGGACGAGCAGCTGCCAGAGTGTTTTTGAAAAGCTGAAAGACTACCTGGGAGATGTAAAGATCCTATCAAAACCCGTCACAGAAGAAAAGTTATACTTGTATCTGGCAGCATCGGAGGTGGTCATCAGCTCTGTTTTAGTGCGAGCGGATGGAAAATTCCATCAGCCAATCTACTATGTCAACCAAGCTCTACATGAAGACGAAGTAAAGTATTCACCAACTGAGAAGCTGGCATATGCACTTGTAATGAGTGTGAGAAAGTTAAGACCCTACTTCTTTGATGGTCCCGTTTTCGAATACCAAAATGAGAATTTAGGAGAATTTTTTTTAAAAACTTTGCATCGCACCCTGAATGAGTTCAGTGAGTGGGACACTCAAGTCACTGCATTGCTAAGAGTCAGAGCACTCATGTCCGTGAGATTGGAGACTCATGCTCTAAGCAACGCAGTGACTCGAGGTACTGGACTCTCGAGTGCTTGCTTAAGCATGTCAGTGAGATTGGTTCTCCCTGACTAAAATACTTAGCTAATTTCTTTTCAACCTTTCGAAGTACTCTCAGTGAGCATACAATACAAATAATTAGCAAGTGCTTAAACAATAAATAAAACTCAGTTTAACGTGGTTCAGAGACTCAAGCTCTTACATCCACGGGCCTGATTTAACAGGAAATCGACTAACTTGGGATTCTTGTTTTTAATGTGCCAAGGTGCACCCAGATCTTTACAACTCAGATCTTGATTTCTTCCTTCCTAACTCAACAACTTCCACCAACAAACCTAACAAGTAGGGTTTTGGTTTCAGTTAGGTTTTCTCCAACTAGGTGAGGTTTTTCCTTACAATGTGTTAGCTTAAAGCTAAGATTGGGAAAACCTCTCTAAGCTAAGAGTTACAAGCTGAACACTCATTTGTGTATATATGAAGACTCTAATGGTCAGTGAACAAGGTGTGAAACGTGCCTCCTTATATCTCCCATAATACGCACTATCCTCTCACACCCTCACAGCTCGTAGGTGTTGAATTTTCTCTCTTCACACACACTTCAAACCACAGCTGTGAGCTTGTATTTATAGTGTGGATTCAAATGTAACCGTTGGAGGAAATTACATTTGAATCCATACAATTAATAGGTTTCACCTACTTTTCTTGGAATGCGGCCTTGTCAGTGTCAGATATGTTATCTTGACTTGATTGGTCCACGTGGACTGAATCCAACGGATCTTTGACTCAGTGTGCTTGATGGGCACACTGACTTCAGATAACATTATCCTCCACTGACTGATGATCTTCAGTAGACATACTTGTCTTCAGTGATGTTGTCCTTTAGGGACTCTTGAAGATCTCTCCAAGAAGTTTGTCATAAGGCTGAATGACAAACTTCCCTGACCACAGTAGCCTGACTCTTTCAGGACCTACTTGGTGCAGCACTGATCCTCTTGATCATGCTCTTCACTGAGTGGTCCGCCTGACTTAGCTTAGATCAGCCAGGTTTACACTCAGTGGGACATCCTTCAGGCTTCCCTTTTGGTTCAGGTTACTAGCATGGCTTCAGTTAGTTCTTCTTGGTGTCATCTTGATATCCTCAGGCTGTGTGGCTGAGTTCCCCCTCAACTGAGTGTTCCCTCAACTGAGTTCTTCTCAACTGACAGCTTATTCTACCGAGAGCTAACCTATCCTGACCTGAAACAAAAGATACAATCCCGACTGATTTCAAACCTATTACATGTTGTTTTGGAAAATCATCAAAACTAAAACATATCCCAACAATTTTTCCCTTTTTGATGATTCTAAAACTTCTAACCAAATGATTTTCTATTACAAGTTGAATTTCAGAACACATGTAATAGTTTTAAATATGCAGGAATTCCCATAGTTTAAGACATTTAAGATCTGTTCGGTTAACCATTTTTCTTAACAAAACTGGATCAGTGGTCATGTGAACAACCTGCTCTGATACCAATTGAGGGTCCCGTTTTCGAATACCAAAATGGGAATTTAGGAGATTTTTTTTTAAACTTTGCATCGCACCCTGAATGAGTTTAGTAAGTGGGACACTCAAGTCACTGCATTGCAAAGAGTCAAAGCACTCAAGTCAGTGCAACTGACTTGCGAGCTCAGGTTCTTAACAAGGCAGTGACTCGAGAGGTTACCCATCAAGTCACTGCACTGCTTAGAGGCTGAGCTACCAAGTCAGTGTGGAGACTTGGAGACTCATGCTCTAAGCAACGCAGTGACTCGAGGTACTGGACTCCCGAGTGCTTGCTTAAGCATGTCAGTGAGATTGGTTCTCCCTGATTAAAATACTTAGCTAATTTCTTTTCAACCTTTCGAAGTACTCTCAGTGAGTATACAATACAAATAATTAGCAAGTGCTTAAACAATAAACAACATTAAGTTTAATGTGGTTCAGAGACTCAAGCTCTTACATCCACGGGCCTGATTTAACAGAAAATCCACTAACTTAGGATTCTTATTTTTAACGTGCCAAGGTGCACCCAGATCTTTATAACTCAGATCTTGCTTTCTTCCTTCCTAACTCAACAAAAACTTCCACCAACAAACCTGACAAGTAGGGTTTTGGTTTCAGTTAGGTTTTCTCCAACTAGGTGAGGTTTTCTCTTAAATGTTTTAGCCTAAAGCTAAGATTGGGAAAACAAAGCTAAGAGTTACAAGCCGAACACTCATTTGTGTATATATGAAGACTCTAATGGTCAGTGAACAAGGTGTGAAACGTGCCTCCTTATATCTCCCATAATACGCACTATCCTCTCACACCCTCACAGCTCGTAGGTGTTGAATTTTCTCTCTTCACACACACTTCAAACCACAGCCGTGAGCTTGTATATATAGTGTGGATTCAAATGTAACCGTTGGAGGAAATTACATTTGAATCCATACAATTAATAGGTTTCACCTACTTTTCTTGGAATGCGGCCTTGTCAGTAGGGATGTAAACGAATCGAATCGAGTCGAATACCACAATATTTGAATTTGTATTCGTAAAATTATTTCGAATATCGAATTCGAATCGAATATTTTTCGAATAGTAAATGTGATTTATATTTGATTTGAAACTCATATCGAATTATTAGAAAATATACGAATACTTGAGTCGAATATTCGAATCGATTTTTTAGTTAAGCATGTTCCTAATAAATAATATTCAAGAGAAGGTATTATGTGAACAATATTCACAATGAAACTTGTTTGAATGATATTAGTAAATTAAACTAAAAGTATCAGTGAATTGCACTACAATTATCAGCTTCAAATAGTATTTAGTTTTTTTTATTAAAGTTATTAGTTGAAGTGGTATTAGTTATTCTCACTAAAGGTGTTAGTTATTTCAACATAAGGTATTAGTATTTTTTATAGATAAAGTTGTAGCTCGAACCCACGACCTTTGTATCATAGGTAGTGGGATTTTAACCATTTGACTTGAGTTATACCACTTCGTTAGATATTAGTAATTTGTTGTTCATGATAATAGTTACCGTGAGTATTATTCACATAATACTTTGCCAATATTCAAATATTCATTTCAAAATTGTCATTGTTTGAATTCACAATCTCATTATAAACTTAAAAATTTGCATAACATAATCAAATAAGTAAATGAATTTTTTTATCAAATTCATGGAAAAACACTTTAATAATCAAATTAAGAGTGTTGAACTACAATTCTTTTTTAATTAGTTAAGTTTTTTAATAATTAAATTACATTATATATTTTTTAATTAAAATACATAATTAAGAATTGCCTACAAGCCCACTTGTTGGATGAAGTTATAAAGGTTAATATGCTTAAAATAATTATAATGAACTTAAATTTATAAATAATTATATTTATTATTACTATTAATATATAATTATGTAATTATATATTTAACCAAATATTTAATCGAATATTTACGAATATCGAATCAAATATCATAGTATTTGTATTTGATAAATAATCGAATCAAAAAAATTATTTATACCCGAATTCGAATTATAAAATTTCAAATACGAATACCGAATTTCTAATACAAATACCAAATCGAACCAAAATTATTTGATTCGTTTACAACCCTACTTGTCAGTGTCAGATATGTTGTCTTGACTTGATTGGTCCACGTGGACTGAATCTAACGGATCTTTGACCCAGTGTGCTTGATCAGGGCGCACTGACTTCAGATAGCATTATCCTCCACTGACTGATGATCTTCAGTAGACATACTTGTCTTCAGTGATGTTGTCCTTCAGGGACTCTTGAAGTTCTCTCCAAGAAGTTTGTCATAAGGCTGAATGACAAACTTCCCTGACCACAGTAGTCTGACTCCTTCAGGGCCTACTTGGTGCAGCACTGATCCTCTTGATCATGCTCTTCACTGAGTGGTCCGCCTGACTTAGCTTAGATCAATCAGGTTTACACTTAGTGGGACATCCTTCAGGCTTCTATATTGGTTCAGGTTACTAGCATGGCTTCAGTTAGTTCTTCTTGGTGTCATCTTGATATCCTCAGGCTGTGTTGCTGAGTTCCCCCTTGCTGAGTTCCCCCTCAACTGAGTGTTCCCTCAGCTGAGTTCTTCTTAACTGATAGCCTATTCTACTGAGAGCTAACCTATCCTGACCTGAAACAAAAGATATAATCCCGACTGCTTTCAAACCTATTATATGTTGTTTAGAAAAATCATCAAAACTAAAACATATCCCAACATTCTTCCATCATCAAGTCAAAGTTCTGACAACTTTCCCACTCAGGTAAATCTTACATCGACCAGACATAGTTGGTCGTCTATTGAAATGGTCCATAAAGATTAGCCAGTTCAGAGTAACTTATGCTCCTTGGACAACGATTAAGGGTCAGGCATTAGCCGACTTCATAGTCGAACTAACCTTTCCCCAAGATCCGATGAGAGGGCTAGATCACCCCTGATATCTTTATCTAGATGGTTCATCTACGAACATGGCCTTGGGGGTAGGAGTAGTTCTTATCAGCCCCGACAGACAAGTATTCACCTCAACAGTCAGATTTAAATTCATGGCTACAAACAACGAAGCTGAGTATGAAGCCCTCACTGCAGATCTCCACTTATCACTTATTGTAGGAGTCAGACGACTCCACATCTTTGGAGATTCTCAGCTTATCGTAAATCAAGTTCAAGGTGAATACGAGACCAAAGATGAACATATAATCGAGTATCAAAAAATAGTTGCTCACCTGGTGTCAATGCTAGATCAAGTATACATTGAACAAGTACCCCAGACGAGCAACACCCAAGCTGATGCTCTAGCTCGACTGGCCACCAGTAAAGGTCCAGCAGTGTTAACAAACATTATTATCACCAGAAGGTCCAATCCATCAACCACAGATTATCAAGTCAACCAGGTGGACGAACTACTTGATGATGATGATTGGCGAACTCCTTTAGCCAAATACGTGAAAGATGGTGAATTGTCAAGCAATCCTTTTGAAGCTGCCAAAATAACAAACGAGCAGCCAGGTATACCCTGGTGGGCGAGCAGCTTTACAAAAGAGGTTTTTCAATCCCACTTGAAAGACCAAGTGGTATGATATCAGATTGCTCTGATACCAATTGAAGGTGTGCGTGTGTTATAAAGTAAAGATGTTGTAATGAATGTTGTAACAGACACTACAGCAATCTGGAAAACCAGAGATAAAAACGTATACAACGGAAGACTTAAACACACAATTGCAAGATGGAATACTTTTTAACACAAACTATATAAATAGCGTGTGCTAGCCTTACGGAGAAACGTTCACTATAATAAGATTAGTGATACAAAAGTTGTGTGAAGAGTAAAATCATTCACAACGGAAATAAGACTCGATATCACCTATCAAATCTAAATTGGCTAAGTGTATAACACTATACACCGTCAAAGTTGATCCCACTCTATATCTATGATCTCTCTATCTATGGATATAGGATTGATAACAAGTTATGCGAGATGTACTAAACTTCTAGACATAACATAAATGTTGGAATAAATGCCCTATCACCTTTGAACTCAGGATTAACGCTAGAGTAGGTGTACTCGTTTATTCCACACTTGGTACTGAAGACTTTGGCTTCTATTTATATATGGAGGTCTTCAATCCGAAAATAACTTCTTCATGTAACCGCTCCATGATCCCATGTTATCCCACGATCTTATCTTTATTTCTGATGTTCATTAATGCAACTGCCTGATCTAGATCGTTCTAAAATGTCCTGGAATAGCCTGGATCGTGTAGGTCCTTGTAGATCCTTCTGGAACCCGTAACCGCCCATGTTGCAACCAATGCTTGCAACATTCGCTGCAACATTGAATATTCCAGAGTCTTGTAGATCCTTCTAGATCTTCATCCTGCATGTTAAAACATCTAAGGCAACATTTGATCATAAAGTATTAGTTAATGAGAAGAAAGGGCAAATTCATGTTGTTTCAAAGTAAATAGTGAATACTTCACTACCAACAACATTAACAATCTCCCCCAATTTGACCTTTCTGCTACAACACACCCGATGTATATATTTCTCAATATATAAGTCAGTGATGTATGTACAATAGAGATTAACATCGTATTGTACACTTAGCTTTTCACACTTGTGTAGCAAAACAGTCAAAAAACAAGAAACAACTTTAAGTTGAATCACCAAAATCAAGATGAAATAACAATAAGTTAATTTCACCAAAAACAGAATGAACAAACATTTGCTCACTCAAACCAAATGAACATCATCACATGTGTTCATCAAAACAAAAATGAGTAACAAAGTGTTTACCCATTCAAATTACAACTTTCAATAGAAATTACTGAAATAAATCCTATCAATTCTAATATAATAACCTAACAACTAATATAATATTGTCTTTCAGAAATCAACACTAAGTGTTAATGCTAGCTAATCAAAAACTGAATATAAACCAAGAGTACTTAGAGATAACACAATAAGGAACTTGATATCACTGTACAAATGTACAGTTGTAGCCACAAGCATCTTGCACTAAGCTCCCCCATAAATTGTGCTTCCTCCAGTCTCTAAACATCTCAGACTTTAGAAAATAGTAAATAGTAAGCAGGATCATTCCCATGAGAGATATACGCAACTCCCCCTCAGGTCATGATCGTAAAACTCCCCCTTTCACCATCAAGGAAGATTACAAAAAAAAAAAAAACATGCTCAACAGACAAGGCTGCAACATCAACAACAATATCGTCTGCAACATTGACAGCAGAAACTTCTAAATCTAGATCATTCGCATCAGGCAAAGGTGCGTCACCTAGAGAATCACCACAAGCTTGAACTCCATTAGAATGAAGGAGAAATCCAGCACCTGGTACTCCCCCTGTTGGAGCAGAGAGTGAAAACTCCTAAAATGCCTTTTGCGTCTCAAGTTCAGAAATTATAACCTGCAAAATAGTAATCTAGCCATCCTATACAGTAAAATGACTTGATTAACAGGTAGTTAAACAAATAAAAGTATGAAAACAAACACAAGAAAAAAAAGTGTTAGCCGAACAAAGAAAATGAAAAGCAAGAATCTTACTACATTGAACAATAATATAAGTTACCAGCCCATCTCAAATAAGTAATGTACTCAATCTCAAAACTAAGTTTTCAGTATTTCAACAACACAACACTCAACCACCTTAAATAAAGAATAATACAAGGTCGTTATTATATCCGATCCACAAAAATATATAATCAGGATATGTGATGTGATCGTGAATATGGGATGAAAACCACCACATCCATTATCACTCCATGATCGTGGGTTTTGCAGAAATTAAATAACCGCCCATTAAATTTCAAAATAAACACAATATATTGTTGAAATTAAATAACTACAACATAGGTTTCAAAAAAAAATATATAAATAAAAACCTTTTCTCAGCTAGAAAAATTCGACTTAGAGAAAATCAAAACTGAACCAAGTAGATGTTGTTATCAATGTCGGCACACACACTTCAACATACTTTATGTTACAAATCAGCTTTCTTACACGCATCTTCACATTGATCCACCTTTTCAAAAGAGTACATCGTAGTTGTCAGCTCTGTGTCCCATAGTTACTCAGTGGATTTATGAATAAATTGATGTATTTCCAGCCACCTTTTGAAAAGAGTGCACCGTAGTAGCGAACTCCGTGCCCCATAGTTACTTAGTGACTAGAACATCTAAAAAGTGTATTTTTCATGCATTCAAGAAGTATGTCTAGTATTACATAATCTTAGTTCAAAATTGTTTTCAATAAGGAATTAAACTAACAAAGAAAAATAAGAAATTTACAAATTTTACGAGAAAAGTCCTATGCTGTTACAAATGGTACCACATTAGTAGCAACATCTGCACTTTTTCATTCAGGCAATACAAAAACCAAGAGATTTCCTCACAGAAGTACATCTCTTATTATCAAGGGCCTTAAAAATATCCACAAGTTGTTTTTCAGTGGACATATACTCTAACTTCGAAATGTTTTTCTCTACAAGGTCTCTCATGAAATGAAATTTAATACTTATATGCTTCGTAAGAGAGTGTTGTACATGATTTTTGAGATATTAATAGCACTTATATTATCACAAAAACTTAGTAAGAAAATCAATCTCAAGTTCATAGTCATGGAACATTTTTCAAGTCTACTCTAATTCTGTTTCTAATTTGAACTCCAAATGTAATTTCACCTATAATCTGATTTAATGGATGATTCTTCAAGATTCTGGAAGATTAAATTCTATCTGGTACGTGAATACTTCCTACAAATTCTAATTTTTCTGGATATGTTGTATCATATGTTATAACATTTGATGCAATATTTTTAGTCTGATCAGAATTTACAGAAACTTTAGAAATTTCAATGATATAAGGAACATCAGCCTTTTGAGCAATGTTCATCTCATATGTTTTCAAAATACTCACGAGTTCATTCTGACTTATAAGATCTATATTTGTATTCTCTTTTAAAGCATGTATCTTATCATCAAAACGTCTAGAAATTGAATGCAAAATTTTGTGTACTAACCTGGAATTGGAAATTGACTCACCAAGTAAATTAGATTCATTTGCAATCTCACTGATTCTATGATTATAAGATGAAATGGTTTCATCTTCCTCCATCTTCAGATTTTTGAACTTGGTGTCAAGCATTCGAATCTTAGTTCTTCGAAAATTCTCAGATCCTACACAATGCATTTCAAGTCTATCCCAAGCATCTTTTGCAGATACACAGTTAGATATGATTTTAAACATGTTCACATCAACTGATGTAAATATTGCATTTAATGCTTTGGAATTATAACTTGCAATTGTGATTTCTTCTAATGTCCAATCCAATTCACGTTTGACTTTCACCTCTCCTTCATCTGCTTGAACCCTTGGGGGTGTCCATCCATCCAGTATACTCCTCCATGCATGTACATCAATAGCCTTAATGTACATCCGCATCTTTGGTTTCCATTCAGCATAATTCGTTCCATCAAGAACGGGAGGCCTACTAGATAGAATAAGTGGATATTCCATTGCAATTATGACACACTAAAAACACAGGATCTAAACTTAGTATATCAAGTTTATGGCTCTGGTGCCAATTGTAAGACCCAAAGGGTATGATATCAGATTGCTCTGACACCAATTAAAGGTGTGCTTGTGTTATAAAGTAAAGATGTTGTAATGAATGTTGTAACAGACACTACATCAATCTGGAAAACCAGAGATAAAAACGTATACAGCGGAAGACTTAAACACACAATTGCAAGATGGAATACTTTTTAACACAAACTATATAAATAGCTTGTGCTAGCCTTATGGCGAAACATTCACTATAATAAGATTAGTGATACAAAAGTTGTGTGAAGAGTAAAATCGTTCACAACGGAAACAAGACTAGATATCACCTATCAAATCTAAATTGGCTAAGTGTATAACACTATACACCATCAAAGTTGATCCCACTCTATATCTATGATCTCTCTATCTATGGATATAGGATTAATCACAAGTTATGCGAGATGTACTAAACTTCTAGACATAACATAAATGTTGGAATAACTGCCCTATCACCTTTGAACTCAGGATTAACGCTAGAGTAGGTGTACTCGTTTACTCCACACTTGGTACTGAAGACTTCGGCTTCTATTTATAGATGGAGGTCTTCAATCCGAAAATAACTTCTTCATGTAACCGCTCCATGATCTCATGTTATCCCACGATCTTATCTTTATTTTTGATGTTCATTAATGCAACTGCCTGATCTAGATCGTTCTAAAATGTCCTTGAATAGCCTGGATCATGTAGGTCCTTGTAGATCCTTCTGGAACCCGTAACGGCCCATGTTGCAACCAATGCTTGCAACATTCACTGCAACATTGAATATTCCAGAGTCTTGTAGATCCTTCTAGATCTTCATCCTTCATGTTAAAACATCTAAGGCAACATTTGATCATAAAGTATTAGTTAATGAGAAGAAATGGCAAATTCATGTTGTTTCAAAGTAAATAGTGAATACTTCACTACCAACAACATTAACACCACTTCTCAAGTGTTTGTCTAGGGGACAGGGACAAGCTACTTTGGAGGAATTACATTCTGGAGTTTGTGAAAACCATGCTGGGGGGGGGCAAGCTCTAGCCTAAAAAACAATAAGGCAAGGTTATTATTGGCCAACTCTACGTCAAAATATTATTCAAATGGCACGAGCCTGTCATCGATGTCAAATTTTTGCCCCAAGCATCCACACTCCAGCACAAGAGCTCATTTCCATTTTCAGTCCTTGGCCATTTGCAAGATGGAGAAGAGACATCATTGGACCCTTCCCACCTGGAAAGGGTAATGTACGATTTGCTGTTGTGGCAGTTGATTATTATACTAAATGGGTAGAAGCAGAGGCCTTAGTCAAAGTTACCCAAGAGAAGATGGTCAGCTTCATCTGGAAGAACATTATCTGTCGAATTTGAGTTCCTCAAACAATTGTTACATATAATGGTCCTCAGTTCGATGGGAAGGGACTAGGGGACTTCTGCACCAAGGGGGGATCAAGAAATATTTTTCGACCCCTTATCATCCATAATTAAATGGTCAAGTTGAAGTCGTCAACAAAATAATCAAACATATTCTGAAGATACGATTGACGGAAAGTAAAGGAAATTGGTCTTTAGTGCTCCCAGATATTTTATGGGCATATAAAGTTTCTTCCAGGTCTAGCACCGGAGGAACACCATTCGCATTAGCATTCGGAACAGAAGCAGTCATTCCAGTTGAGCTAAAGACCAAAACAATTAGAACAACCAACTTTGATAAAGTGGCAAACAGCTCTGCCTTATCAGTCGAACTGGATTTGCTCGAGGAAAAAAAATTATGGCCGAGCTAAAAAAATGTGATATATAAACAACGGGTAGAGCGTTACTGTAATTCCCATGTCAAGCTAAGGGAGTTCGGAGTTGGCAACCTAGTCCTATGCAAGAAGCTCGCCCCACCACCAGGTGTATTTGGACCGACTTGGGAGGGCCCATACAGGGTAACGGACAGGTTACCCAATGGTGTTTATGATATTGAAGACATGGAAGACTACTCGACCCAATACTCCTGGAATGCAGTTCACTTGAAGAAATATTATTAATAAGGCGAGCTACTTTGACTCTGGGGCGAACAAGAACTGCATATGTGCAAGTAAGACCCAAATACTTGCCTAATATTTTGAAATTTTAACAAAGTGTTAGAGGCCGGACAAGATTTGCTGGTCGAACTACTTTAGCATAGCAACTTGTTTGTGTTTGTATATTTTTGGTATTTTGACAAGTTTAAAGTTGTTTGACAAAATGTACAATAATCGAACTACTTTGACTTGGTTTGTAAAGACTTGTAAAGTAGGTCGTTTTTTACTTGTAAATTTTTAACAAGTTCAATAATAGTTGTTCGTTCAAGGAGAAGATTCAAGGTCAAGGTCAAGGCACAAGTCTGATTATTCGATCAAGCCCAATAAAGGTTGTTCGTTTTTAAATGAACATAGCCTAAGGCCAAGGCTCAAATTCTATTACTAAGGCAAAATTCTTTTTTGAACAAAGCCCAAATATATGTATTAAGATTGTAAAGCATAAAAGTAAATGCGAAGCAATTAATGCATAAGAACAAGATGAGCAAATTAAAGTTTCATTAGAAACAAGGCAGATCGCCCAAGTGATTATAAAAATCAACTCCCTACTGGAGCGAGCAATTACAACAAAAAAGGAAGAAAATTTACAAGCCCTACAAGCTATCCTATCCTAAGTCCCTTGGCCCCCTGGAGGTGGATGGTTATCATCCTTGGGGTCATCCAAGGGCGCCCCTGAGATACTGGATCAATAGGGACATCCATCGTGAGCTCGACAATGAACCCCACTGCATCAGCTCGCTCCTTCTGGGCCTGCATAGTTGGGCCAGAAGGAGCATCCTCTCCACCCTCAGCCTCCTCTTCCAGCTCGTCCTCACCTTCTGGAGGATGGGTGATCTCAATAAGGGGGTCAAGAAAGTCAATCTTGACTCCATACTCGGGCAGGTCGCCGATTTGGAGAGTTGTCCCTGGGGCGAGAGGGTTATTTTGCAGGAATTCGGTGAACTCCTTGCCAATCTCAACTAAGACGTTGGGAACATTGAACTCATTGATGGCCCGGATGCACTCAGTATATGCACTCATAAAGCCCAAAATAGAGCTCGCCTCTAGTTTGGGCACTAGCTCTTCTCGAGGAATAAATCCGGCGAGCTGCTCCTCCAGGCGCTTGCTTTGGCCTCGACTTCTGTGGCCCACTTCTCAGCCGTCTCCTTTTGCTTCTGCTCATGAGCGAGCTGGGCTAAGAGCAGTTCGACCTCGGCCTCTTTAGCCTTAAACTCTTCAGAAACCTTCGAGTGAAGGTCAAGAGCTCTTTGCTCGGCCGCTTGGTTGGCCTTCACCTTATCCTGGAGGTCGCCGCCATCTTGTTCGCCTTAGCCTTGGCCTCGGCCTCATACCTCTTCTTAGAGATGCGGCAAACTGTACTAGTGTGTTGGCGCGCATCCCTATCCAGTTCTTCCACTTGGTCGACCAGCTTTCGAATCGCCACCAAGGCGTTTCCGGCCTCGATGATCGCGAGGCGACCATTATCCCTCGGGGCTTGCTCATTCAAAATATGCTCCAAGGGCTTAGTCCATGAGTGAGCTACTGATTCAGCAGCTCACCGGACGTGAGATCTTGGAATCTCCTTAAAGGAGGTCGGCACTTTGGAGCATGAATACTGGTGCACAATGTTCGAGCGGCCGGGATAGTGAGAGGGTTGGTAGCTGCACAAAAGCAAAGGAAAACATGTTAAACATATAAAAAAAGAGTTCAAACAAGAGTAAAAACACTTACTCATTGTAGCGACCTGCATCCCAACCCAAGAAGGTCACATCGTCAGGGGTGTCTGCACGTTTCTCTTGGGCAGAGGCGATCACATGCTGCTCGGTGAAAACCTCCACGGAAGAAGCTCGGCCCGCTTCCTACTCGGCTGAGCGAGCTACATTGGCCCCACTTCCTTGGGGACCTTTGCTCTTCTTAGGAGCTCGTTCGATCTCGAAGATGGGAGTACCATCTCCACGAAGAAGTCTTTTCTTCTTCTGGGCTTCAACCGTCAGCAGGCTGCTTATTGGGGCGGGCTGCTTAGACGAGCCCGATGCACCCGTCTGGCGGGGTTCATCCTTAGACTTGGCCACCAGTGCGACTATCTTGGAGAGTGGATCTCCCTTCTTCCTTCCTTCCTTGGTCGGCATATCCCAGACATGCTGGTCGAGCTCGTGGAAGACAGGGGGGACGGCAACGGTAACGAGCTGGTCTGCAAAGGTCGAACAAACAATGTTAGGAAAATATTATAAAGAACTAAGGTTAGGGTAGTTCGCCAAGTGGAAGAAGGTTTGCCTTCAAGGAACTCGGCCTGCGCGCCGAGATGGTGTGGGTAAGTGGTGAGGCGAGCTACTCTACGTGTGGACTCCGAGCAAAGGTGGGCCACAGTCCGATCAACTCGGTTTTTTAGGGCGATCTGACTCACGACAAACAGGAACAGATTGTCAGCCTCATCCTTGACACTCCTCCACTTAAGAGTCTTGGGATCTGAAATAAAAAAGAAAAGATTAAAATTACTTTTACCCCTTCATAAACATTGAAGAAGTAAAACTCATGCTTGAGGATCCCAAACTCCACCGGTGTATTAATCCTCTCATCGCCACCATAAAGGCGGGCTGAAGCTCGCCAATCACCACCGATGTCAAACCGGTCGTGTTTCCAGTCCTTCACCTTCTCGGGAACATCCTCAACCACCTTAAGGTCGGGACGAGCCTTGAGGTAGTACCAGCCCACCTCCTCTCATGTGCAGGCTGTGGGCGCCATGAGGTAGTTCACCTCGTCCGCATTAAGCTTGTTAGGGTATCCCTCTAGGGCGCACAACACCATGAGGGACATCAGGTTCATTTACCCCACCGGTGTTAGCTGACTAATAGGCCAATCAACGGGTGGAGGGGAAGTGTGACTCCAACCTTGAGAGTTGCAAGGTTAATCGCCGTAAGCCCACGGGGTGGTCGATCTGCTCGATCATCCGCAAGCGGCGCATACATATGAACATCATAAGGGATCTTGTAATCCCTTATGATATTTGATAGCTCATCCTCAGTAATCGACGAGACAATGTAGCTCGCCGCGAAGTCATTAGTCCTAAGCTTTCTCTTCCCGCGGGCTGGAATTTGGAAGCGGTTTGAATTTTCCCTCTCATAAGAATCTCATTCGATCTGGCGAGCTACTACGACTAGGATTTGATGGTCGATCGGGTTTGGCATTGAATAGCCAATACTTGTGAGGTACTCCCAGGTCAGTTCGTCGGCGGGGGCGACCTGCTGCACCTCGACCTTACCTTTCTCCTTGAAGTGCAGTTCAGAGCTGATCTCCTCTACGATCTCCCGGGCTGGATTCACCTCGACGACCTCCTCCCTTGATGGGCGAGCTCCAGATTCCAAGGATCAAACAATGGAGGTCGCCTCTAGATTTTAGTCTACGTTCACAACAGGAACATGGTTTGAAGCCTCTTCGATTGGGTAATTTTTGGGGTTTCGAGGAGGATATGACTCGGTTCGTGAGTTGGAGGACATTTGAGAGAGGGATTTTTTTCGAAAAAATAGGTATATGGAAAGTTTGGAGCAGCTTTAATGGTGATTTTCGGTGGAATGAGAAGAGACGGTAGCGGTTCAAATGAATACACAACAGAGTTAGGGATAATCAACCCCACAAAGACGAAATTAACAAGAAGAAGACAAGGAATATAGAAAAATTGTTAACTTAAAGGCTCGGATTGAAAGAGATAGTTGTCGGAGATGATGAACGGTTGCCGAAAATTTGGAAAAAAAAAAGCAAGAGGGTTTTGGCGCTGAAGGATCGAAAAAGGATAAAAAAAATGGAAGAAAATCCCCTTTTATAGTATGCAAAAACGTGGTACTCAATGAAGAAAGAAGAAACTTCAAGGGCCAAAATGCAAAATACGGGCGCGTGCAGATCCTCCCCCTAAAACATTGGGGGCACGTCTCCTCGATTTCATACGTGCGTGGGCGGCGACAATCATGCTGCCCACATCACGCCTCGAGATGTGCCCCTGTCTCGGAATTCCAACCGTCACTCTCGCAATGTAGCCCGTCCAAGGTGATGCAGTCCGTCTAAGGTGATGCAGCTCGTCCATGAGGCGCAAGATCATAGCCCGCCCCTAAGCAGTTCGTCTTCTTCTTCACAGCATAAAGACAGGCTTGGGGACAATTGTTGATAGGCGAGCTACATCCAATTGAAGACGAACATGTTCAAGCTAATTAACTACATAAGAGCCAAGATTAAGCAAGCTAAACCAAGCCTGGCCAAGCTAGAATAGTCAGACGAGCTACTCTAGCTAGACGAGCTACTTTAACCAGTCGAACTACGTCAAAGTAAAGACCACCCGAATCCAAATAAGACCATGACGGACTACTTTAGCCAGAGAACCAAGGCAGAAGATAAGCCGACCAACGAAGTCAAGCTAAAAACTCCTTAAGGACAAGTCCAACAGAGATAGACAACTCTCAAATACGAGCTAATCCAATTTAGAGGATAGAAATTAGCTTAGATAAGGTCAGATAGTGAACTCTCCAAGTGTCAAGCATGCACACATGGGAGGGCAAGAGTCAATCCACCTCCTACTTGGAGGACTTGTTTAAAAACCTTGAATTTTCATGAATAAAACAAGCACAAATTCACTAATACAACAAAACTTTGCCTACACACACTCATACATCTAAGTTTACACACACTTACAAAATAAATACAAAATCAATACTCGTATTTACATTTCCTTAACCCCGATCTATCGTATTTACTATTTACGGTAGTAATCAATCACACGTTATTGTTTGGTGATCCAATTAACGATTAGAAACAGCCACTAATCCACGAGATTAGAATCGATCATCAACAATAGCCAATAATATGAAAGTCTTAATAATTCTAAACATTTTGACAAATTGCAGGTATCGACTATGGTGGTTGGGGGATATATTGAATGAGTGATTGACTATGGTGGCAACGTGAATATCGAATGAGGGACATGCTATGTTTGCCTAATCGATATTGCACCGTCCATCACACCGACGTTACTATCTATTTTCCGTCACTATAAATTTGGTTTCTTCTTTGATTTGTCATTGATTTCGGCCACAGTGAGAGCTGAAATCCTTTTTCGGTGGTCTTCAATAAGCAATGGAGCAATGACAAGACCTTATCACCCGCAAATGGCGATTGAATTATCTTTCTATTTACACATGGCATTTTTGTAAAATATCCATTTTTCTAAATTTTTATTAATATTGAAAGAATAAGTTTTTTAAATTGAATTATATCAAATACATTAAAGTAAACTTAGAATGAGATAAAAAAATAACTAATTGTAACCTCTTATTTCATTCCATCTAATCATATATATATATATATATCTCACATAATCCTTATTTCTAAGGTAAACACACCCTAAGGAGTTGTTTGTTTATAGATTAGTGGGGATTTGAAATCTTGTAAAGTGAACTTGAAATAAAGTAAAAAGTGTACTAAAATTTTGTATATGTTTAAGAGGGTTGATTTTGTAGGATTTTATAGGGATAGGATTTTGAAAAAGTAGATGATAAATAAATTATATTGTAAAAACTAGGGTAGCAATGATTGAATAATTGTGTAAAGTAAAAGAGTAGAAGAGAGAGTATTGAGTTGGATAGATAATAATAAGTAAAAAGTGTATGATATATGATTGATAGTGTATTGAAAATTGTGTTTAAAAAAATAAAATAAGTGTATTATAGGTATTATAGTGTAGAATTTTAGAGGATTTAAAATTATATACCAAAATCCAGCAAAAACAAACACGAATTTGAATTTGAAATCCCAAAAGCCACTTGGAAAACTAGAAACAAACATCCCCTAACTCTCAAATTGAAGACTCTCTAAGCAACTACTCAAAAGAAAACCGAATACAATCAATCACATTATGGAATTTAATAATGCCCAATACAATCTGAGTTCGATTCTACCCTTAATCGATCCAATGGTCTTCGATTGCGCGACCTTTAGTTTTGTTTGCGAAGAGAAGTTATGGTACTAACTGAGAGTTAATTGGTTTCATAACAACTGATTCATGACTTTAAGTAAACCGAACCGTCCTTGACCTTTAACAACTGGGCTGAAATAGTATTAGTTCGAATGCTCACTACTATTAGTTGTTAAGATCTTAATTTCATTAACTTCAACAATTCTCCACCTTAACGTGATTAAGATGCTCCACTCCATCCTCACATACATGAGCTAATCAAGGTACTTTCCACGACTCATGTTTTACCAAGCTTGATCAATACCTCAATTTTAAACTTGACAAAACTTTTGTAAACATGTTGCATTTTTATCAGTTGATACATTCTTCACTAAAATGACGTCTTTCATAAAACGCTTGATGTTTGAACAGATATAAAGTGCTTTTAATTATCACACTGAACTAGTACATCTTGTTGAACAATGTCAAAATGCTTAATAATTCTCTTATGGCCAAATATTTTGCTTATGTTGTAGACAAAGTACCACAACTTGCAACAAAGACCTCCAACTAACTGCAGTGCCAAATAGTGTATCACATATCCTCCTGTTAATGACTTGTATCAACATTTCCAGCATAATCTGAGTCTCATAGGGATTTATTTTTTTAGCTTCCTCCCAAAGGCCCAGTACCAGTGAGATATCTTCATCCTAATATACCCAATGATCCTCCCTTATTTATCCAATATGGGATATTGTCTAACATCCAAAAATTCTAACCTCAAACATAGACCATCAAACCTCCCCTCAAACGGTCCGTTTTATCTAGGTCACCTGTCTAGTCCACAAAAACTCCATAATTCCACCAAGGTCGGGTTCACCATGGCCCGCCTCGTTTGAGGCCGAAGAATTTCTCCACATCACTTTTCGCTTAGGAACATGGCTCCCACAAACGATGCCACTTGTTGGGTCCTGGATGACCCCCAATTTCTACAAGCTTGCGCAATATCTGAATTTTAAGCTTGGAAAAGCTTTTGTAAACATGTTTGGTGCATTCTTCTCGGCTGACACATTCTTCACTAAAATGATGTCTTTCTCTACCATATCTCCAATAAAATAGGTTTCACATCAATGTGTTTGAGCCTTTTATGAAACACTTGATGTTTGACCAGATGTAGAGTGCTTTGATTATCACACTGAACTGCTACATCTCGTTGAACAATGCTAAAATCCGTAATAATTTTCCTTATGCTATAGAGCTTCCTTATCAACTTGTTGGATCTTGAATGGACATTATTCTTCACATTGGTACAATATTATCGGCTTTGAACCGAACTTTCACGAATTTATTTCTGGGCTTTCCCCAAAAGTCATTATACCAGTGAGATATTATCTATCCTTATATACCCGGTTATTCTCCCTTATGATATTGTTCGCCACTACAACATTTACGTTCATGAACTTTAATTTATGGTTTTTTTAATAACATAATGTATATCATAATTCATAATATAAAGAATTCCACCCTTGAAACAAAAATCTAGATGCCACTGGATCTGTTCGATATTATATTATATTGTGTCACACGAGAATAATTTATGTAATTTTACTTTAAGAGTTAAAGTCGATACACTCGTATAGTTTAACATACATATTCGATTATTTAATTTTTTTTTCTTCCTCTTTGTATAGTAACGCTAGGTATTAACTTAATGGTTGGTGTGCGCCGTACACATATGTGGTGGTGATCGAGTAAAGCGTAATTGAAGGAATGAACAACTAAAATAAATTTATAATGTCTGCCATAAATTAGGACACCGATATCTTTACTACTTTAAACAATGAATGCCTTGGGTTTATATGTTGCACTTTATATTATTTTCAGTTAGCTCATAATTCACTCTCACCCGTTTAGAAATAATGTATTGTCAAGTAAGGTTGACAATCTAACAAATTAATTAAAATAAAGTAGGTTAGATCACCATGTTCAAGTCATCATGTAATTATCTTTAAACAAATAAAATCTAACAAATTTATTACGCTTTTACACATATTTATCAAGGAGTACTGTTTTAAATTTAAAGTTTGATTGCACAATGGTGTTTTTGATCTTATTTAAAGTAATGACAACTATGGAGACGGGCGTACAACAAATTTTCGAGTAATATCTTCCGTGAATAGAGTAATAATTTTCAGTTAAACGAATAGTATCATTCAACTAGTGTACGTAGTATAACTCGAGTAATATCATTCAGTTAAGCAATTAATAATAGTTAGTAAGAAAGTAGTACTCTCTCTATCCACCAAAACTGTGTCTAAATGTTCGGACATAGGTTTTAAGGAAAAATAAATAAATAAAGTAGACAAAGTTTATAAAGTATGGATATCGTGGGGTCCATTATGAATAAAGTAGAAGGTAAAAATAAAGTGGGTATTGATTTTTAAGGTATAGACACTTTTAGTGGACGTTCAAATAAAAAAATAGACACAGTATTAGTGGATGGAGAGAATATTATTAAAATATATATATAAATTTGCCTATATATGTGAATTGTTGATATAATTATAAATCCAAAGGAGGAGTTTCCCAACTAGCCGTCATAGTAGATTCGTAGTACCTTTTATTATCCTGAGAGAAAATAAAATTTTATTTTTTGAATTTTATCACGCTTTTAAAATACAATAAAATATTTCGAGCAACTTAAATATAAGGTCAACTCATAAATCTCTTAATCCACTCCTAGGGTTGATGGTTGCTTGAACTTATGGTGACGTTTGTCATTTGAATAATTTAAATATATCTGCTGGGAATATTTGTGAACGTAATTCATTAGTGTAATATAAATACAAAATATGTCGTTTGTGTTGGGTTCACTGTGTCTTTTAATTGACAATGCGCATCTGTATATTCACGTTTAAAAAATGATAATGGAATAAGCAGCATATGCATTTATTGAACAAATTAATTATAAGTGGTGTCTAAGTGAAATCGAACAAAAATATCAACTTCTAATTCTGCATGTTTTGTTATAATGGATGAGCAAATTTGATCAAATCTACTAAAAATCGAATAGTACATCTATCTTAGATGACTTTAGATCCTCATAATTAAATACATGTTTTCTTTCTAATCAAAGGTTATACATTATTTGGAAAATATTTAAATGAATTGATTCTACAACTCTTATAAATTCGGATTTTTAGATGATGCGAATTTTTTTCATACTTCAATTAAAATTGTTTTATTTTTCTTTCTAAATTTCGAACTTAAAAACAAAATAAATAAATCAAGGCGCCTCTTACATAATTTTCTGATGGACTTGATCGAAAGTATATCATGAAAATTTGAACTCATATACTTGATAAAACTCGTATAGATGTGAACTTCTTTCGTTGTTGCCTAGGCAATGTGATATTATATTAATTAACACATAAACTAAAATTTGTCTAGGTTGCCTTGTAACACGGTGCTAAATAATATTTTAAGGTGTTGTATTGCATATTTAAGGTATTGTATTGTACTACGCATCAAATTTTGATATACACACAATATTTTATACTCCTGATGATTACTTCCCTATAGGTATCATAAACAAAATCGATACAATAATTGACGGGGCGCTTGGTTGGAAATTCTTCAATGATAATGAACGTAAAATAAAAAATTTGTGTAATTATAATGGTTGTGGGAGCAAAACCATTATTTCCACTCTTAAATAAAGTAATCACTGCCCCGTTTTGATGATTATCCTTTTCCCCTTCCACAATCATACTCTTCAATCACTTCTCTATTCCCAACCAACAACCATGTATCGTCCACCTCTATTCTAAAATTAGGGCATAACACTGGTATTGAGACATAATACTAACAATGAAATTATTGTAGTTACAATCCTTCCACTGACATATCATTTCAGTTATGGCGATAGATGAAAAATAAATTTTTATTACCATTATCATTGAAGAATTGAACCAACCGCCCGGACTTAATTCTTTTTCCTAACATGAATGGGAGCAATGAGTAATGTTAGTTAGCGGTTAGTATAATTTTACAAACTGATCATCATGTCTTGCTCAGTCCTCACAACAATAATTAAAACTATAGAAAGTAAGAGTGGACAGAGGCAGACCAGAAAAGCTTATGTTTATTTGATTATTGCACGTTACATAGACACGAGTAATGAAACAAAAATATCTTGTTGTATATCTATTACTATATATAAAGAGCATTAAACTCAAAATGGGCCAGTTTAGTGCCAGTTTCCGGTTACCCAAATGAGACGTGCAAAGTAAAGATTGGTTCTTTGCTCTTTTTTTAATGTGGCTTCTCCTCACGTGTTTGCTCTATTTTTTTCCTCAATTTTTCTACTTTTTTAGCAGCTCTCATTTGAGGATATCTAATTTTTCAGCAGAAGAGATTTTTGATTGAGAAGTCTTTTATATTTTTTATACTTTTAATGAGATTTTTAATACGTTTAATTAAATATTTTGTATTATAAAATAATTTTATGATAATCTTATAAAGAACAATATTCATATTAAATTTTATAAGAGATTTGAATTGCTTTCTTATATTGATTGTATTGGATATTTTTCCAAAATCATGCGAAGAACCAATTTTTTTAAAATTACCTTTAAAGAGATTTTTGGTACGTTTAATTAAATATTTGATATTTTAAAATAATTTTATGATAATCTTATAATGAACAATATTCATATTAAATTTTATAAGAGATTTGAATTGCTTTCTCATATTAATTGTATTGGATATTTTTCCAAAATCATGCGAAGAATAAATTTTTTTAAATTGTCCCTGACATTTTTTCTTCAATCGATAATAATGCATGGATTATTGAATTAGGTTACTCATTTTGTAAAATATTCATATAAAGAGGGATTAATTTTTTTTAAGGCCAACAATTGGGGGTAACAAAAGAAGGACATTGATTTTTAGACAGACAATATAAGGACTGTAAATATTTGCAAACTGGGGTCAAAATTGGCCCGAAATAACTTTAATTGGGCCCAATTGGTCCGGAATAAATTAAGTGTTTTCGCGACTAACACTAATCACAATCTCGGTTCCGACCATCCACTCTTTTCATGACTAACCCTAATAACTTTGCACTGCTTCGAGAATCGATTCCCGCAACTTAATTTCATGTTTTACTATCTTATTCACCATTAATATTAATTTTGAAATCTATAAAAAAAAAAACAGCCACCGATTTGACTTTTATCTTCAAGTTTTTCAACAACCCATCATCTTCATCTGTTCAACGTGGCTTGCAAGATTTTGTACCACATTTCTCTCCTTACAGTTTGTTTTTCTCTCATTCATACCAGATTTTGCAAGATTTGCAAAGGATCGGGTGGGGAAAGGCGACGACGGGGAACTTGGGGTGGAAAATGACTGAATTAGTTGGGGAAGGTGATTGGGGCATAATGGTTGGTTGGGGGGATATTTATTTTTGGCACACTCTCATATGCACTTGGTGCACGGTGCACTCACTCAACACTTGAGGTAGTGAGGGACCCATAAATTTTGTCGAGGGAGGGTCCAAGTAACAGACAAATACCTTTATAAATTTGAGTTCACGTAAAAAAAAAAAATCAAATATCACTATTTTGTATGTAAAATGTCATTGCTTTGTATGTGAAGTAATGTTATTTAAAATTCAAATGTAATTATTCAGAGTGGGACTTCAAGATTAAAATATAAATACAAATGTATTTTTTAGTTGATAAAAAAATAAAAACTAAACTTAATAAAATGAAATCATTTAAGGGGATAAAGGCAAGAAATGGCAAAAAATTGGCAGTGAATAAGTTTTGGACCCATGACCAATAAAAAATAAATATATCAAGGCCCCAACCACTAGGCCACAAAATCATATACGAATAAATGTTGCAATACCCTATATATTTTATAAAAAGTCCAACGGGCCAAGTGCCCCCCTTGGCCCCAATGTAGGCCCGTCACTGACTTGAGCTTATTTACACCGAAAGGTATAAGCTGGTGACACTAAAAAGCGTGGTTAGATCACACTGAAAAATTTATACTCCAAGTGCACAAGAGAGTTACTCTTATTTTTTAGTATTTGTTTTTTTTGTTATTTATATATTTTTATTTTAAATATATATTTATGTTTAGGGAAAAAAAATTATGTTTCAAATTCTCCATATGTACAAAACAACCTAAAATTGAGAATCATGTAAAGGCAACAAATGTGCAATTCTATTTTAAAAACCATTGTAATAAGATATTGAGAAATTATAATTCAGTAATATATCTTACTTATATTTCACCGGATTAATTATAGTTCTAATATTGCTACTGAATGGATACTAATTAATAATCTGGGTAATCACCTCATTCATGAGGTGTGGCCCCTAACTAGTAACAAATAATGCATGGGACGCCTTTAAAAAAAATGCATGGGATTAACTTTTATATTTTGTTTAATAAGGTGGAACAATTTTTTTAATCAATTTCATCGAGTGATGCTCTTATTACGTACTCCCTCCGTCCATGAGTAAACTTCCCACTTTCCTTTTCGGGCCGTCCACGAGTAAGTTTCCCATTCCATAAATGGAAATAACAACACTCTATTATATATAAACTTTAACCTTCAAACTCACACAATATTACAAAAATGCCACTCAGTCACTTTACTTTTCAACACCATTCATTACTTTATCCCAAAAGTCAACATGTGGCCCACCATATATTAATAAACAAATACACTTTCTTAAACCATTCAACAAAAAGAAGTGGGAAACTTACTCGTGGACGGAGGGAGTACTTGGTGGAAGAAGGACAAAACTTGTGCGGAATGCCTGTAAAATATTAATTCAAATGACAAACTTATTGATAGACGAGCTAAACACCGATTAAGGCGAGCTGCATTAATTAAGCCAAATTATCCCAGGATAAAGAGATAAAAAACATCTAATCAAAAGATGACGAACAACTTCGTCATTACAATCAACTGCCACCAGACAACTTACTCCACATGACGAACAACATCACATTTAAGCAAAAAAAAAAAAAAAAAAACGACATCACCCGAAGATCAATAAGGCCTAGGCGAGCTACATTGACAAAAGAGCCAAGATCGATTATCAACCAATAAAAAATTAAGCTAAAACTCCTCAAGAAAGAGCCTAAATGGGACGAACAACTCATGATTACGAGCTAAACAAGTTTAGAGGATATAATTTAGCTTAAATAAGGTCAAATAGTCAATTTCTTCATGTGTTAAGCATGCACGCATGTGAGAGCAAATGTCAAGTCACCACCTACTTGGTGGTAATGTATAAAAGCCTTAATTTCCAATGAAATAAAGTAAGTCAAAATTCATAAATACTTGAAAAAAAAAACCTACACATACTGATGCACCATTTCGACACACACATACGAAAGTAATACGTAAGCAATACACATATTTACCCGGTTTAATCCCAACTCTTCGTATTTACCATTTACGGTGGTAATCACCCACATGTAATTGTTTGATGATCATTTAGATTAGTATAAAACAACCACTAATCCATCCGATTGAATTCTATCATCAACAAAACTATTATATGAATAGTATTCACCACGAAACTTGTTTAAAAGGTATTAGTAGTTTTATTAAAATATAATAATTATTTTTACTAAAGAAATTAGTATTAATTGTTCATTAAGGAGTATTGATTATAAACTAATTTCACTATTAACTAGTTTCACGATATACTCTAATTCAATTACCATTATCTTTTAAGTAGTTTTCTCTACCTTTAGACTTTTCTTAGCCTTTTATAATTACATTTGGTATTTGTACCATATGTTAACAATTTGTAACTTATATATAGTTTCTAGTATTCTTGCCAAAAATTATCTTTAATACTTTGTATACATAGTGAGTAAGTAAAGTTTTATATAAAAACAATTTATGATAAATTTATCATAAAATTATTTTAAAATGTCTAATATTTAATAAGGAGTATCAACAAATTTATTAGAAATATAAAAATTGGGGTCAGTGACATTATATTGTATTTTTGTAGATACTTTTGACCCAACTTTTGATACATTTGATCAAATATTCTATACTTGAAAACAGTTTTATAATAAATTTATCATGAATCATTTTCATATAAAACATACTTTATTGAGTAAGTTTTTTCTGCACGAGATGCAACATAAAATTCAGGTACAATTTTAAAAAATCACTCATGTTCTCACTCATGAAAAGTTACCCCTGATTTTAATAAATTAAGAACCATCATTTGATATATTGTAATACGGGTGACTTCTCAGTAAAAATAAGAGTGATTTTTCAGTGATTATAAATGTAACTTTTTTAAAATGTACATGAATTGTACGATACACATAATACAATAAAAAAAAAAGTAAAATTTACACAATGTCTCGTATCAGTGGTAGTGCATCTTTGTCATAATGTATTTAAAGAAATTTTTGGTAGCTACACTAAAAAAATTTATCCAAATTACAAAGACAAAAACTTGTATGAGACCGTCTCATGGCATGAGACCATACAAATTAACACCTACTTCTACCAAAGTGTTAATGAGTCAATGCCCTAGTTACACTCATTCTCATTGTCTCAAGCCATGAGACGGTATCATATAAGATCTACTCAATTACAAATTATTTAAAACATAGCTATTTCTCTCATTTCCAAGCACACACATAGGATGTCGCTATTTACACTCACATAATTTTATAGTTGTATTTGAATGTATTAGTATTAGTAGTTAAAAAGCATTGTAAATATGGGCACGTATACACGTGGGTGTGAGAGAGACCATTTCATTAATTAAATTAAAATAAATCAAAACTTATTTAGTTCGTCTACACTGTAAGGAGTGTAATGGTCATGTGGCCTCTTTTACGAAGTGAGAGTTGCAATGCTGTCTCATCTAAGTTTTAGTCTTTGTAACCGTACACCGCAGACTAAGATTAATTTTTTTTTATAGTGTTTAATTTTTAATTATATATATTTATATATTTTTAGTGTCAAAATTATTTAAAATATAATGTACATTTAATTAATATTCTAATTTGTATAAAAAATATTAGTTAAAAAAACATATAAAACGTCAATGAATTGATGAAATTTTTGTTTATTCATAAATCTTAAAATTATAATTACACATTTTGAAAAAAAAGTTTGTATACTACATTTGTAGTATACTTTGACGGTCTTCCATCAGATTCAGACACAGTTGACTTTTCAGGGATATTTATATGAAAGTTGAGATGTAGTATTTAAATGTATAAAATATTCTTTTATGAGTTTTATTTTTAGTTTAATTAAACGAAACAACTAAGACTTCTTTTCGTGTGTACTTACTAGATGGATTAGGTGTAATTTAGAGGTTTTTGTAGGGTGAACTAGGCAAAAAATTTGTCGACAGAGGTAGTATTTTTTTTATAGTTAGGAATAATACATATATATGATGTGACATATTTATTCACAGTTGTAAAAAAGGACAATTCACACAATTACATTAAATTATGATTGTAAGAATATTTAAACATCAGTAATGATAGCACACGGAATTCGGCAATTGAAATATAAGATAATATTATAATATAATAATCTCATTTAACTCAAAATTAATTTAAAAAAGTCCAACTAAAATGCCATCCAGGAGGAGCTATAAATGTCATTATTCAATGAAATATTTATTTTAATACCCAAAAAACAACACTCGTATTCAATTCTCAATTTTGAATGTGATCAGCTTCTTTGTAGTGGAAACTCGAGTATCAATATCGCATTCAACATCTATTGCAGAATCAATTCCTGCATGCTTCCTTTTATTGTCCGGAGTAATTCCTCCAGCATCTCGTTTTCACAAATATATGAACAAGCAGTGTTCTGGACAAAAATCAAAATTAGGTTAATATATATCAGGTTAAAACTGACATACTGATTAATATATGGTATAATGTATACCTTGTCAGTGGACGTAACATCAGTTTGACTCGATTCCACGTCTTGATTATTGACTGAAAATTCCTGATTAATAAATTTAGAAAATTCAATTTTATTAATATACTAGTGATATATCCCACGAATTTCTCGAACTAAAAATAATATTGTTATTATTAATTCAAATTATAATAATTAATATTTATGTTTAAAATATTTAATAATTTTAATATAACATTAAAATTCCAATTGTTATTTAAGGAATACTAAAGTTACTAAATATAAATAAATAAAAGAATTTAAAAATATTAAAAAAAATTAGAAAATCAATCTCAAAATATTATAGGACAATATTATTTCAAATTGTAAATTTCTAAAAACTTATCTGTAGACAATATTTGTTGTATATCTGCATTGTCTTCCATTGAAATTAAGGTAAACAATTTTCTTTTGCTTTTAATTCTCGGGGCTACACCATATAATTGTCTATGTGTAAAAACAGGTTTGGGAAGATACATACCCATAGTCGACAATGATTGACCCTGATTTTTATTTATAGTTATTGTGAAACACAAAAGAACCGAAGACAATCTCCTTTAAATTCTAAACGACAAAGTATTTCCCGAATTAGTCAGGATCATTTTGGGGGTGCATATACCTTACTTCCAATATTTATTTAAAAAATGATCTCAGCTTTTAAAATATGATTTTTGTTGTGGGGATAAAAATACGTTCGACCCCGACCTCGACAATTAAGGCGACATCGCCCTATCAGCAACCTCACCCCATCCGTGACCTCGTCCACCAGCGACCTCGCCCGCTCAGAGTCAGACCAAGACGGGATACGTCAAGCGGCGGACAAGAATGCGCCCAGGCCACGTCGCCCTGGATCTCGCTAAAAAGGCAAGGTCAAGCTCCTATTAATCCCATTAGGCTGCGTTTACTTTCAAGGGTGGGTTTAAGAGGGGAGAGTTATCTACTAGGGAAAAGGATAAGTTTACTCTGGTTAACTTCTGTTTACTTGACATGTAAAAGAAATGGAATTCTAATGTGGAATAATAACGTAATTACATAATTATCCCCAACAATTGAATATTAATTCCTTTTTTACTGTTCAGTTTCTTCTCCAAAATTCATCTCTTTCCCCCATATTTTTTCCCTCTCTTCATAAAAAGAGACCCTCCATTGTTCTTCCGGCATCGTTTTTCTTGTATCTCCTCCAAAATATTTCTTCTTCTCACAAAACAACATTACTTTTTTCATCATCTATCTTCTCTTTTGCTTATTTTTTTCCTCTCCTCCCCACTCTCTCCTCAACTCATCCATTTCCACCTCCTTTCTGTCTTCTAGTTTTCAAAATTATATGGCCTCAACAATTCACCCCAACAACCTTCAATACAATTTACGAATACCTAAAGAAAATATTATATAATTGGTGAAAACACCAGTGAATCCTCATCAAACGAGAAAATCCGAAGTTGTACTTGCCAATTTATCTATGATCGAGAGGCTCAAACGTAGAGAAGGGAACTGCGAATCAAAATCCTCACGAATTTGTTCCCATCGATTGGTATGGTACGAAAAAAAAAAGATCGTTGGATCGCGCCTCATCTAATTCCTTCTAGATAGGATGGAAGGCCCCTGAACTATATGGATTCATTTTCTTTATCGGTGAATGAAAGGTCGCCGACGAGGAATTAAAGGCAATAGTGGACGGTGGTTTGTCTCCCACCGATGGTGGAGTGGTCTGTAGTTTGTCCCCACCAAACTTGGGATCCCTGCAGTTTGTTGTTTGTTCTGATTGTGAGACGGTGCTTCTATTATTATCAATCTGAAATCAATCGTCTCAGTACTACCATGGATATTCATGTAATTTAACAAACATAGTTGGGGACAATCTGGTCATTTTCGTATATACAGTGATCCGGTTTAAATAAACCTCCCATGAAGTGGAGGATTAAAAATGGTATTTACTAGGCCTTTAACCCGGGTACTTTGGATTACCCGGATATTTTAACTAACCAAGTAAATGACAGACAAACACCTACTATTACCCTAAATAGGGTTTAACTTACAAGGTAAACACAGCCTTACAGGATAAGAAAGCTGGGGTTATAGCACGAAAGGAAGGACAACCGCAAACCAGGCCGCAGTGCCCGCACCTGAGGAAAGGACGAGCATGGCAGCAGGTTGCAGGCGTCAGAAATGACTGAAGGACACCTGGTATAGCAGTTCCAATAGGCCAGTTGCTACGCTCCCATTGACGGAGGACAACCCGCGGATACAACAAACAAAGGCCACCACACATTGATGACTAGACTCTAGCAAAAAGACAGAAAATCATTAGCAATCATTGAATATCCTATCAAAATAGCTAAGGCAACACAATGTAACCTAGGAATTACTATAAATAGAGCCTTTGAGCTCATGAATAAAGGAAGCCACTTAAGACCGAGCCTAAACCCCTCGGCAAATACTTGTGCATTTACTTTTCTTGCATTCCACTCTTCAAGCCCATTAGGAAGAAGCTTTCATGGCTAACTCCTCTTGGCACACTATCTTGTTTTATCCGATCATAGCCACATAAAGCTCGTTAAACCTCGGGTAACAACAATTGGCGCTAGAAGGAGGGTATCCTAACCACTCACCCCCAAGATTTCGGTGAACACTCACTGTTCTTCGAAAAAGAAAGCTTAGAAGATCCAAAGCCTGTCTTGGACCCTTACACTAGAAAATCCACGAATATGGAAAAAGTAACAAGAGCAGCTAGAGCTTCGGCTAATCCACGCTCGACCGTAGTTTTGGCTGTGAAGACCCGTGCTGGAGTAGCAGCGTGGGCCGCGGCTCAGGCCAGTACGAATGAGGCTGACTCGCCCCAGGGAGGGCTCCTCCCCATTCCCCTCCAAGAATACAAGACGCCTAAGCAAGTGGCGTCAGCGATAGCTATCCTCACCAGAAGGGGTGAGGAGTTGAGAACCAGCCAAAGCGCCCCGACGGCCCCCAGAAAGGCTCGTTTGACCCGCTCTGCCAAGGGCAAATGAAAGATGACAGAGCAATAGGGTGAACACAGCCGAGTCCGCTCCCGTGGCTACGATTTGCGATAGAGGCTTCAGACTGAGACCCACTCCCCGTTGGTTTTTAACCGACTCGAGAGCTCGGATCCGTCTTGGCGCTCAGTCACATCGGCCCTGTCTACCAGCTATGAAACTGTCTCACTGACCAGATCTTCTGCACACGTGGCCCATGATGGTAGGGACACGTCCCCTGGAAACTCCGCCCGGTGCAAGCTCAACTTCGCTCAAAGCGAACTCTTAAGGATGGATCGTCCACGCGCCCCTGCGCATGACCACCTCGGTCCAGGCCACAGCGCACCGGTCGAGACTACTCCCGGGCAGGCCACACAAGGGGCCATTTTACTGGTGATCCAGCGGAAGCTAGAGGAGATGCAAAATAAGATCGAGGAGACTGACTGGGGGCAAAAGCCCAGGCGACGTTCCAGGAACCACTAAGTGAGGAGATCGAGCTGGCTCTGGTCCAGCCAAAGATTACTCCGCCCACTATCTCGATGTATGAAGGTCGTTCCGACCCGAAAACCCACGTCAACAAGTATCAGATTTACATGACTCGTCGTGGAGCAACTGACGCGACCAAGTGCCGAATGTTTCCATTAACGCTAGGCGAGCTCGCCCACAAATGGTACGTATCGTTGTCGTCGAGGTCAGTCACCTACTTCACCAAACTCTGCGACTAGTTCATGGCGTACTTCACCACAAAGATAGCCCGGTCTGAGAGCCGACACCGTCTGTTGAGAATACAACAGGAAGAAGATAAGAGCGACGAGTCCTACATCGATCGCTTGGACGAGATAATCCTGACCGGTGAGCCCGTGAGCGACGAGCTCACCCTCCACTCTGCATTGGCCGAATTCAATGGCAAGTCCCTCATGTTCAAATAGTTAACGAAAGATTTGCCCAAAACCTACACCAATTTCTGTTGGCGTGGTGGGGATGCTGTTACGCGCAACAAGCTTCTGGCCCAGAGGATGGGCGAAAAGAAGGTCGAGGAGTAGGCGAAAGCACCCTCGACGACTGCAAAAAATGGTAACCAGCGGCGCCAGAAGGGGCACAAGACCCCTGGGAATTTCCAACCCTTCGATAGGAACACAGTGGAAGTCCAGATCCTGGATAAGTTGAAGGAGACTCTGGCTTACGTGTTCAACGCAATCCGTCCACGGATATGCTGGCCAAACCTAGGGCCATCAAGCTGGACCTCTCCAAGCTCAATCAAAGCAAGTTCTGCCACTACCACGAGAACCCGGGATACAACACAAGTCAGTGCCGAGACCTCCTCAGACAACTATGGAAGTTGTACGAGGAGGGATGCCTAGACGAGTTTGTGAAGAAGCTCCAGCCTCGCAAGGATCAGGGACGCGACGCCAACAAGAGGCAGAACAAGGACGGAGCTTGACCTCAGCACCAGCAGCGACGGCCGAACCCAGTGGCCACCATCAAGGACTTCGATAGAGAAGACAATGACGTTCCACCGCTCAACGCAGGGGGAAGGGTGAACATATTGCAGGCCGCAGGAGGTTCCTTAGGCGGGCTAATACCCGTGTCGATCATGTCCAACCGAAAGAGGAAGACGGAGCTCAGAGCCGTGAGCGGCATCAACATAGTCGCTACCCCACCACCGGAGCTCGCCATAGATCAGAACCTACCGATCACCTTCACAAATATCGATGGGGAAGGTACCCCCTGTCCAAAGAATGACGCTCTAGTCGTCTCCACTAATCTGCTGGGCAAGATTGTTGATCGAATCTTAGTCGACAATGGGTGTTACTACAACATTATCTTCAAGAATGCTTTGGATCAACTGTGGAACCTTGCCAGTTCCATCAAGCTGTACGAGACCCAGCTGTGAGGTTTCGACGATACTCTGGTCAACGCGTATGGGAGGATCAAACACCCAGTGGAGCTCATCTGCTGCAGAGACAAAAAGGTCAGGATCTCGCGTCTCCTAAATTTTTGTGATAGTTGATAAGCCTCATATGTATAACAAGTTCCTGGGGCGCCCATTTCTGGAAACTTTCAAGGCAATAGCCTCTTCTTTCTTCTACTGTGTGAAATTCCTGACCCCTGAGGGGATTGTTGACTTGAACGCAAAATACTAGCATCAACTAGTAGTTAACCCACAAGAGTATGGGATCCCTGTAGTATTGGCAAGTATAGGGACCAAATATATCGTACCCAAGGGAAAGTAAGTATGTGAATAGAGCCCTAGAGATCTACGTGTCGTAGTTAATATGAGTGTATGTTTGGGGATTGAAATTTATAATAAACTACTCTATATTCTAATAACTGAATTAAACGGAATAAATAAATAAGTGTATGCAAATATGAGATGGTGATGCTCAGGATAGGAATCCCTACGTATACTAACGGAGCTAGTACGATAATTAAAACAACCGTGATGTGCAAGTTATAATCCTAAGCATGCGAGATTGAAAGACTAAAAGCTCAAGAATTAATCCTAATACTTTGTCCTATCAACCGACTTCACTAATCCACTAAACAAGTTATATGGATTGTGCTTAATTAATGAGACCCTAATTTAACTAAGGTGATGCGGTCGTCCTCCCTAGATAAACCGGTAGATGATAAACCCCTTCTAAACCCTCTCGTTAAGCCTATTCATTATTAAAGAGTGATACGTGTTAGTGTTAGTGTCCTATAGATAATCCATTGAAAGAACATAATACTAAGATAATATTCAGATTTGCTTTAATATTATTATTTGTTTAATATTAAATGTATGACGTTACACTTATCTGAATATAATGTTTGATTGTTTGCATATATTCTTATTTGTGTTCCCATGAATCACTACTGTCATTAAGTGAGTGAGAAATCAGATGACTTAAGTATGATTCTCAAATAGCCCCGAAATTTTTGACCAATTTAAAAAAAAAAACTGAAAAAAGAACTGGGTTCCCTTGGTCATTGGGCAGAACATGATTGTTAGGCAATCACTGCGTATTTTGCCTGAGACATCATGTCCATGAAAAAAGATCTGCTAGGCCAGATTCTTGGTTGAGTCCAAGCGGCGGATTCTGGTCGTTTGACGGCTCTCTGCTGCGCAGCGGCGAAATTGCATTGTCGATACCATTTGCAATCAATGGCCAAAGTATCGTGTACGACGCTACAGTGTGGCATTTCGATCCGCCGATGCGCGCGCATTTATCGGCTGGCGGCGGGCGGTGGTGATAGACGGGTCGCCGTACCACCACGAAGTTGGCCGGCCATGGAGAACCACCTATAGCATGGCTGGTGATGGGCTGCGTACGACTCTGTGAAGCATGAATGATTGGGGCCTGGGTTTGAGAATTTGATTCTCCCCAGGCCCTTCTGTGCAATATAAAATTAATTGCTCTTAAGCCCCTGGTTCAATTTCTTTAAATTCTGAAAATCCTTAAGGCCATGTTTGGCATTTTAATTTAATTAAAATCTGAAAAACTGGCTAAAGGCTTGTTTGTTGTATCTTAAATTTTGAACTTCTAGAAATCAAAATAAGGGGGTTGTTTGGTTGGACCAAATTATTTCATTTTGGGAAATTGGAAATGAGTCATGTTTGGTTGAACCAAATTTTGGTATTTTTAAATTTTGGGCAAAATAATTGAAAATGACTTTAGAAATTGACCGAGAGCTTGGAGCTTGTTGGTATTTCTAATCTTAGCAGTATTTTACCCACGGATAATTAATTGTTAAGCAAGTTTATTTGATTTACGTGTTATTAGATATTTTGCATGTTTTTTTTATTTATGTGCTAAATATTTAATATATGCTTTATTTGTGCAAATTTGAAGTTTGAAATAAAGCATGAGAACTTGTTTAGTTGCTCCTCACTTGTATAACTGCTTATGTGAATCGATATTACATTATTAGTTATATAGCCCACATTAAATTGTTTGGGTAGGCGGCACCCAATATTTGTCAGACCATATTATATTTTTGGGTAGACGGCGCCCTATATATGTTTGTCCACACATGTCATGTTTAGGTAGGCGGTACCCAATAATTTCTCAAATGTGACGTAGTTATCATGATTGGATCTCGATTAAGCAATTAATACCCCGCCTTTAAAATGTTCCTCACTAAAATATGGTTTTTCATTGGATTGAAAGATGTCTTCCATTAAAATTAAAAGTAAACCGGAGATTTCGTTCCAAAGAGTATTTAAGGCCCTAGTCTTTTGCTCGGATCTACATCTAATGGGACTTTTATAGGGACACATTTGTCGCCGCTTAATGGTTGTAAACCAACTTAATTCTGTTTAACCAGCTCTAGCATGGAAACGAGAATTAGGTGACATCCGATTGAACTAGGTTCAATCAACTAGGAATTGCGTGAGACAATTGGTTTAGAGACCTACCAGTTCTGCTGTTGCAATGTTCAGCCCTAACAGTCATTGTTATAGTAGGAATGTGGATCCTAGTCCATTACAATTTATATTAGATATAAATTCGTACTCTTCCGATGAGGTCGTCGAGTATGTGAAAATAATTGAGACAAAATAATTAAAAGGCCATGTTTATTTTGATTGCTGAATATTGATCATAGGAGTTATGTGTTTAATTCCCGTTTTAGTTTATTTCTCTAAAATTGTTGAAATGAATAACTTGTCATTGAAAAATGTTCTGGAAACAAATAAATTGGCTGGGCCAAATTTTCTGGACTGGCATTGAAACGTGTGTTTGGTGCTAAGGCAAGAAGAGATTGAGTACGTGTTAGACACAACAATCCCTTTACCCCTGAGGCTGGTTCAGTTGAGGCTGCATCGTTTGATGTTACAGCTCAAAAGAAGCATTAAGATGATGCTTCCCAGACTCTATGTTATGATTGCTCGGCATGACTCCCGCATTGCAAGGCAACATGAGAAAATGGATCCCTTCGAGATGCTTAAGCGTCTGAAGGATCTCTTTGATTCTAGATCTCGTTTGAGATTTATGAAGTGATAAGAGATCTGTTCAGATGTTGATTAGCGAAATGAGGGAAGATTTCACCCCATGTGCTATCCTCAAGTCGCTCCCCGATTCATATTCTAGTTTCGTAGTAAATTTAATATGAAGAAGACGGAAGCGACAATACCGGAGCCTCATAACATGCGTAAGAATTTTGAGTCTTACACTGCTAAGGAAAAAGCCAGTGCTCATGGTGAGTGCTTCTATTTCTTCTGACCTGAAAGGCGAGAAGAAGCGAAGGAGTAAGGCTAAGAGGGATTCAAGCCCAACTTCCTGAAGGCGAAAGGTGGAGTTCAAAAGTAAGAGCGGGTTGATAAGAATGTGTGCCCCATTGCAATAGAAAGGGGCATTGGAAGAAAGACTATAAGGTTCTAGCAAGCGAGAAGAAAACACAAGGTGTTTTAGCTGCTAGAACAAGTACGATTGTTATTAAGATAAACATGTTCAATAATAGTTCAAACTGTAGGGCATTTGTTGAGTTATGGACATGATGTTCTTAATATACAAAGTAGGATGACTAACACTTAGTAATCATGAAAACCCGACTTACTTGTGGCATTGTAGATTTGGTCATGCAGACGAGAAAAGAATCACAAGGTTAAGAAATTTGGACTACTTAACCCCATTAGACCTAGAGTCTTATGGCGATTGTGAATCTTGTCTCACCGGAAAATGATCAACAAATCCTTTTCCGGGAAAGGGGTACGTACCAAAAAAGTTATAGAGTTGGTTCGCATCAATATTTGTGGACCATTGCCCACTCTAGCTAGGGGTCAATTCGGCTACTTCATCACCTTTACCGACGATTACTCAAGGTACGGATACGTGTATCTCATGAAACATAAACCTGAATCATATGAGAAGTTCAAGGGGTACAAGGCAGAAGTTGAGAAACAACTTGGTAAGAGTATAATGACTCTTCGATCGGATCGAGGAGGTGAGTACCTTAGCCATGAATTCATGGATTACTTGAAGCTTCATGGGATCCAGTCACAATGGACTCCTTTTTGGAAAACCTCAGATGAACGGTGTGTCCGAAAGGAGAAACCGAACCTTGTTTGACATGGTAAGGTCCATGATGAGTGTTTCCTCTCTTCCAACATTCTTATGGGGATACGCATTACAAACCTCAATCTATATTCTGAATAGGACTCCGTCCAAATCAGTTGAGCAGACTCCATACGAGCTATGGCATGGCAAGAAGCCATCTGCTAATTGATAAGTTGGAATCCAAAGGTGAAAATGGTTATTTTGTGGGATATCCTAAGGAGACAAGAGGATATCACTTCTATCTACCGGAGAAACAAACAATAATTATTTCTAGGCAAGCTAAATTCCTAGAAGACGGGTACGTCTTTAAGGAACAAAGCCGTAAGAAGATAGAACTTGAAGAGATTCAAGAACCACAAATTAACATAGAGACTGATGATTTGTTAAAGCAACATGACAAAGAATCAGTGGGAGCATTCAGCGACTCTCATGGTGGAAGTTAATCACTAGGTGATCCTCTTTCAGCCAGTAGGAGCGTAATTGGAGTTGCATTGCTTTCGCAACAACCTCCAAGTGGGCTAAATGAGAATAACATAGTTCAAACTCTCGCCCAAGAGGCATTTGAAAGTGTCTCTCTTGAGGACTCTCCGGTCAACGATGAAGTCGCTGCACCATAAAATTTTCACAATCAGAATGTACAGCCTGCACAACCACAACTTCATGAGTCGACTAGGATTAGTAATCCACTCCCTAGGTATTATAGGTTCCTCGTGGAGGAACATGATAACGTGGAGATCCTAGATAAAGACGAACCTAGAACTTATACTAAAGCAACATTAGATGTTGACTAAGTGAAGTTGCATGAAGCCATGAAATCCGAGATGGACTCGATGTACACCAATTAAGTCTAGGACTTAATTGAGTTGCCAGAAAGGGGTTAGACCCATAAGTTGTAAGTGAGTCTTCAGGCGTAAGACCGATGCAACTGGTAAAGTAGAAACCTATAAAGATAGGTTGGTGGCGAAAGGTTATAGTCGACACGAGGTATTGACTATGATGAGACTTTTTCGCCAGTTGCTGAGATCAAGTCCATTCGAATTTTTACTTGCGATAGCAGCACACCACGATTATGAGTTTTGGTAGATGGAAGTCAAAACAGCTTTCCTCAATGGTAACATTGATGAGGAAGTGTTTGTGACTCAACCATACAAATTGCTGTAAGGATTTATATATTGTAATTTATCATTTATGTTTTATGTTAAGACAACTATATGCAGATTCGTTGTTGGTTAATCATTATCTTCCGTTGTGCCGAACATGGTGTTCGTGCCTCTAAAACCCAACAATACGGTTGTCTTCTCTCTAACAATTTTCATACTTAATTCCAAGATAATTCTAGGATTTATTAGAAATATTCAATAAATTAAGAGAATCAAAACTAAACATCACGAGTTATCCTAATTACGTACCAACGTCCTACTTTTACGAGTTCATCCTATCCTAAGCATGCAAGAGTTTTAGCCTAACATGGTGGTTTGGATAATAAAAGCAATAACAAGAACAATAAATATATGCATAATTAAATTAACGAAATAAATCAAGAACATAAACGAAAGAACAAATTAAAGTCTCCAAAGAAATCTATATAAATCTGAAAAACTAGGGTTTATCGTCTTAAAGAGTAAAGAAAGAAGTAATTAATCTCATACGTTAAAAAGAAATAGTAAAACTAAGAATTCATAAATTAAAACCTCGATTACAAGATGTAAAATTCTTCAAAACTCCTTCCCAAGCTCTTCTCCTATGAAAACTATCTCAAAATATGTGTTGGTATGCTTGGAAAAGGGTATAAATAGGCTTGGGATCGAATTTGGGCGTTCATGGGCCGAAATTCACGTTTGCTCGAGTATAGCTCGAGTATATAGTACTCGACCTGCTTCAGCTCAAGTACTATACTCGAGTGGTCGAGTACTTAGTACTCGAGTGACTCTGCTCGAGTACTTTTCGGCAGCAGGACACTTATTCGTAAAATCTTCATATCTCCTCAACCGGGAGTCCGTTTTGACCGATTCAAAGTCCTATGAACTCCTATTTTCACCCTCTATCCATATATGAAAACCAAATAGACAAATTCATCAATTTATAGAAATGATACTCAATTGACTCCAAACACTCATAAAAACACTCAAAATATGGGCAAATCGGGCACCAAAACATAACAATTTCACGCCTAATCAAACCCCCCCCCCAAACTTACCATGTTGCTTGTCCTCAAGCAAAGAAATAATAAGTCAAGTGAAATTGTTTAGGTTGAATCAAAGAATCAAATCATGCAAGTAATAGAGTTTCAAGCTTCAACGATTGTTCACACATACACGAACTCATCCCCTTCATCATACTCATGCAAGAACAATAAGAACACCAAGATCAAATATGGATGTGCACTCAACGATGTGTTTCACTCCCTCACGAGTGTATATCAATGATAAGGGATTCAATCAATCAATCAATCAATCACACATATCAGCAGCTATAGGCTTGTAAGCACTCTCAACTTCGGCCATACTCTAGAAATAAATGCCGAATAAAAAAGAACTTTTCTTAAGGTTGTAATGTAGGCTCTTTGGACAGGTGGGATAACTATATAGGATAAGTGACTCAAGTGAATGGAAAACATAAAATTCAACTTTAGTATTTCGAGACAAGGAGCAGATTACTTCAAACATCTTCATGTAATGCACTTTCGATTCCAACTCCTCTCAACACTTCAATTTTTTTCTCTAACTCTTTTCACTTTTCAATCTCTTCACCCTTTTTTTCTTTTTCAATACACACATGAGCTCATGTTTTCTTTTGCTCATTCTCAAATTTTTGGTCTTCCCACAACTCAAAATATCATTACACCTTCTTCTCAAATTCACTCAAGCAAAATATTTTTGCATTCTCATCTCAACTCCACCCCTTCTTATTCACAACTTTTCCTATTCTCCACTCAAATTGGGACAAAAGGAGTTTTAAGAATTTGGATGATAAGTGTTAAAATGTTCTAGCAAATAATAGGTCAAGGCTCAAACGAGCTAACAAGGGATAAATATCATTGGTAGGGAAAAATTTGGCTAAGTGACTTAATCAAATCAAAGATGACCTAATATCACTTTCGGCATATCAAACTAGACACAATCAAGAAGCGAGAGCACACACAAGTTCCAGTATCCTCTAAGGTGACGATCCACTCACAAATGAAGAGATCAATTTATGCATCTTAATCTAAAAAAGACTCAAATATCACAGCTTTCATATCCATGCTAGTCCTAGTGAATCCTCACTTTCATCACACAAGTATTCAAAAGGAAAATTCGTAAGCATACGAGTTCCCTCTCAAATCAACTCTAACTCCTACACTCACACAATTCAGACTCTAACTCAAATCCACAAATCACTAACTCATACTCACACTCAAAGTAAGCAATCAACAAGCATAAGATGATTGATAAGCATAAAATATGTAGTAGCACATTAAAGCAATATCAGCTCAAAGAGCATCTCAAGGCTCAATATATAACCAAACTCAACCCAAAGAGAGGGTGTGCGCCTGTGCAATGTAACCATAAAACATATAAAAACTCCATCCCCCCAAACTTCGACCTTGTGAAGCGGTCTAAGTTTGGGGTGGTGGTTACCTTATCCAAATAATTCAGTTTCTCTCAACAACTTGGCACACTCCCTTGTCTCGAGTTGGTCCCTTCAATCTGAATAACTCCATGATACCTTTACTCCCTCGAGACAATCCTACAAGCAACTCACTCAAATACGAGGTTAGAACATACGACTCAAAACAATACCCTAATAACATAAAACACCCAAAAGCAAATAAAAGTGGGGTGCCTCCCACTCAGCGCTATTTTTAAGGTCCTAATGCCGGACCGAGCTCAAAGGAGCTCATGGGACATGATACTCAAAATTACCTCCCTTACTCTCATAAGAGTGGTGGTTGAGTTCCTTTCCTTGATGCCCCTTCATCATGAGTTCCTTTGCTTCATTCTCATCCTTAAGTGGTGGGGGTCTCAACTTCTTCTCACCTTTATCTGGAGGAGTCTTACTAAGCAATTTCTTGAGTTTGGACTTTTTCTTCTCAACTCCTCCTTTCTCTTCTCCTTTGGCCACATCTATCCTTTTCAATTCCGAACTCTCTTCCTCAATAGGGTACTTCATGGCCTCGTATAGGTAAATCTTCACCTCTTGATCATCAACTTTCACCGTGATCTTTCCATTCGCCACATCTAACACCATCCCGGCCGTGACCAAAAAAGGCCTTCCCAAGATCAAAGGAATGTGCTCATCCTCCTCTATGTCAAGCACCACAAAATCAGCTGAAAATATATGATCTCCCACTTTTACAAGGACGTCTTCAACAACACCTTGAGGTCTAGTAATAGACCGGTCAGCAAGTTGAAGCGTCATCATTGTCGGTTGAAGTTCTCCGCCATCCAGCATCTTAAATAGCGACAGTGGCATCAGATTAATGCTTGCTCCAAGATCGCACAACGCTCCCTTCATGACTCCATTTTCCGATATCACATAAGATTGTAAAACTCCCGGGATCTTTCAACTTCGGAGGAAGCGCTTTGTGCACTAATGCACTCACCTCTTGGTTCAGCTGCACTAGCTTGGGCTCATCAACTCTCCTTCTCTTAGCTATCAAGTCCTTCAGGAACTTGACATAATTAGGCATCTGTTCCAAAGCATCATAAAAAGATATGTTAATATGCAACTTTTTAAAAACATCAAGAAACTTAGCAAATTTTTCATCTAATTTCTTCTTCATGAATTGCTGCGGGTATGGGACGGGTATCACAGATTTGGGTATCCCCCATTTGTCTCGCTCGGTCTCTTTCACATTCTTCCTTGCTTCTCTTGCCTTCTTCCACTTTGGAACTCTCTCAATCTCCTCAACCTCCTCAAGGTCTTTGCCCTTCTGGGACTCGTCCATATCTTTACTTTTCTGAGTGCCTTCACCCTCAACCCCTTTCTCAACTTCTACCTCCTCAATCTCATCTCTATCAACTGTCTCATCCCTATCTTTCCGATGTTCTTTACCCTTCATCTCAATCTCTCCTTGGGGCGTCTCTGAATCAGCAGGCATTTGAGGACCCTCATACTTGGTCCCACTTCTCAACTAGATCGCCTTGCATTGCTCTTTCGGGTTCTCCTCCGTCATAGAAGGATATTTCCCAGGCTCCCTACCCAATAATTTCGCGATCTGGCCAATCTGATACTCCATCGAAGTGAACCGCCTATTCAGCTCCATATCCCTCTTCTGAAGATCTTGATCACGCTGATCATTCTTCTTACTCATCTCCTTCACATCATACTCCAGAGAGGATAACCTCTTACTACCTTCCTCCACCTTGTGCAGAATGACACGTAACATCTCATCAGTGGTAGCACCTCCTTCTCCTCCGGGGAGTTTTGAGCCAGGGTCAACATTTGAAGGTACAGTTATCCCCGTCCTCGGATTGCTATAAGAGAAACTTTCATTCTTTCTCCATTGATTCTAGGCTGCTGGCCTCCTTGATACCCCTGAGCATTTCTCCATTGATTCTGAGGAGGCTGTGGACCCAGTGGTACAATTGGTTCACCGTAAGTTGGCCGCCCCTGATAATTTCCACCTTGATAGCCATTCTGATTATAGTTAGGCCCTCCCATATAGTTGGCCACCTCTTGCTGGCATCCTGGCTGATCCACTTTCTCCCTCACTGCAGTATTCCCTACACTCAGATTCTGTCCAACCTCTAGATTGCTGATCTTCTCCATCATTACCATCAACAGCTTTCTAGTACCCTCACTCTCATCCATCTGATAAGCTCGCCGAAACTCTTTTGCCTCATTCCATTGCCCCGCATTCTTGACAATGTTATCAACAATCTCTCTACACCGAGCTGCACCGCAATTCAGAAATGCTCCACTAGCACATGCATCAAGATGGTCTTGACCCGCCTTGCTGGCTCCACAGTAGAAATAAGCCATGATGTCACCCTCGTTGTACCCGTGTTGCGGGCACTCAATGAGCATATTAGAGTATCTCTCCCAAGCCTGACGTAAGTCCTCTCCTGGCTTCTATTGGAAAGACGAGATCTCTATCCTGGCTTAGATTGTTCTAGACGGAGGGTAGAATCGCTCAAAGAATAGATGCTCGAGCTTGGCCCATGTGGTTACACCTCCCCTTGGGAGCGTGTTATCATACCATTCCTTCGCGATTCCAGTTAAAAATAACTGGAACAACCTGAGCCTCTTGACATCTTCAGACATGCCATTATGGTTGAAAGTTGAGGCAATCATCAGAAAATTCCTCAAGTGAGTATGAGGATTATCCTTTCCGACCTCCCACTTGAATTGATTCTCGACTAGCATCTTCAGGATTCCTGGGGAGATAGAGAAGTTGTTTGCCTCTACTGGAGGCAATTCTACTCCATCGTAATACCGTTATGACTGTGTCACAAACCTTCCTCGGATTGCCATTCTCGGATCAGCGTTCTGAGAAACATGCTGAGGATAGACGGGTGGTAAAGGTACTTGCGGAACTGGTGGTTGGTTATAAGAAGGAGGTGGATGGTAGTGGTGTGGATAAGGGTATGGTGGGTAAGGGTAAGGATAAGGTGGGTGGTTGTGATGGTAAATAGGGTTGTTAAATGGGTTGTTTGGGTTTTGGTTGATGACATGATTCTGGTTTAGTGCGGGATTGTTTTGGTTATGTGGGTTTGGATTTTGGTTGGTTCCTTCCCCTTGGGGTGCTAACTTTGGATTATTGACTCCCTCAGTTCCCTCAACCCTCTTCACATTCCGATTCCTTCTAGCTATAGTCTCAGGGTCCTGTTTAGTTCTATCTTCGCTCGTTTCTCCCTTCGAGTGTGTTTTCATATACCTGAGTACTCAACAAGTAAGATCAAACGCAACCAGGCAAACAATAGAGAAATACTAAACTCAAAATAAAAATAAAAACACTCACTACTAATTACTAAACTATCTCCAAATCCTACTCAATGGACATGCATTGCCTTCCCCGACAACGGCGCCATTGACTTGAACGCAAAATACTAGCTTCAACTAGTAGTTACCTTACAAGAGTATGAGATCCCTATAGTATTGGCAAGTATAGGGACCAAGTATATCGTACCCAAGGGAAAGTAAGTATGCGAATAAAGCCCTAGAGATCTACGCGTCGTAGTTAATATGAGTGTATGTTTGGGGATTGAAAATTATACTAAACTACTCTATATTCTAATAACTGAATTAAACAAAATAAATAACTAAGTGTATGCAAATATGAGATGGTGATGCTCAGGATAGGAATCCCTACGTATACTAACGGAGCTAGTACGATAATTAAAACAGCTGTGATGTGCAAGTTATAATCCTAAGCATATGAGATTGAAAGACTAAAAGCTCAATAATTAATCCTAATACTTCGTCCTAACAACCGACTTCACTAATCCACTAAACAAGTTATATGGATTGTGCTTAATTAATGGGATCCTAATTTAACTAAGGTGATGTGGTCGTCCTCCCTAGATAAACTAGTAGATGATAAACCCCTTCTGAATCCTCTCGTTAAGCCTATTCGTTACTAAAGAGTGATACGATCGTCTTCTCTCTAACAATTTTCATACTTAATTCCAAGATAATTCTAGGATTTATTAGAAATATTCAATAAATTAAGAGAATCAAAACTAAACATCACGAGTTATCCTAATTACGTACCAACGTCCTACTTCTACGAGTTCATCCTATCCTAAGCATGCAAGGGTTTTAGCCTAACATGGTGGTTTGGATAACAAAAGCAATAAAAAGAACAATAAACATATGCATAATTAAATTAACAAAATAAATCAAGAACATAAGCGAAAGAACAAATTAAAGTCTCCAAAGAAATCTATATAAATTTGAAAAACTAGGGTTTATCGTCTCAAAGAGTAAAGAAAGAAAGAATTAATCTCATACGTTCAAATAAATAGTAAAACTAAGAATTTGTAAATTAAAACCTTGATTACAAGATGTAAAATTCTTCAAAACTCCTTCCCAAGCTCTTCTCCTACGAAAACTATCTCAAAATATGTGTTGGTATGCTTGGAAAAGGGTATAAATAGGCTTGGGATCGAATTTGGGCGTTCATGGGCCGAAATTCATGTTTGCTTGAGTATAGCTCGAGTATATAGTACTCGACCTGCTTCAGCTCGAGTACTATACTCGAGTGGTCGAGTACTTAGTACTCGAGTGACTCTGCTCGAGTACTTTTCGGCAGCAGGAAACTTGTTCGTAAAATCTTCATATCTTCTCAACCGGAAGTCCGTTTTGGCCGATTCAAAGTCATACAAACTCCTCTTTTCGCCCTCTATCAATCTAAAAAACCAAAGAGACAAATTCATCAGTTTATAGAAATAATAATCAATTGACTCCAAATACTCATAAAAAACACTCAAAACATGGGCAAATCGGGCACCAAAACATAACAATTTCACGCCTAATCAATTGTCAGTAATGTAAAAGGCAATCAATCAATAGCTAGAAAGTATTTTAACTACTATGTTTCCTTTTACCTTCCCATGCAAATGTTTTAATGGCTCAAACACAACCAAAAGCAACCGAAGAAGCTCAAGTTGGGGCCGAGGTCATGGAAATGGATGACCTAGAGCCAAGGCTCGGTTTCGAACCATAAACCATTGACCTCAACCCAAGGGAGGAAATTTAGGATCTGAGGAGGCTTGGACAGACCTTGCCAGTCGAGGATCTCAAACGAATCCCAATGGACCCAGCTCGGCCGGACCTAGAAGTCACGATAGGGGGAAAGGTTCCGGCTGATATGAAGAAAGAGCTTATCAGTTTCCTCCGAGAAAGCATCGATATTTTTGCTTGGTCGCACCAGTATATGGTCGGGATAAGTCCCGAGCATGCCTGACACCATTTGAAGATCGATCCCAACAAAAAGCCAATCTCCCAGAAAAGATGAAAGCTTGGCCCAGTCAAGTACGCAGCCCTAGACGAAGAGGTCAAGAAGCTGTTGGATAACAAGTTGATCGAAAAGGTCGAGGGCGAGCCTCAATGGGTATCTAACGTCGTGCTAGTTGAAAAAAATGAACAACTCCTGAAGACTATGCATTGATTTTACAGACCTAAATGCGGTGTGCCCAAGGATCATTTTCCTGTGCCGCACATTGATAATCTCGTGGATGAGACAGCCGGGCACGAGATGATGTCCTTCATGGATGCGTTCGCTGGATACCACCAAATTCCAATGGCGGAAGAAGACATGAAGCATACCTCCTTTCACATGGAGAAAAACACGTATTGCTGGAAAAGAATGACATTTCGGTTGAAAAACGTCGGGGCAACTTACCAGCGACTGGTGAACAAGATGTTCACCAATCAGATTGGAAAGACGATGGAGGTCTACATTGACGACATCGTGGTCAAAAGCTTGAGGAAATAAGACCACCTCCGAGACCTCGCCGAGATGTTCAAGATCCTGAGGGCCTTCAACATGAAACTGAAACCCCAGGAAGTGCAACTTCGACGTGGGATTGGGAAAATTCTTGGGCCACGTCGTCAGCCAAAGGGGTATAGAGGCTAACCTCGCCAAAATCAAAGCCATCTTTGGTATGCAGGAGCCGAGATGTATCTAGCAAGTGCAGCGGCTAACGGGCTGCCTGACCGCATTCAACAGGTTCATTTCGAGGTTGGGCGACAAGATCAAACCTTTCTTTGCCACGATAAAAGATAAGAAATTCTCCTGGAGCAAGGAAATTCAGCTCGCCCTCCATAAACTGAAGGAGTACCTCGCCAACCTGCAAATCCTGGTTAAGCCTCAACAAGGTGAGAAGCTCTACCTCTACCTAGGGATTTCAGAAGTCGCTCTAAGCACAGTCCTGGAGCGGACAGAGGGGCAGTCTCACCTCCCAATTTATTACGTGGGCCAAGTTCTTCACGATGCAGAAATAAGATACACACCGCTGGAGAAGTTGGCATATGCTTTGGTCATGAGCATCCGCAAGTTGAGACCATACTTTTTTTACCACCAGGTGGAGGTACTGACCACCTTACCACGCCGCCAAGTTCTGCACAGACCCGACACAAGTGAACAAATGCTGAAATGGTCAATCGGGATCGCCCAATATGACATCTCCTTCGCACCATGCACCGCCATCAAGGGTCAAGCTCTAGCAGATTTTGTGGTTGAATTAACTTTCCTACCCAGCCCTGCCCGGATAAATTATCCACCATGGAAGTTGTACGCCGACGGCTCTTCAACATCCACGTGTGAGGGGGCAGACATCGTTTTAATTGGTCCCAAAGGTCAGTATTTCACAAATGCAATTCATTTCGACTTTCCAGCCACAAATAATGAAGTGAAATAAGAAGCTTTGGTTAGCAGGCTGGAGCTCGCCTTGGCAGTGGGGGCACACCGCCTCCACATTTTCATCGATTTCTTATTGGTAGTCAACCAAATCAATGGAGAATACGAGGCCAGAGGCGAGCAAATGGCTAAATATAAGAGCACGTAGCGGGCCTGTGCGAGCATTTCAACCAAGTTTTCATTGAACAAATCCCGAGAGAACAGAACTCCCAGGAGGACTCGCCACCTCAGAGGGGGCAACAGATCACTCTAACATAAGGCTGATGAAGCTCGCCACGTCCTCCATTAATAAGAGTCTGATAGCGTCAGTTGCCATTAAAGCAGAAAGCTAGATAACCCCCATTGCTCATTTCCTGCGCGATGCAGTCTCCCAGCGGACAAGGTCAAAGTTCGCCAGGTACAGCTTAGGGCGGCGAGGTACATACTTATCGATGGCCAACTCTACAAGCGAAGTTTCTGCTTACCCCTCCTAAAGTGCATCACCCCAGAAGACGGTTTGAATGTCATGAAGGAGATACACGAGGGCGTATGTGGGAGTCACGCAGGCGGCCAAAGCCTGGCTCACAAAACCTTGAGGCAAGGCTGGCCAACCATAAAAAAAGACGCGATCAACTACGCCCGGTATTGCCGCAAATGCCAGGTCTGGGGGCCAAACATCAAGACATCCCCGAAGTTGCTATCGTCTATATACATCCCATGGCCCTTCACCTAATGGGGAATTGATTTGATTGGACCCCTCCCAACTGCCCCCGGAGGACTACAGTTCGCAGTCGTCGCCGTCGACCACTTCACCAAGTGGGCCGAGGTGGAACCGTTGAACAAGATTGACCAGACACAGATTATTCGTTTCATCTGGAAGAACATATGTCATTTCAGGCTCCCCCAAGTGATCATCTCCGACAATGGGAAACATTTCGACGGGCTCGATATGATAAATTTCTGTGAAAGATGGAAAATTAGGAAGGTTTTCTCCACCCCTACCACCCGCAAATAAATGGGCAGGTTGGAGCTGTCAACAAGATCCTCAAGCACACCATTAAGGCCAAGCTTGAGGACAAAAAAGGGAAGTGGGCCAGCGAGCTTCTAGGCGTATTGTGGGCATACAGGACGACAGCGAAGAACTCAACCGGGGAGACGCCATTCGCTCTGGCTTTTGGAATAGAGGTCGTCATCTCATCAGAGCTCGCCATACCAAGCTATAGAACCACACAAGAGTTGACAGAAGATAACGACAAGGCGAGACGAGCCGACTTAGATATGCTCAAAGAACGAAGGCTTACTTTAGACCTCAGAAACGCAGAGTACAAGCAAAGGTCTGAAAATTTTTACAATTCAAAGGTTCGAGTTAGGCAATTCAAAGACGGAGACCTCATCCTAAAGAAGGTGCAAGGTCCGAGAGGTGTATTCGATCCAAGATGGGAATGACCTTTCCGCATATCGAAAATCCTTCCCAAGGGGGCGTACCAGCTCGAACACCTCAGCAGCATCTTGGACCAGTACCCCTAGAACGACTGTCACCTAAAAAAAATTACCAGTAGAAATATTTTGTAAACATCAAAAGTTTTCTATCAATGGAAATCTGAATTTGTCCAAGTCCTTATTTACTTAATCAGTACTAAGGATCTTGAACAAGCAAAAAATAGGGGCCTCCGGAGGATGTTACCTTTTTTCTCTCAAGAGAGGAGAAGGCAAGGTCCGAAAAAGGGCAGAAGTGCTCAACTTGGTCTAAGACTCCTCCACTTTATAGACCAAAGCACTACCCGCCGTAAGTGAAACGGAAAAAGTCTCATGGCGAGCTAGCTCCCATTCGAGCAAAACTTCTCGATTTTCGCCCAGGTAGTTGCCAAGTTGCAATGGAACCGGGGATGACGAGACCCTAGTGAAGCGTTTACTTCTCCTAGAAACCTAAGAATTGCACGGATAATCTAGCACAAACAAGGTATAAAGAAAAGAAGCACAAAGACATACGCAACAATGTGTAAGGGCTATGACCCAAAGTCGACTCACCCATACAAAAAAAGAGGCCAAAATGCCGAACAAGAAATTATTCCAAAAGCCCAACGGGCAAAGTACTGAGCATTAAAAAATAACAATGCGAAGGTCGAAACCTGGCCATAAATTGTTCAAAGCCCCAAGGGCACAAATCAAAACAAGAAAAAGTAAAAGGCCACACACGGCCAACAAAAACAAAATGCCCACTGGGCACAATAGTCTTTCTTCTTAAACAACAGGAGGAGCGCTACTGTCCCCAGCATCGGCTTCGGCCGGGCCAGCATCAATGTCTTCCGGGTACAACAAGGTCTCGGGACGGGGCCACCAGGACAGGTCCACCCAAAAATCTCTCTCTAGATCAAGGAAGAAGCACGAGATTGAGGGGTGAAGACGATGAGCAAGGATGTATTCCCGGAAGTAGGTCTCCAGCGCCTCGGTTTGGTGGGCAGCCTTTTTCGCCTCCTGAATTACATCAGCAAAGGCTTTGTAGTAGGCAAACTCCCCAATTTGAGCAGAGTCCAAGAAGGGATCATCTCGACTAGCATCCTGCATAGCTCGCACGCGCTCAGAGGCACCGATTAAGTCCTTGATGGTCTCAACATCCTTGACAGCCGAGCGTCGGAGCTCCTCCGCCTCGACATGCGCCGCTTCTACGGCACGCTCCGCCTGCTCTTTGGCATTCTTGGCCTCCAGCGCCTCCACCCTATATTGGATGACCTCCTCCGCCGGCGCCTCTTGGCCCTCGATCCAGCCAGCTTCAACTCCACGCTTGTTGGCCTCCACTACCTCTTTCTCAAGCACCTCCAACACCGTCGCCCGAACTCTCTCCGAACCCTACCTTTCCACCTCCGCCAGTTTCGCAGCGCTAGACGCCTCCATCCCGACGATCTTATCCTCCAGATCTTTCACTTGCCCGCCCAGGGGACTGATGAGAATCCCTCTCTTTCTCCAAGTCCTCCAGGCGAAGCCGGGGGGCAAGGATCTCGTCCACCTCGTGGCCGTGGTGGAACACCGCCTGCTGGGCCAAGGCGGGGGTCTGACTAGCAAGCAGGAGTGTGGTGAAGAAGCAATTATCGGAAGCCGGGTAGGCAGCAATAGCCTCCAGCTCGTGGGTCCAGGCCGTTGGAAGATCCTGCATTACATGAGCAACATGGAGGGGCAAAACGACAGAGAACACAACGCGATAAGAGGACAGGAAGTCCACAATCAAGCCTGGCCGGGTAGGATCGTCAGCCAACAACCTGGAAAACAGACACAATGCAACACTTTAACACAAATAATCAAAAGAATCTAACGACTCAAAACAGACTCAAAGTTTCAGAACCATACTTCCGCACTCGCTCTTGATCGAGGCCCAGATAGGTCCAGTTGGTGTAGGCGGCGGAGGGGCCGAACTTGAGAGCATGGACGGATCGGGCATCAGAGCAGCGGGCTCTGGGGTAGCTCCCCCTCCGCCCGTGTTCTCAGCAGGGGAAGACTCAGTTACCGCAGCGGTCTCTTGCTCGGGCACGTTTACGTTCTCATTGGCGGGCTCGCCTCCTCCGTGGCTCAGGTTACTTGACTCGTCAAGTTCTGTCACATCATCATTTTCTTTATCAATAAGCTGCACTCTGCGGCTCTTCCTCTATTTTGATCTTCTTCACGGGCCATCCCCCGGACCCTGGGATCCTCCCTCCTCACCATCTCCTGCGCACCTCCTTTTTGGAGGAGGGGACGGCGAGGAAGGCGAGGATGGGCGAGCCACTTTTGGGCTCGCCTGCCTGAGAGGGATCCCCTCCGGAATGGGCGGGGGCACGACCGGTAGAATTGGGGTACCTCCTCGCTCCCTACGACCACGACGCATAACCTCGAAAACACTCGTAGTGCTCAACATCACTTGAGATGTGCAACAAGAGTATATCAGAAAGTCAGGACCTATCGCATCAAAGTAACATAAGAAGTAAATCACATGATATGAGTTGATTTAATCCAGCAAAAGATTTAAAATAATTACTGTGTCAAGAATCGATACGTACCATCTTCCTGGTTCAAATGGTGAGGGAACAGGAAGAAGAGAGCTCGGTGCCGCGCTTCAGTCGTGTTGAGGGTAACCGTCTGACGCTGGATGGCAGGGATCTTCTCAATGAGGCGGAATGCAAGGTCAAAGTCCCAGTTAAGCTCCTCATGGCGGGGAACGAAATAGCCTGCAAAGGGAACAGAGGAAAATTAGATCAGTACAAAGTGTTCAAAGACAGGAAAACTGGACTTACTTTTCTTTTTCTAGTGAAATGCAGTAGGTACAACCGATGGCCGGAGGCATCTGTCGGTATCCAAGAGCCGACCACCCAGAACCACCGATTCGCATAATCGCAAAGCTTTGGCGGGATCCCCAAGATGATCCTGTCCAAGGACGTCCGATTGGGGTGACCCCGAACATAGACATCCCCCTTATAACGGGATTCAGCGTTCACACTAAGAAGGTAGTTGACCTCGCCCGGGTTCGGTATCCGATAAAGATATTGCCGGCCAAATAGGGTGAACAGCGAGAGGATCAATTGCCATGAGTTGAGGTGAAGTTGCGCCAGTGTGACCTCCCAGCAGTCCAGAAGGTGCACTAGGTTGTGGTGCAAAAGGAAGCGCAGCCCCGCCTCCATAGCATGAAAGTTATCTGCAACCGTGCCAGGAGGGGGTTGATCAGCCCTCTCCGCCGGATCCGGAGCATAAAAATGCACATCAATAGGAACCTCCCACCAGATTCGCCAGGTGGCCAACTCGAAGGCTGTCACGGTGATTGCCCTATCATCCTGCGAGGCGTGCCACTCCAATGGCTCGGCGCTCACGATCGACCAAGGGTTTCATCTCGGGAATACATAAGGATACCTCTGCAAGTAAACGGTGTAATAAAAAACTGGGGGAGGACCGGCCATCTGGTTAACGAAATTCTCCCAGGCCTGATAGACCACTTATACTTGCTCATTATAGACCTCCTCATCTTGGGCATACTCCATTTCGGGCCCCTCTCCATCTTCATGATCGGTAGCCGGACTGCCGGATATTTTGGCCTCAGCCGAACCTCTCGATCGTCCCCAATCAGAAGTGGTAGGGGATTGGCCAAATCTGCCAAATGAATGCCACCAACGGATGACCCCTGGCTCCCAGGGGTAGAGCACAGGGGAGGTGGGCAATCCCTCTGCCCGGAATTGTCAGCTTCGTCATCGACCATTTTTTGTGCGAAAAGAAAAAGAAGTGCAAACAAAGAATACCTTGAAGAAATCTGAGTCGGGATCACCTAAGAGCTTCGAAGTGAACATAGCAAAATGATAAGAAGCGGGAAGAGAAAGATTTGAAAGAATGAAGGAAAGCACCCTTTTAAAGGAAAAAAATTGGGGCAAATTCGTAATTAAAAATTCAAAATCAGGGGGGAAACTAAAAATTCCCCAAAAAGACACGACGGTACGTTTTCGGACACACTCCCCGGATGCGATACGGGAAAAGTCGCCCCTCTCCAATAAGGCGCATCCAATCGAAAAGATTGGTGCTTTTCAGGCCATCATTACGCCTCTTCATTAAAGCAACGCCAGGGCGGTTACTTTTTTGAAGAGTCTCATATGCCAAATCAACCACCGTTCGAAATGCGCAAATCACATCGTGACACGTGGACTGACATCGATCACAAGAATCATTAGAGAATCTCTTCCAAAGGATCCCTGAGAAGAGCAAGTATGGAAGCAAGGGTCTAACCCCGATTTGGAATCACCTTGGATGCCTCCCAACCTCGACGACCAAGCTGAGGGGCAATTGTTGTGGGGGATGTTGGAGTTATACGTGAAAGTATGCTTTTACTTTGTATAACTCATGTATTAAACACTTGTTTATGAGAATAATTCTTATCACATTTGCTTTAGATATGATTGAATGTTGAATATTTATAGCAACCAGTTCATTATAAACGATACATGTTACATTGTAGTTAATGTGGTGATATCCGATCACGGAAGATCATATTAATGGTTTCCTTGTAACTAAACGTACAAATTCACGACCCAGGTGGAATTGAACAATCCACCGTGAAAGGTCGATGTGTATATCTCAGATTGGCTTGTCTTGACCAAGAGATTGCACTAGCACATTTAGTATGTGTTAAAGGGGACCTAAAGCGAGGATAAATTCTTCTGTTCTGAAATGTAAAGAATTAGACCTCAGTGGTTATTGATTTCTTAATCTCTGTCACTTAAAAAGGACTGTGTGTGCTTAATGGTTACTGGTTTGATTCATGTTGGGTGAGAATCATCGTGACGTCGAACTTTGTGTGTTGGGCAGTAATATTAATCATACGACGGTTGCTAAGAATTAATACGGAGAAATGCATGCGAGTACGGCTCGTGTGATTAGTCCCCTTGGTGGGCTCAGAAGTTTTATCGTACTAAATCTTGCAAGTAAAAAATTAGTTTCTTCGGTACGGATAATAATGTTGAGTTGTCTTTAGTCCAAGGTGAAAGATGTTAATTAATTTAGAGCTATTCAGAAGCTTAATTAATTAATGGACTAAATAATCTTAAACGCGAGAAATAATAATCGGGAGCCCATATTATCGTAATATGGATTAAGATGGATAGTGCAATATTAATTTATTAGTGGTACTAATTAATATTAATGGACTGAATTATATTGGGGCTCAATATTGAAATTTAGAAGTCCATTTGGAGGTCCAATCTTAATTCTCCTAAAGGCCCCTCAAGTAGCCCATTAAGTAGCCCAATAATAATAAGGTGATTAAAATAAAAGAAAATATATTTGCTGATTTTTCTTGAGATTTTTGAAAATAAGAGATAAGGAGAGAGAAAAGATTTTGTTGATTTTCTTGGAAAGATATTATGGAAGATAAGTATTCTTGGAATACAAGATTATCTCATAAATTCAAGAAGATCCAAATCTTGCATTCTCAATGTATAAATTTTGAAAATTGCATATATAAGGAGGGTGAGATTTTTGTGGAATATTTTTTTATGGAGAAAATAATATATGGGATATATTCAAGATTTCTTGGAGACCAAGAAAAAGATTTTATCTCCCTAAAATACACCTAAATTTCGTTCACCCCTCTTTTATATATAGGGGATGATTATTTCATCTCCAGTCTACAGTTTCACAGTGTTGAAAAAAAAATCAGCAATAATATTTTTTCTTTTCCTTGATTATTAAATTGCTTGAAAGCACTTCCCACTGGTGATCAAGCAAAGCGAAAGGGAAATACTTGAGAAGGTCTTTGGGTTGGTAGCACGTTCGTAATTGTCCCGTGATAATCAAAGGTCATATCCACGAGAGGTACATAATCACATAATCTCTTAGTTTTTCCGCCATAGATTTTATGTGAATTAATTCAACATGCATGATGATAAAATTGTTGTTGGAATTATTATTTGAATTAATTAGGATTAATTCATGCTAGTAATAATTATATTTAAATTTGTATTTAAATTTCATCCCGAATAGATTCCGGGCACCCCTATTTTTCCAATAACTGGTATTAGAGCCACGGTTTCCGGCTTTGATCTTTAAATTGGAATTTAAATTGTTAGACATTAAATTGAAATTGGATAGTAGAATTGCTAGATCTTTTTTGCAGGTATCCAATTGTCATGGTTTTAATATTTTTTTCCATGCGTGTGAATTAATTATTTTTAATTCGATTAGTTCGAATTCGTTTTTCTCGTGAGAAAATCCACGAGTAGATTAGTTGTTTTTATTTTGATTTGATTATTGTAATAGACTAGTCTAGATCTAGTATTTATTTTTTGTAAATAAATGGTAACCTCGTGGCGCATTTAAATTATTTCGAGATGTTGGCTGATGCATTATTATATTGTTTTAAGGTTTCAATATAATTGATGTGATCGAATTATGTGATAATTTTGTATTTTTCTATATATTGATATGAATGTATGTTTTATTCTCATTTCACCATATCGCAACCTTTTAATCCACTGTTTAAATATACTTTAAGTTAACAAACTTTCTGGAGACAATTATATCGATTGGAAATGTAATTTAAATTTTGTCCTTACTGCACAAAAATACAATTGGGTTATTCACGTTAATATACCCGGCAAGCCTAATGATAAGTCAAGCAATGGGAAAAGACAGTTTATGATTGGAAGCGTGACAATGAACACATGAAGTGCATCATCTTGACATCTCTGTTTGAGGATTTGAGGCGCATTCATGAGAACATTGCATCCGCTGTCAATATCATGGAAAGCCTTGAAAGGATGTTTACACATCAAAAACCCATGACTAATCAGTTCACCTAACATGACTCGGTCAAGTTGGAAATGGTGAAGGGAACGCTCGTGAGGGAGTACGTTCTCGAGATTATGGCACACCTTAACAAGTTGGAAGTATTTGGTGCAGATTTTGATGTCCCTTCTAAGGTCGATTTCATACTCCATTCTCTTCCGAAAAGCTTTGAGCAATTTCAACTGAACTGTCAGATGAATGAACGGACAAGTCGTTTTCCCGAGCTCTTGCAAGCTTTAGTTTCGGTGAAGGTGATAATGGAGCACCAGTCTAGTGTTATGGTGGCTAATGGTCCGTCTACCTTTTTTGGTCCCAAGGTAGGGAAAAAGAGAAAGAGAACCAAAGGCCGGATCCAAGCAAATCTAATTGTTGCGAAAGGCAAAGCCAAGGCTAGCATTGAAGGGGAAGTATTTTAATTGCGGTAAGAGAGGACATTGGAGGTCTGCCTATTCCAAGCCTAAGAGGCTAGGAAAGTTAGGTAATTCACACGCCTTAGTCGTCGAAACTTGTGAAGTGGCGTATGCTGTCCATTCGTGGATCGTGGATACGAGAGCCGCTGATCACATTTGTTTCATTTTGCATGGGTTAAAGCTAACCCGTCGACTTAGCGGAGGTGAGATCCCCATCACACCGGGCAATGCTACGAGAAGTGGCAGCTGAAGTAGTGGGAGAAGTGCGCCTATCTTTTGAAGATAGAGTTATGGTCTTGAGAGACGTTCTTCATGTTCCTAGTTTAGAAAGAACTCAACCTTCAGTTTCTAAATGGTTTTGAATAGATACTCAGTTTCTTTTAATAAAGATGTTATTATTTCTTGAAACATTGATTTTATCTGTTCCGGAATATTGTTGGATGATCTTTATACCATTAATTGGGCACACCACTCATAAATTGAATCTAATAACACATAGACTAATTCAAGTTATAAAATGAAGCGTTCTTTCTGATATGAACAAAACACTTCTATGACATCTTAGATTAGGTCATATTAATCTAATGCGAATACAAAGATTAGTGAAAGATGGATTCGTGGAGTTTCTTCAAGTTGAGCCGTTTCTAACTTGTGAATTCCGTTTAGAGGGTAAAATGACCAAGAGGGCATTTGGAGCCACGGGGAAAGGAGCCACGGAAGTGTTGGAACTCGTTCATACCGATATGTGTGGTCCAATGACGATCATAGCTTGAAGGGGGTATGAGTATTTTGTGACTTTTGTTGACGATTACTCGGGTTATGGATACATCTACCTTATGTTGCATATGGAAAGAAGTATCAAGTTTCTACGATCCGATCGTGGAGGCGAATACCTCAGTAATGAATTCTTGAACTACCTATCGGACGAAGGGATCGTATCCCAGTTAACCGCACCGGGAACCCCTCAACAGAACAATGTGACAGAACGAAGGAACCAGACTCTTTTAGAAATAGTCAGATCTATGATGAGTTATTCAGATTTATCCAAATCGTTTTGGGGTAACGCCTTGGAAACGGCGGCTTACATTCTAAACTTGGTGCCATCCAAATCGGTTCCTAAAACCCCAATGGACTTATGGACCGGACGCAAGCCCAGTCTAAGACACTTGCAGATTTGGGGTTGTTCGGCATACGTGCTAGACAAGGAAGCCGGTAAATTGGATCCACGTTCAGAGTTAAGGTTGTTTATAGGATACCCTGTGGGAACGAAAGAGTGTATGTTCTATAGTCCCAAGGATCAAAAGATCGTGTTCTGCAGATACTTTAAATTCTTGGAAGAAGACTATATGAATAAAAGAAAGCCCAGAAAGTGAGATTACCTTAGACAAACTTCTATACCAATTATACAAGATGATATACCAATCATCACACCTTCACAACCGGAACCCCGTCACAGTGGGAGGATTACTAGGCAACCCGAGAGATTCATGAGAATAGGAGAATCTTTGGATTTGGTTCCCGGTGATGAATCAGACCCATGGACATACGACGAGGCAATCCAAGATAAAGACGCGGAGTCATGGCAAACGGCAATGGAAGCCGAGATGGGTTCGATGGATCATAATCATGTGTGGGAGTTGGTTGAACCACCCAATGGGGTAAAACCCATTGGATACAAGTGGGTGTACAAGAGGAAATAAGGACCGGACGGAAGGGTTGAAACCTTCAAAGCAAGGCTAGTGGCCAAAGGGTATACTAAAAAAGAAGGGATCGATTATGAGGAGACCTTTTCGCCTGTAGCTATGCTTAAGTCCATCCGTATTCTCTTGTCGATCGCTGTGCACCTAGATTACGAGATCAGGCAAATGGATGTCAAGACGACTTTCCTTAACGGAAGTCTTGACGGGTTAGATATCTATATGCAGCAGCCCAAAGGTTTCATTGAAAAAGGCCAAGAGTACCTTGTATGCAAGCTTAAGAGATCTATTTATGGACTTAAGCAAGCATCGCGTACTTGGAACCAGTGTTTTGATCATGTTATTAAGATTTATGGGTTTTGATCAAAACAAGTTTGAAAGTTGTGTGTATAAAAGGTGTGAGGGAACTGCGGTGGTATTCTTAGTATTATACGTAGACGATATTCTACTCATTGGAAACAATGTAAAGGTATTGTCAGACGTAAGGGTATGGCTGTCAAATCAGCTTGATATGAAGAACTTAGGGAAAGCTGATCACTCAAGGTCGCAAGAAAAGGATGTTAGGCTTATCGCAAGCTTCATACAAAGACACTGTTTTGAAGCGATACAACATGCAAGATTCCAAGAAAGGTTTTATACCTTTTAGACATGGAATCCATCTATCCAAAGAAATATGCCCTAAGATGAAAGTGGAGGTAGATGACATGAAAGACGTTTCGTACGTTTCGGACGTAGGAAGTCTTATGTATGCAATGTTGTGTACGAGACCGGATATCTGCTTTGCTGTGGGCATGATGGCAAGATATCAAAGTAACCCTGGGAAGGCACATTAGATTGCAATTAAATGTGTTATTTAGTTTTTGAAAAGAACTTGGGATGGAATGTTGATTTAACAGTCAGACGGTCTAATTTCCCGTAGGATACACAAACTTAAATTTTCAATCAGACATAGACTCCAGAATAACTACCTCGGGTAGTGTGTTTTGCATGGGAGAAGGAGCCATGACATGGAGAAACGATTAGCAGAAATGCATCGCCGATTCGACCATGAAAGCCGAATAAGTAACCGCTTGTGAAGCAGCGAAAGAAGTGGTTTGGCTCAAGTACTTCTTAGTGGACTTGGACGTTGTTCCGAATTTACCCAGCATAATCACTGTCCATTGTGATAATGCCTGAGCAGTTGCAAATTCAAGGGAACTGAGAGCCCACAAGGCCAGCAAACACATTGAAAGAAAATATTATCTTATACAAGAAATCGTTAAGAGGGGAGATAAAGAGGTGGCAAAGATAAATGTCGAAGGACAACCTAGTATATCCATTCACAAAGAGTCTGCCTCAGAGTACATTCGAGAGACATGTGGATGGAATGGGAGTCAAAACTATTACCAATCTGCTTTAAGTATAAGTGGGAGGAATTATTAGGTTAGTGTAGGTTGACATGAGATGTCACGTAGAGCTACTATACTAAGACATGCATGATGAATACTAAAAAACAGACTTTAAGTATAAGTGGGAGATTGTTGGAGTTATACGTGAAAGTATACTTTTACTTTGTATAACTCATGTATTAAACACTTGTTTATGAGAATAATTCTTATCACATTTGCTTTAGATATGATTGAATGTTGAATATTTATTGCAACCAGTTCATTATAAACGGTACATGTTACATTGTAGTTAATGTGGTGATACCCGATCACGGAAGATCACATTAACAGTTTCCTTGTAACTAAATGTACAAATTCACGACCCAGGTGGAATTGAACAATCCACCGTGAAAGGTCGATGTGTATATCTCAGTTTGGCTTGTCTTGACCAAGAGATTGCACTAGCACATTTAGTATGTGTTAAAGAGGACCTACATCGAGGATAAATTCTTCTGTTCTGAAATGTGAAGAATTATACCTCAGTGGTTATTGATTTCTTAATCTCTGTCACTTAAATAGGACTGTGTGTGCTTAATGGTTACTGGTTTGATTCATGTTGGGTGAGAATCATCGTGACTTCGAACTTTGTGTTTTGGGCAGTAATATTAATCATACGACGGTTGCTAAGATTTAATACGGAGAAACGCGTGCGAGTACGGCTCGTGTGATTAGTCCCCTTGGTGGGCTCAGAAGTTTTATCGTACTAAATCTTACAAGTAAAGAATTAGTTTTTTCGGTACGGATAATAATGTTGAGCTGTCTTTACTCCAAGGTGAAAGATTTTAATTAATTTTGAGTTATTCAGAAGCTTAATTAATTAATGGACTAAATAATCTTAAACGCGGGAAATAATAATCGGGAGCCCATATTATCGTAATATGGATTAAGATGGATAGTGCAATATTAATTTATTAGTGGTACTAATTAATATTAATGAGCTGAATTATATTGGGGCTCAATATTGAAATTCAGAAGTCCATTTGGAGGTCCAATCTTAATTCTCCTAAAGGCCCCTCAAGTAGCCCATTAAGTAGCCCAATAATAATAAGGTGATTAAAATAAAATAAAATAAAATATTTTTGCTGATTTTTCTTGAGATTTTTGAAAATAAGAGATATAGAGAGAGAAAAGATTTTGTTGATTTTCTTGGAAAAATATTATGGAAGATAAGTATTCTTCGAATACAAGATTATCTCATAAATTCAAGAAGATCCAAATCTTGCATTCTCAATGTATAAATTTTGAAAATTGCATATATAAGGAGGGTGAGATTTTTGTGAAATATTTTTTATGGAGAAAATAATATATGGGATATATTCAAGATTTCTTGGAGGCCAAGAAAAAGATTTTATCTCCCTAAAATACACCTAAATTTCGTTTACCCCTCTCTTATATGTAGGGGATGATTATTTCATCTCCAGTCTACAGTTTCACAGTGTTGAAAAATAAATCAGCAACAATATTTTTTCTTTTCCTTGGTTATTAAATTGCTTGAAAGGACTTCCCACCGGTGATCAAGCAAGGCGAAAGGGAAATACTTGAGAAGGTCTTTGGGTTGGTAGCACGTTCGTAATTGTCCTGTGATAATCAAAGGCCATATCTACGAGAGGTACGTAATCGCATAATCTCTTAGTTTTTCCGCCATAGATTTTATGTGAATTAATTCAACATGCATGATGATAAAATTGTTGTTGGAATTATTATTTGAATTAATTAGGATTAATTCATGCTAGTAATAATTATATTTAAATTTATATTTAAATTTCATCCCGAATAGATTCCGGGCACCCCTATTTTCCCAACAGGGGAAAAATATGTTCGATCCCGACCTCGACAATTAAGGCGACCTCGCCTTATCAGCGACCTCGCCCCATCCGTGGCCTTGCCTACCAGCGACCTCACCTGCTTAGAGTCGTACCAAGACGGGATACGCCAAGCGGCGGAAAAGAACGTGCCCAGGCCATGTCGCCCGGGCAAGGTCAAGCTCCTATTAATCCCATTTCAAGATAAGACAGTTGGGGTTATAGCACGAAAGGAAGGAAATAACCGAAAACCAGGCTGCAGTGCCCGCACCTGAGTAAAGGACGAGCATGGCAGCAGGTAGCAGGCGTCAGAAAGGACTGAAGGGCATTTGGTATTACAGTGCCAACAGGCCAGTTGCTACCCTCCTATTGGTGGAGGACAACCCGCGGATACAACAAACAAAGGCCACCACACATTGATGATTAGACTGTAGCAAAAAGACAGAAAATCATTAACAATCATTGAATATCCTAAATAGTTAAGACAACAAAATGTAACCTAGAAATTACTATAAATAGAGCCTTTGAGCTCATGAATAAAGGGAGCCACTTAAGACCGAGCCTAAACCCCTCGGTAAATACTTTTGCATTTACTTTTCTTGCATTTCACTCTTTAAGCCCATTAGGAGGAAGCTTTCACGGCTAACTCATCTTGGCACACTATCTTGTTTTATCTGATTATAGCCATATAAAGCTCGTTAAACCTATCAATCGGGTAACAAAAAATTTCAAGTTTCGTAACTACCAATCTGGTTCCATTACACAATCCCGACTTTTAGTCAATATTTCTGAGAAGCATTATACACACACCAACCTTTGGAGCCATCAAAGTTAATTGGACTCATTGGGCTGACCCGCACCTTATACATAAATTGAGGGTTGAGTAAAATATTTTTTAGACCGTTTGAAGGCGGGCCTTAATGGGCTGGCCTGTTTGGAGCACGAGCTTTGGTAGGTTAGGAGTGGGTTTTGTCGGGCTGGCACTCCTCCAAATTTATTTCTCATTGTTTTGTACATTCTTAACCATTATCATATCATTTTTAGGATTATTCTTTTTAATTTATTTTTATAGATGATGAATTTAAATTGTAGAAGATTATTTTTATTAATTATTATGGTTAATATATTGTGAACTTCAATTTCTTGAAGTCGAGCCAGACCTTGAGCTCAATAACATTGGAGCATAGCTCCCTGTATCTGTGTAAGCTGGGCCAGCACTTCGATGCCCACTCACAGGTGTTCCCCCTGAGTGTATTCTCGTACATACCACCCATCAATCCGGCATCCAGCTCCTCCTCCGCCATGTCAAGAAACTCATCGGCTGAATCTCCTGCGGTAGTGGTTTTGGGGCAGTCTTTGGGGTTGGGGTAAGACGGGAAGTCTTCAAGGTTGGGCGTGGAAGTGTTTGGCTCTGGGTTATGGTCAGGCTCAGTGATGGGTGAATTTATGGGCTCTGGCTCATTTTGGTGAGGGGTGAGGTCAGGATTTGATGAGGGTAGGGTAGGTTCAGTTGGGTAAGAGGTTTGATCAGGGTGGAATGGGGTAGGCTCAGTGATAGGTGAGGTTGAAGGTTGGGGTTCAGTGAGGTTGGACTCAGGTTGCAGCATTTCTGCAGTATTGATCGTCTCCCTGACATGCTCCAAGTCAGAGGCTCTTGGAGAGCTTGACTCCTCCCGTACTGAACTGATCTCCCTTAGCTTCTTAGTCGGAGATCTCTTAGGCCCCTTCCACAGCCTCTTCAAGCGCCTATCCACCAGTTTCTCTCCTCCTGATCTGACGTCATTGTCCGTCTCCTCAACCTCTGAAACGGCTTTCTTGGAGACTTTCTCAGTCCCTTTCCTTACACCCTTGGCAGTGGCCTGACTCTTCAGCACCACTTTCAGCTTTGCCTTCTTCTCCTCAAAAGCCTTCTCTTCTCTCTCTTTCTCCGCCTCATTCTCAGCAGCCATCTCCTCCCCAGTCTCCTTCCCCTTCTCCAGGAGACTCTCCACCTTCTCCAGCAGGGCAGGCACCACCTTCTTGCCCTTAGAGAATGGTTTCTTCTTCTGAACCTTAGGGGGGCCATTGGATCAGAGATGCCAAGGATGGCATATGTGTCAGTCGCGGTGGAGAACATCACCTTCTTGGAGGAAAGATCATCCTCCCAGTCAAAAGTGCAACCCTGACATGCGTGAGCTATCAGAATCGACATTCTTGTGCCAAAAGGAAGGATGGCTCCCACTGAGATGTGTTTTCTATCCTCATCCTTCTTCAACTTGTCTCGAGCAGCCTGACTCAGTTGGTCAAGGAAGAGCTGCTCCCAATTGGCCTCAATGCCATCCACCAAAGCCCCCATTATTCTCAGCTTTGGCAGGCTCAGCTGCTCATGAGACCCAGTTGTGCCCATGATCATCTTAGAGACGATATCCATCATGGCATGGTACTCAGGCTTAAGTGTCTCTTTGTGTTGCCTCGCCCTGAACTCCGACGACCCAATTTTTGTCCAATGTTTAAGGAGCTCACCCTCTTTATTTTCTTTGTAAGTCCTGAGATTGATTCCAGTACATGGAAGCCCGTACACCTCCTTCACGGCCTTCCTCAAGTCAACAGTCCGGGTCTCCACATTGTAGAGCTCCTCACCATCTTGGTTCTTTTCCCCAGTAGGCACCAAAACAGTTACCTTAGTGAATAATTCTCCAGCTTGGCGTCCGCAATCTATTTGAAAACTGGAAAAATTTCTGTAACAAATTGTCTAGGTCCATCCATGGACAATATGTGCTCCATGCTCACCAACTTGCTCTTGACAACATCCTCTAGTTTGTCCGTAGACCAAGTGGTGTCAATGAATGCCATTTAGAGAATTAGAGTTTGAGAAATTTGCAAAGTGAGAATTTGAACGAGAGAAAGTTCAGTGTGCTTAGTGCGTTTGTGTTTGCATAAATTTCTCAAATGACATTCTTGATTGATATGAAATGAAAAGTTACTCAGACGTGGGGTTGAGATTAATCCTGAATTTGAATTTTTTTTGAAATGAAGGGCCAAGATTAATCTCAGCATCAATCATTTCCCAAGTCAGTCATATTCCGTATAAAACGGACACGTATATGAAAAAGTAATTGCTCGCATTAAATGCTCCGACATGCATGGGTTTAAATATCAAAAGGCGCGTTTTAATGAAAACGGTCAGCATTTAATGAAGATTTTCAGGACGAAGGATTCAGTGAGACGCTTCAAATTAACAAGAGTCAGGATTGAACCCATACCTATCAGGGAGACATTGTAGCACCCTGATACCTCGCTGAGTCTAGTCTGGCCCTGAGTTCCCCCTAGATCCTATACTGGCTGCTCTCCCGGATCTAAGAGTCTCAACTCCACTGATAATTCCATAAATCTTGCTTCAGCCAAAGGCTTAGTCAGATGCCAGCTCTCTGCCTGTCAGTGTGAATTTTCTCCATCCTAATGTCCTTCTTCTCTACACGATCTCGAATGAAGTGATGCCTAATATCCACATGCTTGCACCTTGTGTGAAGCACTGGGTTCTGAGTGATTGCTATAGCAATATTGTTATCACAATAGATTGGAACCTCATTTGGAAATACTTGGTAGTCTCTCAATTGTTGCCTCAACCATAGAATCTGAGCACAACTACCTGCAGCCATATAGTCAGCCTCAGTTGTGGATGTCGCCACTGAATTATGTTTCTTACTAAACCACGAGATCAACTTACTCCCCAAAAACTGACATGTCCCTGAGGTGGATTTCCTATCAATCCTGCAACCTCCATAATCTGCATCTGAATACCCAGTCAGTTCTAAGTTATCATCTGAAGGATACCATAGTCCCATATTGACTGTCCTTTTCAAATACTTGAGTATCCTCTTAGCAGCCTCCAAATGACTTCTTTTGGGGTTAGCCTGATACCTAGCACACACACCAACTGCAAAAGTAATGTCAGACCTACTTGCAGTCAGATACAACTATGATCCAATCAGCCCTTGGTACTCAGTCTGGTTCACTGAAGCTCCTTCAGTGTCAGGATCCATCTTCCAATTGGTGTTCATTGGGATCCTAGCCGGATTGCAATTCTGAACTCCAAACTTCTGAATCAAGTCTCTTGTATACTTGGCCTGATTAATGAAAGTCCCTTGATCAGTCTGCTTGACCTGCAATCCTAAAAAGAAGTTCATCTCTCCCATCATAGACATCTCAAATTTACCAGTCATCAACTTAGAGAATTTCTCACAGAGCTGATGATTTGGTGATCCAAATATTATGTCATCCACATAAATCTGGACCAAGAGAATGTCATCACCTTCAGTGATCCTAAACAAAATGATTAGTGTTTATTTTTACATATGTTATATCCGTTTTATGTATTGTTTTGAGTATTATCATATATTATTTGTAGCCTTTTCATATATATAATTTCGTACGTTATAGTTTAATATTAAATATCTAATTTTCTATAAATGGAAAACATAAGCATGATTTAACATGGCTAGTATATGTATTGATTATTCCTAAGATCATAACTTGAGTTATATTTATTCAAATGATATGATATTGATGATGTTGGACACCTAAGACCATGTACTAAAGTTATAAGTTTCATACTTATTCAATCTTGCAAGTTTAAGGTCCAATTATACTCAAATAATCAAAACTACATTGTAGTCCAAATACTTTATGAATTTTAATTCAATACACATTTTCGTATTTGGACCATAACTGGAGATATATTTATCCAATTGATCTAATTCTAGTTGCATTGAATCACTAACTCATTCTATTACAAGTTGTATTCAGGTCCAAAAGGCTAAAACCATCGTCTTCAAGGGTGAAAAGTACAATCTATGTGAATGTTCCAGATTTTAAACTTCACAGGACACAATTTGGAAATTTATTCACCATAATTCGAGGAAAAATCCAATTAACTCAAGACCACTTGTAATGATCAGCTAAGAAGTCTATCAAAATACTGTAAAATTATCCAAGCCATTTAATGCATACAAGTGGAGATATGAAGTTTTCAACTTGACACCAGAATCTGCCAAGACTTTTGATTTCAGTGTGAACAACTCTACCATTTTAGTCATAATTCTCGGCTCATAAATCCAATTTTCGAGATCTTGGTCTTCATGGAAAGATAATCCAAAGGCCTAAAAGTCTTATTCAGGGAACAAGATGAGATTATTATGGTTGGAAGGCTTAAATTATCAATATTTGCAGGCCACCGAAATTGACTACAAAGCACTAGCTTGTGGCCTATATAAAGGGCTCTTTAGCAACCATTTTGATCATCAAACTTTCTTCAATATATCTTTCTTTTGTCTAGTATCTCTCAAAGAAAAATGAGTTGTGTTTGTATTAGTATGAGTAGCTAAATATTTTGCTAGAGCTAGGGATAAAGCTTTGGTAGAATACTAGTGTTGTTCTTAGCTTTTCAATAAAGATCTTCAATGGTAAATTCCTTTCGTTGTTTTATGAATTATGAAAAATGTTTTGATTTGTTGAGGCTTTGATTTGTTGTAGACATATTGGCACAAGGAATGCTTAGTCTCACACATTAACAATTGATTTCATATAATCCTAAAATCAACTAAAAGGTAGTTATCAAGGTTTTCTAAGTGTTCAATGTATCATCTTCCGATTGAAATCACTTGATTGTTAGATTTCAATTGAGTTATCAAAGATAGCTAAGAATAACTCTAGCGTTTTACTTCAAGTGAATTCTCAAAGCTCTAGTAATTTACAAATTATATAAATCCTTAAGACCATACAACTAGTTGATAATTTCTTCCAAACCTCCTTGTGGTTCGACACTCGGACTTCCGAGAAATTTATTACTTGAGACAAACCTATAATTGGATGTGCAATTTTAAGGTGTTATCACAAAGTCCTATCCACGGTTCCCTTCCTAAGCCCATGGTCAGTCAGGAATTGAGAGAGGGTATCATACCAAGCTCTAGGAGCTTGCTTAAGTCCATAGAGTGCTTTCTTCAAATGATATACTCTATCTCCAACCTCAAACCCAGGAGGTTGTTCAACATATACTTCTTCATTTAGTACACCATTCAGGACGACACTCTTGACGTCCATTTGATACACCTTAAACTTTTTGTATGTTGCATATGCAAGGAACAACCTGATTGCTTCCAACCTAGCCACTGGAGCAAAGGTCTCATCATAGTCTATTCCTTCAGACTGACAATACCCCTTTGCAACCAATCTTGCCTTGCTCCTTACTACAACACCATTCACATCCTTCTTGTTCTTGAAGACCCACTTGGTACCAATAACACCTTGATGCCTAGGTCTATCTACCAGTTCCCAAACCTGATTCCTTGTGAACTGATTCAACTCCTCTTGCATGACTATAATCCAGTTCGAGTCAATGAGAGCTTCTTCAATGTTCTGAGGCTCTTGCTCAGAGAGAAAGCAACAGAACAATGCGCTCTCACCATGGAACCGTCTGGTCCTGACTCTCTCAGTTGGATCACCAATGACCTGGTCAATGCGATGACTTTCTAACCATGTTCTCTTGCCTGGAGTTGTTCCTGATGTACCTGCAATGTTAGTGTCTACAGGTTCATAGAATTCAGGATATTGAACAGAAGGGGATGATCCCGAGTCTATACCAAAGGGATTTACCAACTCAATGTCAGGGACATTGATTCCCCCTTGATGAGGTGACTCAGGAACCGTCTCAGCTGTGACCGCATCTTCATAGACGTCACTTACCTCAGGTTTAGCCTGTTCCTCGGTCTGAGGCTCAACTATCCCTGATGTGCTGGGCTTAGGAGTGGCTCTTGATTCATCTTCCTGACCGTCGTCATCATTCCATCTTGGAATTGGCACAGTGTTGACCTTTGGATCAGGTTAATTCTTTAAGCTCAGTCTTGTCACTCTCCTTGTGACCTCCTCAGTGTCAGGATCCAACACTCTTATCCTAGACTCAGTGACAGATTCATTAAACACAACATGTGGTGATTCCTCAACAACAAGGGTCCTACAGTTGTAAACCCTGAAGGCTTTCCTGACTTCAGAATATCCTAATAATATTCCTTCATCAGATTTTCTATCAAAAGCTTCCAACTGGGTCTTCCCATTGTTGAGGATGAAATACTTGCAACCAAAAATATGGAAATAAGAGATACGAGGCTTTCTATTGTTCCATGTCTCATATGGGGTCTGTGCATGTTGTTTGTTCAGCATGGATCTGTTCTGAGTGTAGCATGCAGTGTTGATTGCCTCAGTCCAAAACTTCTTGAGCAATCTTGACTCAGCCAGCATGGTCCTAGCAGCTTTCTTCAGTGTCATGTTCCTCCTCTCAGCGACACCGTTTTGTTGTGGGGTTCTAGCTGCAGAAGTCTCATGAGTAATACCAAGTTCATTACAGAAATCGGAAATGTATGAATTTATAAATTCAGTGCCCTTGTCAGATCTGATCTTAGTAATAGACTGATTCTTCTCATTGCCGAGTCTTCTGAGCAACTCTGGAAGCTTCACCTGTGTTTTCTTTTTATTCAACAAGAAAATAACTCAAGTATATCTAGAATAATCATCAATAACCACAAGGGTATACTTCCTACCATTCATACTTACAGGTGTTACAGGGCCAAACAAATCCATGTGCAAGAGCTGAAGAACTCTATCAGTGGAGAAGGAAGCTTTCTCTTTGAATGATGCTCTGACCTGCTTCCCTTCCTGACAAGCCTTGCACACATGATCCTTGCTAAAAACTTCATTAGGTAAACCTTCTACAAGAGAAAGTCTAGAGATTTTGTTAAGAATCTTGGAGTTCAGGTGGTTTAATTGTTTATGTCATAACCAACTGAGCCCTGAAGAGCTTTTAACAACAAAATAAGTATTAGGAGTAGTGCTGCTACAATCAGCTAAATAAACATTACCTTTCCTAATACCTAATAGAAGCACTTGTGTTGATTTGTCCTTGACTGAGCATGTATTCGATGAGAACTCAACACTGAAACCTTGTCACAGAATTGACTTACTGACAATAGGTTATGCTTCAGTCCTTCTACAAAGGACATATTCTCTACTCTGACTGAACCTATTTTCAAAACACCAAAACCTTTAGTAAAACCTTTCGAGTTATCACCAAAGGTTACCTCTGGACCATCTTTAGCTTGAAATTCTTAGAGAAGACTCTTCATTCCAGTCTTATGCCTTGAGCAACCACTGTCTAGGTACCAAACAGCCTTGGTGGAGTCTCCTCTCCTCTTATTGTGATCCACAGCCACCTGCAAACAAATCAGGCTTTAGGTACCCATTGGGTGTTGGGTCCTATGGTGTCAGTTGTACCTTTTGGGATCAAGACCTGCTTTACTACCCTGATTGCCTCAGAGTGGTAGATTTGTTTTCTAGAAACATCCACATACACTACTTTATTCTTCTTAGCCTGAGAAGAGGATGGTGTATGAGTGTCAGGCTTAGGCTTCACAGGAGTCTGAGTGGGTGCCTTTTGGGCTGGCTTCCTGTTCTTCCTAGGCCTTGGTGCAGCTGGTCTTGAGGCCTGTCCTTGATAAGGGCCTTGCTTTTGGTTCCCCCTAGGCAAGTTAGGGAACTGAAAGCAGTTGTAGGCTTCAGGATGCCAAAACCATGGAGGTGCTATCATGCCTGGCCTTCCCTGAGGGTATTGCCATGCATGATAATACCCCTGTTGAGCAGTTTGAGTGCTGTTGGCCTGAGTCTTCCTCTGCTTGCACTGAGGTTTCTTCTGGCCTGAGCTCTCAGGGGCCTCCTTTGGTTGCTTTGCTTTTCCCTTGGGTTTTGGCTTGGCAACCTTTGGGGAAACCCTGACTGTCTCAGCAGTTTCCTTACCCTTATCAGTTTTGTGGGCTTCGAATACAACTTTCTTTTTACCCTTGTTTGCATGGACAAACACTCTCTCAGTGTTGCTCCCTGAAGCAACATGAGATTGACCTTGTGAGGATTTCTTAGGGACATATCCAAGCCCCTTTTTCTCATTCTCAAGCATCTGACAACTATTTATTTCCTCTCTAGCCACTGAGGATTTATTCATTGCTGCAACCTTTTGCTTAAGAGAGTCCTCATTCTTTTTCAGGATTTCATGTCTGGCAAAGAGGTCATCGAACTTATTCTTGAGTGCTTTCAGTTCTTCCTTCCTGACCAGCTCTTCATCAGCCAGTTCTTTCAGAATCTTCTCTCTTGGAAGACGCTCAACATTGATCATGTCAATATCCTGAGTTAGTCTCACAATTGAGCTGACGCTTTCAGATCTGACTGAGTGAGTTGATCATTCAGGTTTTGAACCTCAGTACTCAGTTTCTGGTTCTCCTCTACCAGGAAGACATTAGTTTCCTGCAGCCTGGAGAAATCAACCATCAATTGATCTAAACAGATCTTAAGGTTTATTTCTCTAGCTGACTCTGAGCTGGGCTTAGGATTTCTACCACTATGTGACCACACATAGAATTAGATGTTACCTCAGGCTCATCCCTAGCCATAAGGAAAAGATCATCGTACTCATCGTCAGAAAAGAGTTCAGGCGACCTCTCCTCAGGACCATCCGAGTCTGTAGCTTCCTCAGCGAGCATAGCTCTCCGGTCAGCGTACCTCTGGTCTCTCTTGGCCCTCCTGTCTTCTCTTTCCCTTGCACTCAGTTCTGGGTAGTCATACTGATAGTGCCCACCTTTGTTACAGTTGTAACATGTAGCTTGCTCATCCCCTCTTTTCTTTCTTGGCTCAGGGTTCCTCCTTGAGTCAGGTTACCTTTGTCTTGATGAGCTTTCAACCTTTCCTGAGTGTCTATCATCATGACTACGTCTCTGTTCATCTCTATGATCGGGCTTTGGTTCTGATTGTCTCCTTTCATTACCACGATCACATCTTGGTTCAGTGTTTCTTCTTTCCTCATATCTCTGGGAACTTTGGTGGCTTCCTTCAGGTTTCCTGTCATTAGTATCCTGATAATATTTCTTATAACGACCAAACCTGGAATTGAGCTTTACAAATCGTCTGGCCATCAGGCTGTACTCCTCAGTGAGCTCTTTTTTGCTCATCTCCATCAGTGAATTTGATGAAGATTCGACAGGTTCTGATTTGGCTTTGAACGCCATACTTTTTTCAGGTGCTTTCTTTTCCTCTTCAGGCTGAACTTTCTTCTTTCTCTTGTTCAAATCATATTCCAAAGCTTTGAGCTCTGAAAAAAGTAAAGCCGGAGTTATATTACTCATATCCTGAGTGTTTTTCAACATAATAAAACTATTATCCCATCTCTCAGGAAGAACATTTAGGATTTTAGAAGCAACTTCTCTCTTGGGAACCTCTTTTCCCAATATCACCAACTCATTCATCATCTTGATGAATCTTGACTCCATCTGATCAATAGATTCGTCAGGCAGCATCTCGAATGCTTCAAATTTCTGAATAACAATATTCCTCTTGTTCTCCTTTATCTTTTCTGAGCCCTTGCACATGCTGGTCAGCTCATCCCAAACCTCCTTAGCCGTCTTTAAGTTTATCAGCCTTGTTGACTCCTCGAACGGAACCGTATGAAGAATAATGTTCCTGACCACATTGTCCAATCCCACCATCTTGATCTCATCATTGGTCATATCCTTCATCTCCTTAGGAACCTGTACGCCAATATCGAGATCATCATATCCCAGTCCTCTGACATTTGGGATGGTGATCTTGATTGGTCTGTCCCTGATAACTCGCGGCATTTGGTCATGGATGGCATCTAGATGTGCTTTAATTCTAAACTTCCAATAGACAAAGTTAACAACAGAAAATTCAGGCAATGAAGCTTCAAGTCTCCTCGAAGTCATGATGATGCAAGTTTTGTAAAAAGCAAACTCAGATCTGTTCAACGACCACCAACAGTTTCTCCTCTGAAACTATTAGTTTTCAAAGTCAGTAGTCTTTTGAACCACTACTCTGATACCACTTGTTTGTCCCGGTACAAGACTGAGAGATACGTGTATGGGGGAAAATACACGTATACAAATTTTTCTGACTTTCAAACTTACTGAGTCCCCTTAACTCAGAGTGGTGTAGAACTCAGGGTTGATAACACACCTACTAACTGCACTGAGTGCTGGTCAGTTGACAAACTATCAACTTGAGTTCAATACGAAAATGCGTGAGCCCTGAAAGTTTATAGTCTTGTTAAAGTTTGCTTTCTGAAACCTTGATTACTCTTTTCTCTGAAATAGTGATTAGAAGGGTAGTGCTCAGTTTAGTGATCAAGTTGATTGATTCAGGCGTGATAAACAATGCAGTGAATGACTTAATGAATGAACAGTTAAGAACAATTATCAAAGCAATAAAGAACACAAGGAAGTAACGTGGTCCAGAGACTCAAGCTCCTACGCCCACGGTCCTGATTTAATAGGAGAATCCACTAAGGATGGCTTGTTTTTAACATGCCAAGGTGCACCAGAATCAGCTAAACTCACTGACTCTTACTTCCTCCTTCCTAACTCACTATCTAACCTCAACCAACAAACCTGACTATAGGGTTTTGGTTTCAGTTTTGTTTCCAACTAAGATTGTGATTATCCTTACAAGACAAGGCTATGCTAAGGATGGATAATCACTCTAAGCTTATGATATAACTAGGTTCGCTCAGTGGAATACAGAGTAACTCTCTTTTCTAAGAAACGCTTGGGAAATCTAAGGTTTTCGAGTGCTTCTTTCTAATGCTGAATGCTTTGAATGCTTGAGAGTTTGAGTAATTTCTGGCTTGGAAATTTCCCGTAACCTTGAATGGGTTCAAGACCTTCTGTATTTATAGGTGACTTTGAAAACTATCCGTTGGAAGAGATAGTCTTCTAGTCATCTACGTGGGGTCGTTCAACGGATACATCTCCCATGCAGCAGCCGTGCTTGCATGGATTTGGTAATGCATTTAATGCTCCATTTAATGCTTGCCCGTTGAAAAGTGCAGTCTGAACTCAGTCTTCATGTCAGGTATGTACGTGCATGTCCTTCCTGGATTGGTCCACGTCATTGGGTTGGTGAGAATGTCAGAACTCATTCCTAGGCTTCAGGCTTATCTTATTAAGTTCTTTTTGTCTCAAACACAACGGTCTTGTCCTGACGCTGACATTGTTTTTGCATTGTTTGACTCTACTCCAAGTCTTTTCCCATTACTCAGTGTCATCCCGTTGCAGAAACCACATACTTATTTTTTCAGTTGAGCACAAATAATCCACATACCTATTTCATTAAAGTTGTAGAAACCTCTATTTCCTTCATCAATCTATTAATAAGACCTAAACTTACGTACAAAATATTGGGGAAATTATTTTGCCGAATCTATTCGTGATGAAATTTAAATAAAAATTTGAATATAATTATTACTAGCATGAATTAATCCTAATTAATTCAAATAATAATTTACCAACAACATGTAATTTCATGCATATGAATTAAATTCACATAAATTCCTATAGTGGAATATATCTGGGAGTTTATGCGATTACGTACCTCTTGCAGAGACGACCTTTGAGTAGAACGAGACAAGCTAACTGATCCTATCAACTGAACGACCTTCTCAAGTATTTCCCTTTAGTCTTGCTCATTCAATGGTGGGAATTTCTTAACGAATAATTTGATGAAACAAGGAATAAAGAAAAATTTATTGTTACTAATTTTTCCAACTCATGAAACTGTAAATTGGGGATGAAAGTATCATCCCCTACTTATAATAGGGAATTTTGAAATTTTGTGTGGAAAAGGAAAGATAAAATCTCTTTCTTGATCTCCAAGAAATCTTGAATATATCCCATATATTATTTTCTCCATAATTAAATATTCCACAAAAATCTCACCTCCTTATCTTATGGTAATTTTCAAAAATTAGAGATAAAAATCAAGATTTGGATCTTCTTGAATTTATTAGATAATCTTGTATTCCAAGAATACATATCTTCCATAATATCTTTTCAAGAAAATCAACAAAAAAATTTCTCTCTCCTAATTATAAAAAATTTGAAAATATCTATATAAGAAACCAAGTAGGAAATTTCTTGAATTAATGAGATAATCTTATATTCCAAGAATACTTATCTTCATTCCATAAAAAAATCAAAGAAAAATTTGCTCCCCTGAATCTTGTATTTTTCGAAAATTGCATGAAAAAATAGACAACAATACTTTTCTTTTATTTTAATCACCTTATTATTATTGGGCTACTTGAGGGGTATTTAGGAGAATAAAGATTGGACCTCCAATGTGTAACGCCCCCACTTAAAATAGTACGGAAAATATGATGTGGCACAAGTAGGAACGTTACTAAAATAGTACTTTATATTAAAATATACACACGCCACACATTTACACAGCGGAAGTAGTAAATAAGTATGATCGTAATTTAAGATACAAGCCAAAATTTAAAAATATTATTCTTGAAAATATAAAGTCTTTAAGAAAACTTCACAGCCTGCCGAGTTCATTCGCCCACGTCCGGATCCACAGCATCTGTAAAAATTTAAAGTGGAAGGGATAAGTGTTTGTAAACACTTAGTGGGAAACCTCTTTATAATTGCACAAACTAAACATCAATTGTTTATAACATGTGAGCCCCCGGAATTTCACCGGGTATATGCTTGGGTGGCGTGACCAACCCGTGGTGCCGGAACGACCGGACTATCTCATTTGCCAACATAGTGTTGGACTATCTCAGGGGCCAGTCGATAGCGGGCCAGACTCAAAATATTTAACATTCAACATTTAATAAGTGCAATAAAATAATAATAAAACACTCGGTGAAGAGTGAAGTGATTCCCCACCTTGCAGGTTTGTACCTACAAGTAAAATTTTTAAAATAAAAACATTGTTACTTATCCCTTCACTTTTGTAAATTGTAAGACTTGAATTCAAATCTCCATACATATTCAAATATTGTATACTAACACACAAATATCAATTATGTGTATAAAATCATCAAATAGCAAGTTATAAATAAATATCGACTGTAAAAATGTAATCGGAAAATTTTTGAATTTGGCAGATTACACACCTAACTTTGAAAATTCATATTAAATTATTCATACGTCCAATAATTATGAAATTTTAACAGTATATTACCAACTCAATAAATTTTATCACCATATTTTCAGATTTCTCAAACTCCTTACCAAACATCAAATATTTCGTAATGAACACACAGTAACAGATTCTGGTCACTTAACTTTAAAAATTCACCATAAATCAACCACATGTCCAATACTCATGAAATTTTAACCATGAACTTATAAATTCATTTAATTTATCAACATACTTTTGTTTTCTATAAAAACCTAACCGATTATTCTCAGATCATATCAAACTTCTACTATTCCTGCTATAGAGTCCAAAACCCTAGTTCAACTTTGAAAAATTACCACGAATTGAATACCAGTCCAAAAATTATGAAATTTTAAACCTAAGTTCCTTCACGAGTCTCTTTTCACATATAAAAATTTCAGAATTTTCCATCGACGAATTGGATCAAAAACGAAATTCCTTCACAAGTTGTCCAGATTTTCGGTTTTCATGCATATATGAAGAACATAACATCTTAAACTCACTTTAGACCATATAATTTCATGATTTCTACTTCTAAAGCATATATAATCAAATAATAAACATGATTTTGATAATAACTCATGAATAAATTGAATTAAACATTCAAACATGAAGTAAAACATGGATAACATGCAATTTACTCGTCAAAACCCATTTTCCTATCAATTAATTCACATATCATGCATAAACTTCATACTACCACTTAAATAATTACTCAAACAAGAAGAGAAGCTTACTTAGAGATAGGTAGCTACAAGAAATCTCATCTTCTCCTTTCTCAACTTCTAAGTATAAGAGTAGTAGTATTTGTGAAATTTTCTTTAAACTTTTTCTTATGAATAATTTTGCATGAAAGCTCATGTATTTATAGGAGGAACCATGCTTGGAAGCTACTCCAAAATCCTCTTGACCGACTTGGATGAAAAGTGTGGAAGAATTTGGATGATTTTGGAGGTTAAGCCATTAAACACATGGCATCTTATAATTAGTAGCTAATTTTGACTTTTATGCTACTAACTTTGACCTTAATTCATGAAGTTTCACCAATCTTCCTCCTTTCCTCATATTGGACGAAATTTTGAGGATAATTCAGGAGAATTCTTTTGTCTTGTAGTTAAGACACTTGTAGGCTTTGAATTTAATAAATAAAATAAAAGAAATTATGATTTTCTAATTTATTTAATGCTTTTAAGGTACATTATGCATAAAATTACTTATACTATCTTATAAAATAAAATTAAAACTCTTCTAAGGCTCTAAATAAATTATAAAGTCTATATACTAATCATAAAAAAAACATCGAGCAATCGATACGTAATTCGTTTCTTGAAGAAACGTTCATTTTTCAACTTATAACGTGTAAAATAAAATACTAGACTTAAGGACTATATTAATTTCTATATCAAATACTTTAAGACATAAAATAAAGAACATATAAAAATTATAAAGTTTCAAGAATAAGCATGTATTGAGCAAATAATATGTTAATTGTAAGTATCGAGTAAATAAAACACTTAAACGTGCCTTGGCATGAATTTTGGATGTAAATGCATCACATAGATTCATATAGAATTATAAAGCATTTAGTAAAGCAAATAAGGTCATGAAAGTCTAGGGTGTTACACAATGGGCTTCTGAATTTTCAATATTGAGCCACAATATAATTCAATTCATTAATATTAATTAATACCACTATTAAATTAATACTGCACTATCCATCTTAATCCATATTATGATAATATGGTCTCCCGATTATTTTTCTCGTGTTTAAGAATATATAGTCCATTAATTAATTGAGCTTCTGAATAGCTCTAAATTAATTAATATTTTGTGCCTTGGAGTAAAGATAACTCAACATTATTATTCATACCGGAAAACTAATTTTCTACTTGTAAGATTTGGTATGATTAAACTTCTGAGCCCACCAAGGGGACAAATCACAGAAGACACACTTGTACACGTTTCTCTGTATTAAAGCTCAACAACTGTCATATGATTAATATTATTGCCAAAAACACAAGGTATCGAAGTCACAATAATTCTCACCCAGAATGAATCAAAGCAATAAGTATTATCCACACACAGTCCTATTTAAGTGATAGAGATTAAGAAATCAACAACCATTGAGGTCTAATTTTTCTTCGTTCAGCACATAAGAATTTATCTTCTCTGTAGGTCCTCTTCAACAGTTAAAAATTGTGCTAGTGCAATCTCTTGGTCAAGACATGCCAATCTGAGAACTACACCTCAACCTGTCAAGGTGGATTGTTCAACTCCACCTAGGTCGTGAAGTTGTACATTCATATACAAGGAATTGTTAATGTGATCTTCTGTGATCTGATATTACCACATTAACTGCAATGTAACACGTACAATATATAAAGGCTCCGGCTAAATAAACCCCCAATTCTCCTATACATACCCTAATTTATTTTTTTCAAAAATAGTTTTAAGTTAAAAGTCAAAATTACCCATTTATAAATATTCTTTTAATTATTAATTGAAATTCCTTTAGTTTTTCTACTATGCCATGAAATCAAATTGTTACCCATGTAAAAGCAACCACCACTCGTGCTTTTCCTATCATCAATATCTCCAGCCCAATCAGCATCACTATATCCAACACATGCACTGCTTGTGTCTTTGGTATACCATATACCAAGATCAGTTGTACCAGCCACATATTTTATGATTCTCTTAACTGCATTCAAATGAGACTCTTTGGGACAAGTTTGGTACCTTGCACAAACACAAACACTATACATAATATCAGGCCTGCTTGAAGTTAAGTACAGAAGACTACCTATCATGGATCTATACAAAGTTGGATCAACATCTTGACCAACAGTGTCTTTACACAACTTTTGTGTAGATCCCATAGGAGTTTTCATGACTTTTGAGCTTTCTAAACCAAACCTTTTCACTAAATTCTTTGCATACTTACTCTGAGAGAAGAAAATACCTTTATCAGTTTGTTTGATTTGAAGTCCTAAAAAGTAATTCAAATCACCTACCATGCTCATCTCAAATGTTGCTGTCATTGCTTCAACAAACTTGTTTAACATAATGTTACAAGTTGAGCAAAAAACAATGTCATCAACATATATTTGAGCTATTAACAAGTCTTCTCCAGAATTTTTAATGAACAAGGTTCTATCAGCCTCTCCTCTTATGAAACCAAATTGCAACAGAAAGTCAGTAAGTCTACCATACCAAGCTCTAGGAGCTTGTTTGAGACCATACAAGACTTTCTTTAGTTTGTACACATGATCAGGATACTGTGGGTTTTCAAAACCTTTAGGTTGTTCAACAAATGCATCTTCAATTAATATGCCATTCAGAAATGCAGCTTTTACATCCATTTGATGAAGATTAATGTTGATGTAACATGCAATTGCTAGTAACAGTCTAATGGACTCTATCCTAGCAACAGGTGCAAATGTTTCATCAAAATCAATACCTTCAACTTGAGTGTAACCTTGTGCAACTAATCTAGCCTTGTTCCTAATTATGTTACCAGACTCATCAGTTTTGTTTTTAAAGATCCATTTAGTTCCAATGACATTGACATTATCAGGTCTTGGAACTAATGACCAAACATCATTTCTTTCAAACTGATTAAGTTCCTCATGCATAGCATTAATCCAATTTTCATCTTTTAATGCTTCTGTAACATTTTTGGGTTCAATTTCAGAATAGTAACACTGAGCATTCACAATATTGCATATTGAAGACATGCACACAGACCTTACCATATCAACACGATTTGCACTTACTCTTCTTCTTGTTTGAACACCAACTGAAGCATCACCAATAATCTGATTTGAAGGATGACTTTTGGTAATCCAAGTAGCTGGATTCTTCTTTGGGGTATACTGATTGTTCTGTGAAGTATCAACTGAATCTACAGGTGATGTTGAACCAGATGCTGTAACATTTGGTGTAACATTCTCTGTTTTCAGTGATTCTTTTGGAACATCAGTAACTTCAGTCACATCTTCAGTGTCATTTTCATCTATCAGATTCCTGTCATCATAAAAAACAACATTCACAGATTCTTGAACAGTGTTAATTCTAAGGTTATAGACTCTATAGGTTTTATTATTTCTAGAATAACCTAAGAAAAAACCTTTATCACTCTTAGAATCAAACTTGTGCAGTTGATCTCTATCATTCAGAATGTAACACACACAACCAAAAATATGAAAGTATTTCACATTCGGTTTTTTATTGTTCAAGATCTCATATGGGGTTTTGTTGCTTCCAAATCTAAAATAGACTCTATTAGCAATATGACATGTTGTATTCAATGCTTCAACCCAAAATTTCTTTGCAAGATTTTTTGAAGTAAGCATTACTCTTGCCATTTCTTGAAGAGTTCTATTTTTCCTTTCAGCTATCCCATTTTGTTGTGGAGTTTTAGGAGAAGAAAACTCTTGGACAATTCCTTTCTTATTACAGAATTCTGAAAACATGTTATTTTCAAATTCTCTACCATGATCAGACCTAATCCTGCTTACTTTCAAGTTGAAAATAGTTTTAAATCTTTTGTAAAGAATTTTAAAAACATCAAATGTTTCAGATTTCTCTCTTAAGAACTCAATCCATGTAAACCTAGAGTAATCATCTACCACAACTAGTGAATATTTCTTACCACCAATGCTTTCAGTTTCCATAGGACCCATAAGATCCATATGCAATAATTCAAAACAATGATGTGTTATGCAATGTGATAACATTTCATGCGACATTCTCACCTGCTTACCTTTTGGCATGAACCACATATAGTGGGTGTAACAATCTTCAGTTTTGGTAAACCTCTCACTGCTTCAGACTTAACCAATTTTTGCATGAATCTATAATTTGCATGTCCAAGTCTTTGATGCCATAGGACATTCTCATCACAATTTGACAAATGACATACTTTGTTTGTTCCAATTAGATAACAATTATCTGCTGACCTATTTCCAGTCATTAGACACTTGTTATCCTTGTTTAGAACATAGCATGAATCTTTATCAAAATTAACATGCAAATTGTCATCACATAGTTGACTTATACTTAGGAGATTAGCAAGTAAACCATCAACATGAAAAATATTCTTAAGTTTAGGAAAACCTTCAACATTTAAGGTCCCTTTTCCAATGATTTTACCTTTTGATCCACCACCATATGTAACAGTTCCACCATTACAAGGTTCATAGTCAGACAAGTATTTATCATGATCAGTCATGTGTCTAGAACAACCACTATCAAAGTACCATAGATCAGGAACACATGCTTTCAGAGAAGTTTGAACAACATTACATGTAACATGTTCTTTCTTTTTCTTAGCAGATTTTGACCAGTGTTTCTTAGAATGTGAGGACATTTCAGACAATACTTTCTGAATTTCTAGGTCCCTTTTCATCTTTTGACAGTAAGGACGAATATGACCAATTTTAGAACAGTAGTGACACACATACTTCTTCACAGGTTTTTCAATCTCATGTATTTTTGTTTTGGAAAAAAGTTCAGTTTTTCCCTTAACAAATTTTACAGGAGTATTCACCAATTTAGAAGCAGTCTCACCATAATAGCCTAAACCATGTTTATTAGACTGTCCAGTAGTTAAGGAGTCACTTACAATGGAAGAACTTTTAGAGTATTTCTTAAAGCTTAAGGTAGAATTTTTCAATTCTTCCTTTAGCTTAGAAATTTCTAAATCCTTCCTTGTTAGAATGACTTCTAACTTTGTCACAGTCTCTCTGAGATCATCATTCTCTTTGGCTATACTGGAATCATCATTCCTTATGTCATTAGAACCTGTCTCATCAACACACCCATTAAAACAGTTCAAATCTGAATAATTTTTGACAAATGTTGTTTCTGATGTTATAACATTGGAAACAACATCAATGTTTAGATCATCCAGATCATCATCTAAAGAATCATCATAATCAATTCTTGCAGAAAAAGTTAGTTCCTCATCTTTAGAACCTTCAGGTTCATCATCATCTGAGTCATCACTAAAGGTAACATTAAAATTCAGTTTTTGTCTTAACTTGGTATTTGCACACTCATTTGCATAGTGTCCAAATCCAGTACATGCATCACATCTAACTGATTTTCTAAAACCAGGATCATACCTTGATTTATTACCTCTGAATTGCCTTGATTGATTCCGATCCTTCCTTTTCTCTGGGTCTGATGGTGTGTTGTTGAAAGGAGTTCTCTGTTGGACATTTCCTCTGGATCTATTCAGTTTCTTCTTCAGGTAGGAATTGAACTTCTTTGTAAGGAGGGCAATGTGCTCAGGAGTGTTGTAACATTGGTCTAAAACATCTTCATCAGACTCAACTTCAGTCACAAAGGGTTGATTTTCAGTGTTGGATGATGTTTCACCTTTGAAAACAACAACCTTATTTCCTTCACTTGTATCATCAGATTGAGTTGTGTTCATCTCATATGTCTTGAGAATACTTACAAGCTCATTCTGACTTAAAGTGTCAGTGTCCTTGGCTTCTTCAATAGCACAAATTTTTGCATCGAACCGTTTAGGAACAGATCGCAAAATTTTGTGTACAACTCGTACATTGGAAATTGGATCACCAAGTGCGTGTGATTCGTTGACAATCTCACTCAGCCTCTCATTGTACGCTGTGATTGTCTCATCATCCTTCATTCTTAGATTCTCAAACTTGGTCCCAAGCATTCGAAGTTTGGTCCTTCGAACACTTCCACTTCCTTCGCAATGCTCTTGAAGCCTCTCCCATGCATCTTTAGCCGTGGTACATGTTGATATAATCTTGAACATAGATACATCAACAGAGGTAAAGATAGCATTGAGAGCTTTGGAATTGTAGCTTGCCGTCGTGGTCTCCTCATTTGTCCATTCAATCTCCCGTTTGACTCTTGTCTCGCCATCATCATCTGCTTGATTTCTGGGCCATTCCCAACCGGTCAGAACACTTCTCCAAGCACGTTCATCAATAGACTTGATGTACATATGCATCTTAGGTTTCCAATAGGCATAGTTATTTCCATCTAGTATAGGGGGCCTAAGTGGGGTGTTTACAGGATATTCCATAGCAAAAGACACACTTAAAAACTCAGGATCTAAACTTAGTATATCAAGTTTATGGCTCTGGTGCCAATTGAAAGTGTGCGTGTGTTATAATGTGCAGATGTTGTAACGGATGTTAAAGCAAACACTACAACAATCTGGAAAATCAGAATATAAATCATGTACAGCGGAAGACTTAAACACACGATTGCAAAAGGGAATACTTTTTAACACAAACTATATAAAATAGCTTGTGCTAGCCTTATGGCGAAAGGTTCACTATAAAAGATTAGTGATACAAAAGTTGTGTGAAGAGTATGATCGTTCACAACGGAAACAAGACTCGATATCACCTATCAAATCTAAATTGGCTAAGTGTATAACATAATACACCGTCAAAATTGATCTCACTCTATATCGATGATCTCAATATCTATGGATATAAGTTCGATCACAAGCTATGCGTGAAAAACTCTATTTCAAGGCATAACATAAATGTTGGATTAACTGCCCTATCACCTTTAAACTCAGGATCAACACTAGAGTAAGTGTACTTGTTTACTCCACACTTGGTACTGAAGGATCCGGCCTCTATTTATAGGCAGAAGTCTTCAATCCAAAAATAACTTCTCTATGTAACCGCTTTCATGATCTTCATATTGTCCCACGTCTCTTTCTTTATTCATCATGCTTCTTGATGCAACCGCCTGATCTAGATGGTTCTAAAACGTCCTGGATAAGTCTGGATCGTGTAGGTCCTTGTAGATCCTTGTAGATCCTTCTGGAACCCGTAACCGCTCATGTTGCTACCAATGTTATGCAACATTCACTGCAACATTGATAATTCCAGAACCTTGTAGATCCTTCTAGATCTTCATCCTGCATGTTAAAATATCTAAGACAACATTTGATCACAAAGTGTTGGTTAATGAGAAGAAATGACAAATTCATGTTATTTCAAAGTAAATAGTGAATACTTCACTACCAACAACATCAACAGTACATATATATAGATGGTGATGAGAGAGGCTGAGGATGAGGGTAACAATTGACATAGGTGGTTAAATAAGGACCAAGTAAATAGGTAATTAGTTTAGGATTAAATTTTAAAAGTAATTCTTAGATATTTTAACTATTCATATTATATTTTAGTTACCACTCGTAATTATTTACTATGCACGTTTCATGTAAATTGTATTATTTAATCATGAAGAAGTCGTGTTTTAAAGATACGAAAAATATCATAAATGTTGGCTATTTTAAACGATCGTGCTTACAAATCCTATTAATTATTTCATACGTATTAGTTCTCTCGTATTTATTTTAAGTGCTTCGTTTGACTATTTTTTAATATCGTAAAATTATTCAGGCGTGATAAGATTGTCATCACCTTCGATTGTTACTATATTTTATAACACGCATAACTTTCGTTTGAAAAATGCCCTTTAATTTTAAGGCAACGTATTTTTCTCTAATTTTATAAAATGAAATCTTATATAGTTTTAATATCATTCAAACCTTAAAATTTTATTCTTAAAAGTGCTAGGAGTGCCCCCGGTTCAGTAAGCTCGTCCATTTCCTAAATAATTAGAACTCAAAGATATATGTTGTTCATAAAATAAATAAAACATTAAATCATATAATTTTTCTTTTGGGAATTTTGGTTCGGGGTGTTACAGGAGTTGTGGAGGAAGTAAAAGTCCAGGCCGGATGGCTTCACATTTAAAATCATCAAAATAATGTGGAATGTTTTAAAACCTGATGTGATGAACTTCATGGGAGAATTCTATCAAACAGGTAAATTCGTGAAATGTGGAAACCCAAACTTTGTTACACTCATCCCAAAGAAAAATGCATCACAATCAATCTCAGATTATCGGCCTATATCTCTTATCGGGTGTATGTATAAGATACTTGCGAAGGTGTTAGCCAATAGGCTGTCCAGAGTAATGAATGAGGTGATTTCTGAGAACCAGAGTTCATTTGTAGGAAAGAAGCAGATATTGGATAGCATCCCTTGTACTGAATGGGTCTTTGGACTTCTTAAAAAGAAGAAATAGCAGCGGGATTTAAAATAGACTTTGAGAAGGCATATGATTCAATTCTTTGGGAGCACATTGATGAAATGATGCTTGGTATGAATTTTAACTGGAAGTGGCGACAATGGAAAGGAGGGTGCATTTCTTCTGCATCTGTGTCAGTATTAGTAAATGGGAGTCCTTCAGGTGAGTTTTATTTACAGAAAGGGATTAGACAAGGAGATCCCCTATCTCCCTATCTATTCTTGATTGCAGCAGAAGGTCTAAGTTGTCTGGTGAGAAAAGCAGACCATTTGCAAGTGTTTAAGGGATGTGAGATTGGATCAGACCGAGTAAAAATCAGTCACCTGCAATTTGCAGATGACACGGTACTATTAGATGAGGTATCTATCCAGAATGCAAAAACAATGAAAGGTATTCTACGGTTATTTGAGATTGCATCTGGCTTGCAGGTAAATTTTCACAAAAGCTCCATTCATGGGATTAGTATTCAAGAGGTAGAGTCCAAAGACTTGGCTGAAGTTATTGGTTGTAAAATTGGCAAGCTGCCCTTCACATATCTCGAACTACCAATTGGAGTAAATCCCAGGAGGAAGGACACATGGAAACCATTAATTGATCGGGTCTGACACAGGATGTCTGGTTGGGAGCGGAGGGATCTATCACTTGGAGGAAGGATTATTTTACTAAATTCTGTGTTATCGACATTACCACTCTATTATCTATCATTTTTAAAGCCCAAGTGAGCATCATCAAATCTTTAACCAGGTACCAACTATATTTTTTATGGGGTGAGAGGGGAAATGGGAAAAAAATAGCGTGGGTGAAACGGAGTATGCATGAGTAAAAGTAAAGGGGGGTTGGGGGTGAGAGATATTAGGATGTTTAACTTGAGTCTGATGTGTAAATGGTCATGGAAGTTGTTGTTAGAGAAAGAGTATTTATGGATAAATATTATTAGATCTAGATATGGGTCATTATATAGGGCTATTTCTAATGGGTCGGGATCGGGTGAGAGGTCAATATGGTGTAGAGATCTTGTACAAATTTTCAAGAGCATGGAAGGACATATTTTTTATAGTAATATTAAAGTGTCTATTGGTAATGGGTCTCTAGTAAGATTGTGGAAGGATCCTTGGTTAGAGCAGGGCGTGAGTTTTAGAAGTAGGTTTAGGAATTTATATGAGTTATTGTGTCAAAAAAATAAGTGTGTGCAAGATTTTGTATTTGTTGAAAATTGTGAAATCTCTTGGTTGTTTATTTGGAAACGTTTTGTTACTGCTGATGAATTGTGTGAGTTTGTAGTATTTTGACATTGCATACACATGATACAACTCAATGATAACAGTCGGGATACTATTAGTTGGTGTGGTTCTTCGGACGGAGTAATTCATACGAGAGATTTTTACTTTCGACTAGCTGATACTAATCAAGATGGGAGCGGGGAATTATTTGAGTGGTCAAGAATCTGGTGGAAATCAATTCCACTTAAAGTTATAGCTTTTACGTGGAAAGCGGTTCAAGGTCGAATTCCAACGAAGGATAACCTGATCAGACGAAACTTGCTGTCAACGGGAGGTTCTGAATTATGCATATTTTGTCGTTCATGTGTGGAGTCAGTATCACATTTGTTCAATTCGTGCAGCAACGCTCTTCTTATTTGGTTGGATATTTGTAGTTGAATTGGGGTCCATTTGGTGTACTCAAGAGGGCTCAAGGATCACTTTGTGGAATTCACTAGCCAAGACCATGGGAAGGTGGGAAAGAAAGTAATGATCATAATTTGGCAATGCACCATTTGAAAAATTTGGAAAGGAAGGAATGACTTTATTTTCAGGGACATTAATCCGGATGTAAGTAAGATTGTGGAAAGTGTCAAATTTACCTCGTGGAAATGGTTAAAGACTCACCACCCTCTGTTTTTTTATTATCCTTTTCAAGATTGGTCTTCACATCCAATTGATTGTCTACCTTCTAAGTTGTAACAAGTTATTTTCTACTTGGATTTCTTATTTTGTAATACTATGTGATTTGAGTACCCCTTGTACTCAAATTAATGAAATACTACATTTACCTTTAAAAAAAAAGAATAAGTTGTCAAACCCACCTTAATTTTATCATTATTTAATTTAATGCTCAAAGAAAAAACCGCATAAACGACGACGACACTAGTAGTAGTAGTAATAATAATAATAATAATAATTATTATTATTATTAAGATTATTATTATTATTAATAAGAAAAGGCAAGTGAAGTGATAAAATGTCCAAAAAGTGAAGTAAATATGCCTTGGTCAGAGTTGGTAATGCCCATTCTTTAACTATGGTACGGATTCGGAGTGAATGATTCGTAATGCCTCCGCGAATCCGCTATTACTTTTATATTTTCTTATCTTCAACGGCCTATAATTATTCTTATATGTTTAAAAAGGAAATAATATTTTAATATTTTTTTAAATAAAGTTATTATTATTTTATTCTAACTCCACATTTAAATATTAATTTTTTTTTTATATAAATGTTCTAGTGCATAAAAGACCTACTCAAACACATTAATACTCATCTTTATATAAATTAATATTTTTCATGTTTTTATGAAATTTGCTAACATAAACATAAGGCAAAGTGTAGAGTGATAATTGTTGATACATAAATCGCTAAAGAATATTAATTGTTTTTGCTAAAAATATTAGTTATTTTCATTAAAGAATATTAGTCGTTTAATAAAAATTAATTAGAGGAGTTCTTTTGTAAAATATTTCACATGTGAAATATACCTAAAATAGGTCAATATTTAAAATATCATGGGTCGGATCTTGGCCGGGTCGAGTCGGGTTTGGTGGGTTTTTTCCAAAATCTCGCACAAGTCAAGTTTCAAGATTTTCCCTCGCAGTTTGTGTTACTGTATGGGAAAATGTATGTTACCACATGAACAAATATGTATTTTTAATTTATTTCTCATCCCTTTAAATTTAAATTTATTATTTTATATATTAAAACATATTTGCTTCAACAATAACATACATTTGCTCTAACATCAATACATTTTTGCTCCAATATTAACACACATTTGCAATAATACACATTTGCTCTAACATTAACACACTTTGTTTCAATATTAACATATATTTTCTTTAACAGTAACACACATTTGCTCCAATAGTAACACACATTTACACTAACATTAACACACATTTGTAGTAACACATATTTACTCTAATAGTAACATACATTTGCTTCAATTGTAACAGATATTTCTAGTAACACACATTTGCAGTAACACATATTTAATCTAGCATTAACATACATTTGCTCCAATACTAACACACATTTTCTCCAATGTTAACACATATTTTTAGTAACACACATTTTCCCCAATAGTAACACACATTTGCTCCAATAGTACAACATTTTTTTAGTAACACATATTTGCTCCAATCGTAACACATATTTTTAGTAACACACATTTCCTCCAATAGTAACACACATTTGCTCCAATAGTAACATTTATTGTTAGTAACACACATTTTCTCCAGTAGTAACACACATTTGTTCCCAATAGTAACACAAATTTTCAGGAACTTTTTCGATACATTAGATCGAACAAGTGGCATGCAAAATGTGTGTTATGAAACTTTTGCATCACTGTTAACATATTTGAGAATTGATTTGTAGAGGAAGGTTGAGGAGAGATGGGAAAGAGAAAAATAAATTTTGGGATGGGGTATTGCAGGGCTGTTGGAATTTTGGAATTGGGGGTGGGACAGGCGAAGGGGAGGGTGAGGAATGCCGGGAGTGAGGGGGGCTAGGGTGGGCTGTTGGAATTTGGGGGGAGGGCGATGATTGCGGTGGCGGAGAATGTGAGAAGGGGAAGCACGTGAATTGACATGAGGATTCATTTTTTGAATATGAATTATTCTACGGATCTAGGATCCGTAGAATATTTCATATAACAATTTGCGAATTAATTAATATTTTTTAGTATGAACAATTCATACCCCTCAATTAAAATAACTAATCCTACTATTTAATAAAAATTAAGTAATACCTCTCTCATGATTGGAACCAGTTTCAATCTATCATAAATATATAATAGCAACGTGTTTTCTATATATAGTTTTGGCGCCATTTTATCTTGGCCGTTGATCGTTTTTTATGCTTCTTATCGTGGCCGTTCGATTCATTTCTCTATTATATATGGTATTATTTTAATTGAGTTTCTTTTGGATTGTTGCTTGATATGTGGAGCCGTTATATTTAGTTCACCTATATATATGTATATTTTTATTCATCTACATCATTACTCACCTTTTTTGTTATTGCAGCAAAGTTATTTTTATTGAAGATCATTGGAATTTGTGAAGGTCAGTGGTGATGGTTGGACTGCGCTTCTTCGAGTTCATTGGTGATGCATTACCAAGATGATATTTATCTATAGTCTAATACTCTTAAAGATGATATGTAATTGTAGGTGTGTAGTTCCGATTTTCTTATTATCTTCTTAAAATTATGTATCACTTTAGGTTTTTGTATCCACTTTTTTGATGTAGTGTATTTGTTACGAGATTGGTTGTTTGAGGAAGTTTTGTCTTGGTTTGAATTAAATTTACCCGATTCATTTTGTGTAGTGTTGGTTTTTGACACATTTGTTCAGGTTAATTACGTTAGTTATATCATGGTGTATTCAAATTTCAGTAATTAAGTTATTGTAACTAGTGATCGTTCTACCCGTGCTTCGTACAGATGAAATTTGTTAAAAAAAATTCAATTATAATAATAACTCAATTATATTTATAAAACTAAATAATTACAATTTGTTTAAAAATATATATATATATATATATATATATATATATATATATATATATATATATATATATATATATAACTAAACTTTTTTTTATCAAGATCAATGATACTTCTGATAAAAAAAATTATACTCTCAATTAAACATTTATATTATGACTTAAGTTTCGCATATTACCTAAAATATTTGTTTGAGCATCATCCTTATTTGTCTGACTAACAAAACATATATTTTAAAATTCAGTGTAATCTGAATATTAGTACAATTAAAAGTTTATTGTGAATATTTTAATAAAAAATATTTACTTTATATTTTTTTTAATATATGATTAAAATATTTATTGTTACACCGCAAAGAATAACTATATTATACATATAGTGAATAATTAGGCTTGGCAACGGGGCGGGGCGGGGCCGGGGATGCCATTCCCCATCCCCGTCCCCGCGAAGTCGGGGATTCCCCGTCCCCGTCCCCGCGAAATAAACGGGGATTTTTTCTGCCCCATCCCCGCCCCGCGGGGATCCCCGTCCCCGCGGGGATTCCCCGTTCCCCGTTTAGATATTTTTTTATCTCATTTTTTAAAATAAAAAAATATATAATATAGTATAAAAATTAAAAAAATTAATCATAAACAACAATTAGTTTAAATTGATGTTAAGAAAAATTAATTTAAGCAATTTGAAGAGTCTCTAATTCTAATATTTTTAGTTAATATATGTTTTAAAGTGAAATTATATATAACATGAAACTAATAACATAATATTAAAATAAATATAGATGTAATTTTAAAATAAATAGTTAATTGAGTAGGACAATTATGATATAGTTATTTATAATTTACTTTTAAATTTATATATTATAAACATATAAATATATAAATTATATAAAAATAATTCGGATCCCCGCGGGGAACGGGGCGGGGATCCCCGCGGGGCGGGGAATACTATCCCCGTCCCCGCCCCGTCCCCGCTTACGGGGGAAAAAAAATCCCCGTCCCCGCCCCCGTCCCCGTTTGTTTCGGGGATTCCCCGCCCCGTTCGGGGCGGATCCCCGCGGGGATCGGGGATTCCCCGCCCCATTGCCAAGCCTATGAATAATGTATCCACTAATCCATTTAGATTATTTACACTAAAAAAAAAGTAAAATTTGATTAAAACAAAATTTGTATTAGATTAAATTGAAATTTTTACAAGAAAAAACTAAATTTAGTGTAAATTTTTAAATGTAATATAATGATTAGGCGTGAAATTGTTATGTTTTGTAGCCCGATTTGCTCATGTTTTGAGTGTTTTTCATTAGTGTTTAGAGTCCTTTGAGTATCATTTTAATAAATTCACTAATTTATTTCTTTAGTGTTCATATGCAGATAGAGGGTGAAAATTGGAGTTCGTAGGACTTTGAATCGGCCAAAACGGACTCCCGGTTGAGAAGATATGAAGATTTTACGAACATGTGTACAACAGCGAGAACGCACTGGACCGGTGACAGGTCGAGTCCTAAGGACTCGACCTCGACAGCTCGAGTCTCTATTTTGCGCTGGAAAGAAGAGAGGCACTCTACCTCAAGGAGGTCGAGTCCTAGGCACTCGACCTAGGGGAGGTCGAGTCCTCCACGGTCCAACTCGGCCCAAATCATCCCGAATCGGTCCGTTGCCTATAAATGCCCCATCCCAAACTCGTTTTGAGGGATCTTTTGATCACTTTTGATATTTTTACATACTTTGAGCAAGGAGAAAGCTTGGGAAGGAGATTGGAAGAGTTTTACAAGTTGTAATCGAGGTTTTAGCTTACGAATTCATAGTTTAATTATTTCTTTCGAACTTCTTAGATTAATTCTTTCTTTCTTTGTTCTTTGAGACGATAAACCTTAGCTTTTCAGATTGTAGAAGATTATTTTTTAGACTTTAATTTATTCTTTGTTTATGTTCTTAGATTTAATTGATAATTCAAGTATTTTCATGTTTCTTATTATCGGTATTGCTTTCGTTCTTTCAATTACCATGTTAAGCTAGAACCCTTGAATGCTTGGGGTAGGATGAACTCGTAGAAGTAGGATGCTGGTACATAATTAGGATAACTCGTGATGTTTAGTGTTAGTTCTCTTAATTAATCGAATTCTTAAAATAAACCCTAGAATTATCTTGGAATTGAGTACGAAAATTATTAGAGAGAAGACGACCGCATCACTCTTTAATAACGAATAGGCTTTAGGAAAGGATTTTTGAAGGGGTTTATCATCTACCGGTTTATATAGGGAGGACGACCGCATCACCTTAGTTAAATTAGGGTCTCATTAATTAAGCATAATCCATAAAACTCGTTTAGTGGATTGTGAAGTACGTTGATTTGACAAAGTATTAGGGTTAATTCTTGAGCTTTTAACCTTTCAATCTGGTGCTAGATTAGGGAAGTTGATTGCCTAGTTTTAGTACACTTAGGATTAATAATTGCACATCACGGTTATTTTAATTATCGTACTAGCTCTGTTAGTATACGTAGGAATTCCTATCTTGAGCATCACCATCCCATATTTGCATACAAACCCAAGTTATTTAGTTTGATTTAATTATTAGCATAAGAATAGTAGAATATAGAGTAGTTTATTACAATTTTCAATCCCAGAACATACATTCATATTAGCTACGAGACACACATCCCCAGGGATCTATTCGCATACACACTTTCCCTTGGGTTCGATACTACTTGGTCCCTATACTCGCCCATACTACAATGATCCCATACTCTTGTGGGGTAACAACTAGTATAGTTAATACATTGCATTCAAGTCAATGGCACCGTTGCCAGGGAAGGTGATGTATGTCCATTGAGTAGGACTTGGAGATAGTTTAGTAGTTAGTAGTGAGTGCTTCTATTTTCTGTTTTATTACTTGTAGTCTGGTACGTTTGATCTTTCTTGTTGAGTACTCAGGTATATGAAAATACACTCAAAGGGAGAAACGAGCGAAGATTGAAGAAAGTTAGACCTTGCGACTATAGCTAGAAGGAATCGAGCCTTCCAGAGAAGGATGAATACTTTTTGAGGTGGTGACGAGAATTTAAATCAGAATTCCAGCGGAGATTTGGATCTCGCAGCTGAAGAGTATGAATGAAATGTGGAACGGGTTGAAGGTGATAAGGGAGTCGATAATCAAAAGCAAACACCTCATGGGGAGAGCACCAGCCAAAACCCAATTCCACAGACCCCGAGAAATCCCGCTGAAAACCAGAATCAAGTCATCCACCAAAATCCACAACACCCTGTCTACCAACCTAACCAACCATACCCATACCCATACCCACCATACCCTTATCCACCATACTACCCTCAACACCCTATTTATAACCAACCTCCAATTCCGCAAGTACCTCTACCACCAGTCTATCCTCAGCACGTTCCTCAGAACGTTGATCCGGGTATGGCAATATGAGGAAGGTTTGCGGCACAGCCGCAACGGTATTACGATGGAGTAGCATTTCCTCCAGTAGAGGCAAACAACTTTTTTATCTCCCCAGGGATCCTGAAGATGCTAGTCGAGAACAAATTCAAGGGGGAGGTCGGAAAGGATAATCCGTATACTCACTTGAGGAATTTTCTGATGATTGCCTCAACTTTCAACCATAATGGCATGTCTGTAGATGCCAAGAGTCTCAGGTTGTTCCAGTTCTCTTTAACTGGAATCGCGAAGGATTGGTACGATAACACGCTCCCAAGGGGAGGTGTAACCACATGGGCCGAGCTCGAGCGTCTGTTCCTCGAGCGATTCTACCCTCCGTCTAGAACAATCAAAGCAAGGCTAGAGATCTCATCTTTCAAGCAGAAGCCAGGAGAGGACTTACATCAGGCTTGGGAGAGATACTATAATATGCTCATTGAGTGCCCGCAACATGGGTACAATGAAGGTGACATCATGGCTTATTTCTACTGTGGAGCCAACAAGGCAGGGCAAGACCACCTTGATGCATGTGCTAGTGAAGCATTCCTGAATTGTGGTGCAGCTCGGTATAGAGAGATTGTTGATAACATTATCAACAATGCGGGGCAACAGAATGAGGCACAAGAGTTTCAGCGAGCTTATCAGATGGATGAGAGTGAGGGTACTAGAAAGTTGTTGATGGCAATGATGGAGAAGATCAGCAATATAGAGGTTGGGCAGAATCTGAGTGGAGGAAATACTGCAGTGAGTGAGAAAGTGGACCACCCAGCAAGCCAGCATGAGGAGGCCAGCTATATGGGAGGGTCTAATTATAATCAGAATGGCTATCAAGGTGGAAATTATCAGGGGCGACCAACTTATGGTCAACCGTTTGTACCACCGGGTCCACAGCCTCCTCAAAATCAATGGAGGAATACTCAGGGGTATCAAGGAGGCCAGCAACCTCCTCAGAATCAATGAAGGAAGAATGGAAATTTCTCTTATAGCAATCCGCGAGCGGGGATAATTGTACCTCCAAATGTCAACCCTGGCTCAAAACTCCCCGGAGGAAAAGGAGGTGCTACCACTGATGAGATGTTACGTGCCATTTTACACAAGGTGGAGGAAGGTAGCAAGAGGCTATCCTCTTTGGAGTATGATATGAAAGAGATGGGTAAAGAAGAATGATCAGCGTGATCAAGACCTCCAGAAGAGGGATATGGAGCTGAATAGAATTCAGCAAGAGAACAATAGGCGGTTGATTAGGTATGAAATTGTCATGATTCATCGTTAGAAATGCCCCAGTTTTGGTTGATTTTATCGAATATTTAGAGTCAATTGGGCATTATTTCTATACGTTGATGAATTTGTCTCTTTGATGCTCATAGGTGAATTGAGGGCGAAAAATGGAGTTTGTAGGACTTTGAATCGACTCAAACGGATGCCCGGATGAGAAGATATCGAAGAAATACGATTGGTATTAGTGCGGAAGAAGAAAAGTATTAGTTGGGGCAATTTTGGAGTCACTCGAGTGGATCAACTCGAGCACTAGCGCTCGAGTGTGTTGCTCGAGCGCCCAAAACTTACAGAAGAATTCTTTCATTCGAGCAGCTCGAGCGGCCCAAAACATGCAGAAGATTTTGAGCGCTCGAGCACCTGCACCATTCGAGCTACACAGCTCGAGTGCCACCGCTCGAGCGTGCTAGCTCGAGCACTTCCAAGATTTTTGCTTCCGGATGCATTTTTCAGCCTACGAGTTCACGATTTGGCCCGATGCTTATATATACTCGTCCCGAGCATGTTTTTACAGAGAACTTGACACCACAACATACGATATCACTTTGAAAGTTAGTTTTTGGAGAACTTGACACCACAAAATACGATATCACTTTGAGAGTTAGTTTTTGGAGAACTTGACACCACAACATACGATATCACTTTGAGAGTTAGTTTTTGGAGAAGAGGCAATGAGCAAGCTTTAGATTTACGTTTTTGAGGTTTTCTTTACGAATTCATAGTATGGTTTTGCTTTTTTACTTTCGTTTCTTTAGACCTTTGTCCGTTAATACTTTGAGACTTCGTTCTATTAATTTAAGCATCTATTTCTTTAAACCCTAGTTTATGTTTGGTAATTTATTCGTCATAATCATTATGTTCATGTTCGTTACTTCTTCAATTGTTTTCGTTTCAGTAAAAGTCATGTCTAGCTAAAACCCTTGCATGCTTGGGGTAGGATGAACTCGTAGAAGTAGGTTGTGGGTATGTAATTAGGGTAATTCGTGACGTTGGGTTTTGATTCTCTTAATTAATGAATTCTTAAAATCAATCTTAACTTTACTCTTGAATTTCTTTCGAAAAGTGTTAGAGAGAGGACGACCGTATCACTCTTTAACAACGAGTAGACTTAATGAGAGGGTTTAGAAATGGTTAATTAATCTACCGGTTTATTTAAGGAGGACGACCGCATCACCTTAGTTTAAATTAGGGTCTCGTTAATTAAGCACTATCTATTAACTTGTTCGTAGATTAGTAAAGTCGATTGTTAGGATAAAGTATTAGGGTTTAAAATCTTGAGCTTTCGTCTTGCAATCTTTTACTTAGGTTATTTCTCGCGCGTCACGGTTATCATGATTATGTACCTGCTCCGTTAGTATACGTAGGGATTCCTATCCTGAGCATCAACATCACTTATTTGAATATACACCTTAGTTAATTCGTTTAATTTATTCTTTAGTTTGATTAGTTTCCTTTAGTTTAGAATTAATTCTTTAAAAAATCCAAAAACATACATTCATATTAGCTACGACGCGTAGATTTTCAGGGATCTATTCGCATACACTCTTTCCCTTGGGTTCGATACTACTTGGTCGCTATACTTACTTATACTACAGTGAATCCATACGCTTGCGGGGAAACTACTAGTAGAAATTTAATATTTTCGCTTTAAGTCAATGGCGCCGTTGCCGGGGAATGGCGTTGTATGTCTTTTAAATAGGACTTGTAGATAGCTTAGTAGTTAGTAGTGAGTGATTTACTTTTCTGTTTTATTTCGTAGTATTTTCGGCAGTTGCATTTTTATTCTTTTGTTAGTGTTTCAGGTTTATGAAAACACGCTCGCAAGGTGATACGAGCAAAGAGAGATTACAACTAGATCCTGAGATAATAGCAAGAAGAAACCGAGCCTTCTTAAGAAGGATGAACGCTGCCGGCAGAGAGAACAGGAACGTAAACATGGACATTAGTAATGAGTTGGATGATGCTGCAAACGAGTTTAATCAAGTAGTGGATCGAGTTGACGGCACTGGAGTGAGTGGTAGCCAGAATCAAGTTCCGTTAAGGGACAGCCAGAGCTAAAACCCGGGAACACAGAACGTAAACAATCCAGCTCATAATCTTGTCCAACATCCTCAAAACAACCCTGCTTACCCACATAACAACTTCCCACAAAACAACTTACCTTATCCCTACCCATACCCACCATGTCCATATCCACCATACCCATATCCTCCACCTCCTATTTACAACCAACCACCAGCTTATCAACCACCACAACCCCAACAAGTACCCGTACCACCTGCTATTCGAGGAAGTTTCGCGGCACAACCGTAGAGGTACTATGATGGAGTGGCATTGCCCCCTGTAGAGGCAAACAACTTCTCAATTTCTCCAGGAATTCTAAAGCTACTTACCGAGAATCAATTCAAGGGGGACGTTGGGAAGGAGAATCCTCATACTCATCTGAGGAGTTTTCTGATGATCGCATCCACGTTCAAAACGACATATCTGAAGATGCCAAGAGGCTCAGGCTGTTCCCATTCTCTTTGACGGGAATAGCCAAGGAGTGGTACGATAACACGCTTCCACGGGGGGTGTAACCACATGGGCCAAGCTCGAGCGTCTATTCCTCGAGCGATTTTACCCTCCATCTAGAACCATTAAAGCAAGGATAGAGATTTCTTCTTTCCGCCAGAAGCCAGGTGAGGACTTACGTCAGGCATGGGAGAGATACTCGAACATGTTGATTGAGTGCCCGCAGCATGGGTACAATGAGGGGGACATTATGGCATTCTTCTATAGTGGAGCCAGCAAGGCTGGTCAAGCCCATCTTGATGCATGTGCCAGTGGAGCTTTTCTGAACCAAGGGATAGCGAGATGTAGAGAAATCGTCGACAACATTGTCACGAATACCGGGGCATGGAACGAGGATCTAGAATTTCAGAGAGCGTGTAAGTTGGAAGAGAATGAGGGTATGAGGAAGCTGTTGATGGCAATGATGGAGAAAATCAGTAACCTCGAGATGGGGCAGAATCTGGTTGGAGGAAATGTAGCAGTGAATGAGAAAGTGGACCCACCCACGAGTCAGCAAGAAGAGGCCAACTATATGGGAAGGACTAATTATCCACAAGGGGGGTATCCACAAGGTGGCAATCAGTTTGGAAGGCCTTCTTATGGCCAACCATTTGTACCTCCAGGTCCACAATCGCCTCAAAATCAATAGAGGAACACACAAAGGTATCAAGGAGACCAGCAGCCTCCTCAACACACATGGAGGAAGAATAAGAGTTTTTCATATGCTAATCTGAAGGCCGGTATTACAGTCTCTCCAGGTGTTGATCCAGGTTCGAAACCCCCGGTGGAGAAGGCGGTGCCTCAACTGAAGAGATGTTGAGAGCTATTCTTCAGAAGGTGGAGGAAGGTAGCGAGAGATTGTCCTCATTGGAGTGCGATGTGAAGGAGTTGCATAAGAAGGGCGATCAGCGTGATCAAGAACTCCAAAAGAGAGACATCGATTGGAATAGAGCTCAACAAGAGAACAACCGCAGGTTCACTTCTATTGAGTATCAAATGAGTCAAATTGCAAAGTCTTAGACGAGAGAGCCGGGCAAGTATCCTTCAATGCCCGAGGGTAACCCAAAGGAACATTGCAAAGATATTAAGCTGAGAAGTGGGACCAAATATGATGGTCCTGAGATGCCTGCTGATGCTGAGACGCCCCAATGAGAGGTTGAGATAGAAGAAAAAAAGCCTGAGGCAGATAGAGATGAGATTGAAGAGATGGGAGTTGAGAAAGGGGTTGAGGGTGAAGGCGTTCAGAAGAGTAAAGATGTAGATGAGTCCAATGAGAGCAAAGAGCCTGAAGAGGAAGACATTGAGGAGATTGAGAGAGTTCTAAAGTGGAAGAAAGCAAAGGAAGCAAGGAAGAATGTAAAAGAAACTGAGAAAGATGAATGGGGGGTACCTAAATCTGTGATACCTGTCCCATATCCACAGCGGTTCATGAAAAAGAAATTAGATGAAAAGTTTGCTAAATTCCTTGATGTTTTTAAAAAGTTACATATTAACATTCCTTTTTATGATGCTTTGGAACAGATGCCTAACTACGCCAAGTTCCTGAAGGACTTGATAGCGAAGAGACGGAGAGTGGATGGACCAGAGCTAGTGCACTTGAATCACGAGGTGAGTGCTATGATGCACAAGGAACTTCCGCCCAAGTTGAAGGATCCTGGGAGCTTCACCATTCTTTGTGATATTGGGAACGAGATCAAGAAAGGAGCTTTGTGTGATCTCGGGGCGAGCATTAATTTGATGCATCTTTCGTTGTTCAAGAAGTTAGAGGGGGGTGAGCTTCAACTTACGATGATGATGCTCCAGCTTGCTGATAGGTCTATCATGAGACCTCAAGGAGTAGTGGAGGATGTTTTAGTGACGGTGGAGAATCACGTATTTCCCACCGACTTCGTCGTACTCGATATGGAGGAGGATGAGCAGGTCCCGCTGATTTTAGAGAGGCCATTTCTAGCTACAGCCGGGATGGTACTTGATGTAGCGAATGGGAAGATTACAGTCAAAGATGATGATCAAGAAGTGAAGATAGCTATTTATGAAGCTATGAAATACCCCTTGGGAGATGAGAGCTGCCACTTCATTGACATCACAGACACTTGTGTTGAAGACAAACTTCTAGACCCTTGCTCTTTCTATGTTCATCAGTTTGATTATCCTATTCTTGACTATCTATCTTATGATTCTTATGATCTTGATTATTTTGACAGCTTGAAAGAAAACGAAGATGTCAAGTTCTTGGAGATTAAGAAAGTAGAGGATGAGGACGACTTGGAAGCCGAGGAGTCAACTTTCGAGAAGATGTTCGATAAGGCGCCACCATTGGAGGCAAAAAAGGAGCTGAAACCACTTCCAGACCACCTCAAGTACGCCTACTTGGATGAGACTGATAAGTATTCGGTAATTGTATCTGCCCTTTTATCTGATGATCAGCTTGAGAGACTTTTAGTGGTGCTTCATAAGCACAAATCTTCTATAGGATGGTCGATCGCGGATATTAAGGGAATTAGCCCTTCAATTTGCATGCACAGGATTCGATTAGAAGAGGGTAGAAAACCGGTAGTGCAAAATCAACATAGAGTTAATCCGGTAATTCAAGAGGTAATACATAAGAAGGTTTTGAAGTTGTTAGATAGCAACATGATTTTTGCGATTTCTGATAGTCCATGGGTGAGTCTGTTATACGTAATTGCTAAGAAGGGGGGTACCACGGTGATTAAGACTGAGTCTAATGAATTGGTAGCCACTAGATTAGTGACGGGATGGCGTGTGTTTGTTGATTATAGGGAGTTGAACAAGGCAACATGTAAGGATCATTTTCCTCTACCGTTCCTTGATCAGATGATTGATAGATTAGGTGGTTTTGAGTATTACTGTTTCTTAGATGGGTATTCGGGGTATAATCAGACTATGATAGCCCCTGAGGATCAAGAGAAAACCACCTTTACCTGCTATTATGGGACTTTTGCTTTTAGGAGGATGTCGTTTAGGTTGTGTAATGCACCAGCCACCTTTCAAAGGTGTATGATGGCTATTTTTCATGGTTTGATTGAGAAGATTATGGAGGTTTTCATGGACGACTTCTCCGTCTACGGGGAGTCATTTGATAAATGTCTAATCAATCTTGAAGTTGTGTTGAGCAGGTGTGAAGAGACGGACTTGGTGCTCAATTGGGAGAAGTGTCACTTCATGGTGAGTGAAGGTAATGTTCTTGAACATCATGTGTCCTCAAAAGGTATCCAAGTTGACAAGGCGAAAGTGATTGCTATTGAGAAGCTTCCATCACATTCGACCGAGAATGGGATTCAGTCATTTTTAGGACATGCGGGATTCTATAAACGTTTCATCAAAGACTTTTCACAAATTGTTAAACCCCTTTTGCGGCTTCTTGAAAAAGTAGTCGCCTTTGAGTTTACTAATGAGTGCTTAGTGGCTTTTAACAGATTGAAAGAAGCGTTGGTGAATGCCCCAATACTTGTGACCCCGAAATTGGTCTAGCCCATTCGTGCTGATGTGTGATGCTAGTGACTTTGCGATGGGGGTTGCTTTGGGGCAGATTCGTGAGAAGCATTTTCACGCTATATACTATGCCTCGAAGATGCTGCATTCTGCTCAAGTGAATTACACTACAACCGAAAAGGAGCTGTTAGCGATCGTGTATGCCTTTGATAAATTTCGACCCTATCTAGTAGGGATGAAAACAATCGTATATACGGACCACGCAGCGATTCGGTATCTTATGAGTAAGAAGGATGCAAAGCCCCATCTCATTCGTTGGTTCTTGTTACTCCAAGAGTTCAATGTAGAGATTCGAGATAAGAAGGGATGTGAGAATGTGATAGCCGATCACCTTTCGAGATTGGAGCTTACAAAGGAAAACACCGTGGAAGATCGAGAGGTGAACGATGAATTTCCGGACGAGAATCTCTTTGGCTTAGGAGACATTCCGGTATATCGAGTCGAAGGGAAGGCGCCATGGTTTGCAGACTATGCTAATTATTTAGCAAGTGGAGAGTTACCTGCTGAGATAGACTCGGTGCATCGGAAGGCATTTTTGAAGAAAGTTCGGTAGGTTATTTAGGACGATCCCTACTTGTTCAAAATAGGGATTGATCATGTGTTGAGAAGGTGTGTACCAGAGGAGGAGTGGAGTAATATCATCAGGCATTGTCACGCCTTGCCGTGTGGAGGACATTTGGGTGGAGAAAAGACCGGAAGGAAGGTCCTTCAATCTGGTTTTTATTGGCCAACTCTTTTGAGAGATTGCATGGAATAGGTCAAGAGGTGTGAAAAGTGCCAACGATTTGGCTCCATTACTAAGAGGGACGAGATGTGGTTGCATGTGTTTATGGAAGTCGAGGTATTTGAGGTATGGAGGATTGATTTCATGGGTCCATTTCCTCCTAGCAATGGATTCTTGTACATTCTCGTGTGCGTCGATTACGTCTCGAAGTGGATTGAAGCTGTCCCGACTAGAGTGAATGATTCCCGAGTGGTGATTGAGTTCTTGAGGAAGAACATTTTTGCGAGATACGGAGTTCCAAGAGCTTTGATTAGTGATGGGGGAAGTCACTTTGTGAACAAGTGGATGGAAAAGCTGCTGTCAAAATATGAGGTAAGTCATCGAGTCTCTACTGCTTATCATCCTCAATCTAACGGTCTTGCAGAGGTATCAAATCGTTAAATCAAGGAGATCCTTGAGAAGACGGTGAGCATTAGTAGGAAGGATTGGACAATGAAGCTTGATGATGCACTTTGGGCGTATAGGACAGCTTTCAAAACGCCTCTTGGTATGTCTCCGTACCAATTAGTTTTTGGAAAGGCATGTCATTTGCCCGTAGAGTTGGAGCACAAGGCATATTGGGCGATCAAGAAGCTGAATTTTGAAGTACCTTGGTTGGTGAGAAGAGATTACTCCAATTACATGAGTTAGAGGAGTTTCGAGATAATGCCTATGAGAATGCCCGAATTTTCAAGGAGAAGACCAAGAAGTGGCATGATGCATGATTGAGGAAAAAGGAGTTCAAAGTGGGTGATCAAATCCTCGTATTCAATTCGAGGATGAAGCTGTTTGGTGGAAAGCTCAAGTCCAAGTGGAACGGGCCATATATCGTGAAGGAAGTGCATAAGAGTGGATTCCTTGAAGTCGAGAAGGAGGATGGACATAGATTCATGGTGAACGGGCATTGAGTAAAGAAATTCTTCAACTTCTCTTATGAGAATAAGGGAGGTATTTTAGAGTCTCAAGTCCCGTGAGCTCCTTCGAGCTCGGTCCGACATTAGGACCTTAAAACTAGCGCTTGATGGGAGGCAACCCATTTTTACTTGCTTTTATGTGTTTTGTTTCTTTTGTCGTTTTGTGAATCGTAAGTGTTAACCTCGTTTGTAGAGAAATTTTTTGGTGTAGGCTTGTTTCGTGGTGCTTAATTCGAGCAAGTGAGCTTAAGGAAAGCAATTCATGAAGTTGGAGATGTTTCGAGTAGTAAAGCATTCGACTGATGGAGTTTGAGGTAAACCGAACCCCAAACGTAGACCTCTTAGCGAAGTCGAAGTTTGGGGGGGAGGTTTCTTTTCGTTCGTCACTTTGCATTGATAGTTATTTAAGTTTATAAGAATTTAGTGTACTTACTCGTACGTACTCATTCTTTTCAAACTTTATTATTGCGTAGCAAGAACAAAGTTTGGGGGGTGTGTATTCGTACTTCGAGTTCGTACACGAAATTCTAATGAAAAATTGGTCAAATTTTTCGAAAATATCGATGCACGAGGGTAGTTGGATCGAATTAAGTGAGAGTGCTTAAGTTCGACTTGAATTGGATTGGTGATTTGCATGGTGGAAGAGACCCCAACTCCTCGATCGAATGAGCGACCTGGCTTAAATCGAGGAGTTCTCAGGTTAGTTCATGTTTTGGATGAGCTTTATGATTGATTGAGTTTAATTCGTCTGCAAATTTTGAGTTTTGAATGTCGAGAATTGAGGTTGAAATGAGGAGCTGCTCGAGCGCCACCACTCGAGCGTGCTCCTCGAGCGCCCCAAATTATACAGAAGATTTTTGCCGTTCGAGCAGCTCGAGCGCGAGCGCTCGAGCACCTGTATCATTCGAGCTCCACGCTCGAGCGCGACCGCTCCAGCGGGTCTGCTCGAGCGGATCGCGGGTTTCACCCGAATTCAAGCCCCTTCTATAAATACCCCTTTCCACACATTTTCACACACTCACACACACTGAAGGGGCGATTTGGGGCGAAATTCGGCTGGGTTCGAACATTCCTCACGATTTCTCACCGATTTGCTCAATTTCTTCACACACCTTCCTTAAATCTTCAAGCAAGGTACGTAATCTCTATCTTTTGTCATTCAATTCGTAGTTTAAGGTTGAATTAGGCATGAATTCAGGATATGAACGTGGGTTCATGAGTTGTTCGAAATTTTTGGGGATTTTTTGCAAAAACTTGTTGATTCTTGATTCCTTGTTGATGAATGTTGATAATATGCTATGGGTTTACTTGTTTTACTTTCAATTTTGGAATTGCATGAGTAGAATGGGTGAATTTCTAGAGTGAGAAAGTAGAAATTTGAGAAAAGGAAATGGGTTTTGCAAGTTGAGAAGAAATTCTTGTGAATTGAGATTGAATGGAGCATGAATAGGAATGAATTGAGTCTTGAGCATGAAAATTACATAATTTGAGTAATGTTACTTCATGATAGACTTGAATGTGGGGATTAGTGAGTTGAGATAGATGAATTGCTTGTTAACTACTTGAGAACTTAGGAATGAAAGCATGAGATTTGGAATTGATTGAACTCAAGTTGAGATTGAATGTGAATGAATTGAAATTTATGCTACTTGAGACTTTTGGAATTATTTTGAATTGCAGAGAATGACAAGAATGAAATTTAAATACTTTGTGTGTTTTGCTTAGGTACAATGGCTCCTAAGAAGAATGAGGACCGTGTCTTGAGCATTGCTGAATTAGAAGAAGTCACAAATGAGCTTAGGAGGAAGAGTCTGCTGCCTTCGAGATTGGATAATTTGAACTACGAGGGGAGTTGGAGGTACATTGCTTATAGATGGAGCTTGATAACCGGGAAGGTAGAGAAAACCCGGAGACCCGTCGTGAGTTTCATGAGAGACTTAGGGATCGAGGAGGAGATTAGAAGAATTTTCAGGAGGAATAATATGACGGAGTTCTTCGAGACGCTCCTGTACATGGAGACGAATGCTGACTTGGTGGAACAGTTCCTCGCCACAGTTGAGAAGACGGACGAAAACTCATTCAAGTTCAAATACTGAAATGATTGGCAGTACTGCGAGGTTGGAGTTGTCAACCTTGCACTTGGGCTTCCAGCTTTATCTAGGCCCAACCGTGTGTCGAAGTCATACAAGGCGAATTCGTCCTGGAAAGACATCACGGACGGCATGGCCGGGGACTACAAAGGGCAGAATGCACGAGCATTGGCGATCAGAAATTTGGTGATTCGGTACTTAGAGCGGATCCTAAGAAATACCATATATGCCCGTTCTGAGACGGAAACTGTCACGAGTAAGCAACTTTATGGGATTTGGTGTCTTCTGTACATAAAGGATCACGACTTCGGAAGGGATTTCTTGGAGCACCACTACGAGGCTCCGTTCAAGCTGGGTACGAAGACCTCAAAGGTTTGAGGCGGAGGTTTGATCTCTGTATTCGTGAAGAGTCTTGGATTCGAGCCGTGTTTGGGTCCCTGTCAACGGATTGATTTAGGGTTCGAGCAGATGACCAACACCCTGATGTTCGAGCATTAGATGGGAATTTATTACATAAGATACAAGGATGATATCCTTTTCCCGCTGCCGAACGATAAGCTCGTGACTTTGAAGGGCAAAAAGAAGCAGAACTTGGGGATGAATAGAGAGCAGCACCTTGCTATAGGTGCCAAGTACACAGCTGATGTTGACAGCAGAGGACTCCGGGATGTTAGGTCCGTGAAGAGGAACCGAGGAGAGGGCACAAGTGGTGCCAGTTTGAGTGGAGCAGCAGATTTGCAAGAAGAAGAAGAACAATAATATGAAGATGGGCACGATGGGGAAGGAAAAGCAGCGGGCGAGGACCCGCAAGAGATGGAGGTGGAGTCACCCGGGATGCAGTCGCCCGGGCAGTGGTACCCCACGTACGACGAATGGACTCAGATGGGCAACCAAATTCAGACGCTCCAGACTGACGTGACCTACTTGCGTGAAACGCAAGATAGGTTGGACACGAGAACAGCCCGTATGGAAGATCAGTTCTCAGATATGCACCGCTGGATGGATTCGTTGTTCGTGTCTCACTTGGGAGTTGATCACCCAAACTACCGCCCACCGCCGCATCCTGATGCATGAAGAGTCATGGGATTCCCCCAGTTTCTAGTTCCTTTTTCTTTTTCTTTTCTTTTCTTTTCTTATTTATTTTTGCTTTTGAGTGTGAACTATATTGTTTGAGTGGTGTGAATTAATTATGGGATTGTATTGGAAGTATTTCAGACTATTGGGGTATGATTTGATTTGAAGTGATTGATTGATGATTGATTGATTTCACGCTTCTTTACTCGTATCACTTGCGTAATGATGATTCATGAGTATGACTTAGTGAGTAGAGTAAGTTGTGAGGTTGAGTTAGGAGTTCTATTGTGTGAGCGTTTGAGTTAGAGATGATTGGGGAGAGAACTAGTATGCTTGTGAATTTTCCTTTTGAGTGCTTGGGTGATGAGAGTGAGAATTCACTAGGACTAGCATGGATGTGAAAGCCGTGAGATTTTAGCCTTTTGAGATTTTGATGCATGAAATAATCTCTTCGTTTGTGAGTGAGTCGTCACCTTAGAGGATGTTAGAACTTGTGTGTGCTCTCGCACCTTGATTGTGTCTAGTTTGATATGCCGAATGTGATCTTAGGCCATCTTTGTTTTGATTGAGTCACTTAGCCTAAATTTTTCTTACCATTGATATTTGTCCCTTGTTAGCCCCTTTGAGCCTAAAGCCTATTTCATTTGCTAGCACATTTAAACACTATTCCAAGTTCCTAAGCCTTTTTGTCCTAATTTGAGTGGAGAATAGGAAAAGTGTGAATGTGAAGGGATTGAATTGAGTTGAAAAAGGAAAATGTGATTGCTTGAGTGATTATGAGAAGAAGGTGTGATGAAGTTTTGAGTTGTGGGAAAGAACAAAAAGTTGAGAATGAGCAAAAGAAAATAAATGAGCTCATGTGTTTGTGTGGAAAAAAAAGAAAAAAAAAAGTGAAGTGATGGAGAAAAGTGAAAAGAGTTAGAAAAAAAATTGGAGTGTTGAGAGAATTTAAATTGAAAGTGTGTTTATTGAAAATGTTTGAAGTATTCTGTTCCTAATCTCGAAGTAACAAGGTTTGATTTTCTATTCTCCATTCACTTGAGTCACTTACCTATATTGTTATCCCACCTGTCCAAAGAGCTTACATTACAACCTTGAGAAAAGTCCTTTTTTATTCGGCATTGATTTCTAGAGTATGGTCGGAGTTGAGAGTGCTTACAATCCTATGGCTGCCAATATGTGTGATTGATTGTTTGAGTGAGTCCCTTTATCATTGATATACACTTGTGAGGGAGTGAAACACATCGTTGAGTGCACATCCATGTTTGATCTTGGTGTTTCTTGTTGTTGTTGCATGAGTGTGATGAAGAAAGGTAAGTGAGTATACTTGTGATTGATCTTTGAAGCTTGAGTTTATTTGATTGCATGATTTGATTCTTTGACTCATTCCTAACAATTTCACTTGACTTATTATTTCATTGCTTGGGGAAATGCCCCAATTTTGGTCAATTTTGTCGAGTATTTAGAGTCAATTGGGCATTATTTCTATACGTTGATAAATTTGTCTCTTTGATGCTCATAGGTGAATCGAGGGCGAAAAACGGAGTTCGTAGGACTTTTAATCGACTCAAACGGATGCCCGGATGAGAAGATATCGAAGAAATACGATTGGTATTAGTGCGGAAGAAGAAAAGTATTAGTTGGGGCAATTTTGGAGTCACTCGAGTGGATCAACTCGAGCACTAGCGCTCGAGCGTGTTGCTCGAGCGCCCAAAACTTACAGAAGAATTCTTTCATTTGAGCAGCTCGAGCGCCACCGCTCGAACGTGTTGCTCGAGCGGCCCAAAACATGAAGAAGATTTCGAGCGCTCGACCAGCTCGAGCGCCACCGCTCGAGCACCTGCACCATTCGAGCTACACAGCTCGAGCGCCACCGCTCGAGCGTGCTAGCTCGAACACTTCCAAGATTTTTGCTTCCGGATGCGTTTTTCGGCCCACGAGTTCACGATTTGGCCCGATGCTTATATATACTCGTCCCGAGCACATTTTTACAGAGAACTTGACACCACAACATATGATATGACTTTGAGAGTTAGTTTTTGGAGAACTTGACACCACAACCTACGATATCACTTTGAGAGTTAGTTTTTGGAGAACTTGACACCACAACATACGATATCACTTTGAGAGTTAGTTTTTGGAGAAGAGGCAACGAGCAAGCTTTAGATTTACGTTTTTGAGGTTTTCTTTACGAATTGTACGATTTTGCTTTTTACTTTCGTTTCTTTAGACCTTTGTCCATTAATACTTTGAGACTTCGTTCTATTAATTTAATTTCAGTTCTTAGCATCTATTTCTTTAAACCCTAGTTTATGTTTGGTAATTTATTTATCATAATCATTATGTTCATGTTCGTTATTTCTTCAATTGTTTTCATTTCCGTAAAAGCCATGTCTAGCTAAAACCCTTGCATGCTTGGGGTAGGATGAACTCGTAGAAGTAGGTTGTGGGTATGTAATTAGGGTAATTTGTGACGTTAGGTTTTGATTCTCTTAATTAATAAATTCGTAAAATCAATCTTAACTTTACTCTTGAATTTCTTTCGAAAAGTGTTAGAGAGAGGACGAACGTATCACTCTTTAACAACGAGTAGACTTAATGAGAGGGTTAGAAAGGGTTAATTAATCTACCGATTTATCTAAGGAGGACGACCGCATCACCTTAGTTTAAATTAGGGTCTCGTTAATTAAGCACTATCTATTAACTTGTTCGTAGATTAGTGAAGTCGATTGTTAGGATAAAGTATTAGAGTTTAAAATCTTGAGCTTTCGTCTTGCAATCTTTTACTTAGGTTATTTCTCGCGCATCACGGTTATCTTGATTATGTACATGCCCCGTTAGTATACGTAGGGATTCCTATCCTGAGCATCACCATCACTTATTTGAATACACACCTTAGTTAATTCGTTTAATTTATTATTTAGTTTAATTAGTTTCCTTTAGTTTAGAATTAATTCTTTAAAAAATCCAAAAACATACATTCATATTAGCTAGACGCATAGATCTTCAGGGATCTATTCGCATACACTCTTTCCCTTGGGTTCGATACTACTTGGTCGCTATACTTACTTATACTACAGTGAACTCGTACGCTTGCGGGGAAACTACTAGTAGAAAGTTAGTATTTTCGCTTTAAGTCAGTTGTTCACTTCCATGGAGTATCAAATTAGCCAGATCGTGAAATCATTGGATAGAGAGCCCGGGAAACATCCTTCTATGCCGGAGGGGAACCCGAAAGAGAAATGCAAGGCGATCCAGTTGAGAAGTGGAACCAAGTATGATGGTCCTCAAATGCCTGCTGATTCGGAGAAGCTCGATGGAGAGATTGAGATAGAGGGTAAAGAACATAAGAAAGATGGAGGTGAGACAGTTGAGGTAGAAGTTGAGAAGGAGGGTGATATGGATGAGTCCCAGAAGGGCAAAGACCTTGAAGAGGAAAAGATTGAGGAGATTGAAAGAGTCCCAAAGTGGAAAAAGGCAAAAGAAGCAAGGAAGAACGTGAAGGAAGCTGAGCGAGATGAATGGGGAGTACCAAAATCTATGATTCCAGTACCATATCCGCAGCGGTTCATGAAGAAGAAATTAGATGGAAAATTTGCCAAGTTTCTTGATGTTTTTAAAAAGTTGCATATTAACATACCTTTTTATGATGCTTTGGAACAGATGCCTAATTATGTCAAGTTCCTAAAGGACTTGATAGCTAAGAGGAGGAGTGTTGATGAGCCCAAGTTGGTGCAGTTGAACGATGAGGTGAGTGCATTAGTGCACAAAGCGCTTCCCCCGAAGTTGAAAGATCTCGATAGTTTCAGTATTTTATGTGATATCGGGAATGGAGTCAAGAAGGGAGCATTGTGCGATCTTGGAGCGAGCATCAATCTTATGCCCTTGTCACTATTCAAGAAGTTGGATGGCGGAGAACTTCAGCCGATAATGATGACGCTTTAACTTGTCGACCGGTCTATTACTCGATCTCAAGGTGTGGTGAAGACGTCCTTGTTAAAGTTGGAGATCATATTTTTCCAGCTGATTTCATAGTGCTAGACATGGAGAAGGATGAGCGCGTTCCTTTGATCTTGGGAAGGCCTTTCTTAGTTACGGCCGGGATGGTCTTAGATGTGACGAATGGGAAGATCACGTTGAAAGTTGATGATCAAGAGGTGAAGATTTCCCTATACGAGGCCATGAAGTACCCTATGGAGGAAGAGAGTTTGGAATTGAAAAGGGTAGATGTGGCCAAAGGAGAAGAGAAAGGAGGAGTTGAGAAGAAAAAATCCAAACTCAAGAAATTATTTAGTAAGACTCCTCCAGATAAAGGTAAGAAGAAGTTGAGACCCCCACCACTTGAGGTTGAGAAAGAATCAAAGGAACTCATGATGAAGAGGCATCAAGGAAAGGAATTCAACCACCACTCTTATGAGAGTAAGAGAGGTAATTTTAAGTATCATGTCCCATAAGCTCTTTTGAGCTCGGTCCGGCATGAGGACCTTAAAAATAGCGTGAGTGGGAGGCAACCCATTTTTATTTGCTTTTGAGTGTTTTTAGTTATTAGAGTTTTTATTTTGAGTGGTAAGTTCTAACCTCTTACTTGAGAGTTTTATTTTGTAGGCTTGCCTTGAGGGTGAAGGAGTGCCCGAGAAGTGGAGATTGAAGGGACTACCTCGAGACAAGGGAGTGTGCCAAGTTGTTGAGAGAAACTGAATTATTTGGATGAGGTAACCACTACCCCAAACTTAGACCACTTCACAAGGTCGAAGTTTGGGGGGTGGAGTTTTTATATGTTTATTTGACATTGCACATGCGCACACCCTCTCTTTGAGTTGAGTTTGGTTATATATTGTGTCTTGAGATGCTCCTTGAGCTGATATTGCTTTGATGTACTACTACATATTTCATACCTATCAATTCTCTTATGCTTGTTGATTGCTATCTTTGAGTATGAGTATGAGTATGAGTTGATGAGTTGTGAAGTTGAGTCTGAGTCTGAATTTTGTGAGTGTAGAAGTTAGAGTTGATTTGAGAGGGAGCTCATATACTTACGGATTTTCCTTTTGAATACTTGTGTGTTGAAAGTGAGAATTCACTAGGACTAGCATAGATGTGAAAGCTGTGAGATTTAAGCCTTTGTGAGATTAAAATGCATTAAATTGATCTCTTCGTTTGTGAGTGGATCATCACCTTAGAGGATGCTAGAACTTGTGTGTGCTCTCGCTTCTTGATTGTGTCTAGTTTGATATGCCGAAAGTGATATTAGGCCATCTTTGATTTGATTGAGTCACTTAGCCAAATTTTCCCTACCAATGACATTTATCCCTTGTTAGCCCGCTTGAGCCTTAACCTATTTTATTTGCTAGCACATTTAAACTTAACCAAATTCTTAAACTCTTTTTGTCCAATTTGAGTGGAGAATAGGAAAAGTTGTGAATGAGAAAGGGATCGAGTTGAGTTGAGAAAGGAGAATTATTAATGCTTGAGTGTATCTGAGAAGAGGTGTAATGAGATTTTGAGTTGTGGAAAATAATAATAAATTTAAGAATGAGCAAAAGAAAAATGAGCTCATATGTATGTGAAAGAGAAAAAAAGTGAAGTGATTAAGAAAGTGAAACGAGTTAGAAAAAAAAATTGAAGTGTTGAGAGTAGATGGAATTGAAAGTGCATTGTGTGAAGATGTTGAAGAAGTGTGTTCCTTGTATCGAAATATTGAAGTTTGATTTTCTATTCTCCATTCACTCGAGTCACTTATCTCATATAGTTACCCCACCTGTCCAAAGACCATACATTACAACCTTGATAAAATCCTTTTTTGATTCGGCATGGATTCTAGAGTATGGTCGAAGTTGAGAGTGCTTACAAGCCTATGGCTGCTGATATGTGTGATTGATTGATTGAGTGAGTCCCTTATTATTGATATACACTTGTGAGGAAGCGAAACACATTGTCGAGAGCACATCCATGTTTGATTTTGGTGATTCTTATTGATTATGCATGAGTATGATGAAGGGAGTGAGTTAGTGTGTGAGTGATCGATCTTTGAAGCTTGAAGCTCTATTACTTGCATGATTGGGTTCTTTAATTCATTCTTAACAATTTCACTTGATTTATTATTTCATTTCTTGAGGACAAGCAATATGGTAAGTTTTGGGGGTTGATTAGGCGTGAAATTGTTATGTTTTGTAGCCCGATTTGCCCATGTTTTGAGTGTTTTTCATGAGTGTTTAGAGTCCTTTGAGAATTATTTTTATAAACTCACTAATTTGTCTCTTTTGTTTTCATATTCAGATAGAGGGTAAGAAGAGGAGTTCGTAGGACTTGGAATCGGCCAAAACGGACTCCCGGTTGAGAAGATATGAAGATTTTACGAACATGTGTACAACAGCGAGAACAAACTCGACCGGTGACAGGTCGAGTCCTAAGGACTCGACCTCGACAGCTCGAGTCCCTATTTTGCGCTGGAAAGAAGAGAGACACTCGACCTCGAGGAGGTCGAGTCCTAGGCACTCGACCTAGGGGAGATCGAGTCCTCCACGGTCCAACTCGGCCCAAATCATCCCGAATCGGCCTGTTGCCTATAAATACCCCATCCCAAACTCGTTTTGAGGGACCTTTTGATCACTTTTGATATATTTACATACTTTGAGCAAGGAGAAAGCTTGGGAAGGAGATTGGAAGAGTTTTACAAGTTGTAATCGAGGTTTTAGCTTACGAATTCATAGTTTAATTATTTCTTTCGAACTTCTTAGATTAATTCTTTCTTTCTTTGTTCTTTGAGATGATAAACCTTAGTTTTTCAGATTATAGAAGATTATTTTTTAGACTTTAATTTATTCTTTGTTTATGTTCTTTGATTTAATTGATAATTCAAGTATGTTCATGTTTCTTATTATCGTTATTGCTTTCGTTCTTTCAATTACCATGTTAGGCTAGAACCCTTGAATGTTTGGGGTAGGATGAACTCGTAGAAGTAGGATGTTGGTACATAATTAGGATAATTCGTGATGTTTAGTGCTAGTTCTCTTAATTAATCGAATTCTTAAAATAAACCCTAGAATTATCTTGGAATTGAGTACGCAAATTGTTAGAGAGAAGACAACTGCATTACTATTTAATAACGAATAGGCTTAAGGAAATGATTTTTGAAGGGGTTTATCGTCTACCGGTTTATCTAGGGAGGACGACCGCATCACCTTAGTTAAATTAGGGTCTCATTAATTAAGCATAATCCATAAAACTCGTTTAGTGGGTTGTGAAGTAGGTTGTTTTGACGAAGTATTAGGGTTAATTCTTGAGCTTTTAGTCTTTCAATCTGGTGCTAGATTAGGGAAGTTGATTGCCTAGTTTTAGTACACTTAGGATTAATACTTGCACATCATGGTTGTTTTAATTATCGTACTAGCTCCGTTAGTATACGTAGGGATTCTTATCCTGAGCATCATCATCCCATATTTGCATACAAACCCAAGCTATTTAGTTTGGTTTAATTATTAGCATAAGAATAGTAGAATATAGAGTAGTTTATTACAATTTTCAATCCCAGAACATACATTCATATTAGCTATGAGACACACATCTCCAGGGATCTATTCGCATACATACTTTTCCTTGGGTTCGATACTACTTGGTCCCTATACTCGTCCATACTACAATGATCCCATACTTTTGTGGGGTAACTACTAGTATAGCTAGTACATTGCGTTCAAGTCATATAACTACATTTAACAGTGTAATTAACTTATACTCCATCCGTCCCTAAAAATTGGTTTCACATGGTTTAATGCAATATATCAGAGATATTACAGTGTTTTCAGAGGTCAATTTTTTAATTAAATAATTGTTTATAAAAAGCATGTGAAATGAACTTTCCATTAGCAATCATTTTGTTCGAAAACGAACATCTAAAAATCCTGTAATATCTTCAGACATATCGCATTAAACCACATGCAAAAAATAGGACCAATTTTCAGGAACGAAGGTAGTACATTTCATTGTAAACAATCTTAATTGTTGAGTGAGAGCACTATGTATCTGATTTGTAATGAGTCCGTCCGTTTATCTGCCAATATTTATTACCGGGAATGTACCAAAATACTTAATGTATAAATATTGTATTTGAATTGCACGACAAATATTTTTTTCCAATTTTTTTACTATAACACTTAATAAAATAAAATTTTATTGATAAAAAAATATAATTTGATTTTTTAAAATATATATATAAACTTTGTGTAGAAGTCATTTTCTTAACTAAAGTTTTAATATAATCATTAATATTTGTATGCTTTACAAATGTCAAAAAAATTCAAACAATGGTTGATCACAAAAATTTTAATACAATCCTTTCTAATTATATGGTATGTTTGGTTTAAGCTACAGGGTTTGGAAAATCTATTAATAGTGAAAGGATAAATTTGAGCTTTGTGTAAATTTATTTATAAGATTTGGTAGAGTAGGTTTGAGAAGAATATAGTGAAAAGGTAGGATGCGAAAATATTATTACATTGTTAAAAATAAAAGTGTGGGTTATTGGAAAAAGAAAAGGTATGAGAGAGAATATAAGAAAGTATAGGTGTTATAGGTTAGGATTTTGATGAATTTTGGAATCTAGCTTGTATAGTCTCGAAACAAACATAGTTTGGCTTGTGTAATCCTCAAGCTGGATCTTGAAGGCTTAAATCAAACATATCATGAACAAATGTTTGTTTCATTATAAAATATATATTTATAAAGAATAACATATTATTATATAGTTCATGCAATCTACCCATCTTAATCTAATAACATGTCTGATAGGGACGTAATTATTATAAGTTAGAAAAATTTATATTTTTATAATGGACATACTTGGTAAATATTACTATGAATTAAGATAGTGAATGTAGAAGTAGGTGAATTGAGTAAAATATTGAATTAAGATAATTGTAATTTATAATAAATAATCTATGTACAAATTTGTATGTAAATTGAATAAGGATAACAAATTCTATATTGTTTTTTAGTTAAAGAACAAAAACAAACATGTTTATTTTTAAAAATAGTTACATAAAAATAACAAATAGGAACAAAATTATATAACATATGATTTAAGACAATTATAACAAAAATAAGTACCTCAAATCTTAACAAAAATCACAAAACTTAAATCTCTATAACTCATGAGTGAATTTTTTTTTTAATCATTAACATCTATATAAAATAATAAAATATTGATACAATAACAAAATATTATATCATAATTAAAATTTTAACAATACAAATAAACTAATCAACTAAAGAACTTAATTGAAAATATCAATATCAATATCAAGTTCTCAACCTTGGTATATAATAAATTAAAATCATTACTGCTCCAACATCAATATCATTATATTTTTTTTAAAATAATTTTATCATATTTATGCAATCTGACATCTAACAATCTTTCACCAAGCTTTATTAGTGAGACTACTCATGCGATGATCCATAATAAACTGAGAAAAAATGAACAGTTATGACATACTTCAACAAAATAAAACTCATTCTATTAAAAAAAAAATCACCTGACACTGGTATGTGCTAAGACTACCCACATTCATAACCTCCCATCAACCCAACCTAAAATAAAATATTAAGTTCTCACTCATCCACTTATACAACCTACCACTCAACTTAATTTTATCTTTTTATACTCACATCCACAACTCAACCAAACCTAAAATAATAATATTTATTTTATTATTTATTAATTGCATATATTTGATAATCAATTTTTATTATATTTAAAATGTATAAAAATAGATAAATTAATTTAATATTCTAAATTTATAGTTATATTAAGAGAAATAATTTAAAACACATTTAAAATAAGATACAATAACGAAATTAGAAGAAAATAGAGAATATGAGATTATATTTCAAAATATGTCAATATTGATGTCTACTTATGGAGAAACGAAAAATATGAATTTTAATTTTTTTAAATAACTTATTATTCACAATATTTACAATATACATTTGATCCATATAAAATTTAATTACCCAATCAAATAATGCCATGTGGCACAAATTGATTGGGCAACCTTGCAATGTGTAGATGTTGCAATTGCAACCCCTGACACGGTGGTTTGCAACTCTCAATTTGATTTTCCTTTTTTGTCTTCTTCTTTGTTGCAGGATCGTGACACTGTCGATAAGGGTAGTCTAATAAAAAAAGTGATGAAAGACATATTAAAATTTACAGTTTCAGTAAGCAATAAAAAAAATAGATATTCATCTAAAGAAATATAAATCTCACCAAATGATGTTTTAGTTTAGGATTGTTGCATTTCAAGAAAGCTCACTAAGTATACTAACAATTTTTTTTCAACATAAACTTTAAATTGATCCATTTTACTTTCAACTGAATAATTTGGAGAAAAACTTAAATTACCTATACATGATCTAATAACAATTTTCATCGTTGTTCATTAATAAAAAAATAATATATTAATACTAAGAAAAAAATTATTGCATTAAAAAAAATCAAATTACCTTTCTTTATTGATTTATTTCACGCACAATTTAAATCTTTATATCAGATAGACAAATTATTGTGCAATGACGTTAATCGACCTTTTCACGTTAGATTAGAGAGGTAGGGGAGTGGGTATAGTTGGAGTTGTACTGAAATTGAATAAGATTAGTGGTAGAGATATCAGTGTAAGTATTATATGTTGGATAAAATTAAAAATTTAAGTAGGTTATTTAGTAAACATTATAAATAGGGAGTGTGCACCCAATAAAATAACGGGTTTAGAAAATTATAACATTATAACTTTGTGATGAATTGAAATTTGACCCAAAGACTAACTAATCCGGGGACAAAAGTTGCGTACTATAAGAGGCAACTGCACTTTTTGTCCCACAGTACACGGCCCCATTTCAAAATGGTCTCTAGCATTTTAAACATAGTTCAATAAATTATTTTATGTACACAAATGATACTTTAAGTTTCCGAAATTGTAACAGTAGTCCCACGCAGATTCACATCGTTTAAAAACCAACACAAAGCGTCATGTGCCAAGCACATGTATGATGTATTTCAAACAATAAATTAATAAAAATGATAAAATGTTACAGAATAATTATTTAAAATTTCTAACATTAAAAACCATAAATCTTAAAAGGAATTTAGAGTCCTGGTAATAATTTATAAAAAATAAATTAAATCAAATAAGAATTTAAATTCTTAAAGAAATTAAAAACCATAAACTTAAAATATCATAAAGAAAAGAAAAAATTGCCCTGACCAACCACGATCCACCTTCTCGATTTTCAAACCTTATTTTTTCAAAAAATGCAAACCGCGACCAATAATCTCCTCGCCGAAAATTGAAGTACCACCGCAATGCCCAAAACCACTTGAATTAGAACTAAATTGAAATTTGTACCAGAAACATAATATGTATTGTTTCAGGAATCGTCGGAAAAATTGAAAAAACCCAAAAACTAAACCATTGAACAAAGTGATAGGTGTGATCAACAAACCAAAGTCCAACAACACCAAACCAATTATTTTTAAGGATTATAACTTAGTGAGTGACATAATGGGGAACATAACTTTTCACTACAAAAAAATTATTTTTCGGTGACAAAACTATTGTGATAAATACAAAAGTTATCACTAAAGCCTATGTTTTTGTGATGATATTTAAATTCGTCATTTAAAGTAAATATTTTAGTGATGATCACATATATCGTCACGCAAAAGAGAGATTTATTGTGACAATTTGTTAAGTAGTCACAAGTGGTGATCGCAACAATAAAAATCATTGTATTGTGATAAAAAATTTGTGACAAACTGCTAGTCGTCACAAGAGACCTCGGTTGTGGTGATGAATTTCATCTTTGTCACGTAAATATGATATCTATTGTGATTATTCGTAATTCGTCACAAGAACCTCTATTTATGGTGATGATTTCCATCTTCGTCACGTTAAAAGAAGATCTATTGTGATAATTCGCAAGTCGTCACAAGAAGCGTCCATTTGTGGTGACAACTTCTATCTTTGTCACAAAAGTATGAGATTTATTGTGGCAATTCACATGTCGTCACAAGAACTCTCTATTTGTGGTGACATCGTCCATCTTTATCACGTAAAAAGAAGATCTATTGTGATGATTCGTAAAACATCACAAGAAACCCCTATTTATGGTGACTACTTCCATATTCGTCACGTTAAAATGAGATCTGTTGTGACAATTCACAAGTCATCAAAAGAAGCCTCTATTTGTGGTGATGACTTCTATCTTTGTCACATAAGTATGAGATTTATTGCGATAATTCATAAATTATTACAAGAAACCTCTATTTTTGGTGATGACTTCTATTTTCGTCACCTAAATATGAGATATATTGTGACGATTCGTAAGATGTCACAAGAAGTCTATGTTTATGGTGACAATTTTCATCTTCATCATGTTAAAATGAGATTTATTATGGCAATTCACGAATCGTCACAAAAAGTCTTTGTTTATGGTGATGATTTCCATCTTTGTCACGTTAAAAAGAGATGTATTGTGATAATTCACAAGTCGTCACAAGAAGTCTCTCTTTGTGGTGACGATATCTATCTCCGTCACGTAAAAATGAGATCTATTGTGACAAATCATAAGATGCCACAAAAGGCCTCTGTTTGTGGTGACAACTACCATTTTCGTCACGTAAACGACATATTGTTGTGACGATTGCTCACATCATCACGTAAAAGAGAAATCTTTTGTGATAATTCGCAAGTCGTCAGAAGAAGCCTCTAGTTTTGGAGTATTTTGAAAATACTACATATAGAAATACTAGCGCCAAAAAATAGATGATAAATTAATATTGTCAGAATTCTTAAACTCTAACGTTGAGTTGGTCGAGGGTGCCTTGACCCTAACATTGGGTTGGTCATAGTTGCCTTGAACCATGACGCTTTAAATTGGTAATGTACTAAATATGAATGTATTAATATTTACTCTATTACCACGCTATTTGGTGTTACATTAAAATTTTAGTCCAAAAATAAATTTTAATCACAATTTGTTAAACTATTAAAATATAAGTGTCTTAACACTTTTTGGTAGTTTGGGAATACCTCAGAGATACTTAAATTACAAGGACAAAGTATTTTTTGCACCTTGTGTATCCTACACCACTAATACTATTATTTGTAAAGAACGGATTATTACTTGTAAGAAGAGTATGTATAGAGTGAAATTGGTTTATATATGAATCACTGAAGGGTATTAGTTGTTTTCACTGAACAGTATTAGTTGTTTTTACTAAAGAGTATTACTGGTTTACACTGAAGAGTCTTAGTTCATTTTCACTGAACAACTAAGACTCTTTAGTGTAAATCAGTAATACTTTTCAGTAAATACAACTAATACTCTTCAGTTAAAACAACTAATACCCTTCAATGATTTATGTATAAACCAATTTTACTCTATACTTTGTCTTGTAAGAACTAATATTATTGGCTAATGGAATATGATGCACAAGCTAGATGTATCAAACCAAAATTAGAAATTTGGTTCTATTTTTAAATTACGGTTCAACTTTTGGTTTACTATTCTTTTTTTCGTAAAATCTAAGATGAACCAGTTTCATAATATAAAATTTATATCATTGTATGTATTCATTAATACTATTACATTATTTACTGATACAATAATATTCCATAGTGTAAAATGCTAGGATATCGGTGAATGCATGTAATAGTATCAGTGATTGAATGTATTGTATCCATTTCGTAATATGAACAACTTTCGCAATAAACATACTTTATATATATATATATATATATATATATATATATGGTTTGGTTTTCGATTTTCACTACTATAAAAACCGAATAAACTAAACTTAAAAAATTAATATAAATATAAGAGAAGATATTATGTGTGATATTTACGGTGAAATTTAGTTGAAGGGAATTAGTAAATTGCACTGAAGGTATTAAATGAATTAAACTAAAGATATTACTTTCAAATTATATTAGTTGTTCTCTCTAAATATTTTAGTTAAGGAGCTATTAGTTGTTCTCACTAAAAATATTAATTGTTTCAATATAAAGTATAAAAAATAGTTTTCACCGTAATAATTACCGTACATATTATGCACATAATATGTTGCCTAGATATATTGAAAATTTTATACTATATATTATTCATAAATAAATATATGAAAAAAAAAAATTCAGCCCCAAATTTAACCGCTGGATTTCCAAAATCCATATCTCCCACCCCATTGCCACAAACCCTAACCACAGCGCCACTCTTTCCCCCTCTAATTCCCTTCTATCGCCAACTGGCAACCAAGTTCGCCGGGCATCCCCTTTTCAAAACCCTTTAAACAAAACAGGTCATTAACGGGTCATTCACTATTATGGAGCGCTGCAACCATCGTAGACTCTGCGACCACCGCCGAACACTAAATTCCATTTAAGCATTAATCAGGTATGAGGAATCGCTCCCTTTCTCTCTGCTGCGATGTACATGATATGTGTACTTTTCAATTTTTTGTTTGAATTTTTGTACTGTGGTTTTTGAAATTGCTTCAATCTCGAAGAACGAAATTTTCATTTTATGATTTGCTAAGTGTGATCTGTGAAATGACCATGTAAATGTAACAAATCTTGTGTATTTTCTGGTGTTTTTTGTTCAATTTGAGATAAAAAAAGATATTAATATATTTATTCATTTCAGTAATTTGATCATGGCGTTAGTTTAAAAGTTTCCTGTTTATTAGAAAACATAATTAAGTTTCTGTAAGTTATATAATCAAATTCAACCAAGATTTTTAGTTTTTTTGTGTTGCTTACGTAGATCTTTAGTAAATATAGCATGTAGGATCATTAAATCTAAGATTTATCTAAAACCTTTGCATAATTTTTTTTTATATCACTGTTTAATGTATTGTTGGATAATATTTAGAGTATTGATGATTATAATTTGGAGTATTGGTGATTATAACTTGGGGTATTAATAATTATAACTTGGGGTATTGGTAATTAAGTCTCAGCGTATTGGTGAATAATTTTTTGGGGATATAACTTGGGGTATTGGTGCGAAGTGCGCGCGACCTGATTTGTTGTCCGGCCCATTAATTTTGTATAGACAGTTAACAGACCCACAAAAAGATAAATTAATTTAAAATTGGGATCAAGTGCATAATATGCCTTTGCATTCACCTTAGAATAACTCCTACTATTATTGATATCAATCAGTTATTGTTTTATTGAATTAGAGAAATTTGTGGTTTGAATTTGGCGAATCCTGCTAAGGTTGAGTTTTACGAATCCGTGGTTAGAGAAAATGGAAAATAAATGAATTTTGAGCTTTGAATTAAACCATTTAATGTTGCTGCTAATTTTGCTATCTTTAACCTTTTTATTTTATTTTTAAGATTCCAGAGCTATTTAAATCTTTGAAAGTGTCCCACTTTTCGGGAATTTACAATTTATTTTGTGTACTTGGGATTGTTCAAAGCTTGGGATATGAGTAAAAGTAAGCTGGGATTGTTTTATTTTAAGAACTTAGTGTATTAATGTATGAATATAAAAAATTATGTATATTGCCTATTTCTAAGCTCTCTATGTGTCTTTCCTCATGATTTGTTTTCCAATAATTTCAACACCACGAATCTGGAGAAATAAGACAACTATGTTGCTTACTCTTTTAGATCCCTAAGTGAGAAATTCTTCACCCCCTCCTTAGAAATTTATTGTACAATGTAGGTCCCAATTTTGCTTTTCAATTAGAAAAAGAATGAAATATGTTCCATTTGTTTTAGGTTTATTGCTCCTATATAGTTGCACTTCAAAGTAATTAAGTTGCATCATTATTTGCAATTCTTAATGAGTTCTTCATATTAAACTAATGGTGCTATCTTTCAAGGGCTTTTCCACTCCTCAATGACATGAGCATATATATTGGATATAGATGCAGCTTGTAGTTTGTATAATTCAAGTTTTAAGTATGTTTTGTTTCATAAAATTTAGTTTAATCTACTTTGTTATACCAGTCTATTTATGTTTGGTTTTCGGTTCATATATTATAATAGTAGTACATATACACATGGTTTTTGCATTGGGATGATAATGTCAATTATTTTGATTAATTAAAGAGTCTATAATCTGCAACATGTTGGGTAATATTAGGAGTGCCAACTCTTCGATTTCAAAAAGAGTTTTCTATGGATTTTTGCTTTAAGTAAATAATTGTGCTGATACTTTGTTTATTCAAGCTAAGTAGTTCTAGTTGAACTTAAATGTTTTACTATGTAGGACTGGTTGAACATTATCTTTATGTTTGTTGATCTTATTTGGGTTCATTGAAATAAATTGTCTATTGTTTGTATTTTAAAACTTAACAAGTTACAAATATTCTTTGTTGTGCAGAATGAAATATTGTGATTCATATGGACTGGAGTTTCTTTTATTATGAATACACACCTCAAATATTCTAATAGTTTACTAATCTTATTTGTTGTACAGGAGGACATTTGCTTTTATTGATGAAGTTGAATTCTCAACTTGGCCTGGAGCTTTTGATACATCAGGAAATACTAGAATCACTCAGTGTAAATACTTTAATTTATAGTTTTAAGATATATTTTTATTGTAAAGTTTAAGTATATTAGTAGTTTATAACTTTTGGTAATAATGTAAGTTTCACACTATGTTAATCACATTTACTTGTTTTAATAAGCATATTGGTGTTTAAATTTAAATTAATATTTTTTATGACCATATTGGTGAATTGTATGTATTTTTAGTATAATGAATGTGGTGACAAAATTGAATTTTGTTGGTTGACTAATATCGCATCACATAAGAGTACTTTGGTGGCGATGTTACTATGGTGACAACAACAATTAACTCAAATAAAGAACTCTTGTGATGAAAATAAAAGTATGTGATGGTAATGCTTTAGTATTGTGACAATATTTTTGTCACAACTATTTTCTTTTTAAGTGACGAATATAATTTGTCGGGTGAAATAAAAATAATAAGGATTTTGAAACGAAAAAATAATTTGGGTGACAAAAATATTGAATTATAGTGACAATAATTTTGTCACATAAATATTTTTAATAACTACAAATAGATTTTGTCACGCAAGATAACAAAAATATAAGAATATTGTGACCAAAAATAATTTGGGTGACGATAATATTGGGTAATAGTGATGATAATTTTATCACAACATTATTTTCTAATGGTGACAAATATGTTTTATCACATCAAATAACAAAAATATAAGAATGTTTTGATAAAAAATAATTTGGGTGACAAAATTATAAGGTTATAGTGATGATAAAATAGTCACGATAATATTATCTTTAGCGACAAATAGATTTTGTCACGTGAAATTATAAAAATGCAAGGATGTTGTGACGTAAAAAATTCTTTTAGGTGACAAATATATAGGGATGTGGTGATGATATATTCGTCACAACAACATTATCTTTAGCGATAAATATATTTTGTCACTAGCTATTGTGACGACATCCTTTCATCGTCACAACACGTCTTTCGTGACGGACTTTTGGTGACGGCACTTGTGACAAGAAAAATTATCACCAAAGGTCTTTAGTGACGAAAATTTATGTTCTAGTGACAAAAAATTTCGCCACGAAAATGTAAATTTTTTGTAGTGTTTGAGATTGTAATTAAGGACAACAATTGAGGTCAAACCATCTCAAATAAACTCAAATTTGACTATGCTACATGACCCGATTTGGCTGAATTCGATCTGAAATTAAAAAAACACAACAAATATTACTGGTCCCATCAACAACAATCACTCGTAGTCCATATTTACAACCATTTAACCAAAAGTATTAAATAGGTACAAATATTTAAGGTAGAAAATAAGATAACAAAATTACACAATATTTAAATAAAAAAAATCAGATGTGCATTACCTAATAACAAAAGGAACATCTTTCATTCCACACTTCAAATATTCAAATTTTCCATCCACTTTTAAAGACTTTCCAAGAATATTTATTACAGGAGTAAAACAACCCCTTATCGTAGGAGTCCAATTTAATAACTTTCGCACAAATCCAAAATATTCTCACCTTAAACATTCACAAGTTTAATAAAATAATATAATGAATAGGACAAAGTAAGTATAACAATAATAAAATTATATAATTAACAAAATAAAAATAATTTATTTCATACTAACCATATTTATCTCAAGAATCCACTCAATTGTTTTCACATCCAGATCACAATTACTCACAGATACAAATGTATCACTCAAGGACGACCACAAAAAAAGAAACCCACATATTTGCTTGTCCTTTAAATTAACAGTAAATCTAAAATAATTAAAAAAACACAGCTAAAAGTTAATGCAGTTTGCATGATCGACTAAATAGACAATAACGATAAACAAATACCTTTTTTCTAAATCCAAATTTTCCTTGATTTCATTGCCATAATCATGGACCATGACTATAGTAAAAGGATTAAACATAAAACATCACATAATTAGGTTATAGAGATACATACATGCATGTTTGCATGAATATATATTTTGCATTATCTCACTACTTTTTTAAGTCTTTACGGTTGGACAAAAAATTTAATGAACATTAGTAATTTTTTGAAAATGTATATAAAATAGAAATAGTGAGAGTATTGTAGAGAGTACGGTAAAAACCATTTATTTATTTGTGAATGTAGTCTATTTGAAAAAAAAATGAAGGGGTGAAAGATTGGTAAACCACCCAAAAACTAATAAAAATTAAAGATAAATGAAAAAGTAATAGAATTTATATGCACCCACGAATGAATGCATCGAAACATATACTACTTTAAAGTTTAAACACACAAATGCACACCAACAAAAATATCTATACATAAATATGACCATAAACAAAATAATTCAATCTATAAAAAAAAATTAAATCACATTTTGTAAGCTAAATAATTCTTCTTTTTTTCTTTTTTAACTATAAAAGTAATTAAAAGTAAAAATTTGTAAATAGGGTTTACCAAATAACTAATATTCTTTAGTAAAAATAACTGACACCATTCAATAAGAACAATTTTTACTATATGATATGTCATATATTTATATTTATCAACAATAAAAATCTGAAAAAAAAATATAATAATGCAATTCAATCTGAACCATTTTCAATATATAGCTTGTCATATATTTATATTTATCAAAAAATTAAGATACCCAAAACTTAGGTATAAACTAATAGTATATACTTCACCTATTTCAGAATAAATATTTTTTTAGGTTTCTTCACACATATTAATATTTATCATAATTACCCCTATACAAAATTTATATTTTTTGAAAAAAAAAATTGATTTCATTGGTTCAAAAAAAACCTATAAGCTACTTTATATACATTGAAAAGTGTTTCAAATGGCTAAAATGATATTTATTTTGCAAAAAATGCAAAATGTTAAAAGGACATTTATTTAAAATGGAGGGAGAGTAAAAAATTAAAAAGCAGTAGAATTATCAATTTAACAGCATTTTTACATAAAATATGATCTTAACCTTGATAATTATACACAACAAAAATGGTACTCCCTCCGTCCACAAAAATTTTACCCGGTTACTGTTGGGCACATTTTTTTAATGAAAATTGGTATTTTATTGAAAAAGTGAATAAAGTAGAAAAAGTAAGAGTATTGTGGTGGATATTGTGGGACCCATTTTTTGTTTGTGAGTGTAGTTTATTTCCAAAAGAGGAATGGCTAAAAATTTGGTGGACGGATCAAAAAGGAAAGCGGGTAAAAATTTGGTGGACGGAGGGAGTACTATATTTGCATTTGGTTGTGGCATAAACATTGGGAAATTAGTCCTACTTTTTTAGTGGAATAAAAAGTCTCCAATATTTAAAACCACATTCAATGGCTAGGACCTATTAGAGAAAAACTTAAGAGAACATGAAGACCCTTCCTTAATTTGGTGTACAAGATTTTGAATATTGGGATTTTAAGGAATGTACAACGGTTTTTTTTTTTTTTTTTTTTGTATTTTTACATAAAGATATTGTTTGGTAAAAAGTTTTCCACTAATGTGAAGTTTGGTAAATAGCCAATCCAAAAAAGAAAAGTACGAGTAGTTCTAGTGTGCACTTGAGTGCATGGTATGCACTTAGATTTTGAAAAAAATATTTCAAGCAGAAATAAAAAATACTCCAAGAAGTAATCGGTAATACCCCAAGAAGACATGAGTAATACACCAACTGCAAAAAAATACACAACTCAGTGTGTTTGTATGTATTTTGGAAAAATCAAAATTGAAGTCAAAATTAAGTTTAAAATCCAAGTGCATACTATGCACTTGGATGCACCCTAAAATTTATCAAAAAGTAAATGTAATTGAATATTTTTAATTGATGGGTGTACTTATTCTAAAATATTCTAATATACTTAATTTTCTAACATAATAAATCTTCCAATTAGTTATATTGTTTACATACATCATGAGTAGTTGTATCAAAATAAAAGTATGATTAAATTAAAAGAACATTAATATTTTTATAAGGTTAAACACAAATTATTTGGGCTCGATCGACAAAAAGTATTACTTATTTTCACTTAAAAGTATTAATTGTTTTCATTCTTCAATGAAAACAACTAATACCCTTCAATAAACGATTAATACTTTTTAATGAAAACAATTAAACCTTATGCACACACCATTTTCACTCTATTCTTTTTCTTAATTATTTCATGTAACATAATATAAACAATGAAACTAACATTTTGTTGAATCAACCTTATATTATTTTAAATATATTATATACACTAATCTTGAAAGTTAAATAGGTATAGTCTTCTAAAAACAATACCTGGTCCTAATAAAATTATGAATTATTATACTTGCACTAGCATTTCTCTCGTGCGATGCACGGTGTGAATATGGATGTGACATTAGTATTAATAAAATTTAGAGTGAAAAATTGTGATAAGGATTGAAACTAAAATTAATTTGTTCATCTACATTGAATCACTATATATTATTTAATATATTTTTAACTAGTATATGTGTTTTTAAAAATATTATATGTCTCGTAATTATTAAATAAATTATATAACTTATAATAATATGGTAAACCTATCCCAAATACTAAAAAGTATAAAATAATATTCCCTCGTCCCAATTTTATTTTCCCATTTGCCAAAAAGAGTTCGTCCCAATTTTATTTTCTCATGCCCAAAATATAAATAAAATGATTCACTTTTTTAAACTTCACTTTACAATTCAACTATTTTATTCATTTAAATATTGTTGGTCCCGAAATGAGTAAACACGTGTATGGGGGGGGGAATACACCTGTGGTTACAAATTAAAACTTCTTTTAAAACTTATCAGGTTACTTAAGACAGTAGCTCGTCAGTGGACTTGAGGTCTGCTGAGAGTTACTTTGTGAAAGCTTACTGAGATAATACCTCCACTGAAAGCTCAAGACTTTCAATTGAACTACTATCTAATTAGCTTTCAGATGCGGATTAGTGAGCCCTTTTAGAAAACTCGTTTTACTTTGATAAACTTTGAGATTAACACACACTTAGGAAAGCAGATAATAAGAACACAAGGTATAAAGTGGTTCAGAGAAGAATCTCCTACGTCCACTATCCTGATCAAACAGGAGAATTCCTTTCACTTGGAATTCCTTGTGTTATAGTGCCAAGGTGCACTGATCAACTAATCCTCTCTTAGGATGATTGATCACTAGGAAATTGCAGGTCCTAGTTCCCAAAACAAACCAGCTTTCAGACTGATACAACAATCAGCTTACTAACACCACTTAACACTAATTCTCAACCTAAACACTGAGTAGGGTTTTGAGTAGGGTTTTGGTTCCAACTATTTTGAGATAATCCTTACAAGTTTAGCTCAAGGCTTAGGATTGGATTATCTCTTTCTAAGATTTGGATATAACTTTTAAGCTTGGTTACAGAAGGTTTGTTAGGCTCTCTACAAATGTGAAACACTTGGGAAACAAAGGTAATTTCGAGTGCTTCTGAATGTTATGAATGTAGAGATAGCTTTGATCTTGTGAGTTTCCCGTGCATAGAAATGAGCACGTCCTTCTGTATTTATAGGCTTCCTTGAAAATCTTCCCGTTGGATTTGAATCTTCTAAAGTAAGTCTTCTTGTATCTGATTGGCTCAAACGACTCTATTTGAAGCTTTAAGTCTTGTCAAGAAATAGCTGAAAGACCATGCCTGTTCACCAACTTTCTGTAGATTGCTAGAGAAAGACTTTTGGTACTTGTCAGGCTGGGGCAGGTCGGCTGTCAGTAAAGTACACTGACGTGTCATCTTCTCATTGGACCTTTAGTCTGCATGCCCAGATTCTTGTCTTGCTTTAAGGTGGAACTCCTCTGAGAGAACCTTCTTATTCCTTCATTTATTGTAAGCTTCACTGAAATTCGTTTTGCCTTGTTCCAACCAGATTAACTAACAGTTTTTAATATGTTTAGCATTGAATGCGCATTGTTAGTTACCATCAGTGGACATTGGTCCTCTCCTGATAGTTTTAGTCTTAGTGAGAATGTACTTAGAAAACATTCAAGACTTAGACCTTTTCCTCAGATTACTTGTCTTCAGCGGACTTCACTTCAGCAGACTTCATTCTTAAATACAGTCTAACAATTACTAATTGCACTTCAGTTCCTTAACAATTGAACTGTTTTACTAAGCACTAACTCTACTGAATAATTTACTTACAAATCATCTTAGGAGGAACATTTTGGCATCTAATAAAAAAGGGTTCAAGTCCATACTGCTTGAATACTCTTACCTTTAGCTCGTTCTTCCTCTCCATCATCTCCTTTGAATGTCCTCTGAGTCCAAGATGCTCACACAAGGATGTCCACTCTTCAGTGATCCTTTCTCTATCAACAGCACCAGTTGCATCTTGAGGAGGCCAGAAGATGATTGGCTCAGGAACCTTCTAGGCATGATCTGGGAAGGCATCATTCCAAGCATCACTGATCTCAGGGTAGAGTTTGGGATAGGCATCAAACAACCATGAGTTGAAAACTTCTTGAGCATTGTCTCTTCCTAACTCTCCACTGACATAAAAGGATTACACAAATTCCCTTTTAGCAGTCTCCCAAGCATCATTGAGCTTCTTAGGAACCCAAGAGTCAAGATGAGGGAATTTGGCTTTTGAGAAAGTCAATTTGTCCTTTTTAAGCTTAGCAGCCCATCTTTGATAACCACTTCTGAACTTCTTTGAAGTAGTTTTATCAAATGTGGCTAGCCTCTCCTTTCTTTTCCTCTCAGCTAACTCAGCAATTGTCTCAATCTTCCCAACCACCTTATCTCTCCTGTCCTGCTGCTGAGTTGTTAGCTTCCTTGTTCTTTCATTCATTCCTTCAGCCTCTTTGATTATCTCAGTGAGCTCTGTGACTCTTGTGGGTGCAGACTTAGGAGGTTCAGAAGACAAAGGTTCAGGATTGAGAATAGGGAGTACCTGAACTTCATCAGTAGAGGTTGTGGACTTAGCTGCCAACCTCCCTGAGGTTCTTATCTTTTTGGCAACCTCTGCTGAGAGGGCATCAGATGCATTTCTCTTTGTGGTTTCCCCCTTCTTTGCAGCTCTTTCCTCCTTCTCCTTCATATGCTCTTCTTTGAACTTTGATAGGTCAGCTGAGGAGGTTTCCTTGCCCTTCTTGGCTTCTGCAATCTTCTGTGCTTCAGCATCAACCTTCTTCAAAGTGCTCTTCACCTGTTGGCCTTTATCGAAGTCAGGGGTTTCAAGGATAATATTCATCTTGTTCTTTGGATCAAGCTTCATGTCCTTAGCACTTATCCTCTTTTCCCCCTTTCCGGCATTAATCATGCATTCGGCTACAGTGATGTTGAGCTTCAGTTGGTCATGGGCTCAGCTCAGTTGAGCAATGATCTACCTCATCTTCAAGCCTCTCCAGGGTCGCTCCAGCTGTCTGCCCAAATTAAACAAATTGTGCCAGCTTCTCATCGATCAGCACATTTGTTTTCTCTTGAGTTGGGAAGTCTTCAGCTGCCTTCTTCAGTACTTCTCCCAGTTTAGCTCCTAACTCACCATGTTTGGCCTCGAATTCAGTAATCTTAGAATTCCATAACCCTTCAACCTTCCCAAGTAGGTCAGCTGAGAAAGCCTCTACTGAGGAGTTCAGGTTGATGAATACGTTCTCCACTGAGTCTTTGAGAAACTTGGTTCTGGCCTCTTCTTCAGTCTTCTCCAGCTTCTTCAGGGCATATATGACCAGCACACTTTGTCCTTCAACGACATCAATCACCATCTGCTGAGAGTCTTCAACTTTTAGAGTGAGATTCTGAAGTGATGTTGTTGTGGATTCCATGAGTTCATCAACGTGGTCTGAGAGGATAACCATCTCATCCACTTATTCTTGAACAATCTCCTGGACATCCCTTAGCTGTGCTTGAAGAGATGGAAGGCTTTCTTCTTTGAGTGAGTGAACAGCATCACTCAGAGGAGTTAGGTTGACCACAGCTGGGGGAATTTCAAGAGTTTGAGTACCTGCATGGCAAATAGTGTTAGTTCTAACTCCCTCAGCCTCACCACCTAGGTCTCCTGATGCTTCTATCTCCATAGGGACTCCCTCCTCCTCACTCTTCTTTCTTTTCTCTTCCTCACTCTCTTTTTCAACTGCATTTTTTTCAGCCAATTCACCCTTTACAGGGATGATTGCTCTTATCTCTCCACTCTTTACAGCAGTGATCTCCACCTCATTTTCTTTTTCATTAGATTTTTCAACTACTCCAGAACCAGACACCTCAATTGACTCCTTAGCCACCACTGAGGGCTGTTGTGGGAGAGCTTCAGTAGACACCTCTACTGAGCTCTCCTGTGACAAGTTTTGTGCCTCAGTATCCCTTGCCATGGATACATCCTTGGCTGCTTCACCATCACCTTGCTTTGGTGAAGCACCTCCTCCTTGTACAATTTCTTCTATCTTCTCCTCCTCACTTTTCTCCTTCTCCTCCTCCTTCTCAGTTGCCTCAATATTTTTCTCAATATTAGCTCCTCCTTCAGCTATGGGCTCAGCTGGCTTCTCTTTCTCTCCTTCAGCAGCCTCTTCCACCTCTGTTTCCTTCCTTGCCTCAGCAATCTTCTCCAAAACCAGACTTTCAAAGATCTTCTCATCACAGAGAAGTCTGGTCTTGTGCATTCCAGCAAACTGCAGTACTTCCACTTCCTCCTTTTTCCATTCCTCTGCATTGCTGCCTCTTACAGCCAGAAGGATTTCACCAAGTCTTCTATCTTTGAGTTGGACAACGAGTCTCAGTCTCAAAAACATGGCTTTGAGTGTGGGAAAGTTGTTAAGTTCAGGGTATTTAGACTCTAAAGAGTAATCTACCTCATCCTTGAGAATATCTAGGAATGAGTACTCTTCTTCATCGTCTGAAGGAAGGGAAGGGGTAGGGGATCTGCTTTCAGTTGGCTCCTCTGGGATAGACTCCAGGTGAGTTGAGTGTGAATCAGGAGCGTTTGGTTCAGTGGAGGTTTGGTTTTGAGTGTCAGTGGATGTTGGGTTTTCATCAGTGGGGGTTGATGATGTAGGTTCAGAAGGGGTTGAGGGGATGGGTTCAGTAGGGTTTGATGGAATGGTTTCAGTAGGGATTCAGATAGGTTCAGTGGGGGTTGTTTGGGATTCACTTTCTGGCTGTTGAGAGCCATCAGTGGGGGTTTTGGTTATTTTGGAGATGCGTTTGGTTTTGGCAGGAGTGTGTGGTTTAGTTGTTTTGGGTTTGATAGGGGTGGGTGCAGGGACATCTGAGTCAGACTCAGTTGAGATAATGTTGGGAGAAGAGTCTGGGTTACCTGATGAAGATTCATCAGTAGAGTTGGTGACTCTGACTTTCTTGGAGGCACTGTCCTTCTCTGCCTCAGTAGACCTCTTCTTCTCCTTCTTAGAAGCTTTCTCTGCCTCTGCTTCTTTGTGTTGTGCCATCTTGTCACTCAACTTAACCAGCCTCTTTTTCAGCTTGGTTTTCTTCCCTTCAGTAGGGTTAGTTTCCTCTTCCTCCACTGCCTCTGGGCTCTCCTCAGCAGGCTTGATCATTCTAGTCTCCAGAGCCTTTTCAGATTTGAACAAGGCTTTGAGATTGCTCCACTTCCTATCTGGAATCCAGTCCACTCCCAGATCTACGTTCTCTATCAGATAGGAGATTTTTGTTGCAAAATTGAGCTTACTAGATAGTTGGGGAGTTTTGTCAGGTTGGAGTTTTGAGTGCTCCTTGTTCAATGCCCTAAAAAAGAACTGTTGCCAGTTGTATGGCTTCTCCTTGCTTTCCACAATTTCCTTCATCAGCCTGAGCTTGGGCTTGCTCACTTGCTATGTGCTTCCTTGGTTTCCCAGTATACATTTTCCAACAACTTCACAGAGAACATTATATACTGGTAAAAGTACATTTCTGTTCATTGTTGGACTGTATTTGACCTTCCTCTGCATAATGGTATAGACCCATTCTTCCTCTTCATCCGCGATGCAAGTATCTGGATTCGGACCTTCAGAGGGGAGATCAAACAACTCCTTCAAATCATCACCACTGACACGGATCTCCTTCTTTATCTTCTGGTGTTCAACTATTTCCATATCATCCCTCATCACCTTCTTCTTTCTCTGGAGTATTAGATGAGACTTGATCCTCGAATCAGAGTTGGATATATTATTGAAAAACTCAAGAACCTGCCTGTCAAAGCAGTTCTTAGGATGAACAGATAGAAACTTCTCTAACCCAGCAGATTTAAGCATTTCTAGGGCTTCTTTGATATGGGCAAATTCTGGTTTGGTTTCTATCTCAGGATTATCAGAAACCACAATGGGTTCATACCAGAAGTTTTCCTTATTGGTAAGGAAACTAAGATTTAGTTTTGCCATTTGAACAAAAGGGGTTTGAGAGAAAATTTGCAGAGTGTATAGGATAGATAGAAATTGTTTGCTTGAGAGTGTGTTCGAAAAAGTTCTTAGGCTGAAATTTGAGGCTTTTATATGAGAAATGAGCGGTTAGATTGATCTGAAAAATCAACGTCTGAGATTGATCTAGTTTGAGATCGTGGATAGTCTAAGAGTTTAGTGGGGAGTTTTTAAGATATCTTGACGGTTAGAAAAGAACCGCCTAAAATGAATGGTATGGATTGAAAGGGTTGGTAGCCGGAAGGTCACATCGTCCGGGTTTTAAGGCGCGTGAGATAGGTAACTGTAAAAGTAAACCTGACTTGTACAATGCGCATTAAATGCTTGCCATACCAAAATCTCTTCGAAAAAGTGTAAGAAAGATTTAATTTTCAGAAAGCACTCATTAGTAATTTTATTGAATCAAAATATATATTTTAAAAACTAAGAGGCTTTAAATTTGAAAAACACTAAGTATAAACTTTTGACCTCCACTGAGGTTCGACCTCGTCTGATATTCAGACCTCTTCTTAGATGAGGAGCTTCTTCTGAGAAAGATCCTCTTCTGAATATGAACCTCCACTGAGTTGAAGGTAACTCTTCTGAGATTCAATCCTTTCTTTACTCTCCTGGATCTAGGAGTCCAAGCTCCACTGACAACTCTTGAAACCTTGCTTCAGCCAAGGGTTTTGTGAAGATATCTGCCTTCTGTTTGTCAGTGTGGATTTTGAGCATTTTGATGTCCTTCTTCTCCACATGATCTCTGATGAAATGATGCCTTATATCCACATGTTTGCATCTTGTGTGGAGAACTGGATTTTCTGAAATAACAATTGCACTATTGTTGTCACAGAAAATAGGGACTTCATTGGCAAAGATGTTGTAATCTCTTAGTTATTGTCTTAGCCAAAGAATTTGAGCACAACAACTTCCAGCTGCCATATACTCAGCTTCAGTAGTGCTTGTGGCTACTGAATTTTGTTTCTTGGAGAACCAAGAAATTAGCTTACTTCCCAAGAATTGACAAGTGCCTGAGGTTGATTTCCTGTTAATTCTACATCCTCCATAGTCAGCATCTGAGTATCCTGTGAGTTCCAGATTATCATCTGAGGGATACCACAATCCCATATTCACAGTACCCTTAAGATATTTGAGAATCCTCTTAGCAGCTTCCAGATGACTTTTCTTGGGGTTGGCTTGATATCTTGCACAAATCCCAACTGCAAAAGTGGTATCAGGCCTGCTTGCTGTGAGATACAGTAGAGATCCAATGATAGCTCTGTAATGAGTCTGGTCTACTGATTCACCATCTTCATCTGGTTCCATCTTGGTGTTGGTGTTGAGTGGAACTCTTGCTACTTTGCTGGTCTGGCATCCAAACTTGTTGATCAGCTCCCTTGTATATTTGGCTTGATTGATGAAGATTCCTTTAGTGGACTGCTTAACTTGAAGTCCTAGGAAGAAATTCATTTCTCCCATCATAGACATCTCAAATTTTCCTTTCATTAGTTGAGAAAACTTTTCACAGAGGACTTGGTTGGGACAATAAAAAATGATATCATCCACATAGATTTGTACAAGCAAAGTGTCCTCTCCTTTTGTGATCCTGAATAGAGTTCTATCAACGCTCCCTTTGATGAAACCATGATCCAAAAGGAATTGTGACAAAGTATCATACCAAGCTCTTGGAGCCTGTTTCAGTCCATATAGAGCTTTTCTCAGTCTATATACTTTGTGACTTTCTTCAAAACCTGGGGGTTGCTCCACATAGACTTCTTCATTGAGTACTCCATTCAAGAATGCACTTTTAACATCCATCTGGTACACCTTGAATTTCTTGTGAGCAGCATATGCAAGAAATAACCTTATTGCCTCCAATCTGGCTACTGGGGCAAATGTTTCATCATAGTCAAAACCTTCAACTTGAGAGTAGCCCTTTGCAACTAGCCTGGCCTTGTTTCTGACTATGATATCATTCTCATCCTTCTTGTTCTTGAATACCCACTTGGTTCCTATCACATTGCAGTGATATGGTATGTCCACCAACTCCCAAACTTGATTCCTTGTGAACTGGTTGAGCTCTTCTTGCATGGCAATGATCCAGTTGGAATCTTGAAGTGTTTTTGCTATGGAACTTGGTTCCTGGTTTGATAAGAAACAACAAAACAAAGCACTTTCTCCATGAAAACTTCTAGTTTTGACTCCTGAGGAAGGATCACCTAGGATTTGCTCAACAGGGTGATCTGAGAGCCAAGTTCTCCTAGGTTGATGCTCTTCAGTAGAGTTTAACTCTTCTGAAGTTGAGTCACTAGATATAGGAATGAAATCGAATTCAGGAAATAAAACAGAGGGTTGAAGTCCTGAGTCATCATTCAAGGTATTCTCATTCTCAATGGTAATCTCATTGGTTCCCCCTTGAATGATGGGTTCAGTGGATGTCTCAGCTGTGACCACATCTTCATTGACATTACTTACCTCTTGAACTGGGATAGTGTTCATCAGTTCAGTTGCTTGTTCAGGAAAGCTCTCAGGTGAGCTTTGAGAGGTGGTTTGACTTTGGGTGACCTCCTTGAATTGTTGATCTTCTAAATTGTCCCATGTTGGGATGTATGTATCAACACAATTCTCAGGATAGCCTTTAGACTTGATACTCAGTCTGATTAGTCTTTTGCTAATTACCTCCTCATTCTCCTTACTCCTAGACTCAAAAGTAGATTCATCAAAGACCACATGAGGTGTTTCTTCCACAACAAGAGTTCTACAGTTGTAAACTCTGAAGGCTCTACTGATTTGGGAATATCCTAAGAAAATTCCTTCATCAGCTTTGCTATCAAAAGCTTTCAGTTGAGTTTTCCCATTGTTGTGAATGAAACACTTGCAACAAAAAATATGAAAATAGGATACCTGTGGCTTTCTGCCATTCCATAATTCATATGGAGTTTTTCCTTGATGTTTGGTTACCATTGATCTATTTTGAGTGTGGCAGGCAGTGTTGATAGCTTCAGCCCAAAATCTTTTAGGAACTTGAGCTTCTGCAAGCATTGTCCTTGCTGCCTCCTTGAGAGTTCTATTTCTTCTTTCAGCTACTCCATTTTGTTGTGGTGTTCTTGCAGCTGATGTCTCATGTGAAATACCTAATTCTTTGCAATAATCAGATATAATAGAATTAATGAATTCAGTGCCCTTATCTGATCTTATCTTTACAATATTTAGGCTCTTCTCATTGCTAACTTTCTTCAGGAGCTCTGGCAGCCTCAGTTGAGTCTCCTTTTTGCTTGCAAGGAATATCACCCATGTGTACCTGGAGAAATCATCAACAACAACAAGTGTATACTTTCTCCCATTGATACTTACAGGGGTTACTGGACCAAAGAGATCCATATGTAACAGTTGAAGTACTCTGTCAGTAGAGGTTGCTACTTTGCTTTTGAAAGATGCCTTTACTTGCTTTCCCTCCTGACATGCTTTGCAGATATGTTCTTTGTTGTATACTTCATTTGGCATTCCTTCTACCAGTCCATGTCTTGCTATCTTGTTCATCATCTTGAAGTTCAGATGACTTAGCCTTTTGTGCCATAACCAATTAGTGTCAGTTGAGCTCTTAGCAATAAGATATGCATTGGGTGTGCAAGACTTCCAATCTGCAAGATAGACATTTCCCTTTCTTGACCCAGTTAGTAGTACCTGTTGTGAAGATATATTCTTAACAAAACACAGGTTAAATGAAAATTCAACACTGTATCCTTTATCACAGAATTGACTTATGGACAGAAGATTATGCTTAAGTCCACTGACAAAGGATACATTGCTTACCCTTACTGAGCCAATGATTAAAGTACCATAACCTTTAGTGGCTCCTTGTGAGTTGTCACCAAAGGTGACTTGTGGACCTTCTTTCTCAACAAATTCTGTCAGGAGATCTTCGTTGCCAGTCATGTGCCTAGAGCATCCACTGTCCAAGTACCAGACTGAAGATTTAAGAGCATCTCCTGTGTTGAGGTCCACTGAGCCCTGTAATCACAAATCAAGCTTTAGGTACCCATTTGGTGTTGGGTCCTACCAGGTTAGTTGTACCTTTCGGAATCCAAATTTGCCTCACAGTTCTAATCACTTTAGATTGGCTAATTTGTCTTCCATAAACATCTACATAGATTGTTATCTCCCTAGGTGCCTTGGGAGTAAACTTTCTATGGGTGTCAGCCTTTGAAGGAACAGGAACCTTCTTTACATTCTTTCTCTTCGGCTTGGGTGCACCTGATCTTGGTTTTTGTTGATAAAGGTATGAAGGACCTTTTCCTTTAGGCACAATAGGAATATGTCTTCCATATGAGTCATTCTTTGAGGACTGCTCATGCCTGGGTGCTTTCAGCTGAGGTTGCTTCATCTGTGAAGACCTCGGCTGATAGTACCTCTGCTGAGATCTAGTTTGATAAGCCACCTGAGCCTTTCCATTTGGTTTTGGCTTAGATTGACTTTTCTTTTGAGTGATCTCAGCTGGTCTTTTTCCTTTATCCATAGTCTGTGGTTGAAATGTCACAGACTTGACAAAAACTCTCTTTGTGCCACTTGAAGAAGCAACACTCAGAGGACCTTCTGAAGGTTTTGGAATAAAGCCTATTCCACACTTGTTATTAGGATTGATTTGAAAATTTTGAATTTCCTCTATGGCAAGAGAGGGTTTGTTTAGAGCATCAATCATTTTTAACAAGGTCTCTTCAGATATTTGTAAGACATCAATTTTCAGGAGAGATTCTTTTATTTGGCTTACCAATTTTAAATTCTCTTCAGTTAACTTTGTCTTAGATTCATTGAGATCTTTTATCAGTTGATTTCTACCATTTTCTTGACTCCTGAGGGTTTCCACCTCTTTTATCAGTTCAATGGTAGATTTGGCTGAGTTCAGATCTGTTTGATTCCCAGACTCAATTAACTTGGAGTTTTCACTCAAGAGTTGTTTGTTCTCATCTTGAAGATAGAAACTTGCTTCTTGCAACCTTGAGAAATCAATCATCAACTGTTCCAAAGCGGACTGAAGATTGAGTTCCTCAGTTGACTCTGAGCTTAGCTCAGGTGTGTGTTCTAGAGAAATGGATGGTTTAGATTGTACCTCAGGTTCTTCTCTTGCCATGAGGCACATGTCATCATCACTGCTGTCAGAGAACAGTCCATCAGATGACTCCAGATTTTCATCCACATCCTCAGCCACCATGGCTTTCCTTTCTCCATATCTTCTGTATCTTTTGGCTTGCCTTTCCTTTCTTTCTTTTGTGCTCAGTTGAGGACAATCATATTGAAAGTGTCTAATCTTCTTGCACTGAAAACACCTGTTGGCATCATCATTCTTTTCCTCAGTGGATTCTCTGGTCTTTGATGATGATCCTTCAGCCTTGGTGTAATTCTTGTATTCCTTCTTCTTTTCCAGCTCAGATGAGCTTTTCTCTCCTTCTCTGGTGGTCTTTTGTGGATAACTTCTACCTTCCCTGTTATCCCTGTAAAATCTTTTATACTTGCCAAAGCGGCTGTTAAGTTGTTCAAACCTTCTAGCCATCAGGCTGAGTTCCTCCTGCATCTCAGCCTTGCTTTGAGACTTGCTTGCCTTTGTACTCTTCTGAGGCTTTGGGGATTTTTGGCTCAGACTCCTTGGCTTTGAAGGCTACTCCCTTCTCAGCTGAGGTCTCATCAGGAGCCCTTTTCCTGTTCAGATCAAACTCATAAGCCTTGAGTTCAGAGAATACCTGTTGCATAGACATGCTGGATAGATCCTTGGTATTCTGCATCATCACAGAGTACACATCCCATCTTGAGGTTAGACCTCTCAGGATCTTTAAGGCAACCTCCCTTTTGGTATAGACTTTTCCCAGAGAATTTATCTCATTCATGATGTCAGTGAACCTCCCATCAAGCTGGTCAATGGTCTCAGTGGGCTCCATGGTGAACTGCTCATACTTTTGAACAGCTACTGAAAGTTTTTTCTCCTTTATCTTGTCAGTTCCTTCACACATGAGAGCAAGAGTGTCCCATAGTTCCTTTGCAGTTTTGCAGTGGATCACTCTTCCCATTATAGAATCTGGAATAGTGGTGTAGAGAATGTTCATGGCTATGAAGTTGAGGTTGTTTCTCCTCCTCTCATCTGCAGTGAAGTTATCTTCATCCTTGGGCCATTCTTCTCTAGGATCTGCAATAGTTTCAGTTGTAGTTCTGGGGTTAGGTGTCATAAAAACAAATGGACCTTTAGTAATAACCCTCAACATTTCATCATGCACACAGGCAAGATGAGCTCTCATTCTGATCTTCTAGAAGTCATAGTTTTCCACTGAGAATTGTGGAAGCTTGTGATGAGACATATGGTTCAAGGGATTAACACCCATGTTGTTCTCTGCTGGTGGTGCTACCCTAGCTGCATTGTCAGCCATAGTATATAAACAAGTTTATCAAAAGATCAATTCAGGTGACCTTGAAAAAATACCTTAAAGCACAAGGTATACTTAGAACAATGGTCTTTTGAACCACTGCTCTGATACCAATTGTTGGTCCCGAAACGAGTAAACAGGTGTATGGGGGGGGGAATACACTTGTGGTTACAAATTAAAACTTCTTTTAAAACTTATCAGGTTACTTAAGACAGTAGCTCGTTAGTGGACTTGAGGTCTGCTGAGAGTTACTTTGTGAAAGCTTACTGAGATAATACCTCCACTGGAAGCTCAAGACTTTCAGTTGAACTACTATCTAATTAGCTTTCAGATGCGGATTAGTGAGCCCTTTTAGAAAACTTGTTTTACTTTGATAAACTTTGAGATTAACACACACTTAGGAAAGCAGATAATAAGAACACAAGGTATAAAGTGGTTCAGAGAAGAATCTCCTACGTCCACTATCCTGATCAAACAGGAGAATTCCTTTCACTTGGAATTCCTTGTGTTATAGTGCCAAGGTGCACTGATCAACTAATCCTCTCTTAGGATGATTGATCACTAGGAAATTCCAGGTCCTAGTTCCCAAAACAAACCAGCATTCAGACTGATACAACAATCAGCTTACTAACACCACTTAACACTAACTCTCAAACTAAACACTGAGTAGGGTTTTGAGTAGGGTTTTGGTTCCAACTATTTTGAGATAATCTTTACAAGTTTAGCTCAAGGCTTAGGATTGGATTATCTCTTTCTAAGATTTGGATATAACTTTTAAGCTTGGTTACAGAAGGTTTGTTAGGCTCTCTACAAATGTGAAACACTTGGGAAACAAAGGTAATTTCGAGTGCTTCTGAATGTTATGAATGTAGAGATAGCTTTGATCTTGTGAGTTTCCCGTGCATAGAAATGAGCACGTCCTTCTGTATTTATAGGCTTCCTTGAAAATCTTCCCGTTGGATTTGAATCTTCTCAAGTAAGTCTTTTTGTATCTGATTGGCTCAAACGGCTCTATTTGAAGCTTTAAGTCTTGTCAAGAAATAGCTGAAAGACCATGCCTGTTCACCAACTTTCTGTAGATTGCTAGAGAAAGACTTTTGGTACTTGTCAGGCTGGGGCAGGTCGGCTGTCAGTAAAGTACACTGACGTGTCATCTTCTCATTGGACCTTTAGTCTGCATGCGCAGATTCTTGTCTTGCTTTAAGGTGGAACTCCTCTGAGAGAACCTTCTTATTCCTTCGTTTATTGTAAGCTTCACTGAAATTCGTTTTGTCTTGTTCCAACCAGATTAACTAACAACTTTTAATATGTTTAGCATAGAATGTGCATTGTTAGTTACCATCAGTGGACCTTGGTCCTCTCCTGATAGTTTTAGTCTTAGTGAGAATGTACTTAGAAAACATTCAAGACTTAGACCTTTTCCTCAGATTACTTGTCTTCAGCGGACTTCACTTCAGCAGACTTCATTCTTAAATACACTCTAACAATTACTAATTGCACTTCAGTTCCTTAACAATTGAACTGTTTTACTAAGCACTAACTCTACTGAATAATTTACTTACAAATCATCTTAGGAGGAACATTTTGGCATCTAATCAAAACATAAGTCTTATACATTTTCCCAACAAATACTACTTTATCATCATTCACCACTCCTAAGACTATTTTATTCATTTAAATATTATATTTCAACTCTCTCATTAAACCCTATGTAAAGTCAAACGGGAAAATAAAATCGGGACAGATTGAGTATAAAATTTATATAGTTTTTAAAAATTCAACGCTTATCAAGTTTAAAATTTTAAAAAATTTAAACTCTTATTTTAGATTTGAATTTTATTTTTTACATATTTAATTTATTATGTATATCAAATTTAAAATAGTAGAAATGCCATTATTTTGATGTAGTACATTAAAAATAGAGAGAATAAGTTTTTTTTGGCAAAGTATTATATGAAAATAGTTCATGATAAGCTTATCATGAAAATATTTTAAAGTATCATTAATCTCATCGGGAGTATCATTAATCTCACCAGGGGTATCATTAGTCTGAGTTCAAGAAAATTGTTTTAAATTTTTTTGAACTCAGACTACTGATACCCCTGACAAGTTTAATGATACTCCTGCTGAGATTAATGTTACTCTAAAACTATTTCATGCTAAGTTTATTATGAAGCGTTTTCATATAAAACCTACTCGTTTTTTTTTCATCAATTTCACAAATTACGATTTTAGTCCTCCGAACATTCAAATATTGAAATTAATTCTTCTAACTTTCATAATTTCAACATTTTCCTCTTATGGCCTGTTACATCAGGCAAACCTTCAAGTCATATGCTGCCTTGACACTTATTTATCTTTTTTTTTTATTACAATAAAATTCTATGTGAAAGTGTTTTAATTTATGGTAAAGTATACAGTGAAAATATACATTAACCATTTAAAAAATATTATTATTTGCCTTCACTAAAATATATTAGTTATTTTTACTGAAGGACATTAATTTTGGAGGATATTAATCGTTTTCACTGAAGGGTGCATACAGTATTAATTGTTTAACTAAATAATATTAGTTGTTTTCACCGAAAAATATTAGTTGATGGGTACACAATTATGATTTGTTTGCTTTGATGTATATGATTGATAAATAATTATATTTCATTCATTGGACAATTTGTCCAACCCTCTTTATGTGTCAATTATCCCTCTAACCATTTATCCCGAACATCTATTACATAAATCAAAATGCATGATAAATTAAATTAAAATATCAATCCCCCTAATCCAATAATATTGGTATTAATTGTTATATTAAAAAGTATTGTAATATAATTTTTCAAAAAAAAAAAAGTATTGTAATATGGTTTATTCATAAACCAATTTCGCTCGATCTACATATAAATATACTCTTTATTTGTTGCTAATATGTCGTTGTATATACTAAAAATTCATTTAAAAAATTAAACAACAATTCTAATTATTCACAAAATTACAAAGCCAACGCCACTATCACATTAAATTATTAATCAATGAATAAAATTGAAAGTTAATCAAATTAAATAGATTGAGTCAGATTTGTTTTTAATCCTACTGTTCATCTTCATCCCCTTTTCTCTTTGTTCTTATCTTCACCCCAAATATCAAATTAAAATAAAATGGAGAGTTTGATTAACTCATTCTATTCTCTAATAACCTTGCTTTGGAGCGACAATCTGGTGAACAGATTTGCTGGCGATAAAAAACATAGCGCCGAGGTCCGATATTGGTCCTTATCAAATATCCGGCGAGAAATATTTAATGAAATAAAATGATGAGATCAAATCAACTCCTATGAACAAATAAACTCCCCAATCGCAAGAGAATCAAGAACAACCAAAAACAACATTAAATTGCAGATTAAGCGTCCAAATTTTGAAATTAAAATCCACAAATTCACAAATCTGCAATTGAGATTGAAATCAGGTCACAATTGAAACTCACAGAATGTTGAATTGAAATCACAATTGAATCTACAAACTCACAAATCTACGATTGTAATTGAAATTCATAAACTCACCAAATCATAATTGAAATCTGCAATTGTGCGCTGATAAGTGGGAGTGTAAGAGATGGGAGGTGAAGGGAGAAGCCACTCTTGGCGATGACGGCGCCGGATCAGTTGCAAAATCCCAAACAATTCCTTATGTGGGCGCAGAGCGAATAGCAGTGAGGAATTGGAAGAGTTGCAAGCAATGAGGGAATAGCGAGACATAGGCAAATGGGCGGGAAATAGAAAATTACAGTTTTGCCCAAACTATTGTGTTTTTATATATATATAGATATATAGATATAGATTTTTTTATACCTATAATATCGTTTTTACTATTAATACTTTGTACTCTATACAAAACTTAACTTACATAATTAACAAAATATTAGTTGAATCAATAATATAATTAAGTACATTTAGTGTGGTGTAAAGATAATATTATAATTAAATAAATTTCGAATCTTTCCATATTATAATTACATTTATCATCCTTACATATTAGTTAACTTAATATGATTAACTAATCAGTCAAGGATATATATTTGCTAATTATAATGAAAATCAGGTCAACCTTACTCTTTTTGCCCAAGTTTGATAATTTATTTCTTATTGCCCCATCTCCCACAATTTCAGTATTATCTAATGAATCATAAATTCTTCTAATTTTATTTACAAAATTTATAGGAAGTGGGGATATGTAAATTATGGGTTCATAAATGAAATTTCCATATAACTTTACCATTGGATATCATTACCGATATTTAAGGAATTAGTTCATCTAATCTTTACAGATTATAATGAATTACATCTATCATCTTTACATATTAATAAAATTAATATGATTAATTAATTAGTCAATGATATATATTTGTTGATTATAAAGAAAATCAGGCCAACCTTACTTTGTTTGCCTAAGTTTGATAATCTCTTTCTTATTGCCCCATCTCCTACAATTTCAGCACTATCTACTGAATCATAAATTCTTCTAATTTTATTTACAAATTTTATAAGAAGTGGGTAGGGTTGTAAACGAATAAAAAAAATTGGTTCGGTTTGATATTTGTATTCGAAATTCGGTATTCGTATTCGAAATTTTATAATTCGAATTCGGGTACAAATAATTTTTTTGATTCGATTAGTTATCAAATACAAATACAAATACTATGATATTTGATTCGATATTCGTAAATATTCGGTTAAATATATAATTACATAATTATATATTAATAGTAATAATAAATATAATTATTTATAAATTTAAGTTCATTATAATTATTTTAAGGATATTAACCTTTATAACTTCATCCAACAAGTGGGCTTGTAGGCAATTCTTAATTAAGTATTTTAATTAAAAACATATAATGTAATTTAATTATTAAAAAACTTAACTAATTAAAAAAGAATTGTAGTTCAACACTCTTAATTTGATTATTAAAGTGTTTTTCCATGAATTTGATAAAAAAAAAATTCATTTACGTATTTGATTATGTTATGCAAATTTTTAAGTTTATAATGAGATTGTGAATTCAAACAATGACAATTTTGAAATGAATATTTGAATATTGGCTAAGTATTATGTGAATAATACTCACGGTAACTATTACCGTGAACAACAAATTTCTAATATCTGACGTAGTGGTATAACTCAAGTCAAATGGTTAAAATTCCACTACCTATGATACAAAGGTCGTGGGTTCGAGCCACACCTTTATCGATAAAAAATATTAATACCTTATGTTGAAATAACTACCACCTTTAGTGAGAATAACTAATACCACTTCAACTAATAGCTTTAATAAAAAAACTAAATACTATTTGGAGCTGATAATTTTAGTGCAATTCACTGATACTTTTAGTCTAATTTACTAATACCATTCAAACAAGTTTCATTGTGAATATTATTCACATAATACCTTCTCTTGAATATTATTTGTTAGGAACATACTTGAGAAAAAAAATCTATTCGAATATTCGACTCAAATATTCGTATATTTTCTAATAATTCGATATGAGTTTCAAATCAAATATAAATCACATTTACTATTCGAAAAATATTCGATTCGAATTCGATATTCAAAATAATTTTACGAATACGAATTCAAATATTGTGGTATTCGATTCGATTCGTTTACATCCCAAAAGTGGGAATGAGATATGTAAATTATGGGTTCCTAAATGAAAATTTCCATATAATTTTACCATCATTGTGTTGTATTAACGATGATGGAATATTATTACCGAGATTTAAGGAATTATTTCACAACTATATTTTCTTATATTGAAGATATGTTCAACTTTATAATAACAATTTAAAAATTTTACAAAAAAAAAAAAAATCAATTCTAATGAATCAATAACATCAGCAGATATGCTTTAACTAAAATACAGCTAAAAAATTAGGTATGTGATAATAAATTTCTGTATTTGAAAGTTTTTTTAAGGTCTTAAATTGAGCCAACCAAACAAAATTAGTTATATAATACAAATGTAATCTTATAATATTTCTTTTGAATATAATCCTATAATCAATTTTTGCTCTAAAGCTGATTCAAACAATACCAAATCTTTAGGTCTTATTTTGTTGATCAGATAAATTATTATATTTGATGCTAAATGATACATGTATTTAACTAATAAAATTATAAAATATATATTTACACTGATATTGAACTAAATAAGATAGAGGCAAGATATGTTCGCATACCAACGATATAGCTAATTAAAGGATTAATTGCAAATAAAATCACAACCTTTTTGCAAATTGCAATCTAATCTAAACTTTTGAATCTTTGCAAATAAAACTCAAATTTAATGTTTGGTTGCAATTTGAACCATCAACAAATTTTTTTACGGTCCGAAAATGATGTTTCACCTACCTAACAATGAATAAGTATTTGTATTAATATGTTTAGATTAGTTTGGATGACAATGCATAATTAATCATTACGTTTGGGCAGATTGAAATTGGACTTTTAGTTGGAATTGCTAACAAATTACAAATTGAAGTTTTGTTTGCAACGATTCAAAAGTTTAGATTAAATTTCAATTTGCGAAAAGGTCGGGAATTTATTTGCAATTAACCCCTAATTAAATAAACAATTAAGCATAAAAATTTATCAACTAAGCGTAACTGAGACAGAATCAACGATTACTTATATTGATTTATTCCAGCTATTAAGAAGATAACTAGTACATATCATACATATGACCCCTATTACAATGTGTAATAATGAAGATTTGTCATTACACTCAGAATGTTAGTCGACTTTGTGCTTAAGCATAACCAGAAGCACAATGGATTTATCATTGTTGGGATCCAGAAAAACGGTCGAATTAGCAGCAAGGCTCTTCTTGTATATTGTTGACAGCGATTTCGTGAGGATCTCGCCGTCGGGTTCCTAGCGGGCAGGATTTACGTATTTATGATAACTGAAAGTAGTAAAAGTAAGAGTAAATGAGCTCTCAAGAGTAGATTTGCAATAAATGAGTTGTGTTCTATATTTGGGCATTTAAGACCCTATTTATAGTGTACATGGTGGAGTTCCCCACCTTGGGTTGGTATGCCCGTGGGCCCCTCCTATTCCTAGCTGAGAGGTCATGAGTGGCTACAGCCTCTCTCTATGGACCAATGGGGAGGCGCCACCTGGCTCTACTGCCTTCTACTGATGGGACTTGATCTAACTACCTACCCTGACACTGTTGCATCCTCTGACTGATGGCACTGGACGTATCCTCACAGCTGGCGAAACCAGGGATCGGGTAGACGGGTATACGTGTATCTGGGTATCGGGTAGGTGGCGGGAACCCTGGGGATCCTTCCCCGGGGAGCGGGTAGAGACCGCCCCAGAGCTCGCCGCTGGCTGACCGACCTTTGGTTCACATAACAAGTACCCTTCCCGATAGCTCCTCGGGGTCTTCGTCGGGTAGGCCTGGTACCCTACCCGTCTACTCGGCTGAGCCCGACGATAGGATTTTCCCGCCCGTGAGCCACTTTGGTCTGATGGGTTGAGCCCGTTACCCGAATAGTCGGGTAATATATGTCGTGTGTAACATATATATAGGTCGAGCAATTCATCAATGATTTCACCTCCAAACTGAAAAGTAAGCGATCTTTCAGATGCTCCTGCAAGAAATAACAAAAAAAAATAGACCATTAACAATAATTCCTTTCAAAATAAAATTTCTCGATTTCATCATAACCAAAAATATAAAATATAAAATACATAAAAAAAACCCAAATGCAATACGTACGAATGATGAATGGATGAGCAATAAAAAAATGTATATATAGGCAAACGAAAAATGTAACGGCCACACTAATTAAAGGCAGTCATTAAAACAATACCAAAATAAAACCATAACAATGAAAAAATTATTCAACCACACTAAATGCAACTTAAAGACAAACATTAAAACAATACCATAAAAATGTCCATAGCGATCCAATGGCTAATATGAAAACTACAAAAAATGATCGATGGACGAAATCAATTGGCGCCTAAACTATTTAAGGAAATCATTTTGCTATTCTATATTTATTTATGATGTATGCAGATTCCAATGTTCCTATGATATCATGATGTATGCAAATTTTAATAATTTAGCAATAATTTATTATTTTTTTTCCATTCTTTTGTGATTTGTTTGATGATATGGTTGTATATTCAAATAACCCGGATTTGATATATGCCCACTGGTGGGCATAAACTTATATGTCCACCGCGAATGTGATAATGACACGTAAGCAAATTTAAGTAATCAATTAAAATAATAGGGGGGCCCCTATTTAAATTTGCTTACGTGTCATTATCACATTCGTGGTGGGCATATAAGTCATGCCCACCGGTGGACATTATATCAAATCCGTCAAATAACCTATGCAGATTTAAGTTTTGTTAAGATTTTGCAAGATTTTTCCCAACTATATTATATTTTATAAATATATCTTATTTCATAAAAATTGGTATTATCCTTTTTAAATATTTTGGCCAATTATCAAGGATCGTTTTTTGTTTAACGGATGTAATTTTTAGTTGGATTTTGCAAGATTTTTCCAATTGTCATATATTTTATAAAAATAAGTTTTTATTTTAATTGTTTTGGCCGATAATGAAGAGATGAGGTATGTGTATAACGGTTACGACCAAATTTTTAGAGGAAGTTCCGGTAATTATGCAATTTCAAATTGAATGCATGTAATTGATTATGTAAAATCGGTCAACTATATGCATGAGAATTCAAGTGCACAAAAATATTCCGACTTTCAATTTCGAATGTATGCAACACTAGTGTTAGACCCGCGAGTATCGCGGGTTCGTAATTCATCATAACATATTTTCACCAGTTTTTAAAAAGTTAATTTTTTCAATACAATTTACGTTTTTATTCCATAGCAACAACATATCGTTAAATTATAAATGATGCAATAAATATATGAGATGTATTATATTCGTCCACACATAGAAAACAAATATTGAGTCTGTAACGCCCCGAATCCAGAATATATTAATTATATCGGATTCGAAGTGTTATTGTGATCAAAAGTCCGAACTATAAAATTTTTGAAGGAAATATAACGGAAATGAGAGATGATGAGTTTTTATGCAGCTGAAGAAATGGGTAGAATAATTTTAATAAGTATCTTACACACATATATGTGTACATACACAATAGTATCAACAGTAATGTTTTATTTAAGTGGGGAACTCCGTGTCATCTCTATTACTGTCCTTGCTCCACGAAATCATAATCTGCAAGGGGTTGGGAAAATGGGGCGTGAGATTTGAATTCTCACGTATGGGTGATTTGCAACGTCATGGGATTGGTAAATCCGAAATATATTAAATTATACTCATTAATAAAGTAATTAATTTATTTAAGCAGTTGACATAATAATACAAACATCATATATCATACAAATAACAAGTTCACATAATAATCAGTTGGGCACAACAGGTTTCACATCATATAATTGAAATATCACAAGTTGGTTCACGTTAAGGCAAAGCCCAAAGCATAATCACGTATTGTCACAAATTGTCAAACCATATTCGTATGATCATTCCACTTCCAACACAGTTACTCTTTTCAACTCCAACCATCAACAGTCTTGATTCCGAGGGCATCCAACGACAGCGTCCCCGGAGACCGGAAAATAATCAACAACCTTGATTCCGAGGGCATTCAACAACAGCTCCCCCGGAGGTCGGAATCCAATCTAAATCAACAACCTTTATTTCGAGGGCGTCCCCGACAGCTCCCCGGAGGTTGGAAATCAATACTTACATCACAAATCCGTAATTACTGACTTTCCATAAAACTGACACAACAAACTTCACTGAGAAAAATACTTGACTGACAACTGAACTGATTCATGCTCACGTAAGGTGTTTACTCATGCAGTGGTGATCGATTCACAAAATAACAGATATTATATAACATATAGTTATATCACATAATCCAAACAATTATATAGATAGGTGTTACATTTATGTTGGATTAGATATTTTTGATTTGATTTAATCGAGTTCAGGAAATACCGGCACGACGTTATTATTAGCAGATCAATCAACAGATCATCACCCACATGTTCATTCCGAATTCTGAAAATGATGTGTAGACAGACGGTCGAAAACCTCGTGTGCGTTCCAACTAGTACCGAATCGAGTCCCAAATCGGGCAGCCTAACGGCGTAGTTCGGTGACTCGTCGAATAAAATGGACGGCCTGACGGCATCGATTGGGATATCGAAAAACGGATTTGAACAGCCTAACGGCGTCGATTGGGATTTCCAGAAATTCCGGCAGCAGCGGCTCCAATTTGTGGCGTCATCTCAATCGATAATTAAACGGAAAGGGTTAGGGTCGATCGAAATTAAATAGAACTGAAATTGAAAAAGGGGGATTGCTAATTTCTTACTGGAAAGAAAAAAAGAGGCGGCGGCGTTGTGCTGAAACGACGGCGGCGCTGGGCTGAGGAAGTGTGACGGCGGCGCTGGGCTGAGGAGAGCGGCGCTCGCGTCTTGGAGGAGGCGAGACATGGCGGTGCGGCGCCGTTCGAAGAGGCGGCGGCGGTCGCTGGTGGTGGAGGCGACGCTGGAGGCGGAGCACGGCGGCGTGAAGGAGGAGGTGCGTCGATCGATCGGAGCAGAGGAGCGGCGACGGGGCTCTAGCGAAGGACAGAGGCGGCAGCGCTGGTGGCTCTTCGCCGTGAGGGAAGGAGGAGAGGCGATTCGCGGCCGATTGAGGAAGGAGGAAGAAGACGCGTTCTTCTTCTGGAGAGAGAAAGAAATATGGGTTTGTGAATTTTGGAAAGCTGAGAGTGAAATTTGGGAATTGAAAGAGGGAGTATACGGTTTTGCTTAATTGGAGAGAGAGAAGGGATAATTGATTTGATTTTTAATTTCTTAGTTAATTAATTTTAAAGAAGGAAAATAATATGTGGTTGATTAATTTTCTAATTAATATTAATTCAAAAAGAAAATAATTTATGTGGCCAGAAACTAACCCCCTTTAATTCTGATATTTTCGTTCCCACTTGATACGGTTTAGGGATCATTTGGTTCACGAGATTAATCCCGAATTGAAAATTAATACAGTTTTAAAATTCGAATAATATTTTATTGTATTTTAATTATTCTCAATAAATTATACGGATCGAAATCCTAATTTCAAACTTGAATATTTAATTTCTCGTAGTCCTTTATTCGTTTTGAAAGATTTAATTCTTTCGACGAATTTAGGAATTTGTAAAAAGGGTATATATTTAAATTACACAAAAGCACACAAAATAATAAAATAAAAAGAAACAAAGATAATAAAATAAAATAAGGGTTCTAGGAATATAAAAGGTATAAAACGGGACGGGGTATTACATCCTCACCCCCTTAACAGAATTTCGCCCCCGAAATTCAGCTTCTAGGTATTGCTTAGTATTGAGGGCATTTGGTTAGGACTTCATCCTCTATTTCCCAAGTTGTTTCTTCTTTCTCGTGTCGGTTCCACTGGACTAGAACTAATGGTATCTCTTGATTCCTTAATAAGTGTAACTTCCTTCCTAGGATAGTAACTGGAACTTCTTCATAAGTCAGGTCACAGCTTAAACCTTAATCTATACGACTAATAACAGGGTTTGGATCGCTTATGTACTTCCTGAGTGTAGATATGTGGAACACATCATGCACTCGTGATAACTCTGGTGGTAGTGCTAAGCGATAAGCCACATCCCCGATTCTATTCAGGATGTCAAATGGCCCATTGTATCGCGACTTTAGCTTACCTCTTTTACCAAAACGGATTAGACCTTTCATTGGTGCCACTCGGAGAAATACTTTATCACCAATGTCGAATTGTAAATCTCTTCTCCTAGCGTCCACATATGACTTCAGACGGTCTGTTTCCGTTTTGATTCTTCCTTTAATCTTTGCGACTATCTCAACCGATCTTTCAACTAGTTCGGGTTCGAGAATCTTTCGAATTCCAACTTCATCCCAACAAACTGGTGATCTACACCTTTTCCTGTAAAGTGCTTCGTACGGTGCCATTTGTATTGTCGCCTGATAACTGTTTTTATATGCGAACTCTACAAATGGCAGGTGGCTCTTCCAACTTCCTGCAAGATCTAGAGCGCAAGCTCTCAGCATACCTTCGAGTGTCTGGATAGTTCCTTCCGATTGTCCGTCAGTCTGCGGGTGGTATGCGGTGCTGAATTTCAATTCAGTACCCAAGGCTCATTGCAGACTTCCCCAGAACTTAGAGGTAAAACGGGATCTCTATCGGACACTATCGAGACTGGTACACCGTGCAGTCTAACTACTTCTGCTATGTATAGTTAGGCGAGCTTGTCCAACGTATACGTCATTATAACAGGGATAGAGTGGGCAATTTTCGTAAGTCTATCTACGATAATCTAAATGGCATCGTGATTCTTCACCGTTTTCGGGAATCCGGTGACAAAATCCATAGTGATGTTCTCTCATTTCCACTCTGGCATCTCCAGAGGATGCAACAACCCTAGAGGTCATTGGTGATCTGTACAATACTGTGTGGAGAAATCTAGGTTTAGGATGAACTGGTACTATATCTTACTCCACTCAAAAAGTTTTGTCTAACTACTTACTCTAAAACTTCTGGTCCAAAAAGGGTGGCTTAGTGGAGAGGTTTGATTTTTGAAAGGTCCTCCATTAGTTAAAACCAAAATAACTTCTCGGTTTTCTTGGTCGACTAAGTTTGTTGTCACTCTACCTAATCTAACACTTAGAAGGTCTTCTAGTCCTCAAACATGCAAACTTTTCTTCCTACATAGTTGCAAATTTTCCTCTACTTCGAAGTCTACTATGTATCCCATAGGTAAAAAAAATCAATTGTCCTTTCTTTTTCAACTAAAGTATTCCCATAACATATAAATGTTAATCTTAACACGTAAGACTTAAGATCACATCTAGCTTACTCATTCCACAAAAGGGCTCTACTTAAGCTTAAAATCTTATGTTATCCCAAAAGAAAGTAACTATGCCCATGTTTCATATTCCTTCTTATGCATAAAACTAGTTTGTTTTCAATAACGTCTAGCTACTCAACTTAAGAACGTGTAGTTCAGTTTCTCTTTAATGTTCATCCAAGTCCATCTCCAATCAATTAACTCAGTTTAGGTTCTCATTGTATTCCTAAAAAAATTCACTTTCACTTAAGGTCTATTCTTCTATACTCTATATCCTCAAATTTTCTTAAATTCTTAGACACAAGGGAGTGAGATGTTCTAGTACTAATCGATACATAAGCAGTTGATCCAAAATTCACACTTGCTAAATTTGGAATAAAACTTCTCTCGTCTCATTGTCTTTAAGATTGCCTTAAGATGTTCTTCGTGTTGCTCTTTGTCCTTAGAGTACACAAGAATGATGACGAATTGGTCCAGGTACGGATGAAACACTCTATTTATCATATCCATGAAAATTGTCGGAGCATTTGTTACTCTGAAAGGCATCATGGTGAACTCGTAATGTCCATATCGAGTTCGGAATGCTGTCTTCGGGATATCCTCGCTCTTGACCTTTAACTGGTGGTAACCAGACATTAGATCGATCTTTGAGAATACGGTAGCATTCTTCAATTGGTCGAACAAGTCTTCTATCCTCGGAAGAGAATATTTGTTCTTAATGGTCAGTTGATTGAGACCTCGATAGTCTATGCACATACGGAAAGTTCCATCTTTCTTCTTTACGAACAACACGGGTGTTCCCCATGGTGATGCACTATGCCTGATGAACTTCTTTTCAAGCAAGCCTTGCAGTTGTTCCTTCAGTCCTTTTAATTCCTTTACCGTCATTCGATAGAGTGCTTTAGATACTGGTGCTGCCCCAGGTATCAAGTCGATGGAGAACTCTATCTGACGATCAGGAGGTAACCCGGTTAATTCCTCGGGAAACATGTCAAGATATCCATCCACAATTGCACCTTGATGCGCAATTTGTCGTCTTTCTCTCCTGCTGAGATGTGGACGAGGTAAGCTTGGCATTTCTCTTTTCATAATATTACTGCAGCTTAGATTGCTGATATTACTCGGGTTTTCTTCTTGGTCTTGATTTCACGAAATATGATGCGTTGACCATTACGGGTTTCGAGGTCGATCTCACGTTCTGCGCATTTTATTATCGCTTCGTCCTTTGTTAAATAGTCAATGCCTAAGATTATGCCAAAGATTTTCATCTCAAGGGTGTGAAGATCGGACTCTATCAGGTGATCGCTTAGCGTTAGGGGTAAACCTCAAATTCGGTCCTTAATTTCCATAGTAGTTCCAGACATTTCTTAGCGCGGCCTGCTGAGGTGGCTTAGGTTCAGCCTGAGAAGGTGAGTTCTGTCCTATAGGATTCACTGATATAGTAATAGGGTTAACGTGAGGTCGTCCACGTCTACGTTCTGGTGCAATTCTAAAGGTGGTTCTAATCGGAAAAGAATAATATTGTTACGATATGTATAGGTGCGAGAAAGTTATAAAAACATAATCGGACTAACCAAAATTAACACAAAACGTTCACTGAAAACACGTGTGGTACGTAATTCACCAGCTGCGCATTGGGGCCCCAATGGTACAGTGCTCACATTCGCACAGTATTCTAGGAACTAGTAATGTGTCATTAAGTGATAATCAGATAAAATATGACATTTAATATATAAAGCAAGTAAAACATATTGACAAGTAGTGAGCACATAATAAGTATATATATATATATATATAAAAGTTTTGGCCCTACGGAGGTCAGTCTCCTTACATTACGTCATAGAATACAAAAGGCTTCTAAGTATAATTCTAACGCATCGTATCCTTGCATTAGTACGGACTACGAGCGACAAAAGGAGCGGGTTGGAGCTACGCTGCTATGGTCTAAGTAAAACGTTCATACGTCTGACTACTACTATATGTCAGGAAAGGGTGGCACGTCTATGTTGTACGTATTTGTGACTACATCAAAAAAATAAATGTTTAAAAGGATTTGATCACTCTGACTGATCTGTACTATCATACGGAAATACCCATCGTCGGCTTTTCTAGGTATGTCTCCAAGTGAAATGTGGGGTCGTTGAACTGGGTCTTCTATTCTCGTCCGTTCGAGTAGTCTTACAGCGATAGGACGGAGAACAACTCAGTAACCCCTCTGGCAAAATGAATCACGGCTGTCAAATAAGTCTCGTTGTGGGATATTGGAGTGGCTCTTGCCTTTGCACGCAGTCTCGTGAACTGGGTTATAAACACACTGATAGATTCTAAGGTTAGCTAAGTGTTTCTAATTATCGGGATATAACTATCTTAGGTGGATTCTTATATGGAAAGGGAATTCCTAGTCAAAATTTTAGTTATTCAGAAACATTATTTAAACAATTAAGGCACATAGTTCAAATAATCATATAACATCACTTATGAAGTTTATAAATTTACAAAAATATATTTATTTCTATCATTCACTAATTATCTGCATTTTAATAGTAATATAAACGACCTTTCGGGGTTCTTTCTACACCTCGTAGGTGTTGTTTCGAGTTCGCGATCTTTTGATTGGAGTTTTGTTATGAAAGTCAAGTTGTCGTAATATCACAAACTTTAAGGCAATAAAATAAGAACATACCTTCGAGGAGCTTCTGGCGGTAATAGGAGACACATTTCCCCTAAAGTGATTTAATTAGTGATCTATACTTATGTGATAAGAAAATATTAATTAAAGAAAAAGAATTTTGGCTTGATGAAAATAATGATTTGGGTTTTGGTCCGAAAGTTTTGAACATAAGCTCTGATACCACCTGTAACGCCCCGAACCCAATATATATTAATTATATCGGATTCGAAGTGTTATTGTGATCAAAAGTCCGAACTATAAAATTTTTGAAGGAAATATAACGGAAATGAGAGATGATGAGTTTTTATGCAGCGGAAGAAATGGGTAGAATAATTTTAATAAGTATCTTACACACATATATGTGTACATACACAATAGTATCAACAGTAATGTTTTATTTAAGTGGGGAACTCCGTGTCGTCTCTATTATTGTCCTTGCTCCACGAAATCATAATCTGCAAGGGGTTGGGAAAATGGGGCGTGAGATTTGAATTCTCACGTATGGGTGATTTGCAACGTCATGGGATTGGTAAATCCGAAATATATTAAATTATACTCATTAATAAAGTAATTAATTTATTTAAGCAGTTGACATAATAATACAAACATCATATATCATACAGACGGTCGAAAACCTCGTGTGCGTTCCAACTAGTACCGAATTGAGTCCCAAACCGGGCAGCCTAACGGCGTAGTTCGGTGACTCGTCGAATAAAATGGACGGCCTAACGACATTGATTGGGATATCGAAAAACGGATTTGAACAGCCTAACGGCGTCGATTGGGATTTCCAGAAATTCCGGCAGCAGCGGCTCCAATTTGTGGCGTCATCTCAATCGATAATTAAACGGAAAGGGTTAGGGTCGATCGAAATTAAATAGAACTGAAATTGAAAAAGGGGGATTGCTAATTTCTTACTGGAAAGAAAAAAAGAGGCGGCGGCGTTGTGCTGAAACGACGGCGGCGCTGGGCTGAGGAAGTGCGAGGGCGACGCTGGGCTGAGGAGAGCGGCGCTCGCGTCTTGGAGGAGGCGAGACATGGCGGTGCTGCGCCGTTCGAAGAGGCGGCGGCGGTCGCTGGTGGTGGAGGCGACGCTGGAGGCGGAGCACGGCGGCGTAAAGGAGGAGGAGGTGCGTCGATCGATCGGAGCAGAGGAGCGACGACGAGGCTCTAGCGAAGGACAGAGGTGGCAGCGCTGGTGGCTCTTCGCCGTGAGGGAAGGAGGAGAGGCGATTCGCGGCAGATTGAGGAAGGAGGAAGAAGACGCGTTCTTCTTCTGGAGAGAGAAAGAAATATGGGTTTGTGAATTTTGGAAAGCTGAGAGTGAAATTTGGGAATTGAAAGAGGGAGTATACGGTTTTGCTTAATTGGAGAGAGAGAAGGGATAATTGATTTGATTTTTAATTTCTTAGTTAATTAATTTTAAAGAAGGAAAATAATATGTGGTTGATTAATTTTCTAATTAATATTAATTCAAAAAGAAAATAATTTATGTGGCCAGAAACTAACCCCCTTTAATTCTGATATTTTCGTTCCCACTTGATACGGTTTAGGGATCGTTTGGTTCACGAGATTAATCCCGAATTGAAAATTAATACAGTTTTAAAATTCAAATAATATTTTTTTGTATTTTAATTATTCTCAATAAATTATACGGATCGAAATCCTAATTTCAAACTTGAATATTTAATTTCTAAAAAGATATTACAGATTTCTAAAAATCTCTTTATACACAATATTTGTTGTATATTTCGACGGCTTACCCTCAGCATCAAGACTTAGAATTTTAAGTTAATTTCTATTTTCTACTCTTGAGACCGCCACGTACAGTTGCCCATGCGTGAAAACTAGTTTGGGAAGATACAACCCTATAGTCGAAAGAGACTTACCTTGACTCTTATTTATTGTCATGGCAAAATAGAGCAACACTGGAAATTGACGCCAAGTAAAAATCACAGGCATCGTTTGATCTGAATTTGTCAAAGTCATTCCTGGGGTGCACACTCTACTGCCAATATTTCTTCCAGAAACAATTTCAGCCTCAAGTAATATCCCTAAAAATTGTGAAAATAAGTTATCTCCCTAATTTGCGCTATACTTTCAACTAATTGGGAATTAATTATTCACATATATATCGGCATTTATATCTTTAATTAATCAAAATATAATTTATGTTGTATGGCTACCTGTGAGAAAATAATAAAGACCAAAATCACAATAATTTTGCACTTAAATGACTAATTTCAAAGTAGCAAAGTCAAGCGACTGAAACAAAAATTGGGTAAAGATAAGGGACTTAAATTTTATCTTACCCTTACAATTTTTTTATATCAACAACTACAAAGAGTAGTTATAATTATATAAACTGCAAATTTTTTTTTTTATAATTTGACAATTTGATTTATCCCAAATTTTAGTCTTATTCTTTGGTATATTAATTGTATAGCTGTTATTTTCTTTCTCAAATGTTGTGAGTGTAAGTCATGTCCCAAATATGAGTTATATCTTTAATAAATTAAAAATAATATATTCACATATATATATTGGTATTTATATCTTCAATTAATAAAAAAAAATTGCATTGTATGGTTACCTGTGAGGAAGTAATAAGGACCAAAATCTAAATAATTGTGCACTTAAAGGACTAATCTCAAAACAACAAAGTAGAGGGATTGAAACCAAAATTGGGTAAAGATAAAGGATTTAAATTTTATCTTACATTTACAAAAAAAATTCATCAAGAATTGTGAATGTAAGTTACATCTCTACTCTGTGGTATATCTTCAACTAATTGGAAATTAATTATTCACATATATATATATATATATCAACATTTATATCTTTAATTAATAAAATAAATTGTGTTGTATAGCTACTTGCGAGCAAATAATAAGGACCAAAATCACAATAATTGTGCACTTAAAGGATTAATTTTTAAGTGGCAAAGTCAAGAGATTAGAACCAAAATAGGGTAAAGATATATAAGGGACTTGTTGGTCCCGGTACAAGACTGAGGAATACGTGTATGGGGGGGGAATACACATATGCCAATTTTTCAACCTTAAAACTGACTGAGTCCCCTTTGCTCAGAGTGGTAAAGAACTAGGATCTGATAACACACCTACTGACTACACTTGGTGCGGGTCAGTTGGCTAACTATCAGTTCAAGTTCAGTGCGGAAAAGTGTGAGCCCTGAAAGTTTAAAGTCTTGTTTAGTTTGCTTTCTGAAAAACTTGTTTTACTCAAATCTGAAGAGTGTTTAGTAGGGCAGTGCTCTTTAGACGATCAGCCTGATTGATTCAGGCCTGATAAACTTGAATGCAATGAATGAACAAGTAATATAGCAAGTATGCACAATATCAAAGCAGTAAGAACACAGGGAGTTTAACGTGGTTCAGAGTCTCAAGCTCCTACGTCCACGGCCCGACTTAACAGGAAATCCACTCAAGGGATTCTTGTTTTTAACGTGCCAAGGTGCACCAAGACCAGCTAACCTCACTGATCTATACAACTCCACTTACTAACACTCTAACTGACTTACTCCCAACAAGCCTAACTTAGGGTTTTGGTTTCAGTTTGGATTCCAACTAGGTTGAGATTATCCTTACAAGTCAAAGCTATGCTAAGGATTGGATAATCTCTCTAAGCTTGAGATAATTCTAATTAGCTCTTGGAATACAGAACAACTCTCAACTGCTAAGAAACACTTGGGAAATTTAGAAGGTTTCGAGTGCTTCTCTTAAAAGTTGAATGCTTTGAATGCTTGAGAGTTTGAGTAATTTCTGGCTTGGAAATTTCCCGTAACCTTGAATGGGTTCAAGGCCTTCTGTATTTATAGGTGATTTGAATAACTATCCGTTGGAGAGATAGCCTTCTAGTCATCTATGTAGAGTGGCTTCAAACGGACATATCTTCATGCAGCAGCCGTCCTTTGCATGGATTTGGTATTTGCATTAAATGCACATTAAATGCTTGCCCGTTGAATATGCAGTCTGAATTCAGTCTTCATGTCAGGTTCCGTACGTACGTGTCCTTCACGGATTGGTCCACGTCATCAGGTTGGTGAGAATGTCAGAAGTTATTCCTGAGCTTCAGGCTTGTCTTATTAAGTTCATTTTGTCTTGAGCCCACCAGTCTTGTCCTGACGCTGAAATTCCTTTTGCATTGCTTGACTCTACTCCAAGTCTTCCCATTAACTCAGTGACATCTTGTTCCCTTCAGGACTGAGTTAGTAATGACCTCAGGGTCATACTCTTCATCACTGACACTTACTCAGCCAGCTTAGAAGACTGCCATAAGTTCAGGATGGTGCTCTTCGTCTTCAGGCTCTGAGTCTTGATTGTCTCCAGTGAGTTCTCCTCTCACTGAGTACCTGTGAAGTGTAAAATGACTAAGTATTAATCCTAACCAAGACTAGCCTGACAAAGACAGATTAAGGCAATCACCTTTTCAGGGGTTTTGGGATCTTAATCAAAACTGACAATGTCCCAACAATTTCCCCCTTTTTGATGATGCCAAAACACTGAAAAGATCCTCAAAACACTTAGAGGAAACAAGATAAACCTATCTATAAGATAAGACAGTGTTAGAGCAATTCTTGATAAAGTACAGAATTTTAAACAACAGCCAAAAAAGACAATGAGTTTTTGTCTGTGGGCAAAAGTAATAGATTTCATTGATTGACGTGGAAATGATTACAATGAATCTAATCTATTACAAAGAAGCCTGTGAACACCTAGACTAGTCTCATTTCAGGCTTGAGTCCATATCCTGCATAAACTCTTGCCTTCAGCTAGTCAAGTCTTCCAAGTTGATTCACGTACCCCTCAGCTTTGGCTATCTTCAAGACTTCCATCATAATGGCCTTTGTATCATGCTTTTGAGTTCCAGGAACCAAGGGAGGAGCTCGAATGGTGAACTCAGGAGCCTTCACTTGAACTTGAGCTGCCTCAGCCTCCTCCAAGATCATCTGGAATAACTCAGGATGATTGTCCATCATGTAGTCAGTGAAGTGGGCACTGATGTCGTCAGTGTCGCCCCACTTCTTCACAACAAACCACAGTCTAACAAATTCATCCCTTGCATCAGTCCAAAACTCCTTCAATGTCTCTGAGACGAACTCATCAACAAAAGCTTCCCTTGCTCCTGATTCTGGCCTTCTGACTTGAAGAATTGTTGATTTCCTAACTGTTGGCTTCTTCCTGTACTTCCTTGGCTCAGGCTTCGCCTTCTTCCTCCTTAGCAAGCTGATCACTGCATCATCTAGTTCACGTTGTTGAAGCTCAGTGATATCCGTCAGCTTCTCAACCTTCTTCTCTAAGATGCGCATCTTCTCCTTCTGAGCAATTTCAGCTCTGCGCATAGCCTCGGATTTTTCAGATTGATCTCCCCACGCTTCAGCACATAGCTCCACAACCAACTCACCTGAGTAAGTGATGGGATTCTTCCTTGAGCTCATGGGAGACGATCTCTGAACTGGCTCAGGTTGTTGCTTGGAAGGTTCATTAGCCTTTGCCTTTGTTGCCTCCTCTCTTAGCTTGGCAACAACTTCCTCTCCTTCCTTTTCCACCGCCGCTAACCTAGCTGACTTCCTCACCCTTAAAATGTTTCCATCAGGATTGGCTTCAGGGTCAGCTAGAACGGTCTCACCTTGATTGACTGCCTCAGATGCCTCAGGGCGGGATCTTTTCTTCTTCTTTTCCCCCTTTTTGGCATCATCATTGGCCTCGGATGGGAATGCGTCAGATCCATTGTTGATTACGAAGGAGGCTAGGGAATGGACATCATTAATTCCCTCCTTCAATAATTCAACTCCCATCGAAATTCCAGTCCCTGCAAATGATACTGAACTGATTGCAGCTTGGACCTTCTTCTCAAAGACCTCCATGGAGAGTTGGAGTCTTTGCTCAACCTTCTCTATCCTCCCCTCCACCAGAGCAGATCGCTCATCTGCTTGGGTCAGTCTCTCAGCAATGTCCTTTGAAGTCTGAGCAATACGTTCGGACTCCAGCTCAAACTTCGACGCTGAGCCAGAAATGGCCTGAGTGAATAGTGCCCCAGCCTGAGCTGCAAGCTTCTCCACAGCCTGATTAAGATCCTCCTTCCTTTGCTCATCCTTCTCAGCCAACTGCTTCAAGGTTTGCCTTAGCATCTTTTTGGTGCGTTTTCGCTCATTCCTCACTGACTTGGCCGTGTCAGTCATCGTTTTCTTTAACAAAATCAGCTCCCTGTTAGCAAGGGTGTTGTAAGCTGACTTCGTCCACCTGATGTGCTTCGCCAGGGCCTTGGAGTCTTCTTCCTTCTCAGCTCGTAGCCTCATTACCTCCTCCTGAAGTTCAGCTAGATTTTCTGAGGTTTTCTCCTGCTTGACCTCCACTATGCTGGTGAATTCAGCACGTCCGACCCCGGTTATGATCACATCCTCATCATCAACGGCCGCCTCAGTGATTGGCTGCTTTCCCTTGTCAGCCCCTGCAGCATCAGTCCCTTCTTCAAGGTGCACTGAAGGCAGTTGTGAAGTAGTCATAGCCGCCTCCTCAGGCTCAGCTAAGCTAACTTGAACCTTGGGAGCAAGTCCTTCGGAACTGAGAGTCTCCTTGAATGCCTCAACATCTTCCTCTCTTGTCTCAGGGCAGGGAATCCCTTCATCGACAGATGTCTCATCGGCAGCTGAGATGTTCACAACATCCTCAGCCACTGGTCCACCCTTGGCACCAGTGTTCTTATCACCTTCCCCCTGAGCCTGAGGCTCAGAGTTCATCTCATCCACTTCCTGTGCAGTTTCCTCCACTGCCTTCTCCAGGTCTCCACCCTGAGCTCCTTCATCATCCTCATCCTCCTTCTCGTCCTCAGGAAGGAGGTCAGCCTTGCTCTTGGACATCATATCAGCCACTAGCTGCTTCAGGTTGTCAAAGTTCAAGAGTTGAAGCCAGCTAGTAAGTCCAAAGAACGAGCAAATCTTGGCCTCTTCCGTCTCCCAGTGCTCCCAGCCACGAGCATCCACCAGCATATGTTGCTCCTGCATGTTTGATTGTTTGAAGTCCAACCAAACTTTGAGCTCAATCACATACGCCAGCAGCTCAGTATACTTGGATAGCCCAGGCCAGCACTTCCCTGCCCATTCTGTGGCGTTCCCCCTGAGGTTGTTCTCCAGAATCCCTCCAGCCATGTGTTCATCCAAATCCTCCTCCTCCACTTCGAGGAATTCGTCCTCCTCAGCTGAAATAGATTTGGGACAGTCTTTGGGATTAGGGAATGAGGGAAAATCTGAGGGGTTCGGAAGGTTCTGCTCGGCTGACTGGTCAGGCTCATTCATGTGAGAAGTTGAAGGCGCTGACTCAGTAGGATGATTTGGCTCTGAGGTTCGGGGTGGTTGGGGAGATTGAGGTGTGGGGTCAGGAATGAAGGGTGTTTGGGTTTCAGAGTGTGGGGGTGTTTGAGTGGGTACTGTCTCAGGCTGCAACGACTCAGCCGTCTCGACAGTTTTTCTTACTTCCTCCAAGTCAGAGGCTCCAGGAGAGCTTGACTTCTCCCTCTCACTCACCTCAGGCAGCTTCTTAGCAGGGGATTTTCTGGTTCCCTTCCTAAGCCTTTTCAGGGGCCTCTCTCCCTGAGCACCCTCCTTTCTGACGTCATCGTCAGTTCCCTCAGCCTCAGATCCGGCCTTCTTGGGATCAGACTCAGTCCCAGATATCGTGCTCTTCCCTGACAGCACTATCTTCACCCTTTTCCCTTTCTCAGCTGCTTCCACTTCAGGCTGCTCCACCTCCTCAGCAGCAACCTCCTCACCATCCTTACTCCTCTCAAGGAGCTCATCTACCCGTTCAATGAGACTGGTTGCCACTCTCTTGGCTTTACCAGCTGGCCTTTTGACCTGACCCTTTGCTTTCGCATTGGGATCAGTCAGCCCTAGCACTGAATAGGTATCACTCAGTGAGAAAAACATTACCTTCTTCGAGGAGAGACTATCCTCAAAGTCGAAGGTATACCCATGGCAAGCATGAGCAATCAGGATGGACATCCTCGTGCCGAAAGGCAAGATGGCACTGACGGAAATGTGCTTCTTCTCCTCGTCACGCGTGAGTTTGTCCAGTCCTGCCTGATGGAGTTGATCGAGGAAGAGCTGCTCCCAGTTCGCTTCCACTCCATCAACGATAGCTCCCATGAGTCTCAGCTTGGGCAGACTCAATTGCTCGTGAGAGCCAGTTGCGCCCATCACCATCTTGGATACCAAGTCCACCAGAGCTCTATACTCAGGCTTTAACGTACTCTTGTTCTGGCGAGCCCTGAACTCCGATGACCCTGACTTGGTCCATTTCCCAAGAAACTCTCCCTCTGAGTTCTCCTTGTAGGTTCTTGGGTTGATGCCTGAGAATGGCAGCTTGAAGACTTCCCTCACCACCTGCCTGAAGTTGATAGTGACCACCTCTGTGTTGTAAAGAGGTTCGCCGTCGCCGTCCTTTTCTCCCGTCGGCTTCAACGCAGTCACCTTTGTGAAAACTTCCCCTTTCTGCAAGAACATATTCAAATATGCTTCCACAACTGTTCTTGGGAGCACGGAAATGGGTCGGGTGGTGAAGTATGTTTCCAACCCGGCATCGGAAATCCATTTAAACACGGGTTTGATTTCCTCAACCGTAAGACAGATACCTTCCATGGAGATGACTTGCTCCATGTGTACCAGTTTCTTCTCAACAACGTCGACGATCTTGTCGGTTGTCTAGTTGGAATCAAGGAATGCCATTGTTTTTTAAAGAAAGGTTTTTGAAAATTCTGTGTTTGAGCAAGAGAAAACTCAGTGTGCTGATTGTGTGTTGTGTTTGCGTAAAAACCTCAAATGGCACTCTTGATTGATAAGACTAAGTCAGTTACTCGAACGTGGGGTTGAGATTGATCCCTGAATTCGAAAGGTTTTGAAATGAGGGGCCAGGATTAATCTCAGCTTCAATTAAACCCCATGTCAGTCATATTCCGTATAAAACGGACACGTATATGAAAAAGTAACTGGCATTAAATGCTCCGTGCGCGTGGGTTTTAAATATGAAAAGGCGCGCTTTTAATGAGAACGGAATGCATTTAATAAAGATTTTCAGGACGAAGGACTCAGGGAGACGCTTGACATTCACAGGAGTCAGGTTAGAACTCATACCTGTTAGGGAGACATTGTAGCACCCTGATACCTCGCTGAGTCGAGTCTGGCCTGAGTTCCCCCTAGAACCCTATGCTGACTGTTCTCCCGGATCTAAGAGTCCTAACTCCACTGACAGTTCCATAAACCTCGATTCAGCCAGAGGCTTAGTCAAGATGTCAGCTCTTTGCCTGTCAGTGTGAATCTTCTCCATCCTAATATCTTTCTTCTCCACATGATCTCGAATGAAGTGGTGTCTAATATCCACATGCTTGCACCTTGTGTGAAGCACTGGGTTCTGAGTAATTGCTATAGCATTATTGTTGTCACAATAGATTGGAACCTGATTAGCAAACACTTGGTAGTCCCTCAACTGTTGCCTTAACCATAAAATCTGAGCACAACAACTACCTGCAGCCATATACTCAGCCTCAGTCGTGGATGTAGCCACTGAATTCTGCTTCTTACTAAACCACGAGATCAACTTACTTCCCAAAAACTGACATGTCCCTGAGGTTGATTTCCTATCAATCCTACAACCTCCATAATCTGCATCTGAATAACCTGTCAGCTCTAAGTTGTCATCTGAAGGATACCATAGTCCCATATTGACTGTCCTTTTCAAATACTTAAGTATCCTCTTAGCAGCCTCCAAATGACTTTTCTTGGGATCAGACTAATACCTAGCACACACACCAACTGCAAACGTAATGCCAGGCCTACTTGCAGTCAGGTACAATAAAGAACATATCAGCCCACGATACTCAGTCTGATTTACTGAAGTCCCTTCAGTGTCAGGATCCATCTTCCAATTTGTGTTCATAGGGATCCTTGCTGGATTGCTGTTCTGAACACCAAACTTATGAATCAAGTCTCTTGTATACTTGGAATGGCGTGAGTCCAGTTGTAAGTGAACCTTGGCACGTTAAAAACAAGAATCCAAAGGAGTGGATTTCCTGTTAAATCAGGCCGTGGATGTAAGAGCTTGTGTCTCTGAACCACGTTAAACCAAGTGTTATTATTTGGAATGTCTTTTCTTCTAAAGTATTGCGAAAATCTGCTCACTGTGAGCATTGTTTAAAAAGGAACTTTAGTAAAGCATTTCAGTCAGGAAGATTCATCTTACTGACTGAATCAGGCTAGCACTCGAGAGTTCAGTCTCTCGAGTCACTGCCTTGTTGAGAGCCTGAGCTTTCAAGTCTCTTCACTGACTTGATAGCTCTGACTCTCAGCAACGCAGTGACTTGAGTATTCCGTCACTGAACTCGGTCAGGGTGCAAGCCGTGATTTGATAATGCACTCGAGAGTTCAGCATCTCAAGCCACTATCCTTGCTCAGAGCATGAGTCTCCAAGCCCTCTCACTGACTTGGTAACTCAGCCTCTGAGCAGAGCAGTGACTTGAGTATTTCTCACTCTTGCTGAACTCCCTGAGGAAAAAGGTTTTAAAAAAAAAAAAATTCTCCTGAATTCCCATTTTGCCCTTCGAAAACGGGACCATCAATTGGTATCAAAGCGGGTTGTTCACATGACCACTGATCCAGTTTTGTTAAGAAAAATGGTCTACGAACATATCTTAAATGTTTTAAACTATGGGAATTCCTGCATATTTCAAACTATTACCTGTACTCTGACAATATTCTTGTAATAGAAAATCATTTGGTTAGAAGTTTTGGAATCATCAAAAAGGGGGAAATTGTTGGGATATGTTTTAGTTTTGATGATTTTCCAAAACAACATGTAATAGGTTTGAAAGCAGTCAGGATAGTATCTTTAGATTCAGGTCAGGATAGTTTGTGTATTCAGTTAGACAGGTTGTAATGTGAGAAGAACTTAGCTGAGGAAGCACTCAGAGGGGGAACTCAACTGATGGGGAACTCAGTGAGGGGGAACTCATTGATAAAGCCTGAGGAAGTCAAGATGACATCTCAAGAGAACTGACTGAAGCCATTGAAGGAAGACCTGAACCTGAAGAGGAGCCTGAAGGATGTCCCACTGAGTGTAAGTCAGGCTGATCTAAGCCAAGTCTGGTGGACCACTCAGTGAAGAGCCTGATCAGGAGGATCAGTGCTGCACCAAGTAGGCCCTGAAGGAGTCAGGCTACTGTGGTCAGGGAAGTTGTCATTCAGCCTTATGACAAACTTCTTGGAGTGATCTTCAAACAGTCTCTGAAGGACAACCACACTGAAGACGTTCAGTCCACTGAAGATCATCATGTCAGTGAAGGAGGAAGCTACCTAAAGTCAGTGGGTCTTGGTCAACCCACTGAGTCAAAGATCCGTGAATTCAGGCCACGTGGACCAATCAGCACGAGGCAGCAACTCTGACACTGACAAAGGCCGCATTCCAAGAAAAGTGGTTGAAACCATTAAATGTTGGATTCGAATGTATCTTCCCTCCAACGGATACATTTGAATCCCCATTATATTTACAAGCTCATAGTTATGAGAGTTATAAGGAGGGTTTACTCACATCTTAAACACTGACCATTAGGGTCTTCAAATATACACATATGAGTGTCCAGCTTGTAACTCTAGGCTTAGAGAGGTTTTCCCTATCTTAGCTATTGGCTAACACATTGTAAAGGGAAAACCTCACCTAGTTGGAGAAAACCTAACTGAAACCAAAACCCTCTAGTCAGGTTTGTTGGTAGTAAGTGAGGAGAATGGCAGCCCAGGGAGTGGCGTGAGTCCAGTTGTAAGTGCACCTTGGCACGTTAAAAACAAGAATCCCGGGTAGTGGATTTCCTGTTAAATCAGGCAGTGGATGTAGGAGCTTGAGCCTCCGAACCACTTTACATTGTTGTGTTCTTTATTGCTTTACTGACTTGCATAACATCAGTGTTAAAACAAAAATTTCTCCTAATTTCCCATATTGTCTTTGTTTGTGAATGAAAAAACGGGACCATCTACGCAACACACCCAACTACGCAACTATGAGCTTGTATATATAATGGGGATTCAAATGTATCCGTTGGAGGGAAGATACATTCGAATCCAACATTTAATGATTTCAACCACTTTTCTTGGAATGCGGCCTTTGTCAGTGTCAGAGTTGCTGCCTCGTGCTGATTGGTCCACGTGGCCTGAATTCACGGATCTTTGACTCAGTGGGTTGACCAAGACCCACTGACTTTAGGTAGCTTCCTCCTTCACTGACATGATGATCTTCAGTGGACTGAACGTCTTCAGTGTGGTTGTCCTTCAGAGACTGTTTGAAGATCACTCCAAGAAGTTTGTCATAAGGGTGAATGACAAACTTCCCTGACCACAGTAGCCTGACTCCTTCAGGGCCTACTTGGTGCAGCACTGATCCTCCTGATCAGGCTCTTCACTGAGTGGTCCACCAGACTTGGCTTAGATCAGCCTGACTTACACTCAGTGGGACATCCTTCAGGCTCCTCTTCAGGTTCAGGTCTTCCTTCAATGGCTTCAGTCAGTTCTCTTGAGATGTCATCTTGACTTCCTCAGGCTTTATCAATGAGTTCCCCCTCACTGAGTTCCCCCTCAGTTGAGTTCCCCCTCAACTGAGTGCTTCCTCAGCTAAGTTCTTCTCACATTACAACCTGTCTAACTGAATACACAAACTATCCTGACCTGAATCTAAAGATACTATCCTGACTGCTTTCAAACCTATTACATGTTGTTTTGGAAAATCATCAAAACTAAAACATATCCCAACAGGACTTAAATTTTATCTTACCCTTACAATTTTTTTTTATATCAACAACTACAAAGAGCAGTTATAATTATATAAATTGTGGAATATTTCTAATTTATAATTCGACAATTTGATTTATCACAAATTTTAACCTTATTCTTTGGTATATTAATTTTATGGCTGTTAATTCCTTTCTCAAAAGTTGTGAGTGTAAGTCATGTCCCAAATATCTTTAATTAATTAAAAATAATCTATATATATATATATATATATATATATTGGTTTTTGTATCTTCAATTAATCAAAAAATAATCTGCGTTGTATGGTTACGTATGAGCAAGTAATAAGGACCAAAATCTAAGTAATTGTGCACTTAAAGGACGAATCCCAAAACAACAAAGTAGAGGAATTGAAACCAAAATTGGGTAAAGATAAGAGACTTGAATTTTATCTTACATTTACAAAAAAGTAATAATCAAGAATTGTGAATGCAAATTACATAACTATCATGTGTTATATCTTCAATTAATTAGAAATTAATTACTCACATATATATATATCGACATCCTTATCATCAATCAATCAAAAAATAATTTGCGTTGTATGGTTACCTGTGAGCAAGTAATAAGGACCACAATCAAAATAATTGTGCACTTAAAGGACTAATTTTAAAGTAGCAATGTTAATTGATTGGAACCCAAATTGGGTAAAGATAAAAGACTTAAATTTTATCCTACCCCTACAATTTTTTTTATTAACAACTACCAAGGGTAATTACATAAGTTATAGTTGTTATTTTCTTTCTAAAAAGTTGTGAGTGTAAGCCACGTCCCCAAATTGAGTTATATTAAAATTAATCTATTCACACACACACACACACACATGTGTATGTGTAAATAGATTAATATAAAAATACCAATATATATATATATATATATATATGTATTGGTTTATATCTTCAATTAATAAAAAAATAATTTGCGATGTATGGTTACCTGTGAGCAAGTAATAAGGACCAAAATCTAAATAATTGTGCACTTAAAAGACTAATGTCAAAACAACAAAGTAGATGGATTGAAACCAAAATGGGGTAAAGATAATGGACTTAAATTTTATCTCACATTTGTAATTTTTTTCCTCAAGAATCGTGAATGTAAGATACATCTCTAACCTACGTTATTCACAAATACCAACAGTAATTATAATTATATAAACCACATAATTATATTTATTTATATGATCATCCGAAAGTTTTGATTAATTCAAATCCTAATCCTATTCTCTGGTATATTATGTGTACAAATGTTATCTTCATTCTAAAAAATTGTGAATGCAAGTCACATTCCAAACCTGCATTATATCTTTAATTTATTAAAAATTATCTTTACACGTATATATATTGGTATTTAAATCCTCACCCAGTAAAAAATAATTTGCGCTGCATGGCTATCTATAAGCAAGCAATAAGGATCAAAATCAAAATAATTATGCACCCAGTGGACCAGTTTCAAAGTAGCAAAGTTGATGGATTAAAACCAAAATAAGGTAAAGATAAGGGACTTAAATTTTAACTTACATTTACAATCTTTTCTTTCTAAAAAAATTGTGAATGCAAGTTACATCAATAACTTGTGTTATATCTTTTATTAATTAAAAGTTATATATTCACATAGATGTCTTAAGAAGATCAAATATTATTATATCTTCTTAATTAAAAAAATTATATATTCACACACACACACACACACACACACATATATATATATATATATATATATATATATATATATATATATATATTGGTTCTTATATCCGCAATCAATAAAAAAAAAATATGTGTTGTATGGCTACCTGCGAGAGAGCAATAACGACCAAATTCAAAATAATTTTGCAACTAAAGGACTAATTTTAAAGTAGCAAAGCCGATGCATTGACACCAATATTGGATAAAGATAAGGGACTTAAATTTTATCTCACCCCTAAATTTTTTTACTTAACTCAACATATACCCGCGAATTTTGCGACTTTTAGAAAATATTCGACCAATCCTTTAGAGAACATTACAGGCGTTCAGAATAATTGTATAACATTTTATGAATGTTTCATGATTATTCTTTTTTTATTTCAGGTATACATATCTCTCACCATGATTACAAACCTGGTCCACACAACTAAGTACATTACTAAAAAAAATGCACAATGAAAAATTAGATAATTTTTTAAACACTTTCAACTAATAGAAAATAAATACTTAATTTTATTCGAACTTTCTGAAATTTTCTCTATACACAACATTCATATTATACTTTGACATCTTACCATCGGAATCAAGACTTAAAATTTTCAGTTCACTCCTATTTTTTACCCTAGAAACTACAACGTACAAATGTCCCTCCGTGAAGACTGGTTTTGGAAGATAAAGTCTCACAGTGGAAAACGACTGACCCTGACTCTTATTGATCTCACAACAAAATAAAGCAACACCAAAAATTGATGCTTAGTAAAATTCACAGACATAGTTTGATCCGAGTTTGCCAAAGTTATTCTTGGAATATAGACTTTTTTGTCAATATTTCTTTAAGAAATAATCTCAGCCTCGATCTCGATATTTCTTTAAGAAATAATCTCAGCCTCGAGTATGTGATTCCCAAGTCTAGTGACAACCAATCTTGTTCCATTGCACAAACCAGACTTTTGGTCAAGATTCCTCAAAAGAACTATCGCCACACCCTCTTTCAAGATCAAAGGTGATTTGGCATCCCCGAACATTTAACTGAATTCAAGAATTCAACAAACACCGCGTCCCCATGACCTCATTCATGAAACTCCGATTTACACACACTATCGGAACTCAAGTATACCTTACTATCTACGGAAGTATTGAAATAATTTTTTCATTGATAAACTCTACATCACGATGAGTAGGTGCAAGTATTGCTATATCCTCAAAATAATGTGTATGCAGATTATCAACTATAGATGGATAAATACGCAAAATTATAAATGCAATAAGACCACTCACATTGGAAACCAAAATATCATCCGAAATTTCAATTTCAACAAAGTCACCAATGCTATCTCCAAGCGTTTCATCACGTATTTTCAAAATCCATCTCGAGAACTCGGCAATGTCATCCTCATTAGAGCTGCTATCAATATTCCACGTTGCAATCTCATGTTTTTTTTATCAAAGTTAGCACATGTCAATCACAAAAAAAAAATCAACTGAATATTTGTATTAGATAATTTTGAATGAACGGACAATTTTGAAATTTTATTGATGCTACCTTGCAATAATCTCACAAATATGATGCATTGATAGTCGTATGAACGATATCCTCCCTACTTCTTTTGGGTATAACAGGAAGAATATGTCTAAAATCCTCTTCAAGTACAACCGTTTTACCACTGAAAGGCAAGTTACTGGTCGAACCATTAGGAGATCTAAAAATATCTCTCATCGTCTAATCTAAAGCTTCAAACTAAACCTGCTCATCATCTCCATAATTCAAGTCCCCGCGATTTTCGCGGAATTGTAAATAAAGTTATTTGGAGAATAAAAAATTGTATGAAAATATATATTTTAATTTTATATATATTTACAAAAAAATATTGATTTTAATTAAGATCTAAATATTCAATGATGTAATTATGTATAATTTGTTTCAATATTATATAAATTATATAAAACAATAATAAAACTACAATATTTATCTTTACTAAAAGATAATTACAAATTAAAAAAAAAAATCTTTATATGCAACTTTCGTTTTGTACTTGGAAATCGAGAAACTAACTTAATATATGTATCACGAATCTCACGTCTTAAAAATAAGTTAACCACACGTGAAAGAGGTACATTATAAACTCTTAATTGTAAAACATTAGTTTTTCATGATAATAAATATAGATTGAAAATTATGATCTAAAATTTCAAATATTATTTGATTTGTAGACCACCACGTACTCATAGCAGTAAGTATATCTTTCAAAAGAGTTATATGTCATAACTCTATTCAACCTAGTTTCATTATATTGGATGCACTATTTTATTAGTTAAGGATATATATATAATTAATTGAAAAATCTTAGAACATAAAAATTTAATATAATTATCTATAATAATTAAAGCATTCAACACTAAAACATTGCCAAACAAAAAGCTCTCACTACAATGAAAGCAAGTGCTCACATTTCACATGTTCCCTAAACCATTATTTTGTCAAAAGTAGAATGTAATATTTAATTACAAAATAACAATTCAAATTATGATAGTTTATTTTTACATGAGTCTTCCTATAGAGTTAATAGTCTTACTAAACACGCATATGCAATATATTCTAAATACATTCAACAATGTCACTTTAGATTAAACACATATAATAAGGATATTGAGAACCTAACTCAATATATGTATTTGTAGCTCATATCAGGACTCAAACATCAAAAGAAGATTTTTTTTGTATTTTATATGTATCATATTAAGAATTTGATCACGTCTTAAAAACAAGTCAACCACAAATAAAATATATAAATTATAAACTCTCAAATGTAAAATATTAGTTTTCAATGATAATAAATATAGGTTAGAAATCATGATGTAAAATTTCACATGACATTTGGTTTATAGACCACCAAATATACATAAGATTGGGTATATATTTTAAAAAAGTTCTATATCATAACTCTATTGTACTTAACTTTTATTATATTGGATGCACTTTATTAATAAGAAATTAAGAAAATATAGCTAATTAAAAAAACTTGGAATATAAGAATTAGGAAAAATACACTTCTTTATCCTTTAACTATGGTTATCTTTGGTTTTCGTCCTATGAACTTTGAGGTATTTAATTTTGTCCATATATTACAAATTTGTATTTTTTTGTCCTATTACCTGCTATACTAAATATCTTTTTCGGTAAATCTGATGTAACATTTTTTTAGTTTTATCCTATAAATTACAAAAAATTGGTGTCATGTGAGATTTTTCCGTAATAGTTACCCGATGTAGCAGGTAATAGGATAAAAAAACACAATTTTTTTTATAAGTTATTGAATAAAATTCAAAATCTCAAAGTGAACAGGATGAAAACAAAAGTCAACCAAAGTTAAGGATAAAAAAGCGTAATTTCCATAAGAATTACATACAATTATCTATAACAATTAAGACATTTCACCAATAAAATATTGACAAACAATATTAACTCATATGCGGTTGCAGAATTAGTACACTATCTTTACGGGCTTACAAATTTAGAAAACCATCTTTATGGACTTATAAAATTAGAACACTATCTTTACAATCTTGCAAAATAAGGACACTATTTTTTATTTTGGGCAAATATAGGCCAAATTTTATAAAATGTGGGTCAAATAAAACCCGATTATAATATGCCTAGTTGGCTATCTTTTATAATATTTTGCCTGAATTGGCTAAATTGAAAGAGAATGCTCTAGTTTTGCAAGTTTATAAAGATATTGTCTTAATTTTGCAAGTTCTAAAAGATATTGTCTCAATTTGCAAACCCGTAAAGATAGTGTCCTAATTCTACAAACACACATAAGGTAGTGTCCTAAAATTAAAAAATTCTCTTATAACCAATTTAGTTAATGGTAGCAATGAGTATTAATTTATTATTTAAAGAACGTTACATTCTTGCAAAATAAAGACATGCACTCATTAGCACATGTGTTTTTTTTTTCCATAAGTATCAACACAAACAAATATCAAAAGCATTGAATAAATTTATGCACTTTAATTTCCATCAAAAAATTATTCATAATACCTTTTTTCATGAGTATCAATCAAAGAAGAAATAATCAAATTATCTAAATTTATACACCACCTTTTGGCTAGCATGTGTAACTAATCATTTAATTCATCAACATAAATAAACATTAAGACACATCAAGTAATAGAAAATGTGAATGTCACAAGTAAGGACCACAAAGTACAAAAAAAAGGGTAACAAAAGGACAAAAAAAAAAAAAATAGTTCTGCAATTATGTAAAGATATTGTTTGTAACTCAGAAGGCTTGCAAATATATTGTCCTAATATCAGTTATAATTTAATATATTAAAAATTACTTGCCAGTATTAAGTACTACAGATTAGCAGGCGAAAGTGAACTGCACATCGAGCCAAACGGTAAATTTATAAACACCGACGCGGCAATGGACAATAGCGATGAATGGACAAAAAATAGAAAGACCAGATTATCAATTCTATATTCGTCGGCATGGCAACTATTAATAGTCTAAAAAGAGAAAAAAATTTAATGGAAAAAAAAGTATAGTAGCGGAAAAAATCTCGGTAGGCAGCCATAATTAGGACTATAGTCAAATTTTACAAAATAAGGATATTAGTTTTTATGCTTGTGCAAATTTATGCAACATCTCAAAAAATTCAGTTCAAATAAACCACACGACAATATACTATAAAAATACTGTCATAACTTGGAAACTAATGTATATTATACTTTTTTTTTTATCGGTAAATGTTAGTTGTTAGTAGTTAGATTAGTTCACCAAGTATCCATACACTCCCAGAAATCTCCAAGCCTACCTTATAACTCCCTCCCAATTCGTTCCCAAAGGGAATCGAACACAGGTCACTCACTAGAGTGAGGAACCTGGTGGCCAGGTGGGCTAAGCCACCTGGTTACTAATGTATATTATACTAATGTATGCTATACTAACGTATGTTATACTAATATTTAAAAAATCTAATTGAATATATATCAAAAAATGAAAAGTGCAAGCATTCAGTGTGCATAATTGAATAAGTTAATCAACACAAATGAATGAGCACCTTTAAGTTTAGTCAGTACATGATCAATGTGGAAGTAAATTTCATAATATCATGAAATTCAATTCCATGAATGACCACCGTATATTATACACACAAACTAAATTTTAATAAATCCTCTTTATTAACCAATTCAACAATCTTAATCATTATTCCTATTATAATTAGTCAATATATTCTTGATCTATACACCGACTTTGCGACTAATATTGTCCACATACATGCAACGCTACTTAATATTCATCCGAATGGGATTATCAACCAAAAAGACCTATGAAATTAGAACACTATATTTAAGATTTTACAAAATAAGGACATTAGGTTTTATGATTGTGAAATTTTATGCCACATCCCAAGAACTCTAGTCCAGAAAAAGGCCAAGAACGATATAATCGAACGACAATATAGTATAAAAATATTGTCATAATTTGCAAAATACGGAAACATGTCGTCTCAATTCCGCAAAGATATAAAGATAGTAACATAATTTTACCACTATATATTCTCCACACAAATTAAATTTTAATAAATCCTCTTTATTAGTCAATTCACCCATCCTAATCCCTATTCATATTACAATTAATGATCATCCTTAAGGTTAGTCAATACACGGTCCAATTCTGCAAAGGTACAAAGATAATAACCTAATTTTACCACTATCTATTCTCCACACAAATTAAATTTTAATAAATCCTCTTTATTAACCAATTCACCCATCCTAATTCATATTCATATTATAATGAATGATTATCCTTAAGTGTAGCCAGTACATGATCAATGTAGAAGTAAATATCATATTAAATTGAAATTCAATTCCATGAATGACCATCATATATTACACACACAAATTAAATTTTAATAAATCCTCTTTATTAACCAATTCACGCATCCTAATCCTTATTCCTATATATTATACTGAATGATCATCCTTAACTTTAGTCTGTACACGATTAATGTAGAAGTAAATATCATATTAAATTGAAATTTAATTCCATGAACTACCACCATATATTATACACACAAATTAAATTTTAATAAAACCTCTTTATTAACCAATTCAATGATCTTAATCATTATTCCTATTATAATTAGTCAACATATCCTTATTCAATTTATAATTAAAACAGATTCAAGGAGAAGTATTTGCATCAAGGGTCGATGAACCATGCGCCGACTTTGCGATTAGCGTTACCTAAGAAACTTGTACATTACATAATTATATTTCGAATTCAAAGGAAAACACCACTATCCTAAAAATAGAGTGTAAAATAGCAGGAAGAAGGGGAAAATGGTGGAATTAACTCCATAGGCACCAACTTAATATGGAAAACATCAACTCCCAATAATTAGAATACTGCACACCAATATATTAAGCATCCAAAACCAATATATTAAGCATCCAAAACTAAATTCTAATCAGCACACTATTTGTATTACCGTTCCGTGAGCATGCGAAGATCATGCGGGAGGGAGAAAAAAAGATGCTGGAATTAATTATATGGACACTCACTTGTTATAATAAATTTTAAGTCCTAATAATTAGCAAATGATACTCTAATAACTTAAACATGCAAGTGAATGCATTAGGAATGATAATTATAAGCATTCAACTCTCATAACTGGGACAATCATGGATGACACATTAAATAAATAACCCAAATCATGACAAAATAATTAATCAATATAATTGGATAGAAAAATTACTATATATCCCCATAATATTAGGTTCTAATAAATTCTATGTATTAACTAAATGGCCAAAATTATTCATTCTTCACATTATAAGTACTCAACCAATACTACATGCACATCTACTTTGACAATCTTGCAATGAATCATTTAATTAAAGGACCATTAATCAATATAATTGAATATAAAAATTATGCCCACTATATATTCATAATATTAGGTTCTAATAAATTCTATGTATTAACTAAATGACCAAAATTATTCATTATTCACATTATAAGCAGTCAATATACCAATACTACATGCATGTCTACTTTCGCAATCTTGGAATGGATCATTTAATTAAAGGACCAAAATTCATGCACGTTTATTGTGGCAATCTTGTAATGGATCATTTAAAACATTAAAACGCACTAACAACTTTGGCAATATTGGAATGAATTATTTAATTAAAAGACCAAAATCCATGCACGTCTATTGTGCCAATCATGCAATAAATCATTTAAAACACTAAACGCACTAACAACATCTGATTACAAAAATAAGTCATCGTGAGATATGCGGTATTATCGTATCCAACATTGTCCACATGTAGACTATCACTAATTATTTACTGCAAATAAAAAAACAACAGCGGCAAGACGATGGCTACTACATCTTAATAACATCCAGAACGGAGGATAATTAATTAAAAGACCAAAATTCATACACATTAATTGTGGCAATCTTGCAACGGATCATTTACAACATTAAAATGCACTAACACCCTCTGGTTACAAAAATAAGTTGGCGTCATATAAGCGGTATTTTCGTATCCAACATCGTCCACATGTAGATTGTTATCACTAATTAATACGTACGTTACATACCTCTAAATTAGTATGTGAAGCAATTAATAATATTCAAAAGTGATCAATTTTCCACGAATACACACAAATCATGCATAGCAACAATGTATGAATTCAAAACAATTAGAATCAGAACAACCAAAAAAGGAAAAGACGGAAGCACAAAGGATAATACATACTCGAAACTATGAAAATGAAGGAATGCGAAAGAATAAGCTCAATTCATTAATACAAAATATCAGTACAAACCAACGATTCAACAACTACTTACATATAAAAATCTCAAATGTAAATTCAAACAATACAATGATATAACGCTCAATATCCAAAATGGGCTAACAAATTCAAAGAAAAAAAAAAGAGGACATAAAACTAAAAACGCAATACATTTCAGACCATCCAATCTACAGATGAAATCAGAATGCTCGCGGAATACACCAAAACACGACGACGGATGAAATCTTGACGATTGCAGAATACGCCGATGGATGCCCGGAAAAAATGCAAGTAACAAAACCTCACACAGGAAATGAAACATAAAAATTAAGGCACGGTAGGAAGACGAACACAAACAATTCGAGACATAATCCGGCACACGAAGAACAGGCAAAGAACAAAGAGAGAAACGGATGAGACATGAGTCACATAAAATGTAATGAACAATTGTGGTATGAGGGATATTCACTTATATAGAGGAAAAAAATGAAATGAACAATCACGATTCGATCAAAGAAATTGAACGGTTGAGATCAGAAAAAGCTAGAATAAAGGGGAGAGCAAGGAATTGAAATAGAGAAAGAAGGGCTCGCCACATAGGATTTTGCAGCCCCTCCTATATAATATATTAGGATAACAAAACACATATCAAATGTAGTAGTGTTAATTTTACAGTGGATTCATAATTCATGTATTTTCCATGTAGAAGAGAGATAACTTAATAATTGATATGTGCATATTTTTATATGATAAATTAACAATACTTAATGTACTAAAATTTCTTTAATATTGATTCACTGATTTGAATCGTAATCTAATCAACAAAAGCTTTAGAAATAAATCAACATAAATATAATTTAGATATACACTTTAATTTTGATATATTCCTTTTGTGGATCACATTAATTGACTATTGAATTCTAACTTTCTTTTTATAATCCCAATTAATTATATACCATGATTCTTTTTTTTTAATCAAGATATTATTTAAATGAGGTTAACCCGAATTAAACTTTGTATTTCAATTTAATTTTTTTCTCCTTAAATTTTGATCATGATAATTCTGATAACAATGATAAATATTAAAGGTAAAATATAAAACTTAAGCAGGATTAGCACCATTCCGTATTAATGTCTTAATTAAAGTCAAATATTTACTTTTTTGTAAGACAAAGTATTGAGTGAAAATGGTTATACATGAATCATTGACGGGTATAAGTTGTTTTCACTAAAAAGTTTTAATTGTTTTCAATGAAGGGTATTAGTTGTTTTCACTGAAAAATATTGTATAGTGAAAGTAAATTAATACTCTTCAGTGAAAAAAAAAATTAATACTCTTTAATAAAAACAACTAATACGCTTTCATGATTCATGTATAAACCAATTTCACTCTACAACTAATTTTTTTGAGATGGACAATATATGTATATTTTTCAAGATTTATTTATCATATTCAATGTTATATAAATTGAATGTTTAATTGAGTATGTATAGAGCGAAATTGGTTTATATATAAATCAATGAAGGATATTAGTTGTTTTCACTGAAGAGTATTAGTTATTTTTACTGAAGAGTATTACTGGTTTACACTGAACAGTCTTAGTTCATTTTCACTGAACAACTAAGACTCTTCAGTGTAAACCAGTAATACTCTTCAGTAAAACCACTAATACTCTTCAGTGAAAACAACTAATAACCTTCAGTGATTAATGTATAAACCAATTTCACACTATACATACTCGTAGTAAGACAAAGTATAGAGTGAAACTGGTTTATACATAAATTACTGAAGGGTATTAGTTGTTTCTATTGAAGAGTATTAGTCATATTTACTGAACAGTATTACTGATTTACACTAAAGAGTCTTAGTTGTTCAGTGAAAATAAACTAAGACTCTTCAGTGTAAACCAGTAATACTCTTCAGTAAAAACAACTAATACTCTTCAGTGAAAACAACTAATACCCTTCAATGATTCATATATAAACAAATTTCACTCTATACATACTCGTAGTAAGAAAAAGTATTGAGTGAAACTGGTTTATACATAAATCACTGAAGGGTATTAGTTATTTCTATTGAAAAGTATTAGTCGTATTTACTGAACAATATTACTGATTTACACTAAAGAGTCTTAGTTGTTCAGTGAAAATGAACTAAGACTCTTCAGTGTAAACCAGTAATACTCTTCGGTAAAAACAACTAATACTCTTCAGTAAAAACAACTAATACCCTTCAGTGATTCATATATAAACCAATTTCACGCTATACATACTCGTAGTAAGACAAAATATAGAGTGAAACTGGTTTATATATAAATCACTGAAGGGTATTAGTTGTTTCTATTGAAGAGTATTAGTCGTATTTACTGAACAATATTACTGATTTACACTAAAGAGTCTTAGTTGTTCAGTGAAAATGAACTAAGACTCTTCAGTGTAAACCAGTAATACTCTTCAGTAAAAACAACTAATACTCTTCAGTGAAAACAACTAATACCCTTCAGTGATTCATATATAAACCAATTTCACTCTATACATACTCGTAGTAAGACAAAGTATAAAGTGTAACTGGTTTATACATAAATCACTGAAGGGTATTAGTTGTTTCTATTGAAGAGTATTAGTCGTATTTACTGAACAATATTACTGATTTACACTAAAGAGTCTTAGTTGTTCAGTGAAAATGAACTAAGACTCTTCAGTGTAAACCAGTAATACTCTTCAGTAAAAACAACTAATACTCTTCAGTGAAAACAACTAATACCCTTCAGTGATTCATATATAAACCAATTTCACTCTATACATACTCGTATTAAGACAAAGTATAGAGTGAAACTGGTTTATACATAAATCACTGAAGGGTATTAGTTGTTTCTATTGACGAGTATTAGTCGTATTTACTGAACAGTATTACTGATTTACACTAAAGAGTCTTAGTTGTTCAGTGAAAATGAACTAAGACTCTTCAGTGTAAACCAGTAATACTCTTCAGTGAAAACAACTAATACCCTTAAGTGATTCATATATAAATCAATTTCACTCTATACATACTCTAGTAGTAAATGTCATATTGTCATACATATTAATATACTTTCTAAAATTTGTATACTGTGTCAACATCTATATATAAAGATCAAATTTAAATATTATACCATTAGAAACACTAGCGGGTTTTTAATTGGAAATTCTATTTTTTAGAATTTATATAGAGTAACATAATATTTTTTACTTAACCTTACTATATTATATACTCCCTCCGTCCCCTATTAAACTTCACAGGTTGGGTGGCACAGATTTTAAGAAAAACTGCTTTATTGACTTTTTCAACCAATGGGAGAAGAGTATTTTGAATTAAAGTAGGTATTGTGAGTGTGTTTTATTTCCTTATTTGGGGTGTGAAATTTATTGTGGGACGTCTCAAATAGGAAAGTGTGAAGTTTAATAGGGGACGGAGGGAGTATTATATTATATTATATTTTGTGTTGTTTTATTAGTATTTATAGATATAAATAAGATGTCCTGAAAAAATGGAGCTCGAAGTTGCATTATTTCTATGTGTACGAAACTCTTGCTGTAATACCCCGTCCCGTTTTATACATTTTATATTACTAGAACCCTTATTTTTATTTTATTATCTTTGTTTCTTTTTATTTTATTATTTTGTGTGCTATTGTGTAATTTAAATATATACCCTTTTACAAATTCCTTAATTCGTAGAAAGAATCGAACCTTTTCAAACGAATAAAGGACTACGAGAAATTAAATAATCGAGTTTGAATTTAGGATTTCGATCCGTATAATTTATTGAGAATAATTAAAATACTTTAAAATATTAATTGAGTCTCAAAATTGTATTAATTTTCAAATCGGGATTAATCTCGTGAACCAAACGATCCCTAAACCGTATCTAGTGGGATAAAAAATATCAGAATTAAGGGGGGTTAATTATTAACCACATAAATTACTTTTCATTTTGAATTAAATTAATTACACATTTTTATCTCACCCACATATTTATTCCTCCTTTAAAATTAAACAATTAAGAAATTAATTTTCTAATTAAATATCTTTCGGTTTCTCTCTCCTCACTAACAAACCGCGTCCATCTCTTTCTTCCTCATTCCATTCCCAAATTTCACAAAAATCAGAATCTCAATCTCTCTCGGCCCTCTCCTTTCTTCACGCCGTCAAGCCCGACGGAAATCGCCGCCCTTCCCACCAGCCTTCGCCTCCTCCTTCGTCCTCCCTTCGGCCGCGACGAAGCGCCGCCGCACGCCTCTCGCCGCCGTGCCCTCTCCCAGCCGCGCCGCTGTCCTCCGTCCTCTCTCTTCGCGTCGCGACGCTCGCCGCCGTGACACCGCCGGCTACCGCCTCTCAAACGCCGCCGCTCTCTTTTCCGATCGGCGAAGCGAACGCCGCCGTGACCGCCGCCTCTCGTCTCTAGCGACACCGCACAGAGCGCCGTCTTCCTCTTCCAGCGCCGCCTCTTCGCCGCCCTGCTTCCGGCCGAAACGAGCACCGCCTCGCGCCTCCCTGTTTTCGGTGACGAGCGCCACCGCACAGCCAAGCTCCTCCGCTGTCGAGCCGCGACGCCTTTTTTTTTTTCCAGAAACCGTGCGCCGCCGCGTCTCACCTCCGAGCGCCGCCGCCATCCGTCCCCTGTTCTTCATAAGTGAGTTCCGTTTCCAAATTCATTATATTCAACAGCTTGCCTTCAATTAATTCCCCTTCTCGATTAATCTGATTTCGTTCTTCCCGTGTTTAATCGAGACGATGTAGTCTACTTGCCCTTTCGGATGAAGCTCGAAGGACGAACCCGATGCCCATTAATTTTTAAGAACCGAAACTACGTCGTTATGCCGCCGAAATTATCCGACAAGCCACCAATCGAACGCCGTTAGGCTGCCCGATTTGGGACTCGTAAGAATTGCTAATCCCCTCTCTAATTCTCGTAGTAGTTGGGATAGAAATTGGACTGTTTTAATTCCCTAAGACTTTGTAGTTGAGATAGGTGTTTTTGGATTTGAAGCCTGTGAGCTTGTAGATGGAGTTTTGATGTTGTTGGTATTAGTATTATTGAAATTGTTATATAGTGTTAGTTGTTAGATTTGGTAGTATTGGGTTTGTTGATTAATATTGTTGAATTAGTTGTTTAGTATTGTTGGTTTAGCTGTTTAGTATTGTTGTTTTTAGTTGGAGGGTATTAGTGAATGGATGAATTAGTTTGGTTTGGTTAGCTGATGATATGGTGATGAAATTAGTTTGTTTTAGTGTTAATTGAGTTTTCATAGACAAAGGGAAACTCGTCTTCCCCTTGTGCGACTGTTAGAAAATTAGGAACGAAAAGATAAGTCGTTTAATATTCAAATTAATAACAAATGAAAAGGAGTATTTTTGGGAAAAATTAATATAATCCGTTGTTTTAGAAGTGTTATTAAAGTTAGAAAAGAAAAATACTTTTTATAAACTATATTAGTTATAATATAAATTCTTAGAAAAAAATCAAGTTATTAATAAGTTTTAATAAGAGGTTTTTATAAAATATGAATTCTTATATTTTCTTCCTTAAAGGGCCTTTGTTAAGGACACCTCTGAATTTAGTAAATACACCCCCCCTAATACACCTCCTCTTAAAAAGGGGTGTACTTATCAAAAGATTGTTTTTGTAATAATCGAAATAGTCATACCACAAGTATACTAGTAAATACACTCTCTCAATACACTCACCTTTTTAGAGGTGGTGTATTTACCAAAATAGGGTGTGACCCTTAAGCAAGTCATTTTTGAGTTTATAAGACCACAACTTTCTCGATTCTCGTAACACAAACTCTCAAGTTTTCCTAATAATTCAAAGGTCAACTTTTAATCAAATGATTTCGTACTAGGATTCTGTGATAATCAAAATACGCACGAGGGATCTGACATTCTGTTTGTATATCACTCTCGGGACCCGGAGCTAACAGGTGGGTGATGATCTGTTGATTGATCTGCTAATAATAACGGCGTGCCGGTATTTTCTGAACTCGACTAAATCAAATCAAAAGTATCTAATCCAACATAAATGTAACACCTATATTTATAACTGTTTGAATTATGTGATATAACTATATATGTTATACAATGCATGTTGTTTTGTAAGTCGATCACCACTGCATGAGTAAACACCTTACGTGAGCATGAATCAGTTCAGTTGCCAGTCAAGTATTTTTCTCAGTGAAGTTTGTTGTGTCAGTTTTATGGAAAGTCAGTAAGTACGGATTTGTGATGTGGGTATTTATTTCCGACCTCCGGGGACGCTGTCGTTGGACGCCCTCAGAATCAAGGTTGTTGATGGTTGGAGTTGAAAAGAGTAACTTTGTGGAAGTGGTGCGTGGCCATGTTTGATAATAGATCAGGTGCATGGTCACGGGGAATTATTTATATTGTTTTGAGAAGAGATTTATTATATGTGAAATTGATTGTGGGCTTTGCCCCTTAACGTGAACCAACTTGTGATATTTCAATTATATGATGTGAAACCTGTTGTGCCCAACTGATTATTATGTGAACTTGTTATTTTGTATGATATATGATGTTTATATTATTATGTCAACTGCTTAAATAAATTAATTACTTTATTAATGAGTATAATTTAATATATTTCGGATTTACCAATCCCATGATGTTGCAAATCACCCATATGTGAGAATTCAATTCTCACGCCCCATTTTCCCAACCCCTTGCAGATTATGATTTCGTGGAGCAAGGACAGTAATAGAGACGACACGGAGTTCCCCACTTAAATAAAACATTACTGTTGATACTATGTTGTATGTACACATATATGTGTGTAAGATACTTATTAAAATTATTCTATTCATTTCTTCCGCTGCATAAAGACTCATCATCTCTCATTTCCGTTATATTTCCTTCAAAAATTTTATAGTTCGGACTTTTGATCACAATAACACTTCGAATCCGATATAATTAATATATTCTGGATTCGGGGCGTTACACTTGCCTATGGTGCTATTAATAGATTTGGAATGTGTATCTCAAGTCTTCTGGTATTATTGGCATCTTGAACAGTTGCACTACTCTATGGTTGATTCTGCACTACTCTATTATAATGTCAGCAATAAATTTTCAGCAATTTGCACTATTTTAAACATTAAAGCAGAATATTCCATTAATATTCTTTATTAATGAATTGCTATTTATTTATGCAATAATAATCTATATTTTTATGATATTTATTAATTGATCAAAATTATTTTGAATTAACTATAATGTAAGTTTATTTTAGTTATGATAAAAAAAATTAAAACTTGATATTTAATAAAAATATAGAATTACCTAAACTACACAAAACTACAAAAATATTAACAAAATTATTAATAATATCAAATATAAATGTCCAATTACATTTAAAAAATAATAATGACAAAATTTGGTGTCCCAAATTTGGGATACCACATGTGGAGTATCAAATCCAAATAATAGTGTTGACACCATTTTAGTGTAGGATGTAGAGTAACTGTTGGAACACTTTTTTGCTAATCTACACTATTCTCTAGCTCTGCTGGAGATAGTCACATGTATTATATACATATTGTAACATCCCGTCCCGTTCTATACCCTTATTCTTTAATTAGAAACCTTATTTTTATTTTCTCATTTTTGGTTTCTTTTAATTTTATTTATTTTGTGTGCTATTGTGTAATTTAAATATATACCATTTTTTATAAATTTCTAAATTCGAAGAAAGAAATCGAATCTTTCAAGCAAATAAGGAACAACGAGAATTAAATTAAAGTCGAGGTTTTCGATCCGTATAAATTTTGTGGTTGATCAAAATTGAAATAAATAATTAATTAAAATATACTGTTGTTCTCGTTTATTTCTCGAAGCCAAACGAGACTTAATTATATACAAAAAAAAATATAATAATAATAATATATGTATAAATACGAATTATCAAAAAGGAAACTAATTTATTAATACCCCAAATAAAAATTCTTTTTGCCTTTTAAAATTTTCTTATTAATTGTTAAGATTTTCTTAGATATGGATTTGAAGCATTTCCAAAAAGGTAACTATATTAACTTTGTAAAGATCCGTATATATGCATATCTCTCTCTCCCCCCTCACTTTACTCATTCACGCACAAAAAAAATCAGTTACCATTTCTCTCTCTTTCCTCTGCCTTCTCTCTTCGAGGGCGAACCTACGCTACCGCCTCCTTCTTCCCTTTTTCCGGCGAGGGATCGCCGCCGCCTGAGGCCGACACCGCTCTCCCTCCCTCCGACGCGCAGCCAGAGGCCGAACGCCACTCTCCTCCTTTCCGTCGACCGCCAGCCACCGCGAGCCAGGCCGCGACGCGACCCAGCGTCGCCTCTTCGAACCGAAGCGCCGCCGTGCTCAGCCGCGACGCCACCACCGAAGCGCCGCCGCCCTCCTTGTTCTCGATCAAAGTCCAAACGACGGAAACAACGCCGCCGCCGCCGAAGCCAGCGACACCACCTCTTTCTTCTTCTCTTTCCAGTAAGATGAAATCCTATGTTGCACAGATGCGGGAGTGCGGGGGCGATACGATATGGATACGGGGATACGAATTTTCAAAAAATTTAGGGTGCGATTCGTCAAGGATACGTCTGTTTATTTATATTTTATTATATATAATACTTAAAAATAAATATATTTTAAAATTTTATAAATTGAATGTATTTCTTTGACCAAAAACTTAAATATGTTCAATAATTTAATACAATTAAATAACAAAAATTAATTTAAGTTCAATTAGCCTAATACATACGTAAAAACGGTGATTTCAATATAAAACAAGTGTCACATTGTCAATTTAAATTATATTATATAATAAATTTCAATTGAAATAATACATTTAATGCTTAATAAGTAGGATTCGTGAGGAGGATTCGAGTATCCGTTAGTGGATTCGCCACGTGGCAGCCGGATCCGCCACGTGGAGAATCCGATTCGCGGATTCAAGAATCACACCCCATTTAGGGGGCGGATGCGAATCCGATACTGCATTGTTATATTTTTAAAAGAATCCGTGCATCATAGATGAAATCCCTTCTCTCTTCTTCAAATTTCAATTCGGGTAATTCGATTTGAATACCGATTAAATTCGATTTCTAACCGAGACTTTCTTTTCATTTAATTTTCTGATCGAAATGACACCGTGGATGCGAACCCCTGCTGCCGGAATTTTCGGAGACCTCGAACGACACCGTTAGGCTGTTTGATTTATTTTCCGAATCCCCGATCGACGCCGTTAGGCCGCCCGTTTATCGCCTCAAACCCGGAGAACGTAAGGTTTCTACCTTCGTTTTCTTCTTTCGTAAATTCTGGAAACTGGTCGAGTTTTGTTCGAACACCATGAAACAAAGAAGTAGAAAAGAAAAGGGAAAACTTACTGTTGAAATTGGTTTAATGTCTTAGTGTTACTAGTTGACTTGTTTAGTATTATTGTTTTGTTCTCTTTGTATCACTCTTTAGAAGTAGAATTTTGAACATATTATTATTCCCATGTTTCTTTCTTCACTAGCTATGAGTCTGGACTTTGGATTAGTGTTTTGGTAATAGTGTTCGATTGATGAAGTACTATTGTTGTTTGAGATGTTGTAGTATTTTTGACTTAGTGGACTAGTGTTATTCATTTAGCTGCTTAGTATCTTTATAATAGTAGTATAGTGCCATTTGTTTTAGTTGATTAGTATTTGAAACTAGTGTTTTTAGTATTGTTGTTTTGATGATGAAATTGATACCATTAGTTGTGTTTAAAAGACAAAGGAAAACTCGTCTTCCCCTCGTACCCCTGTTAAAAAAATTAGAAACGCGAGATAAGCCTTTTTAATATATCCAAAGCTAGCATCAACTAAAAATAGTTTTCTTGGAAAAGATTAATATAATCCTTTGTTTTAGAAATATTACAAACCAACTTTAGAAGTATCACTAATATTAGAAAAGAAGAATACCTTTTTATAAACTATATTAGTTTATAATATAATTTTCTTAGAAAAGTCAAAGTCTACTAATAAGTTTAATAAGGGAGTTTTATTTATAAAATATGAATATTTATATTCAAGAATTCTTTTGAAATGAGAAATAGAAATCATAGAAAGAAAAACTTTTTCTTTATTTTCTTATTAATACTCTTAAGTAATTATTTTATTCTTTTAAGTTTTTCCAAGAATAATAATTATTATGAATATACTTTTAATTTTTATAAAAGGCTTTTATTAAGGACACCATAGGAATTAGTAAATACACCTCCTCTTAAAAAGGGGTGTACTTATCAAATAGAAATCAACCTTTGAAAACTTTAGTTTTCAATAGTTTTCTAAAGGCAACAATCTACTCAATCCTCGAGATACAAACGCTTAAGCTTTTCAAATTTCAAAAGTCGATCTTTTAATCGGATTACTCCCTATTAGGATTCTATACTATTTGGGATACGCACGGAGGACTCGACCATCTACCTACACATCATTCCCGGGACTCAGAACAATCAGGTGGGTGATGATCGGTTGATTGATCTGCTAATAATAACGTTGTGCCGGTATTTTCTGAACTCGACTAAATCAATCTAAAACAATTAATCCAACATAAATGTAACACCTATTATATAACTGTTTGAATTATGTGATATGACTATATATGATATATAATGCCTGTTGTTTTGTAAATCGATCACCATTGCATGAGTAACTACCTTATGTGAGCATGAATCAGTTCAGTTGTCAATCAAGTGTTTTTCTCTGTAAAGTTTGATGTGTCAGTTTTATGGAAAGCTAATAAGTACGGAGTTGGGATCGAGTTTTTAATCCAACCTCCCGGGAGCTATCGGGGACGCCCTCGGAATGTAGGTTGTTGATTCAAACATATCTGGTCTCCGGGTTAGCCGTCTACGTTGTGCACTGGGAATAAGGTCATTGATGGTTTGCTATTATTATGAGGGTTGTTGTGGTTGGATGAAGTGAGTTTGATGATGATTGGAAGGAGTAAGTTTTGTTGTGGTTGGAAAGAGTAAGTTTGTTGGAAGTGGAATGGTCGTACGAATATGGTTTGACAGTTTGTGTCAATACGTGAATATGTATTAGGCTCTGCCCTAATGTGAATCAACTTGTGCTACTTCAATTATATTATGTGAAATATGCTTAATGCCGATGAATTATTTTATGAACAGTTTCTTCTATGAAATTTTGTAATCTCGTTTATTATGTCAATTGATTAAATGAATTAAATACTTTATTAATGAGTATAACTTAATATATTTCGGATTTACCAATCCCATGACGTTGCAAATCACCCATACGTGATAATTCAATTCTCACGCCCCATTTTCCTAACCCCTCTGCAGATTTCGATTACGGAGAGCAAGGACAGTGATACAGAAGACACAAAGTTTCCTGCTTGCTTAAAATACTATTAATAATACAATGATGCCTATTATTCTATTCCTAAATAAATGTTATCACTACTGCTATGCAAGACGATACTATTTACCGTGTGTTTCAGTTACTAAAACTCAGTGTGTATTATCCTGAAGATACAGAACCCTTTATCCATCCTCATATATACAGATATACTTATGTGTGCGATACATTATTATAATATTTCTCTCCACTTATCCGCTGCATGAAACTCATCTTTCAATTCCGTTATATTTCCTTCAAAAAATTTATAGTTCGTACTTTTGATCACAATAATACTTCGAATCCAATATAATTAATATATTCTGGATTCGGGACGTTACACATATTATTTGTTGATTTAATCTTTTAATTAAATTAGTTTAAATATTTGTAATAATTATTATTCCCTCGGTCCCAATTTTATTTGCACATTAAATATCTCTAAATTACATCTTAATCAATTAATAATTACACACAAAAAATATCTTTCTTTTGTTTCATTCACTTAAATTGAACAATATACCCTCATCAAAAAATCTATTTTATTCATTTAAATACGACAAATCAACTCCTATATTAAAATCAACGAAAAGTTAATTGTGCAAACATTAGTGCAACAGAGGTAGTATTATCTTTTAGTACCATAATAGGATTCATGCTAAAATAAAATATTATCATCTTGATAAATTTAAAAATACATTCTAAAGAACGATTTATTTTTTTCGCAGTATTATCGTCATAATTGGCATATTTTATTTTAAGACTATCACAAATTCTAGCATGCACTTGGATTTTAAGCTCAATTTTGACTTCAATTAAAAAAAAAAATCAAAACACACATAAACACACCAAACTGTGTGTGTTTTTTTGCAGTTAGGGTATTATTGTTTGCTTTTTGAGGTATTACTGATTGCTTCTTGGGGTATCATTGATTAAATTTTGGTGTATTACTGATTTTTGTTTGGGTATATTTTTCAAAATCCAAGTGCACACTAGAATTACTCCAAGACTATAGCTAGTAACATGAAGATCCAATTTATTTCCAACACTCGAGTTTTGCAAGTTGTTGATTATCAATTTCCATACAACTGTAAATTTAATATAGATTTTTAAAATAAATACCATTGTCTATTTAAGAGAAGAATCAAATTATATTATTTGAAGTATGTCGGAGTCGTAGATTTATGATTCTATTGGTGACATGGATCCTTGATTGATTCATCTCACTAAAGTTTGGTATATATTTTTTATCGATAAAAGAGTTTCATTACCACTAAGGTATGAAAAATACCTAAAAAAAGTAAAGCATACAGAGAGATTATTACAGAATCTTAAATTTGTTAAAATGTTAGAACGCACAAAAATGTTAGAATAATTGTTAAGAAATATAGTGATATTGATGTAGGAGAAAGAATGATTTTCATTGTTTGTGTACCAAAGTTGAATATTTGATAATGATATTTTTAATTAAGTTCCTTTGTTGATTCTTTTATTTTATTGCTAAAAATCTTTAACAACGATATAATATTTTGTTATTGTATCAAATATTTATTGTTTTGTTGATGTCAAGATTTAAAAACAATTCACTGTTGGGTTACTGGGGGTGGAGTTTGATAATATATATTATGATCTGAGGTGATTATTTTTGTCATATTTGTCTTAAATCATTTGTTACATAATTTTATTTGTATGTTTGTTACCATTATTAATATAAAGTTGGTATCTGAAAAGTTTAAAAATAACATTGATTTTATTATAATGTAGTTGTTCAAAAATAAACAAGTCTAAAAAAACCAAATATGAAATTGTTTTATTTTTAATAAAATGAATTATGAGATTATTTATAGTTAAGTTTATTACAGAGATCGTCTATTTACACCCACTATTTTATTAAGTTCACCCACTTCTATATTCATCCACTCCAATTTATAATTTTCAACAAATATATCCACTTTATAATTATAATTTTATCCAATATAAAATACAACACATTCCTAAAAATACTCATCCCATAATCACATTCAATTTCAATACAACTACTAAACATTTTCACCCCCTCACCTCTCTAATCTAGGGGTGAAATATATGATTAGCATATTTTCACGAAAGTATTTATTACACAAAGAGACTAAGAATTGGGTGTGAAAACTTTTTTAGAAAAAATTGAGTTTTATTGTATTGAAATACATCAAAACTGAAGAATTATTTCAGGTTTATTAATATCTGGGTTTATTGGTGGCATGGATTGTCACATGTTTTGTCTCACTAATCATTGATATTTATTTTTTTTAAATGTAATAATGCTAAATTTACATGTCGTTTGGTGATATTAATAATTCTTACTAAAACATAATTTTAATATTTTTTTTCATCTTTTTTTGCTTATTTATTACATATCAGTATCGGGTGTAAATTTTTTGGGAGAAAAATAAGCTTTTATTATATTGAAGTATGTCAGAACTGAAAAATTATTTTCAATTTATTATATATGTTGGTTTATTGGTGACACATATCGTCGTATACATTCACAAAAGGTTGGTGTAAATTTGATAGAAAAGTTGGGATAGTGTAAAAATGATAAAAAAAAAAAATTAAGAAATATAATGGAATTAGTATGCAACTATTTAAACCACCATGTTACTAAGTTCACCTACATCTTTTTTTTTACTACTAAATATGCCCAATTTATAATTATAATATATCATATATAAATTATTTACACGCACCTACCTAAACATATTCATCCATCAATCTTATCCAATTTTAATACAACCACTAAATATACCTATTCCCTTACTTCTCTCATCCAACGGTGAGAAACATGATTATCATGATTGCACAAGAATGTCTATTGCATAGAGGGATTTAGAATTAGGTGGGAAAGAAAACTAAAAAGCCAAATTATTTTGTTCAAATTTATTATGTTTTGTTTAATATTATTGTAATGGTACTTTTGTTGTTGTTGTTGTTGTATTATATTATATGTTTTTTTTAACAGTGACGAAAAATATTATTAGGCTTTTTATAGAAAATTTACATTTATGTTGATCTTTTTAATTAAATACATTTATGGATTTTTTCACAAAAAAAAAAAAAAAAATCAATCTTTCTTTTGTACGAAATATTTCGAAGAAATAAATGTATAGTATTTAATTTATTTTGGTTACTTATTATTTAGAATTGCATTACTATTTATTGTAACTTTTTTGTTTATTGAAGTATATAAGGACTCAATAAGATGTCACAAATTTATACCTTTGATTAAAGATAACAATTCATTGAAAATTTTGTAGGGCTTGAAGTGTATTTAACATGTGTGTACGAGTGAATTACTTATTGATTTTATGAATTTTGAAAGTCCTATTTTAAGTCCCATAATTAAGGAGCTTTGAATTTTTAGGATAATGATTTTACGGACATGTGGATATAAGACATATGGTTCTTAAATTTGCAAAAGTAGGATGATCGTGCAATGTACGTAACACTTACAAAATTTAAAATATAATGATCTACTTTTATAGACCCACAAAATTATTGTCCTTAAAAGCCAACCCCAAGTTACATGCCTATTTTTTTCCTGTATATTTTCGTTAGTTAATATCTCTAAACGCCGCATATCACCCTCAACGTGTGCACCACCTTCTCCGATGTGGCTACACCTAATAGCTTCATCTTGCTCCTTGAAAGTTTCTCCAACTCAAATCCATGTTTTTGTGACATCTTCACCGTTAATTTTTGGATTTTGAAATTCAACAAAAATATCTCATTTTTCCAATTCAAATTTATGTAGTTCTTCGTTCGGTTATTTCTCGGCGACCACAAGCCAAGCTATATACGAATTTGTTCGTTATTCTGTCATTTACCCTAACTTAATTTCACGATTCAACTTTGTCTTCATCGATAATTTTGATTTGAAAAATGTTCCTAAATTGTGTTTTTCCCCCATAAAAATGTCAAATAAAAAACTATTAATTTTTTTTAAAGAAGTATAATGGCATTTAATGCCAGAACAAGAATGATTTTCGTAAGGACCATAGCTAGGGGTGATAGGAAAATTAGGACTTTAAAACTTTGGCTGAAAAATAAGAGGACATTAACTTTTAAAAGTCGAGATTTGAGGTCAAATCAGCCTGAACCAAAGCAATTGGACTAATTGGTCTGACTTGGCTTGAAATTTGCACTTAATGGCGTGATTTGGCTTGAAATAGGATTGAATTTGTACCTAATTCTAACTGATTTGGGTTGATATGATAAAAATACACTACTTTTAAAAGTTAATGTCCTTAAATTGTCAGCTCGGAGAGTTACGATCCTTATTTTTCTAGCCCGAAGAGTTTTTATCCTCATTTTGCCCCTTCCCCCAACTAAATAGCACCTCAAAGAGTTAATGTCTATCACTCAATCCTCATATGAAAGTTAATATTTTGAATTTTTTAAGGACCATAACTTTGGGGTTGACAATTTAAAGACTGTAATTTTTAAGAGTTGCAAATTTTGGCACAATAAACCCTATTAATCCTAAAAAATTCACCACTTTTAAAAGTTAATGTCCTTAAATTGTCAGTTCTGAGAGTTACGATCCTCATTTTTCCAGTCCGAAGAGTTTTTGTCCTCATTTTACCCCTTTCCCCAACAAAATAACACCTCGAAAAGTTAATGTCTATCACTCAATCCTCTGGTGAAAGTTAATATTTTCAAAATAAACTTTTAAGGATCATAACTTTAGGGTTGACAATTTAAGGACTGTAATTTCTAAGAGTTGCAAATTTAGGCACAATTAGCCTAATTAACCAAAAAATTCACTTATTTTAAAAGTTAATGTATGTAAATTGTCAGCTCGGAGAGTTACGGTCCTCATTATTCTAGCCCAAAGAGTTTTTGTCCTCATTTTGCCCATCTCCCCAACTAAATAACACCTCGAGAGTTAATATCTATCACTCAATCCTCAAGGTGAAAGTTAATATGTTGAAAATGTTTTTTAAGTATCGTAGCTTTGGAGTTAACAAATTTTAAGGACTGCAATTTCTAAAGTTGCAAATTTAGGCACATTTAGATAAACCCAAATTTGGCCCGAATTAAGCCCCCCAATCAGGCCAAAAATCGGGCCATGTTGCATAGTCCAATTTGGATTTATTTAGGATGGTTTAACCTTAATTTGAGACTTTTAAAAATCATCGTCTTTAATTACAATCTCAAAAATTAAGTTATAGTCCTTAGAATATATTTTTTCGCATGACTTGAGATACTTATTTTTATTAAATTTATCTTAAATATTTATTTTATTTTATTTCATCTGTGTGTTTTTATGATTATATTGTAAAAAAAAATTTTCTTATAAATAACATTAAATTTATTATTATTTAAACGTCTTAAAAACAAATAATATTGTTTTTATTTTATATATCAAAATTCAAATATGAAAAATTATTAATCAAATTAAATACAGTATTTTTTTATAGAATGTAGCTATCTTACAACTCTATTTTAATAAGTTCACCCACTTCTTAACTCACTCACCTTTTTTTTTAACTAAATATACCACTTTAAAATTATAATTTTATCCAACATATAATACTTGCACTTACGTCTCTAAAAATACTCACTCGCCAATCTTCTTTAATTTTAATACAACTACCAAATATACTTACTCCCTCAACTTTCTACTCTAGCAGGGAATTTTTTTTATTAGCGTCTTGCACAATGATGTCTATTAGTATTAGGCAAAATAATTGAGAATTTTGTATGAAAGAAACCAATAAAACAAGATAAGTTGTTGATATTTAATATGTATTTTTAATGTTAACGTAATGAACTTTTGTTCTTTGTATTATTGTAACGCCCCGAATCCAGAATATATTAATTATATCGGATTCGAAGTATTATTGTGATCAAAAGTCCGAACTATAAAATTTTTGAAGAAAATATAACGGAATTGAATGATGAGTTTCATGCAGCGGATAAGTGGGGAGAAATATTATAATAATGTATCTCACACATAAGTATAAATATATGTATATAAAGTTGGATAGAGGGTTCTGTATCTTCAGGATAATACACACTGAGTTTTGGTAACTGAAACACACGGTAAATAGTATCGTCTTGCATAGCAGCAGCGATAACAGTTATTTAGGAATAGAATAATAAGCATCATTGTATTATTAATAGTATTTTAAGCAAGCGGGAAACTTTGTGTCTTCAGCATCACTGTCCTTTCTCCCCTTAATCGAAATCTGCAAAGGGGTTAGGAAAATGGGGAGTGAGATTTGAATTCTCACATGTGGGTGATTTGCAACGTTATGGGATTGGTAAATCCGAAATATATTAAGTTATACTCATTGATAAAGTGTTTATTTCATTTACGCAGTTTCACATATAAACAAGATTACAAAATCCATAAAAGGAACAATTTATATAATAATAAATCAGTATCAAGCATATTTCACATAAATATAATTGAAATAGCACAAGTTGGTTCACATTAGGGTAAAGCCCAAAGTCATATTCACGTATTGTCACAAACTGTCAAACCATATTTGTACGACCATTCCACTTCCAACAAACTTACTCTTTTCAACCACAACAAACTTACTCCTTCCAATCATCATCAAACTTACTCCATCCAACCACAACAACCCTCAAAATAATAGCAAACCATCAATGGTCTTATTCCCAGTGCGCAACGTAGGCGGCTGACCCGGGGACCAGATATGTTTGAATCAACAACCTACATTCCGAGGTTGTCCCCGACAGCTCCCCGGAGGTTGGATTAAAAACTCGATCCCATCTCCGTACTTACTAACTTTCCATAAAACTGACACATCAAACTTTATAGAGAAAATTACTTGATTGACAACTGAACTGATTCATGCTCACATAAGGTACTTACTAATACAATGGTGATCGATTTACAAAACAACAGGCATTATATATCATATATAGTTATATCACATAATTCAAACAGTTATATAATAGGTGTTTCATTTATGTTGGATTAATTGTTTTAGATTGATTTGGTCGAGTTTAGAAAATACCGGTGTTGTTGGTGATCAAATTTAATTGATAGGATTAGTGACTGTTTTAATTTAGTTTAAGACCACCAATCAATTACGTGTGATTGATTACCACCGTAAATGGTAAATCGAAGATTCGGGATGTGGAATGATTAACACGAAAGTCGAAATCGTATTAATTTCGTATGTGTGCACGTTTTAGTGTGTTAGTGTGTGTTGGGAATTATTTGTGAATTTGAACTTGTATTTCTTAAGCTGGAGAACAACTATTTATAGAGACTAGCAAGCATGAGGTGTCTATGACTCTTGGTCTCCCTAGCCTGCATGCTTGACAAGTGTCCTTTGACCTTAGTTTGACCTTATCTAAGCTGGATCTTAGTTAAAAAGTCTTCTTTGGTTTTATCTCGGACTTCATCGTTGTTCGTCTAGGTCGGCTTAGTTGATCCAGAATGGTTTTTTCATAGAAGTTGTTCGCCTTTTTAATGTATAGCTCAGAAGTTGTTCGCCTTTCTGTTTTACTCAGATTGGCTTTAGGATCTTGGTCCTTTGTTCGTCGATATATATCACTTTGGCTGGTAGATGCACCACCTTTTGACAATGTTGCTCGTCATCAGTGACTTGGCAGAATGTCCATATCTGGTCTCGGGTCTTAAAACCTGTTCGCCAGTATGTTGTTCATCGGTATAGTTGTTCGTCAGTTTATACACTCCCTGGATTGGTTTGTGCACCCCGACTTGATTTTCTTTGTTGATCACCTTTGACTTGGTGTTGACTCTTCATAATCCTTTTTAAGGTTTTAATCTTTGTTCGCCTAGCAATAATTGATGTTCGCCTATCAACAATTGCCCCCTATCCTGGCTAGATGTTGCTATTGATGAGCATCTTTGGGCGAGCAATAATAGTTAGGATATTAAACTGATGAGGGTTGGGACGAACATCATTTGTCCTGGCGAGCAACAAATGGTTCGTTGTTTCGTCTCCCCAAGGTCTGGGGGTTGTACGAAGATGACGTGGGCGGCATGATTGCGCGCCGCCCACGCGCGATTAATCCCGAGGTCATGCGCCCCTACATTTGCTCATAGACCTCTTGATTTCTTCTCGATTTCGCAAATTGACCCCGCTTTTTGTCATTTCGGCCCATATTTTGTTGAAAATTACACCTCGTACCCCGTTTTTTGCTTGGGGTATAAATAGAAGGGGAAACAAATATTTTCCCACTTTTTCACTCCTAGCTACAGTGCTCCGATGACTTGTTCCATTTCCGGCGATCTCGAGCTCTTTCCGACGAGTTTTTTCTTCAATTTCTTGCTTCCGCCATAGTTTCAAGGTAGTACTTTTGTTTTATTCACTTGATTTTGTTTTTATTTCTCTTCTGGACCCCATCGCCGCCGTGTGTGACCTTGCACTGCCGCCGTTTGTTACCTTCATCGCCGCCGTCTGGTTTTTTCTCATTCTTCTTCCATGTCTTCCCACTCGAGCAACAAATCTGAAGAAACCATTGATCCCCTTTTCCCAATCGCGGCTCCCGTCGATCAACCTCCCTTTGAAATTTCCTCGGCGTCAAATCCCCACGTTGATTCGGTTGTTCGTTCAGTTGAGGATACTGGTGCTCGTCCATCTGGGAGGGAAATAGTGGTTGTAACGAGCAGAGATTCTGGGGAAGGCTCTTCGTCCAGCGTTGAATTGAAAGATCCCCAATTTGACGAATTGACCCGTGAATTTCTGGAAGGGATAGGGTTCCCATCTCCAAAAATGATGGAAAACGAGATCCCAGTTGGAGTTGCTCGACCTTTCGAGTGGCGAGCATATGCTGAGGAATACGCGAACCACTTTGCTCGCCCCCAAAGACAAAAGATGGATTTGATAAAAAAATGACTTCCAGGCGAGAAAAATCAAGAGCGTTGTCCTCGAGGAGGATCTTGATTCGATCCGAGAGACATACAAGATCCCGTATGACATTCATATGTGGGCTCCCAAGAGAAAGGAGAGAGCTGATCGCCCACCCCCAGGATGCACGGCGATCAACATTCATACTTTGATGGCCGGTCTAAAGTTGTCGCTGCCCCCAGTTGTTGGTCGTTTTCTCGAGGCGACCAACCTTGCCATTACCTAGATCACACCAATTGGGTGGATAAATTTGCTCGGTGCCATGTGTCTGTTCGCCCTTGAAGGATATGTTGATCGCCTTACTGCGGAGGAGATCAACTATCTTATGACAATCACCAAATGCCCCGTAGGCGAAGAAGGCTACTACTACCTCAAGGCCAGAACTGGACTCAAGATGGTAGAAGGAGTGTCGAACAAGATCAAGGACTGGAAACAACACTTCTTTTTCATAGGGGGTGATTGGCGAGCATCTTCCGGTCCACACGGGGGCATTGGGCGAATAAACTCTCCCGACGCTTATGGAATTATTAAGCGTAAGTTTATCTTTGTTCGTTTTTGAACTGTATTGTTCTAATTTAACTTTTCTTATTTACTTGCAGGTCCTCGGTTGCCCAAGTGGGACTCAGAGGAGGACGAGATCGGGGCAGAGTTTTTATTTACTTCCTGCTTGGTCGGCCTACGCAATAAAGCGGATAGGACTATCCAGTATCTGAGCGACGAGAAGCGTCAGAGAGCTGCTCGCTTGTTTTCCTATCCCCACCATTTGGAAGTACAAGCTGAGGTGCCCCCAGGTATAAAAAATTCCTACTCCTCCTTCATTACTTTGTTCGTCCTTTGACACTATAACTTGCTCGTCTTAACTTTTTTTTTTATTTTTTTTTAGCCGAGCAAGTCACAGTTGCCGTCCCTCCCTGCTTCGGACTCTTGGAACAGAGAGTATTTGAAATGGCACCACCAAAGGGTAGGAGACGAAGGGTGACCCGCCATCTAAGGTACTGGCGATGACGAACAAGGCGGAGGGGACGAGAGTTGCTCGCCAGGCCGTGCCCCCATCCAATCTACCTCCTTCTCCTCCCCCGACATCATCTCCCCGCGGTGCCAAGCGCTTAAAGAAAGGAGATGGGACCTTTGTATCCCAGACTGCTCATGTCGGGACCAAGGGCAAGGAGAAGGTGGGGCATAGCCATGCTCGCCACCACACGGAGGGGGAAGCTGTTTGCCCCTCCTCCATTGAGCCTGCGGAGAAGACAGGCAAGGCGGGCAGGGATTCCACCCCTGTTCGCGGTCATGAGGATCTCACCCATCTGGGCTGGGATGATCGAAAATTCCAGGAGTAAGTCTACCCTTGCCTCTCTCGAGCAAGATTCAATTTTTTTTATATTTTTCTAAGTATCATTTGCTTTCTTGTTCGCAGATACCGTGCTGACGATCATCCTGGGCGAACAAGTGCTGTCCACCAGTACGCTTGCTCGAAGACTCCCGTTAACATAAGGGAGATTCCTGGTGACCATGTTCGCAGGGCGACGGAGCTGATCGCCCGAGCTTGGACACGTCCTCTGGACAAAGCTGTCTTACAACAAGGGCTGGCGGACAATGTTCATCTCTCTATGATGCTCCATGCCAACGGCCTTGTCACGGCTCAAAGGGCAATGGCCCAGATTGCCGAGCAAGAAGAAGCTGCTCGCCGCTACGCCAGCACTGCTCGGCAGTTCACAGAGGAAAAGGACGGCTTAATCAGCCAATATGAGGCCAAACTTGCTCGTCTCAATAACCAGATCAATGTTTACATTGATACTGAAAAGAAACACCTTGAAGAAATTCAGGGTCTATCTGGTGAATTGGGAAGCAAAGATGCCTTGCTCGGCGAGGAGAAGAAGAAATTGCTCGCATCCGAGCAAAGAAATGCTGAGCTTGAAACGGAGGTTGCTCGTCTGCGGGAGGTAGAGGCCAACTCTTTTTCTCGCGATCAACTTGAGGCTGAGCTCCAGGCCGGGTCTGCTCCCATCTCGAACTTAGGATATATCTGCGCCTACGCCGATTGTATTCGCATGGCTGATGCGTACGATTTTAAAGATATGGTGGAAGAGATGGGTAAAGTTTTGACCGAGTTCCTTGAGCACTACCCCCCTCCGAACAACATCGAGCTCCAACTGGGGGACATTGCCGAACTGGGGGTCAAGATTGATGTCCTTGACCCAAGCATCATCATTACTCGCCCCCCACCACAAGTTGATGAAGGCGAGCAAGAAGAGGAGCCGGCTGCTGCTGACGAGCAGGCTGCTACGGAAAGGGAACAAAAAGCCGCAGAGGACATGGCTAGAGACTTGATTGTTGATCCTCCCGCCGACCAAACTCAGGATCAACCTCCCGCCGAGTAGCAATAGTTTTTAGGACTTAGAATAGTCTATTTTGTAATAGTTGTTCGGTAGGCTCTTCTTTGCAGTTGTTCGTTTTTGTAGTACTTTACACTTGTACTATTTTTGGGGCTCAATGCCTTTTGTTTTAATGGAACGTCTTTCTTATGTTCGCTCATTTTCTTAAATATGTTAATTGCCTTTACATTTTTATCAATGCTTTTGCAATTATAACATATAATGTTGGGCTTTTGTTTGAATTGAACTTCGCCTTTAATGGAATTAGGGTTTAGCCTTAGGTTCTGTTCATTTTAAAAAACGAACAACCTTTAATTGGCTTTGGTCCTCAAAATGGACTTGTACCTCGAGCTTTTGGACTTTTCCTCTTCGACGAACAACTACTATATTTACACTGAAAAATTTACAAGTGTTGTAAGACTGCTCGTCACTAACAAATATAATCTGACGAACAACTTTGAACACTAACTGAACATGCCCGCTTATAATATTTTTGCCGAGCAACTTTGTCTAAAATTAAAAAAGATGAAACAACACTAAACTATACAATGTGCCGAACAACTTTACATTCTACACTTAGCAAAATTTCCAAAAAAATTAGGCAAGTTTTTGGTTTGGTTTGCCTCACTTGGTTCACTGGCCCCCCAAGACATTTGTTCACCCAATTAAGAACTTGTTCGCCTCATTGATAGTACTTCTTCAGGTGTACAACATTCCAGGAGTATTGGACCGGCTTGCCTTCCATATCTTCGATATCGTATACACCATTAACGAATTTTTCCGTTATACGATACGGGCCCTCCCAAGTTGGTCCCAATACACCTGGAGGTTGGGCGAGCAACTTTCTTAGAACTATATCTCCAACTCTGAATTCCCTAATTTTAACATGGGAATTATAATAGCGTTCTGCTCGCTGCTTATAGGTAGCATTTTTTAGCTCGGCATTCAGTCTTTTTTCTTCGAGCAAATCCATCTCAGTAGCTAGAGCAGAGTTGTTCGCCTGCTTATCAAAATTGGTCGTTCTGAATGTGCTGGTCTTTAACTCAATTGGTATTACAGCTTCTGTTCTAAAAGCCATTGCAAAAGGTGTTTCTCCGGTGCTTGACCTGGGAGAAACTCTGAATGCCCACAGGACTTCTGGGAGTTCTTCAGACCAACTACTTTTGCTCTCCGCTAGCCGTACTTTCAATGTATGCTTGATTATTTTTTTCACGTCCTCGACTTGTCCATTTGATTGGGGATATAGGGCGTAGAGTAATATTTTTTGATTCTCCACTTTATACAGAAATCTCTCAACTCTTTTCCATCAAACTGCGGACCATTGTCCGTTACGATGGTTTGCGGAACTCCAAAGCGACAGACAATGTTCTTCCAAATGAAGTTAATCATTTTCTGCTGCGTGATTCTTACCATGGCTTCTGCTTCTGCCCATTTTGTATAATAGTCGACTGCCATAACGGCAAATCGAACACCTCTAACTCCTGCTGGGAAGGGACCAATAAAATCCATCCCCCATCTTGTAAATGGCCACGGGCTATAAAATGATACGAGCTGTTGGGCCGGGGTATGAATGTTTGGGGCAAAAATCTGGCATTGGTGGTAAGTCTTTGCTTTCTTGATTGCATCCTGGCGTAAAGTCGGTCAATAGTAGCCTTATCTGATAGTTTTGTATGCCAAGGCTTGCCCCCCAGTATGATTTCCGCATACTCCGGCATGTATTTCTTCGAGTATTGCTCGTCCTTGCCCCCTAGGCAAACATTTGAGAAGTGGGATTGATATTCCCCTTTTGTAAAGCTGCTCGCCCACCAGAGTATATCTGGCGGCTTGCTTTGTTAGCTTGGCAGTTTCAAAAGGGTTGTTTGGTTTTTCTCCACTTTTCAAATATTTGACTATATTTGTTCTCCAGTCTTCTTCTTTACTTGCTTGTTCATCAAGTTGGTTGATATTATAACTTCTCGTTGATGGATCATTCATCTTTATAATTATAATGTCTGCCAACTCTGCTGGTCCCTCACTTGTTGCTAGTCGGGCCAACGCATCTGCTTGCGTGTTGCTTGTCCTTGGAATTTGTTCAATGAAGACTTGTTCTAACAAGGACATCAGGTAAGCAACAATTCACTGATACTCGATCATATGATCGTCTTTCGCCTCGTATTCACCTCGGACTTGGTTCACAATCAATTGTGAGTCGCCGAATATTTGTAACCGTCTAACACCTACTGCAAGAGATATGTGGAGACCAGCAATAAGAGCTTCGTACTCAGCTTCGTTGTTGGTTGCCATGAAACCAAATTTAATTGCCGAGGTGAATACTTGTCTGTCTGGACTGATTAGAACCACTCCTGCCCCCGAGGCTATGTTGGTTGAAGACCCGTCAATGTAAAGATGCCAGGGGTGATCAAGTCCTCTCGTCGGATCTGGTGGGAAGGTTAGTTCGACAATAAAGTCGGCTAACGCTTGCCCTTTGATCGCTGTTCGAGGAGCATAGGTTACCCCGAATTGGCTAATCTCTAATGACCACTTTAATAGGCGACCAACTGTGTCGGGGCGATGGAGAATTTGTCTGAGTGGGAAAGTTGTTAGCACTTCAACTTGATGATCAAAGAAGTATGGTTGTAACTTCCTCACACTCATAACAAGTGCGTACGCCAGTTTCTCGGTTGGAGAGTATTTGATCTCCGCATCGTGTAAAGCTTGACTGACGTAGTAAATAGGTTGATGAAATTTGCCGTCTTCTCGCACCAGAACAGAGCTGATGGCTACTTCTGACACTGCCAAGTATAAATATAGCTTTTCTCCTGGGACGGGCTTTGATAGGATTTTAACATCTCCCAGATATTCTTTGAGTTGGTCGAACGCCTTCTGACAGTTGTTAGTCCATGTGAACTGTCCTTTCTTGATAGCTTCAAAGAATGGACGGCATTTGTCCCCCAATCTGGATATGAACCGATTCAATGCTGCTAGGCATCCCGTAAGCCTTTGTACTTCTTTTATTGAACGTGGTGGTTGCATATCCACGATTGCTTTGACTTTTGTTAGATTAGCTTCAATCCCTCGTCAACTAACAAGATGACCCAAGAACTTTCTGGAATGGACTCCAAAGCTGCTCTTCTTCGGGTTCAGCTTCATATTGTAATGTCGAAGAATATCGAACACCTGGGTCAAATGTTGAAGATGGTCTTCTTTTCGGGGGCTTTTGACTACGATATCATCTACATAGACTTCTACCGTATCTCTGATTTGTTTGTCAAACATTTTGTTCACCAACCTCTGATATGTTGCTCCGGCGTTGATAAGGCCGAAGGGCATTCTCTTCCAACACAACAAGTTTTTATTCGTATAAAATGTTGTGTTTTCTTGATCGTCTGGATGCATTGGAATTTGATGGTACCCGGCAAAGGCATCCATGAATGTTAGCATTTCATGACCTGCAGTGCTGTCTACCAACTGGTCAATGTGAGCAAGGGGAAAGTTGTCCTTCGGGCATGCTGCATTCAGATCGGTAAAATCTATGCATAGCCTCCAGGTCCCGTTTGATTTCCTCACAAGGACTGGGTTTGCTACCCATTGCGGATAGAGTGCTTATCGGATCAAGTCGTTGTCTAACAACTTCTTTACTTCTTCGTTCAAGGCCTGATACTTGTCTGGGCCATACTTTCTTCGTTTTTGATGGACAGGCCTTTTTACTCGATTGATGTTGAGTCTATGGCAAGCATGCTTTGGATCTATTCCCAACATGTCTACATGAGACCAAGCAAAAACATCTAGATTTTTGCTGAGGAACTCTTTCATTCGGGATCTGTAAGGCTCAGGGAGCTCAGATCCTATGTACAATTCGAGATCCTGATTTTCAGGATTAACTTTGAACGCCTCCAGTTCTTCAACCGGAGTTGCTCGTCGTTTTTGTCCTTTCCAATGAGGATCAAGTATTGGTCCCTTAGGGTTGAAATCATTTTTGGTGTTCATGGGCTCTGCTCCCAGGCGGGGATCTAGATCATCTGTTGGTTCTGACTCATTGTTGTTGGTCAACACCCGGCCCTCCAAGTCATCTGGCGAGTGTTGCTCGTCACCACCCTTTTGTTGTTCGTCAGAATGATGTTCCTCATGGGTGGTGAGAAGTTGTTCGTCCAATACCTGCTCGTCAAGATGTTGTTCGTCAGTATCCATGTGGTCTTCCTCTATGTCCATCATGTTCTCCAGTATTGATGGTTCATCAGCAGGATAGTTAGTCATTGTTTCCACCATGGATACTAATGCATGTTTGGCCTGCAACTGTAGAAGACATTCCCTGGCTTTCCTTTGATCTCCCTTGATTGTACCTGCTCCACTTGCTGTTGGAAATTTCAAACAATAGTGGTAAGTGGAACACGCAGCTTTGAATTCATTTAAAAAGGGTCAACCAAGAAACCCGTTATAAGTTGAATCCTGGTCTACAACCAAGAAGTCAACCATTCTTGTAATATTTTTCTCGGGTTCGTTGGCCGTTACAAGTTGTACTGCTAAAGTAACTATTCCCAATGAGACTGTTACAGCATTCCCAAAGCCTATAATTCTATGAGTCGAATCCCAGATATAGCCGGAGTAATCTCCAAGATGATCGAGCGTCTTTTTGAACAGGATGTTGGTGTAGGCTCCGGTGTCTACCAACAATCTATGGACCCGTGTTCCCATAATTTTTGCGCAGATTACGAGCGAAGAGTTGTGCGGAGTTAATATTCCTTCCAAGTCGCTTTCGGTGAAGGTTAATTCGGTTGTCTGTATGATAGACGGTTTAACCCCCATTTCTTAAACTTGATCGATCGCTCGTAACTCAGCCTTTCTTTTTCGGTTGGAGATTGGTGGTCGTCCATCAGAACATCCTCCTGCGGGACCTGCAGGTTCCATCATGTATAAATCTTCCAACAGACGAGCAGGAATAGTAGGAACTGGTCGTGCTGGTTGATTGTTTTTCTGAGGTTGATCATCCTCATCTTCAGAGTTGTTCTCCCGGACTCTCTTCCCAGGTTGTCTTTTAACAAAGTCAGAAAGTTTGCCCTCCTCGTAAAACCGCCACAACTGCTTGAGCAAATCTCTACATTCACTCGTAAAGTGCCCCACGCTTTGATGGTAGGCACAATACTTGTTAGGGTTGAGTTTACCGGTGTCTTGACGGATTTTTCGTGGAGGGGAGAGCAACTCCTTCTCTTTCACACTTTCATAAACAGTATCGACTGACACTGTTAGTACTTGATTCAATTTTTCCTTGAGCTCCGTCCCTTCAGTGAATGCCTTCATATTTTTAGGGACTCGATAGTTTGTTACGCCAGGTTTCTTGTTATTTTCCTTGGGATCTGCTTTGTTCTCCCCCAAGTTTGATTGCAGGGCCTCGTGCATGGAAACGAATATGCCGGCTTGATTTCTGAATTCGGCATAACTTCTTGGGCACTTCAAACGTACCTCTTTCTATAGCTTTGATCCTTTCTTCAACCCGGCCATAACGGCAACGATTTTCATGTCCTCGCTGACGGGTTCACCTTCTAACAACACCTTATCGAACCTTTCCATGAATGCCCGATCTGACTCATCGTCATTTTGTTTTAGGTCCGACAATCGATGTTTCTGAGATAAGTACGATCCCGCCATTGAGAAATGAGAAAGGAACTCTCGACTTAGTTGAGTGAATGAATGGATAGATGCTGGTGGCATTGCCGAAAACCACTTGTGTACCCGATCCTCTAAAGTTAAGGGGAAGTTTCGGCATTGAGTGGCGTCGCTGGCCCCCACCGAGACCATGTAATATGAATACTTTGTCAGATGAACTCTGGGATCAACAACACCGTCATACTGTATGCTTGCCGGGAACTGGACCTTCTTCTGAATCAAGGCTTTCAGAATGACAGGTGATAGTGGTGAGGACGGCAAACTGGTTGTCCCCACACCTCTTTGTTGGTCCAACTGTCCCTGCATGCTCTCCACTGCCCTTCTTAAACTTGATAGCTCATCCAAAGATGCCCCCTGGCTTGGAGGCTGTTCGGCGAGCAAAGGTACCAACCTTTCTGCTCGTCGCAGTCCCTCACTTGGAGTGGGCAAATCCTGGAGTTGTTTTCTAGGGTTGCTCGCCGCATTTGGCCCTAGACGCCTGAAGGCAGATTGAGAGAGTCTCTCATGAATTGACGGTCGTGGCTGCTCAAATGTTGCTCGCCCATGCTCAACCTCCTGGCGAGTAACTTTTTCTTGTTGTTGGGGTTGGCCAAGTCTGTCCTGGGCACTGGAATGGGTAGTTCCATGGCTTGACATTGTTGTTCGCCCACGAGCAGATTCAGCCTGGCCCTCTCTCGGTTCGACAATCTTTGCTTTGCCTTTGTCCCGCCTAATCTGGGCACTGTTTACTTCATGTTGTTCGCCCCTGGTTGACCTAGCCCTAACAACTTCTACGGGTCTGTCCCTAGGCCTTACTTGTGAAGGCCTATTCTGATCTTGCTGTCTCTGTAGAGCTTGGAGAGCAGCAATGTTTTTGGCTAATTCGTTAGGGTTGTTCGCCAGGGCCTCCATTTCAGGCGGGAGATTATGAGTTATGGTAGTATGCTGCGATCTATTCACATGTCTAGGATTACGATCCTGGTGGTCGGCCGACGAAGCTCGGGTGGGCGATGCTCTCCTTGACAAGCGTGATGTTTGGGTTTCCTTTGATTGAGGCATTCCGAATTAATTTGTCTTTGTTCTTGTGATGAAGAACACCAAGAACACTTCTATTTGAATCTTCAAATATTTCTTGAAACTTTCTTCAAATCTTTAAGTCTTTAACTTGAAGTTCTTGATTAATCACACTGAATCGGAGGTTCGAACCCTCCTTCTAGCGCCAATTTGTTGGTGATCAAATTTAATCGATAGGATTAGTGTCTGTTTTAATTTGGTTTAAGACCACCAATCAATTACGTGTGATTGATTACCACCGTAAATAGTAAATCGAAGATTCGGGATGTGGAATGATTAACACGAAAGTCGAAATCGTATTAATTTTGTAAGTGTGCATGTTTTAGTGTGTTAGTGTGTGTTTTGGGAATTATTTGTGAATTTGAACTTGTATTTCTTAAGCTGGAGAACAACTATTTATAGAGACTAGCAAGCATGAGGTGTCTATGACTCTTGGTCTCCCTAGCCTGCATGCTTGACAAGTGTCATTTTACCTTAGCTTGACCTTATCTAAGTTGAATCTTAGTTACAAAGTCTTCTTTGGTTTTATCTCGGACTTCATCGTTGTTCGTCCAGGTCGGCTTAGTTGATCCAAAATGGTTTTTTCATAGAAGTTGTTCGCCTTTTTAATGTATAGCTCAGAAGTTGTTCGCCTTTCTATTTTACTCAGATTAGCTTTGGGATCTTGGTCCTTTGTTCGTCGACATATATCACTTTGACTGGTAGATGCATCACCTTTTGACAATGTTGCTCGTCATCAGTGACTTGGCAGAATGTCCATATCTGGTCTCGGGTCTTAAAACCTGTTCGCCGGTATGTTGTTCATCGGTATAGTTGTTCATCAGTTTATACACTCCCTGGATTGGTTTGTGCACCCCGACTTGATTTTCTTTGTTGATCACCTTTGACTTGGTGTTGACTCTTCATAATCCTTTTTAAGGTTTTAATCTTTGTTTGCCTAGCAATAATTGATGTTCGCCTATCAACAGGTGTTGGTCCCGGTACAAGACTGATGAATACGTGTATGGGGGGGGGGATACACGTATACCAATTTTTCAACTTAAACCTTGCTGAGTCCCCTTTACTCAGAATGATAAAGAACTGAGAGCTGATAATCTCCCCACTGACTACACTTAGTGCGGGTCAGTTGGCTGACTATCAATTTGAGTTCAGTGCAGAAATGCGTGAGCCCTGAAAGTTTAAAGTCTTGTTTAGTTTGCTTTCTGAAAACTGGATTACTCAATTCTGAAGTAGTGATTAGTAGGGCAGTGCTCTTGTTTGATGATCAGGCTGATTGATTCAGCTTGATAAAAACCAAATGCTATGAATGAGCAAGTAATATGACAAGCAAGCACAATATCAAAGCAGTAAGAACACAGGAAGTTTAACGTGGTTCAGAGACTCAAGCTCCTACGTCCACAACCTGATTTAACAGGAAATCCACTCAAGGGATTCTTGTTTTTAACGTGCCAAGGTGCACTAAGATCAGCTACTCCACTGGCCTATACAACTCCTCCTTACCAACTCACTTAAGAACTTACTACCAACAGACCTAACTTAGGGTTTTGGTTTCAGTTTGAATTCCAACTAGGTTGTGATTATCCTTACAAGACAAAGCTTTTCTAAGGATTGGATAATCACTCTAAGCTTAAGATATTGCTAGTACGTTCTTTGGAATACAGAATAACTCTCATAAACTAAGAAACACTTGGGAAATTTAACTGGTTTCGAGTGCTTCTTCTAAAGGCTGAATGCTTTGAGTGCTTGAGAGTTTGAGTAATTTCTGGCTTGGAAATTTCCCGTAACCTTGAATGGGTTCAAGGCCTTCTGTATTTATAGGTGATTTGAAAATTATCCGTTGGAAGAGATAGTCTTCTGGTCATCTATGTAGAGTGGCTCAAACGGACATATTTCCCATGCAGCAGCCATCCTTGCATGAATTTGGTAGCTTGCAATTAATGTGCCATTTAATGCTTGCCCGTTGAGTATGCAGTCTGAAGTCAGTTTATATGTCAGGTTCCGTACGTGCATGTCCTTCACGGTTTGGTCCACGTCATCAGGTTGGTGAGAATGTCAGAACTTATTCCTAGGCTTCAGGCTTGTCTTATTAAGTTCTTTTTGTCTCGAGCACAACGGTCTTGTCCTGACGCTGACATTCCGTTTGCATTGCTTGGCTCTACTCCAAGTCTTTCCCATAAACTCAGTATCATCCTATTCCCTTCAGGACTGAGTTAGTAGTGACCTCAGGGTCGTACTCTTCATCACTGACACTTACTCAGCCAGCTTAGAAGACTGCCATAAGTTCAGGATGGTGCTCTTCGTCTTCAGGCTCTTAGTCTTGATTGTCATCAGTGAGTTCTCCTCTCACTGAGTACCTGTAAAGTGTAAAATGACTAAGTACAAAACCTAACCAAGACAAACAAAGGCAACTCATCTTTTCAGGGGCTTTGGGATCTTAATCAAAACTGACAATGTCCCAATAATTTCCCCCTTTTTGTTGATGCCAAAACACTGAAAAGATCCTCAAAACATTTAGAGGAGATATAAAATCCTATCTATAAGATAAGTCAGTGTTAGAGCCGTTCTTGATAAAGTACAAAATTTAAATAACAGCCAAAAAGACAATGAGTTTTTATCTGTGGGCAAATGTAATAGATTTCATTGAATGATATGGAAATGGTTACAATGAATCTAATCTATTACAAGGAAAGGATGTGAATTACTAGACTAATCTCATCTCAGGCTTGAGTCCATAACCAGCGTAGACTCTAACCTTCATTTCGTCAACTCTCTTAACCTGATTCACATAACCTTCAACTTTTGTAATCTTCAATACTTCAGTCATTATGGCCGTCGTATCATGCTTTCCAGTCCCAGGTACAAGAGGGGGTGGTCGTGCAACAAACTCAGGAGCTTTCACTTGGACTTGAGCTGCTTCAGTCTCCTCCAAGATCTTTTGGATAAGCTCAGGATGATTGTCCATCATGTAGTCAGTAATTTGGACATTGATGTCTTTAGAGTCGCCCCACTTCTTCACCACGTACCATAACTTCACAAACTCATCCCTCGCATCAGCCCAGAACTCCTTTAATGCCTCTGAGATGAACTCATCGACATAAGCTTCCCTCTGACCTGATTCCGGCCTTCTGACCTGCAGTATTGTTGACTTCCTTGCTGTTGGCTTCCTCCTGTACTTGCACGACTCAGGCTTTGCCTTCTTCCTCCTAAGTAAACTGATCATTGCATCGTCAAGTTCTCTCTGTTGCATGTCAGTCAGATCAGTCAGCTTCTCCACCTTTCTCTCCAAAATGTGCATCTTCTCCTTTTAAGCTATATCAGCCCTGCGCTCAGCCTCGAACTTCTCAGAAGGAGTTCCCCATGCCTCAGCGCACAGCTCCGCCATCGTCTCCGCAGAAAAAGTGATGGGATTTTTCCTTGTGTGAACTTGGGGTGACTTCTGAGTTGCCTCAGCCGGTTTGGAAGGTTGGAGTTCTTTAGAAGGTTCATCAGCCTTCCTTGCCTTCTTAGCAGCCTCAGCCTTTAGCTTCGCAGCTACTACTTCATCTTCCGTCTCCACAGCTGCCAGCCTGGCTGACTTCCTTACTCTGAGAACATTCCCCATAGGGTTTGCCTCTGGACCAGCCTCAACCATTTCACCTCGATTGACTGCCTCAGATGCCTCAGGGTGGGATCTTTTCTTCTTATTTTCCCCCTTTTGGCATCATCACTGACCTGAGATGGGAGTGCTCCAGCTCCACTGTTGATCACGAATGAGGTTAATGATTGGACTTCCAGAACGCCCTCCTTCAGCATCTCAACTCCCATTGCAGTTCCGGTCCCTGCATAAGAAACTGAACTGATAGCAGCTTTCAGCTTGTTCTCAAAGATCTCCATGTTGAGTTGAAGACTTTTTTCAGCCTTAGTGATCCTCTCCTCCACCTTCAAGGACTCACCGCTGACTCTGCTAGCCTCAGCCAGTATCTTAGCAGACTCGTCAGTTGCCTTGGCCAACACATCAGCAACTGTTTGAGAAGTCTGAGCTAACTTCCCTGACTCCAGCTCCAACTTGGACTCTGATTCCTTCAACGCCTGAGTAAAAAGTGCTCTAGCCGGAACTGCAAGCCTCTCTACTGCCTGATTTAGCTTTTCTTGCCTGAGCTCATCCTTCTCATCAAGCTGTTGTAATGTCTTCCTCAACATCTTCTTAGTCCTTCTCCGCTCACTCCTCACCGACTTTACCGTATCTGTCATTGTTCTCTTCAACAGTATCAACTCCCTGTTGGCAAGGGTGTTATACGCTGATTTGGTCCACTTGATATGCTTTGCCAGGGCCTTGGCGTCTTCCTCTTTCTCAGCGCGTAGCCTCATTACTTCCTCCTGAAATTCAGCTAGGTTCTCAGTAGTCTTCTCTTTCTTGACTTCGACAATACTTGTAAATTCTACGCGTCTGACCCCGGTAATGAGCACATCATCATCTCCATTGGCATCGTCAGTGGCTGGCTGCTTTCCCTTGTCAGCTCCTACGTCCCCAGTCCCCTCTTCAGGGTGCACTGAAGCAATTGTGGAGTGGTCATAGCCGCCCGCTCAGGCTCAGCTAAGCCAGCTCAAACTTCGGGAACTTGTCCCTCAGAACTAGGAGTCTCCTTAGATGCCCCAACATCATCCTCCTTTGTCTCAGGGCAGGGAATCCCTTCATTGACTGATGTGTCATCGGCAGCTGAGATGTTCTCAACATCCTCAGCCGTTGGTCCACCCTTGGCACCAACGTCTTTCACACCTTCCCCCTGAGTCTGAGACTCAGGGATCATACGATCTACTTCCTCCGCTGTCTCATCCACCATCTTCTTCATTGCTCCACCCTGAGCATCATCATCCTCCTCCTCACCACCAGACCTGATGTCAGCTTGCATCCTCAACATCATTTCCGTCACCAGCTGCTTCAAATTGTCAAAGTTCAAGAGCTGCAGCCAGTTGGTGAGCCCAAAGTACGTGCACAACCTCGCTTCCTCAGATTCCCAGTGCTCCCAGCCTCGAGCATCCACCATCATGTGTTGCTCCTGCATATTGGACTGCTTGAAGTCCAACCATACCTTCAGCTCCACAATATTTGCAAGAAGCTCTTTATACAGGTTCAGGCTGGGCCAGCACTTAGCTGCCCATTCAGTGGCATTCCCCCTTAAGTTGTTCTCCAGAATGCCACCAACCAAATTTGCATCCAACTCCTCCTCATCTAGCAACTCCATGAAATCATCCTCCTGATCTCCGGCTTGAGAGGATTTGGGGCAATCTTTGGGGTTTGGGTAAGTTGGGAAGTCTTCAGGGTTGGGAAGGTTTGACTCAGTGGGCTGGTCAGGCTCATGTATATGTGAAGTTGATGGCTCTTACTCAGATGGGTTAGGCAGGTTGTCAGGTGAGGGTGTTTGTGGCTGTCGGGGTGTGGGGTCAGGGTTGGTTTGGGGAGTAGGTTTAGGATGTTTGGGTGATTGGGTAGGGTTGATCTCAGGCTGCAACATCTCAGCCGTCTCGATCGTCGATCTCACCACCTCCAAGTTAGAGGCTCGGGGAGAGCTTGACTCCTCCCTCTCACTTACCTCAGGCAGGCCCTTGGCTGGGGACTTCTTGAGTCCCTTCCGCAATCTCTTCAGAGGCCTCCTGCCCTGCTCCTTCTCCATTCTGACGTCATCGTCAGTTCCTTCAGCCTCTGAGTCGGCCCTCTTGGGATTTGACTCAGTCCCTTGTTTGGTGGCCTTACCTGACAGCACCACATTCAGCCTCTTCTCCACCTCAGATTCAGCAGCCTGCGCCTCAGTGCGCTCAAGAGTGATATCCTTCTCAACTTCTTTGCTCTTTTCAAAGAGCTCATCCACCCTCTCTATGAGGCTGGTTTCCACCTTCTTGGCCTTCCCAGCTGGCTTCTTAGCCTGACCCTTTGCCTTAGCATTGGGATCAGTAAGCCCTAGCACAGAGTAGGTGTCACTCAGTGAAGTGAACATCACCCGCTTAGAAGGGAGGGAGTCCTCCAGGTCGAAAGTGTACCCATGGCAGGCATGAGCAATCAGGATGGACAACCTGGTTCTAAACGGAAGAATAGCACCAACTGAGATGTGTTGTCTATCATCATCCCTCTTGACTCTGTCCATAGTAGCCTGATAGATTTGATCGAGGAAGTACTGCTCCCAATTCGCCTCCACTCCATCGACAATGGCTTCCATTATCCTCAGCTCGGGCAGGCTCAATTGCTCATGTGAGCCTGTGGATCCCATAATGATCTTGGACACTAAGTCCACAAGGGCCCTGTACTCAGACTTCAAGGTACCCTTGTTTTGACGCGCTCTGAACTAAGCTGAGCCCGTCTTCGTCCACTTCCCTAAGAGTTCTCCCTCAGAGTTCTCTTTGTACACCTTGGGGTTGATGCCTGAGGACGGCAACGCATAGACCTCCTTGTGGGCCTTGTTTCTGAGGTTGATGTCCTTCACCTCTTTGTTGTAGAAAGGTTCTCCATCCACATCAGTTCCACCAGTTGGCTTTAGAGCCATCACTTTGGTGAAAAGTTCCCCCTTGCGCAGGAACATGTTGAAGTACGCTTCCATCACCACCTTCGGAAGCACAGAGACTGGGCACAAAGAGAAATATTTCTCCAACCCTGCCTTGGAGATCCAATTGAAAACAGGTTTGATCTCCTCGACATTTAGACAGATACCTTCCATGGAGATGACTTGCTCCATGTGTACCAGCTTGTTGTTGACAACATCCTCGGGCTTGTCTGCTGTCCAGTTGGAGTTAAGAAATGCCATTGATTTTGAAAGAAAGGTTTTTCGAAAATCTGTGAGTGTTTGAGCAAGAGAATACTCAGTGTGCAGAAGTGCTTTGTGTTTGCGTAAAAACCTCAAATGGCATTCTTGATTGATATGAATTAGTCAGTTACTCAAACGTGAGGTTGAGATCAATCCTGAATTTGAAAGGTTTTTGAAATTAAGGGCCAGGATCAATCTCTGTTTCAATCATTTTCTCATGTCAGTCATATTCCGTATAAAATGGACACGTATATTGAAAAAGTAACTGAAGTATTAAATGCTCCGACGCGCGTGGGTTTAAATATGGAAATGAGCGCTTTTAATGAAAATGGAATGCATTTAATGAAGATTTTCAGGACGAAGGACTCAGGGAGACGCTTGAAATTCACAAAGGTCAGGATGGATCTCATACCTGTCAGGGAGACATTGTAGCACCCTGATACCTCGCTGAGTCGAGTCTGTCTGAGTTCCCCCTTAACTCTATACTGACTGATCTCCCGGATCTAAGAGACCTAACTCCACTGACAGTTCCATAAACCTTGCTTAAGCCAAAGGCTTGGTCAAGATTTCAGCTCTCTGCCTTTCAGTGTGAATTTTCTCCATCCTAATATCCTTTTTCTCCACATGATCTCGAATGAAGTGATGCCTAATATCCACATGCTTGCACCTTGTGTGAAGCACTGGATTCTGAGTAATTGCTATAGCACTATTGTTGTCACAATAGATTGGAACCTCATTAGCAAACACTTGGTAGTCCCTCAAATGTTGCCTCAACCATAAAATCTGAGCACAACAACTACCTGCAGCCATATACTCAGCCTCAGTTGTGGATGTTGCCACTGAATTCTGCTTCTTACTAAACCACGAGATCAACTTACTACCCAAAAACTAACATGTCCCTGAGGTTGATTTCCTATCAATCCTACAACCTCTATAATCTGCATCTGAATAACCTGTCAGCTCTAAGTTGTCATCTGAAGGATACCATAGTCCCATATTGACTGTCATTTTCAAATACTTAAGTATCCTCTTAGCAGCCTCCAAATGACTCCTCTTGGGATCAGACTGATACCTAGCACACACACCAACTACAAACGTAATGTCAGGCCTACTTGCAGTCAGGTACAACAGAGAACCTATCAGACCTCGATACTCAGTCTGATTTACTAAAGTCCCTTCAGTGTCAGGATCCACCTTCCAATTTGTGTTCATAGGGATCCTGGCTGGATTGTTGTTCTGAACACCAAACTTTTGAATCAAGTCTCTTATATATTTAGCCTAATTAATGAAGATACCTTGATCAGTCTGCTTAACCTGCAATCCTAGAAAGAAGTTCATCTCTCCTATCATTGATATCTCAAATTTACCAGTCATCAACTTAGAGAATTTCTCACAGAGCTGATGATTTGGTGATCTAAAAATTATGTCATCCACATAAATCTGGACCAAGAGAATGTCATCACCTTCAGTGATCCTGAACAATGTCCTATCCACAGTTCCCTTCTTGAACCCATGGTCTGTCAGGAATTGAGAGAGGGTATCATACCAAGCTCTTGGTGCTTGCTTAAGTCCATAGAGTGCTTTCTTCAAATGATATACTCTATCTCCATCCTCAAACCCGGGAGGTTGTTCAACATATACCATTTAGTACACCATTCAGGAAGGCACTCTTGACATCCATTTGATACACCTTAAACTTCTTGTATGTTGCATAAGCAAGGAACAATATCCTTCAGACTGACAATATCCTTTTGCAACCAGCCTTGCCTTGTTCCTTACTACAACACCATTCTCATCCTTCTTGTTCTTGAAGACCCACTTGGTACCAATAACACCTTGGTGCCTGGTCTATCTACCAGTTCCCAAACCTGATTCCTTGTGAACTGATTCAACTCCTCTTGTATGGCTATGATCCAGTTCGAGTCAGTGAGAGCTTCTTCAATGTTCTGAGGCTCTTGCTCAGAGAGAAAGAAACAGAATAGTGCGCTCTCACCATGAAACTGTCTGGTCCTGACTCCCTCAGTTGGATCACCAATGACTTGATCAATGGGATGATCCTCTAGCCATGTTCTCTTGCCTGGAGTTGTTCCTGAAGTACCTGCAATGTTAGTGTCTACAGGTTCATAAAATTCAGGAAATTGATCAGAAGGGGATGAACCCGAGTCTATACCAAATGGATTAACAAGTTCAATGTCAGGGACATTTATTCCACCTTGATGAGGTGACTCAGGAACCGTCTCAGCTGCGAACACATCTTTATAGACGATACTTACCTCAGGTTGAGCCTGTTTCTCAGTCTGAGGCTCAATTATCCCTGATGTGCTGGGTTTAGGAGTGGCTCTTGATTCATCTTCCTGATCATCGTTATCATCCCATCTTGGAATAGGCACAGTTTTGACCTTTGGATCAGGTTGATTCTTTAAGTTCAGCCTTGTCACTCTCCTTGTGACCTCCTCAGTGTCAGGATTCAACACTTTTACCCTAGACTCATTAGCAGATTCATCAAACACAACACGTGGTGATTCTTCCACAACCAGGGTCCTACAATTGTAAACCCTGGATGCTTTACTAACTTCAGAATATCCTAAGAATATTCCTTCATCAGATTTTCTATCAAAGGCTTTCAATTGGGTCTTCCCATTGTTGAGGATGAAACACTTACAACCAAATACATGAAAGTAAGAGATACGAGGCTTCCTCATTTTCCATGTCTCATATGGGGTCTGTGCATGTTGTTTATACAGCATGGATCTGTTCTGAGTGTAGCATGTAGTGTTGATTGCCTCATCCCAGAGTTTTTTGGGCAATCCTGACTCAGCCAACATGGTCCTGGCAGCTTCCTTCAGTGTCTTGTTCCTCCTTTCAGCGACACCATTCTGTTGTGGGGTTCTAGCTGCAGAAGTCTCATGAGCTATACCAAGTTCATTACAAAAGTCAGAAATATATGAATTTATACATTCAGTGCCCTTGTCAGATCTGATCTTAGTAAAGGACCGATTCTTCTCATTGCTGAGCCTTCTGAGCAACTCAGGAAGCTTCACCTGTGTTTCCTTCTTATTCAACAAGAAAATAACTCAAGTATATATAGAATAATCATCAATAACCACAAGGGTATATTTCCTACCATTCATACTCACAGGTGTTATGGGACCACATAAATCCATGTGCAAGAGCTGAAGAATCCTGTCAGTGGAGAAGGTAGCTTTTTCCTTGAATGATGCTCTGACCTGCTTCCCCTCCTGACAAGCTTTACACACATGATCTTTGCTAAAAACTTCATTAGGTAGACCTTCAACAAGTGATTGTCTAGAAATTTTATTAAGAATCTTGAAGTTCAGGTGGCTTAATCGTTTATGCCATAACCAACTGAGCTCTAGAGAGTTTTTAGCAACAAAACAAGTATTAGGAATAGTGTTGCTCCAATCAGCGAGATAAACGTTACCTTTCCTGATACCTGATAGAAGCACTTGTGTTGATTTGTCCTTGACTGAACATATATTCGATGAGAACTCAACACTGAAACCTTTGTCACATAACTGACTTACTGACAAAAGGATATGCTTCAGCCATTCCACATAGGACACATTTTCCACTCTGATTGTACCTATAATCAAGACACCAAAACCTTTAGTAATACCTTTTGAGTTGTCACCAAAGGTTACCTGTGGACCATCTTTAGCTTGAAATTCTTGGAGAAGACTCTTCATTCCAGTCATATGCCTTGAGCATCCGCTGTCTAGGTGCCAAACAACTTTGTTTGAGTCTCCTCTCCTCTTGTTGTGATCCACAGCCGCCTGCAAGCAAATCAGGCTTTAGGTACCCATTGGGTGTTGGGTCCTATCGTGTCAGTTGTACCCTTCGGGATCCAGACTTGCTTAACTACCCTGATTGCCTCAGAGTGGTAAATCAGTCTCCCTGAAACATCAACATACACAACTTTCTTCTTCTTTGCCTGAGAGGAAGATGGTGTATGATTGCTAGACTTAGGCTTCACAGGAGCCTGAGTGGGTGCCTTTTGGGCTGGCTTCCTGTTCTTCCTAGGTCTGGGTGCAGCAGGTCTTGGGCCTTGTTTTTTATAAGGACCCTATGTTCTGTTCCCCCTAGGCAAGTGGGGGAATGGAAAACAGTTAAAGGCCTCAGGATGCCAAAACCATGGGGGTGTCATCATGTTTGGCCTTCCCTGTTGGTATTGCCAAGCCTGATGATACCCTCGCTGACTAGTCTGAGGGCTCTTGGCTGGAGTCTTCCTCTGCTTTCGCTGAGGCTTTCTCTTGCCTGAACTCTCAGGGACCTCCTTTGGTTGTTTTGCCTTTCCCTTGGGTTTTGGCTTAGGAACCTAGGGGGCAACCCTGACTGAGTTAACAGTTTCCTTGCCCTTATCAGTTTGACGGGCCTGAAGTACAACCTTAGGTGCACTCTGGCCTACCTGAACAAATACTCTCTCAGTGTTGCTCCCTGAAGCAACATGAGACTGACCTTGTGAGGATTTCTTAGGAACATATCCAAGTCCCTTTTTCTCGTTCCCAAGCATCTGGCTGCTATTTATTTCCTCTCTAGCCACTGAGGATTTATTCATTGCTGCAACCTTTTGCTTGAGTGAGTCCTCACTCTTTTTCAGGATTTCATGTCTGGCAAAGAGGTCATCAAACTTGCTCTTGAGTACTTTCAGTTCTTCCTTCCTGACCAACTCTTCATCAGCCAGTTCCTTCATAATCTTCTCTCTTAGGAGACGCTCAACATTGATTAAATCAATCTCCTGAGTTAGTCTCACAGTCTGAGCAGATTCTTTAAGATCAGACTGAGTGAGCTGATCATTCAGGCTCAGGACCTCAGTACTCAATTTCTTGTTTTCCTCTACCAAGAAGACATTAGTTTCCTACAGCCTGGAGAAATCAACCATCAATTGATCCAGGCAGATCTGAAGGTTCATTTCTCTGACTGACTCTGAGCTAAGCTCAGGATTTTGACCAGTGTAGGAACCACACACAGAGTTAGATGTTACCTCAGGTTCCTCCCTTGCCATAAGGCAAACATCATCGTACTCATCGTCGAAAAAGAGTTCAGACGACCTCTCCTTAAGACCATCCGAGTCAGTTGCGTCCTCATCGAGCATGGCTCTCCGGTCAGCAAGTCTCTGATCTCTCTTGGCCCTCCTATCCTCTCTTTCCCTTACACTCAGCTTCGGACAATCATACTGATAGTGCCCGCTCTTGTTACAGTTGTAACATGTTGCTTGCTCATCTCCTCTTTCTTTCCTAGGTTCAGGGTTCCTCCTTGAGTTAGGTTCCCTCTGTCTTGATGAGCTTTCAGTCTTTCCTGAGTGCTTGTCATCATGAGCACGTCTCTGTTCATCTCTTCAATCGGGCTTTGGATCTGAATATCTTCTTTCATTGCCACGATCTCTTCTATGGTCAGTATTTCTTCTTTCCTCATATCTCCTCGAGCTTTGGTGGGTTCCTTCAGGTTTCCTATCACGTGAGTCCTGATAAAATTTCTTATAACGACCAAACCTGGTATTTAGCTTATCAAAGCGTCTGGCCATCATGCTGTACTCCTCAGCAAGCTCTTCCTTGCTCATCTCCATCAGTGACTTTGATGAAGACTCAACAGGTTCAGACCTGGCCTTGAATGCCACACTTTTCTCAGGAGTTTTCTCTTTCTCTTCCTCTTCTTGCTGAACTTTCTTCTTTCTCTTGTTGAGATCATATTCCAGTGCTTTGAGCTCTGAAAAAAGTAAAGCAAAAGTTATGTTACTCATATCCTGAGTGTTCTTAAGCATGATTACACTGTTGTCCCATCTCTCAGGAAGGGCATTCAGGATCTTTGAAGCAACATCTCTCTTAGGGACATCTTTGTCCAGCATCACCAACTCATTCATCAACTTGATGAATCTTGACTCCATCTGATTGATAGTCTCATCAGGCAGCACCTCGAACGCTTCGAACTTCTGAATGGCAATATTTCTCTTATTCTCCTATATCTTTTCTGACCCCTCGCACATCCTGGTCAACTCATCCCAAACCTCCTTTGCCGTCTTTAAGTTCATCAGCCTTGCTGATTCCTCGAAAGGTACCGTATGCAAAATGATGTTCCTGGCCACATTGTCCAGTCCCACCATCTTGATTTCGTCATTGGTCATATATTTCCTTTCCTTAGGAACCTGTACGCCAATCTCAAGATGTTCATACCCCAGTCCTCTGACATTAGGAATAGTGATCTTGATAGGTCCTTCCTTGATGACACGCGGCATCTGGTCATGGATGGCATCAAGATGTGCCTCTAGTCTGAACTTCCAATAGACAAAGTTAAATACAGAGAATTCAGGTAACAAAGCTTCAAGTCTCCTCGAAGTCATGATGATGCAAGTTTTATGAAAAGCAAACTCAGATCTATTCAGTGACCACCAACAGTTTCTCCTCTGAAACTATTAGTATTCAAAGTCAGTGGTCTTTTGAACCACTACTCTGATACCACTTGTTGGTCCCGGTACAAGACTGATGAATACGTGTATGGGGGGGAAATACACGTATAATAATTTTTCAACTTAAACCTTGTTGAGTCCCCTTTACTCAGAGTGATAAAGAACTGAGAGCTGATAATCTCCCCACTGACTACACTTAGTGCGGGTCAGTTGGCTGACTATCAATTCGAGTTCAGTGCGGAAATGCGTGAGCCCTGAAAGTTTAAAGTCTTGTTTAGTTTACTTTCTGAAAACTGGATTACTCAATTCTGAAATAGTGATTAGTAGGGCAGTGCTCTTGTTTGATGATCAGGCTGATTGATTCAGCTTGATAAAAACCAAATGCTATGAATGAGCAAGTAATATGACAAGCAAGCACAATATCAAAGCAGTAAGAACACAGGGAGTTTAACGTGGTTCAAAGACTCAAGCTCCTACGTCCACGGCCTGATTTAACAGGAAATCCACTCAAGGGATTCTTGTTTTTAACGTGCCAAGGTGCACCAAGATCAGCTACTCCACTGACCTATACAACTCCTCCTTACTAACTCACTTAACAACTTACTACCAACAAACCTAACTTAGGGTTTTGGTTTCAGTTTGAATTCCAACTAGGTTGTGATTATCCTTACAAGAAAAAGCTTTGCTAAGGATTGGATAATCACTCTAAGCTTAAGATATTGCTAGTACGCTCTTTGGAATACAGAATAACTCTCAGAAACTAAGAAACACTTGGAAAATTTAACTGGTTTCGAGTGCTTCTTCTAAAGGCTGAATGCTTTGAGTGCTTGAGAGTTTGAGTAATTTCTGGCTTGGAAATTTCCCGTAACCTTGAATGGGTTCAAGGCCTTCTGTATTTATAGGTGATTTGAAAACTATCCGTTGGAAGAGATAGCCTTCTGGTCATCTATGTAGAGTGGCTCAAACGGACATATTTCCCATACAGCAGCCGTCCTTGCATGAATTTGGTAGCTTGCAATTAATGCGCCATTTAATGCTTGCCCATTGAGTATGCAGTTTGAAGTCAGTTTATATGTCAGGTTCCGTACGTGCATGTCCTTCGCGGATTGGTCCACGTCATCAAGTTGGTGAGAATGTCAGAACTTATTCCTAGGCTTCAGGCTTGTCTTATTAAGTTCTTTTTGTCTCAAGCATAACGGTCTTGTCCTGACGCTGACATTCTTTTTGCATTGCTTGGCTTTACTCCAAGTCTTTCCCATAAACTCAGTATCATCCTGTTCCCTTCAGGACTGAGTTAGTAGTGACCTCAGGGTCATACTCTTCATCACTGACACTTACTCAGCCAGCTTAGAAGACTGCCATAAGTTCAGGATGGTGCTCTTCGTCTTCAGGCTCTTAGTCTTGATTGTCATCAGTGAGTTCTCCTCTCACTGAGTACCTGTAAAGTGTAAAATGACTAAGTACAAAACCTAACCAAGACTAGCCTGACAAAGACAAACAAAGGCAACTTATCTTTTTAGGGGCTTTGAGATCTTAATCAAAACTGACAATGTCCCAACCACCGGCACAACATTATTATTAGCAGATCAATCAACCGATCATCACCCACCTGATTGTTCTGAGTCCCGAGAATGACCTGTAGGCAGACGGTCGAGTCCTCCGTGCGTGTCCCGAATAGTACAGAATCCTAATAGGGAGTAATCCGATTAAAAGATCAACTTTTGAATTTGAAAGGCTTAAGAGTTTGAATCTCGAGGATTGTGTAGATTGTTGCCTTTAGAAAACTATCGAAAGCTTAAGTTTCCAAAGGTTAATTTCTATTTGATAAGTACACCCCTTTTTAAGAGGAGTGTATTAGGGGGGTGTATTTACTAATTTTCCTTGTCTCTTTAACTAAAAGCCTTTTATAAATTTAAAAGTATATTCACAATAATTATTATTCTTGGAACTACTTAAAAGAATAAGATAATTATTTAAAAAGTACTAATAACTAATAAGGATAAAGAAAATGTTTTTCCTTCTAAGATTTCTATTTCTCATTTTAAAAGAATTCTTTAAATATAATTTCATGTTTTATAAAAAAAGTTCCCTTATTAAGACTTATTAATAGACTTTAACTTTTCTAAGAAATCTATATTATCATCTCATATAGTTTATAAAATATTCTTCCTTTCTAATATTAGTCGTACTTCTAGAGACGGTTTGTGTTACTTCTAAGACAAAGGATTATATTAATTTTTCCTAAGAAAACTATTTTTATTTGATTCTAGCTTGAAAATTAAAAAGACTTATCTTGTGTTTCTAATTTTCTAACAGTCGCATAAGGGGAAGACGAGTTTCCCTTTGTCTACGGATTCAAAACAAAAGCATTAACAATTGTGAATCATCATCCAACAATAATACCAACACATTGAAACAAAGAAACTAATGGACTAAGCCAATATCACCATATCACTAAAACAGTGACACTAAACATCTACAAGAGTAATACTAGTCCATTAAGTCCCAAAAACTACAACAACTCAACACAACAGTTCTTAAGAAAATATCTAGTGCTACTAAACAACAATCCAAGGACCAAATGGAATCAAACTCAAACTAACAGTCAGTGAAGGTATGAAATTGGAAAAAAACAGAAGAAAGAAAAATAAGGATTCAACACAAACATTCATCCTCTTCCATTTTCTTGTTACACGGTTCCGCAATTGTCTCGATTATAATTCCAGAAATTACGAAAGAAGAAAATGAAGGTAGAAACCTTACGTTCTCCGGGTTCGAGGCGGTCAATGGGCAGCCTAACAACGTCGATTGAAAACTCGGTGGTTCGCTTACAAAAATCGGGCAGCCTAATGGTGTCGGTCGGGGATTCGAAAAAATGAACCGAATAGCCTAACGGCGTCGTTCGAGGTCTCCAAAAATTTCGGCAGCAGGGGTTCGCATCCACGACGTCATTTTGATCGACAAATTGAATGAAAAGAAGGGTCTTGGTTAGAAATAGAATTTAATCGGTATTGAAATTAAAAGAGAGCTTTTCTCGAATACTCACTGGAAAGAAAATTAAAGAGGCGGCGGCGATTTGGGTTCGGCTTCGATGGAGAACGGGGGAGGCGGCGGCGCCGGGTCGCATCACGGGCTGGTTCGAATGGGCGGCGCTGGGTTGCATCGCGACGGCGACTCTTCCGTCGCGCAAGGGAGGCGGTGCGGTGGCGCTGGGGCACGGCGTTGCTTCGGTGGTGAGAGGTACGGCAGCGGCTTCGTTCACCGGAAGGAAGAGGGAGATTGGGGTTTTCTTTTCTTTCGGAGAGAGGAAGAGGTGAGCGACGGTGTGAGGCCACGGTGGCGCTCGTCCGCCGAAAAAGGAAGAAGGAGGCGGTCGCTGCGGTTTTCTCTCGAAGAGAGAAGGCAGAGCGTTTCTTGTGTATTTTTAGAGAGAGAGAGAGAAGATAGGGAAACTGAATTTGTGCGTGGAAAGAATTGAGAGTAAAAGAGAGAGTGAGAGGGAATCTTATGAATATATACGGATTTTCCTAAGAAAACTATATTGCCTTTTTAGTAATCTTTTTAAATCCGTATCCAAATTGATTTTAAAACACTAAAGGAAAGTTTTAATTAAATGAAGGAAAAGATTAGTGGTTGAGAATTTAAGGAAAACAATTTCTCTTCTGATATTTATTTTTGACAGCTTTCGAATTAAGGCTCGTTTGGCTTTAGGGTTTTTAATTTGAGAACAACAGTATCTTTTAATTAATTAATTAATTACTGGAATTTTGATTATTCACAAAATTACATGGATCGAAATCCTTAATTTTAATTTAATTCTAGTAGTTCCTTATTCGCTTGAAAGATTCGATTTCTTTCTTCGAATTTAGAAATTTATAAAAAGGGTATATATTTAAATTACACAATAGCACACAAAATAAATAAAATTAAAAGAAACAAAGAGAAGAAAATAAAATAAGGTTTCTAATTAAAGAAAAAGGGTACAGAACGTGACGGGGTGTTACAATTATTTTCTATTTGAATAGTGATGAAAAATTCAATTGGATCATCTATAGGCAATTTAAGTTTTTCTCAAAATATTTTTGCTGATATTAATCTCATTCAATTTCAAATTTTTAATACCATCAAACATATCAATTTCCCCACCATTTTAAAACAGTGGTGCAAAACATGATTAATGTCACTGTACAAAAGTCTTTATAAGTCGGAGAGACATAGAATTGAGTATGAAAGGAACCAACAAAGAAAAGTAATATCTACAGACATATTTTTTTTAAGGAAATGTAATTATCTTTTTTTTAATTGCATTTTTTTTTTTTACTTTCTGTTGAATATGGAGAATATTATTGAGCCATTTAAAGAAAAATCAATTTTTCCTCCAATTGTTTCAGCTGAAAGTCAAATTGATCATTTTAAAGATTGTTTTGAAGGACAATTAGACCCAGTGAATGTTGGTAAAGTAATTGAGCTTTCTGTAAATGCAATAATGCTGAATTTAAATTTCGTCTGGTGATAGTTATATTTCTTTGGTGCATTTTCCTTTTCTTACTGAAAATCGTAAATTTAATATATTTATCATTTTTATTGTTTTCTTAGTACATACCAGTGTCAGGTGTAGACTTAAATGAACTCGTGGTATATTATATTAAAGTGTGTTAGATGAATCCAGGTTTATTGTTGATATGGATTATCACATTCTTTGTCTAACTAAAACTTGGTATAAATTTATTAAAAATGTTGGATTGCGTAAAGAAAATTTTATTTTTTTTAAGAAACATAATTGTATTGATGTTATAGCAAGATTGATTTTCATTGTATGTGTACGAAGGTTGAACATATTATATATTTTTTAATAAGTTTATTTGTTGACTCTTTTATTTCTATTGCAATATTTTAACAATAATAAATATCAAATACAGAGATCGATCGATAAATTTTCTAAACTTCAGAATTAATATCTTTAATAACAAATTTAAGGGCTGTGAATTTGTTAACGAAGGCCTAAAATTGAACATACCTATTTTTATGCTACAAATGTATTTATTTTTGTATCATTCCAGTGCTCTACTGGTACTTTTTCCCGGCAAGAATAAGAAGATTTTGACAAAATCATATAGATGTAAAATGTAGATTTCTTTTTGTATCTTCCATCATCTTCTATTTCTTCTTTGTGGAATGAATTTTTAAAATTATCAAGTATGTGTGGGTGATTTTTTATGCTCTGTTATTTTGTTAAGGACTTGTTTATTTCGGGATTTAGGTGGGCGTGTGAAGTCATGACTTTACGCCCACAAGATGAAAAGTCTTGGATGATAATAAAAGTGTGTGTTTGTTTTGGGATTTTAGTAGGGTGAAATTTTACTTTATGTCAAATCATGTGTAAAAGTAAAGTAGGATGTGTAAGAGAAAAGTAGGAAAGAGAGTGTAAGTGAGAGAAAAGTATGAAAGAAAAAAAGTAGGGAAGAAAGTGTAAGTGAGAGAAAAGTAGGAAAGAGAGTGTAAGTGAGAGAAAATAGGTATTATAGGTGTGTATGAAGAATGAGATGTAAAAACGGGATGTTACATCTCTAACTAGAATGGGCCGGGGGCCGGAAAGTCCTTATCCTGTCCGTGTAAATCCCAAAATAAACAAGCCCTAAGTGTATGTAGAACAAAGCTTTTGTCGGTGAAAAATATAATAACTTTTTATTGTTGGAATATATGGACAAATACCTCTGTGTTAAATTTATTTTTTACTTCTAAGATTTCCAGCTTATGAAACTCATTCCCTATGTTCATTGCAGTTATACCACGCATTTTTTGACTTAGCGCACTGCACCTCAAGGATAATATTATATATATATATATATACGTATATATTATTAAAAGTTTTTCCATTGTTTTATTTGTTTAATTTACAAAAAAAATTAATTGATTATGTTACGAATATAACAAATATTGTTTAATCATTAATTTATGAGTATGTATAGAGTGAAATTGATTCTAAATAGTATTAGTTGTTTTTATTGAAGAGTATTAATTATTTATAATGAAGGGTATTTGTTTCTTTTCATTATAAAATTGACTCTATTAAGTGAAACAAGAAATACAACTTAGGGAAAAAAAATCAATATTTTTTTGTCAAAACAACTAACATCCTTTAATATTTTATGTATGAATCATTTCTACTCTGTACTTTCTCTTTGTTTATATATTTTTGTAGGTTTTATTTGAAAAATACTCCCTTCATCTCACCGTTCTTTCACATTTGAAAGTGTCACGTTGTTTAAGGAAAATTGTGTTATGTGAGTGTATAGTTGAATAAAATAATCATAATTATATATTTTATTATTTTTTGTGATGCATAATTATTTCTTTTTATGTGTCATGAATATATTTGTGGAATGTTTTAACTAGACAAATGACAAAATAATCACGACAATCAATATCTTCCACACACCATTTATTTATGTTTTATTGCACGGTATTTTTCAATAAACTCTTTATCTATTAACTTAAATTTATATAATAAAAAAATGATCTAATAAATCCTCAAATTTTCACCTTTAAAAGTAGAGATTATTTGTGCATTATATTTGCCTTATTTGGCATATATAATTTAAATCTTATCAGAATGACTACGTTTTAAATGTAAAATTAATAATTTTTTTAATGTTATTGTGTTCAAAAGTTAAAGCAAACCTGCAAATTTATTTAGTGGTTTTATTTATAATAATAAAAAATAAATGATAACATTTCATTTAATTTTGTGTATATAAATGATTTTTCTGTAACTGTTAATTTTAATTATTTTTGCTAAAGAAAAAAAAGTCCATTTTAAAATCATTCAAACAATTTATATATAATTTAGAATAAAAAAAAAAAAAAAAAAGACTTCCGTGTATAAGTAATGGCATCACGGGGAAGGCGTGATTGACTCTCATGATAAACCGAGCGAGACCACTGCACGTGAATTTGCTATCCACAGCGGTTGTTGATTCTTCCGTCCTTTTCTGGATTTGGGGGTCCACTAATACCAAAATGCCACGTGCCTTCTTAAACCGTCCCACCCTCGCTCAATTATTAACGCCGTTATCCACCGTTTTCACATTCATGTAGTTGTCTGTCTCCCTTGAAAATTTTAGACCCCCACGGCCCACCCTTATCAAAGGCAAAGGCAAAGGCAAAGCACTGGGTTTTTACTTTTTAAATATGATGATAAAATTCTTGTCTGAATGGATTAAGTACATGGTATCATGTTTTGTAATTTTTTTTTTACAAAGTTACTGTACTGCTAATTATAGTTAGAGTTGTAAACTAATCAAATCATTTTGGTTCGATTTGGTATTTTTATTCGAAATTTGGCATTCGTATTCGAAATTTTATAATTCGAATTCGAGTACAAATAATTTTTTTGGTTCGATTAGTTATCAAATACAAATACAAACACTATGATATTCGATTCGATATTCGTAAATATTCGGTTAAATATATAATTACATAATTATATAATAATAGTAATAATAAATATAATTATTTATAAATTTAAGTTCATTATAATTATTTTAAGAATATTAACCTTTATAACTTCATCCAACAAGATGACTTTTAGACAATTCTTAATTAAATATTTTAATTAAAAATATATAATGTAATTTAATTATTAAAAAACTTAATAAATTAAAAAAGAATTGCAGGTCAACACTCTTAATTTGATTATTAAAGTGTTTTTCCATGAATTTGATAATTAATTTTTTTATTAACTTACTTGATTATGTTATGCAAATTTTTATGTTTATAGCTTGTTTGTGAATTCAAATAATGACAATTTTTTAAATGAATATTTGAATATTGACAAAGTATTATGTGAATAATATTCACGGTAACTATTATCATGAACAACAAAATACTAATATTTGACGAAGTAGTATAACTCAAGTGGTTAAAATCTCACTACCTATGATACAAAAGTCATGGGTTCGAGTCACAACTTTATTGATAAAAAAATACTAATACCTTATGTTGAAACAACTAATACCACTTCAACTAATACATTTAATAAAAACAACTAAATACCCTTTGGAGCTTATAACTTTAGTGTAATTCACTGATACTTTTAGTTTAATTTACTAATACTCTTCAAACAAGTTTCATTGTGAATATTGTTCACATAATACCTTCTCTTGAATATTATTTGTTAGGAACATGCTTGAGAAAAAAAATCGATTCAAATATTCGACTTAATTATTCGTATATTTTCTAATAATTCGATATGAGTTTCAAATCAAATATAAATCACATTTACTATTCGAAAAATATTAGATTTGAATTCGATATTCGAAATAATTTCACAAATACGAATTCAAACACAATGGTATCCGACTCGATTCGATTAGTTTACATCCCTAATTATCGTGGTGCATTTAAAAAGAAAATCGTGATTTAAAATTTTAAAAAATTGGGGTATAATAATATACTCACTCCGTTAAAAAATATAATATTAAATATTTAATTGGGTGTGCGATAGAAATAATAAAAGATGGAGTGGGGCTGAGAGAGATGCAAGGACAAATGTTTTTAAATTAGAAAAAGTAAAATTTAATTTTGGACGCCCAATTTAACAAAAAAAAAAGTTTAACAAGGGGCATAGAGTGTATTAGCAATATTTAAAAGGGTCAATATTAATTTCCAACTTATACTATGAAAGTTCTATCAATTTGTAAACCGTAATATTTTTTTTGAGAAAATTGCTATAGGGTGTAGTATTTTGGATCAAAATTGCATTGTGGTTAACCACCCTTTTTAAATTGCAAAGGGGTTAACTTTTTGTAAGTCGGGTATTTAAAAAATATCAGGATTCTCTCTTTTATTCATGTCCTCTCACTTTTTTATTCCATTTCAAAATATCTCTTCTCTCTCTTCTGCATTCTCTCTCTCTCTCTCTAAATTCGAAATTCACATTTCCAAGAAAATTCGACCAAATCCAACACCGCCTCAAAGAAATTCGGCCGTTTCGCATTCGCTGACCGGCCTACTCCACCACCGCACGATGCTACGGTTATTCCAGATCCACCTCACAATGTTGTGTAAGTCTTTTTCAGAGGGCTTTTCGTTCATCTTCAAGGACTTTATTGTGAGTGTTGCTGGGATTTTGGGGGATTTATTTTTGGGGAGATGGGGATTCCTTAATTGAATTTTCTTTCACACAACTTTCCTTGATTGAATTTTTGTTGTAGAGATGGCTTGTGTGTGTACTCTTATTTTGAATTCACTGTTGTTGGAGTTAGGGGTGGGGTGAATTTAATTAAAGAGGTGGGGATTGGGGTTTGTTGCTGGAGGTGCGGGGGCTGGCGTTTGGGGGGGGGGGGGGGGGGGGCAAATGGGTTTAGGGGAGGGTTAGTTTCGAGGATTGGGGTTTGTTGCTGGAGGTGGGGAGCTGCGTTTGGGGGAGGGGTTGGGGGGTAGGGGTGCTACTGTGTTTGGGTTGAGGGGAGGGGGGGGGGGGGGGGGGTTGGGGGAGATGATTCATAAAATTTTTATGTTGTATTCTTGAAGAAACACAATAGGGTAAGAAATTATTTTCTTGAGAAAATACAACTAGGTATATTTTAGATGCTTTTAGGATGTGGTGATGTTTGAGATTAAAAATAGTGGTGCTTTTGAAACTCGGTTTAATCACATATTTTTTACAAATTATAAGCAAGGATTAGTTTTAAGATAATTTGTTTAGCTATTCATATTTGATAATTTAGATTCTTTTGCAAATTATTTTGGAGTTTGAAGGATTATATGTTTATTTTATGATAGGAAAATTAGATTTCAAGTAGAAGACTTTGCAAATAAAAAGTGGAGGATAAAGAAGAGGAGAAGAAGAGGAGAAGAGGAGGAGGAGAAGAAGAGAATAAGAAGAGGAGAAGGGAATTGTTTAGATACAAAATGTATATTATGGTATTATTTTTAATCCATAGTACAAACAACTCATTTGTACTATTGCCTACACTCTTGTACTACAAATTCTAAATCTGTACTATAGTATTATATCTTACACTGCTGTACAAATAATTCATTTACACAAATTAAAAATTTATACTATTGTTCAAATTTTTACTATGTTATTATCTTTTGTATTATACATTTGCGAGAATAATTATTAAATAAAGAAATGCAAATAAAAAAATGTCTGTATTATTTTATTAAAAAATTGAACATAAAACTTGATAAATTTTAAAAAGTTGGAAGAAATAGTGGAAAAGTAGATGTCAATACAAAAATTGATGAAAAGTAAAATGAAGGGTATTATTGGTAGTGTGTTTTAAAAAAGTTAACCTAGTTGCAATTCTAAAAAGATACTATACCTGTATGCATTTTAGTCTTAAAAAATACACCCTACTGCAAGTCCCCCCCCCCCCAATCAAATTACAACATATACTATGTAAAATTATCAAATTGAAACCTTTACTATGTAAAATTATCAAATTGAAACCTTAAGGTTGCAATCTGTCAAATTTAATATAGTATAGGTTTAATCAGATAGAAAAATTATACATGTTGCAAATTGATAAAAGGTTATAGTGTATAGTACAAGCAAAAGGCAGAAAGATACTACAATTCTCAAGTTAGAAACCGGAAATTCAAAGTTGGAGATTTGGTTTCACGCAAGTTGCTCGGCCCACCTCCAGGAGTATTTGGACCGACTTGGGAGGGCCCAAACAGGGTGACGAGTAGGTTACCCAGTGGGGCATATGACCTGGAAGACATGGATGTCAACTCGGCCTAATACTTTTGAAATGTTGCACTCCTCGAGAAATATTATCAATTGTAAAACTTGTATATTTTAAAAGGATATTTTGAAGTTGAAAGTTGTTGGTTAAAGTTGTTATCTTGTATTTGGTTTGCTTAAATAGTTATTTTGTAAAAGTTGTTCGCTGGAATGATTAATAGGAATATTGTAGGAATTTTTGCAATAATTGTTAAGTATTTAAAGCAGTAGCAGTCAACTATTATTGGTAGTTTAAGCCTACATTTATCCAAGGTCGAGGCATAAGTTCTAAGGAGCCAAAGGCTATATGTGCTAGTGTTTTTTTTTTTTTTTAAATAAACACAACTGACAGCTATGCTCAATTCATATTTTAGAGACTAGGTTCTATCAGAACCAAAGACCCATTCAAAATTTAAAAAAAGTGTAAACTCTAGAAAAATGCATAAAAGGAGCGGAGAACACTCTAATGCAGCGAGCAATTAATGTCGAACAAAAAACCAAACATGAAGAAGCAAGAAAATTTCATTAAGAGTTGTTTGTGCGAGGAGCTGGTTGACTAGGGCGAGAAGTAGCCCCTTGTGAAGACTGCTCTCATTTTCTCCTTGCTTCCTCCGGTTCCCTTTCGCAAAACCCTTTGAGCAAGGATTTCAAAGGCGGGGGGAATTAGAACTGTAACCTGTTAATCTGAAAGAAAAAGAAATGTTGGGGTTGGTAGAAGATACAAGCGGTGAATAGGCCAATCAAAATGACAAGAAGATTTACCTTCAGGTGCAGCTACCTACGCTTTAAGATTGTGGGGACCAGCGGTCAAGCGAGAAACCTTCTTGCTGTGATCTGACCTCAAGTGACGAAGGCTTTGATCTTTGGAATTGCGGAGGTCGGCCAAGGAGAATGTGAACATGAACTCGCCGAACATGAGATTTTCCCCACCGGAGTTGCTTTGGACCTACAAATAAGAAAGAAAATATTAATTTTAGTTCCACTTGTTGTAATAAATATTAAGTGGAACCTACGTTTCAAATCTCCATATGATTCTGGAGAGAAAATATGCCCAACGCCGCTAGTAAAATCGGTAGATGCTCGCCAATCTCCACCAACAAAGAAGAATTATTGTTGCTAGCTCTTTACTTTATCGGGGATACCCTCCGCCAATTTTAGCCCTGACCTCGCCTTCTGGTAGTACCATCCCCAACCATCGGGGCGAGCAGATACCTTCATGGCATAATTCACCTCAATATCGGTGGTTTTATTCATGTACCCCTCCTGCCCAAATATAGTCATAAGGACGAGCAGGTTACTCCACCCATTTGGAGTTATTTGAGTGATGGTCAGTTCGTGTCCAACAAAAAGCGACCAATGACCGGGTGAAGAGGTAATGTGAGACCTGCCTCCAGTACATCAGATTGATCGCCGTGCAGTTTGGAGGGAGGTGATCAGTCTTTTCTCTTATTGTGGGGGAGTAGAGGTGGATGTCGTAGGGAATCTAGTATGTGTTGCAGATAGACTCCAAGTCTTCCTCACAGATTAAATTGTTTATTTTGCTCGTCGTGTACTTGGTGGTCATGGTATCCATGATCTGAAGGGAGGGGCGAGAAAAGGCTTCAGAGTAGCGAGCGGCATATTCATCCCACTCTTCATCGCGAGCAACTGCAGTAGGGATTTAGCTTTCTCGTGTAGTATCAGTGATGGAAAATTTGATCTCCTTAAAAAACTCCCAAGAGATCTTGTTGTCCACTTCATTCTCCGCCTCCTCATCTGTATCATCGTCCAAATCTGACGAGGTATCGCCTTCATCGTGAGGGCAAGCAATAGGCTGCTTGATGACTTGTTCACCGGAGGGTTGAGCCTCCAAACCCTCTACAGAGCGGATAACCGAACTGGCCACCGAGTCAGTCTCTTCGTCTACCAATAATGTGTGGGGGGTTTTGGCGAGCAGATCTTCGGAGGGAGACCAAGGGTCTTTTTCCGAATTCCTAACGGAGATGGTTTCGTTCAAAGAGGGAGAGGCCATTTTAAGTCTTTGATCGGAAAAGGTGATACATAAAAAAAAAGGGACCATGATGAATGTGGTGGATCGAAGATGAAGATTCCAGTGGAGAGCAACCCATTTTTCGGGTAAAGAACAATGGAAGAAAATGTTTCCAGAAAAAAATTATAAAAAAATAATTGGCCGATAGGGACGAAATAAAAGTGAAATGAAGAATAATAATGAACAAACGAGTAAATGAATGGTTGTTTATTACCTTGAATAAGGGAATCGGCTGAGAAGAAAAAAGAATCGAAGTCAAGAAGTGATCGAAGAAATTTTACAAAAAACTTGAGATTGTAAAAATAGTGGAAAGAGGGAAAAATGAAGAATGAGGAAGTACTTTTATGTGAAGAAAATGGAATCAAAATGCAAAAAATAAATAAGAATAGGCCCCTATGTGCAATGGATTAGAAGAAGCCTCGAGAATCAAGAAGCTGTTAGAGAAAATTAGTTGGTGGTATTATTTTATAATTAATTGGTATTAAAGTTTATTTGAGACTTTAATAGTTGACCAATTAATTCTTGGTGTTGAAATTAATTTCTCGGAAATTAATTGTTACAAGTGCGTTCTACTCTTGGAGTAGATGAGAATTGTGTATTCATACTCGCAAAACCGATTTTCGGTGAGTGAGAAATTGAATCGGAAAGTCGAAAGGTTCAACACCTAATTTGGGAATTAAATGAGTCATTTAATTCATCCCACATTGAATTTTTGGAATACTAATATACATGATATTAGTATGGGAATAATGAAGTATAATAAATTGTAGTTGATTGCTAGTCAATCAAAGTTGCCACACGCGCGCGCGCGCCGAGCCGAGCCACGCCCGCGCCCTTGGCCTTGGCCTTGGTCTTGGCAATTGGACTTTGGGCATTGGGCCCAGTGGGTATCTAATTTTTTGGAGAACAAAAATTAGGATATCAGGTCCATAAAGTTTTAGGTCGATTCGGATCAGAGACCCACCCGGTTAGAAAAGTCAAACCGGACCATACTTCATACTGCATCGTTTTGTTCGCCGGAGCTCCAAGACCTGTGGTGCTACACTCTTGGAGACGTTGTGACGTTTTACCTTTGGGGACGAATTTCCGAGACCGAAGAGCACTACCGGGGAAATTTTGTCTTGCGGGAAGAGGGCTTCCTCGACTCGTCACCTTTGCTGCTTCTTTTCTTTATTTTTTTTCCTCACTCTGTAATCTGTTATTCGAGTTGTATTTTCTTTTATTGTTGAATTATTATTTCCGCAGTCAAAACTATTTTCTAAATTTTACAATCGCAAGACAAAATTTTCTTTTCTGTTTTCAAAATGACTGCGGAAATAACAATTCGGAGTCTGCTAACCAGGGAAACACTGTTGTTCCTCTTGGTAACCCCACTCCCCAGGGCACCACTACCCCCGTTTCCCCTGTAACTGTCCATTTTGGGCAAACTTCTAATCCCTCAGTGGTGAGCCCTTTCCCCTTTGACAATTCGAGACCTTTTGTGGTCCAAAGTGAGAGACCCGAAAAGTTTTCGGGTAAAAACTTCAAGAGGTGGCAACATCGTATGCTGTTCTTTCTGACCACCTTGAGGTTGGCGAGGTTCCTTACTGAGGATCCGCCTGCGGTCGTTGAGAACGATGCGCAGAATGAGGAAGTTCGTGCCCGCTGGTGGGAACACGACTTCTATGCTCAGAACTACATTCTGAGTGGTCTAGCAGATGCTTTGTACAGTGTCTACCAGAAGTGCAAAATGGCCAAGGAAATGTGGAATTCCTTGGAGGCCAAATATGTGGCCGAGGATGCCGGTACTAAGAAGTACTTGGTTGGGAAGTTCTTGAACTTCAAGATGGTGGACTCGAAGTCTGTCGTTGAACAAGTTCAAGAATTCCAGTTGATTCTGCATGACATTGCTGCAGAAAGAATGATACTGCCAGACGCTTTCCAAGCCGCTGCAGTCATTGAGAAACTGCCTCCAAGCTGGAAGGAGTTTCAAAGCCACTTGAAGTTGAAGAAGAAGAGTATGACCTTGGAAGAGGTCATAGGCAAACTTCAGATTCGCGAAGGTGGGCTGGAAAGGAACAAGGGTCAGGAAGAGGCCAAAGCTAATTTGATGGAGTCAAAGAAGCGTAAGAGGCCAAATTCTGACAAAGGCAAACAACCAGTTGTAACTCGACCCAAATTTACGGGTGATTGCTACAACTGTGGAAAGCCGAACCACATTGCAAGATTCTGCAAGGCCCCGAAGAAAGATGACAAAGGCAAGGGCAAGCAGTCCAATGCGAACGTGGTTGAAGGGGAGTTCACTGAAGAGGACCTTGCTGCGGTGACCACTGAAGTGAACCTCGTGGGCAACCCAAAGGAATGGTTCATTGATACGGGGGCTACCTGTCATGTCTGTTCTGACAGGAATGCTTTCTCGACCTATGAGCCAGCCAATGGGAGAAAACTGCACATGGGGAATCAAGCCACGTCTGAGGTGGCTGGGGTTGGCAACGTTGTTCTGAAGCTGACCAGTGAGAAGAACATCACACTGAGAGATGTCCTGCATGTCCCGTACATTCGCAAGAACCTCATCTCCGGCTCTGTACTAGTGAAGAATAATTTCAAACTTGTATTTGAGTCTAATAGGGTTGTTCTTAGCAAGTACTCAGTGTACTTAGGTCGTGGGTATGTCCACGATGGTCTGTTTAAGATGAGTGCCATTGTTGTACACCCCAAGGGGAAATCTGTTATGAATAAAGAAGCTTCTACTTCTTCTTATATCGCTGAGTTCTCAGATTTATGGCACTGCAGATTGGGACATGTAAACGTTAAATCGATAAAACGACTAGTAAGCTTAAATTTACTAGACATAAAAAATATCGATTTAAATAACAAATGCGAAGTTTGTGTAGAAGCTAAAATGACAAAGTTGCCTTTCCCTTCGGTTGAAAGGAACTCAGAACCTCTAGAATTAATTCACACTGATGTGTGTGACTTAAAATTCATACAAACCTGAGGTGGGAAAAAGTACTTCATCACTTTTATAGATGATAGTACAAGGTTTTGCCATGTTTACCTTTTGCACAGTAAGGATGAAGCGTTAGACGCTTTTAAACTGTACAAAAGTGAAGTGGAAAACCAGTTGAATAGACGAATCAAAATGGTTTGTAGTGATAGAGGAGGAGAGTATGTAGCACCGTTTGAGAAGATATGCTCCGAATCCGGAATCATACATCAAACTACTGCTCCTTACTCGCCTCAATCTAATGGTGTTGCGGAACGAAAGAACCGAACACTAAAAAAGATGATGAATGCTATGCTTATTAGCTTCGGTTTACCGCAAAACTTGTGGGGAGAAGCCATTCTGTCGGCTAACCACATTTTGAACAAAATTCCACATAAGAGTAAAGATGCTACTCCTTATGAATTGTGGAAGGGGCGGAAACCGTCATATAAATACCTCAAAGTGTGGGGGTGTTTAGCAAAGGTTGAAGTGCCTCTACCCAAACAAATTAAAATCGGCCCTAAAACGGTTGATTGCATATTTGTTGGGTATGCATTAAACAGTAGTGCCTATCGGTTTATAATTCACAAATCAGAAGTTCCCGATATGACAGAAGGCACTTATATAGAGTCGAGAAACGCTGTGTTTTTCGAAAATATCTTTCCTTGCAAGTCCAAGGAAGATGAGATATCAACCAAAAGACCTCGTAATGAGGAGGTTGATAATGATGCTGGTCCATCCACTCAAGATAGTGGCGAGTTACGACGCAGCAAGAGAGCTAAGATAGTTAAAACCTTTGGTCCCGATTTCATCACTTACGTGTTGGAAGAGGAACCGAGGACTATCAAAGATGCTCTATCTAGGCCAGACGCTCCGCTCTGGCAAGAGGCGATTAACAGTGAAATCGACTCTATCATGCAAAACCACACGTGGGAGTTGGTTGATCTCCCACAAGGTTGCAAGCCCTTAGGATGCAAATGGATCCTTAAAAGAAAGTATAAAGCAGATGGGTCAGTTGAAAAATACAAAGCCCGCTTAGTGGCAAAAGGGTTCAAACAAATCGAAGGGTACGATTTCTTTGATACCTATTCACCGGTAACGAGGATTACTTCCATTAGGGTGCTAATCGCGATTGCTGCTTTGCACAATCTCGAAATTCACCAAATGGATGTTAAAACTGCGTTTCTAAATGGTGAAATGGATACAGATATATATATGGATCAACCAGAAGGGTTTGTAGCACCTGGAAATGAGAAAAAGGTGTGCAAACTAGTGAGGTCGTTGTATGGGCTTAAGCAAGCTCCAAAACAATGGCATTTGAAATTTGATAGCACCATGTTGTCAAATGGCTTTCGTATTAATGAGTGTGACAAATGTGTGTACGTGAAAAGTACACCGAAAGGGTTTGTCATATTATGTCTATACGTTGATGATATGCTCATTATGAGTAATGATCATAACTTACTCATTAGTACGAAACGCATGTTAAGTCGAAACTTCGACATGAAAGATTTGGGTGTTGCTGACGTGATTCTAGGAATCAAGATCAGCAGGACATCAAATAGCATCTATTTAACGCAATCTCACTATGTTGAGAAAGTGCTAAAGAAGTTCAATGCCTTTGATGATCCACCTGCTGATTAGGCGTAAAATTGTCATGATTCGTAGCTAGAAACGCCCTAGTTTTGGTCGAGTTTATAGAGTATTTAGAGTCAAATGAGCATTATTTCTATACATTGATAAATTTGTCTCTTTGATGCTTATAGGTGAATAGAGGACGAAAAACGGAGTTCGTAGGACTTTGAATCGACTCAAACGGATGCCCGGATGAGAAGATATTGAAGAAATACGATTGGTATTAGTGCGGACGAGGAAAAGTATCATTTGGAAGGATTAGAGATCACTCGAGCGTTTTGCTCGAGCGCCCATATACTTTTGCCTCCGGATGCGTATTTTCGGCCCATTAACTCCCGTTTCGACCCGTGCCTATATATACCTCGTCCAAACACGTTTTGAAGGACCCCCAACTTTTAGAAATACTTTTAGACTTAGTTTTTGGAGAGGAAGGAGACGAGCAAGCTTTACTTTTACGTTGTTAAGGTTTTTCATACGAATTCTAGTTTCTTTTCAATTCTTAGTTTCTTTTCATTAGTTCGTTACTTTGAGCACGGTTAAATTTTGTTTTTATTAATTAAATTTCAGTTCTTAGAATTATTTTATTTTAAAACCCTAGTTCATGTTTCTTATTTTCTTCGTTCAATTCATTATGTTTTTGTTCGTTGTTTCTTCTATTGCTTTTATTTTTGTTATAACCATGTCCGGCTAAAACCCTTGCATGCTTGGGTTAGGATGAACTCGTAGAAGTAGGATGTGGGTACGTAATTAAGGTAATTGGTGACGTTAGTTTTAATTCTCTTAATTAATGAATTCATATAATTAATCTTAACTCTACCTTTGAATTTCGTACGAAAGTGTTAGAGAGAGGACGACCGCATCACTCAATAACAATTAGTAGTCTTAACGAGAGGGTTTAGGAAAGGTTAATTCATCTACCTGTTTAGCGAAGGAGGACGACCGCATCACCTTAGTTAAATTAGGGTCTCATTAATTAAGCACAATTCATTAACTTGTTAGTGGATTAGTGAAGTCGATTGCTAGGATAAAGTATTAGGGTAAGAAATCTTGAGCTTTCATTCTATGATCTTTTACTTAGGTTAATTCTTGTTTGTCACGATTACTTTGATTATGTACCTGCTCCGTTAGTATACGTAGGGATTCCTATCCTAAGCATCACCATCTCTCATTAGAAAACAACCTTAGTTAATTTAATTGCTTTAGTATTTTAGTTTACTTAGTTTATTTCAGTCTTTTAATTAATCTTTCCAGAAACCCAAAAACATCACACTCATATTAATTACGACGCGTAGATCTTCAGGGATCTATTCGCATATACACCATCTCTTGGGTTCGATAATACTTGGCCATTATACTTACTCTTACTACAGTGAACCCGTACTCTTGCGGGGTAGCTACTAGTAGAAGCTAGTGTAGTCGCTTCAAGTCAATGGCGCCGTTGCCGGGGATGGCGTTGTATGTTTTTTAATAGGACTTGTAGATAGTTTAGTAGTTAGTAGTGGGTGATTTATTTTCTGTTTTTACTTTTATTTTTATTCAATCGGCAGTTGCGTTTTGATCCTTCTACTAGTGTTTCAGGTTTATGAAAACACGCTCACAAGGCAATACGAGCGAAGAGAGATTACCTGCAGATCCTGAGACAATAGCCAGAAGGAACCGAGCCTTCTTGAGAAGAATGACTACTGCCGCGGGAAACAAAGACAAGATTTCTGATGAAGATGGGGACTTAGACAAAATAGCTGCAGAGTATACTGTTTTAGTGGAGCAGGCGGTTGGAGTTGAGAGCAGTAACCAGCAAATACCCATAGGGGAACCGCAGAACCAACTCCCAAACCCGCAAGACACAATCAACTCTGCACAAACACAACCCCAAAACCAGAACCAAAACCCTGCTTACCCACAAAACCCAAATAACCCTTTCCACAACCCAGCATACCAACATTACCCATACCCACCTTATCCTTACCCACCATATCCATATCATCCACCACCAGTTTACAACCAACCACCTGTTTACCAACCACCACCCCAACAAGTACCCGTACCAGCTGCTAATCCTCAACACGTTCCTCAGAACGTAGATCACAATATTGCTATTCGAGGGAGGTTTGCAGCGCAGCCACAGCGGTACTATGATGGAGTGGCTTTGCCTCCTGTTGAGGCGAACAACTTCTCGATATCACCGGGGATTTTAAAGCTGCTGACCGAGAATCAGTTCAAAGGGGTGATCGGGAAGGAGAATCCTCATACACATCTAAGGAGTTTTCTCATGATAGCCTCAACATTTAATTATAATGGCATGTCTGAAGATGCCAAGAGGCTTAGGCTGTTCCCATTCTCATTGACGGGAATAGCCAAGGAGTGGTACGATAATACGCTCCCGCGGGGAGGTATTACCACTTGGGCCGAGCTCGAGCGTCTGTTCCTCGAGCGATTCTACCCTCCATCTAGGACGATCAAGGCTAGAATTGAGATCTCTTCCTTCCGTCAGAAGCAAGGAAAGGACCTACGTCAAGCGTGGGAGAGATACTCAAACATGCTGATTGAGTGCCCGCAGCACGGGTACAACGAGGGAGACATTATGGCATTCTTCTATAGTGGTGCCAACAAGGCGGGGCAAGACCATTTAGACGTCTGTGCGGGCGGAGCATTCCTGAACCAAGGCATAGAGAGGTGTAGAGAGATCGTGGACAACATTGTCACGAATGCCGGTGCTTGGAGTGGAGATGCAGATTTTCAGAGAGTTAATCAGGTTGAAGAAGGTGAAGGAACGAGAAGGCTGCTGATGGCCATGATGGAGAAGATCAACAACCTCGAGTTGGGGAAGAGTTTGGGTGGAGAGCATGCAGTAGAGAATGAGAGAGTAGACCAACCAAGTGGGCAGCAAGAGGTAGCCAATTACATGGGAGGTCCGTATTACAATCAGAATGGCTACCAAGGTGGTAATCAAGATGGAAGACCTTCTTATGGTCAACCATTTGTACCTCTAGGCCCTCAGCCACTTCAAAATCAATGGAGGAACACACAAGGGTATCAAGGAGGCCAGCAGCCTCCTCAAAACACATGGAGGAAGAATGATAATTTTTCTTATGCTAACCCAAAAGCTGGTGTTACTGTTCCTGCAGGTGTTGATCCGGGGTCTAAACCTCCTGGTGGAGAAGGCGGTGCATCAACCGAGGAGATGTTGAGAGCGATCCTTCAGAAAGTGGAGGAAGGGAGCAAGCGGTTGTCATCCTTGGAGTACGATGTGAAGGAGCTGCATAAGAAGGGTGATCATCGTGATCAAGAGCTCCAAAAGATGAATGTTGAGTGGACTAGAACTCAACAAGAGAGCAATCGAAGGTTCACTTCTTTAGAGCTCCAGATGAGCCAGATTGCAAAATCAGTAAATAGAATGTCGGAGGTGAACCCGAAAGAGCATTGCAAGGCGATCCAGCTTAGAAGTGGAACCAACTATGAAGGTCCTCAGATGCCTGCTGATTCTGAGACGCCCCAAGCTGAGAAGGGGATTGAAAGTGAAGGGATTGAGAAGCATAGAGATATGGATAAGTCCCCGAAGTGCAAGGAAAGTGAGGAGGTTGAGAGAGTTCCTAAGTGGAAAAAGGCAAAGGAAGCAAGGGATAAAGTGAAAGAAACAGAAAGAGATGAATGGGGGGTACCCAAATTTGTGATACCCGTCCCGTATCCACAACGCTTCATGAAAAAGAAGCTTGATGAGAAATTTGCTAAGTTCCTTGATGTTTTTAAACAATTGCATATTAATATTCCTTTTTATGATGCTTTGGAACAGATGCCGCATTATGCAAAGTTTCTGAAGGACTTGATTGCAAAAAGGCGGCGAGTGGATGAGCCGAAGTTGGTGCAGCTGAACCACGAGGTGAGTGCATTAGTGCACAAGGCGCTTCCACCGAAGCTGAAGGATCCCGGAAGTTTCACGATCTTATGTGACATTGGGAACGGGATCAAGAAGGGAGCGTTGTGCGACCTTGGGGCGAGCATCAATCTCATGCCCTTGTCGCTGTTCAAGAAGTTGGAAGGTGGTGAACTTCAACCCACAATGATGACGCTTCAACTAGCCGACCGGTCTATTACTCGACCTCAAGGTGTTGTTGAAGACGTCCTAGTGAGAGTTGGAGATCACATTTTTCCAGCCGACTTTGTAGTGCTAGAAATGGAGGAAGATGAGCACGTGCCCTTGATCTTGGGAAGACCGTTCTTAGCTACGGCGGGGATGGTGCTAGATGTGGCAAATGGGAAGATCACATTGAAGGTTGATGATCAAGAAGTGAAGATCTCCCTATATGAAGCCATGAAGCACCCGAAGGAGGATGAGAGCTTGTATTGCATGGATGCCATTGATCCTCGTGTTGAAGACACACCTCCTATCCCTAATTCTTCTCATATTCATGATTTTGTTAGTCCTTCAATTGATAATTTAACCCATGAGAATTATGTTCTTGATTATTTTGATAGGGATAAAGTGAAGAAGTTGAAGGATGAAGAGGTGAAGAAAGTGGACGTGGTCCAGCTAGAGGGAAAAGGAGGAGTTAAGAAGAAGAAGTCCAAACTCAAGAAACTGTTTAGTAAGACTCCTCCAGATAGAGGGAAGAAGGAGTTGAGACCCATAACACTTGGGAATGAGAAAAGAGGAAAGGAACTCATGATGGAGAGACATCAAGGAAAGGAATGCAAACACCACTCTTATGAGAGTGGGGGAGGTAAATTTGAGTATGATGTCCCATAAGCTCCTTTGAGCTTGGTCCGGCATGAGGACCTTAAAAATAGCGCTGAATGGGAGGCAACCCATTTTTATTTGCTTTTGAGTGTTTTTAGTTATTTTCCTTTTATGTTACTAGGATGTTGTTGAGTCGTATGTTTAACCTCATATTTGAGTGAGTTGCTTGTAGGCTTGTCTCTAAAGGAGTAAAGGTATCATGGAGTTATTTAGATTGAAGGAACCAACTTGAGACAAGGGAGTGTGCAAAGCTAGTGAGAGAAACGGAATTATTTGGTTGAGGTAACCCACAACCCCAAACTTAGACCTCTAGCAAGGTCGAAGTTTGGGGGGTGGAGTTTTTATTTTATATGTTTTCTTGTTACATTGCACCGGAGCACCCCTTATCTTTGAGTTGAGTTAGTTATTTGGTGCCTTGAGATGCTCCTTGGGCTATTATTAATTTGTTTTGTTACTCAATATTTTATGCCTATCAATCACCTTATGCTTGTTGATTGCTATCTTTGAGTATGATTTGATGAGTAGGTTGAGTTGTAAGGGGTGAGTTAGAAATTCTTTTGTGTGAGTGTTTGAGTTTGAGCTGATTAGGGAGAGAACCCGTATGCTTATGAGTTTTCTTTTGAGTGCTTGTGTGATGAGAGTGAGAATTCACTAGGACTAGCTTGGATGTGAAAGCCGTGAGAGTTGAGCCTTACGAGATTTAAATGCATGATTTAATCTCTTCGTTTGTGAGTGGATCGTCACCTTAGAGGATGCTAGAACTTGCATGTGCTCTTGCTTCTTGATTGTGTCTAGTTTGATATGCCGAATGTGATCTTAGGCCATCTTTGTTTTTATTGAGTCACTTAGCCAAAAATTTTCCTTACCAATGACATTGATCCCTTGTTAGCCCCTTTGAGCCTAGAGCCTATTTTATTTGCTAGCACATATGAACACTATTCCAATTCCTAAGCCTTTTTGTCCCAATTTGAGTGGAGAATAGGAAAGTGTGAATGTGAAGGGAGTGAATTGAGTTGAAAAAGGAAAAGGTTGTTTGTTGAGTGAATATGAGAAGAAGGTGTGATGAAGTTTTGAGATGTGGGAAAAAGAGAAAGAAAATTGAGAATGAGCAAAAAGAAAAAAAATGAGCTCATGTGTTTGTGCGAAAAAGAAAAAAATGAAGTGATTGAAAAAACAGTGAAAAGAAAAAGAAAAAAAAATTGAAGTGTTGAGAAGTGTGGAATTGAAAGAGTGTTGATTGAATATGTTTGAAGTAGTCTGTTCCTAATCTCGAAGTGCCAAAGTTTGATTTTCTATTCTCCATTCACTTGAGTCACTTTAACATATTGTTATCCCACCTGTCCAAAGAGCCTACATTACAACCTTGAGAAAAGTCCTTTTTGATTCGGCATTGAATTCTAGAGTATGGTCGGAGTTGAGAGTGCTTACAAGCCTATGGTTGCCGATATGAGTGATTGATTGTTTGAGTGAGTCCCTTAATCATTGATATACACTTGTGAGGGAGTGAAACACATCGTTGAGTGCTCATCCATGCTTGATCTTGGTGTTTCTTATTATTGTTGCATGAGTACGATAAAAGAAAGTGAGTGAGTATACGGGTGATTGACTTTTGAAGCTTGAGTTCATTAGCTTGCATGATTGATTTGTTTTACTCATTCCTAACAATTTCACTTGACTTATTCTTTCGTTGCTTGAGGACAAGCAACATGGTAAGTTTGGGGGGGTTGATTGGGTGTGAAATTGTCATGATTCGTAGCTAGAAACGCCCTAGTTTTGGTCGAGTTTATAGAGTATTTAGAGTCAAATGAGCATTATTTCTATACATTGATAAATTTGTCTCTTTGATGCTCATAGGTGAATAGAGGACGAAAAACGGAGTTCGTAGGACTTTGAATCGACTCAAACGGATGCCCGGATGAGAAGATATTGAAGAAATACGATTGGTATTAGTGCGGACGAGGAAAAGTACCATTTGGAAGGATTAGAGATCACTCGAGCGTTTTGCTCGAGCGCCCATATACTTTTGCCTCCGGATGCGTATTTTCGGCCCATTAACTCCCGTTTCGACCCGTGCCTATATATACCTCGTCCAAACACGTTTTGAAGGACCCCCAACTTTTAGAAATACTTTTAGACTTAGTTTTTGGAGAGGAAGGAGACGAGCAAGCTTTACTTTTACGTTGTTAAGGTTTTTCATACGAATTCTAGTTTCTTTTCAATTCTTAGTTTCTTTTCATTAGTTCGTTACTTTGAGCACGGTTAAATTTTATTTTTATTAATTAAATTTCAGTTCTTAGAATTATTTTATTTTAAAACCCTAGTTCATGTTTCTTATTTTCTTCGTTCAATTCATTATGTTTTTGTTCGTTGTTTCTTCTATTGCTTTTATTTTTGTTATAACCATGTCCGGCTAAAACCCTTGCATGCTTGGGTTAGGATGAACTCGTAGAAGTAGGATGTGGGTACGTAATTAAGGTAATTGGTGACGTTAGTTTTAATTCTCTTAATTAATGAATTCATATAATTAATCTTAACTCTACCTTTGAATTTCATACGAAAGTGTTAGAGAGAGGACGACCGCATCACTCAATAACAATTAGTAGTCTTAACGAGAGGGTTTAGGAAAGGTTAATTCATCTACCTGTTTAGCGAAGGAGGACGACCGCATCACCTTAGTTAAATTAGGGTCTCATTAATTAAGCACAATTCATTAACTTGTTAGTGGATTAGTGAAGTCGATTGCTAGGATAAAGTATTAGGGTAAGAAATCTTGAGCTTTCATTCTATGATCTTTTACTTAGGTTAATTCTTGTTTGTCACGATTACTTTGATTATGTACCTGCTCCGTTAGTATACGTAGGGATTCCTATCCTAAGCATCACCATCTCTCATTAGAAAACAACCTTAGTTAATTTAATTGCTTTAGTATTTTAGTTTACTTAGTTTATTTCAGTCTTTTAATTAATCTTTCCAAAAACCCAAAAACATCACACTCATATTAATTACGACGCGTAGATCTTCAGGGATCTATTCGCATATACACCATCTCTTGGGTTCGATAATACTTGGCCATTATACTTACTCTTACTACAGTGAACCCGTACTCTTGCGGGGTAGCTACTAGTAGAAGCTAGTGTAGTCGCTTCAAGTCACCTGCGAAAACCCCATTGGACATGAGTGTGCATTTGAGCAAAAACAGAGGTGGTCCTGTAGCTCAACAAGAATATGCTAGAGTTATCGGTATCATAATGTACATTTCAAATTGTATGCGTCCCGATATAGCATGTGCGGTGAATAAACTTAGTAGATTCACAAGCAATCCAAGCAATGAGCATTGGAATGCACTCAGGAGAGTCTTGAGGTACTTAAAGTATACTCTCGACTTTGGGCTACAGTACACTAGGTATCCTGCTGTACTTGAAGGATACTGTGATGCTAATTGGATCTCAGACACTAAAGAGTCATTCTCCACCAGTGGATTTGTATTCACTATAGGAGGAGCGGCTGTGTCCTGGAGATCGACTAAGCAAACATGCATAGCCCGATCCACCATGGAATCAGAATTCATAGCTTTGGATATAGCTGGTGAAGAAGCAGAGTGGCTTCGAAATTTCCTCGAGGATATTCCATGTTGGGATAAACCCGTACCTACGATAATGGTACATTGCGACTGTCAAGCCGCAATTGGTAGGGCTTTAAGTGACATGTATAACGGAAAGTCTAGACACATTCGTCGTAGACATAATTTCGTGAGACAATTGATCTCAAGTGGTGTAATGTCAATAGACTATGTGAGGTCTAAGGACAATCTTGCGGATACGTTAACTAAGAGTATAAATCGAGATCAATTGTCTAAACTGTCAGAAGGAATGGGTCTAAAATCCACAAAGTAAGCTGAAACAGTGGTAACCCAACCAAGTTGACTGGAGATCCCAAGATCTTGGTTCAATGGGAAAACTAAGCTGTGGAAGTTAGGGAATGCACTTGTAACCCGACCATTCCTTATAGGACAGTACACCAAGTGAGAACCCGTGTGTGGTACAGGCTAAGTCTATACGACTTTTAATGAATCCTAAGTCCATGTGGGGGACGGAGTATTACGGGATACTCAAGAGGAGTTCACCTATGTAAGTGTGAGGTGAGAGGCCGCCTCAAATATCAGTGGATATTAAACACTTATGAATCCAAAGGGTGTCCATGGCCGAAACGGACAAAAACGTGAGAACAAGAAATGAGCGTAGAAATATTATTGTGTCAGTACTACTGTCTAAGTACACACCAAGGCGGAATGGTTCAAGGCAATGTGTCCACCAGGCTGCCGGTGTACTCGGTAATGCTTGACTATGGAAGGTTCAAAGCCACAAACTACCTATCCAAATGCAGTAATATTTTGTGTTTGAACTAGACTGTGAGTCTGCATGTCTATAGGTTCAATTTCCACTCATGTGGGGGATTGTTAGAGAAAATTAGTTGGTGGTATTATTTTATAATTAATTGGTATTAAAGTTTATTTGAGACTTTAATAGTTGACCAATTAATTCTTGGTGTTGAAATTAATTTCTCGGAAATTAATTGTTACAAGTGCGTTCTACTCTTGGAGTAGATGAGAATTGTGTATTCATACTCGCAAAACCGATTTTCGGTGAGTGAGAAATTGAATCGGAAAGTCGAAAGGTTCAACACCTAATTTGGGAATTAAATGAGTCATTTAATTCATCCCACATTGAATTTTTGGAATACTAATATACATGATATTAGTATGGGAATAATGAAGTATAATAAATTGTAGTTGATTGCTAGTCAATCAAAGTTGCCACACGCGCGCGCGCGCGTCGAGCCGAGCCGAGCCGAGCCGCGCCGCGCCCGCGCCCGCGCCCATGGTCTTGGTCTTGGTCTTGGTTCTTGGTTCTTGGCAATTGGACTTTGGGTGGACTTTGGGCCTTGGGCCCAGTGGGTATCTAATTTTTTGGAGAACAAAAATTAGGATATCAGGTCCATAAAGTTTTGGGTTGATTCGGATCAGAGACCCACCCGGTTAGAAAAGTCAAACCGGACCATACTTCATAAGAGCACATAAAACACGTGTGCTAAATTCGTGGGACGTTACCAGCGTGATTTACGGAAATGCGTTCTGGGTCAACTCTTGCCACCAACGAAAACGCGTCCGCATTTAATGCCCACGCGGTTTTTCCTTCTGCATTGAGTGGAGGTTCGCCTATAAATAGCGTCCTCATGCATTTGCCTGGCCACGCATTCAGAAATCTTCTCCTCTCTCTCTGTCTCTCTGCATATAGAGTCTTAAGAGCCAGTCCAGTTCGAAGCGCTCGTTTTGTTCGCCGGAGCTCCAAGACCTGTGGTGCTACACTCTTGGAGACGTTGTGACGTTTTACCTTTGGGGACGAATTTCCGAGACCGAAGAGCACTACCGGGGAAATTTTGTCTTGCGGGAAGAGGGCTTCCTCGACTCGTCACCTTTGCTGCTTCTTTTCTTTATTTTTTTTTCCTCACTCTGTAATCTGTTATTCGAGTTGTATTTTCTTTTATTGTTGAATTATTATTTCCGCAGTCAAAACTATTTTCTAAATTTTACAGAAGCGTGGGCGGTAGACGTGCGTCACGCCCAAAAGTGACGCCTCAAATTCTGCGAGGAGTGGAGGGTAATCAACCGCCAAAACATAGTTGCCTGTTTTGAATTTTTTGCTCGCCAATGGCCACCTGTCACATAAACTGTAGTTATTTGACAATATTAGACGGAGATATTGCAATCAAAATAGTCTGATCTCAGTTGTTCAGCTAAACTCCAAAACGAGACTAAGGCATGAGGGCAATTGTTGATAGACGAAGAACTGATCAAGATAAGCAATCAATTAAGAGACGATGAGTAATAAGTGGTTAAACCTAGTTAAGTAAAGACTGGTGTTTAGCAACTAATATATGGGCGAATAGCTCACCTAAACAACTTTACTTAATAACATGGAGAAAGAGCAGAGATGATATTCCCTCAACAACTAATATGTGGGCGAACAACTCACCTAAACAACTTTACTTAATAACATGGAGAAAGAGTAGAGATGAGATTCCCACCAGAGTAGCTCCGGGACGAACAACTAATCACCACAAATTATATCAAGATAACTTCACAATTAAGTAAATTTAATTGTGAATTTAAATTTAGTGGTTAAGATGATGACAAGTGTCTTAACACATGTCATATATGTAAATTTAGTGGTTAAAAAGTTAACAAGTGTCTCAACACTTGTCAAATATATAAGATAGGTGATTAGGAAGGTGTCACCTCCTACATGCTTATAGTCGTATAAATACCCCAAATTTGGTAGTAAAATATATGCACAAAATTCTAACACTCTTATGTTGCCAACCTAATTTCCAAACACATATTCACTCGACTTCTTGTTTGATGATCCAATTTGTATAGATAAACAACCACTAATCTTTCTAATTAGCAAGAGATCAACAATTTTAATAGGGATGAACGTTAATTTGTATTATACCTCATACAATAAGATGGTCTCATGCAAAATTTTATCGTAAACAAATATGTATATTTGCAAGCTCATAAATTACCACATTCACTTTTGAACTGGATATTACTACTATCAACTTGACTAATTTACTTCATACTTCAATATATATTAATCGTCAAGTGCACCAAATATATTTACACGAATGTGCGCGTAAAATGTACTTTCCACTCCATTCAATTAATTATATTGTTTGTTTCACAAAAAATAAAGAAATATTTATAACATAATTATACATGTAAAATGACTACATAACCCACTATTGAAACAAAAGGGGCTTTTATTCCCTTTAATATTAATTTAAAAGGGAATTTGAAAAAGGCGTATTTAAAAAAAAAACTTATGAATTGTATTAAAGGTAATTTCACAATCATACACATTTAAACAATTTTTTTCCTTCATAGAATAAAATCCATGGAGTGTGTTATTTGATTGTTTTGTCAAGAAAAGATGTCTGTACGCTTCTCATTCTCTTTCCTTCAATGCTAAGGCAGGCTTGATGTGGGCCAGAATTTGTGTTCCAAATAACATCACACTGCCCAACATTAATGTGGGCCAGAATTTGTGGCCCAGCGTTTCCTTAAACCATGACCAAAAAATTAAATTATGTGGACCTTTTCTATGTAATAAATTAGGGTCCTAACTTTATTAGAAGTTCTGCTTTAAAAAAAATATTGTGTGTGACCGTCTTAATGTAAAACAATTATTATTTTTTTAATAGAAATATTATTACTTTTTAATAAAATTATATATATATTTATATTTTACAATAAAATGATATTATCTTTTACATATAAATTTGAAAAGTGATACTACCTCCGTCCCCTCTTAACTTTCAGAGGTGGGGTGACACATATTTAAAGAAAACTGCTTTATTGACTTTTTGAACCAATGAATGAAGAATATTTTGAATTAAAGTAGGTATTGTGAGAGTGTTTTATTTCCATATTTGGGGTGTAAAAATTATTATGGGACGTCCAAAAAAGGAAAGTGTGAAAGTTATTAGGTGACGAAGGGAGTAAAGTTATTTAATGTAAATTGTACTTAAATTTTATCTTAAAATGAATACTCTTTAAATATATTTTCTAAAAAATGATACTTCATTCGTCCCGCAGATCTATCCCCATTGAAATAGACACAAACTTTAAGAAAAAATGAGATAAAGTAGATAAACTAAAGATATTATGAAATTATTGTGGGGTTTATCAATGAATAATATGAATTTTTGTGAGTATAATAATAAAATATATTTATACAATATTTTGTTTACGAAAAATTGTCAGTAAATTTTAGGTAGTGACATGACTCTTGAGCCCATTAGTAGTTCATATGTGCATCCACATGTATGGGGTGCAGTGTGTTCCAAGATAAATGCTTCTGTAGGTAGCAATTTAACAAAATTGTCACACGAAACTTGGATGGCCAAAGATGGAAATGGAATGTCCCATAATATTTATCTCTCTCACTTCTAGACAACATATGAGTGATTAAGAAATTTGTACATGCTACATATAGGCAAATGTTTTACGAGTCATTTAAACTTGCATTATAAGTTATAATGATGTCCCTAACTAGGCATCAATATAATATGATGAGAACACATGGTAATCATGATTTGTTAAATGAGAAAAGGCAGCATTAGTACTATCCACTCTCATTGTTGAACCGGATGTAATTTATGTAACATTTATATATATATATATATATATATATATATCATAATCTCTTATAAATAATATTATATTTAATGTTTTATATTTATTAATTAAATATTCACTTGTTATATAATTGTTAAAAGGGTTGGGCATCCATTAGAATAATAATTTAAATGCGTATAAGTATACTTGTACATGAAAAATATTTGGGCATTAGGTGGATACATTTAGTATACGGATGTTGCAAGTCGAATTTGCGACAAGTACTCCCTTCATCATATTTTACTGGACTTATTTTTTTAAGGAAATATGTTACACTCTTAACTTATAATTCATTTTACGTTTATACACAATATACTCATTTTCTTAACATTCGTGTCAAATCAAATAGGTTTAATAATATTAGACGAAGGGAGTAAATTTTAACATGGGCAAAAGAAGTATTATACCTATTGGGTACGGGTACCCCTAAATGGATGGGACACCCTACCTATTGCCATCCTTAAATTTTCCACTACCAAACGAGACCAAAGTAGCATTAACCGATGACGATTTGAGAGAATCATAAGACGGATGATGATTTTCTGGAGAAAAAAGGTGGAAGATGATGAGATATTTTACAAATCGTGTAAAATATTGTTAGTGTTAGTGTCCTAAAGACAATCCTTTGTGAGGACATAATTGTTGGTCCCGGTAAAGACTGGGTGATACATGTATGGGGGGAGGATACACGTATACAAATTTTTCTGCCTTTCAAACTGACTGAGTCCCCTTAACTCAGAGTGATGTAGAACACTGAGTAGATAATCCACCTACTAACAACACTGAGTGCAAGTCAGTTGGATAACTATCTACTTATGTTCAGTGCGGAATGTGTGAGCCCTGAAAGTTTATAGTCTTGTTTTAGTTTGTTTACTGAAAACTTGTTTTCTTTCTTAAGAAGTCGTGGTTAGAAGAGCAGTGCTCAGTTTAATGATCAGACTGATTGATTCAAGCCTGATAAACAATACAATGAATGACTTAATCAAATGAACAGTTAAGAACAATAATCAAAGCAATAAAAGCACAAGGAGTTTAACGTGGTTCAGAGACTCAAGCGCCTACGTCCACGGTCCTGATTGAACAAGAGAATCCACTAAGGATTGACTTGTTTTTAACGTGCCAAGGTGCACCAAGATCAACTTTACTTACTGACCCTTACAAACTCCTTTTAACCTACTCACTTAACTTCCACCAACAAACCTGACTAGAGGGTTTTGGTTTTAGTTTGGATTCCAACTAAGGTGTGATTATCCTTACAAGACAAGGCTATGCTAAGGATGGATAATCACTCTAAGCTCAAGATATAACTTGGTTCGCTCAGTGGAATACAAAATAACTCTCTAACTAAGAAACACTTGAGAAATTTAAGATGTTTCGAGTGCTTCTTTAAAATGCTGAATGTTTTGTGCGCTGAGAGTTTGAGTAATTTTTTGGCTTCGAAATTTCCCGTAACCTTGCTTGGGTCCAAGGTCTTCTGCATTTATAGGCAACTTTGAAAAAACTATTTGTTGGAAGAGATAGCCTTCTAGGTTGTCTTCTCGTAGGATTTGTTCAACGGATACATCTCCCATGCAGCAGCCGTCCTTGCATGGATTTGGAAATTGCATTTAATGCTTGCCTGAATTGCACAGGGATGTTAGGTTCAAGTTAGTGTCCGTACATGACTTGACGCTCTCTGATTGGTCCACGTCATCAGGTAGGTGAGAATGTCAGAACTCATTCTTCAGTTCAGTCTTGTCTTTACTGAGTTCATGTTTATCCTCATCTACGTACGTTTCCCAGCGCTGACATTCCTTTTGACTTGCTTGGATCCTACTCCAAGTCTTTTCCCAATACTCAGTGTGATCCTGTTCCCTACATGACTGAGTTAGAAATGATCTCAGGATCATGCTCTTCATCCTGACATTTACTCAGCCAGCTTAGATGAATTGCCATAAGCTCAGGATAGTGCTCTTGTGTCTTCAAGCTTCAGTCTTGATTGACATCAACGAGTACTCCTCTCATTGAGTTCCTGTGAAATGTAAAATATACTAACTTACAAACCTAACCAAGACTAGCCTGACTATTACAAACATTTAGGCAAATCATCTTTTCAGGGGCTTTGGGATCAACTAAAAACTGACATTGTCCCAACAATAATACTAAGATAATATTCAGTTTTATTTTAATATTATTAAATATATGATATTGCACTTATCTGAATATTATGTTTGATTGTTTGCATATATTCTTGTCTGTGTTCCCATGAATCACTGCTGTCATTGAGTGAGTGAGAACTCAGATGATTTAAATATTATTCTCAAAATAACCCCAATCAAGGCTAATCAAGAAAGATATATTGATGATGCAATTGAGATTGGTGTGCAATCTGCATCATACTCTTAGAGAGTGTAGTAAGATCTCACTTACTACGAGATAACATGTATCTCATGATGTATGCACACATACCTTAGAAGGTATTGGTATACCCATCCGAGAAATCGTTTGATGTAATTCCACAATATGTGTCTATGTGTATCTCGATTAGTGGGAGCGGTGTGATACTCATTTTACTTGAGGTCAATACGCATGACATGTGTGGAGTGATGAACTTTGACCATAACCGACGCTTGCACCCTTCCACGGGTAGATATGACATGAATTAGGTTCATCACGAAATGCATGTGTGTGGTAGTTGAACCAAGAATATGATTCATTCCTCAAATATGGATTTAGAGAGAATACTCATTTTCTCATCATAAATGGATCTAAGTTGTCGGCCGACTCACATCAACTTAGACTTTGTAGGTAAGTATGATATACGTGGTTACCATTGATTAGAGATAATATGATTAAGTTACTTGAATAGACACTTCATCATGTTCAAGATCTAATCAGGTATTCGTGAAAGAAAGACAGATATCACAATAGCCTACAATATTACATGTAGCTGCAGAATTCCTCGCAATGTACCTCGTATATTGAGAATATCTGATTTATTGTCTAAGATACAATTAAGGCCGTTAATTTGACTAACCGCTTGATATACGAGAGCCAATGGGTCACACAACAAGTAATGACAATTTATCAATTATAGTTGGTTGATTAAATATTATATTAGATTTAATATTTAATTTATGGAGAATATAATAATAATAATTATATCTGAAATTAATTATTATTGACATTTAACTAAATTAGATTTAATTAAATAGGAAATGCCAACAATAATATTTGGAATATTATTTTGTAGGAATTTTATTTACAAGGAAATAAAATCCGTAGAGATTTTATTTAATGGGCTAGGGCTTTTTATCTTGCTTGGAAATTAAGTCAGCCCATTCTTATAAATACAAGTCCTATGGGAATTCCAAGACGCGAGAAATTAATCTCTCCATAAAATCTTTAGCTCGAATTTTCCTTGAAAAATTCATCTCGAGATTCAACGCTGGCAGATCGGTGCAAGTTGGTAGAAAATTGTTACGTGGATACCATAGTTGAGGAATTCGTGTATGAATCATTGTAAGGATTCTATTTACATTTTCGAATATTTAATTATGCAATTAATTGTTCGTTATTAGTGAACTGTTTAATTTCGATGCACATGTATTACGTGTTTACGTGCCTCTAAATTCCAACAGTGGTATCAGAGCTCAGGCTCATGATTATTGCATAATTATGTGTTTGTTGTTATAAATTTTTTTATAATATATTGGTATGGCCAAAACTATGTTTGACAACACCAAATTATATTTGTTTTGTTTGGGGTAATTGTTAAACCCCTTCTCCTTTTTGGGGATCGTCTTTTCTCTCAACCGCCTTAGGGTTTCGAACCTACATCAAGCACTGCCCACAGCGGCGGAGACCGCGCTGCGTCGCTTGAGGCGGTGGCTAACTACTGTACCTCGTGACGGTCGCGTGTCACCGCATTGCAATGCGTGACGACAGCGCATTTACGATTCATAATGGTTGTGTTTTTCACAACGTCGCTGCGTGTGACGGCGGGCTCTCTGCGGCTCACGATGTTGGCGCATCCACACCTTGCGGCGGTTACGCATCACCGCATCGCTGCGCTGATGCATCTACCTTCGGACTTGATGCCTATTGTTGCCTTGATTCGTCCATGAGACTTATTGCGCCCACTGTTGCCTTTTCTTTTCGTGCATTGTGACCTTGATTCCTCTAAATTCAAACACTGATATTGAATTGTTGATGATGATTGACTTTTTGGTGTTTGGTTTTGGAATTTGTTAACCCAAATTACAGATTGGATGCTGTCGAATTTGGGCGGTGATGACGGAGGGGCAAATTTGCAAATTGGATTTAGCAAAGCCCTTCCATGCAATTTTAGGAATTACATCTGAGCCCCCTAAAAATCAAAGAATTAAAATTGGTTTTTTCAAATTAAATAAAATTAATTATTATTAATAAAGTTGAACCAAATTATGGGTTTCAATAAATGAATTAATTTAATTAATTTAATTAATTTAATTTGAAAAGGGTTTAATAATTAATTAAATTATTAATCTTTAATTTTAAATTTAATTTAAATTTCAGAGTTTGATAATTGATATATTATTAATCCCCACTTGGTTTACGTGATTTATATTCCGTTAACACACCTTATAGTCCGCATTATAATTGTTTGGGTAGGCGGTGCCCAATAATTGCTCGAATGTGATATAGATTAACATGATGGGTCTCAATTAAGCAATTAATACCCCGCTTTTAAAATATTCCTCACTAAAATATGGTTTTTAATTAAATTGAAAGGTGTCTTCCATTAAAATTAAAAGTACACCGGATATTTCGTTCCAATGAATATTTAAAGCCCCAATCTTTTGTTGGGTCTACATCTAACGGGGTTTTTATAGGGACACGTAGTGTCGACACTTAATGGTTGTAAACCAACTTAATTCTGTTTCACTAGCCCCAACAGGAAAACGAGAGTTAAGGGACATCAGATTGAACTAGGTTCAATCAACTAGGAATTGCAATGTTGCAATTGGTTTAGAGACCTACCAGTTCTGTTGTTACAATTATCAGCCCCATCAAATATTGTAATAGAAAGAATGTGGATCCTAGTTCATTACAATTTATATTGGATATAAAATTGTACTCTTCCGATGAGGTCGTTGAGCATGTGAAAATAATGGAGAAAAAATAAATTAAAAGATCATGTTTATTTTTATTGCTGAATATTGATCATAGTAATTACGTGTTTAATTCCCATTTTTATTTTATTTCCCTAGGATTGCTGAAATGAATAACTTGTCGTTGAGAAGTGTTCTGGAAACAAACAAATTGGTTGGGCCAAACTTTCTGGACTGACACCGAAACATGCATTTGGTGCTAAGGCAAGAAAAGATTGAGTACATGTTGGACATGCTAATCCCTGTTGCCCCTGAACCTGGTTCTGAGGAGGCTGAAGCATTTGACGATGCAGCCTAAAAGAAGCATTAAGAGGATGCTTCCCAGACTCAGTGTGTTATGTTGCTCGGCATGACTCCCGAGTTGAAAAGGCAACATGATTAGATGCTCCCCTTCGAGATGCTCAAGCATTTTAAGGATCTCTTTGATTCTGAATCTCGCTCCGAGATTTATGAAGTGATGAGGGATCTATTCAGATGTCGGCTAGCTGAAGGAGGAAAGGTATCCCCTCATGTGTTGAAGATGATAGACCTAATTGAGAAACTTGGTCGTTTGGACATTGAGCTCAAAACCAATGTCGTTGTTTATGAGATCCTTTAGTCACTTCCCAATTTGTATTTGAGTTTCGTAGTAAACATTAATATGAATAAGACATGATCGACCATGCCTGAGCTTCATAACATGCTCAAGACTATTGAGTCTTTCACTGCTAAGGAGAAGCCCATACTCATGGTGAGTGCTTCTACTTCTTCTGGCCTAAAAGGCAAGAAGAAGCAAAGAAGTAAGGCTACGAAGGGCTCTAAGCCCAACTTCCTTAAGCCCAAAGGTGGGATTCAGAAGAAAGAGCAGGTTGATAAGGATGTATGCCTCCACTGCAAGTAGAAGAGGTATGGGAAGAAGGACTATAAAGTTCTAGCAGCTGAAAAGAAGGCACAAGGTGCTTCAGCCACTGGAACATGTATTTTGTTATTGAGATAAACATGTCCACAAATGATACTAACTGCTGGGTATTGGACACCAGTTGTGGCTCACACATTTGTACAAATGTGCAGGGTCTCAAGGACAGCAGGGTAATTAGGCCGGGTGAAGTCACCTTATACGTTGGGAATGGAGAAAGAGTTACTGCTGAACGTGTTGGGACTTATGTTTTAGACTTACCTTCTGGTTTTAGATTAGGACTGATTAATTATTATTTCAGTAAAGATGAGGACAACATTCTGAATAGGATTCCTTCCAAATCAGTTGAGCATACCCCATATGAGCTATGGCATGGCAAGAAGCCATCTTTTCTACACATTAAGACGTGGGGTTGCCCCGCAATTGTGAAGAAAATGCTAACTGATAAGTTGAAATCCAAAGGTGAAAAATGTTACTTTGTGGGATATCCCAAGGAAACTAGAGGATAATATATCTATCTACCTGAGAAACAAACTGTTAGGACAATGTCAGTTTTGAATTGATCCCAAAGACCCTGAAAAAATGACTTGCCTAAGTGTTATAATAGTCAGACTAGTCTTGGTTAGGTTAGTAAGTTAGAATATTTTATATTCATAGGTACACAATGATAGGAGTACTCATTGTTGACAATTAAGACTGAAGTCTGAAGACACAAGAGCACCATCATGAACTTATGGCAGTCTATCTAAATTGGTTGAGTAAGTGTCAGGATGAAGAGCATGATCCTGAGATCATTGCTAACTCAGCCTGAAGGGAACAAGACTGCACTGAGTTATTGGGAAAAGACTTGGAGTAGGATCCAAGCAATGCAAAAGGAATATCAGTATTGGAAGATGTACGTAGATGAGGACAAACCTGGACTCTGTAAAGATAAGACTGAACTGAAGAATGAGTTCTGACATTCTCACCTACCAAAGACGTGGACCAATCAAAGCACGCCAAGTCATGTACGGACACTGACTTGAACCTGACATTCCTGCAGAATTCAACCGGCAAGCGTTAAATGCACCTTACCAAATCCATGCAAGGACGGCTACTGCATGGGAAATATGGTCGTTGAACATCCTACGTAGAAGAGGACTAGAAGACTATCTCTCCAACAGATAGTTATTCAAATTCATCTATATACAGAAGACCTTGAACTCAAGCAAGGTTACGGGAAATTTTGAAGCCATAAATTACTCAAACTCTCAGCGTCCAAAGCAATCAAAGCATTCAAAGAAGCACTCGAAAAGCCTTAAATTTCCCAAGTGTTTCTTAAGTCAGAGAGTTATTCTGTATTCCACTGAGCTCATTATATATATGTTAAGCTTAGAGTAATTATCCAATCCTTAGCATAGCCCTGTCTTGTAAGGATAATCACACCTTAGTTGGAAACCAAAATCCTCTTAGTTAGGTTTGTTGGTGGAAGTTAGTGAGTGAGTGAGTTAGAAGAAAGTAAGGGTCAGTGAGACTGATCTTGGTGCACCTTGGCACGTAAAAAATAAGTAAATCCTTAGTGGATTCTCCTGTTCAATCAGGACCGTGGACGTATGAGCTTGAGTCTCTGAACCACGTTAAATTGCTTGAGTCTTTACTGCTTTGATATTTGTTCTTAACTGCTTTACTGCTTAAGTCATTCATAACAAATTTTATCAGGCTTGAATCAATCAGCCTGATCATTAAACTCAGCGCACTGCCCTTCTAACCACGACTTCGTAAAGGAAATACAAGTTTTCAGAAAGCAAACATAAAACAAGTATTAAACTTTCAGCGCTTACACATTCCGCACTTGAACATAAGAAGATAGTTAGCCAACTGACTTGCACTCAGTGCTGTTAGTAGGTGGATTATCTCCTCAGTGTTCAATACTTAACTCTGAGTAAGGGGACTCAGTAAGGTTTAAGAAAGAAAAATTTATATACGTGTATTCCCCGCCATACATGTATTACTCAGACTTGTACCGGGACCAACAAGTGGTATCAGAGTAGTGGTTCAAAAGACCACTGACTTTGAATACTAATAGTTTCAGAGAAGAAACTGTTGGTGGTCGCTGAACAGATCTAAGTTTGCATTTTTTTGAAAACCCTGCATCATGACTTTGAGGAGACTTGAAGCTTCATTGCCTGAATTCTCTGTTTCTAACTTTATCTACTGGAGATTCATATTGGAAGCACATCTAGAGGTTATCCATGACCAGATGCCGCGTGTCATCAAGGAAGGAACCATAAAGATCTCTATTCCTAATGTCAGAGGACTAGGGTATGATCATCTCCCCATTAGTGAACAGGTTCCGAAGGAGAGGAGCCAGCTGACCGGTGATGAGATAAAGATGATAGGAGTGGACAAGGTGGCCAAGAATATCATCCTACATACAGTGCATTTTGAGGAGTCAGCGAGACTGATGCACTTCACTACGGCAAATGAGGTCTGGGATGAGCTGAATCAGATGTGAGAAGGTTCAGAGAAGATAAAGGAGAATAAGAGGAATATTGCCATTCAGAAGTTTGAAGCATTCAAGATGCTGCTTGAGGAAAGTATTGATCAGATGGAGTCAAGATTCATCAAGATGATGAATGAGCTTGTGATGCTGGGGAAAGATGTTCCCAAGAGAGAAGTTGCCTCAAAGATCCTGAATGCCCTTCCTAAGAGATGGGATAATAGTGTTATCATGCTGAAAAACACTAAGGATATGAGTAATATAACTTCTGCTTTAATTTTTTCAGAGCTCAAAGCGTTGAAGTATGATCTGAACAAGAGAAAGAAGAAAGTTGTTCATGAAGAGGAAGATAAAGTTCCGGAGAAAAGTGTGGCTTTCAAAGCCAAACCTATTGAATCTTCATCAAAGTCACTGATGGAGATGAGCAAAGAAGAGCTAGCTGAGGAATACTGTATGATGGTTAGACGATTTGACAAGTTAAATTCCAGGTTTGGTAGATATAAAAAGTATTATCAGGATACAAGAGACAGGAAACCTGAAGGAAGTCACCAAAGTTCTAGAAGGTATGAAGAAAGGCGGAACACTGACCAGAGACGTGATCGTGGTGAAGAAATGAGGTATTCAGACCCGAAACCCGATTGTAGGGATGTGGACCAGAGATGTGCTCGTGATGATAGACACTCAGGGAAGAACGAAAGCTTATCAAGACCAAGGGAACCTGACTCAAGAAGAAACCCTGAACTAAGAAAGAAATGAGGAGATGAGCCAACGACATGCTACAACTGTAACAAGAGCGGGCACTATCAGTATGATTGCCCAGAGCTGAGTGCAAGGGAGAAATAAGACAAGAGGGCCAAGAGAGACCAGAGATTTGCGGACAGGAGAGCTATGCTCATTGAGGATGCAACTGATTCAGATAGTCCTAAGGAGAGGTTGCCTAAACTCTTTTCCGGTGATGAGTACGATGACTTATGCCTTACGGCAAGAGAGGAGCCTGAGGTAATGTATAACTCTGCATGTGGTTCACAGAATGTTCAAAATCTTGAGCTTAGCTCAGAGTCGGTTAGAGAGATGAACCTTCAGATCTGTTTAGATCAATTGATGGTTGATTTCTCCAGACTACAGGAGACTAATGTCTTTTTGGCTGAGGAAAACAAGAAACTGAGTACTGAAGTTCAAACTCTGAATCACCAGTTGACTCTGTCAGATCTTAAAGAGTAAACTCAATTTGTGAGACTAACTCAGTAAATTGACATGATCAATGATGAGCGTCTCTCAAGAGAGAAGATTCTGAAGGAACTGGTTGATGAGGAACTGATCAGGAAGGAAGAATTGATAGCACTTAGGAGTAAGTTTGATGACCGCTTTGCCAGACATGAAATCCTGAAAAAGAGTGAGGACTCTCTTAAGTAAAAGATTGCTGCAATAAATAAATCCTCAGTGGCTAGAGAAAAAATATATAGCAACCAGATACTTAGGAATGAGAAAAAGGGGCTTGTATATACCCCTAAGAAATCCTCACAAGGTCAGTCTCATGTTGCTTCAGGGAGCAACACTGAGAGGGTGTTTGTTCAGGCAGGCCAGAGTACAAAGAAGGTTGTATTCGAGGCCCGTCAGACTGATAAGGGCAAGGAAATTGCTGAAACAGTCAGGGTTGCCCCCAAGATTGTAAAGCCAAAACTAAGGGAAAGACTAAGCAACCAAAGGAGGTCCCTGAGAGCCCAGGCCAGAAAACTTCTCAGCGTAAGCAGAGGAGAGCTCAGGCCCAGAGCACTCAGATTGCTCAACGAGGGTATCATCATGCATGGCAATACCAACAGGGAAGGCCAAACATGATGACTCCCCCATGGTTTTGGCATCCTGAGGCCTTTAACTGTTTCTCATTCCCTCACTTGCCTAGGGGAAACAAGAAACAAGGTCCTTATCAAGAACAAAGCCCAAGATCTGCTACAACTTGGCAAAGGAAGAGCAAGAAGCCAGCCCAAAAGGCACCCACTCAGGCTTCTGTGACTCCTAAGCCTGACACTCATTCACCATCTTCTTCTCAGGCTAAGAAGAAGAAAGTAGTGTATGTGGATGTTTTAGGGATTACCACTCTGAGGAAATCAGGGTTGTTAAGCAAGTTTGGATCCCGAAGGGTACAACTGACACCATAGGACCCAACACCCAATGGGTACCTAAAGCCTGGTCTGTTTGCAGGCGGTTGTGGGCTACAAGAAGAGGAAGGATGACTCAATCAAAGTTGTTTAGTACCTAGACAGTGGATGCTCAAGGCATATGAACGGAATGAAGAGTTTCCTTCAAGATTTCCAAGCTAAAGATGGCCCATAGGTAACCTTTGGTGATAACTCAAAAGGTTTTACTAAAGGTTTTGGTGTTTTGATAATAGGTACAGTCAGAGTGGAGAATGTGTCCTTTATTAAAGGAACGAAGCATAACCTGTTGTCAGTAAGTCAGTTTTGTGATAAAGGTTTCAGTGTTGAGTTCTCATCGAATATATGTTCAGTCAAGGACAAATCAACACAAATGCTTCTCTCAGGTATTAGGAAAGGTAATGTTTAATTAGCTGATTGGAGCAGCACTATTCCTAATACTTGCTTTGTTGCTAAAAGCTCTTCAGAGTTCAGTTGGTTATGGCATAAAAGATTAAACCATCTGAGCTTCAAGATTCTTAACAAGATTTCTAGACTTTCACGTGTTGAAGGTTTACCTAATGAAGTTTTTAGAAAGGATCATGTGTGCAAGGCTTATCAGGAAGGGAAGCAGGTCAGAGCTACTTTCAAGGAGAAAGCTACCTTCTCAACTGACAGAGTTCTTCAGCTCTTGCACATGGATTTGTTTGGCCCTGTAACACCTGTGAGTATGAATGGTAGGAAATAGACCCTTGTGGTCATTGATGATTATTCTAGGTATACTTGGGTTATTTTCTTGTTAAATAAAAAGGAAACACAGGTGAAGCTTCCAGAGTTGCTCAGAAGACTCAGCAATGAGAAGAATCAATCCATTAATAAGATCAGATCTGACAAGGGCACTGACTTTATAAATTCCATATATTTCTGACTTTTATAATGAACTTGGTATAGCTCATGAGATTTCTGCAGCTAGAACCCCACAACAAAACGATTTCGCTGAGAGGGGGAACAAAACACTGAAGGAAGCTGCCAGGACCATGCTGGCTGAGTCAGGATTGCCCAAGAAATTCTGGGCTGAGGAAATCAACACTGCATGCTACACTAAGAACAGATCCATGCTGAACAAACAACAATGCTCAGACCCCATATGAGACATGGAACAAGAGGAAGCCCTGTATCTCTTATTTCCATATATTTGGTTGCAAGTGTTTCATCCTCAACAATGGGAAGACCCAATTGAAAGCCTTTGATAGCAAATCTGATGAAGGAATATTCTTAGGATATTCTGAAGTCAGGGGTTTACAATTGTAGGACCCTAGTTGTGGAAGAATCACTACATGTTGTTTTTTATGAATCTGCTACTAGGTCTAGGGTAAAAGTGTTGGACCCTGACTCTGAGGAGGTCACAAGGAGAGTGACAAGGCTGAGCTTGAAGAATCAACTTGATCCTAAGGTCAAGGCAGTGTCTATTCCATGCTGGGATGATGACGAAGATAAGGATGAAGATACAAGAGCCACTCCAAAGCTCAGCACATCAGGTACAGTTGAGCCTCAGACTGAGGAACAGACTCAACCTGAGGTAAGTACCATCAATGAAGATGCGGTCGCAGCTGAGATGGTCACTGAGTCAACCTATCAAGGGGGAATCAATGTCCCTAGCATTGAGTTGGTAAATCCCTTTGTATAGACTCAGTTTCATCCTCTTCTGTTCATTTTCCTGAATTTACAGAACATGTAGATACTAACATTGCAGGTACATCAGGGATAACTCCAAGCAAGATAACATGGCTAGAAGATCATCCCATTGACCAGGTCATTGGTGATCCAACTGAAAGAGTCAGGACCAGACGGTTCCATGGTGAGAGCGCTCTGTTTTATTGATTCCTCTCTGAGCAGGAACCTCAGAACATAGAAGAAGCTCTCACTGACTCGAACTGGATCATAGCCATGCAAGAGGAGTTGAATCAGTTCACAAGGAATCAGGTTTGGGAACTGGTAGATAGACCTAGGCATCAAGGTATAATTGGTACCAAGTGGGTCTTCAAGAACAAGAAGGATGAGAATGGTGTTATAGTAAGGAACAAGGCAAGACTGGTTGCAAAGGGGTATTGTCAGTCTGAAGGGATAGACTATGATGAGACCTTTGCACCAGTGGCTAGGCTAGAGGCAATCAGGTTGTTCCTTGCATATGCAACATACAAGAAGTTCAAAGTGTATCAAATGGACGTTAAGAATGCGTTTCTTAATGGTATCCTGAATGAAGAGGTATATGTGGAACAACCTCCAGGGTTTAAGGTTGGAGACAAGGTATACCACCTAAAGAAAGCACTATATGGACTTAAGCAAGTTCCTAGAGCATGGTATGATACTCTTTCCCAATTCCTGACTGACCACGAGTTTAGGAAAGGAACAGTGGATATGACATTGTTCAGGATCACTGAAGGTGATGACATTCTCTTGGTCCAGATTTATGTGGATGACATAATATTTGGATCACCAAATCATCAGCTCTTTGAGAAATTCTCTAAGTTGATGACTGGTAAGTTTGAGATATCTATGATGGGAGAGATGAACTTCTTTTAGGGATTGCAAGTCAAGCAAACTGATCAAGGAATTTTCAGAAGTTTGGAGTTCAACATTGCAATCCAGCTAAGATCCCAATAAACAAAAATTGGAAGATGGATCTGGACACTGATGGGGTATCAGTGAATAAGACTTAGTATAGAGGGCTTATTGGATCACTATTGTACCTGACTGCAAGCAGGCTTAACATTACTTTTGCAGTTGGTGTATGTGCTAGGTATCAGTCTGACCATAAAAAAAGTCATTTGGAGGCTGCCAAGAGGATACTTAAGTATTTGAAAAGGACAGTCAATTTAGGACTATGGTATCCTTCAGATGACAACCTAGAACTGACAGGTTATTAAAATGCAGATTATGGAGGCTGTAGAATTGATAGGAAATCAACCTTAGGGACATGTCAGTTTTTAGGAAGTAAGTTGATCTCTTAGTTAACAAAGAAGCAGAACTCAGTGGCGACATCCACAACAGAGGCTGATTATATGGCGGCGGGTAGTTATTGTGCTCAGATACTATGGTTGAGGCAACAATTGAGAGACTACACAACTATAGTGCCATAGCAATCACTCAGAACCCAGTGCTTCACACAAGGTGCAAGCATGTGGATATTAGGCATCACTTCATAAGAGATCATGTGGAGAAGAAGGATATTAGGATGGAGAAGATTCACAATAACAGGCAAAGAGCTAACATCTTGACTAAGCCATTGCTGAATCAAGGTTTTTGGAACTGTCAGTGGAGTTAGGCCTCTTAGATTCGAGAGAGCAGTCAACGTATGATCTAGGAGAAACTCAGGCCAAACTCGACTTAGCGAGGTATCAAGGTGCTACAATGTCACCCTGACAGGTATGAAGTTCCAATCCTGACCTTTTTGAATTTGAACCGTACTGAATCTTCTACCCTAAAAATCGCATTAAACTTTGTTCGTTTTCATTTAAAACCCACCTTTTGATATTTAAAGCCATGCGCGTCAGAGCAATTAATGCGCACATTTACTTTTTCACATATGTGTCCGTAATCTACGAAATGTGACTGGCGTGATGTAATTAATCTCCTTGAGTTAATCCTGGCCTCTCATTTCAAAACCTTTTCAAATTTGGGATTAATCTCAACCACACGTCTGAGTAAATGTTTCATACATATCAATTTGTGAAGCTATTTGAGAAACTTACGCTTACACTTATACATTCTTGCTCACTGAGTATTCTCTCACACTCAAGCTTTTCAAATTTCTCACGTTTACTCTCAAATACTCAATGGCTTCCAACACCAATGTTGACGAGTGGACTTACGATGATCTTGAGACCATCGTCAATAGTAAATTGGTACATTCTGAACAAATCATCTCCATGGATGGACCGTGCTTGAAAGTGGAGGAGATCAAGCTAGTTCTAGAATGGATCTCAAAAGTTGGACTGAAGATGTACTTCTCTAAGAAACCACATTTGGTGCTTCCCAAGGCAGTGGCGGAGGCATGCATCAATATGTTCAAGCGAGGAGGAGAATTGTTCACTAGGGTATCGGTGCACATACCCAGGGGGAAAGATGAGGAAGGCGAGACATTGTACGAGATGGAGGAGAGGGAGATTGACCTCCGCAAGGCGGCGAAGGCTGTTTTTGGGTTACCCTGCTCCGGCATTAACCCTAAAACGTACAAGGAGAATAAGAAGGGTGAGTTGTTGAAGGAGTTCACCAAGACTAGGTCGCCAGAATTCAGGGCGCGTATGCAAAAGGATGTGTTGAAGCCTGAATACTGGGCACTGATCGATCTAGTCAGCAAGATGTTCATGGGCACAGTTGGGTCCCATGAGAAAATAGGCAAGAACAAGCTCAAGATAATGGTTGCCCTAATAGACAACGTCAAGGCCAACTAGGAGCAACTGTTTCTGGATCAGATTGCCCATGCTGCTGTGGAGAAGGTGAAGAGAGATAAGAGGGTGAAGCATATCTCTGTGGTTGCAGCACTCCCATTCGCCACTAGGATCACTATGATGATTACTCAGGCTTGTCCAGGGTGTTCATTCGACTGGGATGATGATCTATCAGGGAAGAAGATCATGTTTTCCAATGAGGGCGATACTTATGCGCCTAAGAAGGGTCACAGGAAGAGGGCAGTGCCCAAAGGCAAGAAGGTGGCTTCAAATCTCCTGGAGCGCATGTATGAGCTATATGAGAAGGCTCAGGAGACTGCTGCCGAAGTGGAGGCTGAGCGAGAGGCTACTGAGAAGGAGAAGGAGGAGAGGTTGGTAGGAGTGAAGGTGGTGCTGAAGAAAAAGGCCACGGGGACTGATAAGGAAGGGACTGAGAAAGTCTCCAAGACTAACCTTCCAGAGGTTGAGGAGGTTGTCGATGAAGTCAGGGAGGAATTAGAAGATGTGGTGGAAAAGGCAAGACCTTTTAAGAGGCTGAGGAAAGGGGTGAAAGGATCTCCAGTGAAGAAGATGAGGGAGTTCAGCCCTCAGAAGCTTGGAGAAAAGTCAGGAACAGTGGAGGCATTTGACTTGGTTCAGGTGAGGGAGACAATTGAAATAACAGGCCTTCTCCAACCTGAACTACCTAACCCAACCCATTCTGAACCTCAACCCACTGAACCCACATCCACCCTTGAACCTTCCCCAAACCCCACCTCTGAGCCAAATACAAACCAACCTGAATCCCAACCTCAGTCAGAGCCAAACACTTCCCAAACCCAAGAGCCTGACAATGAACCAAACTTACCAAATCCTAAAAGACTTCCCCACCTCTTCCAAAGATCCCAAAGACACCGACCCTAACCTTGATTTGATCATCGAGGAAGTTGGAGATGATGATGACACTGAAGACCTTACATCTCTTCTCTTCCTAAATACCATTAAAGATAGGGCGGAGAACTGGGTTGTTCGAAGCTTTCCTTCGCTAAACAACTACCCAGAGTTGAGGGAGCACATGGTGGACATGAAGGTCTGGCTGGAGTACAAGCAGGCCAATATGGTGGAGCAAAGGATGCTGGTGGAACTAAAAGGATGGGACTTCTGGTGCTCAGAGGAGGCGAGGATGACCAACTACTTCAGTATAACTAGCTACCTGGAGTTGCTGGAGATGGAGGCAATCAGGGAGCTAGTGGCTAAGATGATTGCCATGCGGGCTGAAAGGTCAAAGTTCTTTGACACTCCTGAGAAGGATGACAAGGGCGATGATGATGATGGGGATGATGGCCTTGATGGCGGTCAGGCTGGAGAAAATATGGTGGAGGAGACGGTGAGAGAAGTTGATGAGATGACCACTGAGCCGGATGCTTAGGGGGAAGGTGAGAAGGAAACTGCATCCAAGGGTGGAGCAGTTGTTGAGTCCAACAAGGTTGGATCAAATGCTAATGATACATCAGTCGATGAAGGGATTCCCTGCCCTGAGACAAATGAGGATGATGTAGAGGCATCCAAAGGGACTCCTAGTTCTGAGGGACTAGTTCCCAAAGTTCGAGCTGACTTGGTTGAGCCTAAGAAGGCGACCATGATCACTACTGAACTGCCTTCAGTGCACCCTGAAGAGGGGACTGATGCTGCAGGGGCTGACAAGGGAAAACAACCATTGAATGACGAAACTGAGGATGATATTGTCATCACTGACATCCGCCAAGGCAGCTTCACTAATATCATAACAGTGAAGCAGAAGAAGACTTCTGAGAACCTTGTTGAGCTGGAGAATGAAATTGCAATGCTCAAGGTTGAGGCCGAGGAGAAAGACAAGGGGATTCAGAAGCAATTACGTTGGGTGAAGTCAGCGATAAAGACAGTTTTCACCTCTGAAGTGAAGAGCCTAAAGAAGCTAATGGTGTCAACTATCAAGTCCGTCAAGTCATAAAGGAAGACAATGAAGAAGTTTCTTGCCAACACTCTGACTCAGCTGAAGGAAAAGCACGATGAAAGGATGCAAAAGGCAGTGAAGCAATTAGCCTATCAGTCTGTAGAGTTGCTCACTCAAGCCCTAAACGACCCAGTGGCCAAGATGGCACTGGAGTTAGCGAAGATTGCCTAAGAATATGAGAAGATTACATCCAAGTCCAAGGAAGTGATTGAAGAGTCAGAGAAGGTGGAAGCAAGGCTGACACACACTGAGCAAAGCCTTCATACCTCAATGGAGATATTTGAGAAGAAGCTCAAGGCCAGTATTGCTAGTGTGTCTTTTGCGGGAACAGGGATTGCCACTGGCGTGGATTTGCTGAAGGAGGGAATCAAAGAAGTTTAGTCCTTGACTTCGTCTGTGATCAACAATGGCGAAGAAGCCTTCAAGGAAGCTGCAACCAAGGCACTCCCTCTTTCTCCTGCCAAGGATGATGCCAAAAAGGGGGAAAATGAGAAGACGAAGAAAAGATCTCTCCCTGAGGCATCGGAGGCTGAATCCAACATAGTAATCTTGCGCACTCCCCGCAAGTCAGCAAGGATTGTGGCGAATCAGGCTAATGATCCTTTGAAGGAAGTTCCTCAACTGCCAACTATTCCAGAGGCTTCAGAGTAATTGTTAATAAGCACAAGGAAGAATCCCATTACATATGATGCCCACAAAGTGGCTGAGCTGTGTGCTGAGGCATGGGGATCTGCCCCTGAGAAATCTGAAGTTGTGCGAGGGCTGAGATCGCTCAAAAGGAAAAGATGAAGATCCTGGAAAAGAAAGTTGAAAAGCTCACTGACATCACTGAATTGCAACAGAGAGAACTCGATGATGCGATGATCAGTTTGCTAAGAATGAAAAAGAAAAAGCCTGAGCCGAGGAAGTACAGAAAGAAGCCGACGGCGAGGAAGTCAAGAATGCTTCAAGTTCAGAAGCCTGAAGAGCCTACTCAGAGGACTGCACTCATTGATGATTTCATCTCTGAGAAATTAAAGGAGTTTTGGCTGGATGCATGGGATGAGTTAATCAGGTTATGGTATATTGTGAAGAAGTGGGGCGACACTGAAGACATTGATGCCCACTTCATTGACTTCATGTCTGACAACCATCCTGAACTACTCAAAGGAATTCTGGAGGAGGCTGATGATGCAAAAGTTCAAATCAAAGCTCCTGAGTTCCTGACTCGTCCACCACCACTCCTACCCAATGGAAAGGCTATGACTCGAAGGCCATAATGACTGAAGTGTTCAAGATCGCTAAGGCTGAAGGGTACTTGAACCAACTGGATAGAGTTGACGAGCTGAAGGATAGAGTCTACAATGGCTATGGACTTCGTCCTGAATTGAGAAAAATCTAGTTGTACCCTGAACTGTTGTAATAGATAGGATTCATTGTACTCTTTATCATATTCATCAATGAAATCTATTACTTTGCCCACAGAAAAAAAACTCATTGTCTTTTTGGCTGTTCTTTAAATTTCTGTACTTTATCAAGAACTGCTCTAACACTAACTTTGTCTTATAGATTAGGACTTATTTCCTCTAAGTGTTTTGAGGATCTTTTCAGTGTTTTGGCATCACCAAAAAGGGGGAAATTATTGGAATAATGTCAGTTTTGAATTGATCTCAAAGACCCTGAAAAGATGACTTGCCTAAGTGTTGTAATAGTCAGGCTAGTCTTGGTTAGGTTAGTAAGTTAGAATATTTTATATTCACAGGTACACAATGAGAGAAGTACTCATTGTTAACAATTAAGACTGAAGCCTGAAGACACAAGAGCATCATCCTGAACTTATGACAGTCTATCTAAGCTGGTTGAGTAAGTGTCAGGGTGAAGAGCATGATCCTGAGATCATTGCTAACTCAACATGAAGGGAACATGACTGCACTAAGTTATTGAGAAAAGACTTAGAGTAGGATCCAAGCAATGCAAAAGGAATGTCAGCGCTGGAAGACGTATGTAGATGAGGACAAATCTGAACTCAGTAAACACAAGACTGAACTGAAGAATGAGTTATGACATTCTCACCTACCAAAGATGTGGACCAATCAGAGCGCGCCAAGTCATGTATGGACACTGACTTGAACCTGACATCCCTGCAGAATTTAACGGGCAAGCATTAAATGCACCTTACCAAATTCATGCAAAGACGTCTACTGCATGGGAAATATGGTCGTTGAACATCCTATGTAGAAGATGACAAGAAGGTTATCTCTACAACGGATAGTTATTCAAATTCATCTATAAATACAGAAGACCTTGAACTCATGCACGGTTACGGGAAATTTCGAAGCCAGAAATTACTCAAACTCTAATCGTTCAAAGCAATCAAAGTATTCAAAGAAGCACTCGAAAAGCCTTAAATTTCCCAAGTGTTTCTTAAGTCAGAGAATTATTCTGTATTCCACTGAGCTCATTATATATATGTTAAGCTTATAGTGATTATCCAATCCTTAGCATAGCCTTGCCTTGTAAGGATAATCTCACCTTAGTTGGAAACCAAACTGAAACCAAAACCCTCTTAAGTTAGGTTTGTTGGTGGAAGTCAGTGAGTGAGTTAGAAAGAAGGGTCAGTGAGACTGATCTTAGTGCACCTTGGCACGTAAAAAATAAGTCAATCCTTAGTGGATTCTCCTGTTCAATCAGGACCATGGACGTAGGAGCTTGAGTCTCTAAACCACGTTAAATTGCTTGAGTCTTTACTGCTTTGATATTTGTTCTTAACTGCTTTACTGCTTAAGTCATTCATTACACATTTTATTAGGCTTGAATCAAGCAGCCTGATCATTAAACTCAGCGCACTGCCCTTCTAACCACGGATTCATAAAGGAAATACAAGTTTTCAGAAAGCAAACATAAAACAAGTCTTAAACTTTCAGGGCTCACACATTCCGCACTTGAACATAAGAAGATAGTTAGCCAACTAACTTGCACTCAGTGCTGTTAGTAGGTGGATTATCTCCTCAGTGTTCAACACTTAACTCTGAGTAAGGGGCTCAGTAAGGTTTAAGAAAGAAAAAATTGTATACGTGTATTCCCCCCCATACACATATTACTCAGACTTGTACCGGGACTAACACAAACAATGATTATTTCTAGGCAGGCCAAGTTCCTTGAAGACGACTATGTCTTTAAGAAACAAGGCCGTAAGAAGATAGAACTTAAAGAGATTCAAGAACCACAATTTAACGTAGAGACTGATGATTTATCAAAGCAACGTGACAAAGAATCAGTGGTAGCATTCAACCACTCTCATGGTGGAAGTTTATCAGTAAGTGATCCTCTTTCAACTCGTGGGAGCGTAATTGGAGTTGCATTGCCTTCGCAACAATCTCCAAGTGGGCTGAATGAGAGTAGCATAGTTCAAACTCCCACCCAAGAGGCATCTGAAAGTATCGCTCTTGAGGACTCTCTAGTCAACAATGAAATTGCAGCACCATGATTAGGCGTGAAATTTTTATGTTTTGATGCTCGATTTGCCCATGTTTTGAGTGTTTTTTATGAGTGTTTGGAGTCATTTGAGTATTATTTTTATAAACTGATGAATTTGTCTCTTTGATGCTAATGGATGGATAGAGGGCGAAAAGTAGAGTTCTTAGGACTTTGAATCGGCCAAAACGAACTCCCGGTTGAGAAGTTATGAAGGTTTTACGAACATGTGTACAGCCAGCGGTCAAGCGCCACCGCTCGACCGGAAGAACCACTCGACCAGCACTCGAGCGTTTTTGCGTGTTTTTGGCCCAAATTCGTCCCAAAGCCTATATATACCCCTTCCAAGCATATTTTCACATATCAAGACATATCTACACATATTTACACTCGTTTTTCGAAGGAGAAAGCTTGAGAGAGAGATTGGAAGAGTTTTATACTTTGTAATCGAGGTTTTAGCTTACGAATTCATAGTTTAATTATTTCTTTCGAACTTCTTAGATTAATTCTTTCTTTCTTTCTTTGTTCTTGGTGATTAAAAACCCTAGTTTTTCAGATTATATAAGATTATTTTTTAGACTTTAATTTATTCTTTGTTTATGTTCTTAGATTTAATTGTCAATTCAAGTATGCTTATGTTTCTTATTATCATTATTGCTTTTGTTCTTTCAATTACCATGTTAGGCTAGAACCCTTGCATGCTTAGGATAGGATGAACTCGTAGAAGTAGAATGTTGGTACATAATTAGGGTAACATGTGATGTTTAGTTTTAATTCTCTTAATTAATGAACGCTTAAAATAAATTCCGGATTGACCTTTGAATTTCGTATGAAAATTGTTAGAGAGAGGACGACCTTATCACTCTTTAACAACTAGTAGGCTTAACGAGAGAGTTTAGAAGGGGTTAATTCATCTACCGGTTTATCTAGGGAGGATGACCGCATCACCTTAGTTAAATTAGGGTCTCAATAATTAAGCACGGTCCATATAACTTGTTTAGTGGATTAGTGAAGTAGGTTGATTTGACTAAGTATTAGGGGGTAATCCTTGAGCTTTTAGTCTTTCAATCTCGTGCTAGATTAGGGAAGTTGATTAACTAGCTTTAGTGCACTTAGGATTAATACTTGCACATCACGATTATTTTAGTTACCGTACCAACTCCGTTAGTATACGTAGGGATTTTTATCCTGAGCATCATCATCTTATTTTTGCATTAATCTCAAGTTATTTATTTTAATTTAATTATTAATATAGAGTAGTTTATTATAATTTTCAATCCCCGAACATACACTCATATTAACTACGACGCGTAGATCTCCAGGGCTCTATTTGCATACTTACCTTCCCTTGGGTTCTATAATACTTGGTCCCTATACTTGCCAATACTACAGTGAACCCATACACCTGTGGGGTAACTACTAGTATAGCTAGTAAAGTTCGGTTCAAGTCACACCACAAATTTTTCACGATCAGAATGTACAGTCTGCACAACCACAAATTCGTAAGTCTACTAGGATTCATAATCCACCCACTAGATATTATGGTTTCCTCGTGGAGGAACATGTTGACGTGGAGATCCTGGATAAAGATGAACCTAGGACTTATACTGAGGCAACATTAGATGTTGACTTATAGAAGTGGCTTGAAGCCATGAAATCCGAGATGGACTCGATGTACATCAAGTGGGTCTTCAAGCGTAAGACTGGCACAAATGAAAAAGTACAAACCTACAAGGCTAGATTGGTAGGAAAAGATTATAGTCAATGCGAAGGCATTGACTATGACGAGACTTTCTCACCAGTTGCTAAAATTAAGTCCATTCGTATTTTACTTGCGGTAGCAGCACACTATGATTATGAGATTTTGCAAATGGATGTCAAAACAACTTTCCTCAATGGTAACATTGATAAGGAAGTGTTTATGACTCAACCGGAGGGTTTCATATCTAAGCCAAAATCTAATCTTGTGTGCAAACTTAAACGATCCATTTATGGATTGAAGCAAGATTCTAGGAGTTGGAATATCCGATTTAATGAAGTTGTCAAGTCTTTTTACTTCATCAGAAACTCGGAAGATCTTTGTGTTTATCATAAACACATCGGGAAGTATCTTGTCTTTATAGTCGTATATGTCGATGACATATTGATTATAGGAAACAATATCCCACTTATGCAATCCGTAAAAGATCGGTTATCAAAGACCTTCATGATGAAAGATCTTGGTGAAGCTTGCTACATCTTGAGGATCAAGATTCATAAGGATAGATCCAAGAGGATATAGGGCTATCACAATCTATTTATGTAGACAAGGTGTTGAAGCGTTTTGCAGTGGAGAACTCTAAAAGAGGGTCTCTACCGGCAATCATGGGATAAAGCTATCAAAGAAGGATTATCCTTCTAGTGAAGTGGATATCAAGCACATGAAGGACGTTCCATATGCATCTGCAATTGGGTCCATCATGTATGCCATGACTTGCACTAGGCTTGATGTTGTTGTCGCTGCTAGCATCACTGGTAGATACCAGCAGAATTCAGGTGAGCCTCACTGGATTGCTATCAAGAATATTCTGAAGTACCTCGGACGTACTAAGGAACATTTTCTTATCTATGGTGGGCAGTTAGAGTTATTTGCTACGGGCTATGCTGATGCAAGTTTCCAGCCCAACTGTGATGATTACAAGTTACAGTCAGGTTATGTCTTCACTCTCAATGGTGGGACGGTTAGTTGGAATAGTTCCAAAAAAGAAACAACCGCAGATTCAACAACCGAAGCTGAATACATTGTTGCGCGGAAGCTGCGGAAGAAGCTGTCTAGATAAAACAACTCTTGAGTGAACTAGGGGCAGTTCATAGTGTCAGTAGTCCAATAAAGTTATATTGCGACAACACTGGTGCAGTTGCACATGCAAAGGAACCGAGATCCAATAACAGAAACAAGCATGTATCGAGGCGCTATCACTTGATACGAGAGATAATCGCTAGAGGGAAAATAGAATTAGAACGTGCTCCCATAGAAGATAATTTGGATGATCCATTCACCAAAGCTTTGAGTGTTCATGTACACACTAGATATTTTAATGGTCTAGGGGTTAGACATGTAGGTGATTGACTCTAGTCAAGTGGGAGATTGTTAGTGTTAGTGTCCTAGAGACAATATTGTGTTAGAACATAATACTAAGATAATATTCAGTTTTGGTTTAATATTATTATTGATTTAATATTATATGTATGACATTGCACTTATATAAATATTATGTTTGATTGTTTGTTTTTATTCTTGTATGTGTTCCCATAAATTACTACTGTCATTGAGTGAGTGTGAACTCAGATTACTTAAGTATGATTCTCAAAATAGCCCCGATCAAGGATCATCAAGAATGGGATATTGATGATGCAATTGAGATTGATGTGCGATCTGCATCATACTCTTAGAGAGTGTAGTAATATCTCACTTACTACGAGATACCGAGTATCTCATGATGGATGCATAGATACCTTAGAGGGTAATGGTATACCCATCCGAAAAACCGTTTGATATAATTCCATAATATGTTTCTACGGGTATCTCGGTTAGTAAGAGTTATGTGATACTCCTTTGACATGAGGTTAATACACACGACATGTGTGGAGTGATGAACTTTGACCATGACCGGCACTTGCACCCTTCCATGGGTAGATATGACATAGATTTAGTTCATCACGAAATGCATGTGCGTGTTAGTTGAGTCAATAATAGGATTTATTCCTGAAATGTGGATATAGAGAGAATCTCATTTTCTCATCATAATTGGATCTAAGTCATTGGCCGACTCACATCAACTTAGACTGTGTGGCTAAGTGTGATATACTTGATCACCATTGATTATAGATAATATATGATTAAGTTATTTGAATAGACACTTCATCATGTTCAAGACCTAATCGGGTATTCGTGAATGAAAGGAAGAGATCACAATAGCCTACAATATTACAGGTAGTTGCATAATTCCTCGCAACGTACCTCGTATATTGAGAATGTCTGATTTATTGTCTAGGGTTCAATTAAGGCCAATAGTTTGACTAACCGCTCGATTACGAGGGCCTATGAGTCACACAATAAGTAATGGTAATTTGCCAATTATGCAATTAATTGTTCATTGTTGGTGTTCCATTGCGCATGTATTACGTGTTTACGTGCCTCTAAATTCCAACAAATACATCATACCAAGGATGAATTTTTAGTTGATTTCTGGAAAAGTTGGTCAGCTCTCGCTGGAGACCTCCTCGAAGCTCTCGCTGGAGACCTGCAAAAAACCTATCGGGAGGTGCCCGATATTGGGCCTCCGACGCTAAAGTCAGTGTTTAATTTCTTGAGGAAGGGGAAAGATTTTTGCTGAAGTAAAAGTAGAGAGAGAGAGTAGAGGGAATGAATTAGGGTTACCTTTAGAGGCAATAGGGGTATTTATACTTGTTATCCTTGAGGGCAAAATAGTAAACCTAATTTTGTTACCCTAGCAACATGTCATTTTGATCTTTATCATTTGACAGAGCTATGGATAGTGATATTGGACAAGCTCGTGAGAGCTTTGGCTAAGAGCCTTGATTTATTCATTGTGAGAGACCAGGTCCATTCAGGTCTTGATTTTCGTTAAAAGCAATATAGCCTGATATCTTTGAAACGACTTTATTTATCGAGTCTTGGAGAGGTCTTTCATAGACCTAGTGATTCTAGTTCAGGGCGCTTGTAGTGCTGATTGGGTCTTCGTAGAGTTGATTAGGTTGCTGATAATGATAGGAAGAGAGCTTGTAAAGCCTTATCCAAATTAGAGGACATCGCTCTCCTTTAGTTGAGATGGAATATTTGGCTAAATCCAAAAGAGATTTTTATGCAGACTTGTAGTCTTTGGTTCAGGTCTTTTAGAGACCTAGTAGGTCATTTATAAATCTAGTTTGCTCATTGGTGCTTTTACTTATAGATTCATGATACTTAATTTTCCACGAGTTTATGGGTATCTTTCCCCTCATTGGAAGATCTTTGTCCGCCAGGTCTATTGAGAACCTGATTTCTTCATGCCTCACATGCCTTTTGTTTTTAAGCGTGATTTAATATTGGGCTTTAGTGTTTAATTGAGTCTAATTTTGTGATGATAGAAAATGGACTGAGCCTCTTTAAGCAACGTCTATTTTTATATGCATCATAAGAAAATGAGATGAACATTATATTTTGTTGCAGGAGGAAACCTTCTCTTAAAAATGTAGAGTTTTGTTCATCATCGTATTATCTTCTGACAGATAACCATCAACATTCCAAGAACTAGCAAGTCTACCTTGAACTTCAACCCTGAATTGCTTGTGTGTGAGACTAGTCAAGTTCATGCTATACTTTCTCAAATCTTGATCTAATTAAAGTACGCATTTTGCATTTATCATTTTTTAACATGGTTTCTTTTCCAAATTGTGGATAGAAATGGTGTAAAATAAAACACTAAAAATGAGACAGGGAATTGGTTCCAGCAGCAGTTCTCACATTGAATGTAGCATAAAAGGAATATTGTAAGAACTCATTTGGTAGGTCTCATGAGAAAAGAGGCCAAGATAAAAAATAAAAAATTGTGACATGTTTTAAAAGTGAAATGTATTTGTTGGTATTTGGTAGAGTGTAGTAAAAATCATCTTATAACAATCTAATTGTTTGGTAGAAGAAGATAATTCATTAGAAAACAATTGAAATTTATGGAAAATCCTATTTTGCCCTTGTCACTGTAACCTTCTTTTAAGTTGTACATATTTAATTTTTTCACAATTTGCTTCTTGACTGAAGCAGTTTGCATACCCAAAGAGAAATTTAATTGATGATGTAATCAACAAATTAGATAAACACTCAGAACTACAAACCCAAAACGGGGAACCAATTTTGATAAATTGGAGAACCATGGAAACAACTTCTATTGAAATAAATATAAGGAGGTGCACAACTCATGGTAAATACAAAAACTAATGGGAAATATAGAAAAATGTCATTCTTAAATTTTTTATTTAAATAAATGTCACTCAACAATTTTATTTTTTACAAATATGCCACAAAAAAGTGTCGCACAGTCACGCAGGAAGTCGCACAAGGGTAATGCGGGGCATTTTTGTAAAAAAAAAATTGAGTGACATTTTTTAAAATGAAAACTTGAAAGTGACATTTTTCCATATTTCCCAAAATTAATTAACAATTTGATCTTGAACCAAATTAAGATTGAAATTGAAGAAAAAAAATTTCACCGAATCACATAAAAATAATTGGGAAAACCACATTCACATACATAATTTTGGGCCTTGTTTTGGATCACAAAAAAATTTAAAACCTATTTAATCCAACTACATTTGAGGCACATAGAGATACAAAATTCAAATCAGTTAATTAAATATAGATTTAATAAATTAAAAAATCTTCTCTCTCCTGCATATATTTAATCTTCTCTCTCTCCTGTCAATTAAATCTTCTCTCATATTCAAATCAGTCAATTAAATCTTCTCGCCTGCGGTGGTGGAGAAATTGAACATTAAACATGAAATTGATATTAAACCTCCACCACCGCCGCATCACCACCCCCTTAATTCATTCATATTTCATGTTTAATGTTCAATTTAAAGGGGGTCCAATTTCAATTTAATGTTTAACAATTAAAATTTCAATTTAACGTACATTCATATTTAAAACAACCATTGAAGTCTAATTCTTCACCTTTCAGAACAGAATAATTTATCCTTGATGTAGGTCCTCTTCAACACATACAAAATGTGTTAGTGCAATCTCTTGGTCAAGACAGACCAATCTGAGAACTGCACATCGACCTTTCATGGTGGATTTTTCAATTACACCTGGGTCGTGAATTTGTACGTTTAGTTACAAGGAACTGTTAATGTGATCTTCCGCGATCTGGTATCACCATATTAACTACAATGTATCACATACTATATATTAAACGGTTTGCAGTAAACATTTAACATTCATTCATATTTAAAGCAATAGTGATAAAAGATTTATTCTCATAAATAAGTGTTTAATACATAGATTATACAAAGTAAAAGCATACTTTCACGTATAACCCCAAGAATCTCCCACTTATACTCAAAGCCTGCTTTTAAGTACACATCATGCATGTCTAGTGTAGTTCTACATGACATCTCATGTTACCTACACTAACCTAATAATATTTTTCTCTCTTATACTCAAAGCAGATTGGCAACGGTCTTGACACCCATTCCATCCACATGTCTCTCGAATGTACTCTGAGGCAGATCCTCTGTGAATCTTTGCCACCTTTATATCTCTTCTCTCAATGATTTCTCGTATAAGATGATATTTTCTTTCTATGTGTTTGCTGGCCTTGTGGGCTCTCGGTTACTTTGAATTTGCAACTGCTCCGGCCTTATCACAATGGACATTGATTGTGCTGGAAAAATTCGGAACAACGTCAAGTCCACTAAGAAGTTCTTGAATCAAACCACTACTTTCGCTGCTTCAAAAGTAGCTACTTATTCGGCTTCCATGGTCGAATCTGCGATGCACTTCTGCTTATCGCTTCTCCATGTCATGGCTCCTTCTCCCATACAAAACACACTATCCGAGGTAGATCTTCTGGAGTCTAGGTCTGATTGAAAACCCGAGTTCGTGTATCCCATGGGAATTAGACTGTCTGACTGGTAAATCGGAATTCTATAGCGAGGTCTTTTTAGATACTTCAGAATGTAATAAACTGCAGTCTAATGATCTTTCCCAGGGTTACTTTGATATCTTGCCACCATGCCCATGGTAAAGAAGATATCCTATCTCGTACATAACATTGCATACATAAGGCTTCATACGCCCGAAGCGTACGGAACATCTATCATGTCATCTATCTCCGCTTGCGTCTTAGGGCATATTTCTTTGGATAGATGAATTCCGTGCCTAAAAGGTGCAAAACCTTTCTTGAAATCCTGCATGCTGAACCGCTTCAAAACAGTGTCTAAGTATGAAGTTTGCGATAAGCCCAACATCCTTTTCTTGTGATCTTGAGTGAGCTTGATCCCAAGGATGTGACCGTCTTCCCCTAAGTCCTTCATATCAAACTAATTTGACAGTCATACCCTTACGTCTGGCAACACCTTTACATCGTCTCCAATGAGCAGAATGTCATCTATGTATAGTACTAAGAATACCATTGTAGTTCTGTCACACCTTTTGTACACACAACTTTCGAACTCATTTTGATCGAACCCATAAGACTTTTTAACCTGATCAAAACACTGGTTCCAAGTACGTGATGCTTGCTTAAGTACGTAAATTGACTTCTTTAACTTGCATATGATGTTGTTGACTTTTCGCAATAAAACCTTCGAGTTGTCGCATATAGATATCCCCTTCAAAACTTCCATTTAGGAAAGTTGTCTTGACATCCATTTACCAGATCTCAAAATCTAAATGCGCAGCGGTCAACAAGAGAATACGAATGGACTTAAACATAGCTAAATGGGAAAAGGTTTCCTCATAATCGATCCCTTCTTTCTGAGTATATCCTTTGCCTCTAGCCTAGCTTTGAAGGTTTCAATCCTTCCGTCTGGTCCACTTTTCCTCTTGTATGCCCACTTGCATCCAATGGGTTCTACCCCACTGGGTGGTTCGACCAACTCCCACACTTGATTATGATCTATAGAACCCATCTCAGCTTCCATCGCAGTTTGCCAAGATATCGCATCTTTGTCTTGGATTGCCTCGTTGTATGTCCATGGGTATGATTCATCTCCGGGAATCAAATCTGTAGAATCTCTTATTCCCATGAATCTCACGGGTTGTCTGACAACCCTCCCACTACAACGGGGTTCCGATTGTGAAGGTGTGATGATTAATATATCATCTTGTACTCTTGGTATAGGATTTTATCCTCTCAATTCGTCAAAGGTAATCTCACTTTTGGGCTTTCCATTGTTCAGATAGTCTTCCTCCAAGAATTTAAAGTGTGTGTTAATCACGGTCTTTTAATTCTTGGGACTATAGTACGTATACCCTTTCGTTCTCATGGGATATCCTATAAATAGCCTTAATTCCAAACGTGGATCCAATTTACCAGCTTCCTTGTCTAGCATGTATGTCGGACACCCCCAGATTCTCATGTGTCTCAAATTGGGCTTTCGCCCGGTCCACAATTTTGATGGGGTTTTAGGAACCGATTTGGATGGCACCAAGTCTAGAATGTAAGTCGTTGTTTCCAAGGCATTACCCCAAAATGACTTAGGTAGATCTGAATAACTCATCATGGATCTGACCATTTCTAAAAGATTCCAATTTCTTCGTTCTGCTATGCTGTTCTGTTGAGGGGTTTCTGGTGCAGTCAACTGGGATACAATCCCTTCGTCTGACAGGTAATTCAAGAATTCATTGCTGGAGTATTCACCTCTATGATCAGATCCTACAAACTTGATACTCTTTTTCCTATGTTTCTTGGTAGCGTCCTTAAACTCTTTGACCTTGTCAAAAGTTTTAGACTTATGCTTCATAAGGTAGATGTATCCATATCTCGAATAATTATCAAAGAAAGTGATAAAATACTCATACCTCTTCTTGCTTTGATCGTCATTGGACCACACACATCAATATGAACGAGTTCTAACACTTCAGTGACTCTATTCCCCTTGGCTCCAAATTCCCTCTTGGTCATTTTATCCTCTAAACAGGATTCACAAGTTGGAAATGACTCAACTCGAAATAACTCCAAGGATCCATCTTTCACCAACCTTTGTATCCGCTTTAGATTAATATGACCTAATCTAAGATGCCATAGAAGTGTTTCGTTCATATTAGAAGAACACTTTCTTTTATTACTCGAAATAGTCGATGTGTTATTAGATTCAATTTGTGAGTGGTGTGTACAATTAATAGTATAGAGATCAATGTTCCAGAACAGATAAACTCATCGTTTCGACAAATAATAACACCCTTATTAAAAGGAAATGAGTATCTCTTCAAAACAATTTAGAAACTGGAGTTTGGATTCTTTTTAAAACTAGGAACATAAAAAACGTCTCTTAAGACCATAACTCTATCTTCAAAAGATAGACGCACTTCTCCCACTGCTTCAGCTACCACTCTCGCAACATTGCCCAGTGTGATGGGGATCTCACTTCCGCTAAGTCGCCGGGTTAACTTAGTGAAACAAATGTGATCAATGGCTCTCGTATCCACTACCGATAAAAGGGCAGCATACGCCACTTCACAAGTTTCAATGACTAGGGCGTGTGAATTGCCTATCTTTTCTAGCCTTTTAGGCTTGGAACAGGCAGACCTCCAATGTCCTCTCTCACTGCAGTTAAAACACTTCCCCTTAGATACTAGCCTTGGCTTTGCCTTTCGCAACAGTTAGATTTGTTTGGGTCCGGCCTTTGGTTCTTTTTCTCTTCTTCCCTCCCTTGGGACCAAACAGACCATTAGCCACCATAGTAATAGACTGGTGGCCCATTATCGCCTCTGCCGAAATTAAAGCTTGCGAGAGCTCGGGCAAACTACTTGTCCGTTCATTCATCTGATAGTTTAGTTGAAACCGCTCAAAACTTTTTGGCATAAAATGGAGTATGAAATCAACCTGAGAATGGAGATCAAATTCAGCACCAAGTACTTCCAACTTGTTAAGGTGTGCCTTCATCTCGAGAACGTGATCCCTCATGGGCGTTCCTTGCACCATTTTCAACTTGACCAAGTCATATCCGGTGGACTGATCAGTCATGAGGTTCTGATGCAAAATATCTCTTTAGGGCTTTGCATGATTTCTGCAGCTGATTCAATGCCCATATGAATGCGTCTCATATCTTCAGACAGTCATGTCAAGATGATGCACTTCATTGGTTTATTGGCATGCTCCTAGTCATCATATACCAACTTTTCCCCATTGCTTGACTTTTTAGTAGGCTTATCGGGTTTATTAACGTGAATAACCCACTTGTGTTTTTGTGCAGCAAGGACAAAATTTAAATTACATTTTCAATCGACATAATTCTCTCCATAAATTTTGTTAACTTAAAGTATACTAAACAGTGGATTAAAACAGTTTAAAACATGAGAATAAAACATGCATCCGTATTAATATCAAGAAAAACACAAAATTTTCACATAATTCGATCACATCAATTATATTGAAACCTTAAAATAATATAATTATGCATCATCTGACATCTCAAAACAGTTTAAATATGTCACGTCGAGTGTGGTCCATTATTTAAACACATTCAAGTAGGCTACAAACAAGAACAGTTACAAACCTCTAATTCATAATTAATAGTCGGCTCCCACTTTGACCACATAAAATTTGACAGGGACTCCGTTGGGGAGTAAGTTAATATCAATTTCCTATGTCTATGTAATAATCATAATTTAATACAGGATTATTATTCCGATTTGAACAAGCCATTCATTAGGAGGGTCAATAATGCCACTAGTAATAATCCACAATCATCCTTTTGGAATTTATTCATGTGAAATCCGTCTTTTGGCCGATCCATTGGTGGAAATGTATTCCAAAAAGACTTCACAAATTAATAAATTATGGAGGTAAAAAATTAATTCAATTTTATTATCCGGAATAAAATTTTCGATTAATTATAAAATTCATACTTAGTAATTTTCGAAAGAAAAGTTTTTCTTAGGACAATTATATTAACATTCAAACACATATTATCAAATAATAAATGCATGAAAATAAAACATACATCAAAACAAAAAATATAAAACAAATTGGAGTACTCAAATCCAATTGTCACAGTTTAATTTTTCTTCATGTCTTGATACAAGAAATCGTCCTAGTAGTTTTCATCGTTCATCTCGAAAAACTCCCACTCGAACAACAACAATTCATCTGGAACGTTATTTATTTGAGGTCGGGACGACGTTCGACACCATACATAAAAAAATAAGCGTGCAACATGGTCGCATGGGCCGAAGGCCCGGCGCGCATCAGCACACGGGGTGGGCCGTGTGGCCTCGGTGCCCGACGTGGGCGAGCGGCACCCGGTCGTGCACGGGCTGCGTGCGATCATCACGTACCGTGCGCCTGGGTCGTACCGTCCGTGCTTGTTACTTTCCCTTTGCACGATCCTCATCCATGCACGTGTCAACGTGCGCATACGCTGTTCGGGTACGTCGTTCTTAATTCATCTTCTCTGTCTTCGTTCCGATCCGGTTCGAATTATTTATAAAAATAAATAAACCTAGATCTTGACTAGTCTATCACATTGATCGAATCAAATAAAAAACAATTAATCTACTCGTGTATTTTCTCACGAGAAAAATGAATTCGAACGAATCGAATTAAAAACAAATAATTCACACACATGAAAAATAAAAATAAAATATTAATACCATGACAATTGGATACCTGCAAAAAAGGATTTAGCAATTCTACTATCCAATTTCAATTTAATATTTAAAAATTTAAATTCCAATTTAAATATCAGAGCCCGAAATCGTGGCTCTGATACCAGTTGTTGGGGAAATCGGGTGCCCGAATCTATTCGGGATGTAAGTTAAATTCAATTATTACTAGAATGAATTAATCCTAATTAATTCAAATAATAATTATCCAACAATAAAATAAATCATGCATACAAATATAACCACGTAAAATCCTATAGCGGAATATCTAGGAGTTTTACGCCAATACGTACCTCTTGAAGCGACGTCCGTAGAGAAGAATGGGACAAGAAAATCGATCCTATCAACCGAAAGATCTTCTCAAGTATTTCCCTTTCGCCTTGTTCGTTCGCCGATGTGAAGCGCTTAACGAACCTTTAATAATATAAAGGAAGAGGAAAAATATTTAAAGCTCTTGATTTTTCCAACTCATGAAACTTGTAAACTGCAGATGAAATAATCATCTCCTATTTATAATTAGAGGAGGCCGAATTTCGGGCTTTGGAATAGGGAGAGAATTTTTTTTTCTTGGCCTCCAAGAAATCTTGAATATATCCCATATATTATTTTCTTCATAATAAAATATTCCAAAAAAATTCCACCCTCCTAATTATAAGTGTTGTTTTCGAAAATATGGATGCGAATAACAAGATTTGAATCTTCTTGAATTTATGAGAATTTTTTGTATTCTAAGAATACATATCTTCCATAATATCTTTCCAAGAAAATCAATAGAATCTTTTCTCTCTCCAAATATGTTATTTTCGGAAATAACTAGGAAAATTAAGCAATTATATTTTTCTTTTATTTTAATCACCTTATTATTATTGTGCTACTTTTTGGCTACTTGAGGGGCCTTAGGACAATTAAGATTGAACCTCCAATGGGCTTCTGAATTTTAATATTGAGCCCCAATATAATTCAGCACATTAATATTAATTAATATCACTATCAAATTAATATTGCACTATCCATCTTAATCTATATTACGATAATATGGGCTCCCGGTTATTATTTCCCGTGTTTAAGATTATTTAGTCCATTAATTAATTGAGCTTCTAAAAATCTCTAAATTAATTAATATCTTGTGTCTTGGAGTAAACACAGCTCAACATTATTATCCGTACCGGAAAAACTAATTTTTCACTTGCAAGATTTGGTACTATAAAACTTCTGAGCCCACCAAGGGCACAAACCGCACAAGCCGTACTCACACAATTTTCTCCTTATTAAATCTTAGCAGCTGTCATATGATTAATATTACTGTAAAAAACACAAGGTTCGAAGTCACGATGATTCTCACCGGATATGTCAAAGCAATAACAATTAACCACCCACAGTCCTATTTAAGTGAAGGAGATTAAGAAGTAAACAACCACTGAGGTCAAATTCTTCACCTTTCAGAACATAAGAATTTATCGTCGTTGTAGGTCCTCTTCAACACATATAAAATGTGTTACTGTAATCTCTTGGTCAAGACAGACAAATTTGAGAACTACACATCGACCTTTCATGACGGATTGTTCAATTTCACCTGAGTCGTGAATTTGTACGATTAGTTACAAGGAACTGTTAATGTGATCTTCCGTGATCTGGATTACCACATTAAATACAATGTAACACATACTATATATTGAACGGTTTGCAATAAACATTTAACATTCATTCATATTTAAAGAAATAGTGATAAAAGATTTATTCACATAAATAAGTGTTTAAAACATAGGTTATACAAAGTAAAAGTATACTTTCACGTATAACCCCAACACTTCGGCGTTTTTGATGGAGAAATTTTGCGGATCTGATGGAGGTATTCAGAAATGGAGCTTTGGGCGGCTCAATGGTGGTTGTTATGGAATCTTCATCGGGTTCTGATATCGGCGGATCTAATATTCAACCTCGACAGAGGTGATGCTGGTGGAGAAAGGGGGTTCTTCGACAGCGATGCGACAGTGGTGGAGAAAGAGAGTGGTGATGCGGCGGTGGTGGAGGTTCTTCATTGGATTTCACCAACTTCCTCAACTAGGTAAGAGAGGAGACACGGTGGCGCCAATTTCAATAGACCCGTCTCAAACCCTTGATCTGACTACATAATAAGTAGTTTTTTTAGACACGGCGATGCTGATTTTTTTGGGTTTTTTTAAATCTCAATTTTAGACTGGTAATTTGGTTGTCGCACGATACTTCTTGTTCAATGGGTTGTTGATCTTCATCGGGTAATTTGATTTTAGACTCTAATTGAATAAATATTTTTTGTGGAAACAAAGATAGTGATTTTTTTCACTAGTTTTTCTTAATTTTCTTGGATTATTTCTTTTTGTGGTGAAATTATGTTTGAGGTTCACGAAAAGGTGACTTGTTTCTTGGTTTTTCTAGCATATATATTTAATTGTTATGACTTTTTGTGTCTGAATTTTGGAATTTTTTTGTTTGTTTTCAGCATTCAAATATGAATGGAGTTGATGAAGCTTTCTGGAAATTCAAGAATGGTTGATGGAGAAATTAAAAAATTAAAAGGCTTCTTGAAATTCAAGAATTCAATATTACAATTTTTTGGGTATTTGTACTATATATGGATGAACTCAAGAATGTGGTTGGAATGTAGCAATGTATGCAATTTATGAAAAAAGATTTGTGAATGTGATGTATAAGCCGTGATTAGTATACTATACATGAAATAAGATTTATGAATATGAAAAAAGATATGTGAATGTAATTATTCTACAAATTCTTGATGAATTATTGAAGAATGTGGTTGCAGTGTAATTTTACAAAGGTTGATGGTTACATGGTTACTATACACTGATCTTTACTGTACATGGGATATGGTATACTATGTATAGTAATAGTATACTGAATTTAATTATAGTATACTATGTATAACTATAGTACACTGAATTTAATTATGGTACAACGAGGTGAAGTGGTATACTGTGTATAATTATTGCACTGGATATTTGAATATCCATGTATTTTTATATTTGATATAAGTATATTAAGTATAACTTATAATTAATATAATTATAATATAAGGAATATAATTATAGTACAAAGAGATGATGGATTTTGGTGGGTTAAATTCAAAATCCTATGTATACTTGGAAATTTTTCAAAAGCTGGCTAAATTTTATTTTAAAAAAAATTAAATATAAGAGGAGAAAAGAAATTTCAAAAGGAATTCAAATATAAAAAAGGGAGAAAAAGGAAATTTAAAAAATAGTTATATTATATTGAATATAATTATAGTATATTATGGTACACCGAAGAGAACTATAGTATAAATAAAAATAGTATAGTATATTGAATATACTATTGTACAAAAAATAATAGTATAGTATACTACAACCAATTATGGTAAATACAATTATAGTGTAGTACACACAAATAAGATATAAATTATATTATAGTATAAGGAATAATATTTATATTATACTAAAACCAACTATAGTTACTATAGGACACGTAAATATACCAGTAAACCTGCTCAATCCAGATAGTCAAACATGCTCACCATATGAGGTCCCATGCCTATTCCAAACTACATAATATCACCAATAAACACACTCAACCATACTAGCATGGTATGATGAATTACCATGTCAATATTTGATCTCAAACCAACTAAAACACTAATAAGAATTGAAAAATATTTTAAGAGTTGTTAACATACTTTTGGTAACAGAATAGAGTTTGTAACCCCTCTATTTGATGCAAATATTCATGTCAATAACAATTGAAATTAACAGAATTTAGTTTATAGGTACTACTATTACAATGATCAAATTACTGGAGGTGTTTCTTTTCCAACCCCTCTAATGCATCAATTATGTAGAAAACATTCACAGCTTGCATGCCTCTAGTCGTCAACTCAGATTGGGTAATTGATAGACCGTTTTCCATGTCCAAGTAACAGCAGAGAGTAGACCAACTCGAACGTCACTGCATAATTCCAAACCTATCCCCTGCATTATACAAGCAAACCATGAACATATGCTTTAACTCCATAGCAATCTAAATGTACACTTATAATATTTGTATCATACTTCAAATCTGGTTCATACCCAATTTCAAATACACACAAACAATGGTCATATTCTTTCCTTTAAGTAAACAAATAAAAGGATAATCTTGTCAAAAAACTAGTAAGTTTTCTAGTAATTTTTGGTACACCTTATAAATTCAACTAGGTTTTTTTTTTTTTAATCAGAATTATTATGAATTCAATAGTATTCATTTGCAGAAACAAAGAAACCACATAAACAAATATTATTATATTTTGAAGTGTACTATAGCTACTATCAATTGTAGCAATGAGACTACCTTTGTTTTTAATTAGGAAAAATTTGAAAATTTTTTTATTGAAACAATATGGTAAAAGCATTAACCTTTTTCTACATTATAGAGGTTCTCAACTCATCAAAACACATTATACAAAAGCTCCCAGTGTCCTAAAATTATTTCTAGCACCCAATAATCCATTGAGACAACGTTTGTACCACCACTCAACTCAATCATACAACACACAATACATACATAGCACACATAAAACACCCAATATTCCACTAAATATCAAACGAGGCAACATCTAAGATCTGAATATACTGCAATTCCTCTCACAATGCTAATTACTTAACAAATACAAGAAAATATACTGCAATATATTATATACTATACCTTACTCCTACAACGCCGCTCCGTTGTACCAACGCCTCGAGTTCGTAAAAAAAATTAAGGGTTCGTTCACCGCCGCCGCCATAGATCCGTCCTGGTTCGCTATGGCCACCAAAAAATTAAGTCTCCACCATAGCCGCCATAGATCCGTCCTGGTTCGTTCACACCGCCATAAATTCGTCGAGTATAAGTGGATCTGGTGGGTGATTCCATAGATTACATACAAGCGGCCACGAACCAGTGGTGCGTGACCTCACACCGCCTTTTCTTGACCGAGCGCCGCCTTGATTTTGCATCACGTCGCTCGCCTGCTGAATTTTCATGTGGATGTTGATAGGCGAGCAAAAATACAACTAAGGCGAACAAGATTATCCCAAATCATGCATCTTAAAGGTTGGATTAAGTTAAAGCCATATCAGGCTGGAATTGCCAAGCGAACAGATCTAACAAAGCGAGCAACCTGGAATGCAAAAGCCATATTATCCAAAATGAGGTCCGGCGAGCAAATCCTACTCATGGGCGAACAAATCCAGTCAAAGTATAAAGATATACAAGCATCAAAGCAAATGACTAACAAAATCAAGCTAAAACTCCTCAAGAACAAGTCCAAAGTGGCGAACAACACCTGAATACAAACAAATCCACCATTAGAGGATAGAATTTAGTTAAGATAAAGTCAAATAGTCAACATTCCAAGTGTCATACATGCACACATGGAATGTCAAAGGTCTTGTACACCTCCTGCTAGACAAACTTGTATAAATACTTTGATTTTTAATTAGTCAAAAAAGCACAAATTCATATACACATCCAAACTTCGATTATACACCCAAAGCAGCTCGATTCTCTTATATACAAATTAAATACGTAATCTATACACGTGTTAATTCTATCCCAATCCAAATTTTCGTATTCACTAATTACGTAAGTGATCAATCACACGTAATTGTTTGGTAATCTAATTAACGAATTAAACAACCACTAATCCTTGTGATTAGCAACAATTATCAACAGTGGAGAATTCTAATTGGAGGATGAGAAGACGTGTTGGTACATTTGAAGATATTCAGACGCGGTGGTTCCGGTGGTGGTGGCTGGCTCGATTAGGGAGGGAGGGAGGGAGAGAGGGATTGTTACCATTCGTTCTTAAGTGCCTTTTATTGCATCCCCATGTGGTTGGCCCAAAATAATTTTGCACCGTATGCAGGAATTTGAAATTGACAACCAAAATCACAAACCAAACCCAAATTTATAAAATAGAATCATATTATTGACCAAGCGTCTGTAAATTCCATAAAAGAATTCAAAATTTCACGAACAGATTAAAGATAGGTATGACGACGAAGGCCTAAGCAGCAGAACGACGGCGTAGCAAAAAGACAATGAAATGTTCGCGAACAGAGATGTTGGTGTGCAAAGAGGGAAAAACAAAGCTTGAGCTATCATGATTCGTGGCGACGGCAGAGACATCAAGATGACCTTGTCGTCGATGGAATAAACAGAGACAAAGGTAATGAAGGGGGCCCGTGAAACTTCCACACTTCATCTGAGGGAGACTTGAGAGGAACATCCTATCAAACGTATGCAAAGGGCTAAAATGGTTTTTTTGTTTGTTTGTTTTTTTTTTTTTTTCCATGGATTTTTCATGCCTACCAAATGTGCCCTAAAGTGAAAACATCTGCAGTACGGATGATCAAATAATAGCATGAGAACATCTGCAGCACGGATGATCAAATAATTTAAATACAAGTGCAAGAATAAAATTCCCGAAAAACAAAGCAATCCGTTGCTTTCAAGGAGCTCTATCGAAGGGCCTTGTATCATTGTAACAAACATCCCAAACAGCTTCCATGGCATCCTTTGATGCTATTTCAGAACAGTCTGGGTTTCTAGCCAGTGATTGAATGACACTTCGCTTCACACAGTCCTGTAGCATCAGATTAGGCACAACATTTAGATATCAGCTAGCACATAACTATAATTTGTGGAGTGATAGTAACAATAAATTTCATTTTACTATCACAATGCTACTTCTATCCAACATTTTCATAAGTCCGTATTCATAATACTTAACAGTAAAAAGACAATCAGGCTAACAAGTGCATAAAAATAGAGAAAAGTCAGCCAACGAGAGAAAACTAAGCTTATATAGCAACACGAATAAGAGAACTACAAACAAAAAACAGCCAAAGAAAGAAGAGAAGGAGAAACGCATGAACTTGGTTCTCCAATCTTTTTGTGTTAGGTCCTGACTAAGCAAGGTATAAATCCAATCAAATCTTATTCATTATTAAATCAGTTTCAGGGAAAAACCTGGATACTCATGACTATATCATGTACATTTCAACAATCACATAAAATTCCAAGTTTTGAAAGGCAAGAAGCACTTTGCTTCATTTTTTGAAAACTGGCACAGAATGTATTAGTGACATGAAACTGGAGAAATAATGTTGTAACTCACTTGCTCGTGACCTCTTAGCTTCATATATCCACGAAGTAACTCTCTTTTATAATGACAATCACCACTGAGATGAGCAGCCCGAATCTGCACCCATAAACAGCAGATAAAAAGTAAATATTGTCATTAAAATGAAATCATAATGAGGAACCCCTCCCACATCCAATACTGTCCTTTGTTTTCCAAATAAAATATTGATTAAGGATTCAAGGATCTGAGGAAGGATTTGAGATCGTACCAAATCTATTGGTAGTTGTTTCGATTTATATGAATATGAATCTGAATCTCACTCTTTTTTACTCGAATTCGGGTGGATTTAGTATGAGCTCAATCTGGACGCAACATAAGTTTGCGCTTGAATTGGAGGATTTGGGAATGGATATGAAATCCATAATTGCAAATCCATCAGAGGCTGTTTGGTTTTACATGGATTTGAAATCGATCACACTCATTTTAAACTAAGAATAATGGTGAATTCCAAATCCACCCCAATTTTGACAAACTTGAAAATTTTCAATTCAAATACTTATGTTTCAAAACCTTAAATCCCGACACAGCGTACAAAAAAGATTAAGTTTCATCTAAGCTAACCTCAGAGCAGGCATGATGAGCGCAATTAGACCAGTCTAAATTAGCAGCACGGCAATCATCATATGCATGAATAAGCTCGTGAATCACCACTTGTGTAACAGAATCTTGCAGTTGCAAATGATTACTGCATACAGTTATCTAGCCGAACAAGAGCAGACACTAAGTCAATAAATAAGAGAAGGTATAGAGTGAAATTGGTTCATATATAAAATTTGAAGGGTATTAGTTGTTTTCACTAAAGAGTATTAGTTATTTTCACTGAAGAGTATTAGTTGTTTTCACTGAAAAGTCTTAATTTGTTTTTACTGAACAACTAAGTCTCTTTGGTGTAATTAAGTAATACTCTTAAGTGAAAGCAACTAATACTCTTTAGCGAAAACAACTAATACCTCTAATGATTCATACATGAACCAGTTTCACTCTATACTGTCATAAATAAACAAAGAACAATAAATACTGGGCATTTTATCAAATACAATTCTTTGATCAAGAAATTAAACGATATATACGAATAGTATAGAACAGTAAAATCCTATATACCTGAAAACACACTACGCTGCAGAATAGGTTTACAATTAACAATTACTTTGCAAATCAATAGGTCAAGTGAATTTCGAAAACAATGATGCAAAACATTTATGCCAGGATTTCAAATTCGAACTTTTAGCAAGTATTCACCGAATTACCCCTTCACCAGGAACATATCCACCAGCGATGGCTTCTTCGCAATTGACAGCTTTTATAAATTCGCTTCCGACGCCACATCCCGATTTCTCCAAGTGTCCCGTCAGAAATCTCACCATTGGATCTACAGTACATCACAATTATTGGGCTCTAAAACCCTAAACATTAGTGCTGAAAGGTAAAATATAAATTGAAATTAATAATTACCTCTAAGACTTTTCCGAATCATGTTCTGGCATTTTTCTATAGTCATGCCGCCGCCGTCGACGCCGCCGCGAGAGGCGGAGGAACCACTAGCACCGGAGGTTGGCTCCGCATTAGAATCATTTCCCATTGATTTTTGGAAAGTGGAAGTTTTCAAACTGATTCTAGGGTATGACTCCGAATGCGAGAAATCAATTCAGAGTTTGATTATCCCAGTCTAAGCCCTGAATTGAAATTAAATAAATAAATAAAATGATGCGGTAAATATGGTACACTACCCATTTATTTGTCCGACAATTTTTTTTATATATAAAATAATTGGCATTTTATATTAATTTATGAGAATTAAATATCAAACTTTAATTTTTTTTAATTTTTTTTTAATTTTGGTGAATATGCATTAAGACCATATAAATAAATAAAATGGTAAAATATTTGTTTACAGGGAAAATTTAACCGAACCGACCAAATAAGCCTAACCGAATTACAAACATTTTTTTTTTCAAAGTCGAAACCAAACTATAACTTTTAGAAATGAACAGTCCAAAACTTGAAATATTTCAGTTCAATTTCGATTTTCTGACCAGGCCAAAATAAGTTTATGCAATTTTCTTTTAATTCGCAGGCTTGAACAACAGTTCAATTTAAGCATCAATAATCTATATCTTCAACCAAGGACGGAGCCGGGCTGGAATTCTAGAAAAAATACTATATATCTTGTTATTTTGATCTAAAACTATTAAATGAAGTTGTCTCAGTGGAAAGTGCTAAGTGTTTCTCCCTAAAAGAACTTTAATTTGAATCCCAATCATGCCTTTCATTTTATTATATTTTTTCTTTTACACAAAAATATATGTCTAGTAGGTAAAGAAAATGTCTATATAATTAAAAAGTTTTGTAGGCAATTCCTACTATAGTTTTTATTTTTTAGAAATATTGTAGCCATATTAACAAATTTTGTAGGTCAATTTTTATTTTTATAGTGTAAGTTAATATAATTTGTTGAGTTTATAAAGATTAATGCATTTTTTATTTAATCGATACATGATTAAACTTATACATTTTTAGTTAATAATCGGGCCCCCTGAACGAAATTTCTGGCTCTGTCACTGTCTTCAACATCAATCATTTAATACAATAATTTTCAAAATCAAAGCAATATTTCTAATTTATATTATCTGATGCAACGGACAAAATAAAATATATCAAAAAATTAGTAATAGGGTATAGAATTATTTTGTTATAGTAAAAATTATATATAACAAAAAAGATTAATACAATTTGTACTTAACAATAACTCAAATAAAACAAAAAAGCAAGTTGGAAGATTAACTCATTGTTTTTTTTAAGGGAAGATTAACTCATTGTTTAAAATTAAATTAATATTTTAATTTTGTAGCTTAAAGAATTGTACATGCAAGTTAAAAAAAATAAAAAAAATTCATGAACAAATTCACTGATATCATTAGACTTATAAACGGAAAGCACAGTGTAAATTGCTATGATATCAGTGCATGCTTCTAATAATATCAGGAAATGCATCTACTGATATCTTTCATACTATAAAATAGTTTCACAGGAGTTCTACTAAGAAAAAATGTATATGTGCAATGCATCCTAAACCAACAAATTAGGCCTGTAAAATAAACAAACAAAAAAAAAAAAAAAATGATTGATACCTAAATTTAAAAAAAAATGTATTCTTCTATTTTAATTTTATAAAAAAATTGCATTTTATATGTATTTTTAATAGTATTAAAATATAATTTGATAATAATACTTTTTAACAGTGGTCCAGATTGCTTTAAGTAGTCCAATAAGTACAAGTCCTCATTAGATCGACCAAGAGCAGTAATATTGGTCCAATTAAGAAAATTGGGGAAGCATCGATTATTAACAGGCAGAGGTCAACATGGCTTCGAGTAGAGGTGAATTTAATGTGACGCGGAGAAAGGAAGGATTGAAGACGAATCAAGCAATGCGCAAGGAGTTGACAGTCCAATGGAAGAATTTTGTGGAAGAGATGGCATTGGGGGTAGAGAAGGAAACACCACATAAAAGTAGAGAAAAGTGAATCTGAAACAAAAACAGAAATAAAGAGTGGAGAACAAAGATACTGAACCAACTGAAGCTTGGGAAATTGGTAAGAAATTAGGCCTTCAAACTAGGAGTAGAGATGAAAAGATAATCAATAATTTGGGTAATTTGAGCAAGGTTGAGAATGATAAGGTAGAGAGGGTGGGCAGGGTGACAAATATGGTGAATCAATGAAGTTGTTGACATACAATATTAAGGGCTTGGGAGTCGGGTTAAAAGAAGAAATGTCATGGATATTATCAAAGGGCAAAAGATAAATTTTTGTTGTATTCAGGAGTTTAAATTTGTGGATGTTGAGGAGTGGATGTGTAGAGCAATTTGGGGAGAGAGGAACTTCAGATAGGCATTTAAGGCTTCGGTGGGAGGGGGCATTATTTCTATTTTGAATGATGATAAATTTTCTTGTTTGAGCCAATGATGTATGGAAGTAGCATTAATTGTCAATGGCAGAGGAACTTAGATGGGTCACACTTCGTGGTTATTAATGTGTACATATCGATTCTTTTAGCGAAAAGGACAGACCACTGGGACAAAATCCTAAACATCATCTCTCAGAATTCTAATTCGAAAATATGCAGTTTTCAAGATTTTAATTCCGTTAGAGCAAATTCGGAGAGAGTCAGAAGGATAGCAGGTTCGAACAGGAGAGATATAGAGGTGTTTGATTCTTTCATTCACAATTCTGGGATGATAGATTTTCCCCTTCATGGAAGGACCTTCACATGGTATAGGCCAGACATGTATTGCAGAAGTAGGCTAGATCGAATCCTTATCAATGGGGCTTGGTTATGTAGTTGGCCATCGACATTTCAAATAGGTCTATAATGATCGGTGTCGGACCATTGCCCCATATTGTTAGAAGTCAAGAGCAAGAATTGGGGGCCAAAACCATTTCGGGGCATTGATGCATGGACTTCACACAGTAAGCTCATGAACATCGTAGAGGAAAAATGGAAGAGATATGCAGTGGAGGGATGGAAGGGATATATTTTGAAGGAAAAGTTCAAGAGGTTGAAAGAAGAATTGAGAGTGTGGAATAAGGAAGTGTTCAGAGACTTGGAGGATCGAATTGGAAAGCACAGGGAGGAAATCTGGAAACTGGATATGCTGGATGACATTTTTGGTTTGGACGAACTGGAGATGATCAAAAGAAAGGAAGAATCAATACTTCTTAACTGAAATAAAGAAGAGGATAGTTTATTGCTGCAAAAATCTTAAATCAGATGGCTGCAAGGGGATATGAACTCAAAGTTTTTCCATGGTTGTATCAACAAGAGAAGGAAACAGAACAAGTTACAAGACGTTATGATTAACGGGACTTGGCTGGAGGAAGTAAAGGAGGTGAGAAAAGGTATTCATGATTTCTTTAAAGCTCATTATAGCATGATTAACATTCAAAAACCGATGTTAGGGGAGGAACTCTTTGAGAAGAAAGTCACACAACAAGATAATGAGAAACTGATTGTTGAGTTCACGAAGAAGGTGTGAAAGAATCACTAGATTCCCGTGAGAGTTCTAAGAGCCCGGAGGAAGATGGCTTTAACTTCTATCTTTTAAATGCAATGTGGGAAATCTACAAAGAGGATTTCATGAGAACGATGAAAGAGTTTCACGATAATGGTAGGTTAGTGAAAGTATTATATCAATCTTTTATCACCTTACTTCCTAAGAAAGAAGCGGCAGAAGAGCTAAATGATTTTCGTCCAATATTTTTAATTGGAGGGGTGTATAAAATTATATCAAAAGTGTTGTCTAGGAGGCACTACAAGAAATCACACATTTTGTGATGAATATCTTTGCCACGCCATAAAAATTGTCACAATTTGTTATTTAAAGGTGACAAATTTTATTTTCGTCATTAAAACACTATAAGTTGTGACAAAATTATATTTTATCATAATTGATAATTTATTTCGTCACTAATTCGTAATTTTCTTGATGACATAACCTATTTCGCCACAATAGTAATAGGTGACAATTTTAATAATAATTTATGATAAAATTTCCCGCCATAAAATTATATATTTACATGACGATGTTATTTTTGGTTATTAGTTATTCAAAACAATTAGTGACAGAATTCTTTCGTTGCAATAATAATTGGTGACAATTTTAATAAATGAATGGTGACGAAATTCGACGTTGTAAAAAATATTTTTTCATGACAACGCTACTTTTTCGTCATTAAAATTTAAAATAAACAATGACATAAAATTTCGTCACAATAATAATTGTTATGATTTTAATAAATAAATATTGACTATATTCGGTGACGTAAAAAATATATTTTCATGATGATATTATTTTCATCATTAATTATTTTGAAATAATTACTAACAAAATTATTTTGTCGAATTTATTATTGGTGATGATTTTATAATTTTTCACGATACTCAACATCGTAAAAAAAATATAATTTTATGGCAATGATATTTTTTTTCATAAAAATACCGTTCTTATTAGTCTTAATTAATTATTTTAAATAATTAGTTATAATTTTTTTGTCACAATAATAATTGTTGAATATATTCGACGTCATAAATAATATATTTTCTTAGTAGTTTTGTTTTTCATTATATATTTTTTGAACTAATTAGTTGCAAATATTCTTACTTCACAATACCAATAGATCTATTTTTTATTGGTAAAAGGGTGACTCAAACTCGTGACATCCTAGTCATAAGTAGTGGAGCTCTGGCCGTTTGAGCTATTCCACTTTGTCCACAATACAAGTAGATGATGAGTTTAATAATAATTGATAACTATATATTTAACGCCATAAAGATGTATATTTGTTCAATTATGGTATTTGTAAGTAGTTTAACTAAAATCATCACATCAATCTTGAATTGCAAAAATAAAATAAAATTATGAAGCCTAATATAATGAGATTGTTCAAAGAAAAATAAATTATGAAGTCTAATATAATGAGCTTGTTGCAGGAACATGCATAGTGTTAATAGTTATTGAAAACGATTTATGCAAAATCAAATAAATAATAACGTAAGAAACAAATTAGGAACAATTGGTGGTATATTATGATAGAAAAAAAAATATAAGGAATGTCTCAAGGATTAAAATAGTATGTAAACAAAACATGATCCAAAAATGAAATTGGTTCAATACACTTTTAAAAAACTCAAATCCAAGTCTAATCGAAGAAATGGGAAAATAGAAAAGTATGTCTTATAAGTCTGACCAAAACTGAAACAAATAATAAAGGTCTTAAAACAAATTAAGAAATTATCGTGAAAATTAGAGATCTTTAGGATCCGAGGTTGTCGTCAGAATTCAAAAAATCGTCTATTTTAAAGAGGAAGACATGAAAAAGTATTCAAACTCTCGTAGTAACCAACCTGAAATTAGAAGGCAACCAGGGGCATAGCCAGAATTTCGGGTTAGGGGGGCCAATAGAAATAGTGTAACGTTATTATAGCTGTGATAATAAAATTTAAATATTGTATACTTATATCTACTACATTAATCATTATATATATAAATATATCTTATTATAATATATTTCCAAACTTCTCCTAGATGATGTGTCAACACTACCTTATTCTTAGGATGAGGTGGCATGTCTCAAATCTCTCCATTTCGAAATACTGAGCTCTCATTAAAAGTTGGTTTAAGTTTTAATCTCAACCATTCGTTCTATATCATTAAATCTAAACCATTGATTTATATATAGGGTTAATATAACTATTTAATCATTTTCACTCCTCACAATTAAAATGTTTCACCTTCTCAGCCGTCTATCCCTCTTCTTCGATCTCTCTCCGCGCTCCTCTTCGATCTCTTCTACCAGATGCAGAAATCGTACCGCTTCCACTCCTCTCATTGACCATCGCCGTCTCCTCCTCTCCTCTTATCGACCATCGCCACCGCCTTCCTCCTCTTATCGACCATCGCCGCGGCCTCTTCTCCTCTCATCGACCATCGTCGCTGCTTTTATCGCGCCATTACCGCTGACTCTATTGTACCACCGCTTCCCTTTATTGAAACGATGGCCGTCTAAAATTTGTTGGCTAGAGACTGAAGGCGTGGTAAAGTCAAATGTCATCGCACCCTTCACTGTTGTGGTGCAGCCCCTATAAATCTCGGTCAATACCACCGGTTGAAAATACGATTGTCACGGCCTTTTGCAGATCCCATTGTCGTAGCGGGTTTGGTCTTCTGCCACGGCGTTCTTAAAATCTGGCCATCATTCATCAATCTGTAAGTTTAAGTTTAATTGCTTTAAACCATGATTATAGTTATATTTGTTTCGTTATTCAATTTTGCAGCTCTTCAAATTTTTTTTCTTCTGCTTTATTTATCACTTCGCAAATTAATGTTGTATAGTTCATCAATCGCGATCAGGTTCACATAATTTTTGTTCCTTCAATTGTGTGCAATAATATTGCTGCATATGGAGGTGATTCTAACATGTTTGTTATTGATTCTTTTTTTCCATCAAAATGTTATTTATCTTTAGGCAATTAACACCCTTTATTATATATAACTGTATGCTTTATTTTGATTATTTTAATTGGCATAAACTGTAGGTTATTGCAACTACAAGAATGGATTGTGCGTAACTAGAAAGAACAAACTGACTGTCAAGTAAGCAGCCTGTTGGGACAAAGTCAGTTTTGAGTTGATCCCAAAGCCCTTGAAAAGATTAATTTGCCTAAGTCTTTATTAGTCAAGATTAGTCTTGATAGGCTTAGTTCAGGTTAGAATACATTCACAGGTACTCAGTGAGAGGAGAACTCACTGAAGACATTAAAGACTGGAGCCTGAAGAACACAAGAGCACCATTACTGACCCTGAAGTTATTCTTTCTAAGCCGGATAGCTCAGATTCAAAGATGAAGAGCATGATCATGTGATCATTGCTAACTCATCAGCCTGAAGGAGTCAGGCTGCACTGAGTATTTAGGAAATGTAATACCCCGAACAAAAAAAAAAGATTTATACTATTAATATTATTATTATGTTATAATTATTTTAATTTTTTTGATTCATTATTCTTTTAAAAACAATAAGTTTTAAAAATTGATTTCTACGAAACGGTTGGTCGAAAATCAGAACCGGGAGCACTCCTTGCACTGTAACTACGAAACAAATTTATACGATTGATAGAATAATCAAAATGAAATCCTAGAATAATAAATTTGAAGCCTTTAAATTAATAAAAAATTCTCAAATAAAATTATACTTTTATCGCCAAAAGTCCAATGAAAAACCCTAAAAAGCCCAAATTTTGAATCTGATGAATAAATATGAACTCAATCTAAGACACCAATGATAAAACAAATTTAAATATCAGTTTTAACAAGTAAAATAAAAATCTAAACTTTTGGATGACAAAACGAGCAAAAATATTGAGTTTCGGAGCCCAAAACCTAGCCGAAAAATACCCGATTTCAACATTGAAACCTACATCACGTCCGAAAATATCAAGATGTTGGGACAATGTTAGTTTTGATTAGATCCCAAAGCCCCTGAAAAGATGTTTTGCCTTAGTGGTCAGGCTAGTCTTGGTTAGATTTGTACTTAGTGATTTTACAATTCACAGGAACTCAATGAGAGGAGTACTCATTGATGACAATCAAGACTGAAGCCTGAAGACTCAGAGTACCATCCTAAACTTATGGCAGTCTCTCTAAGCTGACTGAGTAAGTGTCAGTGATGAAGAGTATGACCCCGAGGTCATTACTAACTCAATCCTGAAGGGAACAAGATGATACTGAGTAATGGGAAAAGGTTTGGAGTAGGGCCAAGCAATGCACAAGGAATTTCAGCATCAGGACAAGACCGTTGTGCTTGAGACAAAAAGAACTTAATAAGACAAGCCTGAAGCCCAGGAATGAGTTCTGTCATTCTCACCAACATGATGACGTGGACCAATCCAGGAAGGACACGCACGTATGGACCTGACATGAAGACTGAGTTCAGACTGCACTTTTCAATGGGCAAGCATTAAATGGAGCATTAAATGCATTATCAAATCCATGCAAGGATGGCTGCTGCATGGGAGATGCATCCATTGAACAACCCTACGCAGATGACTAGAAGGCTATCTCTTCCAATGGATAGTTTTCAAATCCATCTATAAATACAGAAGACCTTGAACCCATTCAAGGGTACGGGAAATTTCCAAGCCAAAAATTACTCAAACTCTCAAGCATTCAAGCACTCAGCGTTAGAAAGAAGCACTTGAAAAACCTTAAATTTCCCAAGTGTTTCTTTGTAAAGAGAGTTATTATGTATTCCACTGAGCGAACCTAGTTATATCATAAGCTTAGAGTGATTATCCATCCTTAGCATAGCCTTGTCTTGTAAGGATAATCACAATCTTAGTTGGAAATAAAACTGAAACAAAAACCCTCTAGTTAGGTTTGTTGGTTGAAGTTAGATAGTGAGTTAGGAAAGAGTTTGTAAGGATCAGCGAGTTAGCTGATCTAGGTGCACATTGACACGTTAAAAACAAGCTAATCCTTAGTGGATTATCCTGTTCAATCAGGATTGTGGACGTAGGAGCTTGAGTCTCTGAACCACGTTAAACTCCTCGAGTTCTTTATTACTTTGATATTGTTCTTATTGTTTATTCATTAAGTCATTACTTGCATCAGTTTTATCAGGCTTGAATACATCAGCCTGACCAGTAACTTGTACACCGCCCTACTAATCACTACTTCAATATTTAGTAATCAAGTTTTCAGAAAGCAAACATTAACACGACTATAAACTTTCAGGGCTCACACATTTCCGCACCGAACTCAAGTTGATAGTTTGCCAACTGACCAGCACTCAGTGTAGTTAGTAGGTGTGTTATCAACCCTGAGTTCTTCACCACTCTGAGCTAAGGGGACTCAGTCAGTTTGAAAGTCAGAAAAATTTGTAGACGTGTATTCCCCCCCCCCATACACGTATCTCTCAGTCTTGTACCGGGACCAACACAAGAGAACCAATTGGGCATCCCCTGGGCCCCACAATTTTATCCAAGCTGCTAAAAAAAACAGTCAAAGACAGCCCCTATACCATCCAACACACCTTACCTTTAAAAAAATTCAAAACATCCACCATACCTCCTCATTCCCCTAAGCCCTATACCTCTCACCCATATACCCCTCTTGTTCAGCAATTTAACCCCATTCCTCTATATAAATAGACCTCAATCCCATCTCAAAATGGTTGCTAAAAAGATAAAAAAGAAAATACAAGAAAACTCCCTCCTCCCCCCTCTCCATTCTTGGCCATCTCCATTTTAAGGGGGAATAAGCTTTTCTTCTCCAATTTCCAACCATAGGAGGACTCCAAATTCAAGCTCCATGCTTCCCTAGGTGTTTGTGTGAAGGTTTAAAGCCATCTCCAAGAAAGAAATGAGCCATTCTTCTCCCCCTCTCTTTCGAATTCATGAAATCTTATATCTTCATCTTCTAACTTCATCTCTTGTTTTGTTTTAGCTCAAAACAAGGAATTTATTTTAAGGAGCCCTCATCCAAATCAAGAACTAAAATATTGAAGAGCTAATAAGGCCCTATAGCTTAAGAAGAAAAGTCTACAAAGGTTGTAAAACCCTTCAACTCAAAACATAGCTAATATGAATGTTCTCCTTGAAATGTCACTGTTTTTGTTGCTACTTAGAAACCATGAAACCTTAGGGATATCTTGTATTTGAATTCAAATACATGCTAAATGGAGTCTTGAATGATGTGTATTAAGGTATTAAAATGTTAGTGGCATGATAGTTGTAAAATAGGAAATACAAGTGAAAGTATGCACAAATATCACACTGTGAACAGTGTTTTGAAGCTTCTGTACAAATATTCAAACTCTAAATATTATGTATTTTGGGAAAGTGTTTATATATCAAGTTAGATTTCATTTGACACTGGTTTGAGTCAATTTAAAATTTTCTTTGATAAGTTATGAATTTTTAAAGAATGTGTGACGAAACTGCTAGATTTTTCACTTTCATAGGCTAAAATGTACTTTTCGAGTCAAGTTTGGATTTCATAAAAAATATGATAAGATACTAAATGAGGTTAGCTATCTCTATGGATTTCCCATGATTTTTACATGAGTACAAATAGTTTTACCAAAATTATTTTTGACACTCCGCACATACTGTGAACTTCTGGAAAGTAGAGTCATATTTTGTAAATAAATCTAGAACTCATATTTTACTAAACCAAATGACATGAAACAAATTTTATATGTGATTTACACTTCGAAAGGTACCTATTGTGTAAATTTCATGATGAATTGATATGTTTTAGTATATTTTATAAATAGTTAAAGTTAGGGGATGAACATCCGAAGGAGCAAACTGCTCATCTTCGGATGTGATTTCCTCAAACTGTTTTTCTCGGTTTAGCTTAGGAACATACTATTTTCTTGTTTTAGCTTAAGACATTCAAGTGTTATGTGAATACATGTGTTTAAGTGAATGTTGTTGATAGACGAGCAAAATCGTCATTTGGGCGATCAGGATTAGCTCAAAATACCCACGGTTAAGACGAAGTTAAGTCAAGATTAAATAAGGTATCTGGCGAGCAGAACCTGTACGCTGAACAAGATTAACCAGACGAGCAAATTTAGCTTGAAGACCATGTGGATCCAGGTGAGGTCCTAACGAGCATAATCAGCACCTCGTCGAACAGATCTAGCTACAATATCAAGACTGCAATTTATCAAGACCAAAGACCATCAGAATCAAACTAAAGACCCCATGAGGACAAGTCCAACAGGACGAGCAGCTCCTGACTGCGAGCAAGTCCAGCATAGAAGGATAGACTTTAGTTTAGATAAGGTCAAAATAGTCAAAGCCCAAGTGTCACACATGTACACTAGGGAGGTCAAAGGTCATGCACACCTCCTGCTAGGCAGGTTTCTATAAATACTTAGATTTTTTCAGCTAATAAAATAAGCACAAATTCATATACACGTCCAAACTTCGATTATATACCTAAAGCAGCTCGATTCTCTTATATACGTAATCAGTACACGTGTTAATTCTACCTCAATCCAAATTTTTGTATTCACTAATTACGTTAGTGATCAATCACACGTAATTATTTGGTGATCTAATTAACGATTAAAAATAGCCACTAATCCTTGTGATTAGAATCGATCAACAACAAATGCTATGTTAGTTTTAGGGTAAGGACTATATGTTTCTATGTGCGTCCTTAAAAGAGAAAAAGAATAAAGGAAAAACCTTATGAAACCCTAAAAATACTTAAGTATACTAAACATGCCTAAATTAGGATTCATGTTCTTGAATCCGCACCGAGGTACCAACGTTGAATCTCGAGACGAACTTGCTAGGAAAATTCGAGCTAGAGGTTTTATGGAGAAATTATATTTCTTGAGTGTTTTCGGAATTCCCATAGGACACATATTTATAGGGATTAACTTGGCTTAATTACTAAGCAAGATATCCGGCCTAGCCCGTAAATATAATCTCTATGGATTATATTTCTCTAGATATGTTCCTACGAATAATATCTTTACCGTATATATTATTCTTGTATAATTCCTACGAATAATATCTTTACCGTATATATTATTCTTGTATAATAATATTCTAAATATTATTATTGGGATTTCATATTTAATTAAATAATAATAATAATTAACTCCAAATATAATTATTATTATATTCTCCATAAATTAAATATTATATATAATATAATACTTAATCAACCAACTATAATTGGTGAACTGCCATTGCTTATTATGTGACCCATAAGCCCTGTATATCGAGTAATTAGTCAAACTAACAGTCTTAATTGAACCCTAGATAATAAATCAGACATTCTCAATATGTGAGGTACGTTGCGAGGAAATCTGCAACTAACTGTAATACTGTAGGCTATTGTAATATCTTTCTTTCATTTGCGAATACTCGATTAAGCCTTGAACATGATGAAGTGTCTATTCAATAAACTTAATCATATTATCTCAAATCACTAATTGATCATCCGTGTCGCACTTGGCTACAAAGTCCAAGTCAACGTGCACTGGCTGATGTCTTAGATCCAACTACGATGAGAAGACGGGTATTCTCTCTTAGATCCACATTGTGGAATGAATCCTATTCTTAGCTCAACTACCACGCACTTCGCGATAAACCCAATCTATGTCATATCTACCCTTGGAGGGTGCAAGCGCCAGTCATGGTCAAAGTTCATCACTCCGCACATGTCGTGCATATTGACCTCAAGTTAGAGGAGTATCACATCGCTCCCACTAACTGAGACAACTGTAGACACATTATGTGGAATTATATAAAACAGTTTCTCGGATGGGTATACAAATACCCTCTAAGGTATTTGTGCATCCATTATGAGATACCTAGTATCTCGTAGTAAGTGAGATCTTATTACACTCTCTCATAGAGTATAATGCAGATAACACACCAATCTCCATTGCATCATCAATATCCAATTCTTGATGATCTGGGCTATTTGAGAATCATACTTAAGTCATCTGAGTTCTCACTCACTCAATGACAATATCGATTCAAGGGAAATAGATATGAATAATGCAAACAATCAAACATAATATTCAGATAAGTGTAAAGCCATACATTTAATATTAACTCAATAAATAATATTAAACCATAAACTGATTATCATCTTAGTATTATATCCTTACAAAGGATTGTCTCTAGGACACTAACACTAACAATCTCTCCAACGGATAGTTTTTCAAATCATCAATAAATACAGAAGACCTTGGCCCAAACAAGGTTACAGGAAATTTTGAAGCCACGAAATTACTCAAGACTCGCAAGCATTCAAAGAAGCACTCGAACCCTCACAAATTTCCCAAGTGTTTCTTACAGTCTAGAGTCATTCTGTATTCCAAAGAACTTTAACTTTCATATCCTAAACTTAGAGTGATAATCCAACCCTTAACATAGCTTTGCCTTATAAGGATTATCACAACTTAGTTGGAATCCAAACCAAAACCAAAACCAAAACCCTAAGCTGAGTCAGTGTTAGGTTTGTTGGTAGAGGTTGATAGTGGTTAAGGAATGAGGGTTAGAAATCGTGAGTTCTAGGGATCAGTGTGACTGATCATTGTGCACCTTGGTACGTTAAAAACAAGCTAATCCTTAAGGTATTCTCTTATTCAATCAGGACCGTGGACATAGGAGCTTGAGTCTCTGAACCATGTTAAACTGCTCTGAGTCTTTACTGTTTTGATTTTTGCTTAATTGTTTATCATTCATTCATTGTATATTTGTCAGTGTTGAATCAATCAACCTGACTTAGTAAACTCAGTGCACTACCCTTTAACCACGACTTCATAAGTTAAAGAAAAATTCAGTTTTCAGAAATCACTAAACAAGTCTAAAATCTCCAGGGCTCACACATTCCACACACAGGTATAAATAGATAGTTAGCCAACTGACTTGCTAATACTAATAGTTTCAGAGGAGAAACTGTTGGTGGTCACTGAACAGATCTAAGTTGCATATTTTCTGAAAACTTGCATCATGACTTCAAGGAGGCTCGAAGCTTCTTTGCCTGAATTATTAGTCTCTAACTTTGTCTATTGGAGATTCAGGTTGCTTGCACATTTGAAGGCTATCCATGACAAGATGCACTTGGTCATCAAGAAGAACCCTATTAAGATCACCATTCCCAATGTTTGATGTCTTGGATATGATGATCTGCCCATAGGAGAGCCAGTTCCAAAGCCCAGACACGAGCTCAGTGCTGACCAGATCAGGATGATTGGACTGGACAATGTGGCGAGGAATATCATCCTTCATACAGTGTTGTTTGAAGAGTTAGTGAGGTTGATGAACTTCACAACTTCCAAGGAGGTATGGGATAAGCTGAACCAGATGTGCGAGGGATCTTAGAAGATCAAGGAGAACAAGAGAAATATTGCCATTCAGAAATTTGAAAGCTTCGAGATGCTGCCCGAGGAAACAATAGATCAGATGGAGTCAAGGTTCGTCAAGATGATGAATGAGTTAGCACTCTTAGGGAAAGATGCTCCTAAGAGAGAGGTTGCTTCAAAGATCCTGGACTCTCTCCATAAGAGATGGGACAATAGTGTCATGTTGAAGAACACTCAGGATATGAGCAACATTACTTCAGCCCTACTTTTCTTTGAACTTAAAGCTCTTGAAAATTCGACCTGAATAAAAGGAAGAAGAAAGTAGTGGTTGAAGAGGAGGAGAAAGCCCCAGAGAAGAATGTGGCTTTCAAAGCCAAGTCAGAACCCGTTGAATCACCATCAAAGTCACTGATGGAGATGAGTAAAGAAGAGCTCGCTGAGGAATATAGTATGATTGCCAGAAGATTTGAGAAACTGAATTCAAGATTTGGTCGTTATAAAAAGTATTATCAGGACACAAGAGATAGAAAATCTGAGGGAAACAATAATAGTTCCAAAAGGTATGGAGATCGGAGGAACTCTGACCAGAGATGCGATCGAGGTGATGAAAGGAGGTACTCAGACCCGAAACCTGATCGTGAGGAGTTGGACCAGAGACGTGCTCGTGACAACAAGTACCCTAGTAGACCCGAGGGTTCATCAAGGCGGAGGGAATCTGACTCAAAGAGGAACCTTGAGACAAGAAGAGAAAGAGCAGAAGAACCAACCAAGTGCTACAACTGCAACAAGACTGGACATTATCAGTACAACTTTCGAGAGCTCAGTGCTAGGGAAAGGGAGGACAGGAGGACTAAGAGAGACCAGAGATATGCGGATATGAGAGCTATGCTCGCTGAAGATGCATCAGACTCGGATGGTCCTAAGCAAAGGTCAATTGATCTCTTTTGTGACAGTGAATACGATGATCTCTGCCTCATGGCTGGGGAAGAACCTGAGGTAAATTCTAACTCTGAGTGTGCTTCTTTCACTGGTCAAAATCCTGAGCCCAGCTCAGAGTCAACTAGAGAAACTAATGTCTTCTTGGCTAAGGAGAACGAGAAATTGAGTACTGAGGTTCAAACAGTGACTGACCAGTTAACTCAGTCAGATCTGAAGGAAACCTCTCAAATGGTCAGGCTTGCTCAAGAGCTTGACATGGTCAATGTTAAGCGCCTTCCAAGAGAGAAGCTTCTTAAAGAACTGGATGAAGATCAGTTAGCCAAGATGAATGAACTAAAGGAACTCAAGAGTAAGTTGATGACTTTTTGCCAGACATGAAATCCTAAAAAAGAGTGAGTACACTCTCAAGAAAAAAGTAGCAGCAATGAATAAATCCTCAGTGGCTGTGGAGGAAATAAATAGCTGCCAGAAACTTGGGAATGAAAGATCTGGAATTGGCTTTGATTCCAGGGTTGCCCCCAAGGTTGTGAAGCCAAAACCTAAGGGAAAGGCTAAGCAACCTAAACAGGCCCCTTAGAGCTCAGGTCAGGGAACTTCTCAACGCAAGCAGAGGGGGACTCAGGCCAAGAGATCTCAGACTGCTCAACAGAGGTATTATCATGCTTGGCAATACCATCAGGGACGGCCAAATATGATAGCACCTCCATGGTTTTGGCAACCTGATGCCTATAACAGTTTTCTAGTCCCTAACTTGCCTAGGGGAAATAGAAAACAGGGCCCTAGTCAGGGACAAGCCCCAAGGCCTGCTGCACCTAGGCCTAGGAGAAACAGGAGGCCTGTCCCAAGGTCAAACACTGAGGCTCATGTGCCTCCTAAGCCTGACACTCATACACCATCTTCCTCTAAGGCAAAGAAGAAGACAGTTGTGTATGTTGATGTGAATGGGAGACAAATCTACTCCTCTGAGGCAATCAGGATGGTTAAGCATATTTGGGTCCTGCAGGGTACAACTAACACCATAGGACCCAACACCCAATGGGTACCTGCAACCTGATTTCATTGTAGGCAGCTGTAGGCTACAAGAAGAGGAAGGATGACTCACTAAGAGTTGTTTGGTACCTAGACAGTGGATGCTCAAGGCATATGACAGGATCAAAGAGTCACCTTCAGGATTTCACTGCCAAAGATGGCCCACATGTAACTTTTGGTGATAACTCTAAAGGTTTAACTAAAGGTTTTGGTACTCGTGTGATAGGTATAATCAGGGTGGAAAATATGTCCTATGTTGAAGGACTGAAGCACAACCTGTTGTCAGTGAGCCAGTTTTGTGACAAAGGGTTCAGTGTTGAGTTCTCATCGAATACTTGTTTAGTCAAGAAAAAATCAACACTTCAAGTGCTTCTTACAGGTATTAGGAAAGGTAACATTTATTTAGTTAACTGGAGCAGCACTATTCCTGATACTTGTTTTGTTGCTAAAAGCTCTATTGAGCTCAGTTGGTTATGACATAAAAGATTAAACCATCTGAACTTCAAGATTCTTAATAAAATTTCTAGACTTTCACTTGTTGAAGGTTTACCTAATGAAGTTTTTAGCAAGGATCACGTGTGCAAGGCTTGTCAGGAAGGAAAACAGGTCAGAGCTACATTCAAAGAGAAAGCTGCCTTCTCCACTGACAGAGTTCTTCAGCTCTTGCACATGGATCTGTTTGGCCCTGTAACACTTGTGTGTATGAATGGTAAGAAATACACCCTTGTGGTTATTGATGATTATTCTAGATATATGACTTGAACCGAACTTTACTAGCTATACTAGTAGTTACCCCACAAGAGTATGGGATCCCTGTAGTATTGGCAAGTATAGGGACAGTGTAGTATCGAACCCAAGGGAAGGTATGTATGTGAATAGAGACCTGATGATCTACGTGTCGTAGGTAATATGAGTGTGTGTTCGGTTTCAAGAATTATATTAATCTACTCTAAAGTCTACTTCTATCAATGAAAATAATAAAATCAAACAAATAACTAAGTGTTAAATCAAATATGGGATGGTGATGCTCAGGATAGGAATCCCTACATATACTAACGGAGTTAGTACGATATTTAAAATAACCGTGATGTGCAAGAAATAACCTAAGTATAAGATTGCCAGATGAAAAGCTCAAGAATTAAACCCTAATATTTTATCCTATAAATCGACTTCACTAATCCACTAAACAAGTTAATAGATCGTACTTAATTAAAGAGACCCTAATTTAACTAAGGTGATGCGGTCGTCCTCCCTAGATAAACCGGTAGATGAATTAACCCCTTCTAAACCCTCTCGTTAAGCCTACTAGTTTTTAAAGAGTGATAAGGTCGTCCTCTCTCTAACACTTTTCGTACGAAATTCAAAGGTAAATTTGGAATTTATTTTAACCGTTCATTAATTAAGAGAATTAAAACTAAACATCACATGTTACCCTAATTATATACCAACGTCCTACTTCTACGAGTTCATCCTACCCCAAGCATACAAGGATTTTAGCCAAGCATGGTTTTAACGATAATGAAAGTAAATAAGCAATCAACGAACATATGCATGATGAATTGAATTGAAAAACTAAATAACATAAACTAGGGTTTAAGGAAGAATTAAAATATAAAGTAATATCGAATTAAAACAAAAATAGAAGTCTCAAGTGTCAAGTATCAAAGAACGAATAATCAAATTAACAAAATCCAACTCTAACTATCAAATCGTAACGTAAAAACCTCGATCAAAAGTAAAATATGCTTCCTCGAACTCTTGGTGCTCTGTTCTCTCTAAAATCTATCTCTATGCGTGAAGTGGTGGTCAAAATTGTGCTCGAAACGGGTATATATAGGCCATGGGTCATTTCAGAAGTTAACGGGCCAAAAACGGATATATCTTGCAAAAACTCGAGTTGAAAAAGGGAAGGGCGCTCGAGCACTTTCGCTCGAGGGGGGCCCCTCGAGCTAAACAACTCGAGTGATATGGCCGCTCGAGGGGTGGCCCTCGAGCCCTCCCAGCTCGAGTGGTTTCCTTCTTCTTCAAACTGATACTTTCTTCTCTCGCACTAATACCATTCGTATTTCTTTCATATCTTCTCATCCGGGTATCCGTTTGAGTCGATTCAAAGTCCTACGAATTCCATTTTTTGCCCCTATCTATCTATGAGCATCAAAGAGGAAAATTCATTAGTTCATGAAAATAATACTCAATTGACTCTAAATACTCAACGGAATCAATCAAAACACAGGCAATTCGACGTCTAAAATCTAATAATTTCACGCCTAATCAACCCCCCCAAACTTACCACGTTGCTTGTCCTCAAGCAACGAAATAATAAGTCAAGTAAAATTGTTATGAATGAATCAAGAATCAAATCATGCAAGTAACCGATCTCAAGTTTCAAAGATCGTTCACACGTATACAAAACTCACCCCCTTCATCATACCTATGCAATAATAGCAGGAACCACCAAAATCAAACATGGATGTGCACTCAACGATGTGTTTCACTCTCTCACAAGTGTATACCAGTATTAAGGGACTCGCTCAATCAGTCAATCACACATATCAGCAGCCATAGGCTTGTAAGCACTCTCAACTTCGACCATACTCTAGAAATCAATGTCGAATCAATAAGGACTTTCTCAAGGTTGTAATGTAGGCTCTTTGGACAGGTAGGGTAACTATATGGGGTAAGTGACTCAAGTGAATGGAGAATGGAAAATCAAATTTCAATACTTTAAGATGTGGAACGAAAATACTTCAAACATCTTCATGCAATACACTTTTCAATTCCTCTACTTTCAACACTTCAATTTTTCTTTTCTCTAACTCATTTCACTTTTTCAATCACCACACTTTTCTTTTTCACACATACATTTGAGCTCATTTTTTTTCTTTTGCTCATTCTCAAAATTTTGGTCTTCCCCTCAACTCAAAACTTCATCACACCCTTCTTTTATCACAACTCAACCATTATAATTCCCTTTCTCAACTCAACTCAATCCCTCCTCATTCACACTATTCCTATTCTCCACTCAAATTGGGACAAAAAGAGTTTAAGGATTTGAATTAGTTTAAATGTGCTATCAAATTAAAAGGCTCAGGCTCAAAAGGGCTCACAAGGGATACGTGCCATTGGTATGCTTATTTTGGCTGAGTGGCTCAATCAAATCAAAAATAGCCTAAGATCACATTCAACATATCAAACTAGACACAATCTAGAAGCTAGAGCACACACAAGTTCTAGCATCCTCTACGGTGACGATCCACTCACAAATGAAGAGATCAATTCATGCATCTTAATCACAAAAGGCTCAAATCTCACGGCTTTCACATCCATGCTAGTCCTAGTGAATTCTCACTCTCATCACACAAGTACTCACAAAGACAATTCGTAAGCATACGTGTTTGCTCTCAAATCAACTCTAACTCCTACACTCACACAATAGACTCTCTAACTCAACTTCACAACTCACCAACTCATACTCACACTCAAAGATAGCAATATCAGCTCAAGGAGCATCTCAAGGCTCAATATATAATCCAACTCAACTTAAAGAGAGGGTGTGCATCTGTGCATATGTCATAAAACACATAAATACTCCACCCCCCAAACTTCGACCTTGTGAAGAGGTCTAAGTTTGGGGTTGTAGGTTACCTCATCCAAATAATTCAGTTTCTCTCAACAACGTAACACACTCCCTTGTCTCGAGTTGGTCCATTCAAGCAACTCACTCAAATACGAGGTTAAAACATACGACTCAAAATAACACCCTAATAACATAATACACTCAAAAGCAAATAAAAGTGGGTTGCCTCCCACTCAACGCTATTTTTAAGGTCCTAATGCCGGACCGAGCTCAAAGGAGCTTATGGGACATGATACTCAAAATTACCTCTCTTACTCTCATAAGAGTGGTGGTTGAATTCCTTTCCTTGATGCCCCTTCATCATGAGTTCCTTTGTTTCCTTCTCATCCTCAAGTGGTGGGGGTCTCAACTTCTTCTCACCTTTATCTGGAGGAGTCTTACTAAGCAATTTCTTGAGTTTGAACTTTTTCTTCTCAACTCCTCCTTTCTCTTCTCCTTTGGCAACATCTACCCTTTTCAATTCTTCATCCTTCAACTTCTTCCCTATATCCCTATCAAAATAATCAAGATCATAATGCTCATGGGTTAAATCATCAAGTGAGGGACTATCAAAATCATGACTATAAGAAAGGTGAGGGATCGGAGGTGTGTCTTTGATTAGGCGTGAAATTGTCATGATTCGTCGTTGGAAACACCGTAATTATGGTCGATTTTGTTGAGTATTTAGAGTCAATTGAGCATTATTTCTACACATTTATGAATTTGTCTCTTTAATGCTCATAGGTGAATCGAGGGTGAAAAATGGAGTTCGTAGGACTTTGAATCAACTCAAACGAATGCCCGGATGAGAAGATATCGAAGAAATACGATTGGTATTAGTGCGGAAGAAGAAAAGTATTAGTTGGAGCAATTTTGGAGTCACTCGAGTGGATTAACTCGAGCACGTTGCTCGAGCGCCTAAAACTTATAGAAGAATTCTTTCATTCGAGCAGCTCGAGTGCCACCGCTCGAGCTTGTTGCTCGAGCGCCCCACAACATGTAGAAGAATTCGAGCGTTCGACCAGCTCGAGCGGGACCGCTCGAGCACTTGCACCATTCGACCTACATAGCTCGAGCGCCACCGCTCGAGCGTGCTTGCTCGAGCGCTTCGCGTTTTTTGCTTCCGAGTTCATTTTTTGGCCCATGAGTTCCCGATTCGGCCCGACGCTTATATATACTCATTCTAAACTCATTTTTGAAAAAGATCACAGACCACGACATACACCACTTGAGAGGAGAGTACTTTTAGAGTAAGTTTTTGGAGAAGAAGAGACGAGTAAGCTTAGATTTACGTTTTCGAGGTTTTCTTTACGAATTCATAGTACGATTTTGCTTTTTAGTTTCGTTTCTTTAGACTTTTGTTCTTGAATACTTTGAAACTTCATTTTATTAATTTAATTTAAGTTCTTAGAATTGATTTCTTGAAACCCTAGTTTATGTTTGATAATTTATTCGCGATAATCATTATGTTCATGTTCGTTACTTTTTCAATTATTTTCGTTTCCGTAAAATCCATGTCTAGCTAAAACCCTTGCATGCTTGGGGTAGGATGAACTCGTAGAAGTAGGTCGTGGGTATGTAATTAGGGTAATTCGTGACGCTTAGTTTTAATTCTCTTAATTAATGAATTCTTAAAATCAATCTTGACTTTACCTTTGAATTTAGTTCGAAAAGTGTTCGAGAGTGGACGACCTTATCACTCTTTAACAACGAGTAGACTTAATGAGAGGGTTTAGAAAGTGTTAATTAATCTACCGGTTTATCTAAGGAGGACGACCACATCACCTTAGTTTAAATTAGGGTCTCGTTAATTAAGCACAATCTATTAACTCGTTGGTGGATTAGTGAAGTCGATTGCTAGGATACAGTATTAGAGTTTTAATTCTTGAGCTTTCATCTTACAATCTTTAACTTAGATTATTTCTTGTGCATCACGGTTATCTTGATTATGTACCTGCTCTGTGAGTATACGTAGGAATTTCTATCCTGAGCATCACCATCACTTATTTGAAAACACACCTTAGTTAATTCGTTTAATTCATTCTTTAGTTTAATTAGTTTACTTTAGTTTAGAATTAATTCTTTGAAAAATCCAAAAACATACATTTATATTAGCTACGATGCGTAGATCTTCAGGGATCTGTTCGCATACACTCCGTCCCTTGGGTTCGATAATACTTGGTTGCTATACTTACCCATACTACAGTGAACCCGTACGCTTGTGGGGAAACTACTAGTAGAAAGTAAGTATTTTCTGGTTTAAGTCAATGGTGCCGTTGCCGGGGATAGCATTGTATGTCTTTTGAATAGGACTTGTAGATAGCTTAGTAGTTAGTAGTGAGTACTTTACTTTTCTGTTTTATTTCGTACGTGTTCGACAGTTGCATTTTTATTCTTTTGTTAGTGTTTCAGGTGTATGAAAACATCGCAAGGTGATACGAGCGAAGAGAGATTACAACTAGATCCTGAGACAATAGCAAGAAGAAACCGAGCCTTCTTAAGAAGGATGAACGTTGCCGGAGGAGATAACGAGAACGTGAACATGGATATTAGTAATGAGTTGGATGATGCTGCAAATGAGTTCAATCAGGTAGTGGACCGAGTTGACGGCACTGGAGGGAGTGGTAACCAGAATCAAGTTCTGTTAGGGGACAGCCAGAGCCAAAACCCGGGTACACAGAACATAAACAATCCAGCTCATAACCTTGTCCAACATCCTCAGAACAACCCTGCTTACCCACAGAACAACTTCCCACAACATAACTTACCTTACCCTTACTCATACCCACCATATCCATATCCACCATACCCGTACCCTCCACCTCCTGTTTACAACCAACCACCAGCTTATCAACCACCACCACCCCAACAAGTACCCGTACCACCTGCTAATCCTCAACACGTTCCTCAGAACGCAGATCAGAACATGGCTATTCGAGGAAGGTTCACGGCACAACCGCAGAGGTACTATGATGGAGTTGCATTGCCCCCTGTAGAGGCAAACAACTTCTCAATTTCCCCTGGAATTCTAAAGCTGCTTACCAAGAATCAATTCAAGTGGGAGGTTGGGAAGGAGAATCCTCATACTCATCTGAGGAGTTTTCTGATGATCGCATCCACTTTCCCACGGGGAGGTGTAACCACATGGGCCGAGCTCGAGCGTCTGTTCCTCGAGCAATTCTACCCTCCATCTAGAACCATTAAAGCAAGGATAGAGATTTCTTCTTTCCGCCAGAAGTCAGGAGAGGACTTACGTCAGGCGTGGGAGAGATACTCGAACATGTTGATTGAGTGCCCGCAGCACGGGTACAATGAGGGGGATATTATGGAATTCTTCTATAGTGGAGCCAGCAAGGCTGGTCAAGCCCATCTCGACGCATGTGCTAGCGGAGCATTCCTGAACCAAGGTATAGTGAGGTGTAGATAAATTGTCGATAATATTATCACGAATGCCGGGGCATGGAACGAGGATCCAGAATTTCAGAGAGCTTGTAAGTTGGAGGAGAATGAGGGTACGAGGAAGCTGTTGATGGCAATGATGGAGAAAATCAGTAACCTCGAGATGGGGCAGAATCTAGTTGGAGGGAATGTAGCAGTGAGTGAGAAAGTGGACCCACCCATGAGCCAGCAAGAAGAGGCCAAACTATCCACAAGGGGGCAATCAGTTTGGAAGGCCTTCTTATGGCCGACCTTTTGTACCTCCAGGTCCACAGCCGCCTCAAAATCAATGGAGGAACACACAAGGGTATCAAGGAGGCCAGCAGTCTCCTAAAAAAACATGGAGGAAGAAAGAGAATTTTTCATATGCTAATCCGAAGGCCGGTATTATAGTCCCTCCAGGTGTTGATCCAGGTTCTAAACCTCTGGGTGGAGAATACGGTGCCTCAACTGAGGAGATGTTGAGAGCTATCCTTCAGAAGGTGGAGGAAGGTAGCAAGAGATTATCCTCATTGGAGTACGATGTGAAGGAGTTGTATAAGAAAGACGATCAGCATGATCAAGAACTCCAAAAGAGAGACATAGAATGGAATAGAGCTCAACAAGAGAACAACCGCAGGTTCACTTCTATTGAGTATCAAATTAGTCAAATTGCAAAGTCTCAAACGAGAGAATCGGGCAAGTATCCTTCAATGCCCGAGGGCAACCCAAAGGAATATTGCAAGGCTATTGAGTTGAGAAGTGGGACCAAATATGATGGTCCTGAGATGCCTGCTGATTCAGAGACGCCCCAAGGAGAGGTTGATATAGAAGAAAAAGAGCCTGAGGCAGATAGAGATGAGATTGAAGAGATGGGAGTTGAAAAATGGGTTGAGGGTGAAGGCATTCAGAAGAGTAAAGATATGGATGAGTCCAATGAGAGCAAAGAGCCTGAAGAGAAAGGCATTGAGGAGATTGAGAAAGTCCCAAAGTGGAAGAAGGCAAAGGAAGCAAGGAAGAATGTAAAAGAGACTAAGAAAGATGAATGGGGGGTACCCAAATCTGTGATACCTGTCCCATATCCACAGCGGTTCATGAAAAAGAAATTAGATGAAAAGTTTGCTAAACTCCTTGATGTTTTTAAAAAGTTACATATTAACATTCCTTTTTATGATGCTATGGAACAGATGCCTAACTATGCCAAGTTCCTGAAAGACTTGATCGAGAAGAGACGGAGAGTAGATGGACCCGAGCTAGTGCACTTGAACCACAAGGTGAGTGCTATAGTGCACAAGGCGCTTCCGCCCAAGTTGAAGGATCCCGGGAGCTTCACCATTCTATGTGACATTGGGAACGGGATCAAGAAATGAGCTTTGTGTGATCTCGGGGCGAACATTAATTTGATGCCTCTGTCATTGTTCAAGAAGTTAGAGGGGGGTGAACTTCAACCCACAATGATGATGCTCCAGCTTGCTAATAGGTCTATCAAGAGACCTCAAGGAGTAGTGGAGGATGTTCTAGTGACGGTGGAAAATCACGTTTTTCCCTCCGACTTCGTGGTACTCGATATGGAGGAGGACGAGCATGTACCGCTGATTTTATGGAGGCCATTTCTAGCTACAGCAGGGATGGTACTTGACGTAGCTAATGGGAAGATTACAGTCAAGGTTGATGATCAAGAAGTGAAGATAGCTATTTATGAAGCTATGAAATACCCCATGGGAGATGAGAGCTGCCACTTCATTGACATCACAGACACTTGTGTTGAAGACACACTTCTAGACCCTTGCTCTTTCTATGTTCATCAGTTTGATTATCCTATTCTTGACAATCTCTCTTATGATTCTTATGATCTTGATTATTTTGACAGCTTGAAATACAACGAAGATGTCAAGTTCTTGGAGATGAAAAAAGTAGAGGATGAGGACAACTTGGAAGCCGAGGAGTCAACTTTCGAGAAGATGTTCGATAAGGCGCCACTATTGGAGGCTAAAAAGGAGCTGAAACCACTTCCCGATCACCTCAAGTACGTTTACTTTGATGAAACCGACAAGTATCCGGTAATTGTATCTGCCCTTTTATCTGATGATCAGCTTGAGAGACTTTTAGTAGTGCTTTGTAAGCACAAATCTGCTATAGGATGGTCGATCACGGATATTATGGAAATTAGCCCTTCCATTTGCATACATAGGATTAGATTAGAAGAGGGTAAAAAACCGGTAGTGCAAAACCAACATAGAGTTAATCCGGTAATTCAATAGGTAATACATAAGGAGGTCTTGAAGTTGTTAGATAGCAACATGATTTTTGTGATTTCTGATAGTCCATGGGTGAGTCCGTTACACGTAGTTGCTAAGAAGGGGGGTACCACGGTGATTAAGACTGAGTGTAATGAATTGGTAGCCACTAGATTAGTGACGGAATGACGTGTGTGTATTGATTATAGGGAGTTGAACAAGGCAACGTGTAAGGATCACTTTCCTCTACCGTACCTTGATCAGATGATTGATAGATTAGGTGGTTTTGAGTACTACTGTTTCTTAGATGGGTATTCGAGGTATAATCAGATCATGATAGCCCCCGGGGATCAAGAGAAAACCACATTCACCTGCTACTATGGGACTTTTGCTTTTAGGAGGATGTCGTTTGGGTTGTGTAATGCACCCGCCACCTTTCAAAGGTGTATGATGGCTATTTTTCATGGTTTGATTGAGAAGATTATGGAGGTTTTCATGGACGACTTCTCCGTCTATGGGGAGTCGTTTGATAAATATCTAATCAATCTTGAATTTGTGTTGAGCAGGTGTGAAGAGACGGACTTGGTGCTAAATTGGGAGAAGTGTCACTTCATGGTGAGAGAGGGACATCATATGTCCTCGAAAGGTATCCAAGTTGACAAGGCAAAAGTGATTGCTATTGAGAAACTTCCACCACCGTCGACCGAGAAGGGGATTCGGTCATTTTTAGGACATGCGGGGTTCTATAGATGTTTCATCAAAGACTTTTCACAAATTGCTAAACCCCTTTCGCGACTTCTTGAAAAAGAAGTCGCCTTTGAGTTTACTAATGAGTGTTTAGTGACTTTTAACAGGTTGAAAGAAGCATTGGTGAATGCCCTGATACTTGTGACCCCGGATTGGTCTAGCCCGTTCGTGCTGATGTTTGATGTTAGTGACTTTGCGATGGGGGTTGCTTTGGGGCCGATTTGTGAGAAGTGTTTTCATACTATGCCTCGTAGATGCTGAATTCTGCTCAAGTGAATTACACTACGATAGAAAAGGAGCTGTTAGCGATCGTGTATACTTTTGATAAATTTCGACCCTACCTAGTAGGGACGAAAACAATCGTATATACGGACGACACATCGATTCGGTACCTTATGAGTAAGAAGGATGCAAAGTCCCATCTCATTCGTTGGATCTTGTTACTTTAGGAGTTCGATGTCGAGATTTGAGATAAGAAGGGATGTGAGAATGTGATAGCCGATCACCTTTCGAGATTGGAGCTTACAAAGGAAAATATCGTGGAAGATCGAGAGGTGAACGATGAATATCCTGATGAGAAGCTCTTTGGCTTAGGAGACATTTCGGTATATCGAGCCGAAGGGAAGGCGCCATGGTTTGCAGACTATGCTAATTATTTAGCAAGTGGAGAGTTACCTGCTGAGAAAGACTCAGTGCATCGGAAGTCATTTTTGAAGAAAGTGCGGGAATTTATTTGGGACGATCCCTACTTGTTCAAAAGAGGGATTGATCATGTGTTGAGAAGGTGTGTGCCAGAGGAGGAGTGGAGTAATATCATTAGGCATTATCACGCCTTGCCATGTGGAGGACATTTGGGTGGAGAGAAGACCAGAAGGAAGGTGCTTCAATCTGGTTTTTATTGGCCAACTCTTTTGAGAGATTGCATGGAATGGGTCAAGAGGTGTGAAAAGTGCCAACGATTTGGCTCCATTACTAAGAGGGACGAGATGTCGCTGCACGTGTTCATGGAAGTCGAGGTTTTTGACGTATGAGGGATTGATTTCATGGGTCCATTTCCTCCTAGGAATGGATTCTTGTACATTCTCGTGTGCATCGATCACATCTCGAAGTGGATTGAAGTTGTCCCTACAAGAGTGAATGATTCCCGAGTTGTGATTGAGTTCTTGAGGAAGAACATTTTTGTGAGATACGGAGTACCAAGAGCTTTGATTAGTGATAGGGGAAGTCACTTCGTGAACAAATGGATGGAAAAGTTGTTGTCAAAATATGAGGTAAGTCATCGAGTCTCTACTGCTTATCATCCTCAATCTAAAGGTCTTGCAGAGGTATCGAATCGTCAAATCATGGAGATCCTTGAAAAGACGGTGAACATTAGTAGGAAGGATTGGGCAATGAAGCTTGATGATGCACTTTGGGCATATAGGACAACTTTCAAAACGCCTCTTAGTATGTCTCCGTACCAATTGGTTTTTGGAAAGGCATGTCATTTGCCCGTGGAGTTGGAGCACAAGGCATATTGGGCAATCAAGAAGCTGAATTTTGATAGTGACTTGGTTGGTGAGAAGAGATTACTCCAATTACATGAGTTGGAGGAGTTTCGAGATAGTGCCTATGAGAATGCCCGAATTTTCAAGGAGAAGACCAAGAAGTGGCATGATGCACGTTTGAGGAAAAAAGAGTTCAAGGTGGGTGATCAAGTCCTCGTATTCAATTCGAGGATGAAGTTGTTTGGTGGAAAGCTCAAGTCCAAGTGGAATGGGCCGTATATTATGAGGGAAGTGCATAAGAGTGGATTCCTTGAAGTCGAGAAGGAAGATGGACATAGATTCATGGTGAATGGGCATCGAGTAAAGAAATTCTTCAACTTCTCTTATGAGAATAAGGGAGGTATTTTAAATTCTAAAGTCCCGTGAGCTCCTTCGAGCTTGGTCTGGCTTTAGGACCTTAAAACTAGTGCTAAATGGGAGGCAACCCATTTTTACTTGCTTTTATGTGTTTTGTTTATTTTGTTGTTTGGTGAATCGTAAGTGTTAACCTCGTGTGTGAGAATTTTTTTTGTGTAGGCTTGTTCGTGGTGCTTAATTCGAGCAAGTGAGCTTAAGGAAAGCAATTCATGAAGTTGGAGATAATTCGAGTAGTAAAGCATTCGATTGATGGCGTTAGAGGTAAACCAAACCCCAAACGTAGACCTCTTTGCGAAGTCGAAGTTTGGGGGGGTGATGTTTCTTATCGTTCGTTACTTTGCATTGATAGTTATTTAAGTTCATAAGAATTTAGTATACTTACTCGTACGTACTCATTCTTTTCAAACTTTATTATTGCATAGCAAGAACAAAGTTTGGGGGGTGTGTATTCGTACTTTGAGTTTGTACACGAAATTCTAATGAAAAATTGGTCAAATTTTTCAAAAATATCGATGCATGAGGGTAGTTGGATCGAATTAAGTGAGAGTGTTTAAGTTCGACCTGAATTGGATTGGTGATTTGCACGTTTGGAAGAGACCCCAACTCCTCGGTCGAATGAGCGACCTGGCTTAAATCGAGGAGTTCTCAGGTTAGTTCATGTTTTGGATGAGTTTTATGATTGTTCGAGTTTGGTTCGTATGCAAATTTTGGGGTTTAGACGTCGAAAATTCATGTTGAAAGGAGGAGCTGCTCGAGTGGCACCACTCGAGCGCCTCCGCTCAAGCTATTTGCTCGAATGCCCAAATTATGCAGAAGATTTTCGTCGCTCGAGCACTTGTGTCAATCGAGCTCTACGCTCGAGCGCGACCGCTCGAGCGGATCGCTGGTTTAGCCCGAATTCGAGCCCCTTCTATAAATACCCTCTTCCACACATTCTCACACACTCACACACACTCAAGGGGCGATTTGGGAAAAATTTCGGCTGGATTCTCACGATTCTCACGATTTCTCAACATTTTGATCGATTTCTTCACACAATCTTCTTTAAATCTTCAAGCAAGGTACACGATTTCTATCTTTTGTCATTCAATTCGTAGTTTAAGGTTGAATTAGGCATGCATTGAGCATATGAACTAGGGTTCATGAGTTGTTCGAAATTTTTGGGAATTTTTGCAAAAATTTGTTGATTCTTGATTCCTTGTTGATGAATGTTGATAATATGCTATGGGTTTACTTGTTTTACTTTCAATTTTGGAATTGCATGAGTAGAATGGGTGAATTTCTAGAGTGAGAAAGTAGGAATTTGAGAAAAGGAAATGGGTTTTGCATGTTGAGAAGAAATTCTTGTGAATTGAGATTGAATGGAACATGAATAGGAATGAATTGAGTCTTGAGCATGTAAATTACATAATTTGGGTAATATTACTTCATGATAGACTTAAATGTGGGCATTAGTGAGTTGAGATAGATGAATTGTTTGTTAACTACTTGAGAACTTTGGAATGAAAGCATGAGATTTGGAATTGATTGAACTCAAGTTGAGATTGAATGTGCATGAATTGAAATTTACGCTACTTGAGACTTTTGGAATTGCTTTGAATTGTGTAGAGTGTCAAGGATGGAATTGAAATATTTTTTGTGTTTTGCTTAGGTACAATAGCTCCTAAGAAGAATGAGGACCGAGTCTTGAGTATTGCTGAATTGGAAGAAGTCACGAATGAGCTTAGGAGGAAGAGTCTGCTGCCCTCGAGATGGGATAATCTGAACTATGAGGGGATTTGGAGGTACATTGCTTACAGATGGAGCCTGATAACCGGGAAGATGGAGAAGACCCGGAGACCCGTGGTGAGTTTCATGAGAGACTTAGGGATTGAGGAGGAGATCAGAAGAATCTTCAGGAGGAATAATATGACGGAGTTCTTCGAGATGCTCCTGTACATGGAGACGAATGTAGATTTGGTGGAACAGTTCCTCGCCACAGTCGAGAAGATGAACGAAAACTCATTCAAGTTCAAGTACCGGAATGAGTGGCAGTATTGCGAGGTCGGAGCTGTCAACCTTGCATTTGGGCTTCCAGCCTTATCTAGGCCAAACCATGTGTCAAAGTCATACAAGGCGAGTTTGTTCTGGAAAGACATCACGGGCGGCATGGCCGGGGACTACAAAGGGCAGAATGCACGAGCATCGGCGATCAGAAATCCGGTGATTCGGTACTTAGAGCGGATCCTAGGAAACACCATATATGCCCGTTCTGAGACGAGAATTGTCACGAGTAAGCAACTTTATGGGATTTGGTGTCTCCTGTACACGAAGGATCACGACTTTGGAAGGGATTTCTTGGAGCACCACTACGAAGCTCCGTTCAAGCTTGGTACGAAGACCTCAAAAGTTCGAGGAGGAGGTTTAATTTCTGTATTCGTAAAGAGTCTTGGATTCGAGCCATGTTCGGGTCCTTGCCAAGGGATAGATTTAGGGTTCGAGTAGATGACCAACACCCTGATATTCGAGCATTGGATGGGAATTTATTGCATAAGATACAAGGACGATAGCCTATTTCCGCTGCCGAACGATAAGCTCATGACTTTGAAGGGAAAGAAGAAGCAGAACATGGGGATGAACGGAGAGCAGCACCTTGCTATAGGTGCTATGTTTACAGCTGATGTTGACAGCCGAGGACTCCGGGATGTTAGGCCCGTGAAGAGGAACCGGGGAGAAGACACAAGTGGTACCAGTTCGAGTGGAGCAGCCGATTTACAAGAAGAGGAGGAACAAGAATACGAAGAATGTCACGATGAGGAATGAGAAGCAGCGGATGAGGTCCCACAAGAGATGGAGGTGGAGTCACCCGGAATGTAGTCACCCGGGCAGTGGTACCCCACATACGATGATTGGACTCAGATGGGCAACCAAATTCAGACGCTCCAGATGGACGTGACCTACTTGCGTGAGACGCAAGATAGGTTGGACACGAGAACAGCCCGCATGGAGGATCAGTTCTCAGATATGCACCACTGGATGAAGTCGCTCTTCGTCTCTCATTTGGGAGCTGATCACCCGAACTACCGCCCACCACCGCCTCCTGATGCATGAAGAGTCATGGGATTCCTCCAGTTTCTATTTCCTTTTTCTTTTCTTTTCTTCGCTTATTGTTGCTTTTGAGTGTGAACTTTCTTGTTTGAGTGGTGTGAATTCATTATGGGATTGTATTGGAAGTATTTCAGACTGTTGGGTTATGATTTGAATTGATTTGATGATTGATTGATTTCACACTTATTTACTCGTATCACTTGCTTATTGATGATTCTTGAGTATGATTTGGTGAGAAGAGTTGAGTTGTGAGGTTGAGTTAGGAATTCTTTTGTGTGAGTGTTTGAGTTAGAGTTGATTCGAGAGAGAACTCGTATGCTTGCAAACTTTTCTTTTGAGTACTTGTGTGATGAGAGTGAGAATTCACTAGGACTAGCATGGATGTGAAAGCCATGAGATTAGAGCCTTTTGAGATTTTGATGCATAAATTGATCTCTTCGTTTGTGAGTGAGTCGTCACCTTAGAGGATGCTAGAACTTGTGTGTGCTCTCGCTTCTTGATTGTGTCTAGTTTGATATGCCGAATGTGATCTTAGGCCATCTTTGTTTTGATTGAGTCACTTAGCCTAAATTTTCCTTACCATTGACATTTGTCCCTTGTTAGCCCCGTCGAGCCTTAAGCCTATTTCATTTGCTAGCACATTTAAACACTATTCCAAGTTCCTAAGCCTTTTTGTCCCAATTTGAGTGGAGAATAGGAAAAGTGTGAATGTGAAGGGATTGATTTGAGTTGAAAAAGGAAAATGTGATTGCTTGAGTGATTATGAGAAGAAGGTGTGATGAAGTTTTGAGTTGTGGGAAAGAAAAAAAATGAGAATGAGCAAAAGAAAAATGAGCTCATATGTTTGTGAAAGAAAGAAAAAAGAAAGTGATTGAAAAAAAAAAGTGAAAAGAGTTAGAAAGAAAAAAAAATTGAAGTTTTGAGAGTATTGGAATTGAAAGTGTGTTGATTGAAATTGTTTGAAGTATTTTGTTCCTAATCTCGAAGTACCAAGGTTTGATTTTCTATTCTCCATTCACTTAAGTCACTTACCTATATTGCTATCCCACCTGTCCAAAGAGCCTACATTACAACCTTGAGAAAAGTCCTTTTTGATTCGGCATTGATTTCTAGAGTATGGTCGGAGTTGGGAGTGCTTACAAGCCTATGGCTGCCAATATGTGTGAATGATTGTTTGAGTGAGTCCCTTTATCATTGATATACACTTATGAGGGGGTGAAACACATCGTTGAGTGCACATCCATATTTGATCTTGGTGTTTCTTGTTGTTGTTGCATGAGTATGATGAAGGAAGGTGAGTGAGTATACGTGTGATTGATCTTTGAAACTCGAGTACATTTGCTTGCATGATGTGATTCTTTGACTCATTCCTAACAATTTCACTTGACTTATTATTTCATTGCTTGGGGACAAGCAATATGGTAAGTTTGGGGGGGTTGATTAGGCGTGAAATTGTCATGGTTCGTCGTTGGAAATACCCTAGTTGTGGTCGATTTTATCGAGTATTTAGAGTCAATTGAGCATTATTTCTACTCATTTATGAATTTGTCTCTTTGATGCTCATAGGTGAATCGAGGGCGAAAAACGGATTTCGTAGGACTTTGAATCAACTCAAACGGATGCCCGGATGAGAAGATATCGAAGAAATACGATTGATATTAGTGCGGAAGAAGAAAAATATTAGTTGGAGCAATTTTGGAGTCACTCGAGTGGATTAACTCGAGCACTAGCGCTCGAGCACGTTACTCGAGCGCCTAAAACTTACAGAAGAATTCTTTCATTCAAGCAGCTCGAGCGCCACCGCTCGAGCGTGTTGCTCGAGCGCCCCAAAACATGCAGAAGAATTTGAGCGCTCGACCAGCTCGAGCGGGACCGCTCGAGCACTTGCACCATTCGAGCTACATAGCTCGAGCGCCACCGCTCGAGCGTGCTTGCTCGAGCGCTTCACATTTTTTGCTTCCGAGTTCATTTTTTCGGCCCATGAGTTCCCGATTCGGTCCGACGCTTATATATACTCATTCTAAACTCGTTTTTGAAAAAGATCACAAACCACGACATACACCACTTGAGTGAAGAGTACTTTTAGAGTTAGTTTTTGGAGAAGAAGAGACGAGCAAGCTTAGATTTACGTTTTTTAGGTTTTCTTTACGAATTCATAGTACGATTTTGCTTTTTAGTTTCGTTTCTTTAGACTTTTGTTCTTGAATACTTTGAAACTTCGTTTTATTAATTTAATTTAAGTTCTTAGCATTGATTTCTTGAAACCCTAGTTTATGTTTGATAATTTATTCGTGATAAACCTTATGTTCATGTTCGTTACTTTTTCAATTATTTTCATTTCCGTAAAATCCATGTCTAGCTAAAACCCTTGCATGTTTGGGGTAGGATGAACTCGTAGAATTAGGTCGTGGGTATGTAATTAGGGTAATTCATGACGCTTAGTTTTAATTCTCTTAATTAATGAATTCTTAAAATCAATCTTGACTTTACCTTTGAATTTAGTTCGAAAAGTGTTCGAGAGTGGACGACCTTATCACTCTTTAACAACGAGTAGACTTAATGAGAGGGTTTAGAAAGGGTTAATTAATGGGAAAATTGAGTTTTTTGTCCTCTAAATTTGGTCAACTTTGTTTTTCATCCTCTAACTTTTGACTTTATTTTTTAGTCCGATAACTTTCAAAAAATTAACATTTTCGTCCTAAAACATAAGTTATCGGACTAAAATGTTAATTTTAGGACTAAAAAATTATTGGTTTTAGGACGAAAATGTTAATTTTTTAAAAGTTATCGGACTAAAAAATTAAGTCAAAAGTTAGAGGACGAAAAACAAAATTGACCAAATTTAAAGGACAAAAAAACCTATTTTCCCTTAATTAATCTACCGGTTTATCTAAGGAGGACGACCGCATCACCTTAGTTTAAATTAGGTTCTCGTTAATTATGCACAATCTATTAACTCGTTGGTGGATTAGTGAAGTCAATTGCTAGGATACAGTATTAGGGTTTTAATTCTTGAGCTTTCATCTTACAATCTTTAACTTATGTTATTTCTTGTGCGTCACGGTTATCTTGATTGTGTACCTGCTCCGTGAGTATAAGTAGGAATTCCTATCGTGAGCATCACCATCACTTATTTGAAAACACACCTTAGTTAATTTGTTTAATTCATTCTTTAGTTTAATTAGTTTACTTTAGTTTAGAATTAATTCTTAGAAAAATCCAAAAATATACATTCATATTAGCTACGACACGTAGATCTTCAGGGATCTGTTCACATACAATCCATCTCTTGGGTTCCATAATACTTGGTCGCTATCATCGCGAGTACGTCTCTGTTCGTCTCTTCTTTCAGGCTTTGGTTCTGAATATCTCCTTTCATCACCACGTTCTCTCCTCTGGTCAGTGTTCCTTCGCTCCTCATATCTCCTCGAGCTTTGGTGGGTTCCTTCAGGTTTCCTGTCACGTGAGTCTTGATAGAACTTTTTATAACGACCAAACCTGGAATTGAGCTTGTCAAATCGTCTGGCCATCAGGCTATACTCCTCAGCGAGTTCTTCCCTGCTCATCTCCATCAGTGACTTTGATGAAGAATTTGATGAGGGCTCAACAGGTTCAGATCTGGCCTTGAACGCCACACTTTTCTCAGGAGTTTTCTCCTTCACTTCCTCTTCTGACTGAACTTTCTTCTTTCTTTTGTTAAGATCAAATTCAAGCGCTTTGAGCTCTGAAAAGAGTAAAGCAGAAGTTATGTTACTCATATCCTGAGTGTTCTTAAGCATAATTACACTGTTGTCCCATCTCTCAGGAAGGGCATTCAGGATCTTTGAAGCACCATCTCTTCTTGGGACATCCTTGTCCAACATCACCAACTCATTCATCAACTTGATAATCTAGACTCCATTTGATCTATGCTCTCGTCAGGCAGCATCTCGAACGCTTCGAATTTCTGAATGGCAATATTTCTCTTGTTCTCCTTTATCTTTTCTGACCCCTCGCACATCCTGGTCAGCTCATCCCAAACCTCCTTTGCCGTCTTTAGGTTCATCAGCCTGGCTGACTCCTCGAAAGGCACCGTGTGCAAGATGATGTTTCTGGAGACGTTATCAAGCCCCACCATCTTGATTTCATCGTTGGTCATGTCTTTCCTCTCTTTAGGAACCTGCACGCCAATCGCAAGGTCATCATATCCCAGTCCTCTGACGTTAGGAATAGTGATCTTGATCGGTCCTTCCCTGAGTACACGCGGCATCTGGTCATGGATGGCATCTAGATGTGCCTCTAATCTGAACTTCCAATAGACAAAGTTAGATACAGAGAATTCAGGTAGCGAAGCTTCAAGTCTCCTCGAAGTCATGATGATGCAAGTTTTATGAAAAGCAAACTCAGATCTGTTCAGTGACCACCAACAGTTTCTCCTCTGAAACTATTAGTATTCAAAGTCAGTGGTCTTTCGAACCACTGCTCTGATACCACTTGTTGGTCCCGGTACAAGACTGAGGAATACGTGTATGGGGGGGGGGGGGGGGGGGGGGAATACACGTATACCAATTTTTCAACCTTAAAACTGACTGAGTCCCCTTTGCTCAGAGTGGTAAAGAACTAGGAGCTGATAATATACCTACTGACTACACTTGGTGCGGGTCAGTTGGCTAACTATCAGTTCAAGTTCAGTGAGGAAATGTTTGAGCCCTGAAAGTTTAAAGTCTTGTTTAGTTTGCTTTCTGAAAACCTTGTTTAAACTCAATTCTGAATAGTGTTTAGTAGGGCAGTGCTCTTTTGACGATCAGCCTGATTGATTCAGACCTGATAAACTTTGAATGCAATGAATGAACAAGTAATATGGCAAATATGCACAATATCAAAGCAGTAAGAACACAAGGAGTTTAACGTGGTTCAGAGTCTCAAGCTCCTACGTCCACGGCCTGACTTAACAGGAAATCCACTCAAGGGATTCTTGTTTTTAACGTGCCAAGGTGCACCAAGACCAGCTAACCTCACTGATCTATACAAACTCCACTTACTAACACACTAACTGACTTACTCCCAACAAGCCTATCTTAGGGTTTTGGTTTCAGTTTGGATTCCAACTAAGTTGAGATTATCCTTACAAGACAAAGCTATGCTAAGGATTGGATAATCTCTCTAAGCTTAAGATAATTCTATTTAGCTCTTGGAATACAGAATAACTCTCAGTTGCTAAGAAACACTTGGGAAATTTGAATGTTTTCGAGTGCTTCTCTTAAAGGCTGAATGCTTTGATTGCTTGAGAGTTTGAGTAATTTCTGGCTTGGAAATTTCCCGTAACCTTGAATGGGTTCAAGGTCTTCTGTATTTATATGAGATTTGGAAAACTATCCGTTGGAGAGATAGCCTTCTAGTCATCTATGTAGAGTGGCTTCAAACGGACATATCTTTATGCAGCAGCCGCCCTTGCATGGGTTTGGTATTTGCATTAAATGCACATTAAATGCTTGTCCGTTGAATATGCAGTCTGAATTCAGTCTTCATGTCAGGTTCCGTACGTGCGTGTCCTCCTCGGATTGGTCCACGTCATCAGGTTGGTGAGAATGTCAGAACTTATTCCTGAGCTTCAGGCTTGTCTTATTAAGTTCATTTTGTCTTGAGCTCACCGGTCTTGTCCTGACGCTGAAATTCCTTTTGCATTGCTTGGCTCTACTCCAAGTCTTCCCATTAACTCAGTGACATCCTGTTCCCTTCAGGACTGAGTTAGTAGTGACCTCAGGGTCATACTCTTCATCACTGACACTTACTCAGCCAGCTTAGAGGACTGCCATAAGTTCAGGATGGTGCTCTTCGTCTTCAGGCTCTGAGTCTTGATTGTCTCCAGTGAGTTCTCCTCTCACTGAGTACCTGTAAAGTGTAAAATGACTAAGTACTAGCCCTAACCAAGACTAGTCTGACAAAGACAGATTAAGGCAAACATCTTTTCAGGGGCTTTGGGATCTTAATCAAATCTGACAATGTCCCAACAGCCGGTATAGCCGATTGCAGGCGTTGATTCCCCTCAACTCAGGGCTGCGGCTAGAAAGAGATAAGTGTCTAGGAATTATTGAGGATTCTATCCAAAACTAGGACAACACAATGTAACCTAGAAATTATTATAAATAAAACCGTGGAGCTCATAAATAAAGAGAGAACACGTTAAGACTGAGCCAAAATCCCTCGGCAAATCTTTACGCATTTACTTTTATTGCATCCTTACTTATTTCTAGCCCATCGGAGAAAGCTCCCAAAAAGGCTTTTCTCCCTTGGTACCATATCTTGTTTTATCCGATCATAACCACATCGAAGCTCGAACAAATATCAATCAGGTAATAACAATTGGCGCTAGAAGAAGGGTATCCTAACCCCTAACTCAAAAAAATTCGGGAAACACTCACTGTTCCTCGAAAAGAAAAGTCAAGGAGATCCAAAGTCTATCTTGGACCCTTAAACTGAAACTCCACTGAAATGGAAAAAGCAACCAGATCAGCTCGGGCTTCGGACAACCCTTGTTCGACCGTGGTTCCAGCTGCAAAGACCCGAGCTGGAATGGCCACACGGGCAGCAGCCCAGGTCAGCTCGAATGGAGCCACCTCCAGGTAGGAGCACGGGACAGCTCATGAAAGCCCCGGGAGAGGGCTGCTCCCAATCCCCATCCAAGAGTACGAGACCCCCGAATAGGTGGCTTCCGCCATCGCCATCCTCACAAGAAGGGGGGAGGAGTTACAAACCAGCCAAAGTGCTTCCACTGCCCCAAGAAAGCAACGGCTGACCCGTTCGGCCAAGGATAAACGTAAGGTGACTGAGCAGCAGGGCGAGAGCAGCCCCGGCCGCACCTAGGGGTGTTGGAGTTATACGTGAAAGTATACTTTTACTTTGTATAACTCGTGTATCAAACACTTGTTTTATGAGAATAATTCTTTTATCACATTTGCTTTAGTTATGATTGAATGTTGAATATCTATTGCAAACCGTTCAATATATGGTACTAGTTGCATTGTAGTTAATGTGGTGATACCCGATCACGGAAGACAACATTAACAGTCTCCTTGTAACTAAACGTACATTTTCACGACCTAGGTGGAATTGAACAATCCGCCGTGAAAGGTCGATGTGTAAGTCTCAGATTGGTCTGTCTTGACTAAGAGATTGCACTAGCACATTTAGTATGTGTTGAAGAGGACCTACAGCGAGGATAAATTCCTCTATTCTGAAATGTGAAGAATTAGACCTCAGTGGTTGTTGATTTCTTAATGGTTAATGGTTAATGGTTACTGCTTTGATTCATGTTGGGTGAGAATCATTGTGACTTCGAACCTTGTGCTTTGGGCAGTAATATTAATCATACGACGGTTGCTAAGATTTAATACGGAGAAACGCGTGCGAGTACGGCTCGTGTGATTAGTCCCCTTGGTGGGCTCAGAAGTTTTATCGTACCAAATCTTGTAAGTGAAGAATCAGTTTCTTCGGTACGGATAATAATGTTGAGCTGTCTTTACTCTAAGGTGAAATATATTAATTAATTTGGAGCTATTCAGAAGCTTAATTAATTAATGGACTTGATAATCTTAAACGCGGGAAATAATAATCGGGAGCCCATATTATCGTAATATGGATTAAGATGGATAGTGCAATATTAATTTATTAGTGGTAATAATTAATATTAATGGACTGAATTATATTGGGGCTCAATATTGAAATTCAGAAGTCCATTAGGAGGTCCAATCTTAATTCTCCTTAAAGGCTCCTCAAGTAGCCCATTAAGTAGCCCAATAATAATAAGGTGATTAAAATAAAGAGATAATATAATGCTGATTTTTCTTCATTAATTTTCGAAAATAAGGAGTTAGGAAGAAAAAAGATTTTGTTGATTTTCTTGGAAAGATATTATGGAAGATAAGTATTCTTGGAATACAAGATTATCTCATATATTCAAGAAGATCCAAATCTTGGATTTTCTTCTTAAAGTTTTCGAGAATTACAAGTTAAATATGAGAGTGAGATTTTTATGGAATATTTTATTTTGGAGAAAAGAATATATGGGATATATTCAAGATTTCTTAGAGACTAAGAAAAGATTTTCTCCAAGCCTAAAATATTGTAAATTTCGGCCACCTCCATATTATAAATAGGGGATGATTATTTTATCCCCAAGTATATAATTCCATGTGTTGGAAAAATCAAGAGCATAGATATTTTTCTTTTTTCCTTAGTTATTTAAATTATTCGAAAGCATCTCCTACCGGTGATCGAATAAGGCGAAAGGGAAATACTTGAGAAGGTTTTTGGGTTGATAAAGCGCGTACGTGTTTGTCCCATTTTATTCAAAGGCCAAGTTCTACGAGAGGTACGTAAGTCACATATTATCTTGTTTATTCCGCCATAGATTATATGTGAATTAATTCAAATGCATGATGTAAAATTTATCGTTGGAATTATTATTTGAATTAATTAGGATTAATTCATGCTAGTAATAATTGAATTTAAATTCTTGATTAAATTTCATCCCGAATAGATTCCGGGCACCCCTATTTTTCCAACAACTGGTATCAGAGCCACGGTTTCGGGCTCTGATCTTTAAATTGGAATTTAAATTATTAGACATTAAATTGAAATTGGATAGTAGAATTGCTAGATGTTTTTTGCAGGTATCCAATTGTCATGGTTTTAATGTTGTTAATTTTTCATGCGTGTGAATTAATTATTTTTAATTCGATTCGTTTGAGTTCATTTTTCTCTTGAGAAAATCCACGAGTAGATTAGTTGTTTTTATTTTGATTCGATCATTGTAATAGACTAGTCTAGATCTAGTATTTATTTTTTTGTAAAATAAATTGTAACCGGATCGAGACGAAGAACGAAGAATTAAAGACAGCGTACCCGGACGACGCATGCATACGCGGCGCATGCATGGATATAAAATCATGCATGGGTGAAAAACAAGAACGAACGGCGAAACCCGGTGCGCGGGGCGCGCGGGGTGCACGACCCGGGCGCGCGGGCACCGTGCCGGGTGGCGCGCGGTCCCACTTCGTGGGCCGACACGCGCCGTATCTCGGGCCATGAATTTTTTTTAAATTAATTCCAGTTCTGTATTTTTTTGTGTGATCTTAAACGTCATCCCGAACCCCAAACGATGTTGTTTTTGATGAAGTGTTGCTGTTCGAGTGGGAGCGTGTCGAGACGAACGACAGATAGCAATAAGGACGATATTTCGCATCAAGACGTGAAGAAATTAAGCTGTGACAATTGGATTTGAGTGCTCCAATGTGTTTAATTTTGTTTTGATGGATGTTTTATTTCGTGCACTTATTATTATTTGTTAATATGTGTTTGCATGAATTTTATTGTCCAAGAAAAACCTTACTTTCGAAAATTACTAAGTATGTTTATTTAATTGCAATTTTATTCCGGATATTAAAATTGGATTAATTTGGCCTCCATAATTTATTTATTTGTGAAGTTCTTTTGGAATACATTTCCCCCTCGGATCGGCCAAAAGGACGGATTTCACATGAATAAATTTCGAAAGGATGATTGTGGATTATTACTAGTGGCAGTATTGACCCTCACCACGAGTGGCTTGCTCAAAGCGAAATAATAATCTTGTATTTAATTATGGTTATTACTTAGGCATAAGAAATTGATATTAACTTACTCCCCTCGGAGTCCCTGTCAATTTTTATGTGGTCAAAGTGGGAGCCAACTATTAATTTTGAATTAAGAATTTGTAACTTTTAAGTTTGTGATCCGCTTGAATGTGTTTAAATGTATAGACCACCCCTCGTGGCGCATTTAAATTGTTTCGAGATGTTGGCTGATGCATGATTATATTATTTTAAGGTTTCAACATAATTGATGTGATCGAATTATGTGATAATTTTATATTTTTCTAGATATTGATATGAATGTATGTTTTATTCTCAGTTCATCATGTCGCAACCTTTTAATCCACTGTTTAATATACTTAAAGTTAATAAACTTTTTGGAGAGAATTATATCGATTGGAAATGTAATTTAATTTTTTTTCCTTACTGCACGAAAATACAATTGGGTTATTCACGTTAATAAACCCGGCAAGCCTAATGATAAGTCAAGCAATGGGAAAATGCAGTTTATGATTAACAGCGTAACAATGAACACATGAAGTGCATCATCTTGACATCTCTGTCTGAGGATGTGAGGCGCGTTCATGAAGACATTGTATCCACTGTTGGAATCATGGAAAGCCTTGAAGAGATGTTTTCACATCAGAATCCCATGACTAATCAGTTCACCAAACATGACTCGGTCAAGTTGGATATGGTGGAAGGAATGCCCGTGAGGGAGCACTTTCTCGAGATAATGGCATACCTTAACAAGTTGGAAGTACTTGGTGCGGATTTTGATGTCCCTTCTAAGGTTGATTTCATATACCATTCTCTACCGAGAAGCTTTGAGTAGTTTCATCTGAACTGTCAGATGAATGAACGGACAAATCGTTTGCCCGAGCTCTTGTAAGCTCTAGTTTCGGTGGAGGTGATAATGGAGCACCAGTCTAGTGCTATGGTAGCTAATGGTCCGTCTACCTCTTTTGGTCCCAAGTGAGGGAAAAAGAGGAAGAGAACCAAAGGTCGGATCCAAGCAAATCCAATTGTTGCGAAAGGCAAATGCAAAGGCTAGCATCGAAGGTGAAGTGTTTTAGTTGCGGTGAGAGAGGACAATGGAGGTCTGCCTGTTCAAAGCCTAAGAGGTTAGGAAAGTTAGGTAATTCACACACCCTAGTCGTCGAAACTTGTGAAGTGGCGTATGCTGTCTATTCGTGGATAGTGGATACGAGAGCTACTGATCACATTTATTTCATGGGTTCAAGCTAACCCGACGACTTAACGGAAGTGAGATCCCCATCACATCGGGCAATGCTACGAGAGTGGCAGCTGAAGCAGTGGGAGAAGTGCGCCTATCTTTTGAAGGTAGAGTTATGGTCTTGAGAGACGTTCTTCATGTTCCTAGTTTAGAAAGAACTCAATCTTCAGTTTCTAAACTGTTTTTGAATAGATACTCAGTTTCTTTTAATAAGGATGTTATTATTTCTTGAAATGATGAGTTTATCTATTCCGGAACTTCAATGGATGATCTTTATACCGTTATTTGGGCACACCACTTATAAAATTAAATCTAATAACACATCGATTATTTCGAGTAATAAAAGGAAGCATTCTTCGGACATGAATGAAACACTTCTGTGGCATCTTAGATTAGGTCATATTAATCTAATGCGGAAAAATGAATCCTTGGAGTCACTTCAAGTTGAGTCATTTCCAACTTGTGAATCCTGTTTAGAGGGTAAAATGACCTAGAGGGCATTTGGAGCCAAGGGGAATAGAGCCACCAAAGTGTTAGAACTCGTTCATACCAATATGTGTGGTTTAATGATGATCATAGCAAGAAGAGGTATGAGTAATTTGTCATTACTCGAGATATGGATACATCTACCTTATGATGCATAGGGAAATAAGTATCAAGTTTCTACGATTTGATCGTGGAGGCGAATACCTTAGCAATGAATTCTTTAACTACCTATTGGACGAAGGGATTGTATCCCTGTTGACCGCACCGGGAACCCCTCAATAGAACGGTATGGCAGAACGAAGGAAGCAGACTCTTTTAGAAATAGTCAGATCCATGATGAGTTATTCGGATTTACCCAAATTGTTTTGGGTAACGCCTTGGAAACGGCGGCTTACATTCTAAACTTGGTGCCATCCAAATCGGTTCCTAAACCCCTAATGGAATTGTGGACCGGGCGCGAGCCCAGTCTAAGACACTTGTGGATTTGGGGTTGTCCGGCATACGTGCTAGACAAGGAAGCCGGTAAGTTGGATCCATGTTTGGAATTAAGGCTGTTTATAGGATACCCTGCGGGAACGAAAGGGTGTATGTTCTATAGTCCTAAGGATAAAAAGACCGTGATTAGTTTGCACTTTAAATTCTTGGAGGAAGAATATATGAACAAAAGAAAGCCCAGGAGTGATATTACCTTAGACGAGTTAAGAGGGCAAATCCCTATACCAAGTATACAAGATGATGTACCACACGTCACACCTTCACAACCAGAACCCCGTCGCAGTGGGAGGATTGCTAGGTAACCCGAGAGATTCATGGAGATAGGAGAATCTTCGGATTTGGTTTCCGACGATGAATCAGACCCATGGACATACGACGAGGCAATCCAAGACAAAGATGCGGAGTCGTGGCAAACGACAATGGAAATTGAGATGGGTTCGATGGATCATAATCAAGTGTGGGAGTTGGTCGAACCACCCAATGGGGTAGAACCCATTGGATGCATGTGGGTGTACAAGAGGAAAAGAGGACCGGACGGAAGGGTTGAGACCTTCAAAGCAAGGCTAGTGGCCAAAGGGTACACTAAAAAAGAAGGGTTCGATTATGAGGGTCCATCCGTATTCTCTTGTCGATCGCTGCGCACCGAGATTACGAGATCTGGAAAATGGATGTCAAGACAGCTTTCCTTAATGGAAGTCTTGACGGGATAGAAATCTATATGCAACAGCCCAAAAGTTTCATTGAAAAAGGCCAAGAGCACCTCGTATGCAAGCTTAAGAGATCCATTTATGGACTTAAGCAAGCATCGCATACTTGGAACCAGTGTTTTGATCAAGTTATTAAGTCTTATGGGTTTTTGATCAAAACAAGTTCGAAAGTTGTGTGTATAAAATGTGTGACGGAACTGCGGTGGTATTTTTAGTATTATACGTAGACGATATTCTGCTCATTGGAAACAATGTAAAGGTATTGTCAGACGTAAGGGTATAGCTGTCAAATCAGTTTGATATGAAGGACTTAGGGAAAGCCAGTCACATCCTTGTGATCAAGATCACTCGAGATCGCAAGAGGAAGATGTTGGGCTTATCGCCAGTTTCATACGAAGCCACTGTTTTAAAGCATTTCAGCGTGCAAGATTCCTAGAAAGGTTTTGTACCTTTTAGGCACGGAATCCATCTATCCAAAGAAATATACCCTAAGACGCAAGTGGAGATAGATGACATGAAAGACGTTTCGGACGTAGGAAGTCTTATGTTTGCAACGTTGTGTATGAGACCGGATATCTGCTTTGTCGTAAGCATGTTGGCAAGATATCAAAGTAACCCCGGGAAAGTACATTAGATTGCAATTAAATGCGTTCTTTAGTTTCTTAAAAGAACTTGGTATGGAATGTTGATTTAACAGTCAGACAGTCTAATTCCCGTGGGATACACGGACTCAAATTTCCAATCAGATATAGAATCTAGAATATCTACCTCGGGTAGTGTGTTTTGCATGGGAGAAGGAGCCATGACATGGAGAAGTGATTTGCAAAAATGTATCGCCGATTCGACCATGAAAGCCGAATAAGTAACTGCTTGTGAAGCAGCGAAAGAAGCGGTTTGGCTCAAGTACTTCTTAGTGGACTTGGACGTTGTTCCGAATTTGCCCATCATAATCACTGTCCATTGTGATAATGTCAGAGCAGTTGCAAATTCAAGGAAACCGAGAGCCCACAAGGCCTGCAAACACATTGAAAGAAAACACCATCTTATACGAGAAATCGTTAAGAGAGGAGATAAAGAGGTGGCAAAGATAAATGTCGGAGGACAACCTAGTACATCCATTCACAAAGGGCCTGCCTCAGAGTACATTCGAGAGACATGTGGATGGAATGGGAGTCAAGACTATTGTCAATCTGCTTTAAGTGTAAGTGGGAGGAATTATTAGGTTAGTGTAGGTTGACATGAGATGTCACGTAGAGCTACTACACTAAGACATGCATGATGTATACTAAAAAGCAGACTTTAAGTATAAGTGGGAGATTGTTGGAGTTATACGTGAAAGTATGCTTTTACTTTGTATAACTCGTGTGTTGGTCCCGAAACGAGTAAACAGGTGTATGGGGGGGGGGGAATACACCTGTGGTTACAAATTAAAACTTCTTCAAAACTTATCAGGTTACTTAAGACAATAGCTCGTCAGTGGACTTGAGGTCTGCTGAGAGTTACTCTGTGAAAGTTTACTGAGATAATACCTCCACTGAAAGCACAAGACTTTCAGTTGAACTACTATCTAATTAGCTTTCAGATGCGGATTAGTGAGCCCTTTAGAAAACTCGTTTTACTTTGATAAACTTGAGATTAACACACACTTATGAAATAGCAGAATGTAAGTACACAAGATGTAAAGTGGTTCAGAGATAAATCTCCTACGTCCACTGGCCTGATCAAACAGGAGAATTTCTTTCACTTGGAATTCCTTGTGTTATAGTGCCAAGGTGCACTGATCAACTTCTCCTCTCTTAGGATGATTGATCACTAGGAAATTCCAGGTCCTAGTTCCCAAAACAAACCAGCTTTCAGACTGATACAACAATCAGCTTACTAACACCACTTAACACTAGCTCTCAACCTAAACACTGAGTAGGGTTTTGAGTAGGGTTTTGGTTCCAACTATTTTGAGATAATCCTTACAAGTTTAGCTCAAGGCTTAGGATTGGATTATCTCTTTCTAAGATTTGGATATAGCTTTTAAGCTTGGTTACAGAAGGTTTGTTAGGCTCTCTACAACTGTGAAACACTTGGGAAACAATGATAATTTCGAGTGCTTCTAGATGGTTATGAATGTAGAGATAGCTTTGATCTTGTGAGTTTCCCGTGCTTGTAAATGTGCACGTCCTTCTTTATTTATAGGCTTCCTTGAAAATCTTCCCGTTGGATTTGAATCTTCTCAAGTAAGTCTTCTTGTATCTGATTGGTTCAAACGGCTCTTTTTGAAGCTTTAAGTCTTGTCAAGAAACGGCTGCAAAACCATGCTTGTTCACCAACTTTCTGTAGATTGCTAGGTGAAAGACTTTTGGTACTTGTCAGGCTGGGGTAGGTCGGCTGTCAGTAAAGTACACTGACGTGTCATCTTCTCATTGGACCTTAAGTCTGTATGCCCAGATTCTTGTCTTGCTCTAAGGTGGGACTCCTCGGAGAGAACCTTCTTATTCCTTCATTTATTGTAAGCTTCACTGAAATTCATTTTGCCTTGTTCTAACCAGATTAACTAACAGCTTTAAATATGTTTAGCATTAAATGTACTTTGTTAGTTTCTTTATCAGTGGACCTTCGTCCTCTACTGATAGATTTAGTCTTAGTGAGAATGTACTTAGAAAACATTCAAGACTTAGACTTCTTTCTCAGATCACTTAGTCTTCAGCGGACTTCACTTCAGCGGACTTTATCTTCAGCAGACTTCATACTAAAATACACTCTAGTTATTACTAACTGTACTCCAGTTCTTAACACTTAGAACTGTTTATTTTAAACTCTAACTCTACTAAATAATTTACTTACAAAACAACTTAGGAGGAACATTTTGGGGTCTAATCAAAACTAAGTCTTATACATTTCCCAACAATTTCCCCCTTTTTGATTATGCCGGAACCTATCTTATTACATATCTTCTTTCAGATGACATAAAGTTCAAGGATTTTGTAAGTAAAACATTCAAGTACATAAGCCTAAATGATAATGAGATATTATCTTGGGCACGCAACAGTAGAGTTCATTTCATGATAAAAAGATGAAGTACATTTTACATGAAGTCTACTTCTCAAAAAGTTTCAAATTTAAACACACCTGGGACTTATAAACAAATGCCCAGCAAAAGATACATCTTTCTCAGATGGACTCAAACAAAGGTTCAAGTCCATATTGTTTGAAGACTCTGATCTTCAACTCATTCTTCCTCTCCATCACCTCCTTCGAATGTCCTCTGAGACCAAGGTGCTCACATAAGGATGTCCACTCTTCAATGATCCTTTCTCTATCAACAGCACATGTTGCATCTTGAGGAGACCAGTATGTGATTGGCTCAGGGGCCTTCAGAGCTTGATCAGGGAAGGCATCATTCCAAGCATCACTGATCTCGGGATAGAGTTTGGGATAGGCATCAAACAACCATGAGTTGAAGACTTCTTGTGCATTGTCCCTTCCTAACTCTCCACTGACATAAAAGGAATATACAAAGTCCCTTTTTGCAGTCTTCCAAGCATCATTGAGCTTCTTAGGAACCCAGGCATCATGGTGAGGGAATCTGTTCTGAGACGGTGTGATCTTGTCTTTCTTTAGTTTGGCAGCCCACTTTAGATAACCACTTCTGAATTTCTTAGAAGTAGTTTTGTCAAAAGTGGCTAACCTCTCCTGCTTCTTCCTCTCAGCCAGTTCTGCAATGGTTTCCATCTTCCCAACCACCTTATCTCTCCTCTCCTGCTGTTGAGCAGTTAGCTTCCTTGCTCTCTCGTTCATTCCTCCAGCCTCTTTGATTAGCTCAGTGAGCTCCGTGACTCGGGTGGGTGCAGACTTGGAAATTTCAGAAGATAAAGGATCAGGGTTAAGAATGGGAAGTACCTCAACTTCATCAGTAGAGGTTGTGGACTTAGCTGCCAACCTCCCTGAGGTTCTTGTCTTTTTAGCTACCTCTACTGAGAGTACATCAGTTGCCTTTCTCTTGGCAGGTTCCCCCTTCTTTGCAGCTCTCTCTTCCTTCTCCTTCATATGAGCTTCCTTGAACTTTGTGAGGTCTTCTGATGTTGTCTCCTTGCCCTTCTTTTCTTCAGCCAGCTTCTGGGCCTCAGCATCAACTTTCTTGATGGTGCTTTTGATTTGTTGACCTCTCTCGAACTCCGGGGTCTCAAGGATGATTTGCATTTTGTTCCTTGGATCAGCCTTCAGCTCCTTAGAAGATATCCTTCTTTCCCCCTTTCCGGCATTAATCATGCACTCAGCCACAGTGATGTTTAACTTCAACTGATCGTGAGCGATGGCTTTAAGTTCAGTAGAGCAGTGGTCAACTTTATCTTCCATTCTTTCTAGTGCAGCTCCAGCAGTTTGACCAAATTTCACAAATTGGGCCAGCTTATCATCAATTAGCACATTGGTCTTTTCCTGAGTTGGGAAGTCCTCAGCAGCCTTCTTGAGAACTTCACCAATCTTGGCTCCAAGTTCTTCGTGCTTTGCCTCGAACTCCTGCATCTTCTGGTTCCATAACCCTTCAACCTTCCCAATAAGGTCGGCTGAGAAAGCTTCAACAGAAGACTTTAGGTTGATGGACACGTTCTCTACTGAGTCCTTCAGGAATTGAGTTCTGGCTTCTTCCTCCTTCTTCTCCAGGTTCTTCAGACCTTCTAGCATGAGAACACAGTTGCCTTCAACTAGGTCAGACACCATGTGAGTTGAGTCTTGCACCTTCAGGGTTAGATTTTGAAGTGAAGTAGTTGTTGACTCCATCAATTCATCAACATGGTCTGAGAGTATGACCATTTCGTCTACCTCCTCTTGGACAACTTCTTGAAGATCTCTCAGCTTAGTTTCAAGAGTAGGAAGTCTTTCATCTTGGAGTTTAAGCACTGCATCCCTCAGTGGAGTTAGGTTGACCTGGACTGGGGGGATCTCATCAGTTTGAGTACCTGCATTTAAGACAGTGTTAGTTCTTCCTCCCTCAATCTCACCACCTAAGTCACCTGTAACTTCTAACTCCATTGGAACTCCCTCCTCCTCACTCATCTTACTTCTCTCATCACTCTCCTTTTCAACTATGGTTTTTTCAGCCAATTCATCCTTTACAGGAATGATTGTTTTTATTTGACCATTCATAACTCCAGTGATTTCCACATCTTTCTCACCACCCTCAGCTTTTTCCTTTTCTTTTTCAACTTCTTCGTTTCCAGACACCTCAGTTGACTCTAAAGTCACCACTGAGGGCTGTTGTGGGAGAATCTCAGTAGACACCTCTACTGGACTCTCATGTGGCAAATTTTGAGCCTCAGTATCCCTTGCCTTGGATACATCCTTGGCTACCTCACCATCACCTTGCCTTGGTGAGGTCCCTCCTCCTTGTACATTTTCCTCTTTCTCCTCCTCTTTCTCCTTCACATCCTCTCTTACAGCTATCACCTCAGCTGACTTCTCTTGCTTACCAACATCAGCTCTCTCCACCTCATCTCCCTTCTTGGCCTCAGCAATTTTCTCCAAGACCAAACTTTCAAAGACCTTCTCATCACAGAGAAGTCTGGTCTTGTGCATCCCAGCAAAGTTTAGCACTTCAGCTTCCTCCTTCTTCCACTCCTCTGCATTGTTGCCTCTTACAGCTAGAAGAATTTCACCAAGTCTTCTATCCTTGAGTTGGACAATGAGTCGCAGCCTCAAGAATATAGCCTTGAGTGTGGGGAAGTTATCAAGTTCAGGGTATTTAGACTCCAAAGAGTAAGCAACCTCATCCTTAAGGGTGTCTAAGAATGAGTACTCTTCTTCATCGTCTGAAGGAAGGGAAGGGGTAGGGGATCTGCTCTCTGTTGGCTCTTCTGGGATAGACTCCAGTTGAGTTGAAAGAATTTCAGGAGGGTTTGGTTCAGATGAGGTTTGAGTTTGAGTTTCAGGTGAGGTTGGGTTTTGGTCAGTGGGGGTTGATGATGTGGGTTCAGATGGGGTTGTTTCAGTAGAGGTGGAGATGGGTTCAGTGGGGTTTGATGGGGTGGTGTCAGTAGGGTTGAAGATGGGTTCAGTGGGGGTTATTTGGGATCCACTTACTGGCTTTTGAGAGCCATCAGTGGTGGTTTTTGGTAATGAGGAGATGCGTTTGGTTTTGGCAGCAGGGGTGCGAGGTTTAGTGATTTTAGGTTTGACGGGGGTGGGTGCAGGAACATCTGAGTCAGACTCAGTTGAGATAGTGTTGGGAGAAGAGGTAGGGTTACCTGATGAAGATTCATCAGTAGAGTCTGTGACTCTGACTTTCTTTGAGGCACTGTCTTTCTCTGCCTCAGGAGACCTCTTCTTCTTCTTCTTAGAGGCTTTTTCTGCTTCAGCCTCCTTGTGCTGGGCCATCTTATCACTCAATTTGACCAGTCTCCTCTTGAGCTTGGTCTTCTTCCCTTCAGTGGGGTTGGCCTCGTCTTTCTCAACTGCCTCTGGACTCTCCACAACAGGCTTAATCATCCTCCCTTCAAGATTCTTTCCAGGCTTGAATAGGGCTTTCAAATTGCTCCATTTCCTATCAGGGATCCAATCCACTCCCAGGTCTACATTCTCTATCAAGTAAGAGATTTTTGTAGCATAATTGAGCTTACTTGATAGTTGGGGAGTTTTGTCTGGTTGGAGCTTTGAGTTCTCTTTGTTCAAGGCCCTCAGAAAGAATTGTTGCCAGTTGAAGGACATTTCTTTGCTTTCCACAATGGCCTTCATCAGTCTGAGCTTTGGCTTGCTCACTTGCTCAGTACTTCCTTGGTTCCCCAGAATGCATTTACCCACAACTTCACACAAAACATTGTATACTGGCAGGAGTATACTTCTATTCATGGTTGGGCTATATTTCACCTTCCTCTGCATAATGGTATTGACCCATTCCTCCTCTTTGTCCACTATGCATGTGTCTGGATTGGGACCTTCAGAAGGAAGATCAAATAGCTCCTTCAGAACTTCTCCGCTCACACGAATCTCCTTCTTTATCTTTTGGTGCTCTGTGACCTCCATGTCATCTCTCATAACTTTCTTCTTCCTTTGTAATATCAGATGAGACCTGATCCTTGTGTCTGAGTTGGAGACATTGTTGTAGAATTCAAGAACCTGTCTGTCAAAACAGTTCTCTGGATGAACCGATAGAAATTTCTCTAACCCTGCAGATTTGAGCATATCTAGGGCTTCTTTGATATGGGCAAATTCAGGTTTTGTCTCAATCTCTGGGGTATCAAACACCACAATGGGTTCATACCAGAAGTTATCCTTATTGGTAAGGAAACTAAGATTTAGTTTTGCCATTTGAACAAGAGGGTTTGAGAGAAATAAGATTGCAGAGTGTGTAGGATAGATAGTAAGAGATTGCTTGAAAGAGTATTCGAAAAGGTTTGCAAGCTTAAGTTTGGGGTTTTTATTTGAGAAATAAACGGTTAGATCTAGTCCCGCAATCAACGACTGAGATTGATTTTAGTAAAAAGTCGTGGATAGATGAAAAGGGGTAGTGGGGAGTTTTTGATAGATCTAGACGGTTAGGAGTGAACCGTCAAATATGGATGGTATGGATTAAAAAAATTGGTAGCCGGAAAGTCACATCATCCGGCTTTTAGGGCGCGTGAGATAGGTAATTGAAAAAGCATGTCTGACTTGTACCACGCGCATTAAATGCTTGTCATACCAAAATCTCTTCGGAACAGTGAAGAAAGATTTAATTTCCCAGAAAGCACTCATTAGTAAGTTTTTTGAAACCAAAAATATTCTTTAAAAACTAAGAGGCTTTAAATTTGAAATAATATAAGTAAAAAGCTTTTGACCTCCACTGAGGTTTGACCTCGTCTGATATTCAAACCTCTTCTGAGATGAGGAGCTTCTTCTGAGAAGGATCCTCTACTGAATATGAACCTCTACTGAGATACCTACTGAGTTGAAGGTAACCCTTCTGAGATTCAATCCTTTATTTACTCTCCTGGATCTAGGAGTCCAAGCTCCACTGACAACTCTTGAAACCTTGCTTCAGCCAAAGGTTTAGTGAAGATATCTGCCTTCTGTTTGTCAGTGTGGATTTTGAGCATTTTGATGTCCTTCTTCTCCACATGATCTCTGATGAAGTGATGCCTTATATCCACATGTTTGCATCTTGTGTGGAGAACTGGATTTTCTAAAATAGCAATTGCACTATTGTTGTCACAGAAAATAGGGACTTCATTGGCAAAGATGTTGTAATCTCTCAGTTGTTGTCTTAGCCAAAGAATTTGAGCACAACAACTTCCAGCTGCCATATACTCTGCTTCAGTAGTGCTTGTGGCTACTGAATTTTGTTTCTTGGAAAACCAAGAAATCAGTTTACTTCCCAAGAATTGACAAGTGCCTGAGGTTGATTTTCTATCAATTCTGCATCCTCCATAGTCAGCATCTGAGTATCCTGTGAGTTCCAGATTGTCATCTGAGGGATACCACAATCCCATATTCCCAGTACCCTTAAGATATTTGAGAATCCTCTTAGCAGCTTCCAGATGACTTTTCTTGGGGTTGGCTTGATATCTTGCACAAATCCCAACTGCAAAAGTGATATCAGGCCTGCTTGCTGTGAGATACAGTAGAGATCCAATAATGGCTCTGTAGTGAGTCTGGTCTACTGATTCACCATCTTCATCTGGTTCCATCTTGGTGTTGGTGTTGAGTGGAACCCTTGCAACCTTGCTGGTCTGGCATCCAAACTTGTTGATCAGCTCCCTTGTGTATTTGGCTTGGTTGATGAAGATTCCTTCAGTGGACTGCTTGACTTGAAGTCCTAGGAAGAAATTCATTTCTCCCATCATTGACATCTCAAATTTTCCCTTCATCAGTTGAGAAAACTTCTCACAGAGGACTTGGTTAGGACAGCCAAAGATGATATCATCCACATAGATTTGAACCAGCAATGTGTCCTCTCCTTTTGTGATTCTGAAAAGTGTTCTATCAACTCTCCCTTTGATAAAACCATGATCCAAAAGGAATTGTGACAAAGTATCATACCAAGCTCTTGGAGCCTGTTTCAGTCCATATAGAGCTTTCCTCAGTCTATATACTTTGTGACTTTCTTCAAAACCTGGGGGTTGCTCCACATAGACTTCTTCATTGAGTACTCCATTTAAGAAGGCACTTTTAACATCCATCTGGTACACCTTGAATTTCTTGTGAGCAGCATAGGCAAGAAATAACCTTATTGCCTCCAATCTGGCTACTGGGGCAAATGTTTCATCATAGTCAAATCCTTCAACTTGAGAGTAGCCCTTTGCAACTAGCCTGGCTTTGTTTCTGACTATGATATCATTCTCATCCTTCTTGTTCTTGAATACCCACTTGGTTCCTATCACATTGCAGTGATATGGTCTGTCCACCAACTCCCAAACTTGATTCCTTGTGAACTGGTTGAGCTCTTCTTGCATGGCAATAATCCAGTTGGAATCTTGAAGTGCTTCTGCTATGGAACTTGGTTCCTGGTTTGATAGGAAACAACAAAACAAAGCACTTTCACCATGAAAACTTCTAGTTTTGACTCCTGAGGAAGGATCACCTAGGATTTGCTCAACAGGGTGATCTGAGAGCCAAGTTCTCCTAGGCTGATGCCCTTCAGTAGAGTTTAACTCTTCTGAAGTTGAGTCACTAGATATTGGAATGAAATTGAATTTAGGAAATAGGATAGAGGGTTGAAGTCCTGAGTCATCATTCAAGGTATTTTCATCCTCAATGATAATTTCATTGGTTCCCCCTTGAATGATGGGTTCAGTGAATGTCTCAGTTGTGACCACATCTTCATTGACATTGGTTACCTCTTGAACTGGGATGGTGTTCATCAGTTCAGTTACATCTTCAGGAGGGCTCTCAGGTGAGCTTTGAGGAGTGGTCTGATTTTGAGTGTCCTCTTTGAATTGTTGATCATTGAGGTTGTCCCAAGTTGGGATGAATGTATCAACACAATTCTCAGGATATCCTTTTGATTTGATACTCAATTTAGTTAGCCTTTTGCTTATCACATCCTCATTCTCCTTACTTCTGGACTCAAAAGTAGATTCATCAAATACCACATGAGGTGTTTCTTCCACAACAAGAGTTCTACAGTTGTAAACTCTGAAAGCTCTACTGATTTGGGAATATCCTAAGAAAATTCATTCATCAGCTTTGCTATCAAAAGCTTTCAGTTGTGTTTTCCCATTGTTGTGAATGAAACACTTGCAACCAAAAATATGAAAGTAAGATACCTGTGGCTTTCTGCCATTCCATAACTCATATGGAGTTTTTCCTTGATGTTTGGTTACCATGGATCTGTTTTGAGTGTGGCAGGCAGTATTAATAGCTTCAGCCCAGAATCTTTTAGGAACCTGAGCTTCAGCTAACATTGTCCTTGCTGCCTCCTTGAGAGTCTTATTTCTTCTTTCAGCTACTCCATTTTGTTGTGGAGTTCTTGCAGCTGATGTCTCATGTGAAATACCTAATTCTTTGCAATAATCAGATATAATAGAATTTATGAATTCAGTGCCCTTATCTGATCTTATCTTTACAATGTTCAGGCTCTTTTCATTGCTAACTTTCTTCAGGAGCTCTGGCAGTCTCAGTTGAGTCTCCTTTTTGCTTGCAAGGAATATTACCCATGTGTACCTGGAGAAGTCATCAACAACAGCAAGTGTATACTTTCTCCCATTGATACTTACAGGGGTTACTGGACCAAAAAGATCCATATGTAACAGTTGAAGTACTCTGTCAGTAGAGGTTGCTACTTTGCTTTTGAAAGATGTCTTTACTTGCTTCCCCTCCTGACAGGCTTTACAGATATGTTCTTTGTTATAAACTTCATTTGGCATTCCTTCTACCAGTCCATGTCTTGCTATCCTGTTCATCATCTTGAAGTTCAGATGACTTAGCCTTTTGTGCCACAACCAATTAGTGTCAGTTGAGCTCTTAGCAATAAGACATGCATTTGGTGTGCAAGACTTCCAATCTGCAAGATAGATATTTCCCTTTCTTGACCCAGTTAGTAATACCTGTTGTGAAGATACATTCTTAACAAAACACAGGTTACATGAAAATTCAACACTGTATCCCTTATCACAGAATTGACTTATGGACAGAAGATTATGCTTAAGTCCACTGACAAAGGATACATTGTTTACCCTTACTGAGCCAATAATTAAAGTACCATAACCTTTAGTGGCTCCTTGGGAGTTGTCACCAAAAGTGACTTGTGGACCTTCTTTCTCAACAAATTTTGTCAGGAGATCTTTGTTGCCAGTCATGTGCCTAGAACATCCACTGTCCAAATACCAGACTGATGATTTAAGAGCTTCTCCTTTGTTGAGGTCCACTGAGTCCTGCAATCACAGATCAAGCTTTAGGTACCCATTTGGTGTTGGGTCCTACAAGGTTAGCTGTACCTTTCGGAATCCAAATTTGCCTCACAGTTCTAATTACTTTAGATTGGCTAATTTGTCTTCCATAAAAATCTACATAGATTGTTATCTCCCTAGGTGCCTTAGGAGTAAACTTTCTATGGGTGTCAGCCTTTGAAGGAATAGGAACCTTCTTCACATTCTTTCTCTTTGGCTTGGGTGCACCTGGTCTTGGTTTTTGTTGATAAAGGTATGAAGGACCTTTTCCTTTAGGCACAAAAGGACTAGGTCTTCCATATGAGTCATTCCATGAGGACTGCTCATGCCTGGGTGCTCTCAGCTGAGGTTGCTTCATCTGTGAAGACCTCGGCTGATAGTACCTCTGCTGAGATCTAGTCTGATAAGTCACCTGAGCCTTTCCATTTGGTTTTGGCTTAGATTGACTTTTCTTTTGAGTGATCTCAGCTGGTCTTTTTCCTTTATCCACAGTCTGTGGTTGAAATGTCACAGACTTGACAAAAACTCTCTTTGTGCCACTTGAAGAAGCAACACTCAGAGGACCTTCTGAAGGTTTTGGAATAAAGCCTATCCCACACTTGTTATTTGGATTGGTTTGAAAATTTTGGATCTCCTCTATGGCAAGAGAGGGTTTGTTTAGAGCATCAATCCTTTTTAACAATGTCTCTTCAGATTTTTGTAAGACATCAATTTTCAGGAGAGAATCCTTTATTTGGCTTACCAATTTTAAATTCTCTTCAGTTAACTTTGTCTTAGATTCATTGAGATCTTTTATCAGTTGATCTCTACCATTTCCTTGACTCCTGAGGGTTTCCACCTCTTTTGTCAGTTCAATGGTAGATTTGGCTGAGTTTAGATCTGCTTGATTCCCAGACTCAATTAACTTGGAGTTTTCACTCAAGAGTTGTTTGTTCTCATCTTGAAGACAGAAACTTGCTTCTTGCAACCTTGAGAAATCAATCATCAATTGTTCCAAAGCGGATTGAAGATTGAGTTCCTCAGTTGACTCTGAGCTTAACTCAGGTGTGTGTTCTAGAGAAATGGATGGTTTAGATTGTACCTCTGGTTCTTCTCTTGCCATGAGGCACATGTCATCTTCACTGCTGTCAGAGAACAGTTCATCAGTTGACTCCAGGTTTTCATCAACATCCCCAGCCATCATGGCTTTCCTTTCTCCATATCTTCTGTCTCTTTTGGCTTGCCTTTCTCTTCTTTCTTTTGTGCTCAGTTGAGGACAGTCATATTGAAAGTGCCCAATCTTTTTGCACTGAAAACACCTGTTGGCATCATCATTCTTTTCCTCAGTGGACTCTCTGGTCTTTGATGATGATCCTTCAGCCTTGGTGTAATTCTTGTATTCCTTCTTCTTTTCCGGCTCAGATGAGCTTTTCTCTCCTTCTCTGGTAGTCTTTTGTGGATAACTTCTACCTTCCCTGTTATCCCTGTAAAATCTCTTATATTTGCCAAAGCGGCTGTTAAGTTGTTCAAACCTTCTAGCCATGAGGCTGAGTTCCTCCTGCATCTCAGCCTTGCTTTGAGACTTACTCGCCTTTGTACTCTTCTGAGGCTTTGGGGATTTTGGCTCAGACTCCATAGCTTTGAAGGCAACTCCCTTCTCAGCTGAGGTCTCATCAGGAGCCCTTTTCCTGTTCAGATCAAACTCATAAGCCTTAAGTTCAGAGAATACCTGTTGCATAGACATGCTGGATAGATCCTTGGTATTCTGCATCATCACAGAGTACACATCCCATCTTGAGGTTAGACCTCTCAGGATCTTTAAGGCAACTTCTCTTTTGGTGTAGACCTTTCCCAGAGAATTTATCTCATTCATGATGTCAGTGAATCTCCCATCAAGCTGGTCTATGGTCTCAGTGGACTCCATGGTGAACTGCTCATATTTTTGAACAGCTACTGAAAGCTTGTTCTCTTTTATCTTGTCAGTTCCTTCACACATGAGAGCAAGAGTGTCCCATAGTTCCTTTGCTGTCTTGCAGTGGATCACTCTTCCCATTACAGAATCTGGAATAGTGGTGTAGAGAATGTTCATGGCAATGAAGTTGAGGTTGTTTCTCCTCCTCTCATCTGCAGTGAAATTATCTTCATCTTTGGGCCATTCTTCTCTAGGATCTGCAATAGTTTCAGCTGTAGTTCTAGGGTTAGGTGTCATAAACACAAATGGACCTTTAGTAATAACCCTTAACATTTCATCATGCACACAGGCAAGATGAGCTCTCATTCTGATCTTCCAGAAATCATAGTTTTCCACTGAGAATTGTGGAAGCTTGTGATGAGACATATGGTTCAAGGGATTAACTCCCATGTTGTTCTCTGCTGGTGGTGTAACCCTAGCTGTGTTGTCAGCCATAGTATAAAAGCAAGTTTATCAAAAGATCAATTCAGGTGACCTTAATAAAATACCTTTAAGCACAAGGTATACTTAGAACAATGGTCTTTTGAACCACTGCTCTGATACCAATTGTTGGTCCCGAAACGAGTAAACAGGTGTATGGGGGGGGGAATACACCTGTGGTTACAAATTAAAATTTCATCAAAACTTATCAGGTTACTTAAGCTTGTCAGTGGACTTGAGGTCTGCTGAGAGTTACTCTGTGAAAGTTTACTGAGATAATACCTCCACTGAAAGCACAAGACTTTCAGTTGAACTACTATCTAATTAGCTTTCAGATGCGGATTAGTGAGCCCTTTAGAAAACTCATTTTACTTTGATAAACTTGAGATTAACACACACTTATGAAATAGCAGAATGTAAGTACACAAGATGTAAAGTGGTTCAGAGATAAATCTCCTACGTCCACTGGCCTGATCAAACAGGAGAATTTCTTTCACTTGGAATTCCTTGTGTTATAGTGCCAAGGTGCACTGATCAACTTCTCCTCTCTTAGGATGATTGATCACTAGGAAATTCCAGGTCCTAGTTCCCAAAACAAACCAGCTTTCAGACTGATACAACAATCAGCTTACTAACACCACTTAACACTAGCTCTCAACCTAAACACTGAGTAGGGTTTTGAGTAGGGTTTTGGTTCCAACTATTTTGAGATAATCCTTACAAGTTTAGCTCAAGGCTTAGGATTGGATTATCTCTTTCTAAGATTTGGATATAGCTTTTAAGCTTGGTTACAGAAGGTTTGTTAGGCTCTCTACAACTGTGAAACACTTGGGAAACAATGATAATTTCGAGTGCTTCTAGATGGTTATGAATGTAGAGATAGCTTTGATCTTGTGAGTTTCCCGTGCTTGTAAATGTGCACGTCCTTCTGTATTTATAGGCTTCCTTGAAAATCTTCCCGTTGGATTTGAATCTTCTCAAGTAAGTCTTCTTGTATCTGATTGGTTCAAACGGCTCTTTTTGAAGCTTTAAGTCTTGTCAAGAAACGGCTGCAAAACCATGCTTGTTCACCAACTTTCTGTAGATTGCTAGGTGAAAGACTTTTGGTACTTGTCAGGCTGGGGTAGGTCGGCTGTAAGTAAAGTACACTGACGTGTCATCTTCTCATTGGACCTTAAGTCTGTATGCCCAGATTCTTGTCTTGCTCTAAGGTGGGACTCCTCGGAGAGAACCTTCTTATTCCTTCATTTATTGTAAGCTTCACTGAAATTCATTTTGCCTTGTTCCAACCAGATTAAATAACAGCTTTAAATATGTTTAGCATTAAATGTACTTTGTTAGTTTCTTTATCAGTGGACCTTCGTCCTCTACTGATAGATTTAGTCTTAGTGAGAATGTACTTAGAAAACATTCAAGACTTAGACTTCTTTCTCAGATCACTTAGTCTTCAGCGGACTTCACTTCAGCGGACTTTATCTTCAGCAGACTTCATACTAAAATACACTCTAGTTATTACTAACTGTACTCCAGTTCTTAACACTTAGAACTGTTTATTTTAAACTCTAACTCTACTGTATAATTTACTTACAAAACAACTTAGGAGGAACATTTTGGCATCTAATCAAAACTAAGTCTTATACATTTTCCCAACATCGTGTATCAAACACTTGTTTTATGAGAATAATTCTTTTATCACATTTGCTTTAGTTATGATTGAATGTTGAATATCTATTGCAAACCGTTCAATATATGGTACTAGTTGCATTGTAGTTAATGTGGTGATACCCGATCACGGAAGACAACATTAACAATCTCCTTGTAACTAAACGTACATTTTCACGACCTAGGTGGAATTAAACAATCCGCCGTGAAAGGTCGATGTGTAAGTCTCAGATTGGTCTGTCTTGACTAAGAGATTGCACTAGCACATTTAGTATGTGTTGAAGAGGACCTACATCGAGGATAAATTCTTCTGTTCTGAAATGTGAAGAATTAGACCTCAGTGGTTGTTGATTTCTTAATCTCCGTCACTTAAATAGGACCATGTGTGCTTAATGGTTACTGCTTTGATTCATGTTGGGTGAGAATCATTGTGACTTCGAACCTTGTGCTTTGGGCAGTAATATTAATCATACGACGGTTGCTAAGATTTAATACAGAGAAACGCGTGCGAGTGCGGCTCATGTGATTAGTCCCCTTGGTGGGCTCAGAAGTTTTATCGTACCAAATCTTGCAAGTGAAGAATTAGTTTCTTCGGTACGGATAATAATGTTGAGTTGTCTTTACTCCAAGGTGAAATATATTAATTAATTTAGAGCTATTCAGAAGCTTAATTAATTAATGGACTTGATAATCTTAAATGCGGGAAATAATAACTGGGAGCCCATATTATCGTAATATGGATTAAGATGGATAGTGCAATATTAATTTATTAGTGGTAATAATTAATATTAATGGACTGAATTATATTGGGGCTCAATATTGAAATTCAGAAGTCCATTAGGAGGTCCAATCTTAATTCTCCTTAAAGGCCCCTCAAGTAGCCCATTAAGTAGTCCAATAATGATAAAGGTGATTAAAATAAAGAGATAATATAATGCTGATTTTTCTTCATTAATTTTCGAAAAAAAGGAGTTAGGAAGAAAAAAGATTTTGTTGATTTTTTTGGAAAGATATTATGGAAGATAAGTATTCATGGAATACAATATTATCTCATATATTCAAGAAGATCCAAATCTTGGATTTTCTTCTTAAAGTTTTCGAGAATTACAAATTAAATATGAGAGTGAGATTTTTATGGAATATTTTATTTTGGAGAAAAGAATATATGGGATATAATCAAGATTTCTTAGAGACTAAGAAAAGATTTTCTCCAAGCCTAAAATATTGTAAATTTCGGCCACCTCCATATTATAAATAGGGGATGATTATTTCATCCCCAAGTACATAATTTCATGTGTTGGAAAAATCAAGAGCATAGATATTTTTCTCTTTCCTTAGTTATTTAAATTATTCGAAAGCATCTCCCACCGGTGATCGAATAAGGCGAAAGGGAAATACTTAAGAAGGCTTTTGGGTTGATAAAGCGCGTACGTGTTTGTCCCGTTTTATTCAAAGGCCAAGTTCTACGAGAGGTACGTAAGTCACATATTATCTTGTTTATTCCGCCATAGATTATATGTGAATTAATTCAACATGCATGATGTAAAATTTATTGTTGGAATTATTATTTGAATTAATTAGGATTAATTCATTCTAGTAATAATTGAATTTAAATTCGTATTTAAATTTCATCCCGAATAGATTCCGGGCACCCCTATTTTCCCAACAAGGGGGCTACGACCTGCGTCAGTGTCTTCGGACGGAGGCTCACTCCCAGTCAGTTTTTGACCGCCTGGATAATGCAAACCCATCCTAGCGCCCATTTTCGTCAGCTCCCCCGACCAGTTACTAAACTGGCTCCTTGACCCAGTCATCTGCATACGTGGTCCCAGACATGGGGGACACATCTCCAACAAACTCCGCCAGACGAAAGCTCAACTTCGTGCAATGTGAACTGCTTAAAAGGGACCACCCACGCGCCCCAGTGCACAACTGTCTAGGTCCAGGCCACAACGCCCCAGTCGAGACTACTCCCGGACAGGCCACACAGGGGGGCATGCTGTTGGTGCTCCAGTGGAAGCTGGAGGAAATGCAGAACAAGATTGATGATGACGGCTTGGGGGCAAGGGCCCAGGTGTTGTTCCAGGAACCATTGTGCGAGGAGATCGAGTTGGCCCCAGTCCAGCCTAAGATTGCGCCACCGACAATTCTCATGTACGAAGGTTGTTCCAACCCAGAAACTCACGTCAGTAAGTACCGGATCTACATGACCGGCTATGGAGCGATTGATGTGACCAAGTGTCGCATGTTCCTACTGACCCTGGGCAAGCTCGCCCATAAATGGCACGTATCTTTGCCTCCAAGGTCGGTTACCAGCTTTGCAAAGCTCTGTGACCAGTTCACATCCTACTTCCCAGGAAAAATTATCCGGTCAGAAAGCCGACACCACCCGTTAAGAATTCTATAAGAGGAAGTGGAGAGTGACGAAGCCTACATCGAGCATCTGGATGAGAGCATCCTAACGGAAGAGCCCATGAGTGACGAGCTCGCTGTCCATTCCACACTGGCCGGTTTCAAAGGGAAATCTCCCATGTTCAAGCAGCTAACCAAAGACCTGCCCAAGACTTACACTGATTTCCGTCGACGAGTTGGAGATGCGGTTACACACAACAAGCTTTTGGCCTAGAGAATGGGTGAAAAGAAGGTCGCGGAGAAGGCAAAAGCACCCTCGACGGTAGCAAAAAATGGCAACCAGCGACGATAGAAGGGGTACAAGGCCCTAGGGACTTTGCAGCCATTCGATGGAAACGCGGTAGAGGTCCAGATCCTGGACAAACTGAAGGAGACTCTGGCGTATGTTTTCAATGCCATCTGGCACACGGATTTGCTAGCTAAACCCAAGCCCATCAGGTTGGACGCCTCCAAGCTCAACCAAAGCAAATTATACCACTACCACGAGAGCCCAGGGTATAACATGAGCCAGTGTCGAGATCTTCTCAAACAACTCTGGAAGTTGTACGAGGAGGGATGCCTGGACGAATTCGTGAAGAAGCTCCAGCCTTGCCAGGATCAAGGGCGCGAAGCCAACTGGGGGCAGAATAGAGGTAGAGCACGACCGCCACACCAGCAGCGATAGCCGAACCCAGTGGCCGTCGTCGAGGACTTCGACAACAAAGATGTTTCACCGCTTAACGCAAGGGAGAGGGTGAATATGTTGCAGGCGGCAGGAGGACCCTTGGGCGGGCTGATACCAGTGTCCACTCTGTCAAATCGAAAGAGGAAGGCGAAGCTAAGGGCCTTCACCAATGTGAACCTAGTCGCAACTCCACCACTAGAGCTCGCAATAGCACAAAACCACTCAATCACATTCTCAAATGCCGATCGGGAGGGAACTTTGTGCCCAAAGAATGATGCCCTAGTCATTTCCACAAATTTGCTAGGCAAGGTTGTCGACCGTATCTTCGTCGATTAGGGCTGCTATTGCAACATTATCTTCAAGGCAGCTCTGGACCAGTTGGGGAATCTAGCGAGCTTCATCAAGTCGTACGAGACTCAGTTGCGTGGATTCAGCGACACACTGGTCAACACCTATGAGAGGATCAAACTCCAGGTCGAGCTCGTCTGCTACAAGAATGAAAAGGTCAGGATCTTGCAACTTCTGGACTTTGTGATAGTTGATAGGCCCCACATGTATAATGGGTTCTTGGGGCGCCCATTTCTTAAAACTTTCGAGGCAGTAGCCTCCTCCTTTTTCTACTGTGTGAAATTCCCGACCCCTTAGGGGATTATCGGTACTGTAAAAGGAAATCAATCAATGGCTAGGAAATGTTTGAACTATTCGAATTCCCTTTACAATTCTGCATATTTATTCTCCCATGTAAATGTCATAACAATTCAACAAGAGATGGAGCTCGCCCCTCTCCAAAACATTGATAGAAACCAACCTGAGGCCGAGGTCATGGAAGTGGACGACCTGGAGTTGAGGCTCGGTTATAAACCACAACCCATCGACCTCGACTCAATGGTGGAAGTGTGGGACCCAAGAAGGCAGGGCCAGACCTCACCGGTCGAGGAGCTTGAGCAAGTACCTATGGATCCTGCGCGACCGGATCTCGAAGTAATAATAGGAGCGAAAATTCCGATGGAGGTAAGGGAAGAACTGATTGACTTCCTCAGGAAAATCATCGATGTTTTTGCTTGGTCACACCAGGACATGGTCGGGATAAGTCCTGAGCACGCGTGCCACCATCTGAAGATCGATCCCAGCAAAAAGATAGATTCCTAGAAGATGCAGAAATTTGGCCCCGACAAATACGTAGCCTTGGCCAAAGAGGTCAAAAAGCTCTTAGACAACAAGCTGATTGAACAGTCCGAGGGCGAAGCCACAGTGGGTATCCAACGTTGTGCTAGTTAAGAAAGCAAACAACTCTTGGAGACTATGCATCGATTTCACAGATCTGAACACAACATGTCCCAAGGATCATTTTTCGATGCCACACATCGATCACCTCATGGACAGCACGGCCGAACATGAAATAATGTCCTTCATGGACGCATTCGTGGGGTATCACCAGATCCCGATGGTAAAGGAAGATATGAAACACACTTCGTTTCATACTAAGAAGAACATGTACTACTGGCGAAGGATACCATTCGGGCTAAAAAATGTTGGGGAAACCTACCAGCGGCTAGTCAACAAGATGTTCACAAATCAGATTGGTAAAACAATGGAGGTTTACATTGATGGCATGATGGTCAAAAGCTTAAGGAAGGAAAACCATCTCCGTGACCTCGCCGAGACTTTCCAGATTCTGAGGGCTTTCGATATGAAATTGAATCCCAAAAAGTGCAACTTCGGCGTAGGATCAAGAAAATTCCTGGGCACATCGTTAGTCAAAGGGGGATCGAGGCAAACCCCGCAAAGATCAAAGCCATCCTGGATATGCAAAAGCTGAGATGCATCAAGCAGGTGCAACGACTGGCGAATTGCCTGGCCGCGCTTAACAGGTTCATTTCAAGATTGGGCGATAAGAGCAAGCCTTTCTTTGCTACGATAAAAGACAAGAAGTTCTCATGGAACAAAGAGAGTCAGCTCGCTTTCCAGAATTTAAAGGAATACCTTATCAACCCACAGATTTGGTCAAACCACAGCAGGGAGAGAAACTATATCTCTACCCCCCATCTACTATATAAGCCAAGTCCTCCATAACATCGATACAAGATACACCCCGCTGGAAAAATTAGCACACATTGGTCATTAGCGTCCGCAAGCTGAGACCGTATTTCTTAGATCACCAGGTAGAGGTCATAACCACTCTACCCCTCCGGCAAGTTCTACATAGGCCCGACATGAGCGGACGTATGCTAAAATGGTTGATCGAGATAGCTCAGTACGACATCTCCTTCGCACCACGCACCGCCATCAAAGGCCAAGCTCTAGCAAACTTTGTGGTCGAACTCACTTTCCCACCTAGCCCATCCCAAGTAAACTATCCACCGTGGAAGTTGTACGTCAATGGATCTTCAACATCCACGTGCGTGGGGGCAGGTGTCGTTTTGATTGGTCCGGAAGGTAAGTGTTTCAAAAATATAATTTGTTTCGATTTTTTATCCATAAATAACGAGGCGGAGTACGAGGCTCTAGTAAGTGGTTTGGAGCCCGCCTTGGCAGTGGGGGCACGCCGCCTCCACATTTTCATGGACTTATTATTAGTGGTTAACCAAATCAAGGGGGAATATGAAGCCAGAGGCGAGCAGATGATAAGATATCAGGAGCGTGTGGCGGGCCTGTGCGAACGTTTCCACTAGGTCTTCATTGAACAGATCCCTCGAGAGAAGAACTCCCAGGCGGACGCGCTTTCAAAGCTCGCCACTTCGGAGGGGGCAGCAGATCTCTCTAACATCAGACTAATGAAGCTCGCCATATTATTCGTAAACAGGAACCTGATCGCAACCATCGCCACGACAACAAAAAACTGGATGACTCCCATCACCCATTTCCTATGTGACGGCAGTTTGCCAGCAGACAAGGTCAAAGCTCGCAAGTTACAGCTTAGAGCAGTGAGGTACATACTCATCGATGATTAGCTTTATAGAAGAGATTTTTGCCTACCTCTCCTAAAATGCATCACCCCGGAAGACGAAATGAAAGTCATGAAGGAGATACATGAGGGCGTTTGTGGAAATCACGCGGGCGGCCAGAGCCTGACTCACAAAACCCTGAGATAGGGATACTTTTGGCCCACTCTAAAGTGGGACGCGATCGCCTACGTCAGGGCCTGCCGCAAATGCCAGATTTGGTGGCCAAATATCAAGTCGTCCCCAGAGCTGATCTCATCTATGTATAGCCCATGGCCATTCGCCCAGTGGGGCATAGACTTGATCGGTCCTCTCCCAATCGCCTCGGGGGGGCTAAAGTTTGTAGTTGTCGTCATCGACTACTTCACCAAGTAGGCCGAGGTAGAACCTTTGAACAAGATCGACTAGATGCAGATTATTCGCTTTATTTGGAAGAACATAATATACCGTTTCGAACTCCCTCAAATGATCATCTCAGACAACGGGAAGCAGTTCGACGGGCTAGACATGATCAATTTCAGTGAAAGATACAAGATCAAGAAGATTTTCTCCACCCCCTACCACCCGTAAATGAACGGACAGGTCAAAGCTGTCAACAAGATCCTCTAGCATACCATCAAGGTCAAACTTGAGGATAGCAAGGGAAAATGGGCCAGTGAGCTACCGGACATACTGTGGGCGTACAACACAATGGTGAAGAACTCCACTGGCTAGACACCTTTCACTTTGGCTTTTGGTACGGAAGTCATCATCCCATCCGAGCTTGCCATCCCAAGCCATAGAACCTCACAAGAAATAACTGAAGATAATGATAAGGCAAGACGAGCCGACCTAGACATGCTCGAGGAAAGAAGATTAACATCCGAACTCAGAAACGCTGCATACAAGCAAAGGACTGAGAGGTTTTACAACTCTAAGGTTCGGGTTAGGCAGTTCAAGGAAGGCGATTTGGTCCTAAAGAAGGTGCAAGGCCCAAGAGGTGTTTTTGACCCAAAATGGGAAGGGCTCTTTGTTGGGACATTGTCAGTTTTGATTAAGATCCCAAAGCCCCTGAAAAGATGATTGCCTTAATCTGTCTTTGTCAGGCTAGTCTTGGTTAGGATTAGTACTTAGTCATTTTACACTTCACAGGTACTCAGTGAGAGGAGAACTCACTGGAGACAATCAAGACTCAGAGCCTGAAGATGAAGAGCACCATTCTGAACTTATGGCAGTCTTCTAAGCTGGCTGAGTAAGTGTCAGTGATGAAGAGTATGACCCTGAGGTCATTACTAACTCAGTCCTGAAGGGAACAGGACGTCACTGAGTTAATGGGAAGACTTGGAGTAGAGCCAAGCAATGCAAAAGGAATTTCAGCGTCAGGACAAGACTGGTGAGCTCAAGACAAAATGAACTTAATAAGACAAGCCTGAAGCTCAGGAATAAGTTCTGACATTCTCACCAACCTGATGACGTGGACCAATCCGAGAAGGACACGCACGTACGGAACCTGACATGAAGACTGAATTCAGACTGCATATTCAACGGGCAAGCATCTACTTTCAGGGCTCAAACATTTCCGCACTGAACTTGAACTGATAGTTAGCCAACTGACCCGCACCAAGTGTAGTCAGTAGGTATATTATCAGCTCCTAGTTCTTTACCACTCTGAGTAAAGGGGACTCAGTCAGTTTTAAGATAGAAAAATTGGTATACGTGTATTCCCCCCCCCCCCATACACGTATTCCTCAGTCTTGTACCGGGACCAACACTCTTTCGTATATCGAAAACCCTTCCAAGGGGGCATACCAGCTCGAGCACCTCGACGGTGTTCCAGATCAATACCCGTGGAACCGTTGCCACCTCAAGAATTTTTACCAGTAAAACGTTTTGTAATCACCAATATTTATTTATCAAATAAAATTTCAATTTGTCTTAGTCCTTTTTTACTTAATCAGTACCAAGGATTCTGAACAAATAAAAAATGGGGGCCTCTGGAGGTCCACTTCCTTTTCTCTCGAAGAAGAAAAAGGGGGAGGACCGAAAAAGAGCAAAAGTGCTTAACTTGGTCAAAGGCTCCTCCATTTCCAACCAAGGCGCTACCCACCGTAAGGGAAACAACAAAAGTCTCACGGTGAGCTAGCTCCCGTTCGAGCAAAACCTCTCACTTTCCGCCCAGGTATTTGACAAGTTGCAATGGAACCGGCGACAACGAGACCCGGGTTAAGCGTTCACTTCTCCCGAAACCCAAAAATTGCGCATACAATCTGACGCAAATAAGGTTAAAGGAAAGAAACGCAAAGACATACATAACAATATGTAAGGGCTAAGGCCCAAAAGTCAAGTCATCTATACGCAAAAACATAAAGAGGCAGAAATACCGAACAAGAAATTGGTCCAAAGCCCCACGGGCAAAAATTAGCAGTAAAAAAGATAAATGAGTTCAAGGCCAAAACTTGGCCACAATTGTTCACGCACCACGGGTAAACATCAGAAACAGAAAATTTAAACAATGGCCACACACAGCCATCGAAATCAAACGGCTACTGGGCACATAAATCTTCTCTCTTTAGGTATTTGGAGGTTGATCTTCAGCGGAGCCAAGAGCAGGAGTGGCGCTGGTCCCAACGTCAGCCTCAGCTGGACCAGCATCAGCATCCTCCGAGTACAGCAGCGTCTCAGAGCGGGGCCACCAGGATATATCTACCCCAAAATCTCTCTCGAGATCTCTGAAAAAGCACGAGATTGAGGGGTCACTACAAGAAATTAGAGAAATCGCGACGACAAAATTCGTCATTAAAATATCAATTTTAGTCACAAAAGGTGTTTGGTGACGAAATTTTATCGTCACAAAGAACGTCGCTGAAAGTGCATCGTATTTGGTAAACACGACGTTATTTGGATTCGTCATCTAAAGTCATCTTTTAACAACGCTAAAGGTCATCGTCGCTGTATCACTTCATCTATAGTGACAAATAAAATGTCGCATTTGACATTGAATTTAGTCACAAAATATGGTTTTTCGTCACTAAAGGTTCAATTTTACATGACGAATTTAATTTATGTCACTAAAATATTAATTATTAATGACGATTTTCAACTTACAACCAACATGTTCAAATTTTAGTGACACAATTTTCATTGCAATTTTATTCATTATTTCGTCATGTTTTATACAATTCGTCACCAAAAAATTATACTTTAGTGACAAAATGTTGGTCGTTGTAATATACATCCATTTAGTGACGACATGATATGCCACGTATGGGTAATATTCAGTGACAAAATTTATGGTCACCAAAAAACGTACAAATGATGATGAATTATTTTTGTCATAATAAATATTATTTAGTTACGAATATGATTTTGTCACTAAATAAAATTAGATACTGTGACAACATATATTTTGTCTTCTTTCAAATATTTCGTCACTATTTAAATTACACTATTATAACAAAATAATTTTGTCATTATGTGTATTCGTCACAAAAAAAAAAGGATTTTAATGACAAAAAGTTTTATTGTCACTAGATTTTGTAGAAATAGTGATGTAATATTTTTGTCATAATAAATATGTGGAAAAAATAGTGATTGTCACAAAAAATTCAAATATAGTGACAATATATATTGCCATTACTAATTAGCATACAATGATAATATCTTTTGTCATTAATAATATCTTTATATGACACATAACTCTACATCAAATTATTATTTTCTTTATAATTCACAAAAAAAAAAAAATTCGTGATAAACTAATTCAGCTACTAAATAAATATGGATAATGACGGTAAATTGAATATCATAAATTTAATTTGCATTATAAATAAGAAATGTAATGAACTATACAATACTAAAATTTGTAAGCAACAAATCTTAAAAGAAAATCATTAAATAAAATTAAAAATTTCTCCTGACCCTCATTTCTCATATTCTTTTTCATGCTCAGACTAATGATAACAGGTCCCTTCTACAAAGATCACCTGCATATTTTTCAAAGTTATATTAGTAAACATATAGTTACGAGTCGAATTATATTTCATATTATACGAAATTTAAATATTGGAGTTAATTATCTAGAAGAAAACAAAACTAACCTTGTAAATATTTATCTTAAAGGTTCATCTCTTTGTAAGCCAGAAAAATCTTAAGCTGGTTCTGTTGGTCTTTCAATACCAACATTTAGGCACCATGACATATATTAATTGTTGAAGTCCTCTTTTCTGGTGTATTAGTCTTTATATCATATGACAATCAATTTTCTTTGTTAAGAAAATCTCTAATACCTTCCCTGGTAATAAAATTGCATTTTTGCTTCATGTTTTCTGGACCTCCAAATCCATTTCCTAAACGAAGAATGTAATCTCATTAAAGAACTATTCATGTTAATGGTCCCTGTACAAGAATTCAAATACTGAAGCATATGGCACATGTTTAGTTGAGTGTATAAAAGAGAAAAATAAATAACCTATTTAAAAAGTAATTAATATTCTGAAAATTAATAATATTAAAAATACTTACATTCAAGAACCAACAATATCAGTGCATAAAACAGACAATAGTTTTCATAAGAATATTTATTTGACAAAAGAAATTGGCAGCATTCATCATAAGTGCGAAGAAATTGCAAGTTAATAAATTCTAAAATTAACTCACTAATTCTCAAGATTTCTGCCAAAACTTGTTTTTCTGTAACAAATCAAACCTTAAATTAAATCCAACAACTAACTTTTTTTCAAAATAATATAGATATTATCCAACTATATTTTCCTAATAGTAAATAATAATTGAGCCAAGATTACTATTACAATCAACCTGAAACATTAAACGCAAGCAAAAAATGAGGCAGAATTGAAAGCCAAATCAATGATTTGAGCGGCTTGTACTTAGTTGGATGGTCAAGTCTTATCAAACCCAACATTGATACCACAAGCTACTGGGAGACTACCAGTGCATCAGTCTATATTAACATAAAACTGCAGCAATATACTATTTGTAGATTTTCAATAGTCAAAATTACTTGAAATTTGCAGCAGCAGTAACTACCAATGCTGTTAAAACATTATCAACTAAAGCAATTTCAACCAATTAACAACTAGATTTACAGATTGCATCAGCAGCTAGTGCAGTATCAAAAGGTTGGGGAGAAAAAGCGAAGATCCAGTGAGAAACATCTTAAACAAAAGGTTAGAATAGATTTACGAATATGACATGATCTTTTTTTCACAACCACACAGCATGGTCAAGTGTTTTTGTTCTGATTTGATACAGAATCTTGACATCAAGAAGCTCAAAGAGGAGTTGATTGCACAATATGCAGATCAGGAAACTCCTCTATTGAGTTAGTCATTGCTCCTCTCAAGATTCGTAGGAATGAGGTAATTAGGTTATAATTATTGAAGGAAAGCTCAATACATACATGTCAATTATCTTATTGATGCCAGTGCCACCCTCTACCTAACTAGGCAATGGCTAGAAGAGGTAAAGCTATTGTAGGTATGCCAATGAAATAATCAGAATTCAAGTGTGCAAATAATCATCCTAACATCATTTTGAATTGAGATACTTTATAGTAATCGATATTATTTTGTGAATATATTTAATGGGTCAAAATGGGTTACATCAATTATATCCAAACTATAAAAAAAGGTTTAGAGCCATTGAAATATCAAATAAAAACAGAATTATAGTAGACATCCAATAAAAATGGGTTAATAGAAAAGAATAATAGAATGAGGTTTGAAACCTTGAAAAAGTCTTCCAAGGCACACGGTGAGGAGGTACCTTTTGTTGTTGCCGTCAAATTCTTCTGATCCTTGAGACCTCAAAAACTTGCCCTTGCCAGTTCCTCTGCAAAACCCTTAAGGTAATCATGGCTCATAAACAGAGATATAATATTAAAGCAGTTACTGATAAAAAAGAAATGAATTACCCAGCGGTTGATTGGTCAAAGTGGTGCAGAGAGGACTAAGGTTGGGAATGGTAAGGTTTATTTTCATTTCAATAAGCATTTTATAACACCATCAATATCATATGTATGATCATTACATGAAACAGACCATATAAATCACAAATTGTAACCACATACCACAAATATATTGTAATTGAAGTTTATCACAGCGGTGGAGCTTTTTAAAGTGAAATAAAAGAAACTAGAGCAAGTAAAAGAGGTAAAGATCTGATTCACCAGCAGTAATAATGATAGATTCACATATTAGACTTGACATCGTCCTAGTAAAAAACTAAATCCCAAGATGGGTTTCGAAGAATAAGCATATCAGAGACATTTGAGCATGTGAGAATGAACGGAATTTGTAAGTTTAGGCATGAGAACAGGCAGTGTAGCGCCCCATTCCCGAAACGCCTGACCCTCTGTGGTCCAAACATTTCGAGTCCGGATCGCCATTAAGTGAACCAATTTCTAAACTTGAATATTTTCTTTTTAATTAAACAATTATAATATTGCAATGGAAAAGTAAATAGTATAGAAAGTATCATAGTGCAGCAGAAATATTTTTAAAGACAGGTACAAAATATGTTCTTGGTGTCTAATACTTTGATAATACATTAATCATTACTAGTAATCTATAATTCTTAAACACGGTAGCTCAAAGTACAAGTATATAGAAACATGATTTAACTCATCAAAGTTCTGTAAGAAAATAAACATACCAGGTACTTCACAAATGTAAAAACAGAGCATCAAAACTTCCTCTAATTCCCAAATTTCATTCAAATTAGTTTCTTGCATGTACCAAAAGAAACTATAATAACTCTGTCATGCACTACACAATTACACATCAAAAACACTACTCACACGAATCTTGCTCATCATCATCATCATACTAATACATATAAAAATTAATTTAAATGTAACAATTCACCACTAAAACCATGTGGCCCTACATATGGCACTCATGTATCACACATCTCTCAAATGCAAGACACACACAAACCCATTTCACACAACACACATAGCTATCTTCATCTTGTTTACACTTTCTACCTTTCACTACGTAAATATAATATTTACACACAAATATACCATGCACACACACATATCACAGTCTCTCTTTTCCAAAACACCACATTTTCTTTCTAAAAACAATTAAAACAGAAAAATCCCAAACCGCAACAAATAATACACAAAATATATAAACAGTTGCTTTATAGGAAGAAGGAGAAGTGGCATGGAGCAACGGGGATGTCAGATCAGGTATGAGGATTTAGCCGCAATTATTGGTTGTGTAGGCGACTTGGAGTTGAAGTGATTTATGGTTTTCGTAGCTATGATTGTAGGCTCCATTTCGGTTATGGCTTGAGGCCATATAAAAGCCAGAGTGATGGCGGCAGGGTGAACCGAAATGTCCGGCGCTTCGACTTAGGGTTTCGGCGATGATGGAAGTAAGTCGAGGACAAATTAATTTAGGGCTTTTGTATCTCTGGTTGTGGGCTTCATTTTAACGTACGAATAGAGGAGTTTCGAGTGTCGAAACAACAATGACGCGGCAAATGCTGGTGATGGCGGCTAAATTCCACTTCTTTAGATGAAGTTATGACGGTGGTGGTTGGGATGATTTCTAATTTCTTTAATTATGATGGGAGAGAAGCCCTTCGGGATTGGATCGGAGGTGGTGATTGAATTTGATGGATCTCGATTTCTGATGGATGAATGGTGCCATAATTCTTGGCAGGATTATGGCCTGATTTATTTTTCCTTTCTATAATATTTTTTTTCAAATTTTTTAAAAGACCCACTAAAATAATTTTTGGCTCCCAATGTGTTTTGGCCTTTTAGATAAAGCACTTTGTGCACAAATTTCCCTGAAATTTATTTGAAGAGTATTAGTTGTTTTGTTAAAGAATATTAATTTTTTTATTAAATAATATTAATTATGAAGGGTATTAGTTGTTTGAGTGAGTCTCCTTTGAAACTTGTTCAAAGTATGAAACTAATATCATTATATACAATAACTGATATTATCACATTCATTCACTGATAGTATAACATTTACACTATAAATTGTTATAGTATTGAGGAATACATGTATGGTATCAGTGAATGAATGTAATGACGTCAGTAAATATATATAATGGTATAAATTTCATATTATAAAAAAATTGTTCATAAGAAACTTTGTGTAGTTGTTTTCACTAAATGACATTAGTTGCAAACTAGTTTCACACTGTACATATTCGTGTATTGGGCGGATTGAAGACACAATTTTTGTAGTAATGGATCGCGAGAAGAGTCGAACTTAATTTTCATGCAATTTTTCCATGAGAAACTTATTTTGAAACAGATGAAATATTTTTTCTTAATATCGGAGTGTGAGATCTACAAACTCATCTTCTTGGTTAATTCTCTTGTGCACTTGGTATATGATATACTCATTCAAAAGTTGAGGTTGTCTATACTGAAAAGTATGATTTGATTACACTGAAAATCTATTTCCAGTGTAAACTTTTCGGTGTAATCTAACCATACTTTTTTGTGTAATCAACCTACACTTTTCAGTATGGATAACCTCAACTGCTGAGTGAGTGCATCATGCACCAGGTGCACATGAGAGTGTGTTCATCATCTTCACATCCTTCCTTATTTTTTTATTTTTTGCGATTTCTTGGGTTTATTTGTTTATAAATACAATTTCTTAACGATATTTTTTAAAATTAACAAACATCGGTATGCAATTGTTGCACGGGTTAAGATCCGTGCAATTATGTCCAAATATAAAAAATCATTAATCATAAACGGGTCGATCCGGTCAAATGTATCTTTCCGAAAAAATCTTGCAAAAGCAAAATAAAATTTTGCTCCTAGATTGTGTCACTGTAAGGACTATTAAGTGGTATTGTATTTGTAAGACAAGTAATATATATTTGTCCTTATAGTTTTTGTCACTATACATAAAAATATATTTTTAGTTTATAAAATATAATATTCCTATCATATAAAACAAAATTTTATTGTACTTAAAATACTTACTAAATAAAAAAAATTGTATGGATCAAGTGTATTTTGAAATGTATTAATTAGTTTTTAATTAAGTGGTTATTAGTTAGTTAAATATTAATTTTGACAAAAAAGAATTAATTATTTTTTAATAAAAAACATTAATTATGTACAATTAAAGTAAAAAATTATTATTTTTAAAAAGTATAAAAGTATTATATAAAAAATTGAGTAAGAGAAAATTTTGGGAGCCAAAATATATTAATGGCGGGTGTTTCAATTTTCAAATTAAAATTTCAAAAATAGTTCTGGTGTAGTATGTATTTTGATTTTAAAATTAATTTTAACCATTTGGAAAAAAATCCAGCTTAACATACACATCAACAGCGAAATCTTATCAAAACAGAACTGGTGGCATTCTTTGTTGTAGCAAAAGGCGAAGCCCTCGCCCCCAGGGCCCCCACCCCCGGCCCGACAGGATTGGGTGGAGGAAGTAAATCATGGTAACTCAGCGGCCCATTAGGTGGGAGGACTAGTGTCTGGTGCCCACAAGGAGCTATCCCCCACATTGGAGGGATAAAACTCCCACATTGCGGCTGTCAGGGCTCCATCCTGCGTCCTTGTAGCAATCTGCCACCCAGGAACCAACTGAGCTACGCCCATGCGGGCGAACTGGTGGCATTCTGCGTATCATGCCATTTGATGTAGGTTTGAATTCCCAATTTTGGGAATTTTTTTCTCTTTTCAATTGGATTTAAAAGAAAAACTGTTTCTTTTTTTAATACAAACTAGTGACCGTAAAACCCGTGCTTCGCACGGCCGGAACTTGTTTCATAATTTTCTATATAAAAACAATCACAATTAAACCACAATATCAAAAACATTACTACTTCCTTCCCAATTTAGATTACCCATTTCTAAATGACATGGTTTTTAAGAAAAGAGTTGTTTATTAATACTTTTTAGTATAAAATAGCTTTTTAGGAATTGTTTATTAATATTTTTTAGTATAAAGTAGCCTTTTGAAGGTTGAGTTTGAAAAGGTGATGTTGTTTTTTGCCATTTTAGGAAATAGGTAAACAAAAAAAAACACCTTCCTTGTTGGGGCTTTTGGGTAAACAAAATTGGGACGGAGGGAGTACCTTTTAAAATACAATAAAAGCAAAATATCTTTCTTCCGCCAAACCAACGTCATCTCACTAATGTTCTATAATTCTACCAACTAAAAGGTAACTTACATATGTAAGACGTTGAACACAACTTTAATAAATTATTTTATCAAACACGATAAACATGTATGTGCACCAATGCTTATGTAGATGTCACTGTACACATAGATCATAATAATGTCTTAATAAATATTCAAATTCACATAGAAAATACAAAGCATCACATATATATATACGAATTAGTACACAAAGACACAAAATATTAATCAAAATTACCAAGACCAACACAATAATTTAAATACGCAACATCATAATTATAATAACAACCAAAAGCATACAGATCAGTAGCTACCATCGGAGAGTCAAATACGCCCAACACATTAATAACAAACCTAATGCACAATACACGTGTAAGAATCCCAACAAATGGAAGAATGAGTCACTCTACCATAATGCGCCACTATCAAAACCTGCATTATTAAAAGTATAAAATTCAGTAAAGGACAATGGCTTCACACTGCCATAATTAATTTTTCTCAGACACAACCAATTTATTTCCATTCATTCCACAAACAGATCATCTCTTTTATCAAACTGGTACACACCGTCCAGAATAAAAAAAAATTAAAGACAGAGCTGGAGTCGATATCTGTGGCATAATTTATTCTTTACAACTACCAAAATAAATATTGCAAGGTTTATACAACATACAAACACCAAGACGCTGGATTCAAAAATTCATGTGAATTTCAGGTAAATCTGTAATTTTTATACATTCTACACCATAGCTCATCAAGATATTGAAGGTATCCTGAAACATACAGATCATTTTAAAAGCGATGGACCCAAGTTGTTACTCCGTTGAACAGATCACTCTAAGTACACACAAGCATCACAAAAATTATATCAAAATCAAGATCAACTTCATGTTAACCACAGATAATTCTCTAGTCATCCATTTTTTACTAAACTCTCAATTTATTTATCATTGATTTAATGTAGGTTGTGAGTTAATTCCAAAGTGTAATTCTTTTTCAGTGCAGATATTCAAGATACTTATACATCAATCGAACAACATAGATGTCAAATAACATATCAAATGTTTCATCCTCAAATACTCAAAACTTCATCTGCATGTCCATTCCAGGTAATGTAAGAGTCAACAAATTTCAATTCCAAGAATTCTGCATACTTAAGGATTTTTTTTTTAAATAAAATAATAAAGTTTATGGTTTTCAAATATTTTGAATTTTTCATTACTAACACAATGGATGATAAGACAATATTCCACTTTCAGTTAACGTACAATGTGAAGAATTGTTTAAATAATTTTAATTTTGTTCAAGCATACGAAGAAAATTATTTATCTAGGAAGAAAAAACTGATAAGTAAAAAAAAAATCACTAACACATGCCAAAGATAGAAGTCAAAATATTTAAATATTTTTTTACACTATTATTGCATATATTGTGAATAGATTATATGGAGAAACAAAAATTTGATACGGATCCACTACCAATAAATTATTCCAATTTAAACTATTAACATACTGTTAAAAGTTTTTGAAAAAGGAGTACCATAAGTTCTCAATATCAATTATATTAATTCAAACCAAATCAAAAAAAAAAAACACACATCAACCATACTAAGGTTTGTCAAAGATCAACATACGCTGAATTTATTAAATACTGAAGTCATACTTAATTCAGATTGACTATTCAATCCATGTCTTCAACATCACTGGAAACAACAGACTTGGACTTCTTCAAAGCACCAGAGCAAGAGGACTTATCCTCAACAGACCTCTTCAAACCAAGTTCGGCATTGTATTGGTTAATAGATACTTCGCCAAAGTCTAAACACGAATCCAATGGTCTTGCCGATTCCCCATCCTAACAGAGTATCAGAAAAAAAAATCAATAAGAAAAAATAGCATTATACACCAAATATAGAATCCTCCTTTCTTGTCCAATATAAATTACACAAAGTACCCACTACCTTAGTGATATCATAGTCATTCACAGATATGTCCTTAGACTCCTGTAAAAAAAAAAAAAAAAAAAATTCATGATATTAATACACAAAATTCAAATCTAAAAATACACAAACACATATAACACGATTATGTGCACAAAAAATATCAAACAACTTAGAAGATAGAATACCTCAATGTCATCACAAAAAGACTTGTATTTTTTAATCAAGGATAAATCTGTATACACCTTAACAACATTCAACACACCACTCTGACGCGCAATATCCTCGGGTTTTATCTGAACTTTAAAAAGAAGTGTTCGCTCGATAATATCCTGAATCTCGACGGGAAGATATTAATCATCACCCTGATATTATACAAATACAATTAAAACATATGAAACCCAACATTTAAAACTTTTTTTTTTTTACAAATAATCGCTAATAAACTATCTAAAAAAATATAATAAAAAATACGTAGCAATTATACAAAAATATTTTGTAAGAAAACATAATAAAAAATTCATAAAAGAAGTACACATAGATTAAACTAAATATATATATATATATATATATATATATATATATATATATTTACATAATCAAACTTACACTTTTCTCATTCTGTAATAATTCAGAAGCAGTCTTTTGCATTAACTCTATACAAATGTTATCCCACAAATTAAGAGAGACGTTGCTCGTTCCATCCACAACAATGACCCTTAACCCATACCTAAATAATTAAAAAAAAAAAAAATATATATATATATATATATATATATATATATATATATATCACAATATATACATAAAAAATAAAAAATATCTTAAACAATTTAAAAATAAAAATTGTGATAGTTGATAACCTTATTACACAAGGAACATCCTTCCTTCCACATTTAATACACTCAAACTGTCCATTAGCTCTTGAAACTTTCTGAAAGCACCTCTTACACGAATAAAACCATCAATTGTCGTATGAATCCAATTCAATTATCTTTGCACAAATCCGATAACTGCCAACCTATATTTTAAAAATATAATATTAATATAAAAAAAATCTAACACATAAAGTGCACGATAAACATATCTAACACATTCACCTTGTTATTCTGAATGACCCAATTAATTATTTTTACATCTAGTTCAAGATCACCAATTGTTTCAAGACTACCACTGAGGCACGACCAAGAAAATGACCCACACACCGATTTTCCCTTTGAGTTAATACCAAATCTAATAAAAAATATTGATTAGAACATCGTTACAAAATTTATAAATAAAAACAATAATCAATACATGTAAAAGACCTTCTTTTCAAATCCAAAATCTCTTTCACGTCACTGTCATAGATAATTTTTGAAGTATTGAAGGAGTTGGAAATAGTCACTTCACCTATAAATAAACAAATACAATTACACACAATCAAATACATTATTTAAAATAAAAAAAAAGACAATAATAAAAAAAAAAACAACAATGATGTCAATAAAAAATAATCATAAATAACATATAAACGTACCACCAAATATCTTGGGCCTAAACATCTGGAAAATTAACACGGGTGGTACATCACATCCTAATTTTTCTACATTCCTTAGCTCATCAATGAAATCTCCCCAAAGAGAAACCTTAAGCCTCAAACCCCTTATTATTAAATTACAAATTATCAAATAGAAAAAATAACACAGTTCAATTTATAAAAATACTATTAAAAGTTTAAGATTTATAAAATACTCACTGAGAATCTTCTAGGGTAAGATCCAACAATTTTACTGTTCTATCACCAACATCTCTATCGACAATATCACCAATTTCATAAATTCTGCCAACCACATCTGTAAAAACAAAAAAAAAATCCAATATAGTATACACATATTAAAAAAATATAAACATTAAAATCATTCAGCGAAGGATTAAATAAAAATACATATTGAGGAAAAAAAATTATACTCACCAATGAGAAGATTCTCATCAATATTATTATTGATTGTCAATTCCGAGAAATCCTTAAGCAAATACATCATACTTGGGAACTCATCATCAACAATGGCGTTTATCCGAGTATTTGAAATAAACTGTATCTTAAAATTATTGACAGTTGTCCTAAAAGATGTCTTGTTTGCAATAATAATGAAATTTCGAACAGAATATACTTTCCCTTCCAAAACTTTATCCTTGAACTTGTGAGTGTGAAATAATTTAACAGTGGCATGAATCCTCTCACCCTTCAAAATAAAAAAATAAAAAAGAGTAAATACTTAGAAAATATATAATAAGAATACTATATACAAAACAAATACAAAATATAGCAACCTCAACATCGTGAAAAATACATTCCAAGTTTCTAAGTGAAGAATTAACTCTATAAGCAGGACCTTCATATACACGAACACAGCGCAACTTCATTAACCATGTAGTCTTACTTGGGTTGACATGCCGTATCAATGAAAAGGTTGCAGACATATTTGATATATGTCAAACACCTATAAAAAAAAAATTATTAAACCTTTACACAAAAAAAAAAAAACATTTTAACCTGTATAAAAAATATGGACCTGAGGCTGTAACGATTGCAGTGCTCCAACGAAAAATATCAAACGCATATTTATAAATAGCTAAAGTTTGGAAATAAAATATAGAAAGTAATATATCCAGGCAACAATTATTCACACTAATAATACCAATACACAATCCATTGATAAGCAAACAATCAGGCTGACCACGTGGAATTAATACCCACTGATGAATCACCGAATAAATGAGACGAATATACCACATTATCCATACAAATACATTCCAGTTAATTATGAACAAACCATACTATGGAAATTGAAAAAATCAAGGAATTTTAATAGCATAAGAATAAGTCAAAAACGCATTATCAATAACAATGATATACTATAATCACTACTAAATTTAATACAATTCCATGCAATATACAACATATTTTAAACGCTTGTATAACAAAATTGACCTAAAAGGATTAGTCATTAAAATATTATTATATTTGAATAGCAACCAACATTCAAACTTATATCTAGGCATACTAACTGCGCACATCTCATTTGTATATAACATGACATCCTTTTTTTTTTCCATTATATTTTTTTATTAATTTTTATTGATAAAACATGGAAAAATAAATTATAAAGTATTCACTAATTAGATTTATTAAATTGTTGACGTACAATAAATATGTACATAGTACCATCTGTTTAGTCTACTCTAATGTCATATCCTAAAAAATATTTAAATACTAACTAATTAAATAGTACACTAAAATATATTGTACAGTAATGTACAAATAAATTTCACTTATCAATATCATTAAAAACAAAACGTGGACCTTTTCAACAATTTATAATATTTTGTATGATTGAGTCAATACTATAGTAAAACCAAAATAGTTGACCGGTAACTAACTACAATTATGTTAAATTTAAAAAAATACAAAAAACGTAAAATGAATAAGTTATGTAAAAAAAAAAAAAAAACAAACGTTCATACCGTAGAAGAATAATAAAAAAATATAGTATTAATATTTTTACTTTGAATAATTTAAGAGAAGGATTAAACACCTTAAAACAGAATCATTATCCCAAACAGTGGAAAATAAAATCCAAACATAAAATATTCAATTGTAATCTCAATATGTTCAAAAAAATTCAACAATTATAAAAATAACTAAACATTTCTAAACACTTCCCGAAACACCACATTCTTAGTAGTACGACAATCACTATCACTATTATGACACAACATTATCTTTAAGCCATTACGATTAGTAATCCTAGAAACAGCAACATAAAGCTGACCATGGCTAAAAACAGGTTTTCTAAGAAAAATTCCAACATTCACGAACGATTGACCTTGGCTTTTGTTGATTGACATAGCATACGAAACAATCAAAGGGAATTGCCTCCGTGTGAACTTGAAAGGCAATCGAGGGTCGGATGGAGTAAGCGACAGTCTGGGTATCAAAGTCAAATCTCCAGCGCTAGTACCAGTAAGAACCTTCGCTTCAATAACTCTATCACCAAGCCTAGTAATAACCAACCTACAAAATACAACAATAAAAATAAAAATACTACAAAATAATACGTGACAAATATTAAAACAATAGAACGATAAATAAAAAATAACACATAAAACACACTAACCTAGTACCATTGCACAAGCCCCTCGAATGGTCAATATTTCTAAGCAGCATAACAGGTGTCCCAACTTTCAGATGGAGCTCATGATCGGGAACACCAGAAAATTTCAAAGTATTCAAGAACTCGGGAGTATGAACACCAGAAAGAATATCATAATGAGAATCAGACTTACATAGACTGTCCGAGCTATAATACTTTCAAGACTCCTCTTTATTTAGCAAAACCATGTGATCATTTATTTCTCTAACAAATTCAAGAGTAGGTGCAAGAATTGCTCTACTCTGTAAAAAACCATGATCATACATCCGATTCTTGAAATCTGGATAAATACAATCAACAATTTCAGATACAGGATCATCACCACCATTCAAAAAAATATCCTCAGGAATAACCAGATCACTACCATACTCTCTACATGTCTCAATAGTACAATCACCAATAGACTCAATCCACTCAGAAAAAGACCTCATTTCATCTACATCTTCAGACGAATCATTACCCACCAACCTCATATTCCTAGTCAACTTCAATACAGTGCAAGCATTCCACAACTTAGAAGAATTAATTGTAGCATGAACAATATCCTGTCTCTTACCTTTAGGCAAAACAGGAAGAATTTGTCTAAAATCACCACCAAAAACAATAGTTTTCCCACCAAAAGGCAAATTAATAAATGAAGGGTCAGACAATTGCATTATATCCCTCAAAGAAGTATCCAAAGCCTCGATACAATGTCTATGAACCATAGGTGCTTCATCCCATATTATTAATTTGCATTTAATCAAAAGTTCAGCAAGATGGGTACCTTGTTTAATGTTGCAAGTAGAATCTTCCAGACAATTGATAGGAATACAAAACCTAGAATGCGTTGTTGGACCACCTGGCAGTAGAAGCGATGCAATGCCACTCGATGCAACATTCAACACAATTTTACCTTCTGACTTCAACCTAGCTGATAGAGTTTTCCACAAAAAAGTTTTCCCAGTACCGCCATACCCATACACAAAAAAAATCCCACCACAACCAGCTGCAAGAGATGAAAGTATGGAATCATAAACTTTGCGTTGCTCATCATTTAACTTACTCAACAAATTTTGATGCTCAACTCGCAATTCCCCTCTATTATACGACAACTCAGACAAAACCATCCTATTACGGGATGTTATGTTGTCATCAGATACAACTAAAGGCATTCCATCAAAATCACGCAAGCTTTTACCTAGTGAACGCAACAACCCATCTATCTCCAATAAACAGCAATTCTTAATCACATCCTCCGACATTCTCAAATCTACAAAAATAAGACAGACATCTAAATCAATAAAAATATATAAACTATAAAATAATCAATCCAAGCGATGCAAACAAATAACAAACATTTAAAAAATCAGAAAATACTAAAATTAATTCTCAAATAAAATATTCAGGAAAAAAAATACAGTAATCTATTATGCTTTAAATAAGATCATACTTGGAAAAAAATACAATAAACTATTTTGCTTTAAATAAGTTTATACTTGAAAAATAACCAAAACAATTTTAAAAGGGTGATCTTATCTATTATGCTTTAAATAAGTCCATACTTAAAAATAAACAAAACTGTTTTAAAAAAGTGATCTTAAAGCACCAAAGTAAAATTAAATCAAACATTCCACTGCACATTATTTATTAAAAAAAATTATAATAAACAAATACATGTTTACAGAAAAAATAAAATATAACCAATCAATGGACGAAAAGATAACATACTATTAAAAAAATAATATCACGGTTAAAAATTTAAATATACATACCGGGATAGCGCATAATCCTTCTCCGCTTATACAAAATATCATCAGAAAGGTGCCTCCAACACCTATTCCATATATCACAAGGATTTGACAAAGAACCAGAAGTGAGAAGAGTGACAAATAATGATCTCATGGAGGATGCAGAAGACCAATGGCTAGCCTGCTCAAATCCATCAACATACTCCCTATCATCATCCAACAAACCACGGGCAAAACATGCATCACGAAAGGTAGCATACACTGCACCATTAAACTTCTTAATATCATCAAAGCACGTTGGACCAACAACCACATTCAACAAAATCCTCAAATAATAAATCTCACCAGTACCAGGCGGAACATAACAAATACGACCAACAACAAACCCCCTTTGTCTCTCAACCCACTCACGTTCCTTCAATTTCCAAACAAAAAACTGAGGTATCTCAGCATATGTTAATTTACTGGCCAGTTTAGACACCGAATTGAGCTTAAACCAAGCTAAAAACATGCTACTCTTAATACTTGGCCTATCCAAAACAGAATCCAAAGAATCTGTATCACTAAAAACAACATTCTGTTGATTTGGAAGGTGAAAACCCAAACGTTCAACAGATGGATACCTATAATTAATCTGAAATCCAAATATACGCCAAGCAGCTTCACACGGGGAAATATATCTACAATCATAGTACATCTTAATTTCATCAATATCAGACAAATCATTAGAATCCCCAGTATTTTCAACAAATGCAGCCGTAACACAATCATGACCCTTATTGATATACTTAAATAAGTATTTAATAGCACGCGGCTGATTACACCATTCAACATTAATATGTGCACCATATTTCAAAAGAAAATATCTATTGTGAGGCACAACATATCTATTATCAAGCACAAAACCCTTCTTAGTAACACTAATTCCACTATCCCTACGCTTGTACACAGGATAACCATCATCATCAATAGAAGTTTCATTAACAAACCTCTTAGGAAATTTCTTGCTGCATCCACCATCCTCCGACATGCAAGGAGAATATTTGACAATAGGACCACATGGACCATGCATCATAAAATCACGAACTGCTTCAAAGTAAGGTTTGTCTATAGATTCATCCGGCAGTTCAGCTGATATTATTCTATCAATATCATCACTGGATGGGACATCAGAATAATCCTCAAGAAAAACCAAAATATGGGCATGAGGCAAACCACGTTTCTGAAACTCAACAGTATACAACACTGAAAAATAACAAAATAAATCAATTAAAATAAATACATGCAAACAAAAAATAAATATAAACTAACAACAATTACAAATTACACCATACCTGTTTTAACATCTCCAAATATTCTATTATGACGAATATCGTGTATCAACCCATCCAACTTGACCTTGAAGATACGACAAATTATATCCGGCCGATCTTCAGGCTTCTGGCCTCGAGCAGACAAATAACGAACAATTTCTGGCCACTTCTGGTTACACGTTATAGTTATAAACAACTGTGGATAACCAGTCCATCGACAAATAGCAATAACATCCTGATAGTTTTGGATCATATAACGTGGACCACCAGTAAATGAAGGAGGCAAAATAATACGCTTCCCAACAGTTCTACCATCACGGTCACCATTCAAATAGGCATCCTGAACACCACTGTACATATCACAACGAAGTTCCTTTTGGTTATTTTTTATGTACAAAAGTCGTCCAGACTCAATCATGGTGTACGCATCAACAATAAACTGTTGAGTCAACCTTCGACAGCTCAATAGTGTCAATGGCTCACACGATCTCTCTTGTATACGAAACGCAAAAAATTCACGGACACTGATACCCTTTCTAACACCTACCCTCCCAACAGCTGAATGCGAAAAAGGTATGTTCTCCCTATAGCCATCCTCACCGTACGGAAAAAGCAAAGGATATTGCAACGAAAGGTAAGACGGATTCAACTCAGTTATACGCAGCAATTTACCGAAATGCATTTTAATAATTATATCACGGACACCAGTAGTACCATCAAGATCCCCAGTAATAACAGCAGCAACCTCCGAAACCGTAGGTAAATTATAAGTACGTGAATCATAAGGCCTATCACCAATCAACATCATAGTGACAGTTCTATAACCCTGAGAAAACTTCTGTCTAGCATATCTAAACCGTTGAACCAACACATTACAGTCATCCAACATATCCTTCAAATCAGGTACAATCGCCCGGTGTATAGATCGAACACCATCCAATTTTCTGAATGAATATACACAGAAATAAAAAAAATTAGTAAATACACATACAATTAGAAAAATAAATATATAAATTCATAGCCTATAAATATTATACACAATAACTAAACAACAATAAAAATGAACTACCAATAACAACACAAAAAAATTAAAAAATACCTGACAGATCTAATACGGTTATCAATTTCATTATCAGTATCATAAATGTACATCTGGGCAAAGACAGGAGGATCTCGTCCAGCAGGCAATAAACTTCCAAGTCGATGATAATTTTGTCCATGTAGTCGGAAAATAGGAGGAGAATTACCAGAATTCAAACTCCTGTCCACAGTCCCTCCCAATGAAGTAAAAGAAAACATACCGTTAAATGACCTAATATTCTCCAAGTAATGTTTACTACGTGGACCATCACCCCATATCAAATCTTGGAGGAGCAAAGGAGGCATGGGCATGTATGGCAATTGAATCTTTCCTTGCATACAACATAATGAGTACTTAGGGGACGCAAGATTAACAAAAGATTTCAACCGTTCATCAGTCCAAAATATAGCACGACAAAACTGACAATGATGTATAGGATCACCTATATCCCAATAAGCAACAGCTGAAAAAAAAATATACATATATATATTTAATTTATTGAAGCTAGTAAAATATAAACTTGAAACCAAAAAAATAAATTATAAAAAAAACTTACACGCAACATCTGCATCATAAGTACACGAATCATCTGGGTCAAGATCAATAATCTCTGGACTATCCGGATGCAACGAAAGTATATCATTAAAAATTGAATCCCTCAACCGTAATTCAGCTATATGGATATCATCTTCCACCAATGTATCAATACCACCAGATGCACGCAAAAGAGATGCACGATTCCGTTCCAACAAACCAACTGTTGCAGAAGCTTCTCCATTATGATTTCCATCTATAGACGTTGAACTCGATCCACATACTGCATTTTATAAAGGAATAATACAAATAATAGGAAATAAAAAATATAACATTAAATAATAAAAAAGAACATACATGGTAATCTTGCTAATAAAAAATACCATTATACATACCATTCTGAACACTGCTTTTATAATTTAGCTGAGTAGAACCAGAATTTTTATCCCCGAAAATATAACAGAACTTCGGTTTAACGGCATTTGTGTCCGATACATTAATAATATCATGATCCACAACATCTATAAAAATATATAAAAAAAAAAATTAATGGCAGAACGAAAAACAAAAGATAAAAAAAGTCTAAAAAAAAGGCAACAACCACCTTTTATAAAATAAAAATCATTAAAAAATTATACACGTTTTTTAAAAGCCGAATATATATTAATTTGCAATAAGCATATATATACACATACGAATCAATACACAATATATGTTTAAATTATATCAGCAAAACAAAACAACAACCTTCGAAAGAAACAAACGGTATAATTATAAAATTTATATATAGTCAAACATAATATATTATACACACATATATATATACAATCACATATAATTTTAAAATTGCACAAATGTTGGTCCCGAAACGAGTAAACAGGTGTATGGGGGGGGGAATACACCTGTTTTTACAAATTAAAACTTCTTTAAAACTTATCAGGTTACTTAAGACAGTAGCTCGTCAGTGGACTTGAGGTCTGCTGAGAGTTACTCTGTGAAAGCTTACTGAGATAATACCTCCACTGAAAGCACAAGACTTTCAGTTGAACTACTATCTAATTAGCTTTCAGATGCGGATTAGTGAGCCCTTTTAGAAAACTCGTTTTACTTTGATAAACTTGAGATTAACACACACTTATGAAATAGCAGAATGTAAGTACACAAGATGTAAAGTGGTTCAGAGATAAATCTCCTACGTCCACTGGCCTGATAAAACAGGAGAATTCCTTTCACTTGGAATTCCTTGTGTTATAGTGCCAGGGTGCACTGATCAACTTTTCCTCTCTTAGGATGATTGATCACTAGGAAATTCCAGGTCCTAGTTCCCAAAACAAACCAGCTTTCAGACTGATACAACAATCAGCTTACTAACACCACTTAACACTATCTCTCAACCTAAACACTGAGTAGGGTTTTGAGTAGGGTTTTGGTTCCAACTATTTTGAGATAATCCTTACAAGTTTAGCTCAAGGCTTAGGATTGGATTATCTCTTTCTAAGGTTTGGATATAGCTTTAAGCTTGGTTACAGAAGGTTTGTTAGTTTCTCTACAATTGTGAAACACTTGGGAAACAATGATAATTTCGAGTGTTTCTAGATAGTTATGAATGTAGAGATAGCTTTGATCTTGTGAGTTTCCCGTACTTGAAAATGTGCACGTCCTTCTGTATTTATAGGCTTCCTTGAAAATCTTCCCATTGGATTTGAATCTTCTCAAGTAAGTCTTCTTGTATCTGATTGGTTCAAACGGCTCTATTTGAAGCTTTAAGTCTTGTCAAGAAATGGCTGCAAAACCATGCCTGTTCACCAACTTTCTGTAGATTGCTAGGTGAAAGACTTTTGGTACTTGTCAGGCTAGGACAGGTCGGCTGTCAGTAAGGTACACTGACGTGTCATCTTCTCATTGGATCTTAAGTCTGCATGCCCAGATTCTTGTCTTGCTTTAAGGTGGAACTCCTCTGATGAGAACCTTCTTATTCCTTCATTTATTGTAAGCTTCACTGAAATTCATTTTGCCTTGTTCCAACCAGATTTTACTAACAGCTTTAAATATGTTTAGCATTAAATGTACTTTGTTAGTTCCCATCAGTGGACCTTCGTCCTCTACTGATAGATTTAGTCTTAGTGAGAATGTACTTAGAAAACATTCAAGACTTAGACTTCTTTCTCAGATCACTTAGTCTTCAGCGGACTTTACTTCAGCGGACTTCATCTTCAGCAGACTTCATACTAAAATACACTCTAGTTATTACTAACTGCACTTCAGTTCTTAACACTTAGAACTGTTTAATTTAAACTCTAACTTCTACTGAATAATTTACTTACAAACAACTTAGGGAGGGACATGTTGGCATCTAATCAAAACAAGTCTTATACATTTTCCCAACAATTTCCCCCTTTTTGATTATGCCGGAACCTATCTTATTACATATCTTCTTCCAGATGAGGTTCTTCAGATGACATTCAAAGTTCACAGTTTTTGTAAGTAAAACATTCAAGTACATAAGCCTAAATGATAATGAGATATTATCTTGGGCAAAACATCAGCAGAGTTCCTTTCATTGAAAAATATGAAGTACAAATTACATGAAGTCAACTCTAAAAAAGTTTCAAACTTAAAAACATCTGGGACTTATAAACAGATGCCCAGCAAAAGATACAACTTTCTCAGATGGACTCAAACAAAGGTTCAAGTCCATATTGTTTGAAGACTCTGATCTTCAGCTCATTCTTCCTTTCCATCATCTCCTTGGAATGTCCTCTGAGACCAAGGTGTTCACATAAGGATGTCCACTCTTCAGTGATCCTTTCTCTATCAACAGCTCTTGTTGCATCTTGAGGAGGCCAGTATGTGATTGGCTCAGGGGCCTTCAGAGCATGATCTGGGAAGGCATCATTCCAAGCATCACAGATCTCGGGATAGAGTTTGGGATAGGCATCAAATAACCATGAGTTGAAGACTTCTTGTGCATTGTCCCTTCCTAACTCTCCACTGACATAGAAGGAATATACAAAGTCCCTTTTTGCAGTCTCCCAAGCATCATTGAGCTTCTTAGGAACCCAGGCATCGTGGTGAGGGAATCTGTTCTGAGATGGTGTGATCTTGTCTTTCTTCAGTTTGGCAGCCCACTTAAGATAACCACTTCTGAACTTTTTAGAAGTAGTTTTGTCAAAAGTGGCTAACCTCTCCTGCTTCTTCCTCTCAGCCAGTTCTGCAATGGTTTCCATCTTCCCAACCACCTTATCTCTCCTCTCCTGCTGCTGGGCTGTTAGCTTCCTTGCTCTCTCGTTCATTCCACCAGCCTCTTTGATTAACTCAGTGAGCTCCGTGACTCGGGTGGGTGCAGATTTGGGAATTTCAGAAGATAAGGGATCAGGGTTAAGAATGGGAAGTACCTCAACTTCATCAGTAGAGGTTGTGGACTTCGCTGCCAACCTCCCTGAGGTTCTTGTCTTTTTAGCAACCTCTGCTGAGAGTACATCAGTTGCCTTTCTCTTGGCAGGTTCCCCCTTCTTTGCAGCTCTCTCTTCCTTCTCCTTCAGATGAGCTTCCTTGAACTTTGAGAGGTCCACTGATGCGGTCTCCTTTCCCTTCTTTTCCTCAGCCAGCTTCTGGGCCTCAGCATCAACTTTCTTTATGGTGCTTTTGATTTGTTGACCTTTCTCGAACTCCGGGGTTTCAAAGATGATTTGCATTTTGTTCCTTGGATCAGCCTTCAGCTCTTTAGAAGATATCAATCTTTCCCCCTTTCCGGCATTAATCATGCACTCAGCCACAGTGATGTTTAACTTCATCTGATCGTGAGCGATGGCCTTAAGTTCAGTCGAGCAGTGGTCAACTTCATCTTCCATTCTTTCCAGTGCAGCTCCAGCAGTTTGACCAAATTGCACAAATTGGGCCAGTTTCTCATCGATTAGCACATTGGTCTTTTCTTGAGTTGGGAAGTCCTCAGCAGCCTTCTTGAGAACTTCACCAAGCTTGGCTCCGAGTTCTTCGTGCTTTGCCTCGAACTCCTGCATCTTCTGGTTCCACAACCCTTCAACCTTCCCAACAAGGTCAGCTGAGAAAGCTTCAATAGAAGACTTTAGGTTGATGGACACGTTCTCCACTGAGTCCTTCAGGAATTGAGTTCTGGCTTCTTCCTCCTTCTTCTCCAGATCTTTCAGAGCCTCAATGACTAGCACACTTTGTCCCTCAACTACATCAATTACCATCTGCTGTGAGTCTTCAACTTTCAGTGTGAGATTTTGAAGTGATGTAGTTGTGGACTCCATGAGTTCGTCAATGTGATCTGAGAGTATGATCATTTCGTCTACCTCCTATTGGACAACTTCTTGGACATCTTTCAGCTGAGTTTCAAGAGCAGGGATTCTTTCTTCTTGAAGTTTAAGCACTTCATCCTTCAGGGGAGTTAGGTTGACCTGGACTGAGGGGATCTCATCAGTTTGGGTACCTGCATTTAAGACAGTGTTAGTTTTTCCTCCCTCAATCTCACAACCTATATCTCCTGAAGTCTCTAACTCCATTGGAACTCCCTCCTCCTCACTCAGCTTACTTCTTTCATCACTCTTATTTTCAACTAAGGTTTTTTCAGCCAATTCATCCTTTGCAGGAATGATTGCTTTTATTTGGCCACTCACAACTCCTGTGATTTCAACATCTTTTTCAGCACCCTCAACTTTTTCTTTCTCTTTTTCAACTCCTTCTATTCCAGTCACCTCAGTTGACTCTGAAGCCACCACTGAGGGCTGTTGTGGGAGAATCTCAGTAGACACCTCTACTGGACTCTCCTGTGGCAAATTTTGAGCCTCAGTATCCCTTGCCTTGGATACATCCTTGGCTACCTCACCATCACCTTGCCTTGGTGAGGTCCCTCCTCCTTGTACATTTTCCTCCATCTCTTTCTCCTTCACCTCCTCTGCTTCAGCTATCACATCAGCTGACTTCTCTTGCTCACCACCATCAGCTGCCTTCTTAGCCTCAGCTATCTTCTCCATCACCAGACTCTCAAAAATTTTCTCATCACAGAGAAGTCTGGATTTGGTCATCCCTGCAAACTGCAACACCTCTACCTCCTCTTTCTTCCAATCATCAGCATTGCTGCCTCTGACTGCCAATAGAATTTCTCCTAGCCTCCTATCCTTGAGCTGGACAAGGAGTCTCAGCCTCAAGAATAAAGCCTTGAGAGTGGGGAAGTTGTCAAGTTCAGGGTACTTAGACTCCAAAGAGTAAGCAACCTCATCCTTAAGGGTGTCTAAGAATGAGTACTCTTCTTCATCGTCTGAATGAAGGGAAGGGGTAGGGGATCTGATATCAGTGGGTTCTTCTGGAATAGATTCCAGGTGAGTTGAGGTTTGGGTTTCAAGAGGGTTAGGTTCAGAAGAGGTTTGAGTTTGAGTTTCAGATGAGGTTGATGATACGGGTTCAGATGGGTTTGATGGGGTGGTTTCAGTTGGGGTAGAGATGGGTTCAGTGGGGGTTTGAGTTTGAGATCCACTGGCTGGCTTTTGAGAGCCATCAGTGGGGGTTTGAGTGTGAGTTATTTTGGAGATGCGTTTGGTTTTGGCTGCAGGGGTGCGAGGTTTGGTCTTGGGTTTAATAGGAGTAGGAGCAGGGATATCTGAGTCAGACTCAGTTGAGATAGTGTTGGGGGAAGAGGTAGGGTTACCTGATGAGGACTCATCAGTAGAGTCTGTGACTCTGACTTTCTTCGAAGCAGCCTCCTTCTCTGCTTCAGAAGACCTCTTCTTCTCCTTCCTTGAGGCCTTCTCTGCCACAGCCTCCTTATGTTGAGCCATTTTGTCACTCAACTTTACCAGTCTCCTTTTCAGCTTTGTTTTCTTCCCCTCAGCTGGGGTATCTTCCTCCTCCTCTACTGCCTCTGGGCTTTCCACAGCAGGCTTAATCATCCTAGCCTCCAGAGTCTTTCTAGACTTGAATAAAATCTTTAGATTGCTCCATTTCCTGTCAGGGATCCAATCTACGCCCAAATCTACATTCTCTATCAAGTAAGAGATTTTTGTTGCATAGTTTAGCTTACTTGATAGTTGGGGAGTTTTGTCGGGTTGAAACTTTGAATGCTCCTTATTCAAGGCCCTCAGAAAGAACTGCTGCCAATTGAATGGCTTTTCCTTGCTCTCAACAATCGCCTTCATCAGCCTGAGCTTTGGCTTGCTCACTTGCTCAGTACTCCCTTGGTTTCCCAAAATACATTTACTCACAACTTCACAAATAACATTATAAACTGGCAGGAGTTCACTTCTGTTCATTGTTGGAGTGTATGGTACCTTCCTCTGCATTATGGTTTTGACCCATTCTTCCTCCTCATCCATGATGCAGGTATCTGGATTCGGACCTTCAGAGGGAAGATCAAATAATTCCTTCAAAACATCTCCACTAATGCGTATATCCTTCTTAATTTTCTGGTGTTCAATGACCTCCATGTCATCCCTCATCACCTTCTTCTTCCTTTGCAAGATCAGATGAGACCTGATCTTTGTATCTGAGTTGGAGACATTGTTGTAGAAATCAAGAACCTGTCTGTCAAAACAGTTCTCTGGACGAACAGATAGAAATTTCTCTAACCCAGCACTTTTGAGCATATCTAGGGCTTCTTTGATGTGAGCATACTCTGGTCTGGACTCAATTTCTGGGTTATCAAAAACCACGATGGGTTCATACCAGAAGTTATCTTTTTGGGTAAGGAAACTGAGATTTAGTTTTGCCATTTGAACAAGAGGGTTTGAGAGGACAAATTACAGAGTAAGATAGTAAGATAGTAAGTATTTGCTTGGAAGTGTATTCGAAAAGGTTTACAATCGATCGTTTGGAGTTTTTTTTATATGAGTGAGGAAAGGAAATCAACGTCTGAGATTGATTGATTTTGAGATCGTGGATAGTTGCAGGGTTTAGTGGGGGGGTTTTAAGAAATCTTGACGGTTAGAAAAGAACCGCCTAATTGAATGGTATGGATTGAAAAGGTTGGTAACCGGAAGGTCACATCATCCGGCTTTTAGAGCGCGTGAGATAGGTAATTGAAAAAGCATGTCTGACTTGTACCACGCGCATTAAATGCTTGCCATACCAAAATCTCTTCGGAACAGTGGAAAGAGATTTAGTTTTCCAGAAAGCACTCATTAGTAAATATATTGAAACCAATTAAAATATATATAACACTAAGAGGCTTTATCTTTGAAAATAACATAAGTATAGACTTGACCTCTACTGAGGTTCGACCTCGTCTGATATTTTGACCTCTTCTGAGATGGGGAGCTTCTTCTGAGAGAAGATCCTCTTCTGAGTATGAACCTCTACTGAGTTGAAGGTAACTCTACTGAGATTCAATCCTTTCTTTACTCTCCTGGATCTAGGAGTCCAAGCTCCACTGACAACTCTTGAAACCTTGCTTCAGCCAAAGGTTTAGTGAAGATATCTGCCTTCTGCTTGTCAGTGTGGATTTTGAGCATCTTGATGTCCTTCTTCTCCACATGATCTCTGATGAAATGATGCCTTATATCCACATGTTTGCATCTTGTGTGGAGAACTGGATTTTCTGAAATAGCAATTGCACTATTGTTGTCACAGAAAATTGGGACTTCATTGGCAAAGATGTTGTAATCTCTCAGTTGTTGTCTTAGCCAAAGAATTTGAGCACAACAACTTCCAGTTGCCATATACTCAGCTTCAGTAGTGCTTGTGGCTACTGAATTTTGTTTCTTGGAAAACCAAGAAATCAGTTTACTTCCCAAGAATTGACAAGTGCCTGAGGTTGATTTTCTATCAATTCTGCATCCTCCATAGTCAGCATCTGAGTATCCTGTAAGTTCTAGATTGTCATCTGAGGGATACCACAATCCCATATTCACAGTACCCTTAAGATATTTGAGAATCCTCTTGGCAGCTTCCAGGTGACTTTTCTTGGGATTTGCTTGATATCTAGCACAAATGCCAACTGCAAATGTGATATCAGGCCTGCTTGCTGTGAGATACAGTAGAGATCCAATAATAGCTCTGTAGGAAGTCTGGTCTACTGATTCTCCATCTTCATCTGGTTCCATCTTGGTGTTGGTATTGAGTGGAACTCTTGCAACCTTGCTGGTCTGGCATCCAAACTTGTTGATCAGCTCCCTTGTGTATTTGGCTTGGTTGATGAAGATTCCTTCAGTGGACTGCTTGACTTGAAGTCCTAGGAAGAAATTCATTTCTCCCATCATAGACATCTCAAACTTTCCCTTCATCAGTTGAGAAAACTTCTCACAGAGGACTTGGTTAGGACAACCGAAGATGATATCATCCACATAAATTTGAACCAGCAATGTGTCCTCTCCTTTTGTGATTCTGAAAAGTGTTCTATCAACTCTCCCTTTGATAAAACCATGATCCAAAAGGAATTGAGACAAAGTATCATACCAAGCTCTTGGAGCCTGTTTCAGTCCATATAGAGCTTTCCTCAGTCTATATACTTTGTGACTTTCTTCAAAACCTGGGGGTTGCTCCACATAGACTTCTTCATTGAGTACTCCATTCAAGAAGGCACTTTTAACATCCATCTGGTACACCTTGAATTTCTTGTGAGCAGCATAGGCAAGAAATAACCTTATTGCCTCCAATCTGGCTACTGGAGCAAATGTTTCATCATAGTCAAATCCTTCAACTTGAGAGTAGCCCTTTGCAACTAGCCTGGCCTTGTTTCTGACTATGATATCATTCTCATCCTTCTTGTTTTTGAATACCCACTTGGTTCCTATCACATTGCAGTGATATGGTCTGTCCACCAACTCCCATACTTGATTCCTTGTGAACTGGTTGAGCTCTTCTTGCATGGCAATGATCCAGTTGGAATCTTGAAGTGCTTCTTCTATGGAACTTGGTTCCTGGTTTGATAAGAAACAACAAAACAAAGCACTTTCACCATGAAAACTTCTAGTTTTGACTCCTGAGGAAGGATCACCTAGGATTTGCTCAACAGGGTGATCTGAGAGCCAAGTCCTCCTAGGTTGATGCCCTTCAGTTGAGTTTAACTCTTCTGAAGTTGAGTCACTAGATATTGGAATGAAATCGAATTCAGGAAATAAGACAGAGGGTTGAAGTCCTGAGTCATCATTCAAGGTATTTACATTCTCAATGGTAATTTCATTGGTTCCCCCTTGAATGATGGGTTCAGTGAATGTCTCAGCTGTGACCACATCTTCATTGACATTGGTTACCTCTTGAACTGGGATGGTGTTCATCAGTTCAGTTACATCTTTAGGAGAGCTCTCAGGTGAGCTTTGAGGAGTGGTCTGATTTTGAGTGTCCTCTTTGAATTGTTGATCATTGAGGTTGTCCCAGGTTGGGATGAATGTATCAACAGAATTCTCAGGATATCCTTTTGATTTGATACTCAGTCTAGTTAGCCTTTTGCTTATCACATCCTCAGTCTCCTTACTTCTGGACTCAAAAGTAGATTCATCAAATACCACATGAGGTGTTTCTTCTACAACAAGAGTTCTACAGTTGTAAACTCTGAAAGCTCTACTGATTTGGGAATATCCTAAGAAGATTCCTTCATCAGCTTTGCTATCAAAAGCTTTCAGTTGAGTTTTCCCATTGTTGTGAATGAAACACTTGCAACAAAAAATATGAAAGTAAGATACTTGTGGCTTTCTGCCATTCCATAACTCATATGGAGTTTTTCCTTGATGTTTGGTTACCATGGATCTGTTTTGAGTGTGGCAGGCAGTATTAATAGCTTCAGCCCAGAATCTTTTAGGAACCTGAGCTTCAGCTAACATTGTCCTTGCTGCCTCCTTGAGAGTCCTATTTCTTCTTTCAGCTACTCCATTTTGTTGTGGAGTTCTTGCAGCTGATGTCTCATGAAAAATACCTAATTCTTTACAATAATCAGATATGATAGAATTTATGAATTCAGTGCCCTTATCTGATCTTATCTTTACAATGTTCAGGCTTTTTTCATTGCTAACTTTCTTCAGGAGCTCTGGCAGTCTCAGTTGAGTCTCCTTTTTGCTTGCAAGGAATATCACCCATGTGTACCTGGAGAAGTCATCAACAACAACAAGTGTATACTTTCTCCCATTTATACTTACAGGGGTTACTGGATCAAAAAGATCCATATGTAATAGTTGAAGTACTCTGTCAGTAGAGGTTGCTACTTTGCTTTTGAAAGATGCCTTTACTTGCTTCCCCTCCTGACAGGCTTTACAGATATGTTCTTTATTGTATACTTCATTTGACATTCCTTCTACCAGTCCATGTCTTGCTATCCTGTTCATCATCTTGAAGTTCATATGACTTAGCCTTTTGTGCCACAACCAATTAGAGTCAGTTGAGCTTTTGGCAATAAGACATGCATTTGGTGTGCAAGACTTCCAATCTGCAAGATAGATATTTCCCTTTCTTGACCCAGTTAGTAATACCTGTTGTGAAGATATATTCTTAACAAAACACAGGTTACATGAAAATTCAACACTGTATCCCTTATCACAGAATTGACTTATGGACAGAAGATTATGCTTAAGTCCACTGACAAAGGATACATTGCTTACTCTTACTGAGCCAATTATTAAAGTACCATAACCTCTAGTGGCTCCTTGAGAGTTGTCACCAAAGGTGACTTGTGGACCTTCCTTCTCAACAAATTCTGTCAGGAGATCTTTGTTGCCAGTCATGTGCCTAGAACATCCACTGTCCAAGTACCAGACTGATGATTTAAGAGCTTCTCCTTTGTTGAGGTCCACTGAGCCCTGCAATCACAGATCAAGCTTTAGGTACCCATTTGGTGTTGGGTCCTACAAGGTTAGCTGTACCTTTCGGAATCCAAATTTGCCTCACAGTTCTAATTATTTTAGATTGGCTAATTTGTCTTCCATAAACATCTACATAGATTGTTATCTCCCTGGGTGCCTTGGGAGTAAACTTTCTATGGGTGTCAGCCTTTGAAGGAACAGGAACCTTCTTCACATTCTTTCTCTTTGGCTTGGGTGCACCTGGTCTTGGTTTTTGTTGATAAAGGTATGAAGGACCTTTTCCTTTAGGCACAAAAGGACTAGGTCTTCCATATGAGTCATTCCTTGAGGACTGCTCATGCCTGGGTGTTCTCAGCTGAGGTTGCTTCATCTGTGAAGACCTCGGCTGATAGTACCTCTGCTGAGATCTATTTTGATAAGTCACCTGAGCCTTTCCATTTGGTTTTGGCTTAGATTGACTTTTCTTTTGTGTGATCTCAGCTGGTCTTTTTCCTTTATCTACAGTCTGTGGTTGAAATGTCACAGACTTAACAAAAACTCTCTTTGTGCCACTTGAAGAAGCAACACTCAGAGGACCTTCTGAAGGTTTTGGAATAAAGCCTATCCCACACTTGTTATTTGGATTGGTTTGAAAACTTTGGATCTCCTCTATGGCAAGAGAGGGTTTGTTTAGAGCATCAATCCTTTTTAACAAGGTCTCTTCAGATTTTTGTAAGACATCAATTTTCAGGAGAGAATCCTTTATTTGGCTTACCAATTTTAAATTCTCTTCAGTTAACTTTGTTTTAGATTCATTGAGATCTTTTATCAGTTGATCTCTACCATTTCCTTGACTCCTGAGGGTTTCCACCTCTTTTGTCAGTTCAATGGTAGATTTGGCTGAGTTCAGATCTTCTTGATTCCCAGACTCGATTAACTTGGAGTTTTCACTCAAGAGTTGTTTGTTCTCATCTTGAAGACAGAAACTTGCTTCTTACAACCTTGAGAAATCAATCATCAATTGTTCCAAGGCGGACTGAAGATTGAGTTCCTCAGTTGACTCTGAGCTTAGCTCAGGTGTGTGTTCTAGAGAAATGGATGGTTTAGATTGTACCTCTGGTTCTTCTCTTGCCATGAGGCACATGTCATCTTCACTGCTGTCAGAGAACAGTTCATCAGGTGACTCCAGGTTTTCATCAACATCCCCAGCCATCATGGCTTTCCTTTCTCCATATCTTTTGTCTCTTTTGGCTTGCCTTTCTCTTCTTTCTTTTGTGCTCAGTTGAGGACAATCATATTGAAAGTGCCCAATCTTCTTGCACTGAAAACACCTGTTGGCATCATCATTCTTTTCTTCAGTGGACTCTCTGGTCTTTGATGATGAACCTTCAGCCTTGGTGTAATTCTTGTATTCCTTCCTCTTTTCCAGCTCAGATGAGCTTTTCTCTCCTTCTCTGGTAGTCTTTTGTGGATAACTTCTACCTTCCCTGTTATCCCTGTAAAATCTCTTATATTTGCCAAAGCGGCTGTTAAGTTGTTCAAACCTTCTAGCCATCAGGCTGAGTTCCTCCCGCATCTCAGCCTTGCTTTGAGACTTACTTGCCTTTGAACTCTTCTGAGGCTTTGGGGATTTTGGCTCAGGCTCATTAGCTTTGAAGGCAACTTCCTTCTCAGCTGAGGTCTCATCAGGAGCCCTTTTCCTGTTCAGATCAAACTCATAAGCCTTAAGTTCAGAGAATACCTGTTGCATAGACATGCTGGATAGATCCTTGGTATTCTGCATCATCACAGAGTACACATCCCATCTTGAGGTTAGACCTCTCAGGATCTTTAAGGCAACTTCTCTTTTGGTGTAGACCTTTCCCAGAGAATTAATCTCATTCATGATGTCAGTGAACCTCCCATCAAGCTGGTCTATGGTCTCAGTGGACTCCATGGTGAACTGCTCATACTTTTGAACAGCTACTGAAAGCTTGTTCTCTTTTATTTTGTCAGTTCCTTCACACATGAGAGCAAGAGTGTCCCATAGTTCCTTTGCTGTCTTGCAGTGGATCACTCTTCCCATTACAGAGTCTGGAATAGTGGTGTAGAGAATGTTCATGGCAATGAAGTTGAGGTTGTTTCTCCTCCTCTCATCTGCAGTGAAATTATCTTCATCTTTGGGCCATTCTTCTCTAGGATCTGCAATAGTTTCAGCTGTAGTTCTAGGGTTAGGTGTCATAAACACAAATGGACCTTTAGTAATAACCCTTAACATTTCATCATGCACACAGGCAAGATGAGCTCTCATTCTGATTTTCCAGAAATCATAGTTTTCCACTGAGAATTGTGGAAGCTTGTGATGAGACATATGGTTCAAGGGATTAACTCCCATGTTGTTCTCTGCTGGTGGTGCAACCCTAGCTGTGTTGTCAGCCATAGAATAAAAACAAGTTTATCAAAAGATCAATTCAGGTGACCTTAAAAAAAATACCTTTGAGCACAAGGTATACTTAGAACAATGGTCTTTTGAACCTGGCTCTGATACCAATTGTTGGTCCCGAAACGAGTAAACAGGTGTATGGGGGGGGGGAATACACCTGTTTTTACAAATTAAAACTTCTTTAAAACTTATCAGGTTACTTAAGACAGTAGCTCGTCAGTGGACTTGAGGTCTGCTGAGAGTTACTCTGTGAAAGCTTACTGAGATAATACCTCCACTGAAAGCACAAGACTTTCAGTTGAACTACTATCTAATTAGCTTTCAGATGCGGATTAGTGAGCCCTTTTAGAAAACTCGTTTTACTTTGATAAACTTGAGATTAACACACACTTATGAAATAGCAGAATGTAAGTACACAAGATGTAAAGTGGTTCAGAGATAAATCTCCTACGTCCACTGGCCTGATAAAACAGGAGAATTCCTTTCACTTGGAATTCCTTGTGTTATAGTGCCAAGGTGCACTGATCAACTTTTCCTCTCTTAGGATGATTGATCACTAGGAAATTACAGGTCCTAGTTCCCAAAACAAACCAGCTTTCAGACTGATACAACAATCAGCTTACTAACACCACTTAACACTATCTCTCAACCTAAACACTGAGTAGGGTTTTGAGTAGGGTTTTGGTTCCAACTATTTTGAGATAATCCTTACAAGTATAGCTCAAGGCTTAGGATTGGATTATCTCTTTCTAAGGTTTGGATATAGCTTTAAGCTTGGTTACAGAAGGTTTGTTAGTTTCTCTACAATTGTGAAACACTTGGGAAACAATGATAATTTCGAGTGTTTCTAGATAGTTATGAATGTAGAGATAGCTTTGATCTTGTGAGTTTCCCGTACTTGAAAATGTGCACGTCCTTCTGTATTTATAGGCTTCCTTGAAAATCTTCCCGTTGGATTTGAATCTTCTCAAGTAAGTCTTCTTGTATCTGATTGGTTCAAACGGCTCTATTTGAAGCTTTAAGTCTTGTCAAGAAATGGCTGCAAAACCATGCCTGTTCACCAACTTTCTGTAGATTGCTAGGTGAAAGACTTTTGGTACTTGTCAGGCTGGGACAGGTCGGCTGTCAGTAAGGTACACTGACGTGTCATCTTCTCATTGGACCTTAAGTCTGCATGCCCAGATTCTTGTCTTGCTTTAAGGTGGAACTCCTCTGATGAGAACCTTCTTATTCCTTCATTTATTGTAAGCTTCACTGAAATTCATTTTGCCTTGTTCCAACCAGATTTTACTAACAGCTTTAAATATGTTTAGCATTAAATGTACTTTGTTAGTTCCCATCAGTGGACCTTCGTCCTCTACTGATAGATTTAGTCTTAGTGAGAATGTACTTAGAAAACATTCAAGACTTAGACTTCTTTCTCAGATCACTTAGTCTTCAGCGGACTTTACTTCAGCGGACTTCATCTTCAGCAGACTTCATACTAAAATACACTCTAGTTATTACTAACTGCACTTCAGTTCTTAACACTTAGAACTGTTTAATTTAAACTCTAACTTCTACTGAATAATTTACTTACAAACAACTTAGGGAGGGACATGTTGGCATCTAATCAAAACAAGTCTTATACATTTTCCCAACAACAAAGCTAAAAGTTTAAAACACAATAATATACCTGGAATATTCTGATCCACTAATAAATCCTTTTTATTAACAATTACCGAACCTTGAAGCTTCCTCATACCCCTTCACCGAAGAAAGGAAAAAAATAGAAAAAAAAAATCGATCAAAAAGTCAAACCCATTATACAAAAACCCAATGAATATACCAGTGTCCACCACCTAGACAAATATAGATAAACTAATAATTATAACGGTGTGATGATCAACACAACACGACTTGAATTTTAACATTATTAGTATAGCCAAAATTATGGGTATTGTCAAGGAATAGAGATCACAAAATAAATATATTAAAACAAACTAATAAAAAAAGGAATAAGCACGATGCATGCCACAACATTTATTATACCCATTAAAGAATTCTATATACTTTTTAATATCTAAAATATATATGAAAATAGAATGATATTTAGATTATACTAACAATAATTTGTCCAAGCACATAATGCAAAACCGTTCTATTAATTATTTAGAAGATATATTCTAAATTTTAAAAAATATAAACAACAACATCAAAAATAAATAGCACCATACTTTAGAATAATAATATTCTATTTTTATGGAGCATCTACGTTTAAAATACTAACTTTGTATTAGTTTGAATAAAAAAAATAAAATTCATTACAAAATACTTTATTTAACTTATTAGTATAATTGACTAATAGGATGTGTCTTATTTTTTTTAATAAATTACAATGCAATCATTAACAAAAAAGTTATATCTCTATATCAAAATTATTGATTTTGAACATTCACTAAAGATACAGTATTTACTTGTTTCTACTTGAGCTAATATTCGAAATTTTACTCATAAATAGGAATAAAATATTAATCAATATAAAAGCCCAAAAATTAAACTAATAAAATATAATTAATTAATTAAAAGACAAAATGTAACTCTCATTGAATTTAATTTTTAAAACAATTAATCTCTAACTAATATCATGATATCTATAATGCCGTGCAATACATGGAATTGAAGATCAAATCCATACCATAACAGATAGTACACAAAAAAAAAAAATTATTCAAATAAAATTATTCATTAATATTGAATATAATACAAATTAACCCATACAAAATTCAGTATCATAGAACAATGTAAAAACCAAAAAAAAAAAAATATTCATCAACTCCTCCAAACCATAAATATAGTCCAGTGCAGGAACATAAGGGATGTCATCTATGCACACCTTGAAAGCTCTTCAATAAGCCTAAAAATGGAAAAAAGAAAAAAAGAACACGTTAGACATAAATATATACAATAAGACGCATTAAAAAAAATTAAAATAAAATTATAACAAAAAAAAAAAAATAACAAAAAATTTAGATTAAAACATTCATAGAAATATTACAAATATACCCTTATATAATATAAATGTCATATACAAAACAAATGTCAACAATTACAATGAAATAAACACATGCTTTGAAAATTTAATTATAAAAAAGTATATTAAAAAGGATATGATAATTTTTTAAAGTATATATTAATATAGAGAATGTATAATCAGTGGTCAAAAAATGCCACACATTAAAAAATAGAATAGACAAAGTCAATAATCACACCTCATAAAAACAGAGGAGTCTTATTATAAAAAGACGAAACCAAATGACCATCCACCGAATACACCTTAATCCAGAAGGTAATCAAACCATCATAATAAACAGATATGCAGTCGTGTCTTTGAATATTATTATCTTCAACGAAAGCACTCCAACCATCACTGAACGTAAACAACTCAGTATTCAAAGATTGAATTTTGAGAATCCAAAATTTTCCATCTGGCCTTTTCAAATAAACTTCCTTAGGGAGATAAATACCAGCCAACTCATTAACAACCTGAGGAATAATCTTGAATAAAAAAAAAAAAAAAAAAGGTCAATACATTATTAAAGACAAATACAATAAAATTTTACATGAAAATAAAAACCAAGTAACAATATATAATTACCATCTTTTCACTATATATCTGAAAAATATCAGAAATAAAATAATTCTTGCGGATTTCCCCTGCACAAAAAAATTTGGAAATCAACATATGAAGTTCAAAAAATACTGGCAAAAAGTAAAAATAAATTTCCAATTCAACATTTGGAGTTAAAAATAATACTGGCCAAAAGTCAAAAAACCAAACACGCTATAAAATTTACCATATACACTATAATCTTGAGAATTAAGATTAGGATTCCCAACATCCTTTAGAAGTCCATTCCGATGATACACTTTAATATACATCCTACACAACTGATGCTCAGAAAAAGTTATAAAATCACCAAAAGACAAATCATAGTACTTTTCAAATTCCTCCCAACCATCAACAAAATACCAAGAATCTTCTATAACACATGCCTTCACAACCCAGACCTTCCCAGTCTGATTAACAAACTCATATCTCGAATTAAACGGTGCATCCCTGCGCATAAGAATTTCTTTGGGTATGCACTGGAAAAAAAAATTATGTATAAGGAACAAACAATATAATATAAAGTAAAAGTGAATAAAATGAACTAACCATCTTATATTTCATCTCAAATGATATATGAGGAAGGTACTGAATATAAAAATCAAATGTATCCGCCGAATAAAATTTCTGCTTGTACATATTAAGTTCATCAAATTGAAGAAGTAAATCTCCATCTGCCTCCAATCAATAGAACAATATAGTTAATATAGAAAAATAAAGTATTGTACATAAACAAATAAAAATTTACAAATAAATCACTAATAGTTTCATTCACATGACAAAAGTGATCTCTCATCCTTAAAATCTCCCATCAGTCGAAATAAATCATCCACTATACACTCCTCAAATAACATCATAAGAAATGTAGGGTTCAACGCAAATGTGCAAAAGAAATTATACTAAATAATATAGAAATATGTATTTATAGAAAATAACAAAATCAAGGCATAACTTATTCAAAAAATAAAACATTTAATACTATACATCATAAATATATTCTGTTAAACAACAATGGACGATTTTGGGACAAATAAAACCAAAACAATATAATTATGCATTTACCATCATTAGACCAAATATAAAAATTAATACCGACAAAATTATAATTTTAATATATTATAAAAAAATTCAAAAAATAACACACATATTTTTTTACGGTGGAAATATAAAAATATATTATAATATATCATTGATTAGAAAGGTCTATATAAAATAAAGAAATGAACTACCAACATAAACTACCATACTAAAGGTGTGTTTGCAAAAAAATATATTTTTGAAGAATTGATTAAAATTAGTAATTATGAAAAAAATGATTAATAGTAAAAATTGATTATGTTTGCAAAAAAAATTCAGAAAAGTTGACAGTGTTTGTAAAAAAAGTTGATAGAATTCAAATAAAACTTATAATCTCATAAAAGCACCCTATTACCAACTTATTTATTATAGCCTTTGTTAGATTATATAATCATCAGGAACAGAAATAAAACACTCTAAAATGCTTTTCAAAAACTAAAAAAAAAAATGATGATAAGTGGATACAATCTCTTGCACACACACCCTAAACGGAAATGGGATAATAGTTATAAACCACCTCAAACAAAAAAATATCTTACTAATCATGATCCTTTTAAAATATAGTTACTTGGTCAAAATATAGATCACACTAACAAATATAAAGTACAACACTGCTAACAAAAAATTCCAAATAACCATTACGCATTTTCCTAAACATACATACACCAGTCAAATTATCAGTATACTCCATATACAATTTCCGAATGGAATAGGACATACATTTATTTAAACGAACAAATGTTAACACGCAATAATTTCACAATAATAAATATTGGCATTGTCTATAATCTGGATAAAAATACCTGTAATAAAAATATATATTTATTAATATATATACCCGATGGTATATATGCAAAAAATCATAATTTTTAACATGTTCTAAATTTTTAGAACAAAGCCTACTCTTGTCTGGAATGGATAGAGTACAAAACACTACATCTCATAACATCTCTGAGTTCACACTTAACGTAAAAAAACAACTCATTATCAATTAAACAAAACTACTCTTCGATTTAAACAATTTATTAGTTATTACATAATTTATTATAAGATGACCTTATCCACTAAATATCTTTTAATTCCAATCTAATAATTTAACTTAATAAACACACTAAACAAATTACATAGTAAAAAATTCAAGCCCACATGAATCTCACAATATCAGAAGCAGACCGTGTACACAATATTCATCCCACTTAATATAACATTAAATAAAAATTAAACACATGAAATAAAAATAAATAAATACTTTCAATATCTGAATTATCGATAAAATAATAAAATTTTCAAATCGGGTACTCAACTACTGAAAACTAAAAAATGTCAAACTTAAATCGATGCATATATACTACAAATATTTTATATACCTACAGTTTGATATCATGTCAACACATAAATTACATACTTCACACAAATATAAATTTTCAAATAATCTTACAAATCAATTACATAAATATATACACTAAATTAATCCACAAAACACACCAATCTATCTATAGTAAAAAAATCAAATATTAGACAATAAAAGTATAACAAACCAATAGAATAAATCGATCATGGACACATAATTTGATCAACCAAATCAGAAACTCAGAAAATAAGGATGCATTTAACCTTATATATGATTTCTGCAACAGTTCAAAATTACGGAACAATTCATTGAAAAAAAAAAACACCAAACTTCATAGTTACCAGAGCTTAACTAACCAACCCACCACAATCAACAATTCAAAACACAGATAATTACACAAAACACATAACACCAATCACGAACAGAAAGACAAATCCAGGACAAAAGGCTGAGTCTGAACAATCGTAATACCGACAACACACCCCACTTCAAGGCACAAATCCTCAACAATCCTTCGAAAACCAGATGAAATCAAACAACGTCGACCTTCGTCTTTAAAACAAACAATCCAACTCAACTCCTGATGTAACGCCCCGAACCCAATATATATTAATTATATCGAATTCGAAGTGTTATTGTGATCAAAAGTCCGAACTATAAAATTTTTGAAGGAATATAACGGAAATGAGAGATGATGAGTTTTTATGCAGCGGAAGAAATGGGTAGAATAATTTTAATAAGTATCTTACACACATTTATGTGTACATAAAACATAGTATCAACAGTAATGTTTTATTTAAGTGGGGAACTCCGTGTCGTCTCTATTACTGTCCTTGCTCCACGAAATCATAATCTGCAAGGGGTTAGGAAAAGGGGGGCGTGAGATTTGAATTCTCACGTATGGGTGATTTGCAACGTCATGGGATTGGTAAATCCGAAGTATATTAAATTATACTCATTGATAAAGTATATAATTTATTTAAGCAGTTGACATATTAATATGAATAACATATATCACAGAAGTAACAAGCTCACATAATAATTAATTGGGCATGACAGGTTCCACATTCACATAATTGATATATCACAAGTTTATTCACAGTAAGCGGCAAAGCCCAAAGTCATTTTTCAAGTAACGGCATAATCTGTCCAAATCATTTCCAACACATTGTGAATCTCTCCCAAACCATTTCTCACCAACAAATCATGTGACCATGAATCTGAATAATTATTATCACTCATGGTCACCACAAATAATATCAGCGACCATGAATCTGATATATTATCACTCATGGCCGTACGTGTCATTCCACAAAATAATTACCAGTGACCATGAATCTGACCTATTGTCACTCATGGCCATACGCGTCATTCCGCAAGAATAAGTATCGGTGACCATGAATCTGACTTATTGTCACTCATGGCCATACGCGTCATTCCGCAAGAATAATTACCAGCTTTCCTTTTCTCACAAAAACTATCATTTCAAAACATGGGGAGAAATACACATAATTCATACTCAAAAGATTCATGCTCACAAAGTGTCCTTATTACCATGCAATCATAAACGATTTATATAATTAGACAAACACAACAATCCATATAAAGTATATATATAATAATATCGTATCGCTCACACACTTATATAATAGGGTGTACATTTATGTTGGATTAGTTGTTTTAGATTGATTTAGTCGAGTTCAGAGTATACCAGCACAACGTATTATGAGCAGATCAATCAACAGATCATCACCCACCTGTTAACTCCGGGTCCCGTGAAAGATGTACAAACAGAATGTCGGATCCCTCGTGCGTATTTCGATTAGCACAGAATCCTAGTACGAAACCATTTGAATAAAAGTTGACCTTTGAATTATTAGGAAAATTTGAGAGTTTGTGTTACGAGAATCGAGAAAGTTGTGGTCTTATAAACTCAAAAAAGGACTTGCTTAAGGGTCACACCCTATTTTGGTAAATACACCACTTCTAAAAAGGTGAGTGTATTGAGGGAGTGTATTTACTAGTATACTTGTGGTATGACTATTTCGATTACTACAAAAACAATCTTTTGATAAGTACACCCCTTTTTAAGAGGAGGTGTATTAGGGGGTGTATTTACTAAATTCAGTGTTGTAACAGAGGGGTGTATTTATTGAATTCAGGGGTGTCCTTAACAAAGGCCCTTTAAGGAAGAAAATATAAGAATTCATCTTGGAAATTACTTAGAAAAATAAGAAATTACTTAGAAAAATATATTAATAAAATTAAAGAAAAGGTTTTTCTTTCTTAAGAATTCTATTTCTCATTTTAAAAGAAAACTTGAATATAATTAATCATATTTCATAAATAAAAACCCTTTATTAAAACTTATTAAAGACTTTGGCTTTTCTAAGACAAATTATAAAAAAGTACTTTTCTTTTCTAATATTAATATTACTTCTAAAGTTGATTAGTGACACTTTTAGGAAATAAAAGGATTATATTAATTTTCCCAAAAATACTCTTTTCATTTGTTATTAATTTTGGATATTAAACGACTTATCTTTTCGTTCCTAATTCTCTAACAGTCGCACAAGGGGAAGACGAGTTTCCATTTGTCTCCAAAAACTCAACTAATATTATTAACAACTAAATTTCACCACCATTCAGCTAATTCAATAATACTAATCCAAAAATACTCTTCAACTAAAACAGCAATACTAAATTCATCAATCTAATAATATCATCCAACCAAAACAACAATACTTAACTCCCAAACCAATAATACTAAACAAGTCAACTAATAACACTAAGTCATTAAATCAATTCTAACAGTCCATCTACAAGTCTCAAATCCAAAACAAGTATCTTAATTTTACAAGGTCTCAACATCACGGGAAATAATAATTCGATCTCTATCTAAACAACTACGAGAATTAGAGAGAATTAAGCAATTCTTACGAGTCCGGTTCGGGGTAGTAAACGGGCGGCCTAACGGCGTCGATTAGGAAATCGATAATTCGTTTGGAAAATTGGGCAGCCTAACGGCGTCGTTCGGAAATTCGGAAAAACGAATTGGGCAGCCTAACGGCGTCGGTTTGAAATTCCAGAAATTCGGCAACATCAACCGGTTCAAAGGCGTCAAATCAATCGGAAAATTGAACGACAAAAGGCTTCGGTTAGAAATCGAGTTTAATCGGTACAAATCAAATTACTCAAAAATTGAAATTTGAAGCTTTAATGAGTAGAAATTGAAAGGGGAATTTTCAATTACCGGAAGAGGAAAAAGAGGCGGCGGCTTCAATCGAGAGGGAGGACAGAGGCGCGACGACTGGAGAGGAGGGAGGAGGCGCTGGGTTGCGGCGTGACGTGCACGGCGGCGACGCAGCTTCGGCGGTGGAGCTTCGCAACTCGGAGCAGGGGAGGCGACGGGGGTGAGCGTCGCGACGGGCTGGAGACGGCGGCGCTCCTGGGGTGAGGCCGCGGCTGAAGGAGAGGCGATTCGCGGCGGCTCCGCGGAGGAGAGAGAGGCGGGCGGCGTGGCGGCGTCGCGCGGCTGGAGCGAAGCAGGAGGCGGAAGCTTCGCGGTGGCGTCGCTCGCGATGGAGGGAGGGAGATCGGCGTTTGGCTTCGGCTGGAAAGAAGAGGGAGAAGGGTGGTGATACCCAATTCAGTAGAGAGAGAAAGAGATGGTTTGAGAGAGAGAAATGAATGAAGGAAATGAGAAGGAAAACCCGTATGCGTTTTTGGCTGGGAGAGGAAGATATTAAATTTTTTAATTAATTAATTAATTAATTTTAAAAGATGAGATTAATATATGGCTGGGATTGTTTCTATTTTATTAATTAATTTAAAAGAAGGAATAAACATGTGGATGGGGTTAATCCCTTTAATTCTAGATATTTTCGATTTCAATTGATACGGTTTAGGGATCGTTTGGTTCACGAGATAAATCCCGAATTGAAAATTAATACAGTTTTAAAATTCGAATAATATTTTAAAGTATTTTAATTATTCTCAATAAATTAAACGGATCGAAATCCTAATTTTTAATTTGAATAATTAATTTCTCGTAGTCCTTTATTCGTTTGAAAGATTCGATTATTTCTACGAATTTAGGAATTTGTAAAAAGGGTTAATATTTAAATTACACAAAAGCACACAAAATAATAAAATAAAAAGAAACAAAGATAAGAAAATAAAATAAGGTTTCTAGGAATATAAAAGGTATAAAACGGGACGGGGTATTACATCCTCACCCCCTTAACGGAATTTCGCGCCCGAAATTCAGCTTCTAGGTACTGCTTAAGCATTGAGGGTATTTTGTTAGGACTTCATCCTCTATTTTTCCAAGTTGTTACTTCTTTCCTAGGATAGTAACTGGAACTTCTTCTTAAGTCAGGTCACAACTTAAACCTAAATCTATACGATTAATAACAGGGTTTGGATCGCTTATGTATTTCCTGAGTGTAGATATGTGGAACACATCATGCACTCGCGATAACTTTGGTGGTAGTGCTAAGCGATAAGCCACATCCCCGATTCTATTCAGGATGTCAAATGGCCCATTGTATCGCGACTTTAGCTCACCTCTTTTTCCAAAACGAATTTGACCTTTCATTGGTGCCACTCGGAGAAATACTTTATCGCCAAAGTCGAATTGTAAATCTCTTCTCCTAGCGTCCGCATATGACTTCTGACAATCTTGAGCCGTTTTGATTCTTCCTTTAATCTTTGCGACTATCTCAACCGATCTTTCAACTAGTTCGGGTTTGAGAATCTTTCGAATTCCAACTTCATCCCAACAAACTGGTGATCTACACTTTTTCCCGTAAAGTGCTTCGTACGGTGCCGTTCGTATTGTCGCCTGATAACTATTGTTATATGCGAACTTTACAAATGGCAGGTGGCTCTTCCAACTTCCTGCAAGATCTAGAGCGCAAGCTCTCAGCATACCTTCGAATGTCTGGATAGTTCCTTCCGATTGTCCGTCAGTCTGCGAGTGGTATGCGGTGCTGAATTTCAATTCAGTACCAAGGCTCATTGCAGACTTCCCCAGAACTTAGAGGTAAAACGGGATCTCTATTGGACACTATCGAGACTGGTACACCGTGCAGTCTAATTACCTCTGCTATGTATAGTTAGGCGAGCTTGTCTAACGTATACGTCATTATAACAGGGATAAAGTGGGCAGTTATCGTAAGTCTATCTACGATAACCTAAATGGCATCGTGATTTTTCACCATTTTCGGAAATCCGGTGACAAAATCCATAGTGATGTTCTCCCATTTCCACTCTGGCATCTCCAGAGGATGCAACAACCCTGGAGGTTGTTGGTGATCTGCACAATACTGTGTGGAAAATTCTAGGTTTAGGATGAACTGGTACTATATCTTACTCCACTCAAAAAAAGTTTTGTCTAACTACTTACTCTAAAACTTTTGGTCCAAAAAGAGTGGCTTAGTGGAGAGGTTTGGTTTTTTTGAAAGCTTTCTCATTAGTTAAAACCAAAATAACTTCTCGGTTTTCTTGGTCGACTAAGTTTGTTGTCACTCTACCTGATTTAAGACTTAGAAGGTTTTCTAATCCTCAAACATGCAAACTTTTCTTCCTACATAGTTGCAAATTTTCCTCTACTTCGAAGTCCACTATGTATCCCATAGATAAAAAAAATCAAATGTCCTTTCTTTTTCAACTAAAGTATTCCCATAACATATAAATGTTAATTCTTAACACGTAAGACTTAAGATTACATCTAGCTTACTCATTCCACAAAAAGGCTCTACTTAAGCTTAAAATCTTATGTTATCCCAAAAGAAAGTAACTATGCCCAAGTTTCATATTCCTTCTTATGCATAAAAACTAGTTCGTTTTCAATAACGCCTAACTACTCAACTTAAGAACGTGCAGTTCAGTTTCTATTTGATGTCCACCCAAGTCTATCTCCAATCAATTCATTCGGCTTTAGGTTCTCATTGTATTCCTCAAAAGTTCACTTTCACTTAAGGTCTATTCTTCTATACTCTATATCCTCAAATTTTCTTAAATTCTTAGACACAAGGGAGTGAGATGCTCTAGTACTAATCGATACATAAGCAATTGATCCAAAATTCACACTTGCTGAATTCGGAATAAAACTTCTCTCGTCTTATTGTCCTTAAGACTGCCTTGAGATGTTCTTCGTGTTGCTCTTTGTCCTTAGAGTACACAAGAATATCGTCAATGAAGACGATGACGAAATGATCCAGGTACGGATGATACACTCTATTTATCATATCCATGAAAATTATCGGAGCATTTGTTACTCTGAAAGGCATCATGGTGAACTCGTAATGTCCATACCGAGTCCGGAATGCTGTCTTTGGGATATTCTCGCTCTTGACCTTTAGCTGGTGGTAACCAGACCTTAGATCGATCTTTGAGAATACCGTAGCATTCTTCAACTGGTCGAACAAGTCTTCTATCCTTGGAGAAGGATATTTGTTCTTAATGATCAGTTGATTGAGACCTCGATAGTCTATACACATACGGAAAGTTCCATCTTTCTTCTTTACGAACAACATGGGTGTTCCCCATGGTAATGCACTATGCCTGATGAACTTCTTTTCAAGCAAGCATTGCAGTTGTTCCTTCAGTTCTTCTAATGCCTTTGGCGCCATTCGATAGTGTACTTTAGATACTGGTGCTGCCCCAGGTATCAAGTCGATGGAGAACTCTATCTGACGATCAGGAGGTAACCCGGTTAATTCCTCAAGAAACACGTCAAGATATCCATCCACAATTAGTACCTGGATGTGTAACTTATCGTCTTTCTCTCCTACTGAGATGTGGACGAGGTAAGCTTGGCATTTCTCCTTTCGTAATATTACTGCAGCTTAGATTGCTGATATTACTCGGGTTTCCTTCTTGGTCTTGATTTCACGAAATGTGAAGCGTTGACCATTACGGGTTTCGAGGTCAAACTTTTATTCTGCTCATTCTATTATCACTTCGTCCTTTGTTAATTAGTCAAAGCCTAAGATTATGCCAAAGATTTTCATCTCAAGGGTGTGAAGATCGGACTCTACTAAGTGATCGCTTAGCGTTAGGGGTAAACCTCAAATTCGGTCCTTAATTTCCATAGTAGTTCCAGACATTTCTTAGCGCGGCCTGCTGAGGTGGCTTAGGTTCAGCCTGAGAAGGTGAGTTCTGTCCTATAGGATTCACTGATACAGGAATGGGGTTAACGTGGGGTCGTCCACGTCTACGTTCTGGTGCAATTCTAAAGGTGGTTCTGATCGGAAAAGAATAATATTGTTACGATATGTATAGGTGCGAGAAAGTTATAAAAACATAATCGGACTAACCAAAATTAACACACAACGTTCACTGAAAACACGTGTGGTACATAATTCACCAGCTGCGCATTGGGGCCCCAATGGTACAGTGCTCACATTCGCACAGTATTCTAGGAACAACTAATGTGTCATTAAGTGATAATCAGATAAAATATGACATTTAATATATAAAGCAAGTAAAACATATTGACAAGTAGTGAGCACATAATAAGTATATATATATCTAAAAAGTTTTGGTCCTACGGAGGTCAGTCTCCTTACATTACGTCATAGAATACAAAAGGCTTCTAAGTATAATTCTAACGCACCGTATCCTTGCATCAGTACAGACCACAAGTTACAAAAGGAGCAGGTTGGAGCTACGCTGCTATGGTCTGAGTAAAACGGTCATACATCTGACTACTACTATATGTCAGGAAAGGGTGGCACATCTATGTTGTACATATTTGTGACTACAACAAAAGAATAACTGCTTAAAAGGATTTGATCACTCTGACTGATCACTACTATCATACGGAAATACCCATCGCCGACTTCTTTCTAGGTATGTCTCCAAGTGAATGTGGGGCCTTTGTACTGGGTCTTCTATTCTCGTCCGTTCGAGTAGTCTTACAGCGATAGGACGGAGAACAACTCAGTAACCCTTATGGCAAAATGAATCACGTCTGTCAAAATATGTCTCCTCTGGGATATTGGAGTGGCTATTGTCTTTGCACGCAGTCTCGTGAACTGGGTTATAAACACACTTATAGATTCTAAGGGTGTCTTCTAATTATCGGGATATAACTATCTTAGGTGTATTCTTATATGGAAAGGAAATTCCTAGTCAGAATTTTAGTTATGCAGAAATATTATTTAAATAATTAAGGCACATAGTTCAATTAATCATATAACATCATTTATGAAGTTTATAAATTTACACAAATATATTTATTTTTATCTTTTACTAATTATCTGCATTTCAATAGTATTATAAACGACATTTCGGGGTTCTTTCTACACCTCGTAGGTGTTGTTTCGAGTTCGCGATCTTTTGATTGGAGTTTTGTTATGAAAGTCAAGTTGTCGTAATATAACAAACTTTAAGGCAATAAAATAAGAACATACCTTCGAGGAGCTTCTGACGGTAATAGGAGACACATTTCCCCTCAAGTGATTTAATTAGTGATCTATACTTACATGATAAGAAAATTTAATTAAAGAAAAAGAATTTTGGTTTGATGAAGACAATGATTTAGGTTTTGGTCCGAAAGTTTTTGAACATAAGCTCTGATACCACCTGTAACGCCCCGAACCCAATATATATTAATTATATCGAATTCGAAGTGTTATTGTGATCAAAAGTCCGAACTATAAAATTTTTGAAGGAATATAACGGAAATGAGAGATGATGAGTTTTTATGCAGCGGAAGAAATGGGTAGAATAATTTTAATAAGTATCTTACACACATTTATGTGTACATAAAACATAGTATCAACAGTAATGTTTTATTTAAGTGGGGAACTCCGTGTCGTCTCTATTACTGTCCTTGCTCCACGAAATCATAATCTGCAAGGGGTTAGGAAAAGGGGGGCGTGAGATTTGAATTCTCACGTATGGGTGATTTGCAACGTCATGGGATTAGTAAATCCGAAGTATATTAAATTATACTCATTGATAAAGTATATAATTTATTTAAGCAGTTGACATATTAATATGAATAACATATATCACAGAAGTAACAAGCTCACATAATAATTAATTGGGCATGACAGGTTCCACATTCACATAATTGATATATCACAAGTTTATTCACAGTAAGCGGCAAAGCCCAAAGTCATTTTTCAAGTAACGGCATAATCTGTCCAAATCATTTCCAACACATTGTGAATCTCTCCCAAACCATTTCTCACCAACAAATCATGTGACCATGAATCTGAATAATTATTATCACTCATGGTCACCACAAATAATATCAGCGACCATGAATCTGATCTATTATCACTCATGGTCGTACGTGTCATTCCACAAAATAATTACCAGTGACCATGAATCTGACCTATTGTCACTCATGGCCATACGCGTCATTCCGCAAGAATAAGTATCGGTGACCATGAATCTGACTTATTGTCACTCATGGCCATACGCGTCATTCTGCAAGAATAATTACCAGCTTTCCTTTTCTCACAAAAACTATCATTTCAAAACATGGGGAGAAATACACATAATTCATACTCAAAAGATTCATGCTCACAAAGTGTCCTTATTACCATGCAATCATAAACGATTTATATAATTAGACAAACACAACAATCCATATAAAGTATATATATAATAATATCGTATCGCTCACACACTTATATAATAGGGTGTACATTTATGTTGGATTAGTTGTTTTAGATTGATTTAGTCGAGTTCAGAGTATACCAGCACAACGTATTATGAGCAGATCAATCAACAGATCATCACCCACCTGTTAACTCCGGGTCCCGTGAAAGATGTACAAACAGAATGTCGGATCCCTCTTGCGTATTTCGATTAGCACAGAATCCTAGTACGAAACCATTTGATTAAAAGTTGACCTTTGAATTATTAGGAAAACTTGAGAGTTTGTGTTACGAGAATCGAGAAAGTTGTGGTCTTATAAACTCAAAAAAGGACTTGCTTAAGGGTCACACCCTATTTTGGTAAATACACCACTTCTAAAAAGGTGAGTGTATTGAGGGAGTGTATTTACTAGTATACTTGTGGTATGACTATTTCGATTACTACAAAAACAATCTTTTGATAAGTACACCCCTTTTTAAGAGGAGATGTATTAGGGGGTGTATTTACTAAATTCAGTGTTGTAACAGAGGGGTGTATTTACTGAATTCAGGGGTGTCCTTAACAAAGGCCCTTTAAGGAAGAAAATATAAGAATTCATCTTGGAAATTACTTAGAAAAATAAGAAATTACTTAGAAAAATATATTAATAAAATTAAAGAAAAGGTTTTTCTTTCTTAAGAATTCTATTTCTCATTTTAAAAGAAAACTTGAATATAATTAATCATATTTCATAAATAAAAACCCTTTATTAAAACTTATTAAAGACTTTGGCTTTTCTAAGACAAATTATAAAAAAGTACTTTTCTTTTCTAATATTAATATTACTTCTAAAGTTGATTAGTGACACTTTTAGGAAATAAAAGGATTATATTAATTTTCCCAAAAATACTCTTTTCATTTGTTATTAATTTTGGATATTAAACGACTTATCTTTTCGTTCCTAATTCTCTAACAGTCGCACAAGGGGAAGACGAGTTTCCATTTGTCTCCAAAAACTCAACTAATATTATTAACAACTAAATTTCACCACCATTCAGCTAATTCAATAATACTAATCCAAAAATACTCTTCAACTAAAACATCAATACAAAATTCATCAATCTAATAATATCATCCAACCAAAACAACAATACTTAACTCCCAAACCAATAATACTAAACAAGTCAACTAATAACACTAAGTCATTAAATCAATTCCAACAGTCCATCTACAAGTCTCAAATCCAAAACAAGTATCTTAATTTTACAAGGTCTCAACATCACGGGAAATAATAATTCGATCTCTATCTAAACAACTACGAGAATTAGAGAGAATTAAGCAATTCTTACGAGTCCGATTCGGGGTAGTAAACGGGCGGCCTAACGGCGTCGATTAGGAAATCGATAATTCGTTCGGAAAATTGGGCAGCCTAACGGCGTCGTTCGGAAATTCGGAAAAACGAATTGGGCAGCCTAACGGCTTCGGTTTGAAATTCCAGAAATTCGGCAACATCAACCGGTTCAACGGCGTCAAATCAATCGGAAAATTGAACGACAAAAGGCTTCGGTTAGATATCAAGTTTAATCGGTACAAATCGAATTACTCAAAAATTGAAATTTGAAGCTTTAATGAGTAGAAATTGAAAGGGGAATTTTCAATTACCGGAAGAGGAAAAAAAGGCGGCGGTTTCAATCGAGAGGGAGGACAGAGGCGCGACGACTGGAGAGGAGGAAGGAGGCGCTGGGTTGCGGCGTGACGTGCACGGCGGCGACGCAGCTTCGGCGGTGGAGCTTCGCAACTCGGAGCAGGGGAGGCGACGGGGGTGAGCGTCGCGACGGGCTGGAGACGGCGGCGCTCCTGGGGCGAGGCCGCGGCTGAAGGAGAGGCGATTCGCGGCGGCTCCGCGGAGGAGAGAGAGGCGGGCGGCGTGGCGGCGTCGCGCGGCTGGAGCGAAGCAGGAGGCGGAAGCTTCGCGGTGGCGTCGCTCGCGACGGAGGGAGGGAGATCGGCGTTTGGCTTCGGCTGGAAAGAAGAGGGAGAAGGGTGGTGATACCCAATTCAGTAGAGAGAGAAAGAGATGGTTTGAGAGAGAGAAATGAATGAAGGAAATGAGAAGGAAAACCCGTATGCGTTTTTGGCTGGGAGAGAAAGATATTAAATTTTTTAATTAATTAATTAATTAATTTTAAAAGATGAGATTAATATATGGCTGGGATTGTTTCTATTTTATTAATTAATTTAAAAGAAGGAATAAACATGTGGATGGGGTTAATCCCTTTAATTCTAGATATTTTCGATCTCAATTGATACGGTTTAGGGATCGTTTGGTTCACGAGATAAATCCCGAATTGAAAATTAATATAGTTTTAAAATTCGAATAATATTTTAAAGTATTTTAATTATTCTCAATAAATTAAACGGATCGATATCCTAATTTTTAATTTGAATAATTAATTTCTCGTAGTCCTTTATTCGTTTGAAAGATTCGATTCTTTCTACGAATTTAGGAATTTGTAAAAAGGGTATATATTTAAATTACACAAAAGCACACAAAATAATAAAATAAAAAGAAACAAAGATAAGAAAATAAAATAAGGTTTCTAGGAATATAAAAGGTATAAAACGGGACGGGGTATTACACCTGACACCTAACCTCAACATCTGGAAATATTTCGATACTGCTTCCTAATGTTTCTTTCCCAAAAATCACGTGGTATAGGCTGTTAACCAGTTTGGAAAAAAAAATTAGAATAATAAAAAAAATAAACAATGTAATAAACAAATACATAATAAAATTACCAATCTGCCCTTCTTCACATCAGATGATGTAAGGCGGCGTGTGAAACTCGGCATTGAATCACCCGACACAATAGCACAACTCTGTACACAATACAATAATTAAAAAAAACTAAAACACATACATGATCACTATGCCAATAAAATATATAACTTCATTATACCTCAGAAACAGTACAATTTCTATGAGAACCTGACAAAGAACCCGAAGACACCAAATTATTGGACAAAACAATATTCGTAGCTGTAGAAGAATAAGATCGTGGGCCCTGGGCAAAAGAAGTAAACAAATATATAAAAAATAAACTAATTATTCAATATCTGTGACTGTAGAATACAAAAAAATACATACCAAAGAACCAATTCCAGGTGATCTAATTAACTTAGGAACTCCACCAGGACCAACTGTAACCAAAGGAATGCCATCATCAATGATCTTCTGAAGAGAATTACGGAAATTACCACACCCCATTCTCCAACTTTTACTCCAACCAATTATCTGTCTCTGATCCGACTCAGAGAAACTGCATAGATTAGATAAATTCAAACCAGTCTCCATATCAATCTCATGAACTGCATCATTGCCAGTATGATGTCCACGACACTCAGTATTTTCAATCAACATTTCATTGCATGGAGAACCAGGCAAACTGCAACTAACCTCACCAACACCTGAATTAATTAAAAAAATAAAAAATACATAACGACAATGAATTACACAAAAAAAAAATGGAATATATAAGCACAACAAACAACAACATTTCTCCAAAAAATTATTAACGTACATAACTATCTATCCAGACAATAAATAAAATAACAATATACCTTTCACAACACCAGCAAGGAACGTGACCATCTCAACACTGTTATCCATATAAACTCCGGTATAAATACTTTGAACACCATCAAACAATAGAGTTACACACCTAACTCTATCAAGGAAAGCAGCACCATAGAACCACACTTTATTCACTTCAAGGATCAACCCATTCGAAGCAACAACATACGGGCACTCATACTCAGATCCATCTCTAGTAACCAGAACAAAACGATCCGGAAGTGTAGAGCCAAACAATCCAACAATCAAAGCTGGGATTATCTAAGACAAAAAAAATAAAAAAACACCAAAAGAATGATAAATAAATAGAAAAAAAAACAGGTATTGTTGTACATGATAAAAAAAAACCTGAAAATCAAAACAAAACACCCATACGATAGAGCCGGAAAATGTCACCACGAATTCGGGGATAACCCTATGAAACCGATTAACACCTGAAACAACAAAAATACAATAATCATGAATTCAACACAAAACACCACATCAAATCTAATAAAAAAATAAAAGACACAACAAATCACCCATAATATTGATTGGAAATCTAGGAAGGCGTTCACCAATCTTCCTCTTGATACAACCATTGAAACCATTGAATATGAGAAAAGAAAACATCCCATCGCACTCTTCCTCAAGGAAAATTAGATCATAGCAACATACATCATAAAAAAACTTTATGGAACCATCAAATCTAAAGTACCAATCACCATCCGAAACAACCAACTTAGCCTCATGATCACGAATCCAAGAATCACACATCGAACGTTCTCTCAATATAAACACCCGATCGAGCCTCGATTCAGGGATTTCATCACGAAAGCATCTTGGTAATCGCTAAATAAAAAACAAAAAATGCATGAGGGATAAAATAAAAAACCTAAACCAGAAAAAAAAAACCACATTCAAAAAGGAAAAACCATAAACTTACAATTAACTCAGTCTCACGAGCTTCCATAAACTTAAGGTAAAACCTAAATTTGCCCGAAAAGTAAATATTGCTGATATAGTCACGAATGTCACTTGCATGCAGGAGAACATCATCTCCTAAACCATTAAAAATTAAAAAATTTAGAACGGCAAAAAGAGTGAACAGATAAATAGAATTACAGGATACATACGCCGTTCTCCATGGTGATCCATCCCGACCATTTCAAGATTAATATGAAAACTACAATAAAAAACACTAACAAATTCCAAGTTAAAAAAAATAGAAAAAAGCTACGAAAGAAACCTAAAAAAATAATACACCAGACGGAACTAATAAAAGAAAATATAATAACCCTAACTGTGAAAAATAATAGTTGTATACCTGACAGGAAAGACGAATAAAATAACCGTAATTTTTAAAGAACTGAAAAGAAGGAAGACAAAAAATCACGGTTCATTTTACCAAAAAATTACAGCTGATTTCACTGATGATCACAGTGGGGAGAAGTGCTTCGACAATACCAAATTCGGCTGCTCAAACCATTATAGCAGAAAAGAAATCTACTCTCATTCGGCACATTAAATGCACCTACCAAAATGCCAATCACATAAAAGCCAAAAAAGGAAGAAAATAATAATTCAACAGTACATTGATATGCACAAAATCTGCAGCGCATAATAAGTATATCAATTTAGGGAAAATACATACGTCAAAATAATATAGTCAATCAATTTATAGAGGAAATCAATAAAATATATATACACAATAAAAACTATAGGTGTAAACAAAAATATACAATTTCAAGTTAATTTAAAAATCAAAATAACAACACGCAACTGAAGCCAATCACATCTCCACCTAAGTAATTTCAATGTTCAGCGATACCAATCAATATAAATCGATGATTAAAAAATTTTATGTTACATGTATATTAATTTGTAATAATTATTAAAAATTTACAAACGAAACAAATATTCTAAAAAAATCCAAACATAACCAATATTGTATAAGTTACAATTTTATCCAATAAATCAACCGGTTCCGCAGAATATATATTAAAATAAATTTTAAAGACTCCTTATATTTTAACTTTCATATATAATAATTGATAACAATTAATCCCGCGGATACTATATTGAATAATTATCCACTGACCAGTCAATACAAACGTATTCAATCAGTTTAATTGAGATCTCTATAATATTCAAACATGACTCCATTAAGTATTATACTGGATAAACTATAAAATGACCCAATCAAATTCATTTCTTTTACTAATTACCATGCAAAAACTAATCCAAGAATTAAATAAATAATTACGCATATCTTGATTTCAACTAAACCAAAATCTGATATATTTTTAAAACTCTAATGAATTACAGACCTCATCACTCACGTATTACAAAAGATAACTATTAATACCTGAAGCATTACAATGGTTAATGAACAATTGACAAAATCAATACATTTCCTTTTACTAATTTCTATGCGACCAAACAAATCATTCATTTAATATTTGATATATTTGATATAAACTAATATTTGATATATTTTTTTAAAATTTTATTCAATTCGAAAATTCATCTTCTTATATTATACTTGGTAAGCATCAATATTTCCAAACATTATAATGGGAAATTACCTTATTTTATTATTCAAACACCCAAATGAACAAAAAAAAAATGCATATGATCTATTTTGATTAGTACAGTACTCGACTGATTCCAATATCAGATCAGATGTAACAAAATAATAAAATATTAGGCATATCTTAATTTCAATAAGACCAATACTTGATCTATTTATTTCAATATCAGATATAACATCGACAGAACAATAATTTTATTAAATAACACCGAAGTATACCAATACGCATTGCAAAACACGTACTCACAAAATAGTAAACTTAATAGGAATTGTAATCCACAATCCTAATATTATACAATCCCTTTAAAAATTTGATTGAGCGATATGCAGCAACGTTTTCAGCTTCTGCAGAAGTGTCAAAAATATCTCCACTAATAACATGAAGTTTATCACCACGACGAAGTTTAACAGCATACACAAAACCAGGAAAAAGATCACATCCTACGTTTTCGGTCTTGTACGTAGCTCGATCAAAACCCAACCTCGAAAGTATATCATCCAAAACTGACTTAAAATCAATAGTGATAACAATTTCACCCATTTCACCAATACCTGCATGAAAACAAACAAACCAAATAAAAGTTAATAGAAAAAAAAAACAATAAATTTTGGATTTGTATATACAAAATAATATTATTTTAACAAAACAACACAAACTTCACCTCCAAAGAGAATAGAACAAAATTCAGTACCACAAAACACTCCAAGGAAACATTTATAAGAATTTTACAAATAACGAAAAAAAAGGTAATAAAATATTTACAGGGATTTAACAACTAATAAAAAAAGGAAACTAACCAAAATCACGAAACATCCAAAAACTCGTAGCCCAAAACTACCATAATTATCAACTATATATTTTATCCTACGATATAAATTAACCAATTTTTTAGTACACCTTCTTCAAATTTACAACTATAACCCTACTTATCATTTACACCACTAAACTAAATATATACACACTCTTCAATTTAATTTGTAATTTAAATATAAAGAAGTCGCCTTCCTGCACCACCACTGTAATCAGTCAAACCTAAATGTTGAAGGTGATCCATTTCCGCAAAACGTTAAAATTAAATGATTAAAAACCATACTAAAATATAACACAATAAATATGGTAAAAAAAAAAAATCAACCACAATTACGTGCCATGCAGATAATTATAAAAATTTAACTAAAATTACAACAATTTTTCTACATTATGTCACCAGACACATATCACTAATTGCAAAAGGAATCTAAATTAACAAAATTGAGTATTTTAAAAGTAAATAACCAATAACTATTTTTTTATTAAAAGTAAAATTCTAAAGGCACACTAAAATATATTAATTCCTAAACCTAATTAAATCAATTCAAATCTATTAAAATACAATTCGAATCAATTCAAAATTCTATCCTAAATTCAAGTTTAGAAGCTCATTATAATATAATTACTTACTAATAACTTGGTCAAAATCTATAAATATTTTGGCTTGTCAATAAAAAAATCATCCTATTTAACGTCAAAAACCAATCACTATATTATTAAAAATTAGACTCAATAAGTTCACAAAAATATAGCTAAATCCTAAAAAATATGTTTTTTTTTTCCACCACTGTAATCATTCAAACCTAAATTTTGAAGGTGATCCATTTCCGCAAAACGTTAAAATTACATGATTAAAAACCATATTAAAATATAAGACAATAAATATGGTAAAAAAAAGAAAATCAACAACAATTACGTGCCATGCAGATAATTATACAAATTTAACTAAAATTACGATAATTTTTCTACATTATTGCACCAGACACATATCACTAATTGCAAACGAATTCTAAATTAACAAAATCGAGTATTTTAAAAGTAAATAACCAATAACTATTTTTTTATTAAAAGTAAAATTCTAGAGGCACACTAAAATATATTAATTCCTAAACCTGATTAAATCAATTCCAATCTATTAAAATACAATTCGAATCAATTCGAAATTCTATCCTAAATTCAAATTTAGAAGCTCATTATAATATAATTACTTACTAATAACTTGGTCAAAATATATCCACTAAAGAATCTGCTGCTCAAAGAACCATCAGTATACCATAAATTGCAAATTATTTTGGCCTGTCAATAAAAAATTCATCCTATTTAACGTAAAAAACCAATCACTATATTATTAAAAATTAGACTCAATAAGTTCACAAAAATATAGCTAAATCCTAAAAAATATGTTTTTTTTTTAACATGGCACTGAACACATATAATTAATTTTAAAGTAAAATTAAATACATAAATTCGATTCTTTTCACACGTTAAAAAGCAACAACAACTTTATTATATAAACACACTTCATACGTACAGAGTAATCCTCTATATTACAACAAAAAATCAAACACTATATATGATGATTTTCTTGATACATCCGGTACAACAAAAAGTCACCAATTGCATAAATATATCTACGTAGCTTCACTTGACTCCGATTATGAAGCAAATACAACCCACGATCTGCAATACTATCCACTATCTGCACACAAAAGAAAAAAGAAAAAAAAAGGATGAAGACGAAACCAACAAAAGAACAGATCAAATGTGGAAAAAAATGACCACACATTAACTCGAGAGAGATGACAACAAAAAAATGGATGAGATGATGGATGCAATGGAAGAGGACGATACACTATAAATAGTCAATCATAAACCAAAAAGAAAAGAAAAACGGAAGCAAGAAATTAGGAATCAAATCAGCCAATTCACAACAAACATACCATAATAATCAGTGAGTGAAAATTGGACGGCAGAGATCAAATCATAAAAAGATGATCAATGGCCAATATGGTTTCCCGCCTAAACTATAATAGGCAATGAAGCTTGTATTATATACTTATAGATAATTTTCTCGAAGCAAGCTTGCATACCTGCTAAAGTCACGTCAAATTTTTTTATTTCTTTTATGAAATATTTCTAATTATTAATTAATATGTGAAGGTTACAATTTTACTTTAATATTTGTTTTCCTTTATTTTATCAATCATTTTCTTCCTTCTCAAAGCATGATTCGATTTTTTTTTTATAAATTCTACATCAGTTTTTTTCTTTATTTGATTCGATTTATTTAAATTTTAATAAAATAGTATGTATAGAGTGAAATTGGTTCATATATGAATAATTGAATAATATTAGTTGTTTACAATAAATAGTGTTAGTTGTTTTCACTAAAGAGTATTAGTTGCTTTCATTGAAAAATCTTAGTTCGTTTTCAGCAAAAACTAATATTCTTTAGTGAAAACAATTAGTATTCTTCAATGAAAGTAACTAATATTCTTTAATAGAAATAAATAATACCCTTCAATAGTTAATGTATGAACAATTTTTACTCTATACTTTTTCTTTAAAAAAATTAAAGAATGAGGATATAGTTCAATTTAAAAAAAAAAAAATAGAAAATCTATTTTAAATATTTTTTGTTTGCTATTTATATATAAAATAAATTCTCGTTGAAGCTTTGTCTAGTTTATATAATAATTAGTAATATCCTGAATAATAATTAATAATGCCTTAAGCAATTGTTAATAATACAAGCAGTAATGGATAATTTGTAATACCCCAATAATCAACAATGCCTTAAGTAATAGTCAATAATATCTCAAACAATAGTTAGTAATACTCCAAGCAATAATAATTAGTAATATCACTAGCAATGGTCAACAATACCTCAAATAATAATCAGTAATATACAAACCAATAATCAACGATACCTCAAACAATAACCAACAATACATTAAGCAATTGTCAACAATATCACAGTCAATAGTAGCGAGGTCTTGAGATTTAAGAGTGTGATGTTCAATAGGTCTTAGGTTCGAAAACCACTTGGTGCGAACAATTCCTGAGATGTCAGTCCATACAAATCTGAGCTCTGGCTTGAAATGGGACCTCCCCCCACCCGCTAGTAGACGGTAGGTTACGAGTCCTCCGGATTAGTCAGTCAATGAGTCGGATACCAAGTACCAAAAAAAAAAAAAAATCACAATCAATAGTCAGTAATACCACAAAGAATAATAAGTAATATCTAAGCAATAGTCACCAATACCCTAATAATCAACAATACCTTAAGCAATATGCAACAATAACCCAAATAATAGTCAGTATTACCCCAAGCAATAGTCTGTAATACTCCAAATAATAGTCAACAATACCTCAAATAATAATCAATAATACCCCAAACAATAATCAACAATATCATAAGTAATAATATGTAAGAGGAAAAAAAAAAGGAAGAGTAATTCTAGTATGCACTTGAGACTTCAATAAAAAATCAATAATACCCCAAGAAGACATCAGTAATACTCCAACTGCAAAAAAATACACAGTTCGGTGGTTCATGTGTATTTTGAAAAAAATTAAAATTGAAGTCAAAATGAAACTTAAAATCCAAGTACATGCATGCTATGCACTTAGATGCATCCTAAAATTTGTCGGAAGGAAAAAAGGGCAGAACAATGAAAAAGGAAAAAAAAAGAAAAAAAAAAAAAGCAAAGTGAGAGAATATTAATTATAAAGAAAAAATGACAAGGACCAGGATTCGAACCTACATACCCAAAAGAAGGAAGGGTCTGGATCAGCCTTAGAAACCACACTGACCATAAGGCAATGCACTTTTTTGTGAGTAATAATTTTATATTAAGCAAGTTTCGAGAAAGAAATTAGATTCAATGAATTTTAGATAAAATTTCAATATGAAGCAAGTTTCAATAGAATTTGTGAAATTTCAAATATTGGTAATTGCCCTTATTTTCGCCTATATCACCATTTCTCAATCATTCCTTTTATTTTCGCCTATCAAAACGGTTACAAATTTTATACTAGTAAATTTGTATTTGATATAAATTACGAATACTTTTTTTTTTTTTTACATAAATGATAAGTGCATCAGCATATATTAGTCTGGGAGGAGTTTGATATCTTTCATTAAATATTATAACATTCAATAATATTATTAATTTTATAAATTAATACCATAATATTTTTTACACTAATTGACGAATAGATATTATGATATAAGTTTATAAGTGTGATGGTATTATTAAATAAATAGCATGATATTATTAAATAATATAATTACATCAATTTCATACTATAAACAAGTTTCACATAAAACTACTTTATTATTAAAATTATTATCAATTATTGTTGTGACAGAATAATTTTATCACTAATTATTTCTAATAATTAATGAGGAATTTTTTTTATATAGTCAAATATTATTATTGCGACAAAATTTTCTTGTCATTAATTATTTCTAAAAAAATAATGATGAAAAATATCTACATAATTAAAATATTTGTTATGACGTCAAATATTGTCACCAATAACTATTGTGAAGAAATTTTTTTGCCACTAAATATTTTGAACAGTTAATGATGAAAAATAACATTATCATGAATTTTTTTTGTATGAAGTGAATTTCGTCACCAATTATTATTAAAATCGTCACATAATATTATTGTGACAAAAAAATTTTGTCATTAATTATTTCGAATAATTAATGATGAAAAATAATAACGTCATGAAAATATACTTTTTATGACACCAAATATCGTCATCAATTATTATCTTGACAAAATAATTTTGTCGCTAATCAATTAGAATAATTAATGACAAAATATAATAATGTCATAAGATTATATATTTTACGACATTAAATATCGTCACCAATTATTTTGCGACAAAAGAATTCTGTCGCTAAATACTTCAAATAATTAATGACGAATAATAATATCTTCATGAAAATATATATTTTTATGACGCTGAATAACGTCACAAATTATTATTAAAATTGTCACCTATTATTATTGTGACAAAATAATTTATGTTGTCATGAAATTTACAAATTAGTGACGAAAAATTTTATCAATGGTGACAAAATAAAAATTTGTCACAAATTTCAGTTTTTTATTGACGAAAATAAAATTTGTCGCCTCTAAGTAACAATTTATGACGATTTTTGTGTCGTTGCAAAAAAATTTGTCACAAAATATCTGATTTCTTGTAGTGGGAGGCGATGAGCAAGGACATTCCCCCGGAAGTATTTCTCCAGCACCTCAGTTGGGAGAGTAGCTTTTGTCGCTTCTCGAATCGCATCGGCAAATACCTTGTAGTAAGCAAACTCCCCAATCTGAGCGGTGTCCAAGAAAGGGTCATCCCGCTCGGGCTCCTGCATGGCTCGCACACGCTCGGAGGTAGCTATCAGGTCCTTGATGGTTTCTACATCTTTAGCAGTCTGACGTCGGAACTCTTCTGCCTCAGCCTAGGCCTCCCTCACGGCATCTTCGACCTTCTCCATAGCATCTTTGGCTTCCAGGGCCTCCACACGGTATCTCCAAACCTCCTCCGCAGCGGCTTCATGCCCCTCGATTCGTCCTACCTCTACTCTGCACTTGTTGGCCTCGGGCACCTCCTTCTCCAGCACCGCTTACGCCTGCACCCAGCCTCTCTCCACACCTTTCCGCTCTGCCTCCGTCAGCTCTGCCACACGGGCCGCCTCCATCCCTCGATCTTCTCCTCCAGGTCTTTCACCTGCATCCCGAGCCGGGACTGGTAGGAATTTTGCTCTTTCTCCAAATTCTCTAGGCAGACCCGGAGAGCCAGGATCTCATCCACTTCCTGATCTCGACGTGTCACCGCCCGCTGGGCCATGGATGCAGCCTAGCTGATAAGCAGAACAGTGGCGAAGAAGCAGTTGTCGGAGGATGTATGGTTGACAATATCCTCCAACTCACGCGTCCAAGCCGATGGGACATCCCGCATGGAGCGGGCCACGTGAAGAGAGAAACCGCTAGTAGATCCGGCCCGATAGGAAGATAGAAAATCCACCACCAGGGGAGGCCGGGAAGGATCATTAGCCAGCAATCTGGATATTAACCAAGGGTTAACAAAGGTAACCAGATTTTAATACGCAAGTTTAGACATGAGTTCCAAGTCATACCTCTGCCGCCGCGCGGGGTCCCGGTCAAGTAGCAAGTGTAGTAATTTCGGCTCTCTTCATTGTAATTCTAAGAGTGTTATAGTTAGACCTATAAGTAGGTTGTTTACACTATTAGAGTTCTTGGCTTTTGGTGATATATCTAGGGTATATTACCTTGTTGTAAAATCTTATAGTAGAATTTTACTTTGTCTTTGTATCACTACTTCGTTATAGTGAAGTTTCTCCATTAGGCATCATATATTATTTTATAATCTATGAAAAAGTTTTGATATCTCGTTTGCAATTTTGTTTTTCAAGTCTTTCGTTGTGTATGTTGTCTTTTATGCTTCAACACTTATGACAACATTCTAAAAAAATACCCACGCACACCCTTTAGTTGATTATGTGACAAAAACCATATTCGTAAGGGAAAATGGCAGACTCCAACAAAATTATAGCAGTATTTCACTCTGCAGTACCAACTTTACTCCAACCTAACTGACCTGTTAAAAATAGAAAATTGTGTGAAACAAATTTAAGAATGAATCTCAAAAGGAATACATCAACGGAAGAAAGTAGCAATGCTAATATAAAATATTCATCACAAATTTATTCATTTCAATTATATTCCCAAAAAATTCAGAATGGTAAGCTAAATTTCAGTAGCAGTGCCTTGAGGTGCGTCTGTTGATAGGCGAACATAAATCAATGATGGGCGAACAAGAACTAAAGCCTTATCAAGGATTATGAAGAGCCAACCTCAAATCAAGGATGATCAACAAAGAAAATCAAGTCGAGGTGCATAAACCAATCTGGGGAATACACAAACTGACGAACAACTATCCGGCGAACAAGATATTGGCGAACAGGTTTAAAGACCCAAGACCAAATATGGACTCACCACCAAGCCAATAATGACGAACAACACTGGTAAAAGTGTTACAGCTATCAGCCTAAGAGGTGTATGTTGACGAACAAAGGACCATGATCCCAAAGCCAATCTGTGTAAAACACAAAGGCGAACAACTTCTGAGCCATACACCCAAAGGGCGAACAACTTTTATGAGAGAACCATCCTAGATCAACTAAGCCGACCTGGACGAACAACAATGAAGTCCGAGATAAGACCAAAGAAGACTTTGTAACTAAGATTTAGCTTAGATAAGGTCAAACTAGAGTTAAAGGACACATGTCAAGCATGCAGGCTAGGGAGACCAAGAGTCAGGGACACCTCCTGCTTGCTAGTCTCTATAAATAGTTGCTCTCCAGCTTATGAAATACAAGTTCAAAAGTTCAAATTCATAAACACTCCCAAAAACACACACTAATACACCTAAACGGGCACACATACGAAATTATTTCGATTTCGACTTTCGTATATCCGATTTCATAACTCGAACCTCGATTTACCATTTACGGTGGTAACCAATCACACGTAATTGATTGATGATCATTAAACCGAACTTAAACAGTCACTAATCCATCCGATAAAAATTGATCACCAACAATTTTGGCGCTAGAATGAGGGTCCGAACCTTCGGTTTAGTGTGATTACTCAATAACTTCAAGCTGAAAACTTGAAGATTCAAAGAAAACCTCAAGAAATATTTGAAGATTCAAACAAAGGTGTTCTTGGTGTTCTTGGTGTTCTTCAATAATTAAAATTAAAGAAACAATTTATATTGAAATGCCTCAATCAAAGGAAACCCAAGCATCACGTTTGTCAAGGAGAGCATCTCCCACCCGAGCCTCGTCAGCCGACCACCAGGATCGAAATCCTAGACATGTGAACAGGTCGCAACATACAACCATAACACATAATCTCCCCCCCTGAAATGGAGGCCCTGGCGAACAACCCTAACGAATTATCTAGAACCATTGCTGCTCTCCAAGCTCTCCAGAGACAGCAAGAACATAATAAGCCTTCACAAGCAAGGCCTAGGGATAGACCCTTGGAGGTTGTTAGGGCCAGGTCAACAAGGGGCGAACAACGTGAGGTGAGTAGCGCCCAGGTCAGGCGGGACAAGGGCAAGGCTAAGATGGTCGAGCCAAGGGAAGGCCAAGCAGAGTCTGCTCGCGGGCGAACAACAATGTCGAGCCACGGAACAACCCGTTCCAGTGCCCAGGACAGACTTGGCCAACCCCAGCAGCAGGAGAAAGCTGCTCGCCAGGAAGAAGGACTTGGGCGAGCAACTTTTGAAAGCCTCGCCCTTCGGTCCATGAAAGACTTTCCCAGTCTGCCTTTAGACGCTTGGGACCTAATGCGGCGAGCAACCCTAAAAAGCAGCTCCAGGATTTGCCTTCTCCAAGCGAGGGACTGCGACGAACAGAAAGGTTTGTACCTTTGTTCGCCGAACAGCCTCCAAGTCAGGGGGCATCTCTGGATGATCTATCAAGCTTGAGAAGGGCGATAGAAAGTATGCAGGGACAATTGGACCAGCAAAGAGGTGTAGGGACGACCAGCTTGCCATCTTCACCATTATCAACCTACATTCTGAAAGCCCCGATTCAGAAGAAAGTCCAATTCCCTGCAAGCATACAATATGACGGCCTTGCTGATCCCCGAGTTCATCTAACAAAATACTCAGATTATATGGTCTCGGTGGGAGCTAGCGATGCCACTCAATGCCGAAACTTCCCGTTAACCTTGGGAGATCGGGTGCACAAATGGTTCTCAGCATTACCACCAGCATCCATCCATTCATTCACTCAGCTGAGTCGGGAGTTCCTGTCTCATTTCTCAACGGCGGGATCATACTTGTCCCAGAAACACCGATTGTCAGACCTAAAACAAAATGATGACGAGTCAGATCGAGCATTCATGGAAAGGTTTGACAAGGTGCTATTAGAGGGTGAGCCCGTCAGCGAGGACACAAAAATTGTTGCTATTATGGCAGGACTGAAGAAAGGGTCAAAGCTATGGAAAGAGGTACATCTGAAGTGCCCCAGAAGCTACGCCGAGTTCAGAAATAAGGCCGGCATATTTGTTTCTATGCATGAAGCCCTGCAGTCAAACTTGGGGGAGAACAAAGCTGACCCCAAGGAGAACAACAAAAAACCTGGTGCAACAAGCTATCGAGTCCCTAAAAACATGAAGGCATTCACTGAAGGGACGGAACTCAAAGAAAAGTTGAATCAGGTGCTAACAGTGTCAGTCGATACTGTTTATGAAAATGTGAAGGATAAGGAGTTGCTCTCCCCTCCCCGGAAAATTCGCCAAGACACTGGCAAACTCAATCCTAACAAGTATTGTGCCTACCATCAAAGCGTGGGGCACTTTACAAGTGAATGTAGAGATTTGCTCAGGCAGCTCTGGCGTTTCTACGAGGACGGAAAGCTCTCCGACTTTGTCAAAAGACAACCCGGGAAGAGAATCCGGGAGAACAACTCTGAGGACGAAGATGATCAACCCCAGAAGAACAATAAGCCGGCACGACCAGTTCCTGCCATTCCTACTCGTCCATTGGAAGATTTGTATATGATGGAACCTGCAGATCCCGCAGGAGGATGTTCTGATGGACGGCCGTCAATCTCTAATCGAAAAAGAAAGGCTGAATTACGAGCAATCGATCAAGTTCAAGAAATGGGGGTCAAACCATCTATCATGCAGACAGCAGAACTGACCTTCACCGAAAAGGACTTAGAAGGAATTTTGACTCCACATAACGATTCGCTCGTAATCTGCGTAAAGATCATGGGGACTCGAGTCCATAGATTGTTGGTAGACACTGGAGCCTATACCAACATCTTGTTCAAAAGCACACTTGATAAACTTGGGGACTTTTCAGCCCATATCCGGGACTCAAACCATCGAATCCTAGGCTTCGGAAATGCAGTAACAGTCCCGTTGGGAGAAATTTCTTTGCTTGTACAACTTGTAACGATCGAGGAACCCGAAAAGAATATTACTAGAATGGTTGATTTCTTGGTCGTAGATCAGGAATCAACTTACAACGGGTTCCTTGGTCGACCTTTTTTGAATGAATTTAAAGCTGTCTGTTCAACTTACCATTATTGCTTAAAGTTTCCAACAGCAAGTGGAGCAGGCACAGTTAAAGGAGATCAAAGAAAGGCTCGGGAATGCCTCTTACAACTACAAGCAAAACATGCACAAGTATCCATGATGGAAGCCACTGCCAGCTATCCAGTTGATGAACCATCAATATTGGAGAACATGATGGACATAGAAGATGACCACATGGATACGGACGAACAACATCATGACGAGCAGGTGTTGGACGAACAACTCCTCACCACCCATGAGGAACATCATCCTGACGAACAACTAAGGGGTGGTGACGAGCAACATTCTTCTGAAGGCATGGAGGGCCAGGTGTTGACTACCAACAACGAATCAGGGCCAACAGAAGATCTAGATCCCCGCCTGGGGGCAGAACCAATGAACATCGAAAATGATTTTAACTCTGAGGGACCAATACTTGATCCCCGGTGGAAAGGACAAAAACGACGAGCAACTCCAGTTGAAGAGCTGGAGGCGTTCAAAGTTAATCCTGAAAACCCGGATCTCGAATTATACATAGGATCTGAGCTCCCTGAGCCTTACAGATCCTGAATGAAAGAGTTCCTCAGCAAAAATCTAGATGTTTTTGCTTGGTCTCATGCAGACATGGTGGGGATAGATCCGAAACATGCTTGCCACAAGCTAAACATTAACCATGCAAAGAGGCCCATCCATCAGAAACGACGGAAGTATGGCCCAGACAAGTATCAAGCCCTGAATGAAGAAGTAAAGAAGTTGTTAGACAATGACCTAATCCGACAAGCTCTCTGTCCACAATGGGTAGCAAACCCAGTCCTTGTGAGGAAGCCAAACGGGTCCTGGAGGCTATGCATAGATTTTACGGATCTGAATGCAGCATGCCCGAAGGACAACTTTCCACTCCCTCACATTGATCAGTTGGTGGACAGCACTGCAGGTCATGAAATGCTAACATTCATGGATGCCTTTGCCGGGTACCATCAAATTCCAATGCATCCAGACGATCAAGAGAACACAGTATTTTATACAAACAAAAACTTGTTGTGTTGGAAGAGAATGCCATTTGGCCTCATCAACGCCGGAGCAACTTATCAAAGACTGGTGAACAAAATGTTCGACCAGCAAATTGGAGATACAGTAGAAGTCTACGTCGATGACATCGTAGTCAAAAGTCCCAGTAAAGAAGACCATCTCCAACACTTGACCCAAGTGTTCGAAATTCTTCGACACTACAACATGAAGCTGAATCCAAAGAAGAGCAGCTTTGGAGTTCATTCAGGCAAGTTCTTGGGTCATCTTGTTAGTCAACGGGGAATTGAGGCTAACCCAACAAAAGTTAAAGCCATTGTGGATATGCAACCGCCACGTTCAATAAAAGAGGTGCAAAGACTCACGGGATGTCTAGCAGCATTGAATCGGTTCATATCCAGATCGGGGGACAGATGCCGTCCATTCTTTGAAGCCATCAAGAAAGGACAGTTCACATGGACTAACAACTGTCAGAAGGCGTTCGACCAACTCAAAGAGTATCTGGGAGATGTAAAAATCCTATCAAAACCCATCTCAGGAGAAAAGCTATATTTATACTTGGCAGCGTCAGAAGTGGTCATCAGCTCTGTTCTGGTACGGGAAGACGGCAAATTCCACCAACATATCTACTACGTCAGCCAAGCTTTGCATGAGGCGGAGATCAAATACTCCCCAACTGAGAAGTTGGCGTACGCGCTTGTCATGAGTGTGAGGAAGCTACGGCCATATTTCTTTGATCATCAAGTCGAAGTGCTAACAACTTTCCCACTCAGACAAATTCTCCATCGCCCCGACACTGCTGGTCGTCTATTAAAATGGTCACTGGAGATTAGCCAGTTCGGGGTGACCTATGCTCCTCGAACAGCGATCAAAGGGCAAGCGTTAGCCGACTTTATAGTCGAACTAACCTTCCCACCAGATCCGACGAGAGGACTAGATCACCCCTGGCATCTTTATGTGGACGGATCTTCGACTAACATAGCCTCGGGGGCAGGAGTGGTTTTAATCAGTCCAGACAGACAAGTATTCACTTCGGCAATCAGATTTGGTTTCATGGCTACCAACAACGAAGCTGAATATGAAGCTCTCATTGCTGGTCTCCACCTATCCCTTGCGGTAGGTGTTAGACGTTTACAAATATTCGGCGATTCACAATTGATAGTGAACCAAGTCCGAGGTGAATATGAGGCGAAGGACGGACATATGATCAAATACCAACGGATTGTTTCTCACCTGATGTCCTTGTTAGATCAAGTATTCATTGAACAAATCCCAAGGACGAGCAACACTCAAGCAGATGCATTGGCCCGACTAGCAACAAGCGAAGGACCTGCAGAGTTGGCAGACATTATAATTACGAAGATGAAAGACCCATCAACAACAAGTTATAATGTCAACCAACTAAATGATCAAGCCAGTGAAGAAGAAGACTGGAGAACAAATATAGTCAAATATTTGAAAAGTGTAGAAAAACCAAACAACTCTTTTGAAGCCGCCAAGCTAATAAAGCAAGCCGCCAGATATACTCTGGTAGGCGAGCAACTTTACAAAAGAGGAATATCACTCCCACTTCTCAAATGTTTGACTAGGGGGCAAGGACGAGCAATACTCGAAGAAATACATGCCGGAGTATGTGGAAATCATACTGGGGGGCAAGCCTTGGCATACAAGACTATCAGACAAGGCTATTATTGGCCAACTTTACGTCAGGATGCAATCAAGAGAGCAAAGACTTGCCACCAGTGCCAAATTTTTGCACCAAATATTCATACCCCGGCCCAACAGCTCGTATCAGTTTATAGCCCGTGGCCATTTGCAAGATGGGGGATAGACATTATTGGTCCCTTCCCGGCGGGAGTTAGAGGAGTTCGATTTGCCGTTGTGGCAGTCGACTATTATACAAAGTGGGCAGAAGCAGAGGCCATGTTGAAAATCACGCAACAGAAAATGATCAACTTCATTTGGAAGAACATTGTCTGTCGTTTTGGAATTCCGCAAACCATCGTGACAAACAATGGTCCGCAGTTTGATGGAAAAGAGTTGAGAGACTTCTGTACGAAGTGGGGGATCAAGAAACATTACTCTACGCCCTATCATCCCCAGTCAAATGGACAAGTCGAAGCCGTAAACAAAATCATCAAGCATACGTTAAAAGTACGGCTAGCGGAAAGTAAAAGCAGTTGGTCAACAGAGCTTCCGGAAGTCTTATGGGCATACCGAGTTTCTCCCAGGTCAAGCACCGGAGAAACACCTTTTGCAATAGCTTTCGGAACAGAAGCAGTAATACCTATCGAGTTAAAGACCAATACATTCCGGACGACCAACTTTGATGAGCAAGCGAACAACTATGCTCTGGCTGCTGAAATAGATTTGCTCGAGGAAAAAAGACTGAGTGTCGAGCTAAAAAATGCTACCTATAAGCAGCGAGCAGAACGCTACTATAATTCCCATGTTAAACTTAGGGAATTCAGAGTTGGAGATTTGGTTCTAAGAAAGTTGCTCGCCCAACCTCCAGGTGTATTGGGACCAACTTGGGGGGGCCCGTATCGTATAACGGAAAAATTCGTTAATGGCGTATACGATATTGAAGATATGGAAGGCAAGCCGGCCCAATACTCCTGGAACGCCATACATCTAAAGAAGTATTATCAATAAGGCGAACAAGTTCTTAGTTGGACGAACAACTGTCTTGGGGGGCAGAGAAACCAAGTAAGGCATACCAAAAACTTGCCTAATTTTTTGAAAATTTTGCTAAGTATAGAGTTTAATGTTGTTCGGCACATTGTATAGCTTGGTGCTGTTTTTATATCTTGTTTTTAGATAAAGTTGCTCGGCAAAAATATTATAAGCGAGCATGTTTTGATTAGTGTTTAAAGTTGTTCGTCGATTTGTATATGTTAAGTGACGAGCAGTCTTACAACGCTTGTAATTTTTTATGAATGTAAATATAATAGTTGTTCGTCAAAAAGGAAAAGTCCAAAAGCTCGAGGTACAAGTCCATTTAAAGGTTGTTCGTTTTACAAATGAATAGAACCTAAGGACCAAAGCCACTTAAAGGTTGTTCGTTTTTTAAAAATGAACAGAACCTAAGGCTGAACCCTGATTCCACTAAAGGCAAAGTTCAATTCGAACAAAAGCCCACCACTATATGTTATAATTGCAAAGGCATTGATAAAAATGTAAAGGCAATTAACATATAAAGAAAATGAGCGAACATGAGAAAGACATTCCATTAATCAAAAGGCATTGAGCCTTAAAAATAGTACAATGATTCTAGAAGTCAAGTACTACAAAAGGAACGAACAACTATTACAGAGAAGAAGAAAAGAAAAAAAGCTGTCCTAAAAACTATTGTTGCTCGGCAGGGGGAGGATCTTGAGTTTGCTCGGCGGGAGGTTCAACAATCAGATCTCGAGCCAAGTCTTCAGCTGCCTTATCCTCCACCTCTTTAGCATTTTGCTCGTCGACCACGGCCACCTCTTCCTCTTGTTCGCCTTCGTCAACTGGAGGAGGAGGGTGAGTGATGGCAATACTAGGGTCAAGTTTATCAAGTTTAACCCCTAGTACAGCCAAATCCGCCAGCTGAATTTCAATATTGCTCGGCGGCGGATAGTTCTCTATGAATTCATTCAAGTCCTTGGTCATTTCTTCCACCAAGTCCTTGAAGTCATAAGCATCAGCCGTGCGGATGCTGTCCGCGTAGGCACAAATATATCCAAGGTTGGAGATGGGGCCGGTGCGAGCTTGAACCTCCTCTTCAAGTTGCTCGCGGGTGAAGAGGTTGGCTTCTGCCTCCCGAAGGCGAGCATTTTCAGCTTTGAGCTCGGCAATCTCTTGTTCAGCCGCAGTCAATTTCTTCTCCCCCTCGCTGAGCATGGCCTCCTTGTCTTTTAATTCCTTAGACAAACCTTGAATTTCTTCAAGGCGTTTCTGTTCAGCATCAATGTAAACATTGATCTGATTATTAAGGCGAGCAAGTTTGGCCTCGTACTGGCCAACCAAACCATCTTTCTCCTCTGTGAGTTGCCGAGCAGTGCTCGCGTAGCGACGAGAAGCTTCCTCTTGCTCGGCAATCTGGGCTATTACCCTTTGAGCGGTGACAAGGCCGTTGGCGTGAAGCATCATGGAAAGATGAGCATTGTCAGCCAGCCCCTGTTGAAAGACGGCCTTGTCCAATGGGCGTGTCCAGGCTCGGGCGACCAACTATGTCGCCCTACGAACGTGCTCGCCGGGAATATCCCTTATATTGACGGGAGTCTTCGAGCAAGCATATTGATGTACAACACTTGCTCGACCAGGATGATCGTCAGCACGGTACCTGCGAACAAGAAAGTAAAGGATACTTAGGAAAATATAAAAAAAAAAGAGGTGAATCTTGCTCGGCAAAGGCAGGGGTAGACTTACTCCTTGAATTTCCGTTCATCCCAACCCAGATGGGTGAGGTCCTCAGGGCCGCGGACAGGAGTGGAATCCCTGCCCGCTTTGCCTGTTTTCTCTGTAGGCTCGAGGGAGGAGTGACGAACAACATCCCCCTCGGGGCGAGCATGACTCTGGCCCACCTTTTCCTTCCCCTTGCCACCACGGGGGACGTCCTGGGCCAGTGGGGTTTCATCCGCCTTCTTTAAACGTTTCCCCCCATGAGGAGGAGAGATCGGAGAAGCTGGCCGAGCATGGCCAGAAGGTGCCGTGGACCGGGGAACTTTGGCTCCTTCGGCTTTGTTCGTCATCCCCAGAACCTTGGTAGGCGGGTCACCTCTCCTCTTTCGTCCTTTCGGAGGTGCCATTTCAAAAACTCTTTGTTCGAGGAGAGCAAAACAGGGGGGAACTGCAATAGTGACTTGCTCGGCTAAAAAAAAATGTTAGACGAGCAAGTTATGGAAGTCAAATGACGAGCAAAGTTGGTATTAGGAGTTAGAAAATTTTCATACCTGGGGGCACCTCAGCTTGTGCTTCCAAGTGATAAGGATAGGGAAACAAGCGAGCAGCTCTCAAACACTTTCCCTCACGCAAATACTCAGTGGTCCTTTCCGCTTTATTGCGAAGGCCGACCAAACAAGAAGTGAAGAGGAACTCCGAGCCAATCTCTTCTTCCTCCGAGTTCCACTTGGGTAAACGAGGGCCTGCAAACAAACAAGAAAAGTTAAATTAGAACAATACAGTTCGAGGACGAACAAGAAAATAGTCTTACGTTTAAATTTCCCATAAGAGGCAGGGGAATTTATTCGTCCATCACCACCGTGTGGACCAGAAGAGGCTCGCCAATCACCCCCGATGAAGAAGAAGTGTTGTTTCCAATCGCGAATTTTGTTCGGCACCCCCTCCACTATCTTCAGTCCAGTCCTGGCCTTGAGATAAAAATAACCTTCCTCTCCAGGGGGACATCTCGTGATCGTCATAAGGTAGTTGATCTCATCCGCAGTTATGTGATCGACGTGCCCCTCTAATGCGAACAAACACATCGTCCCCAATAAGTTCATCCATCCAATTGGGGTGATTTGGGTGATAGCAAGGTTGGTCGCCTCTAGGAAGCGACCAACAATAGGTGGAAGAGGCAATCTCAATCCAGCAATCAGAGTATGAATGTTGATCGCCGTGCATCCTGGAGGTGGGCGATCAGCTCTCTCTTTTCTCTTGGGAGCCCACATATGAATATCATAGGGAATCTTGTAGGTCTCCCGGAACGAATCTAACTCATACTCGCGAACAACGCTTTTAATCTTGCTCGCCTGGTACTCAGTCTTTACCAGATCCAATACTTCTCTCTGTGGGCGAGCAAAGTTGTTCGCATGCTCCTCAGCATATGCTCGCCATTCAAAAGGCCGAGCAACTCCAGTCGGGATCTCATTTTCCATCATTCTAGGTGATGGGAACCCTATTCCTTCCAAAAATTCACGAGCCAACTCGTCAAATTGGGGATCTTCCGATTCAGCGCTAGTCGAGGTGCCCTCGTCGGAGTTTCTGTCCGCAGCGACCACCACTATTTCCCTCCCAGACGGGCGAGCACCAGTATCCTCAACTGAACGAACCACCTAATCAACGTGAGGATCTGACGCCGAGGAAATCTCAAAGGGAGGTTGATCGACGGGGGCCACGAATGGGAAAAGTGGATCAAGAGTTTCTTCAGATTTATTGCTCGAGTGCGAAGACATGGAAAAAGAAGGCAGAAGAAGAACCAGACGGCGGCATTTCGTCGGAGAAGATGGCGGAGGAAAGCTTCACACGGCGGCGATGGAGGAATGTAAAAAAAAAAAAGAGAGAAAGAAGAAGAGATAAGAAAATAACTACCTTGGGAATGGAATTTGAGGCCAAATGCAAGAGAAACAGACGCCGGAAAGCTCGAAATCGCCGGAGAAAGATGAAATCGCCGGAGAACTGTAGCAAAGATGGGAAGAAGTGGGAAAAATTTGTTTCCCTTTCTATTTATACCCCAAGCAAAAAACGGGGTACAAGATGCAATTTTCAACAAATTTTGGGCCAAATTGAAGAAAAACGGGGTCAAATCCGAGCAAGGTTGAAAATCGAAGGGCCTATTTGCAAATATAGGGGCGCGTGGCCTCGGGATTGCTCGCGCGTGGGCGGCGCGCAATCATGCCGCCCACGTCATCTTCGTACAACCCCCAGACCTTGGGGAGACAAAACGACGGACCATTTATTGCTCGCCAGGACCAATGATGTTCGTCCCAACCCTCATCAGAATAGTATCCTAACTATAGTTGCTCGCCACAAAGTTGCTCGTCTGGGGCAACATATAGCCAGGATAGGGGGCAATTGTTGATAGGCGAACATAAATCAATGATGGGCGAACAAGAACTAAAGCCTTATCAAGGATTATGAAGAGCCAACCTCAAATCAAGGATGATCAACAAAGAAAATCAAGTCGAGGTGCATAAACCAATCTGGGGAATACACAAACTGACGAACAACTATCCGGCGAACAAGATATTGACGAACAGGTTTAAAGACCCAAGACCAAATATGGACTCACCACCAAGCCAATAATGACGAACAACACTGGTAAAAGTGTTACAGCTATCAGCCTAAGAGGTGTATGTTGACGAACAAAGGACCATGATCCCAAAGCCAATCTGTGTAAAACACAAAGGCGAACAACTTCTGAGCCATACACCCAAAGGGCGAACAACTTTTATGAGAGAACCATCCTAGATCAACTAAGCCGACCTGGACGAACAACAATGAAGTCCGAGATAAGACCAAAGAAGACTTTGTAACTAAGATTTAGCTTAGATAAGGTCAAACTAGAGTCAAAGGACACATGTCAAGCATGCAGGCTAGGGAGACCAAGAGTCAGGGACACCTCCTGCTTGCTAGTCTCTATAAATAGTTGCTCTCCAGCTTATGAAATACAAGTTCAAAAGTTCAAATTCATAAACACTCCCAAAAACACACACTAATACACCTAAACGGGCACACATACGAAATTATTTCGATTTCGACTTTCGTATATCCGATTTCATAACCCGAACCTCGATTTACCATTTACGGTGGTAACCAATCACACGTAATTGATTGATGATCATTAAACCGAACTTAAACAGTCACTAATCCATCCGATAAAAATTGATCACCAACAGCGTCTTGATCGTAGGCCAACCTCATTTTAGTACAAACCAAGTACCACATTATCCTCACTACACTACCACAACATATAAAAATTGCGGCATTTCCAATCCACATTTTCCAATCCAATTTCTTACTAATGAGGCACATGAAAACTTTTTTGACAAAATATTTCACCTAGATCTGTCAAGATATAACCAAACATAGTCATAGCTGGGATGTCAAAAAATCACGATCCATCCATAATCTAGGGTTACTAACCCATGACCTCTGCTTGGAACAAAACAAAGGTAGAAATGGGAAAATTTAGCGGCAATCCCCGTATTTGGTCAACTACAATTACATATGATTAGTTAAAACATGCATACCTTTGAATTGAATCTTCCGTGAAAAATCTTAAATATATCATCCAGCATTAAAAACTATTTAAGTAAATTTAATATCAAATAACATTATTTCTAAATCAAGCTAAATTTGTATGAGAACATGTACCCTTGATTCGATCATTGTTCATCTTGATGAGTTATTGCTTGTGCTCGTAATATGCATATTATGATGCCCCTAAGAATTTTCTGCGAAGCATATAACTATCCCTCCTTAAAATAAGGTCTAAAATTATAAGATGAACAAATAAATTTTGATACTTTAAAGGAAAAAAACCATTGTTATAGGAATGGAATTTCACTATATAATATAATTCCTAATAAGAGTAGAGCAACACCTATTACTTTTAGCAAATATTATAGATGTAAAAAAATAATTGGTCCACCTTGGATGCATAAAAATTTTGTTGCTTCATCAAATTCACAGTCTTGACTGTAAATCACTCCATTTCAGCCTATAACTCCTGATCATTGTGTCACTAAGTATATCACATCTATGTTTAAAATAAAAGCACAAAAATTAGAACAATGGAGCAATTACCTTAAACCACTCATTATCAGTTTGAGGAACAACGGAACCAAACCATAAACCGGGGATATCCACTTCCGCGCTACACATTTAAATTATTATCTAGAAATATTGTGCCTCACTGCATTAGAGAAAAAAGGAAAAAGGAAACTTAAACGTCGTCTCTTCAACTACCATTTCTTCAATTATTAATCTTTTTCGATGTATTAGAGAAAAGGGAAAAGGCACGCAGAGCATATCTTCAATTAAGGTTTTTCGGTTATTAATCTCCAATTAATATCATAGTTGAGAAATGCAGAGAGAATGGTGGGTACTACAAAAATAATATAAGATTTTTTAGATTAACATGTGGCAGTTTATTAAAAGTGACACTTGACAGCATATGGGGTAGGTACATTCTACTTTTATAATATATAAGATGTTCTCTGCATTTAATTTTGATACACAACTAATGTTACTCTAGTTTTCACTTTTCAATTTCAGCACATCTCCTAGAATTTTATATTGTGTTTGGATGGAGAATTTGAGATTTCTATTTTAAATCCATAATCAAAATTCTATTTATTTATTTGGGTAAGAAATTCAACTCCATGAATTTCAAATAGTTAGTTTTAAATCTAGTTTAAATTTGGAGAATTTCAAATACTTAGTAAAATCATGTCTTTTGAAATTTATTCATTTTTCAAATCACTTAAATTTCAAATGTCTATATCCAAACACAACATTAAGGAATTCACCTTGTATGTATAAATAAAATTATATAATTTTTTATTTATTAATAGAGCAACCAAAGTAGGTTGGGCCGGCCCGCTCGCTATACTTAAAATGAGGTCATTTGGAGCGGACCTAAATGGGCTGGTCCGTTTAGGCCGCGGGTTTTGGCGTGGTGGTCCGCCACCAAAAAAATTTATTTTTTAATTTTTATATATATATATTTTTACATTGTTAACCATTATATTATCATTTTAGGACTATTTTATAAATTTTATGTTCATAGATGATGAATATTTAATTGGATGAGTCTGTTTTTATGAATTATTATGGTTAATATATTGTGAACTTTTACATTTAATTTTGATTAATTTTATGTATTAGAACTTTTAAATTATATTTTTTAATTTAAAAAAAATAATAAAAAATATATTAAAAAATTAAAGATGGGTCGACCCGTCAGAACCCGCGGTCCACCAAAATTTTGGTCTGTTCTGCATCGCCTGTCAAAAGATGGGCTTTTGCGGGTTTTGACTTGCCCCGCCCACCGATCGTTTTAGTAACTCTATTTAACAGAGTTTGTCTTTAATTTATTAATTTGTATCTTCCATACGACACAAATACTAAATCCGTCTTTATTTGGTATGATGGATGCTTTTGTTAAAATTAAAAAGAAAAAAGAAAAAGAGTGAAAATAGAAAAGGGATTCGACCTTAATTTTGTTAATTCAGGAGACCCAAAGTGGAAAATAAGTACAATGATAAGATATTAGAGTGAAAATAGAAAAATGATTGGACCTTAATTTTGTTAATTGAGGAGACTCTAAGTGGAAAATAAGTGCAAGCAAAGTAATAATGACCAGCTTCTTACAGATTTCACTCCACTCCCATTTCAGTCACAAGTCTGCATTTTGAAATGCATGCAATGCCAGATCGACACGTGGCAACCCCTCTGATATTCCCTTTTTGATCCCCACATTTATTTTGTTCTGTGATTTGCAGCTGCTTGTAGTTTATCTCCATTTTCACACGCTAAGCTCCTCAGCTAGCTTCTGATTTTTCCAAAAAAATGAGAGGAAGTAAAAGGGGAAGAAGGGGAGGAAAATCATCTCACACTATAATTGAGGTAGGGCATTTTAATTTCATCTAATTTTGTTCTAGGGTTTCAGCATTTTTGTACGTTCTAGTTCCCCAAGCTTGAACATTTGCATTTAAAATGTTTATATCTCTTTTCAAAATTTGCATTTTAACTAGTATTTTTTCTGTGGCATTTCATTTCCACTTGTTTTTCTGTTTTAAAATATGGCAAAAAACAGATGTTATAATGTACAAGCATCCTAGAATTGATTTATTCATTGGAAAACATGATTATCACTATAGTACTTACTTATGATACATTTACCTCTTACTTGAGATACATTTCAACAAGATAGGCTGAAGATGACATATTTATATTTTTAATTAATTCATTATATATGAATTATGGTATTGTTGGTCAGATTTGATCCATTGAAAGTGTAGCTCTTGAGTTTCTTTATAGCTGTGCAAAGTATTTAAGTTAGCAGAAGCACAAGATTAGCCAGGATTAAAAACTATGGTGGGCTAAAATAAATACAACACGAAAACGAGGTCAAATGTTCGATTGTGATTTTGAGTGGGCTAATTAGTAAAAAAAAAAAAAAGTACTATGTAAAAAATACTACATGTTTTCCAAAAGTTAGGTGGGATTAGAGAATACTATACACAGTTTATCATGCATGTTTTTACCATTAATGAGTGCTTCATAGTATCTTATTGAGTAGATGCCTACATAAATCAATACTAATAAACATTATGAAGGTGTTCTGTTTTTAATGCCTCTGTTTGTTGGAAACTAATGTGTAGGAGTACTACTATCCAAACTCTCCACAATCACCTTCACCTTCACCTTCCCGATCCCCATTAGCACATCCTATTGCATCCCGTACTCGTTTGGGGGCAGCGAATTCGTCTCCTGCCTCCCCATCCCCAGCTTCAATGTCAATTAGCAACTCCAAGGCTGCCAAGGACAACACATTATCAGCATCTCCCACTTCTCCTGCTATCATCCAATCTTCACGCCCTCAAGTGTATGTTGATGTTGAGTGCGCCACTAACTTTGCTCCTACTTATAGCCATTGCTTCAGCAGCTTTGGCAGCGTTAACATCACGGAGTGTGCTCAGAAGCTCCGGGAAGAGATGGAAGATGATCCGGAGGAAGAAGTGGAGTCTGCTCCCGAACCTGGCTTCGTCTACGTGCACGACCTCCGAGTCAAGATTGAGTATGCTCCGTTGGTCGAAGCCATCTTCGAAAGGTACGGAGATATCACCAAGGGAAGTGACAACAAATCTTCCGCCATCCTCTCGATGCTGCTCGAACACGTGTGTGTTGTCTGCAGCAAACTGAAGGGAACCAATTTCTCGGATGTAACGTGCATAGAGCTCGAGAAAATGCTCACTGAAGTTGGGGATCTCGAGCGTCAGAAGATGAACGTAGGATGGCTCCGAGAGAAGATTGAGCATATAATCAGAGCGAAGGTTGATTTCGGAAGATACTTGGACGTTAAGGAAGACAAGATTGAACACGATAAGAGGATTGAGAGGATAGAGGAGGAGTTGCGTGAGGAAAAGGTGAAGAGTGACGACGCCAACAAACTTGCTCTTGATATCAAAACTAGAGTGGCTTATCACAAAACACACTCTTTGTTGCATGGCCTTTTCTAATCTATTGCTTGGTGGATATTATTATGTTTGAAGATGTTGTTACATTATGATGATAATGCCTATCATATAATGGTAGCTTCTAAGTATATCTCCAATCATATCAGTGAAATCTGACCATATTTACTAAATTTAACTTCTTTTTTGGGTGTTATTTGCCTTGTGAAGTTGTGTTGTTAATCAAATTCTATTTTTTTTTCCCTCAACCTTGCTTCCCCCTTCCCCTCCCTCTTTCTTTTTATTTAAATTTTCTTGATCTTAAAAGAGTTTCTTTAAATTGAGCTAATTATTGTTTTCCTTATTGCTGTATTTATGTTAGTAGTCTCCATATGCCTATATTTGTATTGGTAAAGGCAGTACCATTTTCATTTTTCAAACCCCACAGAAAAAAAAAACTGCTATTCCTGCAGGAGGCCAAATGAATTCTACCCTCAAAAGATTCGAATTCTATATTTTTTGGAATGTTTCCACATGCCCTTTTCGATTTATTGAGCTCTGTCATCTTACTGCTCAAAAGGGTTCATAAAGACCAGATTTTTATTGCAATATAGCTCAAGAAATTATTTATAAAATATCTGGGTTTTTTTTTTTTTTTTCCTACAAATTACTGAAAAATGAGGGATTTTTTCCATTTTATTTTGGGGAGTGGAGCACAAGTTGCAGTCTTGCAGATGCTTACTGTTCCAATATAGCTGTGAGTAACTCTTTCCATTTACAAGTGGAAATTGTTCGATAAATCTTGCTTGATTAGCATCGTTTGGGGCAAGGATCTGATGGGCCAATGACTTAGTGTTGAAATACACGATGAATCTCATAATTTCCTCTATAAAATGGATATTAAGCTCTCATTTTCTCAAGTAGGAAAAGGCTCAAAGGTATGTTCGTTTTGGAATTTACTTTAAACTTTGCAATCCATGCCCTAACGAGATTGAGATTTAAAACTAGGTTTTCAAAATCTCAAACTCAATTCATACTTATAAATCTATTACTCCCTCCGTCCACAAAATATAGGCCTGATTGCCTTATTGGGCCGTCCACGAAAAATAGTCCTGTTGCCTAAAATAGAAAAAATAAATTTTATCTACTTTTTCAACATACATACATAACATTTTTAAAATAATTTATTTTGTACTTGATTTGACACAATATTCTTACTTTTTACATATTATATCAACTTTTTTAATAACCGTGCAAAAAGTAACAGGACCATATTTCGTGGACGGAGGGAGTACTACTTTTCATATAATTAAATACAATTTTTCTCCTACTTTTCTCTTACACAATATAATAAAATAATACAACATCTATTACTATTAAAATTTGATTTGACATAAAGAAAAATCTCACCCTACAAATATTACGAAACAAACCACAAATGTTATTTGCATATTGATGGGACAATTGCATGACTTGGTGTCAGCCGCTTTGCCCACTCTCCTTCCTCTTTATCAGTGTGCATCTTTTACTTTTCACAATTTGCGATATTTGACCGGCCTTTTTTTAATTCTCACAATCAATAATTTATAATAAATCAATTAATATTTTCAATAATTCAACTAATACTTTTCAAAAAGACCAAGTAATACCTTATAATAAGACAAAACATGCACTATGGCCCGCTCATTCTGACAACACGGAACAAGTACCCCTCATGTTCTACGCACGACAGTGTCATTTCCCATCAAAACTCAGTGTCATTTCATTTCATTTTCCATCTGAATTCAGCTTTTTTTTTCTTTGCGTGTTCTCAATTTATTACCAGTACTAATAAACAGCTAGCAACATTTATCCACTACTATAACACAACACAAAATTTACCAATGGTAACATATATAGTTTGTATTTCTATACGAGAGTTAAACATTTTCCAATTTCACTAGCAATTTTTTTTATAACTTCACAATTAGCAAATTTCTTTTACGTTTTTAATTTGAAATTAGTTCTTATTATGATGCTGGTTTTGTATCCGAGGATGTTACGAAAGATTTTTTTAACTCCGGTCGAGAGTATAAAAAGAAAAGAAACAGTGAAGTCATATGTTAAGTGGATTGTGGGTATGCGAAACATCACCTTAGCCATTCATGATTCTAAACCACATAAGTTAAGGTATGTATGTAGTCAAGATGGACAATATAGACCTTCAACAAAGACCAAAAAATGAAAGAAACACGAGCACACAAAGAAATTCGTGTGAATTTTATTTAGTTGCTAGGGAATATGATACCGATCAAGATCTTTGGTGCATCGATGTTTTGACCGGGACACACAATCATCCCTTCCCGGAATTTGTAGAGAGTTCGAGATTGGGTACCTTAACACCCAACCAACTTAAAGAGATACAGCGGCAAGAACTGCTTCATATAAGTTCACGCAATATGTTGACAGATATAAAGAGGCATGGTCCAACCAATTTTACAGATATTAAGAGGGTGAACAATGTCATCAACAATATAAGGAGTCAAAATCGGGAAGGGCGTACCCCCATGCAAAACTACTTCCACCTACTGCAAATGCGAAATTACAGGTAAACATATTAGCACACTTTATATTTTAAAATATTTATTTCACATAAATAAATGAAATTAGGGTGGTTGAAATTTTAGTTGTAATGCTCTTGTACGATAATAGTAACATTGTATTAATTAAAAAATTAGTTTAAAAAAAATTAAAGTATTAGTAACATTGCATTAATTAATTTTGAAATTAGGGTTGTAATGCTTTGGTATTAATTAGTCTTGAAATTTAGTTGGAAAGTTGTTTAGTATTAGTTGGAATGTTGTCTAGTATTAGTTGGAATATTGTAATTTATTAGTTGTAAAGCCGTAATGTATTCGTTGTTATAAATGTACAATTGTATTCCTAAAAAATAGTGTGCAACATTGTATTTTCGATTAATATATAAATTACTTTTAATTACTAAATTGTTCAACTTATGAAATTAGGTATGATATTCGAATGGTGGATGGTAGTAACGAACTACAAGATGTTGTTTTCAGCCACCCAGAGTCTTATGCAATGGTGAACACATACCCGCAAGTACTGATTATCGATAACACGTACAAAACGACCGTGTACAATATGCCTTTACTTGAAGTTGTTGGGGCAACAAGCACAAACAAGACGTTCACCAACGCATGCGAATTTATGCAGCATGAAAGGCAGGAACACTTCGAATTTGTCTTGCAATTTATTCGGGGACTGTATGAGAGTGTTGAACCGAATGTTGTTCTTATGGATAGAGATCACGCGTTAATGAAAGCGGTGAATAAAATATTTCCAAATTCCCATAAATGGTTATGCAGGCGCCACATAGAGCAGTGTGTTCTAACCAGGGCTCTACAACAGCCAGGTTTCAATAAAGAATTCGCTGAATGTTTTAAAGATCGGTGGAATAGGAAAATTGAAGCGGCCACACCTGAAGAATTTATGCATAACTGGGAGTGGATAAAGAAAAAGTACGAGCATTGTCCTGGACTAATTCACTATTGCAAAGAAACATGGCTTTCGAAGCACATACACAGAGTTTTAAGTGCATTTATCAATCGTCGGCTGCACTATGGAAACTACACGACAAACAGGTAATCGTACAATCTTTTTAAATATATTTATTTAAATATGTGTATTCATTCATTTAAAAAAAATTATATATATATATATTCATTTAAAACGTTACGAATACTTACATTTTACATGTATCTGCTTTAATTGTAGGGTTGAACAAGAGCATCACAGGGTGAAAGCCAACCTCGACGGCAGTAATCACACATTTGACTATGTGTTCGACCAGATTCATCAGGTTATGTAGTTGCAAATAGGGGAGATAAAAAAATCGATGATTAATGCCAACAAGACAAGGACCGATATGTTAAAATGCAAATTGTTTAGGAATCTAGTTCACAACGTCACATTTAAAGCATTCAAACTAATTATCACAGAAGGGACAAGAGGTCTAGATCAAAATAAATGCGGGTGTATTTATGGAGAACACACGGTCTTCCGTGCAATTGCAGGCTTCTCCAGTACATGTCATGCGGACGGAGTATCCCTTTAGACATTATTGATTTGTACTGGAGAACAATGAATATAGATTTTTCACGTGGTACTACCATGAGGAGAAAATTATTCGAAGACACAGAAGATGTTAGTGCACCTCCAACAGTTGAAAAAATAAGAAGCCTCCAAGCACCGACCGTGAACCTTCGAATTGGGAGAAATGGTGTAAAGCGGTCGGACTAAAGAGTTCTCAAAACCAAAGGGTAAGGGGAGAGTGGCGGCCACTAATGCATATCTGTATATTCCACTCGAAACTCATCATGGAAATAACACATCAAAAGGGTGTGTTAGACGGGCTTTCCTGAAGAGAGCCAGGGCAGAGCGAGCTTTTCACACGGTCCGAGACCACCCTCCCCAGATTCCCCACCCCCCGGGCCCTCAACTTCTTAACAGGTTCCATCACGCAATAGTAGCGCTCGCCAGAGTGAATCACGTGTACCATTACGAGGCTCTAAGATGGAGAAATGTTTTCCTCCCTACATCAGAGAATATATTGAATCATACACAGATGTGGTCGAAGACAGTAATTACATTTTAGATTTATTTCACTTGCACTCCTCGGAACCGAAGACAAATGGCTTATGGTAAGAGGTGATATGCTACATGATCTCCGTGGAATAAGAGAGTTATACGATAACGTAATAGGTTGTCTTACAACCATGTCAGCCTTAGACCAAACTATTAATCACTTCGATGGTCCATGTGGTCCAGTTAACTATTTTTCAATACCTGACTGTGGATATGTGGCTGCAACCACATATAATGTCTTCTTAATGACATTCGGTGAAACTGGCTGATTTTTATGTCCTCCCGTAGCTTTGGAACCCTATCGAGCACTTTCGAGCGCAAGGGTGGTGTTAGGGCATGTGAACAATTATTTGTGGTTTTATTATATTTTTTTATAATATATTTTAATTATGCAGATAGTAACTATTACTTTTATTTCAGTTGCACATGAGATCCGACTATCATCCAGTGTCATGGCTATCAGAATAATGGATCAAAAGAAGACACCCATCGGCAGATGGTTTAGAGTTACAATTTAAAGATCAGATAGATCTATACAATTATCTACATAATGATCATGCACAACAACGTAAAGATAAACGTGAGGCTCGACGGCAGCAATCACACATTATTGATTTGTACTGGAGAACAATGAATGTAGACTTTTGACTATGAACAATGAACAATGAACAAAGATTTGTACAATGAAGACACCCATCCACATATGGTTTAGAGTTACTGATGGTCCCGGTTTCGATTGCCAAAATGGGAATTTAGGAATTTTTTTTAAAACTTAATAAGTTCAGCGAGGGACACTCAAGTCACTGCATTGCTGAGAGTCAGAGGCATCAAGTCAGTGTGGTGACTTGAGGACTCAGCCTCTCAACAAGATAGTGACTCGAGAGGTTACACTTCAAGTCACTGCACTGCTTAGAGGCTGAGCTACCAAGTCAGCGTGGAGACTTGGAGACTCATGCTCTAAGCAACGCAGTGACTCGAGATACCGAACTCTCGAGTGCTTGCTTAAGCATGTCAGTGAGATTGGTTCTTCCTGATTTACTTACTTAACTAAGTTTCTTTAACAATGCTCTCAGTGAGCAGACTTTTCACACCACTTAGCAAGTACTTAAACAATAAATAACACTCAGCTTAACGTGGTTCAGAGACTCAAGCTCTTACATCCACGGGCCTGATTTAACAAGAAATCCACTAACTTGGGTTCTTGTTTTTAACGTGTCAAGGTGCACTCAGATCTATACAACTCAGATCTTGCTAACTTCCTTCCTAACTCCACAGACAACTTCCACCAACAAACCTGACAAGTAGGGTTTTGGTTTCCGTTGAGTTTTCTCCAACTAGGTAAGGTTTTCCCTTACAATGTGTTAGCCTAAAGCTAAGATTGGGAAAACCTCTCTAAGCTATGAGTTACAAGCTGAACACTCAATTTATATCTGTGAAGACCCTAATGGTCAGTGTACAAGGTGTGAAACGTTCCTCCTTATACCTACCATGAAAATGCACTTTACATTCACACCTTCACAGCTCGTAGGTGTTGATTTTTCTCTCTTCACACACACACTTCAAACCGCAGCCATGAGCTTGTATTTATAGTGTGGATTCAAATGTAACCGTTGGAGGAAATTACATTTGAATACATACAATTAATAGGTTTCACCTACTTTTCTTGGAATACGGCCTTGTCAGTGTCAGATATATTGTCTTGACTTGATTGGTCCACGTGGACTGAATCCAACGGATCTTTGGTTCAGTGAGCTTGATCAGGGCGCACTGACTTCAGATGACTTATCCTCCACTTGACTTGATGATCTTCAGTAGACATGACTGTCTTCAGTGTAGTTGTCCTTCAGTAGACTCTTCAAGATCTTTCCAGGAAGTTTGTCATAAGGCTGAATGACAAACTTCCCTGACCACAGTAGCCTGACTCCTTCAAGGCCTACTTGGTACAACACTGATCCTCCTGATCATGCTCTTCACTGAGTAGTCCACTGACTTAGCTTAGATCAGCCAAGTTTATACTCAGTGGGACATCCTTCAGGCTTCTCATCAGGTTCAGGTCCCTGCCATGGCTTCAGTCAGTTCTTCTTGTGATGTCATCTTGATTTCCTCAGGTTGTGTTGCTGAGTTCCCCCTTGCTGAGTTCCCCCTCAACTGAGTGCTTCCTCAACTGAGTTCTTCTCAACTGACAGCCTATTCTACTGAGAAATAACCTAGCCTGACCTGAAACTAAATATACTATCATGACTGCTTTCAAACCTATTACATGAGGTTTTGGAAAATCATCAAAACTAAACCATATCCCAACAACAATTTAAAGATCAGATAGATCTATACAATTATCTACACAATGATCATGCACAGCGACGTAAAGATAAACATGAGGCTGGCAAAGAGGTCAAAAAACAAACCCAAAAAATCAGTTTTTTTTTTTTTAATGAAAAATATGTAATGAGTGTATTTTTTTCCTAATTCAAATAGGTATAAAACTTGTTTTCCTATTAGAATTGTGTATATTTGCCCTTCTTCAAAACTAATACTTTTGAATGAAATAACTAATATTTTTGTAATATTAAAAAAATAGTTACTCTAAACAATTAATACTTTTGAATGAAACAACAAATATTTTTTGTAAAATAATTAGAGTAAATAAATATATGAAAAAATTAAAAAAATAAAAAGACGGTTGTATAAATAAAATTGCAACATCACAATATATTAGTTATGCAGAATGAGTGGGGTTACCTTTTCTAATAATTATCATCTCATCATCACCCTAAACATCATCATCTCCCATCCCATCAATGTGCAAATAATATCTCTCAAAATAAACACATACTTATATTATTCATCAAGATTTTCACATCCTAAGATTTCAAAGTCATGACTTTCCCCCCAAACCTAAATTCCAAAAAAAAAAAACATACCCAAAGGGTTGATGATCCCGTTTTCGAAGGGCAAAATGGGAATTCAGGAGCAATTTTTTTTTAAAACCTTTCCTCAGGGAGTTCAGCAAGAGTGAGTAATACTCAAGTCACTGCATTGCTACGAGTCAGAGCACTCAAATCGGTGCAGCTGTCTTGTGAGCTCAGTCTCGTAACAAGGCAGTGACTCAAGAGGTTTCACTTCAAGTCACTGCTCTGCTTAGAGGCTGAACTACCAAGTCAGTGAGACTTGGAGGCTCATGCTCTAAGCAGGGCAGTGACTCGTGATGCTGAACTCTCGAGTGTGTTGCCTGAACTGGTCAGTGAGAAGGGCTCTCCCTGACCTGACTACTTACATAAAGTTTTCTTAACAAAGCTCTCAGTGAGCTGATTTTCACAACACTTTTAGTAAATACTTAAAAAGATAAGTACGCTTAGTTTAACGTGGTTCAGAGACTCAAGCTCTTACATCCACGGGCCTGATTTAACAGGAAATCCACTAAAGATATTCTTGTTTTTAACGTGCCAAGGTGCACTTACAACTGGACTCACGCCACTCCCTGGGCTGCCCCTTCTTACAAACTAACTTCCACTAACAAACCTAACTAGAGGGTTTTGGTTTCAGTTTGGTTTCTCCAACTATGTGAGGTTTTCCTTTACAATGTGTTAGCCTAAAGCTAAGATTAGGAAAACCTCTCTAAGCTATGAGTTACAAGCTTGACACTCAATGTATATAAGTGATAACCTAAAGGTCAGTGTCGTGGGTGTGAGCAACACTTCCTTATGACTCCCTAACAACTCACACACTCTTATAGCTTGTAGGTGTTGATTTTTCTTTCTTCACACACAACACAACACACTTGAATACGCAGCTATGAGCTTGTATTTATAGTGTGGATTCAAATGTAACCGTTGGAGGAAATTACATTTGAATCTATACAATTAATGGTTTCAACCACTTTTCTTGGAATGCGGCCTTGTCAGTGTCAGAGTTGCTGCCTCGTGCTGATTGGTCCACGTGGCCTGGATTCACGGATCTTTGACTCAGTGGGTTGACCAAGACCCACTGACTTTAGGTAGCTTCCTCCTTCACTGACTGATGATCTTCAGTGGACTGAACGTCTTCAGTGTAGTAGTCCTTCAGAGACTGTTTGAAGATCACTCCAAGAAGTTTGTCATAAGGCTGAATGACAAACTTCCCTGACCACAGTAGCCTGACTCCTTCAGGGCCTACTTGGTGCAGCACTGATCCTCCTGATCATGCTCTTCACTGAGTGGTCCACCTGACTTAGCTTAGATCAGCCCGGTTTACATTCAGTGGGACATCCTTCAGGCTTCTCTTCTGGTTCAGGTCTCTGGCATGGCTTCAGTCAGTTCTTCTTGGTGTCATCTTGATATTCTCAGGCTGTGTTGCAGAGTTCCCCCTTGCAGAGTTCCCCCTCAACTGAACAGTCTATTATACTGAAAACTAACCTAGCCTGACCTGAATCAAAAGATATTATCCTGACTGCTTTCAAACCTATTACATGTTGTTTTGGAAAATCATCAAAACTAGAACATATCCCAACAAGGGTTTATACCTAAGTTCTTGTACATTGAAGTAATTTGGAATCTTTGTTTGGCTAAATTTGGATCTGAGCCAGAGCCATTAGGGTTGTATTATATAGGAATTTTATATAGAGGTGAAATGGTTTTTCTGATTTGGGATGCAGATGCTTCTCTCTCTAGAAGTGTCCTTGTCTTTAGGAGAGAGAATGGTTTTGGAAAGAGGGTTTTTGGTACCAAAGATAGGTCTTGTAAAAAAGGTGAGATTGAGTGTGACACAAATTGCAAGAATGATCATGTTCTTGTGTGTCGTTAAGGTATGTTTGTTTTAGGATTCACCCAAATGGACTTTAGATTTTGCGACCCACGCTCCATACGAGTATAAGATTTAAAACCAGATCTAAATTAGGTTTTCGAATCTTCAACTCAACTCATACCTAAAAGTAACTATAAATATATTACTATTTTTCACAAAATTCAATATAATCACATCATCATTTTTTTATCGACCAGTCAATCTTTCTCCTATTTTTTTTTACACAATATAATAAAATAATATCACATCTATCACTATAAATTGATTTGACATAAAACAAATTTTACCATAACAAAATTTCAAAACAAACACATACTTATATTATACAATAAGATTTTTACATCCTAAGATTTCAATGTTATGACTTCTCACGCACACCTAAATTCCAAAATAATTTGTGGCCTTGCACAATCGAGCTTGATGATCGCCCCGTTGAAGTGTTTTGGGACGCCCATATTTGGGAATGTGGTGTTCATGCCTCAACCTAGTTTACAAGTGGAGAAACCGATTTTTGATTCATCCGGAGAGTTTAAAAGAATCCAAGTCTTCTACTTTCTAATTTTCTAGTAATTATTCAATTTTTTAAGGATAATGGTGATGATGTTAATGTGAGTTAGCATTTGTGAAAGTATGTAGATTGAAATTTTCATTATAACTTATGTAGGTTAATGATATTTATATGAAATATTCTACGGATTTAGGATCCGTAGAATCAATACTTTTGCCTATGTGGCATGTGTGTTTGTCCTCTATTTTTCTTTCATTTGCTTCTCCTTTAGTCAAGTTTGTCCTTTTGATCCTATCTGTTGTTTTCCTATCTTTAATCTCATCCGTTCGTTTTGATCAAGTTTTTCTATAAATTTCTCATTCCCTCATCATTTTTAGTGCACTGCTTCTCTTCCGCCTCCGATTATAGGGTATGTTTTCTATCGGATTTCAAATCTCCATTCGTTGTTGTTTATTTCTTATGTATTTCCTTTTGATGTTGGATGGTTTGGATTGTATTATTTTTTTCTGGTTTCATTATATCGTTGTTTTCCCATTGTGTATCTCAGTCCTTCGTTCTAATCGTTAGTATTGTTCGTGGTTGTTTCGATGATGTTGTTTTTGGTTTTACAGGGTAGGTGTTGTTTATATATCCAATGCGGTTCTATCATTTGTGACATGTATGTGTACGTCGGGGTTCGAGATTTTTTTATTTTATGATAGTCATCTTTTGTAGATTTGCTTTTTTTTTCGTTGTAAACTTTCTATTGTATTCTTACGTGCACCCCAATTTAATTGTATGTGAATATTTGTGTAAATTCGTGTGTTAGGATTAAATTGAATTTTAAATAATTTACTCCTGATATCGATTTTGTCTTTTTTTATCCTTAGCTTTTTATATTATGTTTGCCTTTTATTTTGTCAATAAGATTGGTCGCATATTTCTGCGTATAATTCCATATGGTTATGTTTTATTTCCATTTTTAAGAATTTATGGAATGCCTTAGCATGTTTGTACGTCGTTGTCTTTATTTTGTGTGGTGACCAAATAATTGTTTGGCTAAATCGTGTGCGTATAGTTTGGAGAGATGGATTTCTGTAATTACCACATGAGTTGTGAGTTTGTTATTAGTGTTGTTCTTTCATTATTAATTTTTTCTGTTAAAAATGATTTGTTGAATTTTTATTTTTTTACTGTTTTTTTAAATGACTGATCGTTGCCATATCATGCTCCATGATTTTTTTTCGTGTTTGGCACATTTTACATAAATATGTTCGGTACATTTAATTTTGCTCCATGTTCTTTTCCTTTTTATTATCCCCCTAAATCTTAGGCATGTATCGGGGAGATGTAGGCGTTGATAGTTTCCACGTTCGGATTAGAATTGTGATTTGCGTTGTTCATAAATTAATATAGTCAACTGCCTTTTTTTGTGTTAATTTAAAGGATTGGCTAGAATCGGTATTTAGTTTTTAGTTGTGTGAATAGTACGTGGGTAATATTCATCTGTGTCCTTTCCTTCCCTATATATGTGTTCCGTTAAATTTCAATTTTTTTAATAATCGGCGGTAATGTGTTGTTACATGTAAACCTCCATATTTTGTATATTTTATAGATGGAGCCTATTTACAATTTACTTAATTAAATTTATTGATCACGTTGGTGATAGCGGCCGTTGTACGTTCTGGATAGTCATACTAAATTTTACTTCATTGATTTAGCTTGTTTGTTTGGTTGTGGAACCAATATATTTATTATTATCTAATAATCAAATAAATTTAGGCTAAATCCCAGGGTTATCGTTTTTTTACATGCCACTTTAAAATTGAAGTACAAATTAATTTTTTTTGTCAATATTATCCTAATTAATGATATTTAGTTTTATAAGTAGCTAAGTCATATTCTTAGATATCACATTCCTCATAATTTTCATCATCCCATAATCTATATATTTATACCGTGATTATTGTTGATCCAGTCAACTAATTAATTTTTTTTATTATATCTCAGCTCATTGAATTGGAGGGAATTAAAATTATAATTTTAAAGTTTACGTCAACTAAAAAATAAAGGCAAGAATTACGCTTACAAAAATTTGGAAAATTTGATCAAATTATGAATAATCATAATTCAGCAATTTTATGCATAATTATTGCAATTACTATTATTAAAAAGAGAAGAATTCGATTAAGTATACATGTTTCACAAACTTTGGTACATAAATTATGGTGATTATGGGCTTATCAATACCTTTATAAAGGCAAAGCATATTCTTCCTATGTAGCAAGTCTCATTTTTTTTTTCAAAATGCATAGACTCTCATTAAGTCATTTAATTCAATTTCATCTCATCTCATCCATCCATTCATTCTTTTAGTTAATCTCCATCGTTCATTTTCTTTCTCTTAATTCTATAAATTGCATAACCTTCTATTGCATTTTTCATTCATTCATACATTTTCATTCATTCATTCATTCATATATTTTCGGGTTGATTTGGTCGATTACGTATTTTTATTTTTCTAAATTTTACCGAATGCATATTACTTTCGTACTAATTCATTCAACTGACTATACATTTTCATTGTTTCAAATATTATCGAATGCATATTTCTTTCGTACTAAAAATGTTTTTCCCCATATATTTTGTTTTGTTGTAGATAATTACATGGTCGTTTATCTTCGTCGTGTGTGTTTTTGTCCAGGTTCGTTATTGTCTTTCTTCTTAATATTTTTCACTTATTTGTTATAATACACACAAAATTTGTTGATTCTTTTTGTTTTGATGAGTATATATACTATTATTTCATATCGTTCATGTCTTTTCTTTTTTCCAGACATGAACGTATAATACTTTTTATGTGTCTACATTACCGATCTTCCATCAGCACCTTTTTGAACTCCATCTTGGACATCCTAATTTTGCATGTGGATAGATAATAGTGGTTAAACCAAGCAACAAAAGTAATAAGGATCCATATTTGCTCGTTGTTTCTCCTACCAATTTTTTTCTTAATTTTGAGAATCGACCAGTGCAAATCCTCTGGATGTATAAATGATTCGTGTAAATCTTAATAAAAGATTATTTTTTATAACATTTGATGGCCACAATATTTTATTTAATTTATTTCCAACTTTTTTTGTAATCAATGTTAATTTAACATATAGAGTTCTTTAATGGCTCCATCATTTTAGTGAAAATCTCAAAATTGGAAAATCAATATGATGATATTAAATGACATATTTAATTAGCATTTAATTATAATTTATAAATTTAAATGACATTCAATTACACATTTGAAGTTTTAACTATAATTTAGCATATTACTATCTTTATTCATTTTGAAATCAAAACAAAAAATACTACTTTAGTGTCTTTGTTACGAATTTCGATATATATTCTGTTGTTAATACATATATTTTTTTTTAGTTGTAACGATTAATGGTTGATTAGGTTCCGCAATTTGAAATGATTGGATCCCATATTTTATGCACGCGAATCAAATTGTTGGATTTTTTAATAATAATTCTTATCCATTCACATGGTGTTTGATAGTTTTAAAACAATCACAATCCACACTCCTTAAAATCAGCCATTTATTTGAGAGTTCTAAAATAATACATTCTCATTGTATTTTAATTGATAATTAAGTACATAAAGTTTGATATTTTTATTTATGACTAATTATGTGCAATGAATTATATTAATTGGTTATGTGGTATTAATATAATGACTACTACAGTATCAACTAATCCATATTCATCACAATTTATACCTTTAAAATTAGTCATTTATTTGATTGAGATTTTTTTTTTAAATCATCCTAATTGTGTTTTGATTGATAACTAAGTAGAGAAAGTTTGACAAATGAATTATTAGTAATTAACTATAGCAAATCACACGCATAAGAAATTAATTGGCTATGTCAAGTTTGATAATTAGAAAATTATTATTAATTGGCTATGGTAAAATTAATAGTTATGGTAAAATTATGCGCATTAATTAATTTAAATTTTCTTTAATATCAAATTACTTGATTATATCACATGAAATATATGTAACATACACATATAATTAAAAAAAAAATCAATCAAAATTGATTTGATTTTCAATGGATATCAAAGATTATTTAAAAATGAGAGTAAACATATAAGTTTGATAATTCGTCTATACTACTCAAATGTTATTTAATTTTATTGTACAAGCATGTGTTATTAGAATTGTGTACTTCTAATTTTACACATTAATCAATAGCTAAATAAAGTTTAGCTTATACTAAAGTATATTGTTTTAATTGTGCATTTATAATGTGACACATAATGTAATAAATAAATAAAAATTAATTGATTTTTCAGTGGATGAAATCAAAGATCATTAAGTCATCCAAATAATTAAATATATGAATGCTACTCAAGTCTTTACCAATTTCATTGTCAATCAGTAATTATATATAATTATAGAATCACTAAAAATCAGTACTTACAAGTTGATTAAAGTAAAACTATTTTTTCATAGTTTGAAATAATCTAAATTGTAACGGAAGGAGTATCAAATAATATTTTAATTTTATCATGTTATATATATATATATATTTATTTTTTTTTTTTTTGAAATATTTTTATAAAAAACAAAAGAATATATTTAAATTAATATTTTTTATACATACATGTTTTTTTTTTAAAGCTCGCGAAATTCGCGAGGTTTTATCTAGTTCTGAAATAAGTATGTAATTATGCATGCATATAAGTTAAGCACAACTTTACAATTATTAATATATAATTGAATTTTATTGATTTTTAATTTATTTTATAAATATAGGTGTACACTTAATAGAAATGAATTCAAACATATTAAATTGACCATGGACTTCCAGTTGGTGCTGAATTAGATATATACTGTTTTAAAATGTGTGTTTTTTTAGTCAATATTTTATGTTTTTCTTAATCTCATTGATATATTTGTATCTTTCAGGCCCTTTGTTGATTGTTTTCAATTTATCTTTTGGACCTTAAATTGACAATAATAAAATATGAATATGCACAAAAAATTAATATTGCTTGTGCATTTCTAATTGGAGCTATGTATAGCGCAATTAATTATATGCTCATGGTGTGATGCAATTTAACGATATTCATTGAAAATATTATGCATGTTAGAGTTTTGTCCTGTAACTTTTTGAATTGCTAGAAAAAATATCGAGGGACCAATATCAAACATATTCAATATAGACTTTCAGTTATATGCTCATGGTGTAATGCAATTTAATGATATTCATTGAAAATATTATGCATGTTATAGTTTTGTCCTGTAACTTTTTAAATTGCTATAAAAAAATATTGAGGGACCAATATCAAACGTTGATGATATATTAGTTAGTTTTACTTTATTGAAGTGAGTTTATTTTAAAATTTGTTAAATGATATATTGAAAAAATTAGTGTAGTTTAAGAGAGTAAAACTATTAGTTTAATAAGGGATGTTTGGAAAAATTATTAGTTTAAGAGAGTAAAACTATTTTTTCATAGTTTGGAATAACCTAAATTGTAACAGAGGGAGTATCAAATAATATTTTAATTTTATCATGTATTATATATATTTTTTCGTAAAATATTTAAAAAACACAAAAATATATTTAAATCATATTTTTATACATAAAATTTTTTTTCAGCTTGCAAAATTCGCGAGACCTTATCTAGTAATCCATATTTAAAAAATGGATCATGGTCCCTTGATTAGTTTCTTCGAGCAGGGCAGCGGCCTCAAAGCAGTCAGGTGGCTCGAGAGCAGAGGCAGTGCCTTCACTGCCACCCCCACCCCCACCCCCACCCTCTGCGAAGCAGCCCTTCCCCAACAGAGGCAGCCACCCCACCCCCAACCTTTCCTCAACAGAGGTTCAACCACCGACACCGATTTAGCAACCCCCTTACTTGTGATGCTTTCACTATATAAAGCTAATGCTGATTGTTTATCCCCTGCGGGAAGGATGGTTGCTTCCAAATTACATACAGACATCCTTGACACCGATTTAGCAGCCCCCTTACTTGCGATGCTTTCACTATATAAAGCTAATGTTGATTGTTTATCCCCTGCGGGAAGGATGGTTGCTTCCAAATTACATACAGACAGCCTTGATACGAGATCCTCTTAGCCCCCCCCCCCCCCCCCCCCACCCCACACCCATTTCCCAATCATCCCCTTCTCTTGCTATCCACGTGCACCGCCCGCACTCGCGACTTCTCCCTACCCGTTCTTGATGCCAACATTATTTATTTATTTATAACAAGTCTACATTATGCAAATAGGGCACCAATTCATAATATGTTAACAGGGATGAAAAAGGCTCATAACAAACCTTGAACGCCACTTGCTCAGTCTAATGCCTTGAAAAAGTCCCTAAAAATATGTGTTACTATTGGAGCAAACGTGTGTTACTAAAAATATGTGTTACTATTGGAGCAAACGTGTGTTACTATTGGAGGAAATGTGTGTTACTAAAAATATGTGTTACTATTGGAGCAAATGTGTGTTACTATTGGAGCAAACGTGTATTACTATTTGAGCAAATGTATGTTACTGTTAGAGTAAATATGTGTTACTGCAAATTTGTGTTACTACCAGAATAAATGTGTGTTAATACAAATATGTGTTACAATTGGAGCAAATATATGTTACTGTTAGAGGAAATATGTGTTACTATTGAAGCAAAGTGTGTTAATGTTAGAGGAAATGTGTATTGTTGCAAATGTGTAATGTTGGAGCAAAAATGTATTGATGTTAGAGCAAGTGTATATTATTGTTGGAGCAAATATATTTTAATATATAAAACAATATATTTAAATTTAAAGGGATGAGAAATAAATTAAAAACACATATTTGTTCTTGTAAAAATATATATTTTTCATTATTGTTATTTTAAAATAGAAAAATCTATTTTTAATGACTGGTAACATAGATTTGTCCATATAGTAACATACATTTGCCCATACAGTAACACAAACTGGGAGCGAAAATCATGAAACTTGACTTGTGCGAGATTTTGGAAAAAACTCACCAAACACGACCCGACCAAGATCCGCGAATTTTTACCTGGAGTGATCCAACCCATTATGTTTTTAATATTTGTCTATTTTAGGTATATTTCACATGTGAAATATTTAACAAGAGAGCTCCTCTTAATTTTTAATTGTTGTTTTGTTGCATATTTAGATAAAATAATCTATATTTATAGTTTATTACATGAATTATATATAATAAAATAAATATAAATAGACATATCATTGCCGAATTGTATCTTAAATTCTTGAAAAAATTCTATAACCCCATACCCGTATCGTATTGCTCCCACACTCTCACTCGTGTAACATAGATTACAAGTCCTTGAAATGAGATGTGATTTCGTATTCTATGGGTAAAGGCAAGCCCTTCGTCTTACTGAAGTTTCTGTCTACTTTCATGCCAAATTGGTCTTCCTTAAATTTATATTAAGAAACAATAGGCCAGACTCTTCGTTTATGTGCTTAATGCATGAACTACTTATATATTAGAATATGACACATTTTTTAAGAAAAAAATGAAGTACGTGAGTGTGAAATAAAATAAAATAATACTAATACTTAATATTTTATTGATTTTAGTGAAAGAGAGTTAATTATTTTAGAAGTGTAAAAAGTAGTCGTAGGATATAATAAGATAAATATAAAAGTAGCTGAAAGAACGGAATGGTAGTTTGAGATATATCTCATATTATATGAGGGAATTTGAGTAATGTGATATGGATTTAAGATTTTAATCAAATCAAGTGCCTTGTGTTTCTGATACTCGTAAAATACCCTTGTGCCTTTGTTGCTATTAAATTTTGAAACTAATTTGTTTGGAAGGGTTTGCGGTTGGATTATGCATGATAATCAAAGTCACAAGGTGTATTTAATTTTTTTTTTAAAATTATGCTATTTCCATCCCAATTTTTAACTGTTTTTTATTATTTTAATCAACACCGCATATTTTTTTACTGACAAAGTCTAATATGCAATATTGCACAAAGTTTGACCAGTGCAATATACACAAACTCTATCCGATTGGCAGTTGCTTTCTATATAAATTAAAATTCACGGGTCAAAGGCGGGTCAAACGGGTCCTCCATTTTTTATACTGCTGAAAATTGTGTTACTATATGAACAAACGAGTGTTATTGCATGAGCAAAAGTGTGTTACAGCTCATATCGTAACACTGATTAGTTTATGTAGTAACACTCATTTGTTCATGTAAGTAACACATGAACAAATGTGTGTTACTGTTTTAAATAGAAAATTCCAAAATTCGCAGGTCAAACGATCGCCCATTTTTTATACTGCTGAAAATTATGTTACTGTATGAACAAACGAGTGTTACCGCATGAGCAAAAGTGTGTTACTAGCTCATATCGTATCACTGATTAGTTCTTGTAGTAACACTCATTTGTTTATGTAATAACACATGGATTACTTAATCATATAGTCTTTTTATCGTTCATATTTTTCCAATTTCATATGGTAACACATGAATAAGAATTATGATGTTATGATTATCTAATAATTTAAAGATTTTTTTGGTGTTCATCAAGTTTTTCTTCTTCATGATTTAAACCTCTGTTTTCGCGATTCCACATTGCTTCTAATATAGTAACACTTGCGTACTCTTACAGTAATACTCACTTGACTTAAAGTAACACAGACCTGAAAGCGAATTTATGTTTGCTTTTGCGCGATTTTTTTGGAAAGATCCGTTTAACCCGTGAATTTTATTATGTTGATCCGAATCTCAATGTTGACCCGCGAATTTCTAGAATTCTTTCTTATTTATGCAAAATTGCACTGTGCAATATCGCACAAGAGACCTAATCTTCTTCGATTTAATTCAATAGTCATTAATTAGATTCTTTAGCAACTTAGCAAACCAGATGAGGCTAAATTACTGATTTTTGGAATGACAATATAAGACCAAGTTGCTCCAAGCATTGTGCCAACTTTTACATTTAGGTTGCGTTAGAATTTGTGCTTGTCTTTATTTTTTTTATTTTTTTAATCAGGAAGAAAAAAACAAATTAAATTGGTGCTTGTCTTTATTTAATGTGCTATATTTTGTTCAGAATATTTATATTTGCGAAACATGATTAACATTCACCTGATTTGTTCGGTCCTTTAGGTTGCATTTGGAGGTGCAAGAGATTTAAAAATTGATGGATTTAAGACACTATGACTTTCAAATGGCATAATCTTATTATAATATATTTCCAAATCTCTCCAAGGTGATGTGTCAACACCACCTTATTCTAAGGATGAGGTGGCATGTGTCAAGTCTCACCATTTCAAAATATTGTGCTCTCATTAAAAGTTGGTTTAAGTTTTGATCTCAACCATTCATTTTATATCATCACATCTAAACCATTAATTTGTAACCAGGGTTAATATAATTATTTATCATCTTCATTCGTCCATAAGCCGTCTCTCTCCCCCTTCGATCTCTCTCACACCGACACACTCCTCTTCTATCTTTTTCACAACGCTGCTTCTGCCTCCTCTCCAATCAGCGCAAACCAGCCGTGGATGTCAGGTTTTAACTTTTTTCTGTTAATTTTGCCTTTTTATTTTTACTCATCTCACAGTTCATTTTCTCAATTTTTTCATTTCCTAACGCCCTTACGGCGCTGGCTTCCTTGCCGCTGCCTGCCATGACTCCGCCCCAGTCATATTCTCTGCACACGCCGCCTCATTCCAAGAATCTTCCAAAGGTTAGGGTCTTTTTTAATTCACGATTTTTTGCGAAATTATCTTCGCTATTAAGTTTTCTCTATGTATTAAGTCGTTCCTCCGCCTAGCCCAACGCCGTGCAATATCTGTTGGTCCCGTTTTTTTCATTCACAAACAAAGACAATATGGGAAATTAGGAGAAATTTTTGTTTTAACACTGATGTTATGCAAGTCAGTAAAGCAATAAAGAACACAACAATGTAAAGTGGTTCGGAGGCTCAAGCTCCTACATCCACTGCCTGATTTAACAGGAAATCCACTACCCGGGATTCTTGTTTTTAACGTGCCAAGGTGCACTCACAACTGGACTCACACCCCTCCGCGGAGCTGCCTCTCGAACTGGCCTCACATCCCTCTTCACTCAGGGACTGTCTCTCCTCACCTCACTGCAACACCTAACACTATTCTGGAAATGGTTTAGTTTGGTTTGGTTCTCTCCAACTAGGTGAGATTTTCCCTTACATGGTTTTAGCCTTTAAACTAAGGTTGGGAAAATCTCTCTAAGCTTAGGATGTATATGATGAGCTCGAGTATACAAACTGGAACACTCAAATATGACTATGAAGAACTCAGGTCAGTGTTCTTGATGGAGATGGTGCCTCCTTATGCCTCCCTTGAAACGCACCACTCTCACATCAGCTCCTTGCTTATTCACAAATGAAGCTTGAGTTTGTATTTATAGTGTGGATTTGAATGTTACCGTTGGAGAGAGTAACATTCAAATCCAGACTATCAATGGAGTGAAATTCTCCTTTTCAGTAAAGTATGGCCTTTGTCAGCTTTTGTCAGATTTGCTGCCTTGACTTGATTGGTACACGTGGACTGAGTCTAACGGCTCTTTTGTTCAGGGTACTTGATCAGGGTAGTCCTGACTTCAGACGACTTCTCTTCAGCTGACTTGAAGTCCTCTTAGGATACTTTTCTTCAGTAGACTTGAGGTCTTCTTAGGAACTTTCATTGGACTTGAAGTCTACTCACTGGACTTCCTTCATTGGACTTTAAGTCTACTCAGGAGAGTTTCTCAGTAGACTTTCTCAGTAGACTTCCTTCATTGGACTTTAAGTCTACTCAGGAGAGTTTCTCAGTAGACTTTCTCAGTAGACTTCCTTCATTGGACTTCCTTCATTGGACTTTAAGTCTACTCAGGAGAGTTTCTCAGTAGACTTTCTCAGTAGACTTCCTTCATTGGACTTCCTTCATTGGACTTTAAGTCTACTCAGGAGAGTTTCTCAGTAGACTTTCTCAGTAGACTTCCTTCATTGGACTTCCTTCATTGGACTTCCTTCATTGGACTTTAAGTCTACTCAGGAGAGTTGACATAAGGCAAATTGTCAGCCTCTCATTCCTCAGTAGTAGCCTGACTCCTTCAGGATCTACTCGTCACAACACTGATCCTCATGACCATGCTCTTCACTGAGTAGTCCACTGACCAGCTTAGAAAGTCAGGTTTATACTCAGTGGGACTTCCTTCAGGACGGTCTTCAGGTCTTTAGGGGACTTGAGTTTGTTTCCTCTTGGATGGCTTCTAACTTCTTCAGGTTTATGAGTCCGCTGAGTTCCCCCTCAACAGAGTACCTGTAAACTGAAAACAAACTATCCTAACCTGAACCTTTACAAGACAATCCTGACCGCACACATCCTATTACAAGTCGTTTTGGAAAATCATCAAAACTAAATATCCCAACAATATCCTCTAAAGATGTAAAACATATATTTTTTCCACATTTCAACGATTTTCTTGCTTAGATATTTTTTGAATTTATTTTTGCAAAATATTTATATATGCTAATTTTTGTAAGAAGATATTGAAATATTTTGCAAAAGACATTGTCACGTAAGAATCTTGCCATCAAATACCATATCTCACCATGGATAACAGATTGTAACATTATTTTTTTTTGGACAAAATTTTACTATCCAAAAGATATTGTCACTGAAATAACATATTATTCCCAAAAAATCTAGCCATGAATAATACAATATCTTATCATGTATAATACAATAATAGATATTTTTGAAATAAATATTTTTACAAAATATTTTTATATGCTAAATTTCTAAGAGGATATTGAAATATTTTGCAAAAGATATTTTCAGTAAAAGATGGTAAGATTTCCAAATAATCTTGTCATCCAATACCATATCTTACCATGGATAATATATTATAATTTTTTGACAAAATTTTACTACCCAAAAGATATTGTCACTGAAATAACACATTATTTCCAAAAATCTTGTCATGTTATACAATATCTTACCATGTATAATATTATGATACTGAAAGTTAGCAAAAATAAATTTTAAATTTTTTATTTTTTTAATATTTATTTTTTAAAAAAATACATGTAGAAATGAAATGTTTAGGAGGGAACTAATTTTTTTAAATAATTCGAATTGACGTTTAATATTATATCAAAATTACAAGATATTTAAAATAAAAATATTTATACTTACAATTTGAAAATAAAAAAAATATTTTTTTTCCAGTCCGCAAAATATGCAGGGATACGCACTAGTTTTATTAGATATTTCAAATTCCTCCAATTTAAAAATTAAAACTAGATTTTTGAAATCCATCCATTTATATATTTTAGCCGAATAAACGGAGTATATTTAAATTGTGAATTTAAAATTCATAGCTCAAATTGCTCCATTCAAACACAACTTTATTGTCAATAACATGTGAAATGTCCCTAAGGATGGGAAATGAGTATCTTGCTTGTATTTTTTCAGTCAATTTCTCTCCCTATCCTTGAACTTGTAAGACTTTTGATTTATAAAATAATATAATTTACAATTAAAGGCTAAAAAAAAAAATATATATAGCCACAAAAAAGTATGATCAATAGAAACCATGATAATTAACCAAAAAAAATCTAACCATGCAATCATACTTGTTCGCTTTAACGTCTCATTAAAGCCACTAGAATTTTGCCGGTGCGATGCACGGGCCTTGTTTAATTTTTTTTTAAAATTTGTTAAAGAATATACAAAGATGTTTCTTTAGTTCCGTATTCCACTTTCTGCGATTAAAATTTTTTCGACGATTTGATTATGGAACATTTAACTTATACCTTTCTATATGCTTTTTTTTATTGCTCAATTAGTGACTTGAATCATAACTTCTAACCAAATTAAGGTAGTGGGGCTCTAAATCACTTGAACTATTCGACTTCGTCATAAATAACTTTAATAGCTCAATCAAATATTGTAACACCCCAAATTTTCTAATTAATTATTTATAATATTCATTAATACAAAATTATTGGATTTTATTAAATCAATAATAATGCATATCTTAAAAAAAATCATAAAATATATTTTCCAAAATATTTATTTTTATCTACAAGAAAAATATTTTGTATGGTTTAAATTTTAAATTTAAATAATAAAGATTTTCGTGGAATATAATATTTTAATTTCTAGATCTTTTGTGATAGGATTTTCATATCTTTTAAAATCTTAAATATATTCATATCTAAGTCAAAGCCCAAGCCCAAATATATGTCTATATATCTTATAATAATATATTTTCAAACCTCTCCAAGATGATGTGTCAACACCACCTTATTCTTAGGTTGATGTGGCATGTCTCAAATCTCTACATTTTGAAATAGTGCGCTCTCATTAAAAGTTGGTTAAACTTTTAATCTCGACCCTTCTTTCTATACCATTAAATCTAAACCCTTAATTTATATCTGCATAATTAATGCAAATAGATATTTTTTCCATTTTCTTATTTAGTTATTTTTAGAATTTATTATAAATCATATTTTTTCCAAACCTTAATGTAATTAAATATGATCTATTTATTGAATGAATCTAAATTTATCATTTCTAAGTTTGAGTTAGTATATATAGTATAATATAATGTTCGATTATTTTTTCCTAAAATAAAAGGTATATAGTTATATATTCCAAAGAATATTCTTATGTGATATATTCTTATTATGGACAAGATATAATATTGCATGCATTTTTTTTTATTATAAATAAGAGCATATTGTATTTAATTTTTTCACATCAAAGTTTCATTTGTTCCACTCTTTTGCTGAGATTTCTCCCATCAATTGTTGGTTAGTTATATATCTATTGTTATTAGTATATTTATTTTATAATTAAATTCATCATTTTAAGTGCTCACAATTTGATTAGATTTAAATATCAATATCAATATCAATATCAATATTACTGTAATAATGATTGTTGATTTATGCTCTACATCGTTCAATTTAAATATTCTTCATGTGCAAAAATAATATATTTAACTATACCATATATTTTTATTTGAATAATTATGATGGTTTAATTGTTGTAATTTAAAATCTCATTTTAGATTTCAAGAGTATGACACCTCAATTTTCTCTGATTTCTAATATCAAGAGTGAGAGCCAAAAATTGACCGTTAAAGTTATGATTGACAAAGCTGGACAATATTTTTTAATGATTTTAATAGAGATAAGTTCTACTTGGAACTCATTTTGATCGATGAACATGTATTTATAACATTAAAGTTTATTTCAAATATTGTATTATTTCTTATATAAATTAATTTCTTACCGTATACTCCCAATAACTAATAATGTTGATTGATTTATAAATTATTCAATATTGAAATGGAAATTGATTATTATTAAATTATTAGTCTAAGTAATGTTATTCCATAATTGTTATTCATTTATGTGAATTTTGATGTTTTTTTTAATTATTTAGTTTGTAGGATATACCTATAGGGTTTAGTGAAGGGCACGGGCCACAGCTAAACAAATCCCATAATTTATTGTATATACCTCGAAATTTTTTAAACAAAAATACTCTTATATTAAATGTCTATAAAAAATAAATATAATATATTTTTTCAGTACGCGAAATTCGCGTGGATACACTCTAGTATATGTATAATTCCATAGTTTTCATATGCACAAATATCAAAATCTCTTATTTTTCATTCATCATCTTCTAAAGTCTTTTCCTCACTATCATAGGTAATTCTTTTCTAAAATTTCGAAATCTCTCTTCTACATCTTCAAAATTTACGAAATTTTAATATGTTCTTATTTATTATGTTATTTATGTACAGTAAAGATTTCAAAGCAATCAAAGTTATATTCTATTTTATATAAATTTTATACTCCTTCTATTCAAAACTTTCGCAGCTCTGCCTATTCGATTTAAAATTTTAAAATATATATTTATATAAGTCCAAATCTTATGATTTTCGAATAAGTTATGTATAATAATGTTTTGAGCATACAGTAAAATTTTCAAGGTCATCCGAGTTGATTTTATATTTATTATCAAATTATTTCTAATGGTATCCCTGTTTTGAAAAGTCATCTATTTCAGTTTCAAAAATACGAAAACCCTATTTATATAACTCCGAAAAATATAATTTTTAGATATGTTACAAATTACTAAGTTATTTATGTTATATAAAATTTTCAAAGTATTTAAAGTTCTCTTTTTTCAGATATCTTTCTTTTACTATAGCTGTACAAATTTTACAGATTCAATCTTTTCGATTTTAAAAATTAGAAAATCATATCTAAATAACTCAAAATTTTCTTATCTTTTTATATGTCATATTATATTTAGTATATTATATAAAATTCAAATTTTATATTTTTTCTCTAAATATTAAATGAGATATGTTCTATTGGAAATCATGACGCAAGGACACGATCATATAAAAAAAGGGGGAATAAAGTTATTTCATTGCATCCACGACATTATTTTCAGGTGGGGTTTTCTATTTAAATTATCTCTACAGTGGTTAGTAGAGCATGTTGTTCATTGTTAAATGTTTTACGTGATATGTTGAATGTGTCTGCTACGTGTTATGTTCCATGTATTCCATGTTATGAGACAGTTCAGAAATCAGATAGCCAGGGACTAGGTCACGAGTCCGGGACCATGAAAGTTGTCCTCGGGAATCACCAGGGTCAATTAAACGACCTTGGCAAGGCCCGCAGTGCTCAGTCAGTTATGATACAGTTCAGTTTGGTAATGTATTCATGTTTGCATTGATGTGTTTGACTATCTGTTTGATATTTAACTCTGAACAGCTAGACCCAACTGAGTGTGCTTGCATACTCACCCCCTCCATTTTAACATTTTTCAGATTGAGGAGCTGGTGGCGAGGAGGGACGGTGGATGCCTTTCTACTATGATTTTTAGTATTTTTGCAAAACAATTTTATTTCTTTAGCAAACTCGTATTTGAGAGGTTTATTGTTGGTTATCTACCTTTTGGTACATTGATTTAGAGGATTAAATTGTTTTTTAGAGTTTGATTTAATTTTTTAAGTCTTTCGCTGCTTATTAAATGATTTTACCTATTCAAAATTAATTAGTTCCAGTCTTTTATTTATAATTTAAATAAGTATTTTTATTTTAAAAAAAATTGTATAAAATTTGGGGCGTGACAAATATTATTTAAACTGATGAAAAAGTTCTGTTATTTATTGGTTTTGAGATCAAATGACCACGATCACATTTCTTTTCCTCTTTTCCTCTTTTATTTTTTGTGCATGGTATTTCTGGTATTTTGAGACGAAAGAGAAATAGTAAATTTGTGAATGTGTATAGAACTCATTTTCATTTCATTGTCAGACTCTCATAACTCACTATCAAGCACCCCCTAAATTTGCAATATTAACATTGGTCAAAGTATCCTAGCCCTAAATTAGTTTTTTTTTTTTTTTTGTAAGATTAGAAATGTTTTGTCTAATTTATTCACATGTCTTGTTTAAAATAAATAAATATTCTTTCTTCATTATTATCTTAATTCATCTCATTTTCATGTAACAAACTTCTGAAAGAAATCTTAATTTCATAAAACTTTATCTAACTAATGCATAAGATTATACATATATACATATATATATATATATATATATATATATATATATTTAATAAAAGTCTCTTATTTTACTCTATGACAAAATTTATTCTTAAGAGTTCCTTTCTTCTTTTTGGGCAATACTCATGTGAAATATTTCATATGTGAAATATACTTAAAATAGACAAATATTGAAAATGGGTCGCTCCAGGAAAAAATTCGCGGATCTTGGCCGGGTCGGGTCGGATTTGGAGGGTTTTTTTCCAAAATCTCGCGCAGGCCATGTTCCAGGATTTTTGCTCCCAGTTTGTGTTACAGGATAGACAAAATGTATGTTACAATATGGGCAAATGTGTGTTACAAGTCATTAAAAAATAGTTTTTTTCTACTTTAAAATAATAATAATGACAAATATATATTTTTACAAGATCAAATATGTGTTTTAAATTTATTTCGCATCCCTCTAAATTTAAATTTATAGTTTTATACATTAAAATATATTTGCTCCTACAATAACATACACTTGCTCTAACTTCAAATACATTTTTACTCCAACATTAACATACATTTTCAATAATACACATTTTCGCTCCCAGATTGTGTTACAATATAAGCAAAATGTATGTTACAGGAAAGGCAAAATGTATGTTACAATATGGGCAAATGTGTGTTACAAGTCATTAAAAAACAGATTTTTTCTACTATAAAATAATAATAATGACAAATATATATTTTTACAAGATTAAATATGTGTTTTTAATTTATTTCTCATCCCTTTAAATTTAAATTTATAATTTTATATATTAAAATATATTTGTTCCAACAATAACTTACATTTGCTCTAACATCAAATACATTTTTTTGCTCAAACATTAACACATATTTGTTATAATACACATTTGTTATAACATTAACACACTTTGCTTCAATAATAACACATATTTCCTACAGTAACACACCATTTGCTCCAATAGTAACACATATTTTTAGTAACACAAATTTACTCTATCTTTAATCAGTAATACACATTTACTCTAATATGAACATACTTTGCTTCAATAGTAACACATATTTTCTCTAACAGTAACACACTATTTGCTCCAATAGTAACACATATTTTTAGTAACATACATTTACTCTAACTTTAATCCCTATTTGCAGTAGAGATAAATAGTTTTTTGGTCCCGCAACTTGTCTAGTGTCCAATTTTGGTCCCAAAAATATTAACTTTTCAATTTTGGTCCCATAACTTATTGAATCGTCCAAATTTGGTCCCAAATGGGACCAAAATTGGACAATTCAATAAGTTACGGGACCAAAATTGAATAATTAAAATTTTTGGGACCAAAATTGAATAATTAAAATTTTTGGGACCAAAATTGGACACCAAACAAGTTAGGGACAAAAAATTATTTTTTCGTATTCATTAATTTTTTTTCTTTTCTCACCTTTTATATATATATATATATATATATATATATATATATATATATATATATATATACATCAATGGATTTATTTTTCATGAATATAAATACAAATATTTGAAAAACATCTATAGAACATGAAAAATAAAAACCCATTATTTTTCAATTCCAATAATTATTATTTAAGATGAATTACAAAGCTCCCATAAAATACTAATAATGAAATTTTAATTACTAACTAAGAATTTAAATTGCGATAGAGTAAATAAAATAATAAATTAATAATTTTCATATAAATTTTGATTCTCCATATCTTCGTAAAATAATTCCAAATTGCTATCGTGATCTCGTCTCCACCAATAATATATACATGATTATTACAAAGATTATTTTAGAGTATAATTAATTAAATAGTGTTTGATATATGTGTATGTGTGTGTATGTATGTATATATATATATATATATATAAGGTGAGAAAAGAAAAAATAATTAATGAATACGAAAAAATAATTTTTTGTCCCTAACTTGTTTGGTGTCCAATTTTGGTCCCAAAATTTTTAATTATTCAATTTTGGTCTCAAAAATTTTAATTATTCAATTTTGGTCCCGTAACTTATTGAATTGTCCAATTTTGGTCCCATTTGGGACCAAATTTGGACGATTCAATAAGTTATGAGACCAAAATTGAAAAGTTAATATTTTTGGGACCAAAATTGGACACTAGACAAGTTGCGGGACCAAAAAACTATTTTTCTCATTTGCAGTAATAAGCATTTGCTATAATATTAACACACTTTACTTCAATAGTAACACAAATTTCCTCTAAAAGTAACACACATTTACTCCAATAGTAACACTTATTTTAAGTTACATACATGTACTCTAACATTAACACACATTTGCAGTAATACATATTTACTCCAATAATAGCACACTTTGCTTCAATAGTAACACATATTTCCTTTAACAGTAACACATATTTGTTCTAATAGTAACATATATTTTTAGTAACACATTTTTTCTCCAATAGTAACACACAATTGCTCCAATAGTAACACATATTTTTAGTACACATTTGCTCCAATAGTAACACACATTTTCTCCAATAGTAACACTCGTTTGTCCCAATAGTAACACACATTTGGTCCAATCGTAACATACATTTGCTCCAATAGTAACACGCATTTGCTCCAATAGTAATACAAATTTTCAGGAACTTTTTTTAGGCATTAGATCGAACAGGTGGCGTGCATAATTTATTATGAAATTTTTATGTCCAGATTAATATATTAGGGATTGATTTGCAGAGAAATGTTGAGATGAAAAAGAATAGAAAAATTAATTTTTGAAATAGGGATGGAAATGAGACTGTCGGAGGCAGAATTGGGGGTGGGGAAGGTGGTGGGGAAAGAGGGGAGGGGGAGGGGGGTGGGTGAGGGTCCGAGGTTTGGGGTTTGCAGACTTGGGCAATGGGGGAATTCGGTATGGGGGAAAATTGGTTGGGGGATTGGGGTGGGGGGTCGGCTAGCGCTGGGATAGAAGCAGGATTGTTAATATTTGGATAAGTGAGAAGACCCGCGAGTTTTAATACGAGTTATTCTACGGATCTTAGATCCGTAGAATATTTCATATAACAATTTGTCCTTCTTTTTTGATGAATTTTGATCGATAAAAAAGTTGAAAATATTTATAATGGGCAGTTGAATCACGATGAATACAGAAGCACAAACATCAGAATCATACCATCTCACAATTTGAGTGATCAAATGCCTAGGTAAACAATTTTATTATTATTTACAGATCGACCTCTCATACCTTGCTAATACTCCTTTTTAGTAACTTAAACTTTGTTTATAGTTGTAAAAATTGTAATTTGTGTATAATTTTGATCTTATAATTTTTATTTTATTTTATGTGGCAAGCCTTGATTTCTTTAAAAAAAATTAAATTTAAAAACACCTTGCTTAAAATTATTATAAAATCACATTTCTTAAATTGTACATATAATTTGGACCCTTGAAAAAGTGTTACTCTAAATAAATAAGTAACTTAAATCTTCTTATATATTTGTAGTGCTATATGTGATAATTTATCTATCATTATGCCAACTATTTCGTATTTCTTCAAGCATCGTATTTAGTCAGACTGCATTACAACTACATGATTTAACCATTTTTTCACTTTGAAACTAAGGGGTTGGGCACAAAATTAAGTAAAGATACATCCATTTAATTAATAACTTTGTTATGTATATAATGATAGCTCAGTATAATATAATATGGAACAATAAACATTTAAACCATAATTTGAACCATTAATTTAAGTCATCTTAAAACTTCCACCTTCTCTTCTTCTTTGACATTAGCAACAATGACTGTGATTCCTCGAGATAAACTTTTCTCTTTCCTCACCGCCACGGGTTGAGCGTTGAACATGCACATAAGTATGGAACAAAAGATGTTTTCCTAATGGATTCGAGTAATAGTAGACAAAATCCACTTCAAAACATCTATTGCAACAGTCCCTATCCATCAATTTTTAAGTCATCATAAAGCGTTCATCTTCTCTTCTTTTTTGACTTTAACAACAAAGATTGTGATTCCTAGAGTCACATTTTCCTCTTTTCTCACCGGCGGGGGTTGAGCTCTCAACATGCATATAAGTCGGAACAAAATATATTTTTATATGGATTCGAGCAATAGTAGACGAAATTCACACCAGAACATCTATAGCAACAGTCCCTAATATCATATCCAGAAGCTTTATAGCATAAAATAGAGTAATGATATATATATATATATATGTATATATATATATATATATATATGGATTTGATTCACGTTCTTTTTTATGTATAAATTTTGATCCACCAAAGGTGTGTGTATGAAATTCCTATTTAAAATTTTATATGAAAAGAAACAAAATGTCTCTAATTAATTGATATTCCCTAACTAACTCTACAATCAACTAAGAGATTGAACCTTTGATTAAGAGGATATATGAAAGAGTTTTAAGTTACCTCTGTGATTCCTACTTCTCCAATCAAAATACTTTGAAATTGCTTCTCAGTCAATTCTTTGCTGAAATAATGCATTAGAAACAATGATTTTGCGAAAAAATAGAATGAGATTATAGCAATACACACACAAAAAAAAAAAAAAAAAAAAAAAAAAAAAAAAAAAAAAAACAAGAACAAAAGGGGCTTTGATATAGATTCAACTAAAAAATTGTCTAGCTATATTAGCAGTTGAAAGGAAGCATAAGAAATAGTAACCGGAGAATTACCTTGATAATAAGAATGAGTTCACACTTTATTTATATAATTTTTGGGAGGTTAGAGAAGTCATGGGCATGCAACTTGCAATTTTAATTAGTCGAAAATAGTGTGAAAAGGATTGTTGAATTCTTTCCATCATTGTATGTTTCTTGATAGATTAATTAATTAATATGAACGTACTTTTGAATTCTTAATTAATTAATACAAATTAAATTATTAAAAATGAACCTATTGAATTCTTTAAATTAATTAATTAGAAAATTAATGGTCATGTGCAATGAATTTAATAATATTAGAAATTATTAAAGATGAACCTTTTGAATTCTTAATTAATTAATATGAGCGAAATTATTAATAGATGTATCTTTTGAATTCTTTAAATTAATTAGAAATTAAAAGGTCATGTGCATAAATGAATTATTAATAAATATAAATCAAATTTCTTAAAATTATATGTATCGACACTTGTCAAACATTGGAGGTTGACACTTGTCGAAACCTAGAGAGTGTCTTCCTCCTATTATAATATAAGATTAGAGAAAATAACTCCCTCTGTCCAGTCTCGTTTAGAGGTCTCTTGACTTCAATAACTCACCCCATTTAAATAGAATTTCTTCTTTTGTTAATGCATTCCATAAAAAAATTCACATTTTCGGATTTTTTCTTTTTTCAAAGATTGTCAAGTTTTTGGATTTTTATTACGAATATTTTTTTGGATGAAGTGTATTAACAAAAGATAGAAATGTAAGTAACATGAGCCTTTGCTAATCCTTAACTGGGATATGACCCATATTCACACTTTGATGAATTACCCTGGCCAAGATTCACCCAGAAAAAATCAATTATATGCGACAAAAGATATTGTTTCAGCAAAAATAATCGATAAGACCCCTGAGAAAAAATTGAACCATGGTCTTTCGACACTCCCCTTTGCCTCCTGTGATTTGTCTCACCTTTCAATTTGTGAAGTTCTTGTGTGAATTAGGGCTTTTGCTCTAATTCCCAAATTTGCATTATACATGAGAAGCACATGGTACCAGTCCCTCCAAAATTTATAGGACCATATTCAGTTCTTCAAAGTCAATAGGACAAACTGTAATATAGGTAACATTAAGGACGAAAAAACTATTTTCCCTAATTTATACCAATACTTTTTGAATCATGAAACACATATAAGATGAGAAACAGTAAGACGCCCACTTGAGAACTCGTCCCTTGGATGATACGCTTAGAAGTTGGTTCGCCTGAGCATACAAGAACATTGACATCAAGTCTATAACTTCTGAAATGAATCACGTATAACGGTACCAAAGTATTCACAAACATTTTAATTAGAACGAGACAACAAAGTACATAACTAGAATCACCTCAACATGTTGGTTCCAGTATATCTGAAGTCCCGGAAGGTGGGCCCTTCCAACAACTGCCACCACTGACTTATGCTTGCGTGCAACTTCTTGTAGTCTGGCCGACATATATCTAAATGAAGCATATATATAGAATTAAATCATACAATATCACGGGGATGACAAGAAATAGCATATATGCTAAAGTTTTTGAAAATAATTTCAAAATGTACACACTAACTTGTCACGCTCGACTATCATGGTTTCAAAGATATTCGGAAAGTCCCGACTCAACCATTCTTTCTCTTCCTTGATCTCACTAGAATACTTCCACACCTGTGACAAATGTGTGACACAATTATGATTTCCCTACCAACATCATATTAAAACCCAAACCCCTCAAAAGCAAAACAAATAGTAGCATCTACTATATTTGTCTTACATTGTAAGAAAGGGTCCCCTCTTTGCAGCTGAAAAATTTAGGACATAGTAAGAGAATCATTTGAAACAGGTCCGAGAACAACTGTTTCGTCATGTGCAACGGGGCATCTCGGCCAACCTTCTATACAATTGGTCAAATAATCTCTCTAGTGCTACCTGCCAAAACAACCCACCAATTGGTGTAGCATTCGTTAGAAAACACTAAGGACCATTGAAGGATTTTCATTTCTAACAAAATCACGGGGCAATGAAAATAGATGATGGAGCTTTCATTTCTTGATTAAATAAAGCTCAAGGTAAAACAAAGAACACAAAATTAATATAACAAGAATAACAAAATATGTTCAACATTGATCGAATTATAAAAACGGAATTTTATATTAAACCAACAAAAGGGACTGCTATCCATGCTTTTCAAAGAAATGTAAGATGTATAAGTGATAAGACTTATTCAAAAGATCATCACAAGTAACTTACAGCCATACATCGATCACCTAGTATGACCTTGGCCCCGTATCTCGTTGCTTCTTCATATGCCACTTGAAATTCTGACACAGGTTCACCATACTTCGGACAATTTAACAACAAGACAATCAATGGTTGTAAAATTCATTTCAAATATTACCGATTAGGATAAACAAATTCTTTTAAGGCAATATCATCATAAAACAAGCTGCCAAGTTTCTCACCATCCAACCTTATTGTGAATACAATTTTGCTAATGCTTTAGTCACTATGTATCCCATCACCAAATTTATAGAAAAACTAAACTTAGAGTGAGAAATATAGATTGAAAATGGTTCATATATAAACCATCGAAGGGTATTAGTTGTTTTCATTAAAGAGTATTAGTTATTTTCACTAAAGAGTATTAGTTGTTTACTGAAAATAAACTAAGATTTTTCAGTAATAACAACTAATATTCTCTAGTGAAAACAAGTAATACCCTTCAACGATTCATACATGAACAAATTTCACTCTATCCATACTCTATTCAATCATATAATCCTGCCACTATAATGATATAGATATTTCCACAACAATGCTGCACAAACCTCCATTGACTCAAAAATATCAAGGTTATGATCTCTACAACATAACTCCAGGAAAACAACCTGAAAAAGGCACATAAAAAATGAAACAGGGAAAAGGAATAGCCTAAAAGAAATCACACTAAAATACATTAAAGTGAATAACCTGCGGTTTTAGAAAATTCACCACAGATTTAACCTGTTGCCGAGATTCCTACAATTGAAATAGCAAATAGTAAATGTTCATCCTAAAAATCGATAATTGAAATTTTTAAAAGCTTTTCCAGCATTAATTGAAAATAAAATAACCTACTTGCTTATAATTTTGAAATGAAAGTATGAAAAATGGACTGGAAGAAAATGAGAAATTTAACTGCGGTTAACCTGAGAATCATGAACGGTTCCGAGGACATAAACATGACAGACGCCTCCCCAGGCAGTTGAGTCGCACGTGAGCCTAATCGTGTTTCTGGAAAGCTCCGGAGGCAGATTCCCTTTGTAGGCGCCGCGTCGCCGCCGAGACGGGTTACTGAATAACGCATTAGGCTGGGAAGAATGTGAGGCGGCGAGAGCCAAGAGGCGCCTCGCTGAGTTGACTCGGTTGAATCCGTACATTATCGGAAAAAAAATTCCAGTCGTCGCCGTTATTACTTATTAACAAGGTTTAAAAAGAAATAGTGGCACGGTAGACCCTAACCAAAACATTTTTGAACGATTTTGTTACCCCATTTTCTAAAAAAATTATGAAAAATTATTATTCACTTGTTCCATCAAGGCGCCGATATTTGTGTTGTAAATAAGTGCGTAAATTAAAGAAACATGATTTGTTGACCCAGTTCATCGGGAACTACTATGTCTGGGGGCGATCCAAGCCAGGAGTTTCACTAATGATCTTGTGTATGAGTATTATAATTCTGAGTGCAAAAGTATATTTATAATAATAAAACTCTAGTCTAAAATATAAAACTCATTGGGTTTCTTGGTCCATTAGTAATGTCCACATCAAATCTTCTAGATTTGGAATAATAAATCTTCTAGATTTACAACACTCCCCCTTGGACATTACGACATAACATAAATGTCTTGTCATAAAAACTCCACACGCTAGGTATCGGCCAAATAATAAGTTAAGGAGGAATGTTATTGATCTTCTAGATTTATTTCGGGGTTACCGCTCCCCCGAAGACAACAACACTTTAAGTCTTTGCATCCCAATACCACGAACATACTTTTCAAAAGTAGACGTAGGTAAGGACTTAGTAAACAGATCTGCTAGATTGTTACTAGATTGCACTTTTTGAATGGTAATCACGTCACTCTTCTGGAGTTCGTATGGGTAGAAAAACTTAGGTGAAATTTGTTTCGTCCAGTTTCCCTTGACGTACCCATTACTCATTTGTGCGATGCAAGCAGCGTTGTCTTCAAATATAACAGTGGGAGGTGTATCGCCTTTGGCGATACCACACGAGTCACCAATGTGTTTTACCAAGGACCTTAACCAAACACATTCTCGTGCGGCTTCAAATAAAGTTATTATCTCTGAGTGGTTTGAAGACGTGGTAACCATAGATTGTTTAACCGATCTCCATAAGATCGCGGTACCACCACAGAGAAAAACGTAACCAGTCTGGGATATGGCGTTGTGGGGATCAGACAAATAGCCAGCATCCGCATAACCTACTAAGGTTTTGTCTTGGTTCTTACGGTAAAATAGTCCAAGATCTTGAGATTCTTGGAGGTACCGTAGAACGTGCTTAACATCATTCCAATGTCTCCTCGTAGGAGAAGCGCTATATATCGCAAGCAGATTGACAGCAAATGCAATGTCCGGCCGAGTGCAATTTGCGAGATAGAGCAAAGCTCCAACGGCGTTAAGATAAGGAACTTCTGGTCCTAGAATTTCTTCTGAATCTTCTCTTGGTCTAAATGAGTCCTTATCCACTTCGAGGGATCGGACAACCATAGGGGTGCTAAGTGGATGAGATTTATCCATGCAAAATCTCTCAAATACCTTCTTTACGTAGGTCGACTGATGTATAAGGATTTCTTCTGGGAGGTGCTCGATCTGCAAGCCGAGGTAGTACTTGGTTTTACCAAGGATTTCATTTCGAATTCAGCTTTCAAGATTGAACTGACTTCTTCAATCTCTTTGCATGTTCCGATTATGTTTAGGTCATCAACATAAACGGATATGATGCAAAAACCATCTTGCGATTTCTTCGTGAATACGCATGGGAAAGCTTTATCGAATGTGTATCCCTTCTTCTAAAGGAATTCACTAAGTCGGTTGTACCACATGAGGCCCAATTGCTTCAGGCCATACAACGACTTTTGCAGTTGTATGCTATACATACTGTGGTTTTCACCATCCCTCATTTGAGAAATGTTAAATCCAACGGGGATTTTCATGTAAATGTCGGCATCTAGTAATCCGTATAAGTACGCAGTTACTACGTCCATTAATCTCATTTGGAGATTTATTTTAACTGCCAAAGATATCAAGTAGCGGAACGTTATTGAGTCCATGATGGGAGAATAGGTTTGATCAAAATCAATCTCGGGTCTCTGCGAAAACCCTTGTGCTACAAGCCTCGCTTTATACCTCTCCACAATATTGTTCTCATTTTGTTTTCGTACAAATACCCATTTATATCCTACGGGGATAGCGCGCGCGGGTGTACGAACGATATAGCCAAATACTTGTCTTTTGTTAAGCGATGCGAGTGTTGGGAAAATAGGGGTGCCCGGAATCTATTCGGGATGATAATTAAATACGAATTTAAATTCAATTATTACTAGCATGAATTAATTCTAATTAATTCAAGTAATAATTCCAACAACAATTTTATCATCATGCATGTTGAATTAATTCACATAAAATCTATGGCGGAATAAACTAAGAAGTTATGTGATTTACGTATCTCTCGTAGAATTGGCCTTTGAATAATACGGGACAATCACAAACGTGTTTTATCAACCCAAAGACCTTCTCAAGTATTTCCCTTTCGCCTTACTTGATCACCGGTGGGAAGTGCTTTCAAGTAATTTAAATAACTAAGGAAAAAGAAAAATATATATGCTCTTGATTTTTCCAACACATGGAATTATGTACTTGGGGATGAAATAATCATCCCCTATTTATAATAAGAGGTGGCCGAAATTATGTGGTATTATGGGCCTGGAGAAAATCTTTTCTTAGTCTCTAAGAAATCTTGAATATATCTCATATATTCTTTTCTCCATAATAAAATATTCCACAAAAATCTCACCCTCCTAATTATACTTGCAATTTTCGAAATTATTGAATAAGAATCCAAGATCTGGATCTTCTTGAATATATGAGATAATCCTGTATTCCAAGAATACTTATCTTCCATAATATCTTTTCAAGAAAATCAACAAGATCTTTTCTTACTCCAAATAAGCAATTTTCGAAAATTATACTTGAAAAATCAGCATTATATTTTCTTTTATTTTAATCACCTTATCATTATTGAGCTACTTAATGGGCTACTTGAGGGGCCTTAAGGAGAATTAAGATTGGACCTCCTAATGGACTTCTGAATTTCAATATTGAGCCCCAATATAATTCAGCCCATTAATATTAATTATTACCACTAATAAATTAATATTGCACTATCTATCTTAATCCATATTATGATAATATGGGCTCCCAGTTATTATTTCCCGCGTTTAAGATTATCAAGTCCATTAATTAATTAAGCTTCTGAATAGCTCTAAATTAATATATTTCACCTTGGAATAAAGACAGCTCAATATTATTATCCGTACCGAAGAAATTGATTCTTCACTTGCAAGATTTAGTACGATAAAACTTATGAGCGCACCAAGGGGACTAATCACGCGAGACGTACTCGCACGCGTTTTTCCGTATTAAATCTTAGCAACCGTTGTATGATTAATATTACTGCCCAAAACACAAAGTTCGAAGTCACGATGATTCTCATTCAACATGAATCAAAACAGTAACCATTAAGCACACACGGTCCTATTTAAGTGACGGAGATTAAGAAATCAATAACCACTGAGGTCTAATTCTTCACATTTCAGAGCAGAAGAATTTATCCTCGTTGTAGGTCCTCTTCAACATATACTAAATATGCTAATGCAATCTCTTGGTCAAGACAAACCAATCTGAGATATACACATCGACCTTTCACGGCGGATTGTTCAATTCCACCTAGGTCGTGAATTTGTACATTTAGTTACAAGGAAACCGTTAATGTGATCTTCCGTGATCGGGTATCACCACATTAACTACAATGTAACAAGTACCACTTATAATGAACTGGTTGCAATAAATATTCAACTTTCAATCATATCTAAAGCAAATGTGATAAAAGAATTATTCTCATAAACAAGTGTTTAATACATGAGTTATACAAAGTAAAAGCATACTTTCATGTATAACTCCAACAGCGAGCTCTGCATCAATTGCTTCTTTCTATTTAACCCAATCGGGGCGCTTTCGGCACTCGGTGATTGTTTTGGGTTCTAGATCTAGATCATTTATAATGGAAAGGGCGATTGACGCTGTAAATGTGTCGTCGACGACAGTAATATTTCAATTGTATGTTTCACCCGTATCTGTGAAGTTCACAGAGACTTCAACGTTTACGTCAACCAGACCTTCCTCATTTCTCATTTTATCTTGGTCTGGTCATTCCGTGGTCCTAGTGCATGGAATATTTTGTGCACGTGCTTCATCACTAGGACTCTCGTCTCCTAGAGGCTTGGAGTTATCTAGACGGATCTCTTCTAGAGATTTTACATTCGACTGACCAGATTTACTAGCCTTTCGTTTAGGTGTGTTACTATCTCTTGAGAGTCCCTTACGCTTTTGGCGTGTGGGGGCATGAGTACTCGTTTAGCTTGGGACCTCAACCCTTTGGGGAGCATTTACTGTAAGTATATGCGATTTAGTTACACTTCTATGGTCAGTGAACGCGTCTGGCAGATTATTTGTGTTAGGATAAAAGTTGTTAGTTTTGATGAGTTAAAACAAACCAGAAGATGTAATAGGACCATGTGGACCTGTTAGCCAGATGAGGAACTAGATTAGGACTTAGCCTAGGGGGAACTGCCAGACCAGAAGACTTCACCAGAAGAGTCACTAGAAGACCTTCCAGAGGACTCCACCAGAAGACTTCACCAGAAGACCTTCCAGAGGACTTCACCAGGGGACTCCACCAGAAGACTTCACCAGATGAGACTGACCAGAGGCAGGGGACATTCCCCAGATCAGACGAGTCCGGACCAGACGAGTCTGGTGAAACATAAGATGCTCAGAATCATCTCCTGACTCTCCTGAGTAATCTGTTTCTTAACCAACTCTGGACCAGAAGACATTGAGGTTGCCTGGTGTCTGGTCCTGCCTTCTCTGGAGATAATCAGAGTTAGGCATTGGAAGCATTTGACCGTTGGTGTTTCAAATCAAGTCAACAAGATCAGATTGGAAAGTTTTGAAGTCAATCAATCCAAGGATCCCACCAACCCAATCAATCAATTAGGGAATTGATTGATTGAAAGCTTTCTTAAATAGAGATCTGATTAGATTAGCTGTCCAACGGTTAAACCCTAATCACCTCTATAAATACAAGAGTGCAGACTCAAAGAAAAACTCTAGAATCTTACGTACAGGAAGTCATATTCAAGCCTTAGTCTTATCTTGCACATAGCACTCTTATTTGTTCATACTTTTATATTTACTCATAAAGGAGTAGTTGGATCTCAACCTGTTCATCTCTAAGAAAAGGTTTAAGGCTGTAGACTTTAGATCTAAGTTAGATTTAAAGGGTTTGTAAGAAGGAACTGGTACTTCATAATTCCAGTACGCAAGTTTGTTGGTTGGTTGGTTAGTGAGGCCCCTTTGATAAAAAGGGAGAGTGGACGTAGGATATTATAATCCGAACCACTATAAATTTGGTCCATTTACTGCTTTTTTTATTTTACTGTCTTGCTTTATTTTTGTGCCCTTATAAAAGACTTTGCTAAAGACATAATCTTTAAAGCTTCCACAATATTTCTACTTAGTGGGACCAACAAGTGGTATCAGAGCAGTGTGTCCAAAGACCACTGCTTTGTGAAGCTTTTTGGTGGTCATCGGACAGATCCATTGCTCTTTATTGTGTTTGGTTAATTTCTTGTTAAATTTTTTTAAAGTTTAGTAAAAATGTCTTCAAAATCTTCATGTAAGAGCCGTAAGTTACCAGTATTCTCCTTTGAGGATTACAGCCACCGGAGCTTCATGATGAGTAATCATCTTGGAGCTATCCACCACCGCATGTTAGATGTGGTAGAAAGTGGCCCAATTAAATTTTACTGGACCCCTATTGATGATGGCAGGTCTGAGTCCAGGGCAGAAACAAGTGAATCTGCAGAGGAAAGAACTGGTGACCGTGTCGCTAGACAGAAGATATTAAAGAAGAAGGACGAGCTTGACAATGATGAAAGGAAGTTGTATAACCTAGACCAGGTGGCAAGGACTGAAATCAACAACACACTCACAAAGGAGGTGATTGAAAAGGTCAGAACATGTGCCACTGCCAAGGAGATATGGGACAAACTTGCACTGCTCTGTGAGGTAACAGAGAAGATCAAGGACAACAAACTTCAAGTTGTTCAACACTCGTTTGACACCTTCAAGATGAAACCAGACGAGACCATTGACCAGCTGGATATGCGCCTCACAGATCTCCTTAACAAGGCTAGTGCCTTAGGTAAGACCTATTCAGAGAAATAAATAAATAGTAAAATTTTGCGTTCAGTAACCAGCAGGTGGAGAATCAAAGTGACTGTGATTAAAGACAACAAGGATCTCAACACTCTGGATCATCATCTTCTGTTGTCTGATCTCAAAGCTTACGAGTATGATCTTCAAGAGGAGGATCAAACAGAAGAGGTTTCCTCTTCTGGCCAGAAATGAGTTGCATTTTCCTCTACCATCAAGTCAGATGACAAGACAAAAGAATCTACCGCAGATGACATGAGTCTCAAGGAGCAGGTAGCACTTCTAACTCTTAAACTTGATAAGATGAGTTCTAAGTATGGCAGGTACAAAAAACAATGGAAGGAATCTACCAGAGACAGGAGAAGTTCCTTCAAGCCTGCTGACAAAGAAAAGACATCTGGAGACTCAAGGAAGACCAAATTCAGAACTCCAAAGAGGAGGAGAGATGGCAGCTCTGGCAGATCAGATTACCAGAGGAGGGATGGCAGTTCTAGCAGACCTGACTACCAGAGGAGAGAAAGTAGTCCTGTCAGAACAGAGTACAACTAGAGGAGGAGAGATCCAAGTCTGAGTCCCAGAGGAGACAACACCTGTTATACCTGCAACAAGCCTGGTCACTATAGCTATGATTGTCCTCAACTTACTCCTAGGGAAAGAGAAGAGAAAAGATTCAAGAGAGATAGGAGATATGCAGACAAGAGAACACTACTGGCAGAAGCAGAAAATGAGGATACTAGTTCAAGTTCCTCTTCCTCTGATTTCGGATCTGATGATGATGTATGTCTTATGGCAGACATCACTGAGGTAAATGAACCTACCTTATGTTTATCTAATTCCAAATATACTGAATCCTCTTATTCATCTGGTAACTCCAGAGAGTCTGATATGCAACAAATGCTATCAGATCTCAAAAATTGTGTTCAATTATGTCAAAAACTTGAGAAAGAGGGTAGGCTCAGAGCTGAAGTTCAATCCTTATCTCATGAGCAAAAATCCACCAGAGAACTCATGAAAGATCATTCCAAAGAAGTCTCTGAACTTCAGGATAAGATCACAGAAAGAGACACTCTGGTAGATCAACTCATGAAAGAAAGGGATTCTAAGGAAGATAAGTTCAATTAACTTAAAGCCAAATACCAGACTCTTATCAAGGGAAAACAAATTGAGCAAACTATAGAGGAGATACCTATGCCCAGAGAAGCTCCAAAGATACCATCTATTGTATCTATTATATCAGAGTCTTCTCAGCGCATTAATGATATGAGTGGTTTATGATATTCAGGAATTACTACCAGATCTCATAAATATCTTTGCAACAAAGATAAGTCTGTAAGAGCTGGTGAATTGTTAGAAATCTGGGATGAAAACCCAAATGGTAATGGTTACAGAATTGTTCATAATCCCAAAAGGAACTGTTTTGCCAATCATGTAGAATACAGTCCAGAAGAGTTAACTGTTCAGGAAGAGAAAATCTTAGAGACTAAACGTCAGAATGGGGAACCAATGACAATTGATGGTTCTGTTCACCTAAACCCTCAAAGAGCAAGACCTAATTAGATGAGAGGACCCCAGAGGAATTCTCAAAGAGTTGAACCTAAGCAGAGTAGGGGATCTCAGAAAAGACACTCAAGAAGGGGGAATTTCAATCAGAATAGGAATTCTCAGATATGGTATAATGGACAACCGAATTTCTATCAGAACCAGGGACTCCAGAGACAATTTTCTCAAAAGAATCAATTCCAGAACAGACTTAATCAGAGGAACTATAATTACCAGAAAAGGTCCAGTTTTCATCAGAACCAGAGACCCATCTATAGAAAACCAACTGATCTGGGTAGTTATGACACCAGAGATGGTTCTTCTAGGATGTATCCTTATAACCAGACCTTTAAGACCATGTCTTTGAAGCAGGCCATTCCAAGGGTCAGATTTGAGAAAAGATACACCAGACCTGAATATAGAAAAGGTGTTCTTATCAGACCAGTAGCTCAATATGTCATTGTTAGAGGACATGTGCTGGTAGATAGATTTGGAAGGAAGATAAGATCTCCTCATCCAGCAAAGGATGATCTTTATCTTTGGATTCCTACAAAACCTGCAACTAACCAATCAGGACCCAGCTCTAGTAGGGGACCTAATTGATCTCTCTGCAGGAGGATAAGAGCCCATTAGAGAAAGAACTTTCAAGCAAACATGTGTGGTACATTGATAGTGGATGTTCCAAGCACATGACATTCCAGAAAGATCATCTCCAGGATTTCAAACCATTGAATGGGCCAAGAGTGATGTTTGGTGACAACAACTATGCAATCACCAGAGGTGTTGGAAAGTTGACCTTTAATGGCGTATCTGTAGATGAAGTCTACTATGTTGAAGGACTCAAGCATAATCTGCTTTCAGTATCCCAATTTTGTGACAGGGGATACTCAGTGAAGTTTTCTAGTGATTCATACAATGTCTTTTCTTCTGATTATAATGATATTTTCCTTATAGGCTTGAGGAAGGGTAATATTTATCTTGCAGATTTTAGCAGTTGCCCAAGAAATGCTTGCCTGGTTGCTAAAGGATCTGCAGAAGATAGCTGGTTATGGCACAAGAGATTGAGTCATCTTAACTTCAAAACACTAAACAAGATTGCCAGAAAAAGGTCTTATTCGAGGTCTTCCAAATGAGGTGTTTAAGAAGGATCAGGTTTGTGGTTCATGCCAGAAGGGTAAACAACCCAAGACCTCCTTTAAGGATGTCCAGAGCACAACCACAACCAGAGTACTTCAACTACTTCACATGGACCTGTTTGGACCTGTCTCTCCTCTTAGTTTCAGTGGAAGGAAGTACACCTTGGTGATAGTAGATGACTTTTCAAGATACACTTGGGTAGTGTTCTTGTTTAAGAAAAATGAAACTATCACTAAGCTGCCAGAATTCTTCAAGCAGATTAAGAATGAGCAGAACCAGAGCATAGTCAGGATCAGATGTGACAAAGGGGCAGAGTTTTTGAATTCACACATTGCAGAGTATTGCAAGGAACAAGAAATTTTTCATGAGACATCTGCTGCCAGAACACCCCAACAAAATGGAGTAGCAGAAAGGAGGAATAGAACCCTAAAGGAAGCTGCAAGGACTCTTCTAGCAGAGTACAACACACCACAAAGATTTTGGGCAGAAGCTATCAACACAACCTGTTATACTCAGAACAGATGCCTAATTGCCTAGAGACATAGTAAGACTCCATATGAGGTATGGAAAGGTAAAACCCAATTTGTTTCATATTTTCATGTTTTTGGATGTAAGTGTTTCATCCATGACAATGGGAAATCCAAATTAAAAACTTTTGATGCTAAAGTAGCAGATGAAATATTCTTAGGATATTCCAGCACAAGTAAAGCATTCAGAGTCTTTAATAGGAATTCACTTTGTGTGGAGGAAACACCTCATGTTGTTTTTGATGAATCTGCTTTTGAGTGCAAGGTGGACTTAAAGTCTTCTGAAGAGACACAGAATCAGACTACTCCCAGAGTAATTAAGGTCAATCCACCTATTCTTGATTCAGATTCAGATTCAGATTCAGATTCAGATTCAGATTCAGATTCAGATGATGGCCCATCTTCTGGTTCTCTGAAGGAGAAGTCTTCACAAGGAGCAGAACCAGAAGAGGTTGGAACTTCTATAGGGGGAAGCTCTCCTGCAGTTGGTGATAATCACCAAGGTACTGCAGCAGATGGTCAACCAGGCAAGGCCACGGGAAGGAGGACCCTGGTTGATCACCCCAATGACCTGATAATTGGAGATCCAGCTAAGGGTGTCCAGACTAGGAGAACTCTTAACTTAACTGCCTTATTCAGTTGCTATGTGTCCTTGATTGAGCCCAAGAACATCAAGGAGGCACTGAAAGATTCAAATTGGATTGTTGATATGCAAGAAGAGTTGAATCAATTCACCAGACAGGATGTTTGGGAGCTGGTAGACAGACCAAGACATCAAAAGGTGATAGGCACTAAGTGGGTTTTCAAGAATAAGAAAGATGAGAATGATGTCATTACTAGGAACAAGGCAAGGCTAGTGGCTCAGGGCTATTCTCAGTCTGAAGGAATAGACTATGATGAGACATTTGCTCCTGTTGCCAGACTAGAAGCCATCAGATTGTTTCTAGCATATGCTGCTCACATGAAGTTCAAAGTTTACCAGATGGATGTGAAATCTGCCTTTCTTAATGGGATTCTCATTGAGGAAGTGTATGTTGAACAACCTCCTGGTTTTGAACAAGGTGACAAGGTGTTTAAGCTTAAGAAAGCTCTTTATGGGCCAGAGCATGGTATGACACTCTATCTCAGTTTCTTCTGGATAATGGTCTTACTAAGGGTAAAATTGATAGGACCTTGTTTAGGAAAGAAGAAGGAAATGACATCCTTCTGGTCCAAATATATGTTGATGACATTATATTTTGATCCCCTAACAAGAAGCTGTGTGAGAAGTTTGGTGAACTCATGCAGAGTCAGTTTGAAATGTCTATGATGGGTGAGATGAATTATTTCTTAAGTTTGCAGGTTAGGCAATCAGAGAAGGGAATCTTCATCAATCAGGCTAAGTACATCAGAAACATGTTAGAGAAATTTGGAGTAGGATCTAGCAAAGCAGCTAAGATCCCTATGATGACAAATTTCAACATGGATCCAGATGAGTCTGGAGAAAGTGTGGACCAGACTCAGTACAGGGCACTTATTGGTTCTCTTATGTACTTGACTGCAAGCAGACCAGATATAACCTTTGCTGTTGGTGTGTGTGCCAGATTTCAAGCTAATCCTAAGAAAAGTCACTTGGAAGCAACTAGGAAGATATTGAAGTATCTTAAAGGGACAATGAATTTGGGGTTATGGTATCCTGCAGATGACAACATAGAGTTAAGTGGTTATTCGGATTCAGATTATGGTGGGTGCAGAATAGATAAGAAGTCTACAAGTGGAACATGTCAATTCTTAGGGAATAAATTGGTATCTTGGTTTTCTAAGAAGCAGACTTCAGTTGCTACATCAACAACAGAAGCAGAGTATATGGCCGCAGGCAACTGTTGCTCACAACTACTCTGGATTAGTCAGCAGCTAAGGGACTACCAGATTAGAGCTAAGGATATTCCAATCTTCTGTGATAGTAATAGTGCAATAGCAATCACCCAGAATCCAGTTCTTCATACCAGATGCAAACATGTTGATATAAGGCACCATTTTATCAGAGACCATGTTGAGAAGGGAGATATAAGGATGGAAAAGATTGCAACAGAGAAGCAGAGAGCAGATATTCTGACTAAGCCTTTGGCTGAAACCAGATTCAGAGAGTTAGCTTTTGAGTTAGGATTATTAGATCCAGAGACAGATTTGATTTAGGGGGAACATCAGAGAAGTATCCTTTGTTTCATTTTTTATTTTGTCTTCAAACTAACATGCCTACAGGTTAGATATACCAGGGAAGTTATATCTCCAGATAAGGTATGTACCAGATAAGATTTATACCAGGTGAGGTACATTCTAGATGAGGTGCAGAACCAGATTCAAGAGAAATCCGGAGTCTATTCTGACTAGAAACAGATGAGGTTCCATCAGATGAGATGTAACACCAGACTACCCGTGGTATCATCTGGTTACAATACCAGGTGACAGGTATGTATTTACTTCTCTGGCCTCTGATCATTGGGATACACTTTTCAAATTAGTAAATACACTCAAAACGTTTCATCTTCAGAGTGTATTTAAGACTAGGGTAGAGGGCCTAGGCAATCATTTCGCTTTTTCTCTTGACTGCCACAAAACCCCCTCGATCCCAGTCCCAATGACCATGCCCACGCACTATATTAAATCTGTAACTTGCCTTTTAATCGTGGTCGTCAGATTTAACAACAGTGCAAGATGTCAATCAATTCAAAAATTGATTTTGTTCCCTAATTTAAATTTGGGATTTCACACGCATTCACACTTCATTAATTGTTCAAGCCACGCGTCTTGCCCTATTTAAACCAAAACTTTTTCAATCTGTCCTTTCACGTTTTCTCACTCTCAAACCCTACTCTTTTTCTGCAAGTTTCTCTCTCTCTCAAATTTTTCCTACAGACATGGCACCCAAATGCAACTTTGATCCGGAGCATGTGTGCAAGAAACTCAAATCAGAGATGGTGGTTGACTTCTACTCCACCAAAAACCCAGCGGCGCTAGCAATTTTGGAATTGCTTCAGAAATCTGGGGTTGAAGACTTGATATCCAAAGTTCCCAAGGAATTTCGCACTTTGGATGGGTATGCTGCCCAGTTTCTCGTCAGGATGAAGATTCATGATGATCACATCTCGTCCAAGATTGATAAAGAGGATGTTGTATTTTCGAAGCACAATTTCTGCAAACTCTGGTAATCTCTCATCGGAAGGAGTTGATCCGTTAAAATACAAGGAGGGTGAGGTAGTAGAGTCGTTCAAGATCTTTGCTAGATCTTCTTGCCAGAATCTGACGAAGGGCTTTTTGGATAAACATCTTAGGCAGAAGTTTAAGGTTCTGTTTGATATTGTGGTGAAAGTGTTGATGTGTGAAAATCACAGCACTGATGCGATTTTCAATGGCTGGATGTGTGTCATGAGGGCCATATATGATGGTGTGCAGTGTAATTGGGCTGAATTTTTCTGAGGAGTTTTAAGGAAGAACAAATTAAAGGTGCAGAAGGAGGAATGTCCCAGCAAGCCAGGGGAATTGCAATTTTACTTCAATGCCAATGTTTCATTGGGCACAAAGCTCACTCTGATTCTAGATTCCATATTTCCAGAGAAGAAGTGGAAGGACTTCTGGTGCAAGGGCTTCCACAAATCAAAGATCATTTTCTCCAAGGATGGTCCTCTCCATGGTCATCCTGACTCTGATGGAGAAGAAGCCATCCCTGACCCTCCTCTCCAAGCAGTGTCATCGCCTGCTAAGGGGCAGAAGACAAAGAAGAGCCAGAAGAAGAAGGCTGAGGCAACTGGTTCTTCAACCGTGGCATTCTCTGGTTCATCAGATGATGACCAGATTCCTCTTCAAGCTGCCTTGAAGAAGAGGGGTGATAGTGAAGAAGCTGCCAAGAAGGCAGGAGCAGCTAAGAGAAAGCAGAGGCCAGATGATGCCAGGAAGGCCTCTGCCAAGAAGCCCAGAACGTCAAGAAAGGCTAAGAAGAATCTTCTGGTGGATGAGCCATCAGAAGAAGAGGTGGAGGAAGCAGCAGAGGAGGTTGAGCCTCTTAAGAGGAAGTCTAAGGCCAAGAGGGCCATTCTTCAAGAGTCAGATTCTGGATCTGATCTTGGGGATGCACTGCAGCAGGCCATTGATGAAACCACTCTGTTGATGCAAGAATCAACTGCTCCAGTCTCACTTGTTCAGGTAAACCCTTCTGATCCCCCCTCTATCCCCATTAACCTTGTTACCCCCACTACTTCTCCCCCAGAAACACATACTCAAATCCCCTCCCCTACTCCTGGTGCCCCAATTCCTTCACCAGAGCAGCCCCTACCTGATACACCCATATACACTCCCTCCACCATCCCTTCTCAAACACCTTCTCCCCCACTTCACATATCCCTCTCCCCACAAACCCATCTCCCCCCGCCTCTGTACCAGAAGTGCCACCTACTTCTTCTGGTGCAGAACAGCCTCTTCCCTCAACCTCTACCTCACAAATCCCTACCCTTCCCCAATCTCTCACTGACCAGAACCCTTCAGTTTCCATGGCAATGGGATTCCCTGCCCCTCCCTCTTCTCCCACATGCCTATCTAGTGATGATAGTGAAGATGAGGATGCTTCACCTGAGCCTGCTAACTTAGCACCATCCTCCTCTGCCTCTGGGCCCAAATCCTTTACTTTCTCATCTAAAGAAATGGGTCCCATCAGGCAGAGTATGAGTGTAAGTGCTCAGCTCTGGCTAAGAGAGCACTTCCCAATCCTTCTGGAGCACTTACCACTTTTGGCGGATCTGACTGACGCCAAAGTTTGAAGCAAGGCCAGACTTGAGGATGTGGAGGACCTATTGCTGCTGCTTGAAGAAATGAGTCCTCCTACGTTCACTTCCTGAGAGATTGATCTCAAGAGGAAGCTAAACATTCAGAATCCTGCTGAACTTGAGACCCCAGATGCAGCCAAGGTGTTGATCCGCACCTTGTTGATCCAGCAGGGAGTGATGATCTCCCCAGAGGGCCCCTCGTACAAATTTGGCCCTCACTTCACATTTCCTCCAGAGCTCTACTCTGATGAGGAGGATTTTGATGTGACTCCTGCTATCCTCCAGAAGATGAAGCTGTTCTTTAATGAGCAAATCCAGCAGATCGGCAGATTCTCCAAGGTAATGCAGCATTTGGCGCCTGCTCTGGTTGAGCACTAGATAAAAGATGAGAGAAGAAAGTTCCAGAAGCAGATTAAGGATGTCTTTGCTTCTGCTAAAGCTGCATTCAAATCTGACTGCCTCTATTTGAAGATGGATGTGCATGAGAGCTAGAGGCAGATCCAGCAGTATATCCTGGACCAGGTGCGACCTGTTTCAGTGCTTAAAGTGAAAATGGCTTCTCAGATGCTGCAGACTGCTAAGCTCAAGGACTCCCTCCAAGAGATGCTCGAAAAGTAGGAGAGGCTGGTTGCTGAATTTAAAGCCTATCTGGAGGAGGCCAGGCAACTCCGTGATCTTCACTCTTCCTCCTCCACTGCCTTGCCTGATCTCATAAGGTAGGTGGTGCAGCCCTTATTTGATGAAGTTAAAAAGGGGGAAGAGCAAGCCAGAACTGATCTGGCGAAGACCACTCTTGAGATTCTTTTTAGCCATGGGGCTCGTCTAGACCTGCTGGAGAATACTTTGGCCCAGGCTGAGCTGACGGCAGAAGAGGAGTCCACAGATGCAGAGCAGGATCCTATCTCAGTTTCTGGTCCTGCCAAGAGAAAGATAAAGAAAGTGAAGAAGAGCTTCCTTGAATCTATTGTTGAAGAGACAGAGAAGAGATTCAAGGAAGATACACCTGAAGAGAGGCAAGCTAGGATAAGGAAGAACATAGATAAAGAGCAGAGGCTCCGATATGTTAGGAGGCAAAACAAGAAGACCAGAGAAGCTGGCATCACTCCTGGTGCCAGTGGATCCAGCCAGAGAAGAAAGGCTCCTGTCGAAGTGATGGAGATCCTGCCACTCAGGACAGAAGGGTCCTTTGACTCTACTGTGCTTGTTCCTCTAATAGAGAAGCGGAGAGAAGCCAAAACCTTATGGTTTATCCAGCATTACATTCAAAGGCCTCCACCAGAGGATGCTGCGCTCATCAACAGGACTTTCCACTCTTGGATGAAGGCGTATGATGCAGAGCTCTACATGCAGCTGATGGATTCAACCATTGAGTTCAACCTGGAAGTCACTGCTCCTGAATTTCACTATCTTAACACTCATATGGTTGGGGACCAGGTTGACTGCGCAGAGCTGAAGAAGCTGTACAAGACCAAGGTGTTGGCAAACTTCACTCCAACATCTTCTGCTGAGTTGAAGGCCATCCAAGACAGATTCTTCGACTGGTTTTTGGTGCCTAAGGAAAATAGAAGATATGCCTAGAATAGGACCTGATATGAATTGTAATCTGTAATTCCCTTTGTCCTTATTATTAATGAAACATCATATCTTCTCTGTCTTTAAGACAACTCCTTGTTGTCTTCTTGTTTGCCTAATAAGATCTATTCTAAGGTCTTATCCTTTTATTGTTTTTATGCTTAAGTGTTTTGTTTTTTATCAGTTTTGGTTGTGTTTTAACTCCATCAAAAAGGGGGAAATTGTTAGGATAAAAGTTGTTAGTTTTGATGAGTTAAAACAAACCAGAAGATGTAATAGGACTATCTGGACCTGTTAGCCAGATGAGGAACTAGATTAGGACTTAGTCTAGGGGGAACTGCCAGACCAGAAGACTTCACCAGAAGAGTCACCAGAAGACCTTCCAGAGGACTTCACCAGAGGACTCCACCAGAAGACTTCACCAGAAGAGTCACCAGAAGACTTTCTAGAGGACTTCACCAGAGGACTCCACCAGAAGACTTCACCAGATGAGACTGACCAGAGGCAGAGGACATTCCCCAAATCAGACGAGTCCGGACCAGACGAGTCTGGTGAAACATAAGATGCTCAGAATCATCTCCTGATTCTCCTGAGTAATCTGTTTCTTAACCAACTCTGGACCAGAAGACATTGAGGTTGCCTGGTGTCTGGTCCTGCCTTCTCTGGAGATAATCAGAGTTAGGCATTGGAAGCATTTGATCGTTGGTGTTTCAAATCAAGTCAACAAGATCGGATTGGAAAGTTTTGAAGTCAATCAATCCAAGGATCCCACCAACCCAATCAATCAATTAGGGAATTGATTGATTGAAAGTTTCCTTAAATAGAGATCTGATTAGATTAGCTCTCCAACGGTTAAACCCTAATCACCTCTATAAATATAAGAGTGCAGACTCAAAGAAAGGCTCTAGAATCTTACGCGCACGAAGTCATATTCAAGCCTCAGTCTTATCTTGCACATAACACTCTTATTTGTTCATACTTTTATATTTACTCATAAAGGAGTAGTTGGATCTCAACCTGTTCATCTCTAAGAAAAGGTTGAAGGCTGTAGACTTTATATCTAAGTTAGATCTAAAGGGTTTGTAAGAAGGAACTGGTACTTCACAATTCCAGTACGCAATTTTTTTTGTTGGTTGGTTAGTGAGGCCCCTTTGATAAAAAGGGAGAGTGGACGTAGGATATTATAATCCGAACCACTATAAATCTGGTCTATTTACTACTTTCTTCATTTTACTGTCTTGCTTTATTTTTGTGCTCTTATAAAAGACTTTGCTAAAGACAAAAACTTTAAAGCTTCCGCAATATATCTACTTAGTGGGACCAACAATTTGCTAAGCTTTGCAAGTTAATAATCTTCTGAACTTCTAGTTCAGATTGATTAGTGTGCGGATCTAGATACTGAAGATTACTTACATTCCACATAAGCTCCCTACATTCATTCAGTTTTGAATTCGGATCTCCCCCTAATGCCGGGAAGTAATCTTCATCGAACGTACAATCAGTGAACCGGGTCATTAATTAATCCCCGGACAAAGGCTCGAGGTATTTTACGATGGATGGAGAGTCAAATCCGATGTAAATACCGAGTTTCCTTTGTGGGCCCATAGAGGTTCGCTTTGGTATCGTTATTGGAACGTATACCGCACATCCGAAAATACGCAGATGGGAAATGCTAGGTTCTTTCCCATGCACTAACTGTAGGGGGGAATGATCATTATATGCAGTTGGACGGATTTGGATTAAGTGCGATGCATGTAGGACTGCATGCCCCCAGCATGAAGTGGGTAGTTTGAAGTTCATAAGCAATGGTCTCGCGATAAGTTTGATACGTTTTATTAGCGCCTCAGCAAGACAATTTTGGGTATGGACGTAGGGGACCAAATGGTCCACTCTAATTCCCAGGGCCATACAATAATCTGTAAAGGTCTTCGAGCTGAACTCAGCTGCATTATCCATGCAAATCGATTTGATTGGATAATCCCGGAATTGAGCTCTAAGCTCGAGAGTCTTCACAATGAGCTTCGTAAAAGCTTGATTGCGGGTGGACAACAAACAATCATATGTCCACCTAGTGGATGCATCAATAAGGACCATAAAATAATGAAATGGTCCTGATGCTGGGTGAATTGGTCCGCAAATGTCTCCTTGAATTCGCTCAAGGAAAACCGGAGACTCTAGTCCAACCTTAGTGTGCGACGGGCGTACTATTAACTTACCCTTAGAACATGCATCACATACATATTCATCAACAGGAGGGATTCTATTATTCGGAATATTATGACCAGTTGAATTAGATAGAATCCTACGTATCATTGTTTGTCCCGGATGACCTAACCGCTGATGCGATAATTTAAAGGAATTTGAGTCATAGAATTTCATACTCATCGCTAGATGAGAACTAGACGGCCGGATGTAGGAATAGTACAAACCGGAGGAGAAGGAAGGAAGTTTATCTATAGCTTGTTTATGGTTACCTCAAGTAATAGTTATTAAAAGGTATTCGTTATCGTTCTCGGTTTTAGTTTCAATATGATACCCGTTTATCCTAATGTCCCTAAAACTGAGTAGGGTACGCTTAGATTATGGAAACAACAAAGCATTATCGATTATGAGTTCGGTACCCATGGGGAGGATAATGGAAGCTCTCTCGGAGCCCACTATCAACATACTATCATTGGCTATTGTAGTTATACTCCCCTTACATTCTATCAAGTTATGAAAATACTTCCTATCTTTTAGGATCGTATGTGTGGTGGCGCTATCTACCAAACATAAATCACTATGGGCGTCCATCATGCAAGAGGAAATAGTCCAAACCTAGTAGCTGATTTGTTTACAAGCCATAAATGAGAACAACAATATCCAAATAAATACATGGACAACTATTAAGGTAAACATATCAAAGCTAAAAATGATAAATTCATTCATAAAATAAAATAAAATATCCGAAAGAAAGGATCCAAAAACATAACGTGAAATTATTTTATTCAGAAAATAAATACTAGAATTAATTAAATACGTGAATCTACTCTTTGTCTCCTCAATTTCGAGTTACGGGCTCAAAAAATCATCGTTGTCTTGATCAAATTCTGCTTCAAGCAGGTTGTCGTCTTCAGGTTCATAAACGGGATCCTTCCCCTTGTCGTCCTTCTGCATCATTAAGTAAGCCTCGACAAAGTGTTTGGGAGTACGACACGTGCGTGACCAATGGCCTTTGCATCCGCATCTGAAGCAGGACTGCTCAATCATGCTTTGAGAGCTAGGTTTTTGTGGAGCGGAAAACCGGGTTTTGTGACCACCGAATGAACCATGAGTTCGGCCATTAGTCCAGAACTTCTTACTCACTCTCCCCCTTCCACGGTTGTGACCAAACGAGGGTTTGGCCCTATACTGCTGCTGGAGTACAGGGTTTCTAGCGTGAAACTTTGATACAGAATTCTGGATCAGGTTGGTTACAATACGTTGTAATGTAGAGTTGTACTCCGTTATCGACTTAAGGTCTTGATAACGGATTTTCAATCACTCGTATTGTGACGGAGGGAGGAGTATATAATCTTGTTATTGGAAACGTTCCTTCAGGGACTTCCACAACATTCTGGGGTCTCTTTGTGTGATATATTGAAATTTCAGACCTTCATTCATGTGGTTCCTAAGAAAAATCAACACTTTCGCCTTCTGGGCGTTAGTAGATTTTGAACCTTCCATGATGGTTTTGCTCAACCTATTAGAGGCTAGATGGAATTATACATCTAGCATCCATGTCGGGTAATTGCTACCATCGAGAGCAAGCTCATCGAATTCTTTCATAGTGATGTCAGACATAATTCATTATAATTAATAAAAGCGACATGGTACGGGGGATGATGAAATTCATTGATAACGGGGAAAACCAAGGATTCCTTTAATTATTCTAAAGCACATAGGGGGCAAGTATTGGGCGTCGTCTACCCAAAACATAAATTTACGGTCCGAAAAATACGGGCGCCGTCTACCCGGACATGATGTGCGGACTATAAAGAAATAAATTATGTGCGAGATAAATAATGCACTTAGGATAATTAAATTACATATACATGCATAAACAATTAAGGAACAAAAATCACATGAAAATAATTTCTAGGAAAATATACGATTTAATAGACAGGGGAAATATTCATAAGGCTAAATATTTCATGTATATTAATGTAATTTAACGAAATATTTTCAGGATTAAAAATAAATTAATATGGATTCTGTGATATCAAGAACGAAAACGCAATAGGGTTAAGAGATCACAAGAATCCGGGGAAAACACCGCGTGGGTCGCGCACGGCGGACGGGAGGCGTCGCACGGAGGGCGGCAGCGCACGAGCGGCATGGGCGCGACGGGCGCGACGGGCGCACGGCGCTGGCGGCACGGACGCGCGGACGTGTGGCACTGGTAGGCACACGGGCGCGCAGAAGATGGGCGCACGAGCGCGCGGTTGGACGCGCGACGGTCGCGGCCGCGCGCGCGCAAACGGGCACTGGCAGAGGTTAGACGGGCGTAGCATGCGTGCGGTGGGCACGCGGCGTGCGTGCGGGGTGCACACGATGGGGGCGGGTATGCGCGTGACGGGCACGGTGGCTTGCACGCGGCGGCGGTCGTCTCGGACGGTGGACGACGGTGGTCGTACGCCTTCGGGACGTCGACCGTTGCTCGTCAATTCAATACTCAATAATTAAATCCAACAATCAATTATGAATCAAATAACTTCATAGTAAAGGTACAAATGAAAACATAGAATTCATATGAAAATTAATTTAGGGCGTACCGTATAATCTCGGGCAGAGACTCGTGCTGATAACTTGTTGTAAATAAGTGCGTAAATTAAAGAGAGGATTTGTTAACCCAGTTCTTCGGAAACGACTACGTCTGAGGGCGATCCAAGCCAGGAGTTTCACTAATGATCTTGTGTATGAGTATTATAATTCTGAGTACAAAGGTATATTTATAATAATAAAACCCTAGTCTAAGATATAAAGCCCATTGTGTTTCTTGGTCCATTAGTAATGTCCACATCAAATCTTCTAGATTTGGAATAATAAATCTTCTAAATTTACAACAATTTGCACCCACGTTTCTCATAAATTGATCCATTTTATTTTTTTGTACAATTTTATTATAATAAAAATATCTAAACTACCTCTATTAAATAAACACACCTTTTTTTTTTTACATGTATTCTACAATTACTTATTTTACATATAAATTAAGGGAAAATACTCTCCATTACATGAGAAAAAAAACCACTTTATGCCCCTATTAGAATCTTTTATAATTTTTTACCATTTCAAAAATTAAATAAATTTTTTAAATTTGTACATCTTATAAAACATTGTACATTATTATTTTTCTACCATTTCAAAAATGAAATAAGTTCCCTATAGGGATTATTTACCATTTCAAAATTTGTACATCTTATAAAACATTTCAGACTAGTGCAGTACCCGCGAATTTCGCGGGCTGTTAGAAAAATTCGACAAATGTTTTAGAAAATATTACATGTGTTCGTATTAATTGTATAACAGACCTCCGGATCGAGAGCAGGCGGATGCTCCCTGAACATTTTTACGATTGTTCATAATTTTTCCTCTTTGAAATTTATTTTGAGGCACATATACATCTCGTCAACACTCACAGTGGAAAATTAGTTAATTTTTTCAAACACGATCAATAGATTTAAAATAAGCATTTAATATTATTCGAACAATACTACATATTTCTAAAAACTTCACTATAAACAACATTCGTTGTATACTTTGACGATTTACCCTCCGAATCAAGACTCAAAATTTTCAGTCCACTCTTATTTTTTACTCTAGAAACCGCAACTTACAGTTGCCCATGCGTGAATACCGGTTTCAGAAGATAAAGTCTCATAGTAGAAAGCGACTGTCCCTGACTATTTTGATTGTCATAGCAAAACAAAGCAAAACCGGAAACTGACGCCGAGTAAAATTCACAGGCATAGTTTGATCCGAGTTTATCAAAGTCATTCTTGGAATATAGACCTTACTCCCAATATTTCGGCCGGAAATAATCTCAGCCTCGAGTATGTGATTTTCAAGTATAGTGATAATTAATCTTGTTCTGTTGCACAAACCGGACTTTTGATCAAGATTTCTCAGAAGAACTATCGGCACACCCCCTTTCAAGATCAAACATTGATTTGACATTTCCGAACATTTCACCGAATTCAAGAACTCAATAGACACCGCATCACCATGATCCTATTCACGGAACTCCGATTTACACACACTATCGGAACTCAAGTATTCTTTACTATCCCCGGGAAGCATTGGCATGCTTTTTTCATTGATAGACTCTACATTGCGATGAGTAGGTGCAAGTATTGCTCTATCCTCAAAATATTTTTACATACGCATATTATCAACAATGGATGAATAAATATTCTGAATTATAGACACAATTGGATCACTCACATTGGAAACCATGATATCAAGAGGAATTTCAATCTCGACAAAGCCATAAACGGTATTCCCAAGCGTTTCATCACCCATCTTCAAAATGCATCTCAAGAACTCCCCGCCGTCATCCGCACCACCGCCGCTGTCAATATCTCCACGATGCAATCTCATGTTTCTTGTCAAAGTCAATACCTGACACACACAGAGAAGAAGGATTTAAAAAATTAATCTGAAAGAATGATTTAAATATTTTAAAGACGATAGCTTTTAGTAATCCCACAAATAAGATGAATTGATGCTCGCATGCACGATATCCTCCCTACTTCCTTTGAGTATAACGGGAAGGATTTGTCTAAAATTCCCTCCAAGCACAACCGTTTTACCACCGAACGCTAGGTCACTCGTCGAACCATTAGGACCCCTAACAATATCCCTCATCGTCTGATCCAAAGCCTAGAAACTAAACCTATTCATCATCGGCTCTTCATCCCATATAATGAGTTTTGCCTTCACAATGAGTTCAGACAAATAAGTACCAGGTTGGATGTTACGCGTAGACGTGTCATCCATATTGATGGGTATTGAAAATCGCGAATGAGCAGTACAACCTCCAGGGAGAAGAAAGGTCGTTATTCCACTCGACGCAACGTTAAGAACAACATGACCCTTCGATCTTATAGTAGCAGACAGGGTCCTCCAGATGAAAGTTTTGTCTGTTCCGCCGTAGCCGTATAAGAAAAAAATTCCACCATTTCCCATCCAAACAACCTCCACTATTTCCTTGAGTACACGTGATTACTCTTCAGTCAGCATGGAACTCAACCTAGTATACTCTTCTCCGAGCTCAACACGATCATACAACAACTCTTCACGTATAAGTTTATTCAGCCCACCACTAACCATCGCGGCGTTCGGCAATGGCATCGATGTAAATCTGCTCGGCGTACTTCCGTTTCGCTGCAGCAACTGATCTATCTCAATAAGAGCAAAATTCTTTAGCTCATTGGCACTCAGGAGCAAATCTGAAAACAAAACATAAATATAATTATATACCAAAAACCATCGAACAATATGCAATATATTTAAGAAACACTTAACACCTACCCGGAACACCCAACAATCATCTTCTTTTGTATAAAATATCATCCGAAAAACACTCCCACGTCTTCTCAAACACACCATCTGGAGAGTCCATGGAGGATGAAATAAGCAGGATCAAAAATAAATTACGCACATAATGTGCGGAAGCCCAGTAGCTCGCCTCCATCAACCTATCAATATACTCTCTATCATCATCCAATAACCCCATCGAATAACACGAATCCTTGAAAGTATCATACACAACATCCTGTATGGTTTGTATCATCTTATACGACTCAGAACCTCTGCTATGAGGTAGCAGAAGTCCTAAGTAGTGCTTTTCACTGGCATTTGGTGGAACACTGTACAACCTTCCCAATGAAGACTTGTTATTCCTCCTTCTATACCACTTACATTCCTTCATGTCCCCAATATATTCCGACGGAAACTCAATATAAGTCAGCTTCCTGGCGGCCTTATCGTGCCTGTTTCGCTCCATTCAAGCCAGAAACATTGTTGTCCCAGTCGACGGACGTTGAAGTATATCATCAATACTATCTTCTTCATCGAAACAACACTCTGTTCATTAGGGAGATGAAAATTTAATCTCATCATAGGCGGATACCTATAATGTATGTTAAACTGAAGTGTTCTCCAAACAGCCTCACGCGGAGAAATATATCCACAGTTTATGTAATCATCCATCTCATCTCTCTCAATTGAATCACTCTGTTTTCCCACATCACTAACCACGGCAGTAGTAATTCTATCAGAACAATTATTGATGTACTTGAATAAATACTTGATGGATTTGTGACGATTACACCACTCGACATTTATATAAGTCTGGTACCTCATCAACAACGCAAGACTGTAAGGCTTAACAAAATGGTTGTCCAAATTTAACTCTCCTTTGGGCACCATTAATCAAATATTTCTTCTCATGTATACTAGAAATCCATCAACATCAACTGAAGTAGCATCGACATAGCTCTTGGGAAACTTTTTAGAGCAGAAGTTGAACACTATGCAAGGTGTACTCCTCTTCGCAATCCGCACGGACCATGTATCATGTAATCACCAACCCAACCGTACAATAAGACATTATCAAATTTTCTCGGGATCTCTGCTGATATAATACGATCAACATCAGCAGGGGTCTAGAATTTTATTATCACGATTCAGGAAGAGAAGAATGTGAGCATGCGGCAGACCCTCTTTTGGAATTCCACCATGTACACAACTGGACATCAAATTATTAAAAAGTATTCACAGATAAGTATAAAGCCCAATGATATTAGTTTAACTAAGATATATTAGTACTGATTGTAAATTAAATAATTCATATAAAAAATACATACGGACATCGATCTTTCCAAATATCTAAAGATCCTTAAAATCCGCTACCATGCGATCCAACTTCATCTTAAACATCCGGTACAGAATGTCCGGCCTATCTGCAGATTCCAAACGATTCCCATCCAAGAATCTAGAAATCTCCGGCCACTTTGGATTGCATATTACAGTGATGAAAAAATCTAGGTAGGAAAAATGTTTGCATATGGTCATGGCATCCTGGGAGTTTTGTTTCATGTATTTTGGACCACCGGTAAACGAAGAGGGCATAATTCTTTTACTCGTGTACAGAGGGTCCGCTCCATCTGCCTCCAAAGCACTCTTCATCTCACAAACCTTTCCCATCCCCAGCTTAACCTAATTGTTTTTAATATAACACAATCTCTCCGCCTCAATCATGATATAATAATCAACCAAAAATTGCTGGAACAATCATCTCGAAATTAATAACGTATTTGGCTCATTTCGGCGCTCGTGAATTCAAAAAGCAAAAAATTCACGCATTGTGAGCCTGATCCTCTTCCTAGTTGTAAAACCAGTATCGTTGTGGAAAACATTAAGCCTGTAACCATCCTCACCGTACAGAAATAACAAAGGGTATTGTAGAGGAACGTAGCAAGGATGGAGCTCATATATTCTTATTAGACCCCCATCACACGTCCGAAGAATAATATCCCTCTTCTTGAAGGTCAAATCAAGATCACCCGGGATAAGTGCGGCAACCTCCGGAGCAATTGGGAGGTTGTGTACCCTACCATCGGAAGTTCTCTCTAATAAATTCAACCTCAACTCGAGCTCAACACCTGATAGGATGCTCTCTCCAGCACTCTGAAATTACATAGCGAAAGGATTAAAATCATCACCCATCTTTCTAATCTCATAAATGATCAGATAATCCATTTTCTTGTGCTTCTCCTTGACTCACTTGCTACAAAAAAATATAATATTTCAAGAGACCAGAAAATGATACACAAAATAATTTGGGAAATGAAGAACGAAAAAACTAAAGCGACATTTAAAAAATGTATAATCGTCCTTAAATTCTCACCCATAGAGTTTAATCTGGATCTCATTCTCAGTATCGTATATGTATAGCTGGAAAAAATTCGGCTTCTCACTAGGCACGAGCAACAGACTTCCAATCTGGTGATAGTTTGCTCCATGCAACCTAAATACGTATGGACCACGACCATTGTTGATAGAACTATCAACCTTTCCGCCCATAGATGTAAAGTAAAACATCATATTATAAGCTTGAATCTTTTTAACAAAATATTTACTTATTTCGTCTGCATTAGACAGCAAGCGGATCAACGTATTAGGTGGATTTTTCAACATCGGTAGCTGAACTTTACGATTTGAACATCATGATGAAAATTTTGGAGGATTATCCTTCCTCTTTTTACCAATCCTTTCATCTAGATTTTTCTTAGCATAAGAGACCAAGGACTCATAATATCCCCCCCCCCCCCCCCCCCCACAATGTACATGTCATCCTCATACAACTATGAAATTTTTTACTGATCAAATAAATGAATAGAAAATATTACGTGATTATATACTATATTCATAAAATTAAAAACAACCTTTCGTCCTCGACCTCCACGTCAACTTTCCTAGCCAGCCACCCGTTCGTTGACACTAATCTCGTCAACATTCCATATTCGGACAACAAATGCAATCACATCTAAAATCAAACACAATTTAAAAAATATTAATTTTTTAAAAAAGAAATTACAAAATAAATAAAATAATTAAATAAGATAAAAGATAAAAAAATAAATATAAAATACCAATAAGAGTCTTAGCCTCCTTGTCATCCCTCTCCTTGATCTCATCGAAGGGAATAAACTCATATATAGATCCACTCAACTCAAAGTCAGAGCATCTATCAACATTCGCGTTGAAATGAAAATTCAACTTATAAAGATGCAAGGTACACATAACCTTGCTATTGTTCATACCAATCCCAAAGCTTGAAATAACATATATTGAACCCTCACACATTATCTTTTCAAACTTACGCACCAAGTACTTTCTAATAATGCATTAGATTTTCGTTCCCTTAGTCACCAAAATAGACAAATTATAAAATAACAATATCTCTAGCAACAAACAACCAATAAAAACCAAGGAGTAACAAAACATACCAAAAGAAATATATACATGCCCAAGATAAAGAAATTCTCAATTGCATATACAAAACACAATAATATATTCTAATCCAATGGAAAAAAATACATTAGCACGCACCTCTCCATCAATAAGGATCATCTCATAAAACAACCTGTTTCTCTCAGGTTGTTGGGAAATTATATAGACTTATATTTTGATTAAGATGCCAAAAGGTTCCTCCTAAGTCAAATGTAAGTAAAGTATATTCAGTAGAGTTAGATTAGAATTTGCAAGTTCAAATGTTAAGGAGCGGAAGTGCATTTGCTAAATTCTAGAGTGTATCTAAGAGTTGTTCAGAAGACAAAGTCCACTGAAGAAGAAGTCAGCTGAAGAAGAAGCCTGAGTCATGAATGTTTTCTAAGTGCATTTTTACTAAGGCTGTACCATCAGTAGAGAATTGAAGTCCACTGATGAGGACTAACAATGCACATTCAATGCTAAATACATTAAAAGCTGTTAGTTAATCTGGTTGGAACAAGATAATTCGAATGTCAGTAAAGCTTGCAATAAATGAAGGAATAAAAAGGTTCTCTCAGTTGAGTTACACCTTAAAATCAGACAAGACTCTGAGCAAGTAGATTGTGCGGCCCAATAAGAAGATGACACGTAGGTGTACTCTACTAACAGCCGACCTGTCACAGACTGACAAGTACCAAAAGTCTTGATTTAGTTTTTCCAGATAACTGGTAACAGGCAAGGTCTTTCAGCCGTTTCTTGACAAGACATAAAGCTTAAATAGAGTCGTTTGAACAAATCAGATGCAAGAGACTTACTTGAGAAGATTCATCTCCAACGAGAAGATTTTCAAGAAGGCCTATAAATACAGAAGGTCGTGCTCGTTTCTCTACACTCATAACTTACAACGAAGCACTCGAAATCACCATTGTTTCCCAAGTGTTTCAAATTTGTAGAGATTATACCAAACCTTCTGTAATTGAGCTTATAGTTATATCCAAACCTTAGAAAGAGATAATCCATCCTTAAGCCTTGAGCTAACCTGTAAGGATTATCTCACAAACAGTTGGAACCAAACCCTACTCAAAACCCTACCCAGAGTTAGGTTGAGAGTTAGAGTTAAGAGGTGTTAGTAAGCTGATTATTGATATCAGTCTGAAAGCTGGTTATTTTGGGAACTAGGACCTGGAATTATCCTAGGGATCAAATATCCTAAGAAAGGATTGTTTGATCAGTGCACCTTGGCACTATAACACAAGGAATTCTCCTGTTTGATCAGGACAGTGGACTTAGGAGATTCATCTCTGAACCACTTTATATCTTGTGCCCTTAATTTTTGTTAATCATTTAGTGTGTGTTGTTCAAACAAGTATTTATTAAGCAAAACGAGATTTTCTTAAGGGCTCACTAATCCGCAACTGAAAGCTAATTAGATAGCAACTCAACTGAAAGTCTTGAACCTTTAGTGGAGCTGATATCTCAGCAAGCTTTCATTAAGTAAATCTTAGCAGATGAGAAAATAAGGAACTCGAATGAAGAACGAATCGAAAAAGAAGAAAAGAAAACAACACATTCCATTAGGAAGATGTGAGGTTTGGAATGAAATTACCAATAACATAGTAGATCTTATATAGGGAAAATAAATGAAAATAGATGGTCGAGATCAAAAGACAATTAAAAAAATTCAACAGCTTAGATCGAATAAGAATCCAAGTTAACAACAGACCAAAGATTTGAAATAGAAGAGGGGGGCCTTGCCACATATGATTTGACATCCTTGTCTTTATTATATATTAAGATTAGAATTTTTCTACCATTTAAAAAATAAAATAAGTTCCTCATAGGGACCTTTCTAATTTTCTACCATTTCAAAATTTGTACATCTTATAAAATATTGTACATCAGAATTTTCTAGTCCTCACACATCCCACTAAAAAAATTGTACATATATATATTTTAGTATTGTATATACGATTAAAAATTGTATATAATACTTGTACATACAATAAAAAATTGTATATCATAGTTGTAATTTTTTCCTTTCTTTTCCAGATCCCATGATATGCTCCTATAGCCGATGAAATCCCAAAACCCACAATATGCTCCTAAAATTGTAGGGTTACCATCCCAAGATTTGATATCATCTCTTAAGATTTGAAACTTACGTTCCAATCAACCTTTATTCCCATAAGATTTGGTTAATGCTCAAGGTTGGTAATTCCTGCAAAATTTTCCCAAATTTCTCATTCAGTAATTTCATCAAACACATTGATGTTCATAATTTCTCTGTTCTGTTTTTTCCAGTTAGATAATTTTCCGATGTCAATATGGTAATTTCATGACTTTCATCCAATCTTCTTAGCCCTTCAAGCTCAATTATTAATCCACTTTTTTTTTTAAATAAACTAGATTAAAGATTTTTTTGTTGAAAAAAGAGAAATTAAATCTTGGTTGAGTAATATAATTGCAATTTCAATTCAACAACTTACAAATGATTGAATTCCGCCAAAAAAATCCATAGTGTGGGCGAGTTTCACCGATGAGGCCGCGACTCTAGGTGGGTTTTTATTTCTTCAGCCACGTCTTCCTTCACCGCCACTGGTACTGCAGCCTCCAGGGGCGGAACTACAATGGGTGTTTTCACAGGTCACTATTTTCTCTACCGATTTTGACTCTCCTTCTTTCCTTCATAGAGAGAAATGGGGGTTACTGGATTTGAAATTTGAAAACAAAAGGGAAGAAAAGAGAACTCGTGACAGACTGACAGCACAGAAGGGTCATGGGAGAAGAGTGAATAAAGGTACATTAGACATTTAACAATTATGTCAATGTAGTGTAGGAGAATTTTTTTTGGTCACGTAGTGGAGAAGAATACTTTATTGGATTATGTACTACACACTAATTTTCCCTAAGTTTAGTAGTTTATGTGTTAAATTTGATTGTTTGTATATACAAGATATTTAACTTTGAACAGCTGAACCCCACTGAGTGTGCTTGCATACTCACCCCATTCATTTTAACATTTTTCAGAGTGCGCAGCGGAAGCGTGGAGAGGCAATGGATGATGGTTTCAAGATATTTTAAATTAAAAAAAAAGTTATTTGTTAATCCAGTATTTCCAAGTTAAGCTCTCATGAGATAGTTAAATTTTATTATGAATTACAGTCTCAAATTATTACTCAAGTCTTCCGCTGTTTGTTAAGTATCTTTAATTTGAAATAAAATTTCATGTCTTGTTTTTAAGTATATATTTAGTTCACGCCTTTGATTTTAAAATTACTCACGTGTTTTCATAAAATTTATTATTATAAAAAATTGGGGCGTGATGTAGTCAGCTGATTTAGATGCAAAAGTACTGATAGTTAAATGGGGTATAGTGCGATCAATAAAATTTATGCTTGTGATTTTAATGCCTCTTCTTGCACTCCTCCTTCTTCTTCTTCCTCGAACTATCTATACTCTCCGAGAGGATTAAATATTGAAGATATAATTGATTTTGGGAAGTACTCGGGCATTAAGAAAAAGGAGTGCAACTGAAATTGGTTGTGGAAAAGGTGAAAAATGACGGCAAGAGAAATTGGATGTGGAAGAACAATGACCGTTCTCTCGCGAATCTTGGCGTCAAAGTGATCATCATCAACTGGAAAAAATATCATCCGACGCTAAGAAATCCTGAATATTATAAAAAAAAAATCGAGATGAGAAAATAAGAAACACGAATGAAGAACGAAATGAAAAAGAAGAAAAGAGAACAACACATTCCATCATGAAGATGTGAGGTTTGAAATGAAATTACCAATAATATAGAAAATCTTATTTAGGAAAAATAAATGAAAAAGAACTGTCGATAATCGAAAGAAAATTAAAAAAATCCAACAACTTAGATCGAATAAGAATCCAAGTTAACAACAAACCAAAGATTTGAAATAGAAGAGGGGGGTCTTGCCACATAGGATTTGACATCCTTGTCTTTATTATATATTAAGATTAGAATTTTTCTAGCATTTAAAAAATAAAATAAGTTCCTTATAAGGATCTTTTTAATTCTACCATTTCGACATTTGTACATCTTATAAAATATTGTACATCAGAATTTTTTAGTCCTCACATATCCCACTAAAAAAATTGTAAATATATATTATAGTATTTTATATACGATTAAAAATTGTATATCATACTTGTACATACAATAAAAATTGTATATCATAGTTGTAATTTTTCCTTTCTTTTCCAGATCCCATGATCTGCTCCTATAGCCGATGAATTCCCAAAACCCACGATATGCTCCTAAAATTGTAGGGTTACCATCCCAAGAATTTGTTATCATCTCTTAAGATTTGAAACTTACGTTCCAATCTACCTTTATTCACATATGATTTGGTTAATTTAATTCCGGCAAAATTTTCCCAAGTTTCCCATTCAGTAATTTCATCAAACACATGATGTTCATAATTTCTCTGTTCTATTTTTTCCAGGTAGATAATTTTCCGATGTCAATATGGTAAATTTTATGACTTTCATCCCATCTTCTTAGCCCTTCAAGCTCAATTATTAATCCACTTTGTTTAAAATAAACCAGATTAAAGATGCTTTTGTTGTAAAAAAAGAAATCAAATCTTGCGTGAGTAATTTAATTGCAGTTATAATTCAACAACTTACAAATGATTGAATCCCGCCAAAGAAATCCATAGTGTGGGCGAGTTTCACCTATGAGGCCGCGACTCTCGGTGGGTTTTTATTTCTTCATCCACGTCTTCCTTCACCGCCGCTGGTACTGCCGCCTCCAGCGGCGGAACTACAATGGGTGTTTCACAGGTCTCTATTTTCTCTACCAATTTTGACTCTCCTTCTTTCTTTCTTGTTCCAATTTTGCTTCTTCTTCTTCTTGTTCTTCTCATAGAGAGAAATGTGGGTTACTGGATTTGAAATTTGAAAACAAAAGGGAAGAAAAGAGAACACGTGACAGGCTGACAGCGCAGAAGGGTCATGGAGAAGAGTGAAAAATAAGGGTAAATTAGACATTTAACAATTAAGTCAATGTAGTGTAGAAGAATTTTTTTTGGTCATGTAGTGGAGAAAAATATTTTATTGGATTATGTACTACACACTAATTTTCCCTAAGTTTCATAGTTTATGGGTTATATTTGATCGTTTGTATATACAAATAGAAAAAATGTAGTCAGCTGATTTAGATGCAAAAGCATTGATAGTTTAATGGGTATAGTGCGATCAATAAAATTTCTTCTTGTGATTTTAATGCCTCTTCGAGAGGATTGAACATTAAAATTTCTTCTTCTTTCTCTGACTATCTATACTCTGCGAGAGGATTGAACATTAATGTTATAATTGATTTTGGAAAATATTCGACCATTAAGAAAGAGGAGTGCAAGAGAAATTGGTTGTGGAAGAGATGAAAAATGACAGCAAGAGAAATTGGATGTGGAAAAGCAATGACCGATATCTCACGAATCTTGGCGTCAAAGTGATCATCATCTACTGGAAAAAAAATATCGCCCGACGCTAAGAAATCCTGCATATTATCAAAAAAAATCGAGATGAGAAAATAGAGAACTCGAATGAAGAACAAAATAAAAAAGAAGAAAAGAGAACAACACATTCCATTAGGAAGATGTGAGGTTTGAAATAAAATTGCCAATAACATAGAAGATCTTATTTAAGGAAAAATAAATGAAAAGGAACGGTCGATAATCGAAAGACAATTAAAAAATCCAACATCTTAGATCGAATAAGAATCTAAGTTAACAACAAACCAAAAATTTGAAATAGAAGAGGGGGGTCTTGCCACATAGGATTTGACATTCTTGTCTTTATTATATATTAAGATTAAAATTTTCTACCATTTAAAAAATAAAATAAGTTCCTTATAGGGATCTTTCTAATTTTCTACCATTTCGACATTTGTACATCTTATAAAATACTATACATCAGAATTTTTTAGTCCTCACACATCCCACTAAAAAAAATTGTAAATATATATTATAGTATTGTATATACGATTAAAAATTGTATATCATACTTGTACATACAATAAAAAATTGTATATCATAGTTGTAAGTTTTCCTTTCTTTTCCAGATCCCATGATCTGCTCCTACAGCCGATGAATTCCCAAAACCCACGATATGCTCCTAAAATTGTAGGGTTACCATCCCAAGAATTTGTTATCATCTCTTAAGATTTGAAACTTACGTTCCAATCTACCTTTATTCCCATACGATTTGGTTAATGTAACTCCTGCAAAATTCTCCCAAGTTTCCCATTCAGTAATTTCATCAAACACATGATGTTCATAATTTCTTTTTTTTTTAATCCAAGTAGATAATTTTTCGATGTCAATATGGTAAATTTCATGACTTTCATCCCATCTTCTTAGCCCTTCAAGCTCAATTATAAATCCACTTTGTTTAAAATAAACCAGATTAAAGATGCTTTTGTTGTAAAAAAAAGAAATCAAATCTTGGTTGAGTAATTTAATTGCAATTATAATTCAACAACTTACAAATGATTGAATCCCGCCAAAGAAATCCATAGTGTGGGTGTGTTTCACCTATGAGGCCGCGACTCTCGGTGGGTTTTTATTTCTTCATCCTCGTCTTCCTTCACCGCCGCTGGTATTGTCGCCTCCAGCGGCGGAACTACAATGGGTGTTTCACAGGATTTGAAATTTGAAAATAAAAGGGAAGAAAAGAGAACACGTGACAGACTGACAGCCCAGAAGGGTCACGGAGAAGAGTGAAAAATAAGGGTATATTAGACATTTAACAATTAAGTCAATATAGTGTAGAAGAATTTTTTTTTTTTTTGGTCATGTAGTGGAGAAGAATACTTTATTGGATTATGTACTACACACTAATTTTCCCTAAGTTTCATAGTTAATGGGTTAAATTTGATAGTTTGTATATACAAATAGAAAAAATGTAGTTAACTGATATAGATGCAAAAGCATTGATAGTTTAATGGGTATAGTGCGATCAATAAAATTTATGCTTGTGATTTCAATGCCTCTATTCTTCTTCTTCTTCCTTGGACTATCTATACTCTGCGAGAGGATTGAACATTGAAGTTATAATTGATTTTAGGAAGTATTCGGCCATTAAGGAAGAGAAGTGCAAGAGAAATTGGCTGTGGAAAAGGTGAAAAATGACGAAAAGAGAAATTTGATGTGGAAAAGGTGAAAAATAACGAGACCAATAAAATTGTTGTTGATATCAGAGAGAGAGAGAGAGAGAGAGAGAATAGTTTATCACACCACACCATCTTTGGTGCACGGTCTTCCCTAATCTACGGCTCGGTAATAGTATCTTTGGTGCACGGCCTTCCCTAATCTACGGCCCGGTAATAGTATCTTTGGTGCACGACCTTCCCTAATCTACTGCTGGGTAATAGTAATAAAGCAATAGTAATAGTAATAGTAACAATAATGCATATTCAAGCTTAAGTTTAAGCATTTTGATTGAACTATTATTCAATTACGTTGGGTATTTTATTATATTTCAAGATGTTATATTATGATAGTATGTAGTTTAAGAGAAGATATTATGTGAACGATATTTACGGTGAAATTTGTTTGATGGGTATAGTAAATTACACTAAAGGTATCAATTTTGAAGGGTATTAGTTGTTTTCATTAAATGTATTAGTTAAAGTGAGTATTAGTTATTTGGACTAAGGGTATCAATTATTTCAAAATAAGGTATTAGTATGATTATCATTTACATAAAACTTTGGTGTAATTTTTAATGCAAGTTACTATTGTCATCAGTTGCCATTCACCCCAACTAAATATTCACCAAAATGGCTTTGTCACACATATATTAAGATTATATAGATTGTAAATCCTGAAAAACAAAGAGGGTAAGCAAAGAATGAAGTTGAGTACAACACAATTTGATATCTTGTCAAAAGAACTTGGTTGCATTTCCTGATTTCACCCCCCGATCCTGTTAATGGAGATATATTTCCCATCTTGCAAATTGGTGATAGAAGCTGCATATTTCCTCACTGTCCTCCGTGATGCTTCATTCTCAGTCATGAGAACTTGATCAGAATTCAAGAGTCCCCTTGAAGTAGTTGTTATCAAAGTTTGAAGGGGTGACGAAGTCCAAGAAAAACAGGTTGCGGGTCCCCACCGGATCGAGGGCACCTACCGTCCAACGCGCTTCCTGATTGGTTGTACAACCTTTGCATGAAGCTCACACATCTTGCATTTCCAATGGTGTGGCGACGAGAGAGAAACTATAATGACATAATTATTCGGGTGAAGTAAAATTATAATACCTATAAGGGAAAATAATTAAATAAATTAATTTTAAAATCTTCTAGAGTTCGGACTTTTAAATGAGGCAACTTTTTTTATGGTATTACAACCAAAAGGCTCACGGCCACCCATATTAAAATTTTCCACCTATTGGGACTTCCTAAAGAGGAAAAATTAAGTCCGACCCATGTGTGAAGGCAGCGTAAGGGAAATAATTAAATGAGTTAATTTCAAATCCTTCTAAAGTTCAGACTTTTAGATGAAGTGGAATTCTTTCATGATACAAAATCAAAAGGCTCACGACCGGACAAAGATCCTGAGTTCGATTTCCGCTAAGAGCAACGAGAGTTTTTTGAAAAAATTAATTAAATGAATTAATTTCAACCCCTTCTAAAATTCGGACTTTTAGATAAGACAAAATTCTTTCAATGCCTGACAAGGACACAAGGTCAAAAATGTGGAGGCCCTGTCGCTTAAACTTGTTGATTATTGTTTGGAATGTGGCGTTGGGGGTGGGATGTTGTAGTTTGATCCACTCAAACTTGCTCCCCTTGAATCTCTTCTTCCCCATGGAACAACCCTTACCCAACTAGGCTCTCCACTCTACATTTTTAATAAATATTAGTAAATGATACACGAAATAAATTTGATCAACTCAGCTCACCAGAACCATGGAGTCCCTAGCAGCGACAAACCGTGTGAGGGCACTCTCTCTCCACCATCAATTTTATCTCATCGATCACTTCGAATCCACGAGCTGAATTCCTATTCGAATTTGATCCTTTTTCGCTTCCCCTGATGTCCAGTAGTATCGATGCATCACACCCCTACATCCCAACATTAATACCTAATAATTTAGAGGGTGTTTGACTGAGCTTATAAGATGTTTTAAAGAGTTTATAAGCTCTATCAATGTTTTTGACAAAATAAGATGTTTAACAGTTTATAAATATTGGAAATTGGTTAAACAAAAGGGTTTATACCCTGACTTAGACTAATTTTTTGAGGAATAAAAACGTTAGTTTTTTGGAAAACAAAAATAATGAGGTTGTTTTTCTCACGAAGTAGATGAACGTGGTATATTTAATATCTCAAAACCGATTTCCGGTGAGAGAGAAATTAATTTATGAAGTTGGATAATTATTCATGTGTGTTACATCCCATTAGAATGGAAAGCTTAAGTTTCATCCCACATTGGAAACTTATAAGAAGAGTTCCATGGATATAAGAAGGAAAATGTTCATGTTCTTCAACTTGGTACATGGGGACTCTAACCATGGACCACACACGCGCTCGCCCGGGCCCGTGACCGTGGGTCGTGGATCGTGGATCGTGGTTCTTGGCAATTGGGCTTTGGCGCCTACCTATATTTTTAGAGTACCAAAAATATGAAAAGGTCCAATACCTTTTTGGGCCGAACCGGTTTGGGTGGCCCATCAGATTTGGATCGGCCCACGAACATGATTAATATACTCAGAATTTGATTTTAAATTGAAATATTCGGAGGAATATTCTGTTCTTGCTTCTCAAGAAAGAGATAACGTCTCTATCCACTGATTTCGTGGTTATCCCATGATTTTCTCAATCGATCGTCCTCATCTGCAGTGCAGATTTCCGCCTATATATACCCCTTCATATCCAGACTTTCGTACTCACCTTTCAGCCTACGAATCTTAGAGTTTAGAAAGCCTTTCGCATATTCTTATTTCGTTCAGTTCAAAATTTCGATTTCGTTCGTCGAGAGTTTATACACGGTGGTGCTGCCGGTGTAAACTGTTAAACCATTTTACATTTGGAGACTCATACGCACGATACCGTAAGCACTATACGGGGCATATTCAGTCTTGCGGGAAAAGGATTTTCCTTGACTCGGTTTTTCATACGAATTCTTTTCGTATATACTTTTGTTCGTGTAGTGTTCGAGACACACCCTCTGATAAACAACAATCGCAAGACTGAATAGTTCTGTTTCGAATCACTGCCATGTGGAACCAAGATTCCGACAACGATGTGAGTATGAATTCACCATCGCAAGCTACTCCTACCAAAGATGCAGGTAATACATCTAACTCTCCTGTTGTACCTACGGGTAAGTCTGATCCCCCTTCTGCTTTTCAATTTGGAGACTTTGGAAGTACTCTTAATTAGTGGTTCAAAGCCAATCCCTTCGTGGGAAACGCTAATCCCTTCGTGGGAAACTCTAGCACTAATCCCTTTGTGGAAAACTCAAGTGCTAATCCTTTCGGGGGAAACTTCGCGGTAATCCTTTCGTAGGAAATGTCGGGGCCAATCCCTTCTTGGCAACCAACCAGGCCTCCCTCCCGGGGACTGTTAGGCCGGTTGTGGTGAAAGGAGAGAAACCCGAAAATTTTTCGGGTAATGACTTCAAGAGGTGGCAAAAGAAGATGCACTTCTACTTGACCACCATCTCCTTGGTGAAATATGTCAAGGAGGATTGCCCGAGCATACCTGCAGAAGATACTGATCGGGAAACAAGGATCGCCTACGATGCTTGGAACCATGATGATTATCTGTGTAGGAATTACATCCTGAATGGGCTGTCTGATGCCCTCAATGATGTATATGATGAATACCCGACTTCCAAGGCCTTGTGGGAGTCTTTGGAGAAGAAGTACAAAACTGAAGATGCGGGAACTAGCAAGTTCGTCGTCTCCACTTTGTACGAGTTCAAAATGGAGGACAACAAATTTGTTGTCGAACAAGTTCAAAAGCTGCAAGTGATCTTTCACAACATTGCAGTACAAGGGATGGAGCTGTCTGAAGCCTTCCAGGTTACCACTGTGATTGACAAACTGCCTTCATCTTGGAAGGAGTTTAAGTCCTACCTCAAGCACAAGCGAAAGCAAGTGACCATGAAGGATCTTGTTACCCGACTCCGGATCGAGGAAGATAACAAGAAAAGGGAGAAGAAGGGCTCGTCTGCTTCTATCGAGTCAAAGGCGAACCTGATGGAGAAAAGTGAACCATCGAAGAAGAGGAAACGTCAAGATGACAAAGGCAAAGGCAAGGATGTTGCTGCTGCTCCTGCCCCGAAGAAATTCAGTGGAAAGTGCTACAACTGTGGCAAACCCAATCATCGGGCCGCTGATTATCGTTAGCCCAAGAAGGAAGACAAAGGAAGAAGAACTCCGTGAATGTTGCAGAACGAGAGCTCACGGAGATGGATATATCTGCTATAGTGACCGAGGTCAACATGGTGGACAACAAGAAAGAATGGTTCATGGACACAGGTGCCACTTGCCACGTTTGCTCGGAGAAATCTGCCTTCTCCACATATTCTCCTGTTGCGGGAAGAAAGCTCTACATGGGAAACCAAGCCTCGTCTGAAGCGGCTGGTGTAGGAACGGTGTTGATCAAGCTGACATCGGGAAAGGAGCTCAAGCTGAAGGATGTGCTGCATGTCCCGAACATCCGTTTAAGCTAGTGTTTGAGTCCAATGGAGTTGTACTTAGCAAATTTGGCATCTTTCTAGGGAAAAGTTACCTCGAGAAGGGCCATTTTAAGATGTCAGTTATGACTGTAAGCCATAATGGCACAAACACTACTATCAATGAAAATGCTTCAGTTTCCATTTATATCGCTGAGTGTTCTGATTTATGGCATTTTAGATTATGACATGTTAATCTAAATTCTATAAAACGATTGATAAATTTAGATTTACTCAAAATTGATAATGTGGATACATCCAAAAAATGTGAAACATGTGTTGAAACAAAAATGGCTAAGTTACCATTTAAATATGTTGAAAGGAACACAACCAGGCACGGACCTGTTAAGGGTCCAAGGGGGGCACTGGCCCCCACCAAAAAAAAAAAACACGGGTATTTTAGTCATTTTACATTTATTTAATTAAAATTAAAAAAAAATAGTTACTACCAAGCTTACACTACACGCTATCCACTTCCCCACTTTCTCTCTTTCATTTCACGCCCAATTTTTTTTCCATCTGTTCTTTTCTCCTTGCTCTTCTCAATTCCTTGCACGCAGGTAACAAGTATTTTAGTATTTACTAGTTATTAACTACTTAGTGGTTAATAGGATAATATATGTATATATATATATATATATATATATATATATATATATTGTTGGGAAAATTTAGGGGTGCCCGGAATCTATTCGGGATGAACTTTAAATACGAATTTAAATACAATTATTACTAGCATGAATTAATCCTAATTAATTCAAATAATAATTCCAACAACTAATTATCATCATGCATGTTAAATTAATTTCACATATTTAACTAGGCGGAATTAATCAAGTAAATATGCGATTAACGTACCTCTCGTAGTAATGGCCTTTGGATATACGGGACACTTGTAATCTCGTTCTATCAACCCAAAGCCTTCTCAAGTATTTCCCTTTTCACCTCACTTGATCGCCGGTGGGAGACGCTTTCAAGCAATTTAATAAACTAAGGAAAAAGAAAAATATCTATGCTTCTTGATTTTTCCAACACATGGAATTATGTACTTGGGGATGAAATAATCATCCCCTATTTATAATAGTGTAGGGGCCGAAATTTTTGATATATTTTGGGCTTGGAAAAAATCTTTTCTTAGACTCTAAGAAATCTTGAATATATCCCATATATTCTTTTCTCCAAAATAAAATATTCCACAAAAATCTCACCCTACATATTAAGGGGTGTAATTTTCGAAAATTATGAGTGTGAAATCCAAGATTTGGATCTTCTTGAATATATGAGATATTCTTGTACTTCTAGAATACATATCTTCCATAATATCTTTTCAAGAAGATTAACAAAATCTAATTTCTCCTACATATGCTTATTTTCGAAAAATAAGAGAGAAAAATCAGCAATATAATTTTCTTTTTATTTTAATCACCTTATCATTATTGGGCTACTTAATTGGGCTACTTGAGGGGCCTTAAGGAGAATTAAGATTGGACCTCCTAATGGACTTCTGAATTTCAATATTGAGCCCCAATATAATTCAGCCCATTAATATTAATTATTACCACTAATAAATTAATATTGCACTATCCATCTTAATCCATATTACGATAATATGGGCTCCCGGTTATTATTTCCCGCGTTTAAGATTATCAAGTCCATTAATTAATCAAGCTTCCGAATAGCTCTAAATTAATTAACATCTTTCACCTTGGAGTAAAGACAGCTCAACATTATTATTCGTACCGAAGAAACTAATTCTTCACTTGCAAGATTTGGTACAATAAAACTTCTGAGCCCACCAAGGGGACTAATCACACGAGCCGTACTCGCACGCGTTTCTCCGTATTAAATCTTAGCAACCGTCGTATGATTAATATTACTGCCCAAGACACAAAGTTCGAAGTCACAATGATTCTCACCCAACATGAATCAAAGCAGTAACTACTAAGCACACACGGTCCTATTTAAGTGACGGAGATTAAGAAATCAACAACCACTGAGGTCTAATTCTTCACCTTTCAGAACAGAAGAATTTATCCTCGCTGTAGGACCTCTTCAACACATACTAAATGTGCTAGTGCAATCTCTTAGTCAAGACAGACCAATCTGAGCCTTACACATCGACCTTTCACGGCGGTTTGTTCAATTCCACCTAGGTCGTGAAAATGTACGTTTAGTTACAAGTAAACTGTTAATGTCGTCTTCCGTGATCGGGTATCACCACATTAACTACCATGTAACAAGTACTATATATTGAACGGTTTGCAATAGAAATTCAACATTCAATCATAACTAAAGCAAATGCGATAAAAGAGTTATTCTCATAAAACGAGTGTTTGATACACGAGTTATACAAAGTAAAAGCATACTTTCACGTATAACTCCAACAATCTCCCACTTATACTTAAAGTCTGCTTTTAGTATACATCAAGATCATTGCCAATCTGCTTTAAGTATAAGTGGGAGGAATTATTAGGTTAGTCTACGTGACATCTCATGTCAACCTACACTAACCTAATAATTCCTCCCACTTATACTTAAAGCAGATTGGCAATGATCTTGACTCCCATTCCATTCACATGTCTCTCGAATGTATTCAGAAGCAGACCCTTTGTGAATGGATTTACTAGGTTGTCCCCGACGCATATCTTTGCCACCTCTTTTTCTCCTCTCTTAACGATTTCTCGTATAAGATGGTATTCTCTTTCTATGTGTTTGCTGGCCTTGTGGGCTCTCGGTTCCCTTGAATTTGCAACTGCCCCGGCATTGTCACAAAAGATAGTTATCTTGTCGGGCAAATTCGGAACTACGTCCAAGTCCACTAAGAAGTACTTGAGCCAAACCGCTTCTTTCGCTACTTCACAAGCAACTACTTATTTGGCTTCCATGGTCGAATCTGCGATGCATTTCTGCAAATCGCTTCTCCATGTCATGGCTCCTTCTCCCATGCAAAACACACTACCCGAGGTAGGTATTTTGGAGTCTATGTCTGATTGGAAATTTGAGTCCGTGTATCCCATGGGAATTAGATTGTCTGATTGTTAAATCAGCATTCCATACTAAGTTCTTTTCAGAAACTAAAGAACGCATTTAATTGCAATCTAATGTGCTTTCCCGGGGTTACTTTGATATCTTGCCATCATGCCCACGGCAAAGCAGATATCCGGTCTCGTACACAACATTGCATACATAAGACTTCCTACGTCCGAAACGTACGGAACGTCTTTCATGTCATCTATCTCCACTTGCGTCTTAGGGCATATTTCTTTAGATAGATGGATTCCGTGCCTAAAAGGTACAAAACCTTTCTTGGAATCTTGCATGCTGAAATGCTTCAAAACAGTGGCTTTGTATGAAACTTGCGATAAACCCAACATCCTCCTCTTGGATCTCGAGTGAACTTGATCACAAGGATGTGACCGGCTTTCCCTAAGTCCTTCATATCAAACTGATTTGACAGCCATACCCTTACGTCTGACAATACCTTTACATTGTTTCTAATGAGCAGAATATCGTCTACGTATAATACTAAGAATACCACCGCAGTTCCGTCACACCTTTTATACACACAACTTTCGAACTTGTTTTGATCACAAACCCATAAGACTTAATAACTTGATCAAAACACTGGTTCCAAGTACGCGACGCTTGCTTAAGTCCATAAAATGGATCTCTTAAGCTTGCATACGAGGTGCTCTTGGCCTTTTTCAACGAAACCTTTGGGTTGTTGCATATAGATCCCATCAAGACTTCCGTTAAGGAAAGCTGTCTTGACATCCATTTGCCAGATCTCGTAATCTAAGTGTGCAGTGATCGACAAGAGAATACGGATGGACTTAAGCATAGCTACAGGCCACAGGCCACAAGCCTTGCTTTGAAGGTCTCTACCCTTCCGTCCGGTCCTCTTTTCCTCTTGTACACCCACTTGCATCCAATGGGCTCTACCCCATTAGGTGGATCAACCAACTCCCACACTTGATTATAATCCATCGAACCCACCTCGGTTTCCATTGCGGTTTGCCACACTTCCGCGTCTTTGTCTTGGATTGCCTCGTCGTACGTTCATGGGTCTGATTCATCACCGGGAATCAAATCCGAAGATTCTCCAATTCCCATGAATCTCTCGGGTTGCCTTGCAATCCTCCCACTACGACGGGGTTCCGGTTGTGAAGGTATGACGTGTGGTATATCATCTTGTATACTTGGTATAGGAGTTTGCCCTCTTAACTCGTCTAAGGTAATCTCACTTCTGGGCTTTCTTTTGTTCATATAGTCTTCCTCCAAGAATTTAAAGTGCGAACTAATCACGGTCTTTTAATCCTTGAGACTATAGAACATACACCCTTTCGTTCCCATGGGATATCCTATAAACAACCTTAATTCCGAACATGGATCCAATTTACCGGCTTCCTTGTCTAGCACGTATGCCGGACAACCCCAAATCTGCAAGTGTCTTAGACTGGGCTTGCGCCCCGGTCCACAATTCCATTGGGGTTTTAGGAACCGATTTGGGTGTCACCAAGTTTAGAATATAAGTCATTGTTTCCAAGGCGTTACCCCAAAACGACTTGGGTAAATCCGAATAACTCATCATGGATCTGACTATTTCTAAAAGAGTCTGGCTCCTTCGTTCCGCCACACCGTTCTATTGAGGGGTTCCCGATGTGGTCAACAGGGATACAATCCCTTCTTCCGATAGGTAGTTCAAGAATTCATTGCTAAGGTATTCGCCTCCACGAACAAATCGTAGAGACTTGATACTTCTTTCCCTATGCATCATAAGGTAGATGTATCCGTATCTTGAGTAATCATCAAATTACTCATACCTCTTCTTGCTATGATCGTCATTGAACCACACATATCGGTATGAACGAGTTCTAACACTTCCGTAGTTCTATTCCCCTTGGCTCCAAATGCCCTCTTGGTCATTTTACCCTCTAAACAGGATTCACAAGTTGGAAACGGTTCGACTTGGAATGATTCCAAGGATCCGTCTTTCACCAATCTCTCTATCCACTTTAGATTAATATGACCTAGTCTAAGATGCCATAGAAGTGTTTCGTTCATCTCCGAAGAACGCTTTCTTTTATTACTCGAAATAATCGATGTGTTATTAGATTCAATTTTGTGAGTGGTGTGCCCAAATAATGGTATAAAGATCATCCATTAAAGTTCCGGAACGGATAAACTCATCGTTTCAAGCAATAATAACATCCTTATTAAAAGAAACTGAGTATCTATTCAAACAGTTTAGAAACTGAAGGTTGAGTTCTTTCTAAACTAGGAACATGAGGAACGTCTCTCAAGACCATAACTCTATCTTCACAAGATAGGCGCACTTCTCCCACTGCTTCAGCTGCCACTCTCGTAGCAATGCCCGATGTGATGGGGATCTCACTTCCGTTAAGTCGTCGGGTTAGCTTAAACCCATGAAACAAATGTGATCAGTAGCTCTCGTATCCACTGTCCACGAATAGACAGCATACACCACTTCACAAGTTTCGACGACTAAGGTGTGTGAATTACCTAACTTTCCTAGCCTCTTAGGCTTGGAACAGGCAGACCTCCATTGTCCTCTCTCACCGCAACTAAAACACTTCCCCTTCGATGCTTGCCTTTGCATTTGCCTTTCGCAACAATTGGATTTGCTTGGATCCGGCCTTTGGTTCTCTTCCTCTTTTTCCCTCCCTTGGGACCAAAAGAGGTAGACGAACCATTAGCCACCATAGCACTAGACTGGTGCTCCATTATCACCTCCACCGAAACTAAAGCTTGCAAGAGCTCGGGCAAACGACTTGTCCGTTCATTCATCTGACAGTTCAGATGAAACTACTCAAAGCTTCTCGGTAGGGAATGGTATATGAAATCAATCAAAATCCGCACCAAGTACTTCCAACTTATTAAGGTATGCCATTATCTCGAGAACGTGCTCCCTCACGGGCGTTCCTTCCACCATTTCCAACTTGACCGAGTCATGTTTGGTGAACTGATTAGTCATGGGATTCTGATGTGAAAACATCTCTTCAAGGTGTTCCATGATTTCAACAGCGGATACAATGTCTTCATGAACGCGCCTCAAATCCTCAGACAGAAATGTCAAGATGATGCACTTCATTCATTGTCACGCTTCCGATCATAAACTGCCTCTTCCCATTGCTTGACTTATCATTAGGCTTGCCGGGTATATTAACATAAATAACCCAATTGTGTTTTCGTGCAGTAAGGACAAATTTAAAAAAAACATTTCCAATCGATATAATTCTCTCCAAAAAGTTTATTAACTTTAAGTATATTAAACAGTGGATTAAAAGGTTGCGACATGATGAAATGAGAATAAAACATACATTCATATCAATATCTAGAAAAATATGAAATTATCACATAATTCGATCACATCAATTATATTGAAACCTTAAAACAATATAATCATGCATCAGCCAACATCTCGAAACAATTTAAATGCGCCACGAGGGGTGGTCTATACATTTAAATACATTCAAGCGGATCACAAACTTAAAAGTTACAAATCCTTAATTCAAAATTAATAGTTGGCTCCCACTTTGACCACATAGAAATTGACAGGGACTCCGAGGGGAGTAAGTTAATATCAATTTCCTATGCCTAAGTAATAACCATAATTAAATACAGGATTATTATTTCGCTTTGAGCAAGCCACTCGTGGTGAGGGTCAATACCGCCACTAGTAATAATCCACAATCATCCTTTCGGAATTTATTCATGTGAAATCCGTTCTTTTGGCCGATCCGAGGGGGAAATGTATTCCAAAAGAACTTCACAAATAAATAAATTATGGATGCCAAAATAATCCAATTTTAATATCCGGAATAAAATTGCGATTATAAAAACATACTTAGTAATTTTCGAAAGTAAGGTTTTTCTTGGACAATTAAATTCATGCAAACACATATTAACAAATAATAAAAATTGCACGAAATAAAACATCCATCAAAACAAAATTAAACACATTGGAGCACTCAATTCCAATTGTCACGGTTTAATTTCTTCACGTCTTGATGCGAAAAATCGTCCTTGTTGCTTTCCGACGTTCGTCTCGACGTGCTCCCACTCGAACAACAACACTTCTTCAAAAACAGCATCGTTTGGGGTTCGGGACGACGTTTAAAAACACACGGAAAAAAACACGAACCGAAAAAATTCCACGGCCTGAGATACAGCGCGCGTCGGCCCACGAAGTGGGCCCGCGCGCTTCCCGGCCCGAGAAGCGCTGGAAAAACGCCCGAGGCGCGCCGAAGCGCAGCCCCGAGGTGCACCCGAGGCGCTGCACGGAAGCGCGCCGAGGCACACCCGAGGCGCCCCGAGGCGCTGCAGGCCCTCGCCGAGGCGCGCGCGCGCGGTGCGCGCGGCGCCGTGCACCCCCATGCACCGTTTTTTTCGCCATTCGTCCTCGTTTTCTTCACCCCTAGCATGATTTTACCTCCATACACGCGCCACGCTTGTATGCGTCGTCCGGGTACACCGTTTTTAATTCTTCGTTCTTCGTCACGATCCGGTTACAATTTATTTTTACAAAAAAATAAATACTAGATCTAGACTAGTCTATTACAATGATCGAATTAAAATAAAAACAACTAATCTACTCGTGGATTTTCTCACGAGAAAAACGAATTCGAACGAATCGAATTAAAAACAATTAATTCATACGCATGAAATTAACAACATTAAAAACCATGACAATTGGATACCTGCAAAAAAGATCTAACAATTCTACTATCCAATTTCAATTTAATGTTCAACAATTTAAATTCCAATTTAAAATTCAGAGCGCGAAACCGTGGCTCTGATACCAGTTGTTGGGAAAATTTAGGGGTGCCCGGAATCTATTCGGGATGAACTTTAAATACGAATTTAAATACAATTATTACTAGCATGAATTAATCCTAATTAATTCAAATAATAATTCCAACAACTAATTATCATCATGCATGTTAAATTAATTTCACATATTTAACTAGGCGGAATTAATCAAGTAAATATGCGATTAACGTACCTCTCGTAGTAATGGCCTTTGGATATACGGGACACTTGTAATCTCGTTCTATCAACCCAAAGCCTTCTCAAGTATTTCCCTTTTCACCTCACTTGATCGCCGGTGGGAGACGCTTTCAAGCAATTTAATAAACTAAGGAAAAAGAAAAATATCTATGCTTCTTGATTTTTCCAACACATGGAATTATGTACTTGGGGATGAAATAATCATCCCCTATTTATAATAGTGTAGGGGCCGAAATTTTTGATATATTTTGGGCTTGGAAAAAATCTTTTCTTAGACTCTAAGAAATCTTGAATATATCCCATATATTCTTTTCTCCAAAATAAAATATTCCACAAAAATCTCACCCTACATATTAAGGGGTGTAATTTTCGAAAATTATGAGTGTGAAATCCAAGATTTGGATCTTCTTGAATATATGAGATATTCTTGTACTTCTAGAATACATATCTTCCATAATATCTTTTCAAGAAGATTAACAAAATCTAATTTCTCCTACATATGCTTATTTTCGAAAAATAAGAGAGAAAAATCAGCAATATAATTTTCTTTTTATTTTAATCACCTTATCATTATTGGGCTACTTAATTGGGCTACTTGAGGGGCCTTAAGGAGAATTAAGATTGGACCTCCTAATGGACTTCTGAATTTCAATATTGAGCCCCAATATAATTCAGCCCATTAATATTAATTATTACCACTAATAAATTAATATTGCACTATCCATCTTAATCCATATTACGATAATATGGGCTCCCGGTTATTATTTCCCGCGTTTAAGATTATCAAGTCCATTAATTAATCAAGCTTCCGAATAGCTCTAAATTAATTAACATCTTTCACCTTGGAGTAAAGACAGCTCAACATTATTATTCGTACCGAAGAAACTAATTCTTCACTTGCAAGATTTGGTACAATAAAACTTCTGAGCCCACCAAGGGGACTAATCACACGAGCCGTACTCGCACGCGTTTCTCCGTATTAAATCTTAGCAACCGTCGTATGATTAATATTACTGCCCAAGACACAAAGTTCGAAGTCACAATGATTCTCACCCAACATGAATCAAAGCAGTAACTACTAAGCACACACGGTCCTATTTAAGTGACGGAGATTAAGAAATCAACAACCACTGAGGTCTAATTCTTCACCTTTCAGAACAGAAGAATTTATCCTCGCTGTAGGACCTCTTCAACACATACTAAATGTGCTAGTGTAATCTCTTAGTCAAGACAGACCAATCTGAGCCTTACACATCGACCTTTCACGGCGGTTTGTTCAATTCCACCTAGGTCGTGAAAATGTACGTTTAGTTACAAGTAAACTGTTAATGTCGTCTTCCGTGATCGGGTATCACCACATTAACTACCATGTAACAAGTACTATATATTGAACGGTTTGCAATAGAAATTCAACATTCAATCATAACTAAAGCAAATGCGATAAAAGAGTTATTCTCATAAAACGAGTGTTTGATACACGAGTTATACAAAGTAAAAGCATACTTTCACGTATAACTCCAACATATATATATATATATATATATTATGAGTATGTCTTATATGAGACCGTCTCATGGCATGCGACAATGAGAATGAATGTAACTAGGGCATTGACTCATTAACACTTTGGTAGGGGTCAGTGTTAATTTGTGAGGTCTCATGTCATGAGACGGTCTCATACAAGTTTTTGCCATATATTATATACTCCCTCCGTTCACTCTAAGTGTCCCACTTTCCTTTTTTTGTTGTCCCACACTAAGTGTCCCATTCCATAAATGGAAAAAACAACACTCTACTACATATAAACTTTAACCTTCAAATTCACACAATATTACCAAAAATGTCACTCATTCAATCCACTTTTCAACACTATTCATTACTTTATTAAACACTATTCATTACTTTTCAACACTATTCATTACTTTTCCACTATATATTAATAAACAAATACACTTTCTTAAACCATTCAACCAAAAGAAATGGGACGTTTAGACCGGGACGGAGGGAGTATATATATATATATATATATTATTTTTCTTTTCATTTAGTTGATTTTATATATTATTTTAAAATTAAAATTATTTATTTAAATGTTGGACCCCACGACCGTAAAATCCTGCGTCCGTCACTGAACACAACCCCTCTAGAATTAATTCACACGGATGTATATGATTTAAAATTCGTGCAAACTAGAGGTGGTAAAAAGTATTTTATTACTTTTATTGATGATTGCACAAGATTCTGCTACATTTACTTGCTACGAAGTAAAGATGAAGTTATTGAAGCTTTTAAAAATTATAAAAGTGAAGTAGAGAATCAATTGAACACTAGAATTAAAGCAATTTGTAGTGATAGAGGTGGAGAGTATGTGGCTCCGTTTGAACAATTATGTGCCGAATCAGGCATCATACATCAAACGACAGCTCCCTACTCACCTCAATCGAATGGTATTGCGGAGAGGAAAACCGAACTTTGAAAGAGATGATGAACGCAATGTTAATCAGCTCAGGTTTACCTCAGAACATGTGGAGGGAAGATATTCTGTCAGCTAACCACATTCTGAACAAAATTCCACTTAAGACTCAAGATAAGACACCTTACGAGTTGTGAAAAAATCGCAAACCATCCTACAAATACCTCAAAGTGTGAGGGTGTTTGGCTAAGGTTGAAGCGCCACTTCCTAAACAAGTGAAAATCGGACCTAAGACGGTCGATGGGATCTTTATAGGATACGCCTTCAATAGTAGTGCCTATCGGTTCTTGATTCACAAATCAGAAATACCCGATATGACAGTAGGTACTACAATAGAATCAATAAATGTTGTTTTCTTTGAAAATATGTTCCCGTGTAGGGACAAAGAAGAAGTGAGTTCAAATAAGCGAACTCATGAGGAATCAAGTGAAGCTGCAGGTCCTTCTACTCAGCAGAGTGAAGAATCCAGACGCAGTAAACGAGCTAGAATTGATAAGATATATGGTCCAGACTTCATCACGTATGTGTTAGAAGAAGAACCTAGGACTATCAAAGAAGCTTTTTCTAGACCAGCTGCACCTCTCTGGAAAGAAGCAATAAACAGTGAATATGATTCGATTCTGCAAAATCATACACGGGAGTTGGTTGACCTCCCTAAAGGTTGTAAGACCTTAGGATGCAAATGGATCCTTAAAAGAAAGTACAAAGCAGATGGATCAATTGACAAGTATAAAGCCCGTTTGGTTGCAAAGGGTTTTAAATAAAGAGAAGGGAATGTTTTCTTTGACATCTATTCTCCGGTCACAAGGATTACATCCATTTGTGTACTTATCGCGATTGCTGCTTTGCATAATCTCGAAATACACCAGATGGATGTAAAGACTGCTTTCCTTAACGGAGAAATAGATGCTGAAATATACATGGATCAACCAGAGGGTTATGTTGTACTCGGGAACGAGAAAAAAGTTTGTAAACTCATTCGGTCCTTGTATGGACTTAAACAAGCTCCTATACAATGGCATTTGAAGTTTGATAATATTATGTTGTCAAATGGATTTCGAATTAACGAATGTGACAAGTGTGTGTATGTGAAAGATACACCAAATGGATTTGTTATCGTATACTTATATGTTGATGACATGCTAATCATGGGTAACAATTTAAATGTGATCGTTAATACGAAAAACATGTTAAATAAATTTTTTTACATGAAAGACATGGGTCTAGCAGACGTGATTCTAGGAATAAAAATAGAAAGAACCTCAAATGGAATTTCTTTTACACAATCTCATTACATTGAGAAAGTCTTGAAGAAATTTAAAGCATTTGATGATCCACCTGCTAAAACTCCACTAGAACAGAATGTTCATCTGAAGAAGAACAGAGGTGAACCAGTGAATCAGTTGAAATATGCAAGGATCATTGGAAGCGTGATGTACATTACAAATTGCACACGTCCTGATCTTGCATGCTATGTGAACAAACTGAGCAGGTACACAAGCAATCCAAGTTACGAACATTGGAAAGCTCTGAAAAGGGTCTTGAGATACTTGAAGTATACTCTTGATTTTGGGTTACACTACACGCGACATCCAGCTGTACTTGAAGGGTACAGTGACTCTAATTGGATATCCGATAGTGAAGACTCGTTCTCAACTAGTGGATATGTATTCACTATTGGAGTAGGAGTTGTATCGTGGAAATCCACAAAGCAGACGTGTATTGCCCGTTCTACAATGGAATCCGAGTTCATCGCTTTGGATCAAGCTGGTGAAGAAGCTGAATGACTTCATAACTTTTTAGAAGACATTCCTTGTTGGAACAACCGGTACCATCTGTAATGGTAAATTGTGACTGTCAAGCTGCTATTGGTAGAGCTTTGAGCAGTATGTACAACAGAAAGTCGAGACATATCCGTCGTCAACATAACTCCGTTAGACATTTGATCTCAACTGGTATTATTATAATTGATTATGTAAAATCAATTGATAACATAGCAGATCCACTCACGAAGAGCTTGAACCGAGATCAAATGAATACGTTGATAGAGGGAATGGGTCTAAAATCCACAAATAAAACTGAAACAGTGGTAACCCAACCATGATGACTGGAGATCCCAAGAACTTGGTTCAAAAGGGAAAACTAAGTTGTGAATGTTAGTTGTACAACACTTGAAAATCATGACCATTCCTGACAGCACTGTGCCAAGTGTTAGTAGACCCGTGAGTTGTGGTAAAGGATAAGTCGTTGACTTTTAATGATTCCTATAAGTCCATGTGAGACTGAGTATGACGGGATACTCGAAAGGAGATCACCTATATAAATGAGAAGTGAGGACCGCTTCGACCAAACATTTATGAATACAAAGGGCGTCCAAGGCCAAAATGGACAAAAACGTGAGAACAAATCGGAATCGAGACCGACTTGTGTCTGCACTATCTGTAAGGTATACACTAAGGAGGATTAGTTCAAGGCATCGGTCCACTAAACCACCAGTATACCCGATGGTGCCGGACTACGGAAAGTTCAAAGCCATTGGCTACTTATCCGGAAGCAATGAGGTCTCAAACGAGCTGAATGGACAAGCCTGACTCTGTATAGGTGCAATTCTCACTCATGTGGGGGATTGTTGAAAATTGGTTAAACAAAAGGGTTTATACCCTGACTTTGACTAATTTTTTTAGGAATGAAAATGTTAGTTTTTTGGAAAACAAAATAACGAGGTTGTTCTACTCATGGAATAGATGAACGTGGTATATTTAATATCTCAAAACCGATTTCCGGTGAGTGAGAAATTAATTTGGAAAGTTGAATAATTATTCATGTGTGTTCACCCCATGGGAATGGAAAGCTTAAGTTTCATCCCACATTGAAAACTTATAAGAAGAGTTCCTTGGATATAAGAAGGAAAGTGCTCATGTTCTTCAACTTGGTACATGGGGACCCTAACCATGGACCACACACGCGCGCGCACGCGCCCCACCCGGTCCCGGGCCCGGGTCCGTGGGTCGTGGTTCTTGGCAATTGGGCTTTGGGTGGGCTTTGGGGCCTATCTATATTTTTAGAGTACCAAAAATATGAAAAGGCCCAATACCTTTTTGGGCCGAACCGGTTTGGGTGGCCCATCAGATTTGGGTCGGCCCACGAACATGATTAATACACTCGCATAATGATTAATACACTCCAGATTTCGAATTTGATTTTTAATTGAAATATTCAGACGAATATTCTGTTCTTACTTCCCAAGAAAGAGATAACGTCTCTATCCACTGATTTCGTGGTTATCCCACGATTTTCTCAATCGATCGTCCTCATCTGCAGTGCAGATTTCCGTCTATATATACCTCTTCATATCCAAACTTTCGTACTCACCTTTCAGCCTTTGAATCTTAGAGTTTAGAAGCCTTTCACATATTCTTATTTCGTTCAGTTCGAAATTTCGATTTCGTTCGTCAAGAGTTTATACACGGTGGTGCTGCCGGTGTAAACTGTTAAACCGTTTTACCTTTGGAGACTCATACGCACGATGTCGTAAGCACTATACGGGGTGTATTCAGTCTTGCGGGAAAAGAATTTTCCTTGACTTGGTTTTTCATACGAATTCGTTTCGTATTTACTTTTGTTCGTGCAGTGTTCGAGACACGCCCTCTGACAAACAACAATAAAATCATAAATTAAGCTCCTAACAGTTTATAAGTTGTAAAAAAAAATAAGTTGAGATTTCCAAATTATTTCTTAACCACCTCCACCCTGGAACCACCCAACCCCTTCCACCCTTCCCGGTCCCCACCTACCTCTGCATCAACATAAAAGAAAAAATAGTTTGTATTAAAATTAAAATTTAAGAAATGTTCATTATAAATTTTCAAAGATCTTATAAGTTGTAGTAGTCAAACACTTTAACAACTTATAAGCTACTTAATATTTATATCTTATAAGTTCTTAAAATAACTTATAAGATGTTTTAAATAAGTTTAGTCAAACAATCTCTTAATGTAGCATCATGTTTCAAAAATTTGTACGAGATATGATGGTACGTTTGCAAGTTTTTTGTTATACTTTTAAAATTTGAGTATTACAAAAACGTGTAAGACTTTTTATAATAGCTAAAAATAAACCTTGAGGAAGCAGTCGTGAAAATGGAGCCGGAGTAGCGAAGCAGCCTGACGAGCCTCTGTGGCAATGGCTCTTGCTACGATGGACCCAACAATTTGTTGTGGTCGTGGGCATGATTGGTTGTAGAAGTGTGGGTAAAGGTGGGTTTTATGGGAGAAACAAAGAGATGCATTAAGCACAAATAAAAGAGTGATCAAGTTGATGAACTTAGCCATTTTTATTTTACATAAAATACTTCAAAAACTAAGGGTGAGTTTTTATAGAGATTTCGAGGGAAATAGAACACTTGAGTTGGTTGGCTTTTGAGTTGAAGTTTCTTCATATCAGGCATGTGCTTTGGTTTAGCCTAATCTCTTCTCACAATTTAGTACAAATGATTATAACATTATATATACATAGTACATGCAAGTATTATTTTTACATAATTATATGCTTCTCCATATTCATAACTCACATATAATACTATGTATAGAGTGAAAATGGTTTATACATAAACCAACAAAGGGTATTAGTTGTTTTTACTAAAAAATATTAACTATTTTCATTGAAGGGTATTGGTTTTGTTAACTGAAGAGTATTAGTTGTCTATAGAAAACAAACTAAAACTCTTCAGTAAGAAGAATTAATATTTTTCAGTGTAAACAACTAATACTTTTTAGTAAAAATAACTAATATCTTTCGACAATTCATGTATGAACCTAATTCACTCTATATATACATGACTTGAAGCGATTTTACTAACTTCTACTAGTCGCTCACCCGCAAATGAACGGGTTCACTGTAGTATTAGCAAGTATAACGACCAAGTATATCGAACCCAAGGAACAGTGTATATGCGAATAGATCCCTGAAGATCTACGCGTCGTAGTTAATATGAGTGTATTGTTTTTGGATTTTTTTGGAAAGAGTAATTAAACTAAACTAAAATTATCCGATGAATGCAAAAGGAAAATTAAACGAAATATCAAAAGGTGTGTTTTCAAATATGAGATGGTGATGCTTAAGATAGGAATCCCTACGTATACTAACGGAGCAGGTACATAATCAAAATAACTGTGACACACAAGAATTAACCTAAGTCTAAGAATGCAAGGTTAAAGCTCAAGATTCTAAACCCTAATACTTTACCCTAACACTCGACTTCACTAATCTACTAACAAGTTAATAGATTGTGCTTAATTAATGAGACCCTAATTTAACTAAGGTGATGCGGTCGTCCTCCTTCGCTAAACCGGTAGATGAATTAACCTTTCCTAAACCCTCTCGTTAAGTCTACTCGTTGTTAAAGAGTGATGCGGTCGTCCTCTCTCTAACATCTTTCAAACGAAATTCAAGAGCGAAGTCTAGATTAATTTTAAGAATTCATTAACCAAGAGAATTAAAACCTAACGTCACAGGTTACCCTAATTACATACCCACAACCGACTTCTACGAGTTCATCATACCCTAAGCATGCAAGGGTTTTAGCTAGACATAGATTTAACATAAACAATAACAATTAGACAAGTAACGAACATGAACATGGTAATTAAATCAAAGAAAAGATCGTACATAAACTAGGGTTTTAAGATATAAAAGAATAAACTGAAATTAATTAGCAAAACGAGGTCTCAACGTATTCAAGAACAAAAGATATTAAGAAACGAAACTAAAACGTGAAATCGTAACGTGAATTCGTAAGAAAAACCTCAAAAACGTAAAACTAAAACTTGCTCGTCTCTTCTCTTCCTTCTCTCTCTAAAAATTCTGTATAAAAGTGATGTGGTGAATTCGGGGATCCTTCAAAACGTGTTTGGAAGAGGTATATATAGGCAACGGGCAGATTCGTGAACTCGTAGGCCGAAAAACGAAATTTTGAAATTATGCCTTGGAAGTGCTCGAGCTGTCCCGGTCGAGCGGGGCGCTCGAGCTGTTGTGGTCGAACGGATCAGGAGCTCGAGTGGGGCGCTCGAGCTATCTTGGTCGAGCAGTTCTGGTGCTCGAGCGAGGCGCTCGAGCTATACCCCTCGAGCTCGAGCGGCCCAAACGTTCTGTAAGTTTTATGCTGCTCGATCTACGTCACTCGAGCGGGGCGCTCGAGTGATGATGCTCGAATGGGCCTTCCTTCCTTTGCAACTAACACTTTTCTTCACACGTACTAATACCAATCGTATTTCTTCAATATCTTCTCATCCGAGCATCCGTTTGAGTCGATTCAAAGTCCTACGAACTCCGTTTTTCATCCTCGATTCACCTATGAGTATCAATGAGACAAATTCATCAATGTATAGAAATAGTACTCATTTGGCTCTAAAAACTCAATAAATTCGACCAAAACTAGGGCGTTTCTAGCTATGAATCATGACAATTTCACGCCTAATCAACCCCCCCAAACTTACCATATTGCTTGTCCTCAAGCAATGAAATAATAAGTCAAGTGAAATTATTAGGGATGAGTCAAAGATTCAATCGTGCAAGCTAAAGAACTCGAGCTTCAAAAATCAATCACCCGTATACTTACTCACTTTCCTTTATCAAACTCACGCAATAATAACAAGAAACACCAAGATCAAACATGGATGTGCTCTCAACGATGTGTTTCACTCCCTCACAAGTGTATATCAATGATCAAGGGACTCACTCAAACAATCAATCACTCAAATTGGCAGCCATAGGCTTGTAAGTGCTCTTAACTTCGACCATACTCTAGAAATCAATGCCGAATCAAAAAGGACTTTTCTCAAGGTTGTAATGTAGTCTCTTTGGACAGGTGGGATAACAATATGGGTAAGTGACTCAAGTGAATGGAGAATAGAAAATCAAACTTTGGCACTTCGAGATTAGGAACAGACTTCTTCAAACATTTTCAATCAACACTCTTTCAATTCCACTTTTCTCAACACTTCAATTTTTCTTTCTCACTCTTTTCACTTTTTTTCAATCACTTCATTTTTTTTCGCACAAACACATGAGCTTTTTTTTCTTTCTTTTGCTCATTCTCAACCTTTTTTGTTCTTTCCCACAACTCAAATCTCATTCACACCCTTATTTTATCATATTCACTCAACAAACAACCTTTTCCTTTTTCAACTCAATTCAATCCCTTCATATTTACACTTTTCCTATTCTCCACTCAAATTGGGACAAAAAGACTTAGGAATTGGAATAGTGTTCATATGTGCTATCAAACAAAATAGGCTTTAGGCTCAAAGGGGCTAACAAGGGATCAATGTCATTGGTAAGGAAAATTTTGGCTAAGTGACTCAATCAAATCAAAGATGGCCTAAGATCCTATTCGGCATATCAAACTAGACACAATCAAGAAGCAAGAGCACACACAAGTTCTAGCATCCTCTAAGGTGACGATCCACTCACAAACGAAGAGATTAATTAATGCATCAAAATCTCATAAGGCTCAAAAGCTCACGGCTTTCACATCCATGCTAGTCCTAGTGCATTCTCACAATCATCACACAAATACTCAAAAAGAAAATTTGTAAGCATACGGGTTCTCTCTCAAATCAACTCTAACTCAATACTCACACAATAAACTCCTAACTCAATCTCACAACTCAACTCTACTCATCAAGTCATACTCAAAGATAGCAATCAACAAGCATAAGATGGTTGATAGGCATGAAATATGCAATAGCGAGTCAACTCAAAATCACCCCAAAGAGTATCTCATTAAACCAATAATCAATCAAACTCAACTCAAAGATAAGGGCGTGCATGCATGTGCAATGTAACAAGAAAACATAAAAAAAAAACACCACCACCCCAAACTTCGACCTTGCTAGAGGTCTAAGTTTGGGGTTGTGGGCTACCTCAACCAAATAATTCAATTTCTCTCAATAGCTTTGCACACTCCCTTGTCTCAAGTTGGTTCCTTCAATCTCCACTTCTTCGGTACTCCATGATACCTTTACTCCTTTAGAGACAAGCCTACAAGCAACTCACTCAAATACGAGGTTAAACATACGACTCAAAATAACTCCCTACTAACTAAAAAAAAACTCAAAGCAAATAAAAAAAATTAATGGGTTGCCTCCCATTCAACGCTATTTTTAAGGTCCTCATCCGGACCGAGCTCAAAGGAGCTTATGGGACATCATACTCAAAAATACCTCCTTTACTCTCATAAAAGTGGTGCTTGCATGTCTTTCCTTGGTGCCCCACCTTCATGAGCCCTTTTGCTTCCTTCCCCACCTCAAGTGGTATAGGTCTCAACTCCTTCTCACCTTTATCTGGAGGAGTCTTACTAAACAATTTCTTGAGTTTGGACTTTTTCTTTTTAACTCCTCCTTTCCCTTCTAACTGGACCACGTCCACTTTCTTCACCTCTTCATCCTTCAACTTCTTCACTTTATCCCTATCAAAATAATCAAGATCATAATGCTCATGGGTTAAATAATCAAGTGAAGGACTAACAAAATCATGAATATGAGAAGGATTAGGGATAGAAGGTGTGTCTTCAACACGAGGATCAATGGCATCCATGCAATACAAACTCTCATCCTCCTTCGGGTGCTTCATGGCTTCATATAGGGAGATCTTCACTTCTTGATCATCAACCTTCAATGTAATCTTCCCATTTGCCACGTCTAGCACCATCCCCGCCGTAGCTAAGAACGGCCTTCCCAAGATCAGGGGCACGTGCTCATCTTCCTCCATCTCTAGCACTACAAAGTCGGCTGGAAAGATGTGATCTCCAACTCTCACTAGGACGTCTTCAACCACACCTTGAGGTCTAGTAATAGACCGATCGGCCAGTTGAAGTGTCATCATTGTGGGTTGAAGTTCACCACCTTCCAACTTCTTGAAAAGCGACAGTGGCATCAAATTAATGCTCGCTCCGAGGTCACATAGCGCTCCTTTCTTGATCCCGTTCCCAATGTCACATAGGATCGTGAAGCTCCCGGGATCCTTCAGCTTCGGTGGAAGCGCCTTGTGCACTAATGCACTCACCTCGTGGTTCAGCTGCACCAACTTCGGCTCATCCACTCGCCGTCTTTTCGCAATCAAGTCCTTCAGAAACTTTGCATAATGCGGCATCTGTTCCAAAGCATCATAAAAAGGAATGTTAATGTGAAGTTGTTTAAAAACATCAAGAAATTTTGCAAATTTTTCATCAAGCTTCTTTTTCATGAAGCGCTGTGGATATGGGACTGGTATCACAGATTTGGGTACCCCCCATTCATCTCTTTCTGTTTCTTTCACTTTCACCCTTGCTTCCTTTGCCTTCTTCCACTTTGGAACCCTCTCTATCTCCTCAAAGTCTTTCCCCTTCTGGAACTCATTGTTCTATTTACTCTTATAATCAATTTTCATCTTAACTCCTTCCTTCTCAACCTCAACTCCATCACCTTGAGACTCTATCCCTTCTATCTCAACTTCTTCTTTGAGCGTCTCAGAATCAGCAGGCATCTCGGGACCATCATATTTGGTCCCACTTCTAAGCTGGATAGCCTTACAATGCTCTTTCGGGTTCCCCTCCGGCATGGAAGGATATTTTCCCGGCTCTCTATTCACCATCTTTGCAATCTGGCTCATCTGGAACTCTATAGAAGTGAACCTTCGATTGTTCTCTTGTTGAGTTCTAGTCCACTCAACGTTCATCTTCTGGAGGTCTTGATCACGTTGATCACCCTTCTTATGCAACTCCTTCACATCGTACTCCAAGGATGACAACCTCTTACTCCCTTCCTCCACCTTCTGAAGGATCGCTCTCAACATCTCCTCGGTTGATGCACCGCCTTCTCCACCAGGAGGTTTAGACCCCGGATCAACACTTGCAGGAACAGTAATACCAGCTTTTGGGTTAGCATAAGAAAAGTTCTCATTTTTCCTCCATGTGTTTTGAGGAGGCTGCTGCCCTCCTTGAGCTCCTTGTGTGTTCCTCCATTGATTTTGAGGCGGCTGTGGGCCTGGAGGTACAAATGGCTGACCATAAGAAGGTCTTCCAAACTGATTTCCACCTTGGTAGCCATTCCGATTGTAATACGGACCTCCCATGTAATTGGCTACCTCTTGCTGCCCACTTGGTTGGTCTACTCTCTCATTCTCTACTGCATGCTCTCCAACCAAATTCTTCCCCAACTAGAGGTTGTTGATTTTCTCAATCATGGCCATCAATAGCCTTCTCGTTCCTTCACCCTCTTCAACCTGATGGACTCTTTGGAAATCTGCATCCACGTTCCAAGCACCGGCATTCGTGACAACGTTGTCCACGATCTCCCTACACCTCTCTATGCCTTGATTCAGGAATGCTCCGCCCGCACAGGCGTCTAAATGGTCTTGCCCCGCCTTGTTGGCACCACTATAGAAGAATGCCATAATATCCCCCTCATTGTACCCGTGCTGCGGGCACTCTATCAGCATGTTTGAGTATCTCTCCCACGCTTGACGTAGGTCCTCTCCTTGCTTCTGGCGGAAGGAAGAGATCTCAATCCTAGCCTTGATCGTCCTAGATGGAGGGTAGAATCGCTCGAGGAACAGACGCTCGAGCTCGGCCCAAGTGGTAATACCTCCCCGCGGAAGCGTATTATCGTACCATTCTTTGGCTATTCCCGTCAATGAGAATGGGAACAGCCTAAGCCTCTTAGCATCTTCAGATATGCCATTGTAATTGAAAGTAGAGGCTATCATGAGAAAACTCCTCAGATGTGTGTGAGGATTCTCCTTCCCGATCACCCCCTTGAACTGATTCTCGGTCAGCAGCTTTAGAATTCCTGGGGAAATCGAGAAGTTGTTCGCCTCAACAGGAGGCAACGCTACTCCATCGTAGTACCGCTGTGGTTGTGCCGCGAACCTGCCCCGAATAGCCATATTATGATCTGCGTTCTGGGGCACAGGCTGAGGAGCAACAGGTGGTGCTGGTATGTGTTGAACTGGAGGTTGTTGGTATACAGGTGGTTGGTTGTAGACAGGAGGTGGAGGGTACGGGTATGGTGGATAAGGGTATGGTGGGTATGGGTAATATTGGTATACTGGGTTGTTGAAAGGGTTATTTAGGTTTTGTGGGTAAGCAGGGTTGTTCAGAGGATTTTGGACAAGATTCTGAGCTGGATTGTTTACATTTTGTGCACCCGGGTTCTGGCTCTGACTATCCACGAACTGGTCTTGATTCTGACCACCACTCCCTCCAGAGCCATCAACCCGGTCTACTGCCTGATTAAAATCGTTGGCAACATCGTCCTACTCATTATTGATATCCATTGGTTCCTTTCCTAAGTCGACATCGTTCATCCTTCTCAAGAAGGCTCGGTTTATCCTTGCTATTGTCTCAGGGTCCAACGGTATTCTCTCTTCGCTCGTATTGCCTTGTGAGCGTGTTTTCATAAACCTGGCACACTAGCAGAAGGATCAAAACGCAACTGCCGAATAAATAAAAATAAAAATAAAACAGAAAAGAAAGCACTCACTACTAACTACTAAGCTATCGACAAGTCCTATTCAAAAAGCATACAACGCCATCCCCGGCAACGGCGCCATTGACTTGAAGCGATTTTACTAACTTCTACTAGTCGCTCACCCGCAAGCGAACGGGTTCACTGTAGTATTAGCAAGTATAACGACCAAGTATATCGAACCCAAGGAACAGTGTATATGCGAATAGATCCCTGAAGATCTACGCGTCGTAGTTAATATGAGTGTATTGTTTTTGGATTTTTTTGGAAAGAGTAATTAAACTAAACTAAAATTATCCGACGAATGCAAAAGGAAAATTAAACGAAATATCAAAAGGTGTGTTTTCAAATATGAGATGGTGATGCTTAAGATAAGAATCCCTACATATACTAACAGAGCAGGTACATAATCAAAATAACTGTGACACACAAGAATTAACCTAAGTCTAAGAATGCAAGGTTAAAGCTCAAGATTCTAAACCCTAATACTTTACCCTAACACTCGACTTCACTAATCTACTAACAAGTTAATAGATTGTGCTTAATTAATGAGACCCTAATTTAACTAAGGTGATGCGGTCGTCCTCCTTCGCTAAACCGGTAGATGAATTAACATTTCCTAAACCCTCTCGTTAAGTCTACTTGTTGTTAAAGAGTGATGCGGTCGTCCTCTCTCTAACATCTTTCAAACGAAATTCAAGAGTGAAGTCTAGATTAATTTTAAGAATTCATTAACCAAGAGAATTAAAACCTAACGTCACAGGTTACCCTAATTACATACCCACAACCGACTTCTACGAGTTCATCCTACCCTAAGCATGCAAGGGTTTTAGCTAGACATAGATTTAACGTAAACAATAACAATTAGACAAGTAACGAACATGAACATGGTAATTAAATCAAAGAAAATATCGTACATAAACTAGGGTTTTAAGATATAAAAGAATAAACTGAAATTAATTAGCAAAACGAGGTCTCAACGTATTCAAGAACAAAAGATATTAAGAAACGAAACTAAAACGTGAAATCGTAACGTGAATTCGTAAGAAAAACCTCAAAAACGTAAAACTAAAACTTGCTCGTCTCTTCTCTTTCTTCTCTCTCTAAAAATTATGTATAAAAGTGTTGTGGTGAGTTCGGGGATCCTTCAAAACGTGTTTGGAAGAGGTATATATAGGCAACAGGCCGATTCGTGAACTCGTGGGCCGAAAAACGAAATTTGGAAATTATGCCTTGGAAGTGCTCGAGCTGTCCCGGTCGAGCGGGGCGCTAGAGCTGTTGTGGTCGAACGGATCAGGAGCTCGAGCGGGGCGCTCGAGCTATCTTGGTCGAGCAGTTCTGGTGTTCGAGCGGGGCGCTCGAGCTATACCCCTCGAGCGGCCCAAACGTTCTGTAAGTTTTATGCTGCTCGATCTACGTCACTCGAGCGGGGCGCTCGAGTGATGATGCTCGAATGGGCCTTCCTTCCTTTGCAACTAACACTTTTCTTCACACGTACTAATACCAATCGTATTTCTTCGATATCTTCTCATCCGAGCATCCGTTTGAGTTGATTCAAAGTCCTACGAACTCCGTTTTTCGTCCTCGATTCACCTATGAGTATCAACGAGACAAATTCATCAATGTATAGAAATAGTACTCATTTGGCTCTAAAAACTCAATAAATTCGACCAAAACTAGGGCGTTTCTAGCTACGAATCATGATAATTTCACGCCTAATCAATACACCACATATAATATATATATGGGATTATTATATGTGGTTTCTAAATTTTTTTTTAACTTAATTTGCTCCAATTCTTGAGAATATGCAGAGAATTATTTTGAACATCATTTATTAATTTTTTATTTACTGACTAAAAAAATTAAATGTTGCTACGAATTGATAGAAATTGGATTAAAGCACTTGTATACTAAAAAGAGTTTATCTCCAATTATGATCAATGCAAATATGTTGTGTACTATTGAGAAGTGTAACTAATATTGCTTCTATATCTTATTATAATATATTTCCAAACCTGTTCAAGATGATGTGTCAACACCACCTTATTCTTAGGCTGATGTGCCATGTCTCAAATCTCTTCATTTCGAAATGATGCGCTCTCATTAAAAGTTGGTTTAAGTTTTGATCTCGACAATTTATCTCAAAAAATAAAATCTAAATCATTCATTTTATATTTAGGTTTTATTAATCTCTTATTAAGAGTATCGCACACACCGTCCCCTTTCTCTCAAATACGCCGTCTGTTTCTCTCTCCCGTTGCAGTCATCATTGGCGCCGCCTCCACTATTACAGTCGGCATTGTCGTCACCAATATTGTTTATGCGCCGTCATTGCTTAGACTTGATCGATCATTATTCCTACTCTGAACCCGTCTCACACAACTTCTTCGCCTAGCCCAGTGATTCAAGTGGCGGCATCTATCATAGACTCCGACGAGCGTGTTGAAAGCGGATTTGCAAAATAGGGATAAATCCAAGGTATGTAGAGCCCAAACCGCCTCCACGTCTCCTCTATTCTTTTCTCACTCCATCATCCCTTTCCTGTCAGATTGTTTACAAACCGCCGCTGCCTCGCTGCTCTACTTCCGCCGCCTCAAATCACATCGGATACTGCGGTCTTGAACCGAAGGTATGATACTGATTTTTTATAGTATTTTTCTTGGTCTTAGGTTTTTTCTTCTCACCCACTTTTTTAGTTTTTGTCATCCTCCATTGAACAGTTACGACGCCGCCGCTATGTCCTCTAAGATGTAAAACATATATTTTTTCCACATTTCAACGATTTTCTTACTTAGATACTTTTGGAATTTATTTTTGCAAAATATTTATATATGCTAATTTTTGTAGGAGGATATTGAAATATATTGCAAAAGATATTGTCACGTAAAAGATGGCAAGATTCCCAAAGAATCTTGTCATTCAATACCATATCTCACCATAGATTATAGATTGTAACATTATTATTTATTTTATTTTTTTGACAAAAATTTACTATCCAAAAGATATTGGCACTGAAATAGCATATTATTCCCTAATTTTTTTGCCATAAAATGCAATATCTTACCATGTATAGTACAATAATAGATATTTTTGGAATAAATATTTTTGCAAAATATTTATATATGTTAATTTTCTAAGAGGATATTGAAATATTTTGCAAAAGATATTGTCGCGTAAAAGATGGCAAGATTCTCAAATAATTTTTCCATTCAATACCATATCTTACCATGGATAATAGATTATAACATTAATTTTTTTTTGGACAAAATTTTACTGCTCAAAAGATATTGTCACTAAAATAACACATTATTTCATAAAAATCTTGTCATGATAATATGATATACAATATCTTACCATTATAATACTATGATACTGAAAGATAACAATTTTTTTTTAAAATTTTTTTTTTCAAAATACATGTATACATGAAATGTTTAGGAGGGAATTGATTTTTTTTTAATAATTCGAATTGACATTTAATATTATATCGAAATTACAAGATATTTAAAATAAAAAATATTTTTATTTATAATTTGAAAATAAAAACAACATTTTTTCCAGTCCACGAAATTCGCGGGGATACGCACTAGTTGGAGTTATATAATCAAAACCGCTCCACTTAGCGTAAACCGATCTAATACAGAAAACTGGAGCGATGAAAATAAATCGGCGGTTATGATTGGTAATTGCAGATATATATATGTATATTGTTCATAAGTTTTACCATAAAATTGAATTTCAATTAATACCTGTAGTAAGAATAAATAATACTCTTTAATGAAATCAACTAATTCCCCCAAATTTGTTCACTCTAGACATTACCTTACAGAGATCAGTTGCGACAACAATGCTTAGTTTTTTTATTTAATTTCTTCTTGCTATTGTATTCACACAGTTTTCCCCTTTTTTTTCAATGGGGTAGGTTGTTAATTTTGGAATTAGGGTTCTTACTATCTAATATAGAACTTGGATAATTCTTGCAATTGAGTGTTGGAAAATATTAGTTTTGACCATATTTGATTAAATATTAAGTGACAATTTAATTATCCATTTTGCGTAAATGGATTTGGTTGGTTCGATTTCTCAAAACCAAATTTAGGGTGAATGAGAAATTAATGTCATTTAATATGTGGATAAATACATTGATGAATGTATTTATAATGGTAATAGTGAAGGATTGTGACTTATAGACATGAAGTGTCGTGTCTTTTGATAAAACTATTCCAAAAGTTGTGTCTTTAAGAGATATACCTTTTGGTGAATAGTTGCTTATTTTCAAGAGTTATTTTGGAAAAATAATGTTTATAGTGAAGAGTCGCAACTATTACCTACGACCCTTGGAAATCTATAAATACATCCCCCACATTTGTCGTTTGCATTCAGTTTGAAAATTATTTTCATTCACATTGAAATTAGAGTGAATTGTCAAGTGCATACAAGCATTAGTAGTCCTGTATTAGAATCGTGTCTGAAAGTTCCGGATACTCATTTGTGATTCGCCGATAGCTTCCGCTTCGTAGTGCAACGGACGGAAGACTCTAAAGTCGTTGTATCTTGGGGACGGTTGCCATGAGCCGTATTGCACCAGTGTACGGGGCAATAACGTCTTACGGAGAGCGAGTTAAACTCGTGCCTCGACTTTCATGTTAAGTCCGTGTCTTGCATAAGCCATCTTCGTCTACACACACCACATAATTTACCTAATTTTTCCAACATTGAGCACCTAAACTTAGTGAACTAGTAAAAGAGTCTTGTGATCCTATATAGGAGTAGATAGAGCTGTCGAAACGGGAAAACAAGTCAACATGTGTTAAGAAAATAACTAGGCTTTCTCATGAATAGCAAAATCATGCTTAAAATACGGCTTTTGGGTACCTTTCTTCATGACATCAACAAAAATGTCCAAGTATTTTAACTGTCAAAGAAAATCGATAAGACCCTACGGAATTTGATTCCTGAGAAAGGTAGAAAAGTCATGTTGACGGGGGTGTCCCATTGTTGGGAAAATAGGGGTGCCCGGGAACTTTTCGGGATGAAATTTAAATACGAATTTAAATACAATTATTACTAGCATGAATTAATCCTAATTAATTCAAATAATAATTCCAACAACAATTTTTATCATCATGCATGTTGAATTAATTCACATAAAATCTATGGCGGAATAAACAAGAAATTATGTGACTTACGTACCTCTCGTAGAACTGGCCTTTGAATAAAACGGGACAAACACGAACACGCTTTATCAACCCAAAAGCCTTCTCAAGTATTTCCCTTTCGCCTTACTTGATCACCGGTGGGAGATGCTTTCAAGTAATTTAAATAACTAAGGAAAAAGAAAAATATTGTTGCTGATTTTTTTTTTCAACACTGTGAAACTGTAAACTGGAGATGAAATAATCATCCCCTACTTATAGGACAAGGGATTTTCGAAATTTTCATATATTTTAGAGGTGGAGAAAATCTTTTCTTAGCCTCTAAGAAATCTTGAATATATCCCATATATTCTTTTCTCCATAATAAAATATTCCACAAAAATCTCAACCTCCTCCTAATAAGCATATTTTCGAAAATATTAAAGAAAGAATCCAAGATTTGGATCTTCTTGAATATATGAGATAATCTTGTATTCCAAGAATACTTATCTTCCATAATATCTTTCCAAGAAAATCAACAAGATCTTTTCTTTCTCCTAATATATCTTTTTCGAAATATCATGAAAAAATCAGCAAATATATTTTCTTTTATTTTAATCACCTTATCATTATTGGGCTACTTAATTGGGCTACTTGAGGGGCCTTAAGGAGAATTAAGATTGGACCTCCTAATGGACTTCTGAATTTCAATATTGAGTCTCAATATAATTCAGCCCATTAATATTAATTAGTACCACTAATAAATTAATATTGCATTATCCATCTTAATTCATATTACAATAATATGGGCTCCCGGTTATTATTTCCCGCGTTTAAGATTATCAAGTCCATTAATTAATTAAGCTTCTGAATAGCTCTAAATTAATTAACATCTTTCACCTTGGAGTAAAGACAACTCAACATTATTATTCGTACCGAAGAAACTAATTCTTCACTTGCAAGATTTGGTATAATAAAACTTCTGAGCCCACTAAGGGGACTAATCACACGAGTCGTACTCGCACGCGTTTCTCCGTATTAAATCTTAGCAACCGTCGTATGATTAATATTGCTGCCCAAGACACAAAGTTCGAAGTCACAATGATTCTCACCCAACATGAATCAAAGCAGTAACCATTAAGCACACACGGTCCTATTTAAGTGACGGAGATTAAGAAATCAACAACCAACTGAGGTCTAATTCTTCACCTTTCAGAACAGAAGAATTTATCCTCGCTGTAGGTCATCTTCAACACATACTAAATGTGCTAGTGCAATCTCTTAGTCAAGACAGACCAATCTGAGCCTTACACATCGACCTTTCACGGCGGATTGTTCAATTTCACCTAGGTCGTGAAAATGTACGTTTAGTTACAAGGAAACTGTTAATGTTGTCTTCCGTGATCGGGTATCACCACATTAACTACAATGTAACATGTACTATATATTGAACGGTTTGCAATAAATATTCAACATTCAATCATATCTAAAGCATATGCGATAAAATAATTATTCTCATAACCATGTGTTTGATACACGAGTTATACAAAGTAAAAGCATACTTTCACGTATAACTCCAACAATCTCCCACTTATACTTAAAGTCTGCTTTTAGTATACATCACGCATGTCTTAGTGTAGTAGCTCTACGTGACATCTCATGTCAACCTACACTAACCTAATAATTCCTCCCACTTATACTTAAAGCAGATTGGCAATAGTCTTGACTCCCATTCCTTCCACATTTCTCTCGAATGTACTCTGAGGCAGACCCTTTGTGAATGGATGTACTAGGTTGTCCTCCGACATTTATCTTTGCCACCTCTTTATCTCCTCTCTTAACGATTTCTCGTATAAGACGGTGTTTTCTTTCAATGTGTTTGCTGGCCTTGTGGGCTCTCGGTTCCCTTGAATTTGCAACTGCTCCGGCATTGTCACAAAAGACAGTTATCTTGTCGGGCAAATTCGGAACAACGTCCAAGTCCACTAAGAAGTACTTGAGCCAAACCGCTTCTTTCGCTGCTTCACAAGCAGTTACTTATTCGGCTTTCATGGTCGAATCGGCGATGCATTTCTGCAAATCGCTTCTCCATATCATGGCTCCTTCTCCCATGCAAAACACACTACCCGAGGTAGATATTTTGGAGTCTATGTCTGATTGGAAATTTGAGTCCGTGTATCCCATGGGAATTAGATTGTCTGATTGTTAAATCAGCATTCCATACCAAGTTCTTTTCAGAAACTAAAGAACGCATTTAATTGCAATCTAATGTGCTTTCCCGGGGTTACTTCGATATCTTGCCATCATGCAAACTGCAAAGCAGATATCCGGTCTCGTACACAACATTGCATACATAAGACTTCCTACGTCCGAAACGTACGGAACGTCTTTCATGTCATCTATCTCCACTTGGTCTTAGGGCATATTTCTTTAGATAGATGGATTCCGTGCCTAAAAGGTACAAAACCTTTCTTGGAATCTTGCATGCTGAAATGCTTCAAAACAGTGGCTTTGTATGAGACTTGCGATAAACCCAACATCCTCCTCTTGTGATCTCGAGTGAACTTGATCCCAAGGATGTGACCGGCTTTCCCTAAGTCCTTCATATCAAACTGATTTGACAGCCATACCCTTACGTCTGACAATACCTTTACATTGTTTCCAATGAGCAGAATATCGTCTACGTATATTACTAAGAATACCACTGCAGTTCTGTCACACCTTTTACACCCACAACTTTCGAACTTGTTTTGATCACAAACCCGTAAGACTTAATAACTTGATCAAAACATTGGTTCCAAGTACGCGACGCTTGTTTAAGTCCATAAATGGATCTCTTAAGCTTGCATACGAGGTGCTCTTGGCCTTTTCCAACGAAACCTTTGGGCTGTTGCATATAGATACCGTCAAGACTTCCGTTAAGGAAAGCTATCTTGACATCCATTTGCCAGATCTCGTAATCTAAGTGCGCAGCGATCGACAAGAGAATACGGATGGACTTAAGCATAGCTACAGGCCACAGGCCACAAGCCTTGCTTTGAAGGTCTCTACCCTTCCGTCCGGTCCTCTTTTCCTCTTGTACACCCACTTGCATCCAATGGGCTCTACCCCACTAGGTGGATCAATCAACTCCCACACTTGATTATAATCCATCGAACCCACCTCGGTTTCCATTGCGGTTTGCCACACCTCCGCGTCTTTATCTTGGATTGCCTCGTCGTACGTTCATGGGTCTGATTCATCACCGGGAATCAAATCCGAAGATTCTCCAATTCCCATGAATCTCTCGGGTTGCCTTGCAATCCTCCCACTACGACGAGGTTCCGGTTGTGAAGGTATGACGTGTGGTATATCATCTTATATACTTGGTATAGGAGTTTGCCCTCTTAACTCGTCTAAGGTAATCTCACTTCTGGGCTTTCTTTTGTTCATATAGTCTTCCTCCAAGAATTTAAAGTGCAAACTAATCACGGTCTTTTAATCCTTAAGACTATAGAACATACACCCTTTTGTTCCCATGGGATATCCTATAAACAACCTTAATTCCGAACGTGGATCCAATTTACCGGCTTCCTTGTCTAGCACGTATGCCGGACAACCCCAAATCCGCAAGTGTCTTAGACTGGGCTTGCGCCCGGTCCACAATTCCATTGGGGTTTTAGGAACCGATTTGGGTGTCACCAAGTTTAGAATGTAAGTCGTTGTTTCCAAGGCGTTACCCCAAAACGACTTGGGTAAATCCTAATAACTCATCATGGATCTGACTATTTCTAAAAGAGTCTGGCACCTTCGTTCCGCCACACCGTTCTATTGAGGGGTTCCCGATGTGGTCAACAGGGATACAATCCCTTCGTCTGATAGGTAGTTCAAGAATTCATTGCTAAGGTATTCACCTCCACGAACAAATCGTAGAAACTTGATACTTCTTTCCCTATGCATCATAAGGTAGATGTATCTATATCTCGAGTAATCATCAAATTACTCATACCTCATCTTGCTATGATCGTCATTGAACCACACATATCAGTATGAACGAGTTCTAACACTTCCGTAGTTCTATTCCCCTTGGCTCCAAATGCCCTCTTGGTCATTTTACCCTCTAAACAGGATTCACAAGTTGGAAACGGCTCGACTTGGAATGATTCCAAGGATCCGTCTTTCACCAATCTCTCTATCCACTTTAGATTAACATGACCTAGTCTAAGATACCATAGAAGTGTTTCGTTCATCTCCGAAGAACGCTTTCTTTTATTACTCGAAATAATCGATGTGTTATTAGATTCAATTTTGTGAGTGGTGTGCCCAAATAATGGTATAAAGATCTTCCATTGAAGTTCCGGAACAGATAAACTCATCGTTTCAAGAAATAATAACATCCTTATTAAAAGAAACTGAGTATCTATTCAAACAGTTTAGAAACTGAAGGTTGAGTTCTTTCTAAACTAGGAACATGAGGAACGTCTCTCAAGACCATAACTCTATCTTCACAAGATAGGCGCACTTCTCCCACTGCTTCAGCTGCCACTCTCGTAGCATTGCCCGATGTGATGGGGATCTCACTTCCGTTAAGTCGTCGGGTTAGCTTAAACCCATGAAACAAATGTGATCAGTAGCTCTCGTATCCACTATCCACGAATAGACAGCATATGCCACTTCACAAGTTTCGACGACTAAGGTGTGTGAATTACCTAACTTTCCTAGCCTCTTAGGCTTGGAACAGGCATACCTCCATTGTCCTCTCTCACCGCAACTAAAACATTTCCCCTTCGATGCTAGCCTTTGCATTCGCCTTTCGCAACAATTAGATTTGCTTGGATCCGGCCTTTGGTTCTCTTCCTCTTTTTCCCTCCCTTGGGACCAAAAGAGGCAGACGAACCATTAGCCACCATAGCACTAGACTGGTGCTCCATTTTCACCTCCACCGAAACTAAAGCTTGCAAGAGCTCGGGCAAACGATTTGTCCGTTCATTCATCTGACAGTTCAGACGAAACTGTTCAAAGCTTCTCGGTAGAGAATGGTATATGAAATCAATCACAATCCGCACCAAGTACTTCCAACTTGTTAAGGTATGCCATTATCTCGAGAACGTGCTCCCTCACGGGCGTTCCTTCCACCATTTCCAACTTGACCGAGTCATGTTTGGTGAATTGATTAGTCATGGGATTCTGATGTGAAAACATCTCTTCAAGGTGTTCCATGATTTCAACAGCGGATACAATGTCTTCATGAACGCGCCTCAAATCCTCAGACAGAAATGTCAAGATGATGCACTTCATTCATTGTCACACTTCCAATCATAAACTGTCTTTTCCCATTGCTTGACTTATCATTAGGCTTGCCGGGTATATTAATGTAAATAACCCAATTGTGTTTTCGTGCAGTAAGGACAAATTTAAAAAAAAAACATTTCCAATCGATATAAATCACTCCAAAAAGTTTATTAACTTTAAGTATAGTAAACAGTGGATTAAAAGGTTGCGACATGATGAAATGAGAATAAAATATACATTCATATTAATATCTAGAAAAATACGAAATTATCACATGATTCGATCACATCAATTATATTGAAACCTTAAAACAATATAATCATGCATCAGCCAACATCTCGAAACAATTTAAATGCGCCACGAGGGGTGGTCTATACATTTAAACACATTCAAGCGGATTACAAACTTAAAAGTTACAAATCCTTAATTCAAAATTAATAGTTGGCTCCCACTTTGACCACATAGAAACTGACAGGGACTCCGAGGGGAGTAAGTTAATATCAATTCCCTATGCCTAAGTAATAACCATAATTAAATACAGGATTATTATTTCGCTTTGAGCAAGCCACTCGTTGTGAGGGTCAATACCGCCACTAGTAATAATCCACAATCATCCTTTCGGAATTTATTCATGTGAAATCCGTTCTTTTGGCCGATCCGAGAGGGAAATGTATTCCAAAAGAACTTCACAAATAAATAAATTATGGAGGCCAAAATAATCCAATTTTAATATCCGGAATAAAATTGCGATTATAAAAACATACTTAGTAATTTTCGAAAGTAAGGTTTTTCTTGGACAATTAAATTCATGCAAACACATATTAACAAATAATAATAAAAATTGCACGAAATAAAACATCCATCAAAACAAAATTAAACACATTGGAGAACTCAAATCCAATTGTCACGGTTTAATTTCTTCACGTCTTGATGCGAAAAATCGTCCTTGTTGCTTTCCGACGTTCGTCTCGACGTGCTCCCACTCGAACAGCAACACTTCATCAAAAACATCATCGTTTGGGGTTCGGGACGACGTTTAAAATCACACGGAAAAAAACATGAACCGAAAAAATTCCACGGCCCGAGATACAGCGCGCGTCGGCCCACGAAGTGGGCCCGCGCGCTTCCCGGCCCAAAAGGCGCCGAAACGCTGCCTGAAGCGCGCCGAAGCGCAGCCCCGAGGCGCACCCGAGGCGCTGCACGGAGGCGCGCCGAGGCGCCGCCCGGAGCGCCCCGCGCGCGCGGCGCTGGCCACCCGTCGCGCACGGCGTGCGCCGTGCACCCCCGTGCGCCGTTTTTTCGCCGTTCGTCCTCGTTTTCTTCACTCCTTGCATGATTTTACGTCCATACACGCGCCACGCTTGTATGCGTCGTTCAGGTACGCCGTTTTTAATTCTTCGTTCTTCGTCACAATCCGGTTACAATTTATTTTTATAAAAAAAATAAATACTAGATCTAGACTAGTCTATTACAATGATCGAATCAAAATAAAAACAACTAATCTACTCGTGGATTTTTTCACGAAAAAATGAATTCGAACGAATCGAATTAAAAAACAATTAATTCACACGCATGAAATTAACAACATTAAAACCATGACAATTGGATACCTGCAAAAAAGATCTAACAATTCTACTATCCAATTTCAATTTAATGTTTAACAATTTAAATTCCAATTTAAAATTCAGAGCCCGAAACCGTGGCTCTGATACCAGTTGTTGGGAAAATAGGGGTGTCCGGGAACTTTTCGGGATGAAATTTAAATACGAATTTAAATACAATTATTACTAGCATGAATTAATCCTAATTAATTCAAATAATAATTCCAACAACAATTTTTATCATCATGCATGTTGAATTAATTCACATAAAATCTATGGCGGAATAAACAAAAAATTATGTGACTTACGTACCTCTCGTAGAACTGACCTTTGAATAAAACGGGACAAACACGAACACGCTTTATCAACCCAAAAGCCTTCTCAAGTATTTTCCTTTCGCCTTACTTGATCACCGGTGGGAGATGCTTTCAAGTAATTTAAATAACTAAGGAAAAAGAAAAATATTGTTGCTGATTTTTTTTTTCAACACTGTGAAACTGTAAACTGGAGATGAAATAATCATCCCCTACTTATAGGACAAGGGATTTTCGAAATTTTCATATATTTTAGAGGTGGAGAAAATCTTTTCTTAGCTTCTAAGAAATCTTGAATATATCCCATATATTCTTTTCTCCATAATAAAATATTCCACAAAAATCTCAACCTCCTCCTAATAAGCATATTTTCGAAAATATTAAAGAAAGAATCCAAGATTTGGATCTTCTTGAATATATGAGATAATCTTGTATTCCAAGAATACTTATCTTCCATAATATCTTTCCAAGAAAATCAACAAGATCTTTTCTTTCTCCTAATATATCTTTTTCGAAATATCATGAAAAAATCAGCAAATATATTTTCTTTTATTTTAATCATCTTATCATTATTGGGCTACTTAATTGGGCTACTTGAGGGGCCTTAAGGAGAATTAAGATTGGACCTCCTAATGGACTTTTGAATTTCAATATTGAGCCCCAATATAATTCAGCCCATTAATATTAATTAGTACCACTAATAAATTAATATTGCACTATCCATCTTAATCCATATTACAATAATATGGGCTCACGGTTATTATTTCCCGCGTTTAAGATTATCAAGTCCATTAATTAATTAAGCTTCTGAATAGCTCTAAATTAATTAACATCTTTCACCTTGGAGTAAAGACAGCTCAACATTATTATTCGTACCGAAGAAACTAATTCTTCACTTGCAAGATTTGGTATAATAAAACTTCTGAGCCCACCAAGGGGACTAATCACACGAGCCGTACTCGCACGCGTTTCTCCGTATTAAATCTTAGCAACCGTCGTATGATTAATATTGCTGCCCAAGACACAAAGTTCGAAGTCACAATGATTCTCACCCAACATGAATCAAAGCAGTAACCATTAAGCACACACGGTCCTATTTAAGTGACGGAGATTAAGAAATCAACAACCAACTGAGGTCTAATTCTTCACCTTTCAGAACAGAAGAATTTATCCTCGCTGTAGGTCCTCTTCAACACATACTAAATGTACTAGTGCAATCTCTTAGTCAAGACAGACCAATCTGAGCCTTACACATCGACCTTTCACGGCGGATTGTTCAATTTCACCTAGGTCGTGAAAATGTACGTTTAGTTACAAGGAAACTGTTAATGTTGTCTTCCGTGATCGGGTATCACCACATTAACTACAATGTAACATGTACTATATATTGAACGGTTTGCAATAAATATTCAACATTCAATCATATCTAAAGCATATGCGATAAAAGAATTATTCTCATAACCAAGTGTTTGATACACGAGTTATACAAAGTAAAAGCATACTTTCACGTATAACTCCAACACCCATGAAAATAAAAGGCTCAAATAGTCCACAGGATCGCCAGTTTGAGTCCTCGTGGAAGATTCATGAGGAGAGGTCCGAAATGAATTAGTAGATGCCCGCTCGCTCTTTTGTTAATTCCGAACAAAGATGTGGCATGGTCTCCATATTATTTAGTAGCCCATCTTTTGGTGGGAGGTCCACAAATTTGGCAGGCTGCAAAACCCCCCAACTCAACTCACTTATTGGTGAACCCCCAGGGGTTGGTCTAGTGGTGAGGGCTTGAGATTTAGGAGTGTGATACTTTATAAGTCTAGGGTTTGATCTACTAGGTGCAATCAATTCTTGAGATGAACAAGCTCATACAGAGCTAAGCTCTGGCTTGAAATGAGACTCCGCGCTAGTGGATGGTGGGCTATGAGTCCCCCTAATTAGTTAGTCAATGAGCCACATACCGAGCACCAAAAAACCCACGCAGATTCAGACGGACTGACCCATCTTTAATTTTTAAATATATATTTTATTTTTTAAATTTTTTAAAAATATAATTTAAAAGTACTATTACATAAATTTATCAAAATAAAATTTAATTAAACAATTTATTTTGATAACACTATTAAAATATTTAAACAAAATATATTTTACAAATAAAATTCAAGATTCCTTAATTAGAAGAGATGGTCTCTCGTGAAACTGTTCATAGTATGAAACCACTATCATTACATGTATTTATAGATATTATTACATGCATTCACTCATATCATAACATTTTATACTGTGATTTCAGTTTATAAGTCTAATGGCATCAGTGAATGCATGTATGCATGCATTTATTGATATAAATTTCATACTATGAAACTTGTTCATAGGAGATTTTGTGTAAGAAATTTTTTTTTTCTACAAATTGAAGTTTACAAAATATTAACAATTAATAATTCATAAAAATAGTCTTCTAAAATTTAAATACATCATCTATGAACATAATTTTTACGAAATAATCCTAAAAATGATATTATAAAATGGTTAATAACTAAAAAAAAAAAAAGAGGCGGGCCGGCCCACCAAGTCTGCAGCCCAAACGGGCCAGCCCATTTAGACCCACCTCTAAACGGGCTAAAAAATATTTGGCTCAACCCTCATTTTATGTATGGCAGGGCTGGCCGACCCAACGGGCCTAACCCATTTTGGCAACTCTAAACGTACATGAAAATTTGTGTGCCATTTTTTGTGTTTCATTCTATATTCCACACACTGGGTCCATGTGTTAAAGATCCTATAGAGTGGAATACAAAGTGGAGTATAAAAAGTGGCACAGAGAAATTGAATTGAACTAGACACGTAAATTTTTGTCTTGTACGTAGCTTTAAGGGGCGCTTATTTAGCAATTCGTCAATGATAATGAAAAACACTGCATAGGGTGTAAATGAGTGTACAAAATTAAATACAAACCTGATGGTACAATAGAAAGATATAAGGCTAGACTAGTTGCCAAAGGATACACCCAACAAGAAGGCATTGATTATTTTGATACCTTTCCCCTGTTGCAAAAATTACTATTGTTAGGATCTTGCTTGATGTTTCTATTACTAAAAACTGGCATATACATCAATGTGATGTAAACAATGTTTTTTTACATGGTGATTTAGATGAGGAAGTTTATATGCTACCACCACCTGGCTATGTTCAAAATGATGATATAAGAGTATGTAAGCTAAATAAAAGCTTGTATGGTTTAAAACAAGCTTCAAAACAATGGTTTACAAAGTTTTCTGAACCCTTGATTGATTATGGTTATGTTCAATCCTTTGCTGATACCTCTCTTTTTACATTGGAGATTCTTTTACTGTGCTATTGTGCTATATTGATGACATTATCATAGCTGAAAGTAGTCTTTCACAAATGACTAGTATCAAAAAACATTTACACACAAAATTCACAATCAAAGATCTGGCCAATCTTAAATATATTCTGGGTATTGAAGTGGCAAACAGTGATAAAGAATTACAACTCTGCCAAAGAAAATATGCCCTTGATATCCTAAATGACAGCGGTTACTTGGGAAGTAGACCTTGTAACACTCCTATGGATTCTAAACAAGGTTTCACTGATACTTATCCTCCTCTGTTAACTGATGCATCAGAATACAGGAGGTTAGTAGGTAAACTTCTTTACTTAACTATTACTAGACCAGATTTGTCTTATGCTATACAAACACTTAGTCAATGCATGAGTAATCCAACTCATGCTCATATGACAGCAGTACACAGGTTATTAAGGTACTTAAAGTCCACAATTGGTTTAGGTATATTGTATTCTAACAAAAATTCTTTCAAGTTACAAGCCTTTTCAGATGCAGATTGGGCAAGATGTGAAGTGACAAGAAAGAGCATCACAGGCTATGCAGTATCTCTTGGAGACTCTCTAATATCATGGAAATCCAAAAAGCAGCACACTGTTATCAAGTCTTCAGCAGAGAGTGAATATAGAGCCATGAGAGCCACTGCCTCAGAATTACAATGGAAATTTTACATCCTCAAAGACTTGAGAGTGTCACATCCTCATCCTGCCTTAGTATACACAAACAGCAGAACAACATTATGTATTGCTCACAATCCAGTTCTGCATGACAAAACAAAGCACATTCAAAAATTGACTATCATTACACAAGGGAAAAGATCAAGGATGGAGTTATCAAGATCATTCAAATCCCAACAGAAGAGAACATTTCTGATGTTCTCACAAAGCCTCAAGGACCAAGCAAATTCACAGAATTCAAAGACAAAATGGAATTGATTAACATCCACTCCCATTTTGAGGGGGGTCTTAAGAGTCAAAGTAATACTTTACTTTGCACTCAATAATACTTTCACATTAAGTGTTACTTTACTTAAACTTTGTAACACTTTCCTTTTAGACTCTTTAGTGCTCCTCATTTGTATATAAGAGGGCACCTTTATTATTTTCAGATCTTATCAAATTGTATCATCCGAAACTCTCTCTCTCTCATAATATACACAAGATTTTCATCTTCCTCATATCGATTCATAAGTTTCTACAGTAATTATGATGTTCATGTGAACAAAACCAACCTCCTATCCTAAATAAGGTTACCCTTCTCCCCTTCTACAATTATTTTCCCTAGTCACTCTCCCATTCCCCAACTAACAATTATTTGTTGTTCACTTCTATTATAAAATTTGGACATAACACAAGTAATGTAAACAATCATTCATTCCCCCAACATGTCATTTTTATCGTGGAATAGATTGAAGATAATTTTTTATTACCATTATTATTGAATAATTTAAACAAAGCGTCCCTTCAGTTTCAGTTTCTTCGTCCTTTTCTTTTTTAGCTCTATTCTTGATTCCAGCTTCAAGTATTAGTTCATATTGTTGATTGATACTTGTTCGCATTGGTTTAATTACATCAAATTAATACTTTGCAAGTAAATTGCAGATTAGCTATGACTTGGAACCAGGGAATCAAACTAAAAACTAGTAATAATTAAGGTCACTGCTTTAATTAGTAGGACGGAAATGATTATTGTGTATTGTTACGTACAATTATTGTACTTGTGTTTTCTAATACACTGCATAATGTACAACTTCCACAACCAATCAACCATCCACTTTTTGTTAAACCTCCTCCTCTATCCGTCGGATTCGGTGACTTAAAAGAAACAAAATCAAGAAAGAAAATTTTCCATCATACTTTTTAATGACAAAATTGTTGTGAACTCGATTTTTTAAAAAATTACTATTATATATACACACTATCACTATTGTGTATATATATTATTATTGTTATGTATACACACTACAAAAGAATTGGAAATTAGTGATGTATTTTTCCATCAGTATATTTAGAAAATTCGTCGCTAATTAATTTTAGTGACTAATTTCTGTTGCTAATTTTCCGTCTCTATTTTCATAAATCCGTCAGCAATTTTACTAACGGAAAATCCGTCATTACTTTTATTTTCCGTCCTTAATTTTCATTTTAAAATGCAATGCTTATAAAATATTATTGAGGGAAATATCTGTCAATAAAATATTTTCAAATTTATACTTTAGATTTTTATATATTGACAGATAAATCCACCAGTAACATATTTCTACTTTTTTAAATAATCATTTCTCAATCCTAAAAACAGTACCAAAATTAGAATTCACATGCCAATTAATAAGAAAAGGAATTCCATAGGATTTATATCTCTATCATCAAGTATACAGAGGCCTTGTTTGTTAGGCTTGATAAGATAGGTATTAATGTTCAATCCCGCACTATCTCATGTTTGTTACCGTGTTGGAATAATACTTTTAACCCGTTGTAATTTTTTAACCCGGTATTGCAATACCTTTTTAAAGGTATTACCCATCCCACCCTCCGCATGGTATTACTTAATACCTCTCCTACTTTTTACTTTATTAGTGTAAATGAGGGGTATATTTGTCATTTACTATGTTATCCCATTAAATAATGTATAATAACAAACACGAAATAAGAGTTATCACTTATAGCTTATCACTTGTAACAAACAGTTGAATAAATCTACCACGTGTTAACTAATCAACTGTATATTATCTCACCTTATCACAAACATGGTAACAAATCTCTCTTCAAGTATTACAGAAATGCAATTGCATGTAAACGGCCCAAAGAACATATTCCCTACATTTGCAAATTCGTTCTAAGCGGCTGCCATTCTTCCCAAGTTCTACAACTTCTGCAAATGTTGAAGGCCTTAAAAAAAAATGGAAAATGAGTACTAAAATCACGAACAAATTCCCTACATTTTGCAAATTCGTTCTCCTATGCGGCTACCATTCTTCCCAAGTTCTACAGCTTCTGCAAATGTTGAAGACCCTAAATCAATAATGGAAAATGAGTTCTAAAATCACGTAACGCTTGTAATAAACAACAGATCTACATAGCAAATGACCTTCTCAAAAGACCCAAGGTAATAAGTTATCAAAAAAATACAATCTTGCATCTATCTATAAGGGTCCATAAACCAATACTAATCAAATGTAAAATCAACAAGGTATTTCAATAAAGTAAACACAGCTTAAAAATATGATCAATTGACTAGGCGTAACACAAAATTTCCAAACTTTAAAGATTTCGAATACCTGCCACTATTTCTACACACCCGGTTAACAAGAAGACCGGCTGACTTTGAAGACATTTCAGTACACCAGTTATGTCTCTGCATAGCAGGGCATTCGGTCAACAAGTAGATATTCTTTTAAATAGTATAATATGAAGAATTCTTAGACCTCGTTGCCATGTAAATTGACAAAGTGTTTTCAGCTCAGCACGTCGAAAAAGAGCTCTATATCATTTGGATATTAGATGATATAGCAAAGATGTTAAATTGCAAAAAACTAGATAAACATGTAGTCTTAAAAAATGAAATTCAATTACCTTGCTTATTAGATGTGCAACTGGGAAACATATCCAGACAAGAATGTGAATCACAAGGGCTAGAGCAGCACCAATAGAAAATCCGTGTCTTGAGCAAACGGATTGTGGAATGATCTGACATTAAAGAACTGTCAATAACTTGCTAAGAGTTTGCACAATTAGTCAATGATTAAAAATATATTCGAAAAAATTTCATTATGAATGTATGAAGTCTTAAGATCATAGTTATATGAACCTATGTTTAATATTGTCGGATGCTAAAAAAAAGCCACATAAGCCCTCATATTAAACTATTCACTTGCTCACATAATTTTCAATGAAACCATTTCTTTGTATTTCTATATGTGTGTAGCTCTAACATTGCAAAGTTGGATACAATAAATATTAGGCAATCACATACAATAATCAACTAAAATCTCTTAATATGCCGTTAGGAACACAATTCTTTCGAATAAAATTAAATTGATGAAGAAGTAACACCATCACTGTAGTTTTAATTAACTTTCTTTTTCACAGAAAGCCCTAAGAATTGATGAAAAGAGCCTTTCTTTTTCACAGAAAGCCCTGAGAATTGATGAAAAAGAGCCTTTCTTTTTCACAGAAAGCCCTGAGAATTGATGAAAAGTAAAGTTTTTACAAGAAATGAAAACAAAAACTTCAATCTAATGCTCATGTGCATAACATCAGGTAAAACATTCTCAATTAAGAACTCGAAACATAATAGAAATGTTGCAGAAACTTAGATAGATTAGCCACAAATATAAGTGTACGCGCAAAAATATGCGTCCAAATATGAACATTACATTGGATACAGGGATAGCATCGCCAATTTGGTATGAAAAAACTTACTCCTGTAAAGAAAATGCAATGTATATTAATTAAATCAATGAAATAATATATATATGTGTGTGTGTGGAGAGAAAGAGAGATCAAACAGGTATAACTTTTTCTCATCAAGGCTTCTGGTTCACTGAAATTCTCAGGGTTATCATATTAAAACATTGGGCAAATTATATTTGATGTCAAAGAAAAGTATGATGTCAAAGAAAAGGTACAAACCTTGGGCAAATATGGAGTCTGTTCATCGTCAAATGCATGGCACAGAATCCACTTCTCAATTCTTCCAAGATCAGGTCGTATCTGCCCAATGAAAGTCAAATAATATTTTTCAGAAATTTTGGAAGAGCTGAGCACTAACCAAACATAAATTTGGCAGATAATGGCACTAGACTACATGCTTGCTTCATCTTTGTAACAACAATAATTATTCATTTGGCATTTTAAACTCCAAATATTTTTTATTCAATCAGAAACACTGAATGGCTACCTTGTCACCTTATGAGTCCTCTCTTTGCACTTTCTATGTAACACATCAGATATTTACGAGTGCACATACAATAGGGAAACAAAATTGATTATATGTTCTGCACCTTGTAATTGATGGATATATAACTTGCAGAAGCTCTAACTCTTAATATACCAAGCACATTAGAGCACTGCATAATCAAAATGCACACTGAAATCATAGTCAGGATTATTTTTCAAATTTTTTGTATAGTTCAATGTAGAGATGCTCACGGTTCCGGAACTGCCGATTCCAAAAGTTAGAATGCAAGAACCGAAACCGAACCGGCGGAAAACCGGTTTCGGTTCGGTTCCCGAACTGCCGGTTCCGCCGATTTTCCATTTTTTTTTAGTTTTTTTAAGAAAAAAAACTACCGTTGGAACCGGCGGTTCGAACCGGAACCGCCGGTTCCGGTTCGAACTGCCGGTTCTAATGGCTACAAACGGCTATTTTTTTTTAAATTCGAAAGCAGGGAACCGCCGGTTCGAACCAGAACCGCCCAGGAACCGGCGGTTTCGGTTCCAAAATTTAGGGAAACCGGAACCGAACTTCAATGTTTTAATTTGACAACCCTATAATGCAATACATAAGCTCTGCGGAAATAAGTGTAAATATTCACTTGTAAACTTGTCATTCATAAGGCGAACCATAGTTACACATTTTACTATTGTTCAAATTTAAGGGCCACCTGTTCAAAATCAAGAATGGGTCAATTTTGTGAAGAAGTGAGTTTATAAGTTATGATATAATATAAATAGATCTCACATAGATACAATTATGGCTCCAGAAACTGTCCTTTCACTTCTGCTACTACCAGTGACAAGGCGACCAACAAGCACCTGTCTGAAATCTTCCTTGTCAAGTTTCCTTTCATTTCTGTACAATAGAGACCTACCAACCTGGACCTGTATTTATGGAAATATAATTAATATTGGATTAACATCATAATTCCAAAAGGATTAGATAAGATCTTAAGATATTGTTAATGTTATTCCTACTGTAATCGTTCATAAGACAAAGGAAAAGTTCATTGTTTCATAAGACAGAGAAAAAGGCCCTAGCAGTTAGTAAAAACTTAATAAATGCATCATATTGGTTGCTAATTAAGTTAACACACAGTATGTATAACACTAGTGAACAAAAATTTAAGGAATGTCAGATACATCATGATAAAAGACTTGGGGAACATTGTATAGGCTATCTAATGGTATTTTTGTAAAGTTTGTATCCATATTTGTGAACTTATAATTACTACAGATTGTCATTTAACAAAACAAAATACAATAAAATCCACATATATTTGTGTGCATAGCAACAGACGATAGTTAATGAAGCAAGTATACTTACATACAATATACTAAATCAACAATCCAGTGAAATTCTACACAAACCATATACAAAGATAGAAATGTACAGTCATTGTTCTCAAATCTCTCAAAATATCATTATCTATGAGGTGCAATTGGACTTATTTCACGAAACACACAAGAATTGTTAAAATCGAAGATGACACTAAAAAGAGGGGCAACCGTGCCAGAAGAGAGATCTAATTAGCTTCAATCCAAAAAAAAAATTACTTTCAAAGCATGTCATATACAATTAAAACACCATAAAATACAACATATCTCAACACCAACAAAGATTGAAGTATACCTGATGGCAATAACACAAGTGCGGGGAAGACCGAAAATCAATTAAGAAATCTCCTCCGTGTTTTGGAAGAAGGTCACAGAACGAAAATTGAAGCAGTGGAATGAAATAACCCGGCGGAGCCGCCGAGGAGAGGCGAGGGAGGGCATGGTGGGACAGGGGCGGCGATTCCACGATGGAGGAGGGTTTCGTGTATTTTGACTTTCTGAGAAGAGATTACAGAAGGCTTAATATCATATTTCATTTTTTTTTACCTATTACGAAAATTAGTGCTCATATTCTTCGATAATTTTTTCCGACGACATTTTCCGTCGATATTATTTTTATTTCTCTCCGATTTCATCTACATATTCTGGTATTATCTAAAATAATTGTATAAATAATTTGTGACGGGTAATTCCGTCAGTATACATTTTATAAATAAATATTTTTACTTTAAAATATTTGGAATATATTAAAGACGGATTTTTCCATCAATATATTTTTTATATTTATCTGTCTTTATTTATTATAAATATAATAAATTTTTGACGGAAATATGTCTTTAAATTTTTAAATTCCGTCATAAATTACTGACAAAAAAATTCCGTCACAAATATCCGTCAGTAATTAAAACTTTTTTTGTAGTGACCCTATCACAGTTTATAAATTTAAGTGCAGTTTTATATAATGATAATTGATATATATATAATAGTGATAATATATATGCATAAAAATACATTAAAAAAAATTAGTGTAACTTGGATTCAAAAGAGATCTATTTTTTTTTCGTGATTTAGTTTTCAAGTAATTAATTATTAAAATATACTCCTTCCATCCTATACTTGTTTAAAAAAATAGTTGTTTATTAATATTTAAAGCGATAAAATGATAAAGTAAATATTTTTGGTCAACATTAAAAAATATTATTGTTTTTTTTTTTTTCCAAAAATTGATATAGCAAAATTTTTTGGCAATGTAGCAAATTAGTATGAAAGTGAGAGAATATTTTACAAGAAAAAAGGGATCCGGATGCCCTCTTTGTGCAGAGGGCAACCCTTGGTTAATTAACAAGCGGAAAAGTTCGATCCCAGTTATCATCAAGAGGACAAACAACTGATACTAAGCACAAGAAAAAACAAAAAGTGATACGACGTGATGCTGCAAGGAAAAAACAAGTATCTGAAATCTGAAAAATTGTTGCATTGATTTTTTAACTTGGGTCAATAGTCAGGGATGCACTTATTAAGGTCTTCAATTATTTACCTAAAATAAAATTATTTACCTATCAAAGATAGAATCGGTAAATTAACAGGACAGGTACCACCATCATCACCTAATTTAGTCTTTTTTCATCTTTAAGAGATAAAATTTTCTGGTAATTAAACACGCGAACACAATTTTAGAAGATCTCAAAAATATAAAAAAAAAATGTAATTTGGAGAAAGGAGCTAGATTAACTGGTTATACATAGGCTACTAGTGAGTGTCCAACGAGACTTTTTAGCCTGTTGAGCACTAATCAACAAGATTAGCCTAAAAAATCGATTAACTGGTAAGACCATCTCCAATGTTAGCCAATAAATTTGTCTCAAATAGTATAACCATCTCCAACCATTAAATTCAAATTCTAACTCAAATGAGAATATTCTAATTTTTATCTTTTTTTTTTATTTTACATTTTATCAAATACTCCATTCGTTTTAAAATAATTGTAGTTTTAGAGGTTAAATGTTGTTTCAAAATAAGTGTCGTTTTTGCTATTTTTCTTAATATATCATGAATCTATATTTAAATTTTAAGAGATCTTTTAGGGATTATTAAAATATAATAAATGTTTTAGGGATTATTAGAATATTATTAAAAAAATTAATATGTCAAAATTCTATGATTCTTAATTTGTCTTAAAATCTCTAGAAACAATACTTATTTTGAAACGGAGGGAGTAGTAATTATTGCAAATATCATTCACATAACACCTTGTCTTATATTTATGTTAGTTATAATTTATGTTCTTACTAATAAATTATTAAGTTATATATTTTTTATTTTTAAACTTTCATATTAACGTTACATAAATAAAAAACCACACTTAATATTACATAATACTATCAAATAAATCTATGAAAAAGTAAACAAAAAAAAAAAAGAAGAAGAAAAACAGATTTGCGTCCAAAATAGTACGTGGCAAAAGAAGGCAGATTTGCCACCAACTTTGCAAATATAGCTATTTGAGTTCTAAATTGCCACAACCTTGGAGATTGGTTTTAGTGGCAAATAACCATTGCCACAACTTTCGCTTCAGCCTTGGAGATGGTCTAAGCATTTGGTTCTAATCTTTGAAAAGGCTAACAAATGTGAAGTGGGAAGGTTGAATGAAATTATAATAGGCAGACGAGAAAGAAGGTTAAGACTAGGACAGTGAGATTAACGTAGGGGAATCAAAACGAAAGTGCAAACCTATAATATTAGGGGGGCTTGGAGTATAGCAAAATGCAGGGAAATTAGAGAGATTATTAAAGAGTAGGGGTTGGGGGTGGGGAATTTTATTGTGGATAGGAGATGAAGAAAGAGACAATTGGTGAATCTTTGTGCAAAATGCAATTTTGGGTGGATATTTAGGGAGTGTTTGATTTTGAATTTAGAGGATTTTGAAATTTAAATTTTAAAACATTGTGACAAAATTTTGATAAACGTAATGAACATATTCTGAGATTTAAGTAGTATGATTTCACTTTATGTGCATGTGATGTTATATTGGGAATGATATAGAGTTCACCGATGAACACATTATTTTTTATTTACTGCTTATATGGCAATGTCACATCATTGTGTGTAAGTGTATGTGATCTTTAATCCTTATTTATCTCTCTTATCTCTATATTTTTTATTTTGGTAAATTTTAATCACAAATTAAGATATTCTTTTATGATTTATGTTCCACATATATAATGAAAAACAATTTAATGATGTTCATCCAGTTTCACAATTTCAGAATAATTTTATAATGATGAGCATTACGAAAAAAAAAGGACTTTAATTTATACTCTCTCTAATTCATTTTTGTTTTCCACTTTTAAAGTTGCACGGGTTTTAATACAAAGAGTTGTTTATTAATATTTGTGGGTATAAAGTAAATTTTTAAAAGGTGTAAGAGTTGTTTATTAGTATTTGTGAGTATAAAGTTGATAAAGTAGTGACATACGTGTAAATAAATGATGTTTTTAAGGGGTAAGTTAAAAGGGGTAGTGTTTGCTTTTTGCTATTTTAGGTAAGTGGAAAAAAAAATCTTCCTTTTATGGTAATACGGATAATAAAAAATGAATCGTAGGGAGTATTAAATATTTTTTGTTGATTTAAATTTATATTTACTTAATTCAATACTCCAACTTTTTTATTGAACGGTGCATCACCAAAATTAATTTCGAAATAATTAAATATTGTGCATCTTTAAATTTTTTAATTAAATAACAGTTATGAGTTCTTAAATAAAAAGAAAAAAAAATCTTGCAATACAACACAATTGTCAACGACAAAGTATAGAGTGAAACTGATTTATACATAAATCACTGAGTCATTTCTATTGAAGAGTATTAGTCGTATTTACTGAAGAGTATTACCGATTTATACTAAAGAGTCATAGTTGTTCAGTGAAAATGAACTAAGACTCTTCAGTGTAAACCAGTAATACTCTTCAGTAAAAACAACTAATACCCTTCAATGAAAACAACTAATACCCTTCGGTGATTCATATATAAACCAATTTCACTCTATACATACTCATTGTCAACGTTTGCTAATTACTTACAAGAATTTATTCTGTTGTTATTTCTTTTATTAGGAGAAATATATTTTGGTTTAAGAAACTGCATGAACCATGCCTTCACTATAACCTAATCAACTCTCACAATCTGTTTCTTCAACTATACTTTATTAAATTTTGTATTATAAGTGTGAGTGGGGTGGCATGTGGCATACACACTTCTTTACACTTGAGAAATATAAATATTCAAGTTTAAACGTCCATCTTCCACCACCACCTAATTAATCATTACATATAATCTTCTTGTTTAATTACTTTACAAATTTTTAATCAATCTTAGTGGAGCGGGCTTGTGGCTTACACACAATTGTTTTTTATTTTAGCTGAAAAAGTTGTCCTAATTTTGTCTTTAAGTAAATTATAGCACTGCACATAGGATGGCCAGGAAACGGGCCAGCTAATTTAACAAAATACTTCCTCCCATTTAAATTAAACCAAGTTTTGGTTCTTCACTTTATTGGCATTTTAAAAAACTTGCATTTTTTAATGTTAATTAATTGTGTTTCTTCCAAATTTATTCTTAAAAACATTAAAAATAACTTTAATAGTAATAGTCTTAAAGTCTCATGTAAAATTTTGAAACAATTAATTAAGAGTATATTAGAAAGTCAATAATCTTCTTAATATATATGCATTGAGCCAGAATATATATTTTGCATAGGAGAAATTATTAATTACTAGTCACATGGTGTATTTTGTAAAATGTGATGCTAATTTTAAATGAAACGTACTAATACTCTCTCCGTATCATAAAGATAGTCTTACAAATATTTTCACACAAATTAAAAAAATGAAAGTTATCACATATAATTAGAATATTAAATTTTACTTTGTTTTCCCATTTAGCCCATATGACTACTAATCTATCAAGGAGTAGATTTTATATGAAAATAGTTCCTAATAAAATTATCATAAAACTGTTTTAAAATATTAAAATTATCATAAAACTGTTTTAAAATATTGAATATTTGATTAGAAGTACCAAAAATTTCATCAGAAATATCATTAATTTGGGTTCAAGAAAATTTACAACAATTACAATATAATACCACTGACCCACATTAATAATAATTCTGATGAGATTTTTGATACTCCTAATCAAATATTTGATACTTAAAAACGGTTTCTTCCCTTGTAAATCCGATGTGGAATATTGTTTTAGGTACTTTTATGCCACGTCCAAATAAGAAATCACATAACTCGTAACTTAAATCCCAATTTTACATTACGATGTGACATGTATACAACCAGAGCCTGACATTGCTAATACAACTTCACGATGATTTTACACTGAAATAAATTAACTAGGCTATATAATCATATACTGCATGCCAGGAAAAAGATTTACATGGTGCTAGTGATAATCTGAGCCTAGAGCATGCAGGGTTTGCAGCAATTCAGATATCTGAGCCACGAGGAGCGAGTTGTGAGACTGAGTCAACAAGTAATGCTGGGTCACCACATTAATGTTGCCACGAATATGGTTGTTTTCAGTAGTGAGTTGTGTCACTTGAGCCGAGAGATCCTCCAAATGCTTCTGCTTCCTCGCTCGGGATCTTCGTGCTGATTCCCGATTCGACAGCATTCGCCTACGTTTCCTGTGATCCAAGACTATCTGCCGCAGGCTTTCCTTACAATTCGTATTCATGAGAAAATGTAGAACCAATAGAGAAAGACAACGGAGAAGGATTGAACGAGATGAAGACGAGGGAACATTAAGTAATCTTGTAAGTTTTTAAATAAAGAAGAATGTATGAACAAAACAAGACTATATATAGAGCGAAAGCCAAAGTAATAAGCATAAGGTGGAATACATACACACAGTACACTTAGAGTATCAATGGTGCAAATTAAATAATTGCTACCTTTTTTATTATGGGATAATATTATTAAATTTTGAGAAGAGATCTACTAAAGTACATTATATATAAATCCGGCCGGGAAGGAGTAAATAGAGAAGTTGAAATGAATGAAATTAAACTATGAAAAACAGAGTAATTGGACCCTGCTTGTAACAAAATATTTAGGAGTAGTCTTCGTGAAACTTGTTCATATTATGAAATTGATATCATTAAATGCATTCGTTGATATCATAACAATTTACATTGTGATTCAGTTTACAAATTAAATGGTATTAGTGAATACATCTAATGGAATTAGCTTTTTGAAACTTATTCATTGGAGAATTTGTGAATATTTAGGCCCCGTTTGGTTCGCGGAACTGAATTGAACTAGATTGGACTGGACTAGTGGGATTAGACTAGATGAGATTGAATTTGGTTGGATTCATGTTTTCTAACTTGTGTTTGGATTGCAGGATTGTAAAAATATTATATACTTATTTTAAAATAAAAATTTTATTAATTACCCAAATTACCCTCAAATAAACTTTGTTACCCATGAATTTCAATTTCACGGCTCATTTCCCACCCCCAAATTTCGACCCTCGACCCTCTGCTGGGTTTTGCCACAGCGACGCCGCCTCCTTCAACGAGATCGTCGGCGGCGCCGCCCTCCTTCAACGGGCTCGCCAGCGCCGCCATCCTCCTTCAGCGAGCCCGCAAGCGCCGCCGCCGTCCTTCAACCAGCGAGCCCACGCAGCGCCGTCGCCATCCTTCAACCAGCGAGCCCGCGCAGCGCCGCCGTCCTTCAACCAACGCCGCCGCCAAAGTTGTCGACGCATTCTGTTCTACTTTGACTGCTACTCCTCACCAAAGGTACTCTCCTTTATTTTTATTTATTTTTAGTTACAGAAAGGATTTTGTATTTTGAATAGGTCTCAATTGAAAAATTATTTGATTTTGGTCTCTGTTTTTAATCATATATAATTGTTACACCCAGTATTCCTACCCGCCCAGTCGGGTAGTCAGGTTCACATACCAAATCGAAGAACAAAGTGGCGAGAAAATTCGAATGAACTAATCCGGCAAGCACACCAAAACAAAAAAAGGGGGGAGCCTGACGGGCAGCGCACCAGAGCTGCCCGACTATGACCTCCAGGAGCAATCGGGAAGAGGACTTGACATAGGGGCAGGGGCCAATCGGCCAGCGGCAAGCTCTGGGGTAGTCTCTACCCGCTTCCCGGTGAAGTGATCCCCAGGATGCCCGCCACCTACTCGATACCCGGGTACCCGTCTGCCCGATCCTAGACGTCTCCAGCTGTGACGGTACGTCCAGTGCCATCAGACCAGAGGATGTAGCAGTGTTAGAGCAGGGCGGTTGGGACAGGCAACAGTGCCAGATGGCGCTTCCCCATTAGTCCATAGAGGGAGGCTGTAACCACTTATAACTCCCCAGCTAGGAATAGGAGGGGCCCACGAGCATACCAATCCAAGGTGGGGAAACCCACCATGTACACTATAAATAGGGCCTTAAATGCCCAATGTAACACACAACTCATTTATTGCAAAGTCTCCACTTGAGAGCTCATTTATTCTTGCATTTACTACTTTCAGTTCTCATAAATACATAAATTCTACCCGATAGGAACCCGACGGCGAGATCCTCACAAAATCGTTGTCAACATTTTGGCGCTAGAAGGAGGGTAACTAATAGCGAAGTACACTCGGTTTCGTTTATCTAGTTACCTTAACCGAACCACATCCATTTTTTCTCAAGAAACCCCACTTTCCCACACTGAAATGACCACTTCAAAGGCTACCCGTACCCAGCAGCAGGTTGAAGACGTCGGCGAGGCCGCTACTCCGGCTCCGGCCACGGTGGCCACACTCCAGGGGCCATTTGAGTTCCTATCCGCCATAAGAACTCCAGAGGATCTCCAGGCGGTGAATGCGATGATCGTACGTCGCCAAGCTGAGATCGATGCTGCTCCCATCCGTACCCATCGGGCCGGAAAGGAGCTAGCCCAGACGAGGGCCACCAGCCACCCTCGGCCAGAACGAGAGGCGGGCGGGAGGGCCACCACTTACGTAGCCTAACCTCAGAACCTGAAAAGGCACCTCGACAAGGAGGCCGACTCTCAGCGAGCATCTCGTCGGCCAGCGGGCTCGGTCTTCTCCCGACTAGGATCCCAGGCTCGGGGAGCTGCCCGACCCTGTGAGTCAAATGCGAGTTCCAGGCCCTGGGAGCGAGAGAGGGAACACTCTTCCCGACATCACAACGATGCGGCCCTGAGGCCATCGGTTCGTGATCGTCTGAAAGACAACCCGCGTCCCCGATCTCCCCCCGCAGCTGACAACGGGATGGCCGATATCCTGAAAAAAGTGTCGGATCTGGAGGCCAAACTCGAGAAGTGGGATGGGCAACACCACTTCGCCCACATGCCTAACTCGCCTCTCGCAGATATCCTGGTACGAGCTCCCGCCCAGCCAAAGATCAACATGGACGCTGTAGGCCAATACGACGGGGAGACGGACCCCGTCACTCACGTAAGTAAGTATTCTACTTACATGATCTCCATGGGGGCCACTGACGCCTCCCAGTGCCGGATGTTTCCATTGACCCTCGGTGATAGAGTTCACTGTTGGTACTCCTTGCTACCCGCGGGAAAGATGGTCTCGTTCCACCAGCTGGGGGAGTTGTTTCTAGAACACTTCTCCTTGATGGCGCCACGTCTTGCCGGCGCTAATCGCATGGCCAATCTGGCCCAAGGAAAGGATGAGATGGACCGAGCATATATCGATCGGGTTGATCGAATCATCATGGAAGGCGAGCCCGTCGGGGATGAGGTCAAGCTAGTCGGCATTATAGGCGGACTCCGCCTAAAGACGAAATTGTGGAAGTCCATGAACAAAGACTATCCCAAGTCCTACAACAAGATCATATACAACGCTGGCATCCTGGCGCAGCGGCTGGGCGAGAGCACCCCGGCGGAGAAGGAGAAGCCCCGCGCTCAGATGGGCACCGCGCCGAGCCGGAGGAACTTTTCCTACCGTGCTCCCCAACCATTCAAGCCCTTCGACTCCGTCGAGGTGAAGTTGGCCGAAAAACTTTCGGCCACCCCGGAGTACGTGTACATACAGATCTGGGACAAGAACATGGTACCCAAGACACGCCCTTGGGTCCACAAGCCGGAGGTGCAACTCAACCCCAACAAGTACTGCCATTACCACCAAACCGTCGGACACAACACGAGCGAGTGTCGTGACCTCTTAAAGCAGCTATGGCAGCTCTTCGAGGAGGGAAAGCTGGAAGAGTTCGTGAAAAGACCGGCGGCCAGGCCGGAGACGCAGCCTGCTGCCCACCCTGTGGAGTAAAACCGGAGTAAAACCGGGAGGCAGCCCTTATCTGCCCCCCAATGCCGGAACACCAGGCTCGCCGTGCCGTCAACATGCTCTCCCCGGTAGGAGGATTTGCATCTTCCACCATGCTCTCCAACCGCCGGCAAAAGAGCGAGTTGTGGGCCATGGACAACGTCCACCAGATCACCATACCGATCAACATGATGGCCAAGGAGTCCAATCTCCTCGTTTTCAGAGAGGAGGACCGCACGGGGGTCATCTACCCCAACCACGATGCCCTGGTCGTGTCGGTCAACATCATGGGCGTCACCGTCCACCACATGTTGGTCGACAATGGGGCATACTGCAACATCATCTTCAAAGCCGCCTTCGACCAGCTAGACAACTCCTTCGAGAAGTACGTGAAGCCATGCGACCAGGTCATCAAGGGCTTCGGGGACGCCACCGTGAAGCCATATGGAATAGTTAGGCTAGCTGTAGAGTTAGTTTCTAGCATAGATGCTGAGGTTAAGGCTCCGAAACAACTCAGTTTTATAATAATCGACCAGCCGTCAACCTATAACGGTTTTCTCGGCAGGCCATTCAAGCACGAGTTCGAAGCCACCGCCTCAGCTTTCTATTATTGTATCAAGTTCCCAACCCCTTCTGGGAAGGTGGGAACCCTTAAGGGTAATAAAAAAATGGCGCGCGGGTGTTTGGCGTATATCGATCTTGCTTTAAATTCTGCAAAATTAGATTTCATTTGTACCATCGGGGAGGGAGACATGGATATAGACGAAGAAAACCCACCCACTGCCCGCCCTATGGAAGAAGACGCTCAAACTTTTGTAGACGCTCAAATCGAGCTGGAACCAAGGATCGGCTTTGAGCCTATGGAAATCGATATCACGCTGGCAGGAGAGATAGATGATCCTCGCTACGGGGAGCGAGGTGCCAGCCCTATTGAGAAGCTAATTTCGGTTATAATGAAGAATCGACCAGAAGTGTGCGTCCACCTCGGCTCAATGATGTCCGACAAAATGCGAGTTGCGATGACAGCATTTCTGGAAGAAAACTTGGACGTGTTTGCGTGGTCCCATGAGGACATGGTCGGGATCGATCCAACAGTATGTTCCCACCAGTTGCACATCGACCAGCCCGCAAGCCGGTCTCACAGAAGAGAAGGAAATTCGGCCCGGACAAGTACGCTGTCATAGCTACCGAGGTCAAGAAGCTACTCGACAATAAGCTTATCAGAATGGTCGACCCCGATAACAAACTAATTAGGCGTGAAATTATCATGATTCGTCGTTAGAAATGCCCCAGTTTTGGTCGATTTTATTGAGTATTTAGAGTCAATTGAGTATTATTTCTACACATTGATGAATTTATCTCTTTGATGCTCATAGGTGAATCAAGGGTGAAAAACAAAGTTCGTAGGACTTTGAGTCGACTCAAACGGATGCCCGGATGGGAAGATATCGAAGAAATACGATTGGTATTAGTGCGGAAGAAGAAAAGTATCAGTTGAAGAAGAGGGAGAGCCATTCGAGTGGATCGACTCGAGCACCATTGCTCGAGCACCCAATTTGTCCAGAAAATTTCTAGCATTCGAGCTACTCGAGCGCCACCGCTCGAGCGTGTTGCTCAAGCGCCCCAAAACATACAGAGAATTTCGGCCATTCAACCAGCTCGAGCGGGACCGCTCGACCCCTTGCATCACTCGAGCTACACAGCTCGAGCATCACCGCTTGAGCGTGTCTGCTCGAGCACTTTCAAGTTTCTGGCTTCCAAGTTTATTTTTCGGCCCATGAGTTCCCGATTCGGCCCGATGCTTATATATATTCGTCCCGAACATATTTTTACACACCACAACATACCACTTGATACCATATTACGTTGAGAGTTAGTTTTTTTTAGAGAGGAAGAGAAGAAGAGATGAGCAAGCTTTAGTTTTACGTTTTCGAGGTTTTATTTACGAATTCATAGTTCGGTTTTTTATTTTTAGTTTCTTTCTTCTAGTTCTTTGTTCGTGAATACATTGAAACTTCGTTTTATTAATTTAATTTCAGTTCTTAGCATTTATTTCTTTAAACCCTAGTTAATGTTTGATAATTTTTTAGTTAAAATTATTATGTTCATGTTCGTTACTTCTTCGATTGTTTTTGTTTCCGTAAAAACCATGTCTAGCTAAAACCCTTGCATGTTTGGGGTAGGATGAACTCGTAAAAGTTTGATGCGGGTATGTAATTAGGGTAATTCGTGACGTTTAGTTTTAATTATCTTAATTAATGAATTTTTAAAATCAATCTTAACTTTACTTTTGAATTTCATTCGAAAAGTGTTCGAGAGAGGACGATCTTATCACTCTTTAACAACTAGTAGACTTAATGAGAGGGTTTAGAAAGGGTTAATTAATCTACCGGTTTATCTAAGGAGGACGACCGCATCACCTTAGTTTAAATTAGGGTCCCGTTAATTAAGCACAATCTATTAACGTGTTAGTAGATTAGTGTAGTCGATTGCTAGGATAAAGTATTAGGGTTTTAATTCTTGAGCTTTCATCTTACAATCTTTTACTTAGGTTATTTTTTGTGCGTCACGGTTATCTTGATTATGTACCTGCTCCGTTAGTATACGTAGGAATTTCTATCCTGAGCATCATCATCTCATACTTGAAAACACACTTTTACTTTCTTAGCTTAATTTTCCTTTTTGCATTCATAGAGTAATTTAGTTTAAATTATATTTTCTTCTAAAAACCTAAAAACATACACTCATATTAATTACGACGCTTAGATCTTCAGGGATCTGTTCGCATACACTCCTTCCCTTGGGTTCGATAATACTTGGTCGCTATACTTACTCATACTACAGTGAACCCGTATGCTTGCGGGGAAACTACTAGTAGAAAGTTAGTATTTTCGACTTCAAGTCAATGGCGTTGTATGTCTTTTGAATAGGACTTGTAAATAGCTTAGTAGTTAGTAGTGAGTGCTTTACTTTTTTGTTTTATTCGTACGTGTTCGGCAGTTGTATTTTTATTCTTTTGTTAGTATTTCAGGTTTATGAAAACACGCTCGCAAGGTAAATCGAGCGAAGAGAGACTACAACTAGATCCTGAGACAATAGCAAGAAGAAACAGAGCCTTTTTAAGAAGGATGAATGCTGTCGGAGGAGAGAACGAGAACATGGACATCAGTAATGAGTTGGATGATGCTGCAAATGAGTTTAATCAGGCAGTGGATCGGGTTGAGGGCACTAGGGGGAATGGAAGTCAGAATCAAGTCCCGTTAGGGGAGAGCCAGAGCCAAAACCCGGGTACACAGAACGTAAACAATCCAACTCATAATCTTGTCCAACATCCTCAGAACAACCCTGCTTACCCACATAACAACTTCCCACAAAACAACTTACCTTACCCCTACCCATACCCACCATATCCATATCCACCATACCCGTACCCTCTACCTTCTGTTTACAACCAACCACCAGTCTATCAACCACCACCACCCCAACAAGTACCCGTACCATCTGCTAATCCTCAACACGTTCATCAGAACGCTGATCAGAACATGGCTATTCGAGAAAAGTTCGCGGCACAACCGCAACGGTACTATGATGGAGTGGCATTGCCCCCTGTAGAGGCAAACAACTTCTCAATTTCCTCTGGAATTCTAAAGCTGCTTATCGAGAATCAATTCAAGGGGGAGGTTGAGAAGGAGAATCCTCATACTCATCTGAGGAGTTTTCTGATGATCGCATCCATGTTCAATTATAACGGCATGTCTGAAGATGCCAAGAGGCTTAGGCTGTTCCCATTCTCTTTTACGGGAATAACAAAGGAGTGGTATGATAACACGCTTCCACAGGGAGGTGTAATCACATGGGCCGAGCTCGAGCGTCTATTCCTTGAGCGATTCTACCCTCCATCTAGAACCATTAAAGCAAGGATATAGATCTCTTCCTTCCGCCAGAAGCAAGGAGAAGACTTACGTCAAGCGTGGGAGAGATACTCTAACATGTTAATTGAGTGCCCGCAGCACGGGTACAATGAGGGGATATCATGGCGTTCTTCTATAGTGGAGCCAGTAAAGCTGGTCAAACCCATCTTGATACATGTGCTAGTGGAGCATTTTTTAACCAAGGTATAGCGAGGTGTAGTAAAATCGTTGACAATGTTGTCACTAATGCCGGGGCATGGAACGAGGACCCAGAATTTCAGAGAGCTTGTAAGTTGGAGGAGAATGAGGGAACGAGGAAGCTGTTGATGGCGATGATGGAGAAAATAAGTAATCTCGAGATGGGGCAGAATCTGGTTGGAGGGAATGTAGCAGTGAGCGAGAAAGTGGACCCACCCACGAGTCAGCAGGAAGAGGCCAACTATATGAGAAGGCCTAACTATCCACAAGGCGGATATCTACAAGATGACAATCAATTTGGAAGACCTTCTTATGGCCAGCCATTTGTACCTCCAGGTCCATAGCCTCCTCAAAATCAATGGAGGAACACACAAGGGTATCAAAGAGGCCAGCAGCCTCCTCAGAACACATGGAGGAAGAATGGTAATTTTTTATATGCTAATCCGAAGGCCGGAATTATAGTTCCTCCAGGTGTTGATCCAGGTTCGAAACCCCCGGGTGGAGAAGGCGGTGCCTCAACTGAGGAGATGTTGAGAGCTATCCTTCAAAATGTGGAGGAAGGAAGCAAGAGATTGTCCTCATTGGAGTACGATGTTAAGGAGTTGCATAAGAAAAGCGATCAGCGTGATCAAGAACTCCAAAAGAGAGACATAGATTGGAATAGAGCTCAACAAGAGAACAACCGCAGGTTCACTTCTATTGAGTATCAAATTAGTCAAATTGCAACGTCTCAGATGAGAGAGCCGGGCAAGTATCCTTCAATGCCCGAGGGTAACCCAAAGGAACATTGCAAGGCTATTGAGTTGAGAAGTGGGACCAAATATGATGGTCTTAAGATGCCTGCTGATTCTGAGACGCCCAAGGAGAGGTTGAGATAGAAGAAAAAGTGCCTGAGGCAGATAGAGATGAGATTGAGGAGATGGGAGTTGAGAAAGGGGTTGAGGGTGAAGGCACTCAGAAGAGTAAAGATATGGATGAGCCCCAGAAAGGAAAAGAGCCTGAAGAGGAGGGCATTGAGGAGATTGAGAGAGTTCCAAAGTGGAAGAAGGCAAAGGAAGCAAGGAAGAATGTAAAAGAAACTGAGAAAGATGAATGGGGGGTACCCAAATCTGTGATACCTGTCCCATATCCACAGCGGTTTATGAAAAAAAAAACTAGATGAAAAGTTCGCTAAATTCCTTGATGTTTTTAAAAAGTTACATATTAATATTCTTTTTTATGATGCTTTGGAACAGATGCCTAACTACGCCAAGTTCCTGAAGGACTTGATAGATAAGAGACGGAGAGTGGATGGACCTGAGCTAGTGCACTTGAACCACGAGGTGAGTGCTATGGTGCACAAGGCGCTTCCGCCCAAGTTGAAGGATCCCGAAAGTTTTACCATTCTATGTGATATTGGGAACGGAATCAAAAAATGAGCTTTGTGCGATCTCGGGGCGAGCATTAATTTGATGCCTCTTTCGTTGTTCAAGAAGTTGGAAGGGGGTGAGCTTCAACCCATAATGATGATGCTCCAGCTTGCTGATAGGTCTATCACTAGACCTCAAGGAGTAGTGGAGGATGTTCTAGTGACGGTAGAGAATCATGTTTTTCCAGCCGACTTTGTGGTACTCGATATGGAGGAGGATGAGCATGTGCCGCTGATTTTAGGGAGGCCGTTTCTAGCTACAGCCGTGATGGTACTTGATGTAGCGAATGGAAAGATTACGGTCAAAGTTGATGATCAAGAAGTGAAGATAGCTATTTATGAAGCGATGAAATACCTCATGGGAGATGAGAGCTGTCACTTCATTAACATCTTGGACACTTGTGTTGAAGACACACTTCTAGACCCTTGCTCTTTCTATGTTCATCAGTTTGATTATCCTATTCTTGACGATCTATCTTATAATTCTTATGATCTTGATTATTTTGACAGCTTGAAAGACAATGAAGATGTCAAGTTCTTGGAAATGAAGAAAGTAGAGGATGAGGACGACTTGGAAGCCGATGAGTCAACTTTCGAGAAGATGTTCGATAAGGCACCACCATTGGAGGCAAAAAAGGAGCTGAAACCACTCCCTAACCACCTCAAGTACGCCTACTTGGATGAGACCGATAAGTATCCGGAAATTGTATCTGCCTTTTTAACTGATGATCAGCTTGAGAGACTATTAGTAGTGCTTCGTAAGCACAAATCTGCTATAGGATGGTCGATCACAGATATTAAAGGAATTAGTCCTTCCATTTGCATGCATAGAATTAGATTAGAAGAGGGTAGAAAAGCTGTAGTGCAAAATCAACATAGAGTTAATCCGGTAATTCAAGAGGTGATACATATGTTGGAGTTATACGTGAAAGTATGCTTTTACTTTGTATAACTCGTGTATCAAACACTTGTTTTATGAGAATAATTCTTTTATCACATTTGCTTTAGATATGATTGAATGTTGAATATTTATTGCAAACCGTTCAATATATGGTACTAGTTACATTGTAGTTAATGTGGTGATACCCGATCACGGAAGACAACATTAACAGTTTACTTGTAACTAAGCGTACATGTTCACGACCTAGGTGGAATTGAACAATCCGCCGTGAAAGGTCGATGTGTAAGGCTCAGATTGGTCTGTCTTGACTAAGAGATTGCACTAGCTAGAGGACCTACAGCGGGGATATATTCTTCTGTTCTGAAATGTGAAGAATTAGACCTCAGTGGTTGTTGATTTCTTAATCTCCGTCACTTAAATAGGACCGTGTGTGCTTAATGGTTACTGCTTTGATTCATGTTGGGTGAGAATCATTGTGACTTCGAACTTTGTGTGTGGGGCAGTAATATTAATCATACGACGGTTGCTAAGATTTAATACGGAGAAACGCGTGCGAGTACGGCTCGTGTGATTAGTCCCCTTGGTGGGCTCAGAAGTTTTATCGTACCAAATCTTGCAAGTGAAGAATTAGTTTCTTCGGTACGGATAATAATGTTGAGCTGTCTTTACTCCAAGGTGAAATATATTAATTAATTTAGAGCTATTCAGAAGCTTAATTAATTAATGGACTTGATAATCTTAAACGCGGGAAATAATAACCGGGAGCCCATATTATCGTAATATGGATTAAGATGGATAGTGCAATATTAATTTATTAGTGGTAATGATTAATATTAATGGATTGAATTATATTGGGCCTCAATATTGAAATTCAGAAGTCCATTAGGAGGTCCAATCTTAATTCTCCTTAAAGGCCCCTCAAGTAGCCCATTAAGTAGCCCAATAATGATAAGGTGATTAAAATAAAAAGAAATATAAATGCTGATTTTTCCTCTAAATTTTCGAAAATAAGAAATCAAGAAAAGAGAAGATTTTGTTGATTTTCTTGGAAAGATATTATGGAAGATATGTATTCTTGGAATACAAGTATATCTCATATATTCAAGAAGATCCAAATCTTAGGATCTTCTATTGAAATTTTCGAAAATTGTAGTTAATATGGAGGGTGAGATTTTTGTGGAATATTTTATTTTGGAGAAAAGAATATATGAGATATATTCAAGATTTCTTAGAGACTAAGAAAAGATTTTCTCCAAGCCCAAATATGCTCTAATTTTCGGCCCCCTCATATTATAAATAGGGGATGATTATTTCATCCCCAAGTACATAATTCCATGTGTTGGAAAAATCAAGAGCATAGATATTTTTCTTTTTCCTTAGTTATTTAAATTATTCGAAAGCATCTCCCACCGGTGATCGAATAAGGCGAAAGGAAAATACTTGAGAAGGTTTTTGGGTTGATAAAGCGCGTACGTGTTTGTCCCGTTTTATTCAAAGGCCAAGTTCTATGAGAGGTACGTAAGTCACATATTATCTTGTTTATTCCGCCATAGATTATATGTGAATTAATTCAACATGCATGATGTTAATTTAGTTGTTGGAATTATTATTTGAATTAATTAGGATTAATTCATGCTAGTAATAATTGTATTTAAATTCGTATTTAAATTTCATCCCGAATAGATTCCGGGCACTAATATTTTCCTAACAACATAAGGAGATTTTGAAGTTGTTTGATAGCAACATGATCTTTGCAATTTCTGATAGTCCATGGGTGAGTCCGTTACATGTAGTTGCTAAGAAGGGGGGTACCAAGGTGATTAAGACGGAGTCTAACGAATTGGTAGCCACTAGATTAGTGACGGGATGGCGTGTGTGTGTTGATTATAGGGAGTTGAACAAGGCAATGTGTAAGGATCACTTTCCTCTACCGTTCCTTGATCAGATGATTGATAGATGTTGACAGGCATTTTCGTACGGGTAAATGTATGTGGCTATTTGGGTTATGCCCGACAAACAATAATAATAAACGAACACGAACGATGGGGGAAGAACTTTCGTTCTTCCCTTGAATGAGAGCTTTTTGCATATATGAGAGATGAGAGGAAATGTGAACCCTTTACAATGAGGGGGTGACCCCCTATTTATAGAGGTTCACCCCCAAAGGCCCAAAAGTGACCCTAAATTTGTCTCCCTTTATTTAGGGATTTATTAAAATTATTAATATAAAGATCAACAATAGACCTATAATACATTAAATACTCTTTTCTGATGTAGACTCTCGATCTTGTCGGGTCGGTGTATCTTTAGGAATCTGACCTTCTGTCAGGCGAGGATATTTCCTGCTGTAACAATTGCCCCCAAGATTGGGCTCTGATTGCGGCCAGAGTTCGATCTTGATCTGTGCTTCAAATAGGTTTTGCCCCCGAGCCTGAAAACAAGATAGCTCGGATGCCCTGGAGGAATCTTCGACAACAGGGTCCGTGATGGGCGAATCTTCCGTGTAACCTTCGAATAGTCAAACCTCAAATAAATTGGTCGGGTTAGGTGGGGTACGATCTTCCGTCGTGCCCCCGAGTCGGGTACCATGACGTTCAATTAATAAAGAGTTTTTTCCGCTGGCCGGCATTGATTTTAGTAATAGGGCGGTAAGGACCGCGATGATAAATTAATGAAGTGCTTAGGCCGCTTGCGGGTAGCGACTTCACGGACAACAGATTGACTTAACAATCAATTAAAAGATAAATCAACAGATTAATGAGTGAAGTGCTTTAGCCGATAGACGGACAGCGACTTCACGAATACAAGATTGAATTAACAATCGATTAAAAGATTAATCAACAGATTAATGAGTGAAGTGCTTTAGCCGATAGACGGACATCGACTTCACGAATTCAGGATTGAATTAACAATCGATTAAAAGATTAATCAATAGATTAATGAGTGAAGTGCTTTAGCCGATTGACGGGTAGTGACTTCACGATGATGGGATTGAATTAACAACCGCTTAAAAGATTAATCAACAGATTAATGAGTGAAGTGCTTTAGCCGATTGACGGGCAGCGACTTCACGATGATGGGATTGAGTTAACAACCGCTTAAAAGATTAACCAACAGGTTAATGAGTGAAGTGCTTTAGCCGATTGACGGGCAACGACTTCACGATGATGGGATTGAATTAACAACCGCTTAAAAGATTAATCAACAGATTAATGAGTGAAGTGCTTTAGCCGATTGACGGGCAGCGACTTCACGATGATGAGATTGAGTTAACAACCGCTTAAAATATTAACCAACAGGTTAATGAGTGAAGTGCTTTAGCCGATGCCGATTGACGGGCAGCGACTTCACGATGATGGGATTGAGTTAACAACCGGCTAAAGCACTTCGCTCATTAACCGTTGGTTAATATTTTAAGCGGTTGTTAACTCAATCCCATCATCGTGAAGTCGCTGCCCGTCAATCGGCTAAAGCACTTCACTCATTAATCTGTTGATTAATCTTTTAAGCGGTTGTTAATTCAATTCCATCATCGTGAAGTCGCTGCCTGTCAATCGGCTAAAGCACTTCACTCATTAACCTATTGGTTAATCTTTTAAGCGGTTGTTAACTCAATCCCATCATCGTGAAGTCGCTGCCCGTCAATCGGCTAAAGCACTTCACTCATTAATCTGTTGATTAATCTTTTAAGCGGTTGTTAATTCAATCCCATCATCGTGAAGTCGCTGCCCGTCAATCGGCTAAAGCACTTCACTCATTAATCTATTGATTAATCTTTTAATCGATTGTTAATTCAATCCTGAATTCGTGAAGTCGCTGTCCGTCTATCGGCTAAAGCACTTCACTCATTAATCTGTTGATTAATCTTTTAATCGATTATTAATTCAATCCTGTATTCGTGAAGTCGTTGTCCGTCTATCGGCTAAAGCACTTCACTCATTAATCTGTTGATTTATCTTTTAATTGATTGTTAAGTCAATCTGTTGTCCGTGAAGTCGCTACCCGCAAGCGGCCTAAGCACTTCATTAATTTATCATCGCGGTCCTTACCGCCCTATTACTAAAATCAATGCCGGCCAGCGGCAAAAATTCTTTATTAATTGAACGTCATGGTACCCGACTCGGGGGCACGACGGAAGATCGTACCCCACCTAACCCGACCAATTTGTTTGAGGTTTGACTATTCGAAGGTTACACGGAAGATTCGCCCATCACGGACCCTATTGTCGAAGATTCCTCCGGGGTATCCGAGCTATCTTGTTTTCAGGCTCGGGGGCAAAACCTATTTGAAGCACAGATCAAGATCGAACTCTGGCCGCAATCAGAGCCCAATCTTGGGGGCAATTGTTACAGCAGGAAATATCCTCGCCTGACAGAAGGTCAGATTCCTAAAGATACACCGACCCGACAAGATCGAGAGTCTACATCAGAAAAGAGTATTTAATGTATTATAGGTCTACTGTTGATCTTTATATTAATAATTTTAATAAATCCCTAAATAAAGGGTTGAGACGAATTTAGGGTCACTTTTGGGCCTTTGGGGGTGAACCTCTATAAATAGGGGGTCACCCTCTCATTGTAAAGGGTTCACATTTCCTCTCATCTCTCATATATGCAAAAAGCTCTCATTCGAGGGAAGAACGAAAGTTCTTCTCCCATCGTTCGTGTTCGTTTATTATTATTGTTTGTCGGGCATAACCCAAATAGCCACATACATTTACCCGTACGAAAATGTCTGTCAACAATAGATTAGGTGGTTTTGAGTATTACTGTTTTTTAGATGGGTATTCGTGGTATAATCAGATTATGATAGCCCCCGAGGATCAAGAGAAAACCACCTTCACCTGCTATTATGGGACTTTTGCTTTTAGGAGGATGCCGTTTGGGTTGTATAATGCACCCGCCACCTTTCAAAGGTGTATGATGGCTATTTTTCATGGTTTGATTGAAAAGATTATGGAGGTTTTCATGGACGACTTCTCCGTCTACGGGGAGTCGTTTGATAAATGTCTAATCAATCTTGAAGTTGTGTTGAGCAGGTATGAAGAGACGAACTTGGTGCTTAATTGGGAGAAGTGTCACTTCATGGTGAGAGAGGGTATTGTTTTTGGACATCATGTGTCCTCGAAAGGTATCCAGGTTGACAAGGCGAAAGTGATTGCTATTGAGAAGCTTCCACCACCTTCGACCGAGAAGGGGATTCGGTCATTTCTAGGACATGCGGGATTCTATAGACGTTTCATAAAAGACTTCTCACAAATTGCTAAACCCCTTTCACGGCTTCTTGAAAAAGAAGTCGCCTTTGAGTTTACTAATGAGTGTCTATTGGCTTTTAACTGGTTGAAAGAAGTATTGATAAATGCCCCGATACTTGTGACCCCGGATTGGTCTAGCCCGTTTGTGCTGATGTGTGATGCTAGTGACTTTGCGATGGGGGTTGCTTTGGGGCAGATTCGTGAGAAGTGTTTTCACGCTATATACTATGCCTCGAAGATGCTGAATTTTGCTCAAGTGAATTACACGACAACCGAAAAGGAGCTGTTAGTGGTTGTGTATGCTTTTGATAAATTTCAACCCTACCTCATAGGGACGAAAACAATAGTATATACGGACCACACAGCGATTCGGTACCTTATGAGTAAGAAGGATGCAAAACCCCATTTCATTCGTTGGATCTTGTTACTCCAGGAGTTCGATATCGAGATTCGAGACAAGAAGGGATGTGAGAATGTGATAGCCAATCACCTTTCGAGGTTAGAGCTTACAAAGGAAAACACCGTGGAAGATCGAGAGGTGAATGATGAATTTCTGGACGAGAAGCTATTTGGTTTAGAAGATATTCCGGTATATCGAGTTGAAGGGAAAGCGCCGTGGTTTGCAGATTATGCTAATTATTTAGCAAGTGGAGAGTTACCGGCAGAGATGGACTCGGTGCACCAGAAGGCATTTTTGAAGAAAGTTCGGGAGTTTATTTGGGATGATCCATACTTGTTCAAAAGAGGGCTTGATCATGTGTTGAGAAGGTGTGTGCCAGAGGAGGAGTAGAGTGATATCATAAGGCATTATCACGCCTTACCATGTGGAGAACATTTGGGTGGAGAGAAGACTGTGAGGAAGGTGCTTCAATCTGGTTTTTATTGGCCAACTCTCTTGAAGGATTGCATGGAATGGGTTAAGAGGTGTGATAAGTGCCAACGATTTGGCTCTATTACTAAGAGGGATGAGATGCCGCTGCACGTGTTCATGGAGGTCGAAGTATTTGACGTATGAGGGATTGATTTCATGGGTTCATTTACTCCTAGCAATGGATTCTTGTACATTCTCGTGTGCATCGATTACGTCTCGAAGTGGATTAAAGTTGTCCCTACAAGAGTGAATGATTCCCGAGTGGTGATTGAGTTCTTGAGGAAGAACATTTTTGCGAGATATGGAGTTCCAAGAGCTTTGATTAGTGATGGGGGAAGTCACTTCGTGAACAAGTGAATGGAGAAGTTGCTATCAAAATATGAGGTAAGTCATCGACCTTATCCACAAACCCTGCTCACCCACAAAACCCAAATAACCCTTTCAACAACCCAGTATACCAACATTACCCATACCCACCTTATCCTTACCCACCTTACCCGTATCCTCCACCTCCAGTTTACAATCAACCACCACCACCCCAACAAGTACCAGTACCTGCTGCTAATCCTCAACACGTTCCTCAGAACGTCGATCAGATGGCTATTCGAGTGAGGTTTGCAGCGCAGCCACAGCGGTACTATGATGGAGTGGCTTTACCTCCAGTTGAGGCGAACAACTTCTCGATATCCCCGGGAATTCTAAAGTTGCTTACCGAGAATCAGTTCAAGGGAGTGATCGGGAAGGAGAATCCTCACACTCACCTGAGGAGTTTTCTCATGATAGCCTCAACATTCAATTACAATGGCATGTCTGAAGATGCCAAGAGGCTTAGGCTGTTCCCATTCTCACTGACGGGAATAGCTAAAGAGTGGTACGATAATACACTCCCAAGGGGAGGTGTAACCACGTGGGCCGAGCTCGAGCGTCTGTTCCTCAAGCGATTCTACCCTCCATCTAGGACGATCAAGGCTAGAATTGAGATCTCGTCCTTTCGCCAGAAGTCTGGAGAGGATTTACGCCAAGCGTGGGAGAGATACTCAAACATGCTGATTGAGTGCCCGCAGCACGGGTACAACGAGGGAGATATTATGGCATTCTTCTATAGTGGTACCAACAAGGCGGGGCAAGACCATTTAGACGTCTGTGCGGGCGGAGCATTCCTGAATCAAGGCATAGAGAGGTGTAGGGAGATCGTGGACAACATTGTCACGAATGCCGGTGCTTGGGGTGTGGATGCAGATTTTCAGAGAGTGCATCAGGTTGAAGAGGGAGAAGGAACGAGAAGGCTAATGATGGCCATGATGGAGAAGATCAACAACCTCGAGTTGGGGAAGAGTTTGGTTGGAGAGCATGCAGTAGAGAATGAGAGAGTAGACCAACCAAGTGGACAACAAGAGGTAGCCAATTACATGGGAGGTCCATATTACAATCAGAATGGCTACCAAGGTGGAAATCAGTATGGAAGGCCTTCTTATGGTCAGCCATTTGCACCTCCAGGGCCACAGCCACCTCAAAATCAATGGAGGAACACACAAGGAGTTCAAGGAGGCCAGCAGCCTCCTCAAAACACATGGAGGAAAAATGAGAACTTTTCTTATGCTAACCCAAAAGCTGGTATTACTGTTCCTGCAGGTGTTGATCCAGGTTCAAAGCCTCCCGGTGGAGAAGGCGGTGCATCAACCGAGGAGATATTGAGAGCTATTCTTCAGAAGGTGGAGGAAGGAAGTAAGAGGTTGTCATCCTTGGAGTATGATGTGAAGGAGTTGCATAAAAAGGGTGATCAACGTGATCAAGACCTCCAGAAGATGAACGTTGAGTGGACTAGAACTCAACAAGAGAACAATCGAAGGTTCACTTCTATAGAGTTCCAGATGAGCCAGATTGCAAAGATGGTGAATAGAGAGCCGGGAAAATATCCTTCCATGCCGGAGGGGAACCCGAAAGAGCATTGCAAGGCGATCCAGCTTAGAAGTGGACCAACTATGAAGGTCCTCAGATGCCTGCTGATTCTGAGACGCCTCAAGTTGAGAAGGGGATTGAAAGTGAAGGGATTGAGAAGCATAAAGATGTGGATGAGTCTCATCAGAGCAAAGAGCTTGAAGAGGAAGGCATTGGGAAAGTTGAGAGAGTTCCTAAGTGGAAAAAGGCAAAGGAGGCAAGGGATAAAGTGAAAGAAACAGAAAGAGATGAATGGGTACCCAAATCTGTGATACCCGTCCCATATCCACAGAGCTTCATGAAAAAGAAACTTGATGAAAAATTTGTAAAATTTCTTGATGTTTTTAAACAACTTCACATTAACATTCCTTTTTATGATGCTTTGGAACAGATGCCGCATTATGCAAAGTTTCTGAAGGACTTGATTGCGAAAAGACGGCGAGTGGATGAGCCGAAGTTGGTGCAGCTAAACCACGAGGTTAGTGCATTAGTGCACAAGGCACTTCCTCCAAAGCTGAAGGATCCCGGGAGCTTCACCATTCTTTGTGATATCGGGAACGGGATCAAGAAAGGAGCGCTATGTGATTTAGGGGCGAGCATCAATCTCATGCCCTTGTCGCTTTTCAAGAAGTTGGAAGGTGGAGGACTTCAACCCACAATGATGACGCTTCAACTTGCCGATCGGTCTATTACTAGACCTCAAGGTGTGGTTGAAGACGTCCTAGTGAGAGTTGGAGATCACATTTTTCCAGCCGACTTTGTAGTGCTAGAGATGGAGGAAGATGAGCACGTGCCCCTGATCTTGGGAAGACCGTTCTTAGCTACGGCGGGGATGGTGCTAGACGTGGCAAGTGGGAAGATTACGTTGAAGGTTGATGATCAAGAAGTGAAGATCTCCCTATATGAAGCCATGAAGCACCCGAGGGAGGATGAGAGCTTGTATTGCATGGATGCAATTGATCCTCGTGTTAAAGACACGCCTTCTATCCCTAATCCTTCTCATATACATGATTTTGTTAGTCCTTCACTTGATTATTCAACCCATGAGCATTATGTTCTTGATTATTTTGATAGGGATAAAGCGAAGAAGATGAAGGATGAAGAGGTGAAAAGTGTGGACGTGATCCAGTTGGAGGAAAAAGGAGGAGTTAAGAAGAAGAAGTCAAAATTTAAGAAATTGTTTAGTAAGACTCCTCCAGATAAAGGTGAGAAGGAGTTGAGACCTACACCACTTGAGGTGGAGAAGGAAGCAAAATGGCTCATGATGGAGGGGCATCAAGGAAAGGAGTTCAAACACCACTCTTATGAGAGTGAGGGAGGGAAATTCGAGTATGATGTCCCATAAGCTCCTTTGAGCTTGGTCCGGTATGACGACCTTAAAAATAGCGCTGAATGGGAGGCAACCCATTATTTTTTTATTTATTTGCTTTGATTTTTTTTTTTAGTTATTAGGGAGTTATTTTGAGTCGTATGTTTAACCTCGTATTTGAGTGAGTTGCTTGTAGGCTTGTCTCTAAAGGAGTAAAGGTATCATGGAGTTATTCAGATTGAAGGAACCAACTTGAGACAAGGGAGTGTCAAAGCTATTGAGAGAAACAAAATTATTTGGTTGAGGTAACCCACAACCCCAAACTTAGACCTCTAGCAAGGTCGAAGTTTGGGGGGGTGGAGTTTTTTTTATATGTTTCTTGTTACATTGCATATGCATGCACGCCCTTATCTTTGAGTTGAGTTTGATTGATTATTGGTTTGTTGAGATACTCCTTGGGGTGATTTTGAGTTGACTCGCTATTGCACATTTCATGCCTATCAATCATCTTATGCTTGTTGATTGCTATATTTGAGTATGATTTGATAAGTAGAGTGAGTTGTAAGGGTGAGTTAGAAATTCTTTTGTGTGAGTGTCTGAGTTTGAGCTGATTTGAGAAAGAACTTGTATGCTTGTGAATTTTTCTTTTGAGTACTTGTGTGATGAGAGTGAGAATGCACTAGGACTAGCATGGATGTGGAAGCCGTGAGCTTTTGAGCCTTATGAGATTTTGATGCATTAATTAATCTCTTCGTTTGTGAGTGGATCGTCACCGTAGAGGATGCTAGAACTTGCATGTGCTCTTGCTTCTTGATTGTGTCTAGTTTGATATGCCGAATAGGATCTTAGGCCATCTTTGATTTTATTGAGTCACTTAGCCAAAATTTTCCTTACCAATGACATTGATCCCTTGTTAGCCCCTTTGAGCCGAAAGCCTATTTTATTTGCTAGCACATATGAACACTATTCCAATTCCTAAGCCTTTTTGTCCCAATTTGAGTGGAGAATAGGAAAGTGTGAATGTGAAGGGAGTGAATTGAGTTGAAAAAGGAAAAGGTTGTTTGTTGAGTGAATATGAGAAGAAGGAGTGATGAAGTTATGAGATGTGGGGAAAAGAGAAAAAATTGAGAATGAGCAAAAGAAAAAAAAATGAGCTCATGTGTTTGTGCGAAAAAAGAGAAAAAAAAATGAAGTGATTGAAAAAAAAATGAAAAGAGTGAAAGAAAAAAAAATTGAAGTATTGAGAGTATGGAATTGAAAGGGTGTTGATTGAACATGTTTGAAGTATTCTGTTCCTAATCTCGAAGTACCGAAGTTTGATTTTCTATTCTCCATTCACTTTAGTCACTTTACCCTATATTGTTATCCCACCTGTCCAAAAAGCCTACATTACAACCTTGAGAAAAGTCATTTTTGATTCGGCATTGATTTCTAGAGTACGGTCGAAGCTAAGAGTACTTACAAGCCTATGGCTGCCAATTTGTGTGATTGATTGATTAAGTGAGTCCCTTGATCATTGTTATACACTTGAGAGGGAGTGAAACACATCGTTGAGTGCACATCCAGGTTTGATTTTGGTGTTTCTTGCTGTTGTCGCATGAATATGATGAAGGAAGGTGAGTGAGTATACTTGTGATGCATCTTTGAAGCTCGAATCTATGTACTTGCATGATTGGATTCCTTGACTCATTCCTAACAATTTCACTTGACTTATTATTTCGTTGCTTGAGGACAAGCAACATGGTAAGTTTGGGGGGGTTGATTAGGCGTGAAATTGTCATGATTCGTCGCTCGAAATGCCCTTGTTTTGATGGATTCATATAAGTATTTAGAGTCATTTGAGTATTATTTTCACAAACTAACAAATTTGTTTCTTTGATGCTTATAGATGGATAGAGGGCAAAAAGAGGAGTTCGTAGGACTTCGAATCGACTCAAACGGATATCCGGATGAGAAGATATGGAAGAAATACGAGAAGTATTAGTTCGAGCGAGCAAAAGTGTCATTGAAGTACTCAAGATGAAGGTGCTCGAGTAGACACTACTCAAGTACTCGAGTAGTGCACTCGAGCAGAAGCCGGTCGAGTAGCCATTACTCGGGCACTCGAGTAGTGCACTCGAGCAGAAGCCGGTCGAGTAGCCATTACTCGGGCACTCGAGTAGACTACTCGAGCAGAAGCCGGTCGAGTAGAACTACTCGAGCTAAGGGGCTTGAGTACTTTTCAGGTTCTGGATAATTTCAACACTCGAGCTTGCATTGCTCGAGTACTTTTTACTCGAGCTCTACTCAAGCTCGATGGGAATTTTAGCCCATGAGATCCCGTTTCGACCCGTTGCCTATATATACCTCTTCCAAACACGTTTTGAGGGATCCCGGAACGCACCACATCAATTTTATACAGAATTTTTAGAGAGAGAAGGACGAGAAGAGACGAGCAAGTTTAGTTTTATGTTTTTGAGGTTTTTGCTTACGTATTCACATTACGATTTCACGTTTTAGTTTCGTTTCTTAATATCTTTTGTTCTTGAATACGTTGAGACCTCGTTTTGCTAATTAATTTCAGTTTATTCCTTTATATCTTAAAACCCTAGTTTATGTACGATCTTTTCTTTGATTTAATTACCATGTTCATGTTCGTCACTTGTCTAATTGTTATTGTTTACGTTAAATCTATGTCTAGCTAAAACCCTTGCATGCTTAGGGTAGGATGAACTCGTAGAAGTAGGTTGTGGGTACGTAATTAGGGTAACCGGTGACGTTAGGTTTTAATTCTCTTGGTTAATGAATTCTTAAAATTAATCTAGACTTCGCTCTTGAATTTCGTTCGAAAGGTGTTAGAGAGAGGACGACCGCATCACTCTTTAACAACGAGTAGACTTGACGAGAGGGTTTAGGAAAGGTTAATTCATCTACCGGTTTAGCGAAGGAGGACGACCGCATCACCTTAGTTAAATTAGGGTCTCATTAATTAAGCACAATCTATTAACTTGTTAGTAGATTAGTGAAGTCGAGTGTTAGGGTAAAGTATTAGGGTTTAGAATCTTGAGCTTTCACCTTGCATTCTCAGACTTAGGTTAATTCTTGTGTGTCACAGTTATTTTGATTATGTACATGCTCCGTTAGTATACGTAGGGATTCCCATCTTAAGCATCACCATCTCATATTTGAAAACACACCTTTTGATTCTTAGTTTAATTTTGCTTTTTGCATTCCTAGGATAATTTTAGTCTTTTAATTAATCTTTCAAAAAACCCAAAAACAATACACTCATATTAACTACGACGCGTAGATCTTTAGGGATCTATTCGCATATACACTGTCCCTTGGGTTCGATATACTTGGTCGTTATACTTGCTAATACTACAGTGAACCCGTTCGCTTGCGGGTGAGCGACTAGTAGAAGTTAGTAAAATCGCTTCAAGTCAGCTGGACACGAGAACAGCCCGCATGGAGGACCAATTCTCAGACATGCACCGTTGGATGGAGTCACTCTTCGTGTCTCACTTGGGAGTTGATCACCCGAACTACCGCCCACCACCGCCTCCAGATGCATGAAGATAATTGGATTCCCCCAGTTTCTGTGTCCTTTTTCCTTTTCTTTTCTTATTTATTGCTTTTGGAGTGTGAACTTGTTTGAGTGTTTGGTGAAATATGGGATTGTATTGGAAGCAGTTTAAACTATTAGGGTACATTTGTTTTGGATTGATTGATGATTGATTTGTTTCACGCTTATTTACCCTTATCACTTGCTTATTGATGATTCTTGAGTATGACTTGGTGAGTAGAGTTAAGTTGTGAGGATGAGTTAGGAGTTCTATTGTGTGAGTGTTTGAGTTAGAGTTGATTTGAGAAAGAACTAGTATGCTTGCGAGTTTCCCTTTTGAGTACTTGTGTGATGAGAGTGAGAATTCACTAGGACTAGCATGGATGTGAAAGCCGTGAGATTTTGAGCCTTTTGAGATTAAGATACGTGAATTGATCTCTTCGTTTGTGAGTGAGTCGTCACCTAAGAGGATGCTAGAACTTGTGTGTGCTCTTGCTTCTTGATTGTGTCTAGTTTGATATGCCGAATGTGATCTTAGACCATCTTTAATTTGAATGAGTCACTTAGCCATAATTTTTCTTTACCATTGACATTTGTCCCTTGTTAGCCCCTTTGAGCCTTAAGCCTATTTCATTTGCTAGCACATTTAAACACTATTCCAAGTTCCTAAGCCATTTTGTCCCAATTTGAGTGGAGAATAGGAAAAGTGTGAATGTGAAGGGGTTTATTTGAGTTGAAAAAGGAGAATTGCAATTGCTTGAGTGATGATGAGAAGAAGGTGTGATGAAGAATATGAGTTGTGGGAAAGGAAAAAAATGAGAATGAGAAAAAGAAAAATGAGCTCATGTGTTTGTGCGAAAAAGAGGAAAAAAAAAAGAAAAAAAAGTGAAGTGATTGAAAAAAAAAGTGAAAGGAGTTAGAAAGAAAAAAATTGAAGTGTTGAGAGTAATGGAATTGAAAGTGTGTTGATTGAAAATGTTTGAAGTATTCTGTTCCTAATCTCGAAGTACCAAGGTTTGATTTTCTATTCTCCATTCACTTTAGTCACTTACCCATATTGTTATCCCACCTTTCCAAAGAGCCTACATTACAACCTTGAGAAAAGTCCTTTTTGATTCGGCATTGATTTCTAGAGTATGGTCGGAGTTGAGAGTGCTTACAAGCATATGGCTGCCGATATGCGTGATTGATTGTTTGAGTGAGTCCCTTATTATTGATATACACTTGTGAGGGAGTGAAGCACATCGTTGAGTGCACATCCATGTTTGATCTTGGTGTTTCTTGTTGTTATTGCATGAGAATGATGAAGGGAGGTGAGTTAGTATACGTGTGATTGATCTTTGAAGCTCGAGTTCATTTACTTGCATGATTTGATTCTTTGACTCATTCCTAACAATTTCACTTGACTTATTATTTCATTGCTTGAGGACAAACAATATGGTAAGTTTGGGGGGGTTGATTAGGCGTGGAATTGTCATGATCCGTCGTTAGAAATGCCCCAGTTTTGGTTGATTTTATTGAGTATTTAGAGTCAACTGAGTATTATTTCTACACATTGTTGAATTTGTCTCTTTGATGCTCATAGGTGAATCGAGGGCGAAAAAGGGATTTCGTAGGACTTTGAATCGACTCAAACGGATGCCCGGATGAGAAGATATCGAAGAAATACGATTGGTATTAGTGCGAAAGAAGAAAAGTATCAGTTGAAGAAGAGGGAGAGCCATTCGAGTGGATCGACTCGAGCACCATCGCTCGAGCATGTTGCTCGAGCGCCCAATTTGTCCAGAAAATTTCTAGCATTCGAGCTACTCGAGCGCCACCGCTTGAACGTGTTGCTCGAGCGCCCCAAAACATACAGAGAATTTCGGCCATTCGACCAGCTTGAGCGGGACCGCTCGACCCCTTGCATCACTCGAGCTACACAGACGCTCGAGCGTGTCTGCTCGAGCACTTTCAAGTTTCCGACTTTTGAGTTTATTTTTCGGCCCATAAGTTCCCGATTCGGCCCGATGCTTATATATACTCGTCCCGAACACGATTTTACACACCACAACATACCACTTGATACCATATTACGTTGAGAGTTAGTTTTTTAGAGAGTAAGAGAAGAAGAGACGAGCAAGCTTTAGTTTTATGTTTTCGAGGTTTTATTTACGAATTCATAGTTCGGTTTTTTATTTTTAGTTTCTTTCTTCTAGATCTTTGTTCGTGAATACATTGAGACTTCGTTTTATTAATTTAATTTCAATTCTTAGCATTTATTTCTTTAAACCCTAGTTAATGTTTGATAATCTCTTAGTTAAAATCATTATGTTCATGTTCGTTACTTCTTCGATTGTTTTTGTTTCCGTAAAAACTGTTGTTTACCAAATATATTTTGCTGGGATTGAATGGCTATTTATGAAAGCTTTGGTAAAAATATCAAATGATTGGGTTCTTTAGTGCTAGAATTAATGCTTGGATGAAGAAAAGCAATAAATGCATAAGAACACTAAGAACACCAAGAATTGCCAGGGGTTGTGAGTCCCTGGACTTGAATGAGTGTGTATTGATTATACTGAGAGAGATTGAACCTCCTTTTACATTATAAAAGTGGGGGTATTTATAGTTTTCTCACTATAGGGGTATTCTGGTCATTTCCGGCCTCTCGGGGGACAGGTGCATTAAATGTCTCCTGTCTCTGAGGACGCGCGGGTTCTGGTATGTCAGGGCGTGCAGGTGGCCGGCCACTAGGGTGTTGACGCGTGTCCAAAAAGGACGATTCTCTAGCGAATTTCCTCATTTGGATGGAATATTCTCTGAGTCTCTGGGTACGGAGGCGGCCTTTTTCCCCCTTGGGAGAGGGTCTTGCTTGATTCTGTCACGTGCTCCAGATCTCTCTTGCCGGCCGGGGGCCTTGAGTGATCGGAGGCCGGCCTCCTGGCGGACAGCGAGGCCGGAGATTGCTCCAGCCAGTCGGTCGCGTCCGTGCGATCTCTGCCGGACTTCACTGATCTTGGCCGGGCCGGTCCGGCCGCGGCAGGACTTGAACGTGGCTGGGACGAACGTGGACGGGCGTCTTAAATGGGTTTCCGGCCTCGCTCATGAGGCCGGAGACTCGTGGTCGGAGCCCGCTGAGGTCGGATTCAGGCCGGCCAGGTCGGTCCCGGCTTCTGGGTACCTTCTTGCCCTTTCCGGCTTTCTTCCGGTCGGATCCAACACCTGGTCCGAAACGGTCACAACAATTGCCCCCCAGCTCGTCGCTCAAAGTTAGTGTGGGGCGAGGTGGTCATTTGCCGTTTTGTGTTGGTGCCGACCTTGATTTGCCCGGGGTGGTCGGAGACCGGCTTACGGCTTTGCGAAGACTGGAAGGACGTGCGTTGTACTTATTTTGCCTAAAAAGGTGTGCATGACGTCAGGCGACGCCTCGAATTACGCGCATTGAAAGCTGACGTGCGTGACATGATTTGATCTCCTCGAATCTCGCGCATTTAATGCGTGCAATGTACGAGGCGTCTGACGCCAAAACCGTCTCTTCAAATTCTTGCACTTAGGTCCCTACTCCTAGGGTTTTGTTTCGAAATAGGCCCTCACCCGTTTCCTATAAATAGGGGTGTCACTTCACTCCCAAGGGTTTTTACTCTTTGCGATTTTGCTGCAGTTCCTTAGGCGATTTCCGACGAGCTTCTCACGGCGGCGACGAACTTTGCACGGCGGCGATTGGTGTTTCGAAGGTAATTTTCAACTTTCTGTACTTCAAAACTCTTTTTATTTATACAATGGTGCGACGGTGGGCGGGTCCTCCGCCTGGGCAGAGAGGTGGCGCCTCCTCTAGCAGCGGAGGAGGTGGTGGCGCCAATCGGCGTCTTTTTTACAAAGGAGGAAGCTCTCGCGGTGGGAGTGGTGCCTCCCCTTCCCGTCTGGCGGGCTCCATCTGGGCGCGAGATGACGATGGCCTAGATGCCCTGTTCCCGCGCCCGGGACGGTCATTATTGGGTGAAGGTGCTCGGGAGGGAGTTCTTTTGGCTACGGAACGATCCCAGGATGAAGGGGCGGCCCGGCCCGTGGGGGATAGGGATCCGCTGGATGACCTCCTAGAGGAAGATGAGGAAGAAGGCGGTCGCGGCGAGGGCGACGACCGGGCCACTAACCAGCTCCTCAAAAATCTCGCGGCCGAGATGATTAAAGAAAGGCTTGGGAGCGCGGGGGAGGCTTCGGGATCCGATTCCGAAGAGGTTGAGAGGCCGGCCGCAGTTGGTCGGAGTGTCAGCCAAGATCGGCGAGACCAGGTCAGACAGGCCTTTCGTCTGTGGTCGGAATATGTGGAGAGGAAGGATGAGGTCGAGTCTCTCTCCTTCGACTACGAGGAGTATCTGGATCATTTCCCGCGCGAGCCGACCGTTCGCGATCCGGCCACTATTCGGATAGCCGATTTGGAGGAGTCCCGTAGGTGGACCATTGGCCAAGAACAGAGCAAGATGTCTCAGCGCCAACTCGACGAAGCCCGGGCCGGATGGGAGGTACCTCTTGACGTTAATCTCTACGCACCCGAGCCAAACGAACGGGCGGACCAACCTCCGCGTGGGATGGTGGCCGTAACCCAGGATATGATGGAGGTAGGGCTCCGCTTCCCCCTCCATCCGGCCGTATCGTACCTGTTGAACTACTGGAATCAGGCGCCCATCCAGCTGCTGCCGAACGCCTGGATGATAATAGTGAGCGTCATGACCTTATTTGGCAGGAATCGACTCTACCGGATGCCGACCCCCGGAGAGATGACTTATCTCTATCGGATCCAGAGCGAAAGGAGTGGGACCGAAGAGGTCTACATCCAGACGAAAGGGCAGAAACTGGTGACCGGCCTGCCCAGTAAGGGTCGGAACGATCGAAAGAAATGGTTCTTTGTTGGTGGGGCGTGGAAGACCGGGTACCCTGATGGAGCGGAGATCGACGTTCCGACCGACATCCGCCCTAAAAATCCCAGTAAGGAATCTTTAATTTGCCTTCGAACTAAAAGTACTGATCTAATCTTTGCCTTCTTTTGCAGGTTATCCTTGCCCTTCCGATCGAGAATTGAACTTTGATTTCGCGGTCGTCAGAGAGCGAATCCTGTCCCTGCCTGCCTCGGAAAGAAATCAGGCCGTCCTCCGGACACGAGAAGCCAGAATTTCTGGCCGGTTCTTCCAGTTTCCTCGTCATATAAAATTGACGGGTAAGTGACCGGGTTCCGATCTGTATTTATATATATATATTTTATTATTACTATTATTTTTTTTTAACTTGGATTTTGGTCGTTCAGTGCCAGATTTTCCTATCGTCAGGCAGTGCCCCCCTGAGTTTTCCGATCGTTGCCCGGAGATGTTTGCCTTGATGGGAGCTTGCGCGGCAAAGAAAGCGGCTAAAGGAGCGAAGAAGAAAAAAGGAACCGGCGTCCGGACCGGGATTGTGATAGAGGAGCCTCTCCCCCTCCAGTCTGTGCCGGCCGCCGGGGCAGCAGCTGCTGAGGTCCCGACCTCTTCTCCGATTACGGGGAAGAAACGGAGTTGGGAGGAGGCCGGGATCGAGGGATCCGGCCAGCATGGGTCGAGTCCGGCCCCGATAGACGTTTCCGACGATACCCCCCCTGGGGCCGGGCCGGTCGGAACAGAAGCTGTGGCTCGTCTGGAGCCTGTTCTTGGACAAGGGGATGATCGGACCTACTTTGGTCGGGACCCGGTCCGCTTCCAAGCGTAAGTCTTTTAACTTCGACGTTCTCATTCTCACACCATTTCATTTCTGTACCTGATCTGACTTTTCACTTGTCCAGGTTGACTCGAAATGACTCCGATCTTCCTCCGATGGTGCTCGATTTCCTCTCCTCTCGTGCCCCGAGTTCAACGGCTGAGATGCCGGATTACATGCGCCGGGCTGCGAATTCCCTCTCCCAAGCGTGGACAAGGGATCTGGCCGACATTGTCGAGCGCCGTCCCCGGCACGCAGGCCGGACTGGGGTCGCGCTGATCAGTCAGGCGGCCATCGTGGTCAACACGATGGAGAGCGAGCTTTCAGAGATCTCCAGGTCGCTTCGGAGGACCGAGAGTGCCCTGACCCGCGCCCGGGAGGAGAAAGCCGGGCTAGAGAGCGAAGTCGCCCAGCTCAAGAAGGAAAGAGACGGCGCAGTCGGTCAGATGGAGGCTATCTTGAAGGAAAAGGACGATGCCCTGGGCCGGGCGGAGATGGCATTTAAAGCCCTGGAAGGTGCCCGGAACCGGGTATCCGAGATGGAAGACGCCAATGCCGACCTGCGGTTGGAGGCGCACCGAGCTCGAGGGGACGCCGACCAGGCTTTGGCCCGGCAGACGGAGATGGAGAAGGAGCTTGAAAAGAACACTGAAGATCTGGCCGCCGCACTGAACCGGCCGGCGTATGATCCCTTGGACCCGACCGCGAACCCAGCGCTGTTCTCCGAGTTTTGCTTCTACGTAGCTGCTGCCAGCATGATCCGGGTAGGGCGCCAGACCGGTCTCGATACTAAATCCCTGGAGGATTACTTCCGGGAGTATGCTGCCAAGAACCCGGTCAGCGACGGTTTCTGGTTCCCCTTTCTCGACCTCGAGACCGACCACGGGGTGGACCTCTCGTGGTTTCCCCATCGGCACAGGCTGTTTAAAAATGGTGAGAATCCGCCGGCCGATGACGAAGAAGAAGGGGATGAGGAGGGGGAGATCCTTCCGGAGGGACCCCAGGCACCGGGCGGAGACGGTGCTGTGGTGGAGGCCCTGGTCGATGAGGTGGCCGACTACGTGGCCGGGACCGGAGGGCAGGCAGGCCCGGCGGCCGGAGAGGGCGACCCTTGAACTCAAACTGCCTTGGATTTTTCGAACTGCTTTCCTGAATGTAACCGGCTTCCGACCGGATTTATCTTTTTTTTTTAAAACCGTTGTACTTCCCGGCTTTCAGACCGGTTTTGATTTTATATAATTCAGTCTTTCCTTGAACTTTATTGTTTTGTTATCGCTTTCTTGCTTTCTTATACTTATCGAAGTAAATTTTCACAAGTATGAAATGAGATTTTGACCCGGGCTCGAGTGTGGTATGCCGACCTCAATACGGTCGGCATATGTTTTGAACTGAGCCCGATTTCTAGGATTGCCTTGGTTGCCTTACCGAGCTCAAGTGTGATATGCCGACCTCGATACGGTCGGCATATGCTTTAGAACCAAGCTCGGCTTTTTAAAGTGGCTAGGGTGGCCTTTCCGAGCTCAAGTGTGATACGCCGACCTCGATACGGTCGGCGTACGCTTTTGAACTAGGCTCGGTTTTTGGATGGCCTTGAGTGGCTTTTCCGGGCTCAAGTGTGATATGCCGTCCTTGATACGGCCGGCATATGCCTTTGAACTGAGGCCGGTGCTTGGGAAAAGATTGGGCTGTGTTAAGGGCCTTGTATTGATAGGAACTTTGGATACATAGTACAAAATCATTGGTAGTATTTCTTCAAGTGAATTGCATTCCAGGGGTATTGGTCCGGAGTTCCATCCATGAGTTCCAACTCGTAAGCTCCCTTGGAGAGCCATTTGGATATCCTGAACGGACCCTCCCAGTTCGGGCCGAATACCCCTTTTGGTACCTGAACCTTCTTGAGGACGAGGTCCCCGACCTGGAATTGTCTGGCCTTCACTTTGGAGTTGAAATTTTTTTCGGATTTCTTCTTGTAGGCCGCATTTCGGAGGTCGGAATTGAGTCTCCTTTCCTCCAACATGTCCAAATCAATCATCCGGGCGGTGTCATTGTCTTCGGTGATCGTCTGGGCTGTCCGGTGGCTTGGTAGGGAAACCTCCGAAGGAATGACGGCCTCGGTCCCGAAAGCTAAAGCAAAAGGTGTTTCGCCCGTTGAGTTCCTTGTGGTCGTTCGATATGACCAAAGTACGTCGGGTAGCTCGGCCGCCCACTTCCCCTTCTTGTCCTCAAGCTTAGCTTTGATAGTGTGCTTGAGGATCTTGTTTACGGCCTCTACCTGGCCGTTCGTTTGCGGGTGGTAGGGGGTAGAGAAAACCTTCTTGATATTCCATTTTTCACAAAACTGAATCATCTGGAGACCGTCAAACTGTTTCCCATTGTCGGAGATGATCACTTGAGGTAGGCTGAAACGGCAGATGATGTTTTTCCAAATGAACTTGATGATTTGAGTCTGGTTGATCTTGTTGAGCGGCTCGGCCTCGGCCCACTTTGTGAAATAGTCGACGGCCACGACGGCGAATTTGTTGCCCCCGGGCGCAGTGGGCATTGGTCCGATCAGGTCGATGCCCCACTGGGCAAAAGGCCAAGGGCTATACATGGAGGAGAGCTGCTCCGGGGATAATTTGATGTTGGGTCCCAAGACTTGACATTTGTGGCATGACCTAGCGAAACTGACAGCGTCCTTGTTCAAGGTCGGCCAGAAATATCCTTGTCTGATCACTTTATGGGCCAGGGCCCGGCCTCCGGCATGATTTCCGCAAACCCCCTCATGGATCTCGGCCAGAATGGTCTGGCCTTGCTCCGGAGTTATACATTTTAGGAGTGGGAGGGTAAAGCTTCTCTTATATAAAAGATCGTCAATGAGGGTGTACCTTGACGACCGGAGTTGCAGTTGCTGGGCCCGAGTCCTGTCCTCGGGGAGCGTGCCAGTCTTGAGATACTTCACGATCGGCGTCATCCAATTTTCATCCGTGCTCAGAACGGTCGCCACCTGTGCTCGGATGACCGTGGGTGTTCCGAGCGTGGAGAGTTGAATATTGGCGAGGTCGGCGGCCCCCTCCGCGGTTGCAAGCTTGGAAAGTGCGTCGGCCTGGGTGTTGTGCTCCCTCGGGATTTGCTCAATGAAGACTTGATGAAATTTCTCGCATAAGGTTGTAACCAGGTCGAGGTACTTCATCATCTGCTCTCCCCGAGCCTCGTATTCACCTTTGATTTGGTTGACCACGAGTAGGGAGTCCATAAAAATGTGCAGTCGGCAAACTCCGATGGCGATCGCGAGTTCAAGGCCTCCGACCAGAGCCTCATACTCGGCCTCGTTGTTGGTGGCCGGAAAGCTGAAGCGGACTGCATGGGTGAAATTTTGGCCCTCCGGGCCGATCAGGACGATACCGGCCCCGGCACAAGTATTGGTTGACGATCCGTCCACATAGAGTTTCCAAGGGGGGTGGTTGATTCTTGTGAACTTGGGTGGGAAAGTTAACTCTACTATGAAGTCGACCAGGGCCTGGCCCTTGATGGCCGTCCTTGGGGCATATGAGACCCCGTACTGAGCTATCTCTAAAGACCACTTCAACAACCTGCCACTTGTGTCCGGTCGGTGTAGGACTTGCCTAAGGGGTAGGGTGGTGAGGACCTCTACTTGGTGGTCGAAGAAATAAGGCCTTAGCTTCCTTACGCTCATGACCAGAGCGTATGCTAATTTTTCGAACGGAGTGTACCTGAGCTCGGCATCGTGTAGGGCTTGACTTACGAAGTAGATCGGAAGGTGGTTCTGACCATCCGCCCGGACTAGTACCGCGCTCAGTGCGACCTCGGAGGCCGCAAGATATAAGTAAAGCTTCTCCCCTGGGACTGGCTTGACTAAGATTTGTGGGTTTGCCAAATATTCCTTTAGTTTCGCAAAGGCTAGTTGACTTTCCCTATTCCATGAAAACTTGCCATTTTTAATAGTCGAGAAGAAAGGCTTACTTTTATCTCCGAGCCGGGCTATGAATCTGTTGAGAGAGGCGAGGCATCCGGCCAGGCGTTGCACTTGTTTGATCGTCCTTGGCTCTTGCATGTCAAGGACGGCTTTGATCTTGGCCGGATTGGCCTCGATCCCGCACTGGCTGACGATGTGTCCCAGGAATTTGCCGGCCTCCACCCCGGGGACTGCCTCATGGCCTGAGTTAGGTGAACTTCAACGTCCTCGAAGGACTTGAAGTTACCGGGCGGTTTGGCCACTCTTCTGGCCTTAGGGCCACTCTTGGGGAAGGTTTGGGCTACGGCCTCCGTCTCCTTTGGGGCTGGCTCGGATTCCCCCAGTCTTAGTGCCAGAAGTTTCCTCCGAGCCAGGTAGTCACCGGCTCGGGCGCGGAATTCGGCGTAGGTTTTAGGGAAATCCTTGGTGAGGTGTTTGAACATAGGAGACCGGCCGTGGAAACCCCCAAGAGTTGCGTGCAAAGCCAGTTGGTCGCTTACCGCTTCGCCGGTCAGCATGACTTCGTCCACTCTGGCCACGTAGTCCTCGTCGGACTCCTCTTTCTCCTGGCGGATTCGCATCAGGCGATGCCAGCTTTCCAGCCGGGCAATTTTGGCCGCAAAGTATGATGAGAATTGGGCGCTTAAAGTGGCAAAAGAGTCAATGGTCCGTGCCGGGAGAGACACGTACCATCTGTGGGCGAGATCGCCCAGGGTGAGGGGAAAAAGCCTGCACTTCGTGGCGTCTGTCGCGCCACGCCCGGTCATATAGATCCGGAATTTGCTCAGATGAGTCTCAGGATCTGTTTTCCCCTCGTAGAGAGGAGTTGGCGGAGGGACGATCTTGAGCTGGACCGGCGCGAGCTCAATATCGACCGCCAAAGGCTCGCTGGCGACTGACCGGGCCTTAGTTTGGCCTTGCACTTCGCGGAGCGCCTTCATTTCGTCAAGTTGCTTTTGCATCTTGACGAGTTCTGGACTGGGGGTTTCGGCCAGCTGGTCGCCCACGTCGGCTAGGGGGCCGATTCGGTCAAAAACGGCCGCACGGGGGACTCCGCGTCCCAAAAGGCCGCTTTGAGCGAAGCTCAGCTTGCGCCTGGCGGAGTTTGCCGGGGTCAGGCTGACCTCGGCCGCCCTCTTGTGGGGCATTTAGGCCGTGCTCCCAGAGTTGGAGACGGACTCGGTGTCACCGTACCCAGTGTCGTAACTGGGTACGCGGCTCGGATACCACGACGGGTCTGTCGTGCCCAAACGGTCGAAGACCGGATGGGCGGAGCCTCGTGAACGGGTGGAGACGGGGTTTGCCCGACATTGGCTTTCGCCTTGGTGCTCTCTGGCTTTCGCCTTACCCTTGAGAGCGCGAGCCTGGGCCTTCTTTTTGGAGGCAGAGGTGGTGCTCTGGCACCCCCTCGCCTCTTCTGCCTGGCGGCGTCTCCCTGACCCGGCCTGGTCAGGGGTAAAGAAACCTCGACCCCCGGATGGGAGGGGTTCCTCCGGAAAACGAATCGGGGAGGCCACACGCGTGGCCTTTCCGTGGGCGTGGGATGACCTCTGGGGATCCATTGCTTTCAGGAGGAGGAGTTTGAGGTTTGAAGGTTTGAAGGTTTGAAGCTTTGAAGAACAGTGAGTGTTCTTCAAAGAGAGGTGAAGAAAATATGCGTTTGATGGGTTAGATACCCTTCTTCTAGCGCCAAATGTTGTTTACCAAATATATTTTGCTGGGATTGAATGGCTATTTATGAAAGCTATGGTAAAAACATCAAATGATTGGGTTCTTTAGTGCTAGAATTAATGCTTGAATGAAGAAAAGCAATAAATGCATAAGAACACTAAGAACACCAAGAATTGCCAGGGGTTGTGAGTCCCTGGACTTGAATGAGTGTGTATTGATTATACTGAGAGAGATTGAACCTCCTTTTACATTATAAAAGTGGGGGTATTTATAGTTTTCTCACTATAGGGGTATTCTGGTCATTTTCGGCCTCTCGGGGGACAGGTGCATTAAATATCTCCTGTCTCTGAGGACGAGCGGGTTCTGGTATGTCAGGGCGTGCAGGTGGCCGGCCACTAGGGTGTTGACGCGTGTCCAAAAAGGACGATTCTCTGGCGAATTTCCTCATTTGGATGGAATATTCTCTGAGTCTCTGGGTACGGAGGCGGCCTTTTTCCCCCTTGGGAGAGGGTCTTGCTTGATTCTGTCACGTGCTCCAGATCTCTCTTGCCGGCCGGGGGCCTTGAGTGATCGGAGGCCGGCCTCCTGGCGGACAGCGAGGCCGGAGATTGCTCCAGCCAGTCGGTCGCGTCCGGACTTCACTGATCTTGGCCGGGCCGGTCCGGCCGCGGCAGGACTTGAACGTGGCTGGGACGAATGTGGACGGGCGTCTTAAACGGGTTTCCGGCCTCGCTCACGAGGCCGGAGACTCGTGGTCGGAGCCCGCTGAGGTCGGATTCAGGCCGGCCAGGTCGGTCCCGGCTTCTGGGTACCTTCTTGCCCTTTCCGGCTTTCTTCCGGTCGGATCCAACACCTGGTCCGAAACAGTCACAACAAAAACCATGTCTAGCTAAAACCCTTGCATGTTTGGGGTAGGATGAACTCGTAGAAGTAGGATGTGGGTATGTAATTAGAGTAATTCGTGACGTTTAGTTTTAATTCTCTTAATTAATGAATTCTTAAAATCAATCTTAACTTTACCTTTGAATTTCGTTCGAAAAGTGTTCGAGAGAGGACGATCTTATCACTCTTTAACAACTAGTAGACTTAATTAGAGGGTTTAGAAAAGGGTTAATTAATCTACCGGTTTATCTAAGGAGGATGACCGCATCACCTTAGTTTAAATTAGGGTCTCGTTAATTAAGCACAATCTATTAACGTGTTAGTGGATTAGTGAAGTCGATTGCTAGGATAAAGTATTAGGGTTTTAATTCTTGAGCTTTCATCTTACAATCTTTTACTTAGGTTATTTCTTGTGCGTCACGGTTATCTTGATTATGTACCTGCTCCATTAGTATACGTAGGAATTCCTATCCTGAGCATCATCATCTCATACTTGAAAACACACTTTTACTTTCTTAGCTTAATTTTCCTTTTTGCATTCATAGAGTAATTTAGTTTAAATGATATTTTCTTCTAAAAACCCAAAAACATACACTCATATTAATTTCGACGCGAAGATCTCCAGGGATCTGTTCGCATACACTCCTTCCCTTGGGTTCGATAATACTTGGTCGCTATACTTACTCATACTACAGTGAACCCGTAAGCTTGCGGGGAAACTACTAGTAGAAAGTTAGTATTTTCGGCTTCAAGTCACAAACCCCAGTGGGTATCCAACGACGTACTCGTCAAGAAGAGAAAATACACCTGGCGGCTATGCATTGACTTCATAGACCTGATCAAGGCATGCCCCAAGGATCACTTCCCGATGCTGCACATCGACCATCTGGTGGATAGCACGGCCGGACACGAGATGATCACTTTCATGGACGCATTTATCGGCTATCACTAGATCCCGATGGCCGCCGATGACCAGAAGCACACCACCTTCCTCACGGAAAAGAACATGTATTTCTGGAAGCGAATGTCGTTCGGGTTGATGAACGCAGGGGCAACCTATTAAAGGCTGGTCAACCACATGTTCCATGACCAAATTAGTGCGACCATGGAGGTGTATATCGACGACATCGTCATCAAGAGCGAGAAGAAAGAGGACCACCTCACCCACCTAGCCGAGGCGTTCGAAATTCTGAGGAAGTAACGAATGAGGCTTAACCCGAAAAAGTGTAGCTTCGGCGTCGAGTCGGGCAAGTTCTTGGGGCACATGGTCAGCCAGCGAGGGATCGAGGCAAACCCAACCAAGGTTCAGGCAATCCTCGACATGAGCGCTCCCCGCACGGTGAAAGAGGTGCAACGGGTGACGGGCAGCCTGGCCGCCCTTAGCCATTTCATCTCTCGCATGGGGGACCGGTGCAAACCTCTGTTCGATAGCATGTGGAAGGGGAAACTAAATTGGACACCCCAGAGCCAGCTCACATTCAACAATTTGAAGGCGTATCTTTCAAACGCCCAAATATTAGCCAAACCCGTCTCGGGCGAGAAACTCTACCTGTACTTGGCGGCTTCGGAGTCAGCTCTCAGTACCGTGCTAGTGCGGGCTGAGGGGCAGGCACATCTGCCGATCTACTACGTCAGCCAGACACTCCATACCGCCGAGCTACGGTACCCGCCTCTGGAAAAGTTGGCTTACGCATTAGTGATGAGCGTGCGTAAGTTGCGCCCATACTTCTTCGACCATCAGGTAGAAGTGCTGACCACAATGCCACTCCGACAAGTGTTGCATCGACCAGACACGGCGGGCAGATGCCTCAAGTGGGCAGTTGAGATCGGGCAGTTCGGAGTCACATACGCTCCCCGAACGTCCATCAAAGGTCAGGCAATGGCCGACTTTATAGTCGAGCTCACCTACCCAGAGGCGATGTCCAAGATCGAGCAACCACCATAGAAGATGTACATCGACGGATCCTCCACGACCTCGCGGGCTGGCGCAGGAATTTTCCTACTCAGCCCGTTTGGCCAATCGTTTACGACGGCCATCAGATTCGGCTTCCACGCAACTAACAATGAGGCCGAATACGAAGCACTAATCAACGGCCTAGAAATGGCCATGGCCATGGCAGTAAAGAGGCTACAAGTCAACAGCGACTCACAGCTCGTGACGTGTCAGATTTTGGGGGAGTACGAGGCGTGCAACGACAGAATGTTGGCCTATCAAGGGTTAGCCAAGAATAGGGGTGGCAATTGTGAACACGACACGATAGCACGATACGAATCCGACACAAAAATTGTGGGTTAGTGTTGATCTTATTGGGTTAGTGTCCTTATCGGGTCGACACGATAAGAACACGAAAATTTCGTGGCGAGTTAGTGTCGGATTAGTGTCAATATGTTAAACACGATAAAATTAACGGATAACCCATTAACCTATTAACAACCCGTTAAGCACGAACACGATAATGACACGAAATAACACATAACACGATAGTGACACGAAATATATTTTAATTATATTTTTACAAAAATAATAATATATAACTTTATTTTTTCAAGCACATTAAAAATTTAGTCTCAAATTCTTATCCCTAACTAAAAAATAGGCCGAGGAAGTCCAACTCCCAGGCCCATCAATTTATAAACTAAGTATACTATAAGGACCAAATTAAGAATAAAAATTACTTTTGGTTTGTAATCGTTTTGGATAGAATATGCTTTCTATGAACATTTGTAGTTTTTTGTGTTGAAATTTTAAATTTAGCCATCTTTTTTATCAGGTTTATATCGTGTTCGTGTCGACACGGAATGAATCGTGTCATTATCGTATCGTGTCGACACAGAATGAGTCGTGTCATTATCGTGTCATATCGACACGGAATGAATCGTATCGCTATCGTGTCGTGTTGACACTAACACGAAAATATTATATCATTATCGTGTCGACACGGATTTTATCATTATCGTGTCGACACGGAACATCGGAGGGGGCGACCGACATGTCGCAAATCACGGTCACCTACCTGCCCGCTCCCTCGAGCTCAAACCAGCGGGTGACCAATCTGGGGCAGGAGGAGGATAGCTGGATGACCCCCATGCTGAACTACCTTCGCAACGGTAAACTCCCAAACGATTGGGTAGCGGCAAGACAGTTGCAACTTCGGGCGGCCCGGTACACAATCATAGGGGACCATTTATACAAACGAGGTTTTGCCCTACCTCTCCTAAGATGCATAACTCCGGAGCAGGGAAATAAGATCTTGGTAGAAATCCACGAGGGGCGCTGCGGGAACCACGCCGACGGCCAGATACTCGCCCAGAAAGTTATCCGCCAGGGGTATTTTTGGCCCACCTTGAAGAAGGATGCGATCAGCTATGCAAGGGCATGCCACAAATGCCAAATTTATTCGCCAGTGATCCACCAAGCTCCAACCGAGCTCACTTCAATCTTGAGCCCTTGGTCGTTTGCAAAGTGGGGGATCGATCTCATTGGTCCTTTGCCCACAGCCCCGGGTAGCGTCAGGTACGCAATCGGCGCCATGGATTACTTCACCAAGTGGGCGGAGGTGGAGTCGCTAAAGACAATCGACCAGGAACATGTCATTAGATTCATCTGGCGCAACATAATTTGCCATTTTGGCCTCCCATAGATAATTATTTCGGACAACAGGAAGCAATTCGATGGGTTGGAGATGGAGAGATTCTGCCAGAAGCACAAGATCAAGAGGCTGTTCTCGACGCCCTACTATCTGCAGTCGAACGGGCAAGTTGAGGCGGTAAACAAAATAATCAAACACACGTTGAAGGCAAGGTTGGGGGAAAGTAAAGGAACATGGGTGAGCAAACTGCCCGAAGTATTATGGTCATACAGAATGACCAGTCGCACGGCCACCGGGGAGACCCCCTTCGCTCTGGCCTTCAGAACGGAAGCGGTCATCCCAGCGGAGGTCATCATCCCGAGCTTTCGCACCTCACAACTCGTGGGAACCGAGAATGACAAAGCCATGTTGAACGAGTTGGATCTGCTAGAAGAAAGAAGGCTATCCGCCGAGCAGAGAAACATAGCTTACAATCATCGGGCGGAGAAGTACTTCAACTCGAAAATCAAGATAAGAGAATTCGAAGCCGGGGACCTGGTCCTACGATGAACGGTCGGGTAGCCCAAGGGGGCATTTGACCCGAATTGGGAGGGACCCCTAAAGATCTCCAGGCGCCTGGCCAACGGGGCCTACGAATTAAAAGAGCCTTGAGGGCAATCCGGCCCAATACCCTTGGAATGCCTTCCTACTAAAAAAGTACTACCAGTAGCGGCTAATTAGCTTAGCCCGCGCCATTCTCTTGCCCATCAGGGGCCTCAATGTATTCGCGCCTCGAACGCAAATTTGCAATCAATAAAATCGATTCAGTTCAATCCTGTCTCCGTGAAGTCGCTGCCCGTCTATCGGCTAAAGCACTTCACTCATTAATCATTTGGTTAATTTTTAATCGATTGTTAATTCAATCTTGTCTTCGTGAAGTCGCTGCCCGTCTATCGACTAAAGCATTTCACTCATTAATCATTTGGTTAATTTTTAATCGATTGTTAATTCAATCTCGTCTTCGTGAAGTCGCTGCCCGTCTATCGGCTAAACCACTTCACTCATTAATCATTTGGTTAATTTTTAATCGATTGTTAATTCAATCTCATCTTCGTGAAGTCGCTGCCCGTCTATCGGCTAAAGCACTTCACTCATTAATCATTTGGTTAATTTGTAATCGATTGTTAATTCAATTAAACTGGAAAAACAAAAATGGAAAAACAATACTAAAGTAAAAGAAACGTTTCATTGAGTTAAAGGGGACGAAAATTACAAAGGCTCGCGGCCAGCAAACTTAGCAAAGAGAGAAAAAGAAAAAGCAAAGAGAGGGAGAGAAAGTCTTCAAGGGGCCACCTCGTCCACCACGGCTGGCTCCTCGACCGCCTCCTCATCCGCCAGAGGGTAGATAAAGGTCGCCATGTCGCCAATAAAAGACAAATCCACCCCGCGATCGGTTAGATCCTTCAAAGTTATATCATACTCGGTGCATGGGGGATTGGCCTCGACGTAGCTCCTCAAATCATCCAGAGGACCGAAAAGGTCGGCCTCAGGATTCCGGCGGAGCAGGGAGCGGATCGAGTCGGCGTAGGCATTGATATAGATCATGGACCCGGCCGACTCGCCCTTTCCCTCAAGACGGGCATGTTCCACGGCCAAGCGCTCCTCGGCCTCCGCGGCGAGGGCCTCACAGACCTTGTTGACCTCCTCAGCCATCCTTATCTCGGCGTCGACACACACCCTCTTCTCCGACTCACAGTTGCCCTCCAGCTCCTCGCAGCTCTTGCGGGCAGCCTCCAGCTCCTCCTTGAGCTTCTTGTTCTCCTCTTCCACACGAGCCGCCTCGTCTTTATTTGTCTGGAAGGCCGCCTTGAAAGCAGAGGCGGTCCGCATCTCCCGCTCGAAGTCGATCATGATACCCTCCATCGCGATGGCATCGCGAGAGGAGCGGATGACCGAGGCCCTCATTCGGTCAGCCAGAGAAACGGTGTGTGTGGCCTTCTAGCAGTTGAGGGTCCAAGACCGGGGCAGATTCACCACGGCACGGCGAAGTTCTTCCAGCCAGGACTTGGGGACAGTCTCCGAGTACGGGGGATCCTGCGAGTACAGGAACTGAAGGACCTCGGGCGGGGGCAGGGAGTCAGGCCTACAAAATATCGGGGCAAAAAGTTAGCTAAAAGGAAAGACCGCGAAACGACCACGAGACTCAATAGAAAGCGCGAGGACACTTACGTGAGGTGGTTGCCCCAGCCCAGGAACGAGAAGTCGCTCCGGTCGCGGGTGGAGGAGGCCGGCTCCCAGCGGCGGCCTTGGACGTGCCCGTGATCAGGCCCCCGGTGGTCGGGTCCATGTCGACCGTCACCATGGTGAGCTGAATGGGGGTCTGGGCGTCCGCTCGAGCTTTCTTGGCGGGTGGTTGTTCGCCGGCGGGCACCGAAGGGGCGGCGGGCAGAGGAGTCTGGATATGAGCCCGGGTAGTCGGTCCCGAAGCCCTAACCGCTCCCCGTTTTGCCAGTTTGGCGATAGTACTTTTCTTCGGCGCCATATCAACCGTCCCGAAACTTTCGACGTTCACGACGTGGACAACAGGGGTCTGGTCGGCGTCGGGATGAGGATGAGAGGAGGGAGCTGGAGAGGCAGACGGTGTGGAGCTCTCCGCCGGGAAGCGTTATTCTAAAGAGGGGGTTGAAACACTGAGTAGGAAATCGATCAAGTAAAAAGAACGAAGAGGAACATATCGGGCAGAAAGGACCTTACCACCAAAGTTTAGATGGCGGGAAAAGTTTGGAGTCCGGAGAGCCTTCGCTGCTCGTTGCAGTTCAGCTGGTCGACGTCACGATTAACGTCGCTCTTCGACTTAATGCGAGAAAGTGCTAGCCTGAAGTCGTCGGTCAGGTCACTCTGGTTGGGCGCCGAGTTGCCTGCACAATAAAATAAAAATTAGATCAGTACTGAGGAGGCAGAGGAAGTACAAGTATTTACCTCGACGATTGCGGGTACAAAACTCTCGGGGAACCGGAATATGGTTGTTCTATCAGGGCCTACGCTCTCCCAGGCACCGCCGACCCACCACCATTTCTCATGCCAGCCCGTAACCTTCGATGAGATGCCAAAGACAATATCGTCGCCGCCCCGGGGCTTCACGGAGTAGTACCCCATGTTCATCGGTCCAGTGGAGGCCACGGTGTAGTATAGATGATTGATCTCGTCGGGGAACCGCATGCGGTGAAGTCCCCGACGCCCGAGCGCAACCATGGCGCCTAACAAATAACTCCACCCATTGGGAGTAATTTGGGTGATCGACAAGTTCCAGGAGGCGAGCAGCCTGGAAATGGCCGGGTGGAGCGGGAAGTGAAGGCCCGCATGCAGAGTATCCGCGTTGATAGCAATCAACCCGTCAGGGGGCTGGTCGGCGCGCTGGTTGGCTTGTGGGGCGTAGAAGTAGACGTCTGTGGGGACCTCGAAGGTCCAATAGAGTTCGGAGAGATCCGTGCTCGACGGCAGGTAGCTGGGGCGACGAGAGGCCCCAAACTCGGACTCATGGGCCTCGCGTTAAGAACGGGCTAGACGGCTTCATTTGTACCCGCTTAGGTATTTAGCATAGTCGATCAACCTGCTGTCAACGTAGTCAATGATTTCGGGCATGGCCTCTTGCTCGAACAGGAAATTCTCTGCGTGAGGTGGGTAGGAAGACACTGGGGCAACAATAAGAACGGGGCCCTCCCGTTGATGGCTCATCCTCTCTAGATCGTCGGCGAAGGCATCTACGTCCGTGGAGGTGCCCTCGTCTTCTCGGGCGGCGGCAGCGAGGGATGTACCCTCTCCGACGTGGCGGAGAGATCTCTCGGCATCAATGGCGGCGAGACAGCGGCGGAACTGGAAAGCGTCGACGCTCTCGAGCGAATGGCTCATTGTGGAGATAAAAGGAAAATAGGAAGGAGGGGATTACCTTGGAGAACGAGAGTCGCCGGATTCTGGAAAAATACGCCGGAGTGTTCGCCGGAAAACTTGAAAACTTGCAAGGAAAGTGCGTGAGGAAGAAAGGCGAAAGTAAGAATGAGGGCAAGAGCCCCCTATTTATAGGAAAGTATCGAGGGACTAAAATGCAAAAAAGCTGGGTAAAAAACATAATTACTCGAAAGTCAGGGAGGCGCGTGAGGGCGGTTGGGAGACAAGATCGGCAGACGTGACGCCTGGGATCTTGCGCGTCAGTCACGCGAGCTCGTGACGTCAGCAGGCGCGGAATTCGAAGCGTCACCTCGGAAGGTGGAACATCATTCCAAAATTCAAATTCAAATTCAAATCCGTGGATTGACCAGCCCGCCACCCGATGGCGATGGCCCCCCAATGCCGGGCTGGTGGGGCAATTGTTACACCCAATATTCCTACCCGCCCAGTCGGGTAGCCAGGTTCACATACCAGATCGAAGAGCGAAGTGGCGAGAAAGTCCTATTGCCGAGCCCGACGGGCAGCGCACTAGAGCTGTCCGACTACGACCTCCAGGAGCAATCGGGAAGAGGACTTGACATAGGGGCAGGGGCCAATCGGCCAGCGGCGAGCTCTGGGGTAGTCTCTACCCGCTTCCAGGTGAAGTGATCCAGAGGATGCCCGCCACCTACTCGATACCCGGGTACCCGTGTACCCGTCTGCCCAATCCCAGGCGTCTCCAGCTGTGGCGGTACGTCCAGTGCCATCAGACCAGAGGATGTAGCAGTGTCAGAGTAGGGCGGTTGGGACAGGTCCCATCAGTAAAGGGCAACAGTGCCAGGTGACGCTTCCCCATTAGTCCATAGAGGGAGGCTGTAGCCACTCATAACCCCCCAGCTAGGAATAGGAGGGGCCCACGAGCATACCAACCCAAGGTGGGAAAACCCACCATGTACACTATAAATAGGGTTTTAAATTCCCAATGTAACACACAACTCATTTATTGCAAAATCTCCACTTGAGAGCTCATTTATTCTTGCATTTACTACTTTTAGTTCTCATAAATACATAAATCCTACCCGCTAGGAACCCGACGGCGAGATCCTCACGTAATCGCTGTCAACAATAATCTTAATCTTCAACATCGCCCCTCAGGTCCCTAATTAATTGCTCATTTCTATGATTATGGTCTCTGTTGTTAGGAATCGTTGTGTATATGTGCTTTGATCGTTGAATGATTTTGGTAATTTGTTATGTTAATAAGGACAATATAGTAATTTTATGTTGAGATTGAAGGGTAATATGTTCAGTTTGCGACTCAGTAGTCCCAATGCAGTGAAACTAGAGGGTATTTGGGACCCGGGCTGAACTTGAGTCCTGGGCCCAAGTCCTGCAAATCAAATGCATTATTACTTGGAACTAAGTGTTCAATCTTGTCCCGTTCTGCAAAACCAAACGGGCCTTAGAATGTATGTAGAGAAGATATTTTAATGGCTAAACAATACATTCTTTACATTAATATAGATATGTATTTTATAATATGTATGTTATTCCTAATTAATCGCTAGAAGCGACACAATTCAGCACGGGTATATGGAACTTAATGTTTTAAGGTATTACCAAGTCGAAATGAAAATGATGCTTCTCCTAATTTTTTAAGGAAATTAAAAGCCTAGTGTTCAAATCTTTGGCCTAATTTAATAACTAATAATGCTAAACAATTTTAAAATAAATTTGCGGATCATTTTTGCAATCAAGATCGCCTATTCCACTTCAGTTTTTCATCTTGTGTTTTATTACACTTTAAATACGACATGTAACATTAACGATATTTTATTTATACTAGTTTTTTGCCCGTGCCTGTTCTAAATATTTTTTTAGGTAGTACTTTTTTAAACTTTTTATAATATACTACTCTAGATCGAATCAAACTCTCTTTTTGTTAGTGAAAAATTGTCTACTTTTCTAAAATGAAAAATTGTCTACTTTTCTAAAATGATGATAATATTTTGCATTTTTATCTTATAATTTCTTTTTCTTTCCTCAATAGAATATATCTACTTTCTTTAAATCCATACAAAAAGCAATATTACTACTTATGATAGACAGGGAGTATAAACTAATCTTGAATATATGACAAATTTAGCAAAAATCCTATTGTTTTTTATATAGCAAATTATTCTATTTATTTGATTTTAAACTCAAAATTACATTCTTGAGTAAATATTTTGTTTTCGTTGAAAAATCTCACCATATAAAAATAAAAAAATAAAAAAAACTCCATCTAATTTATTTCACAAATTATAATTTCCCCCAATTTCATTCTTAATTCAAAAATTCTCTCAACTTGCTGACCTATTTATATTCGCAAGTAATCACTATTTTTCTTGGATAATCATAAACAGCAATTGAGCTTCTATAGAACATGTTAAATTTTAGATGAAGTACCACTTTTTCTGTAAATGCATCACCATTTCATATTTCATGAAACTCTTTTTTTAGAAAAATGCTACTCCCTCCGTCCACGAAAATTTTACCCGGTTACTGTAGAGCACAGTTTTTAATGAAAATTGGTATTTTATTGAAAAAGTGAATAAAATAGATAAAGTAAGAGTATTGTGTTGGATATTGTGGGACCCATTTTTTGTTTGTGAGTGTAGTTTATTTCCAAAAGAGGAATGGGTAAAAATTTGGTGGACGGACAAAAAAGGAAAGCGGGTAAAAATTTGGTGGACGGAGGGAGTACTATTTTAGCAAATCATGCTCCTCTCAGGCCCAAATATATATGACCTTTCAAGTGAATTCTAAGCAGGAAGCATAACATCTTTTTTTTTTCTTTATGCTCATTGTCAATTGAATTATAATTAAAAGAAATAATTATTAATTTCATTAATTTGTTTACTTTTAATTAAATTCAAAAACACTATTCTTTGAATTCTTTGCGTCAAAACGTTAAAAGAAGCCAATTCCTATGAAGTCATTTTAAAAGAAAAAAGATAGAAAATACATTGCTTAATCTACTATTTCTCATACATTTTACGGAAAACATCTGAATGAAACTATCTATTAATCTATTAATTGTAGTTGAAGCTAAATAAAAGACTTTTCATTTTAATAAAACATTGCAAGAGTAATTTAATGGAACATAAATTTTACAATAGGCCTCGTGCATCGCCACAACCACACCATCACCATGAGATTTGCAAATGTTATAACATGGAGGTTATAAGTACCGTAGATGCTACTCACAACTTGTCAAAATAAGAGTTAAATCTTAAGAAATACAGGCCAAAAGCTCATAAGAAATACATGATTACAGACTACATGACTGACCTGTTAAAAAACTATAAACTGAATCCTTCAGTAAAAATTCTTCAATATTCCGTCTAGTCTTCACTTTCTTTCTTCTACAATTTTTTGTTAGTTAAATCTTAAATCCAACCCTCAATGTTCGAGAAATTTCATTAGTCAAACAAAGAAGACAAGAAAAAATCTCTAATGGAAAGCAAACACACACCAATACACAACTCGAAATTTCGAACCAGAAGAACATTCATTATTTAAAAAATGCATATCTTTGAACTTAATAAAGAACAAAAGGGGTCTCAACCTACAACATGCACAAGTTTCAATTTCCAATTTTCAAGTAGATAAAAAGAACATACAAAAATTCATTCTCTTGACTTTGTAAGCACCAAAACTCCAAAGAGAATTATAGTCTCGAACCAAGCTTCACGGCATGTTTCAAACTCCCTTTGGATATCCTTCTCCAGGCATGTTCCAAACTCCCTTTGGATATCCTTCTTCCTTTAAAATATATATCAGTACCACATTGTAAATATAGCAAATCATTATTATATGATGTCATGGATAAGGTTACTATCAACATTAGTAAATCAAAATCGACGCAATTTGAAGACTTAGTACCTATATGATTAACCATCTAACCCATCTTTATTAGTATGAATATTTTTATGATGGAGAAGAGTAATGTTTAGTTTTGTTTGGACATCAGCAGTGCAAGTGTATATTGGCAGCATATAGACATGAGAAAAACAAAATATGTCATACATCCACTGTTGTGAATATAATTTATATACATAAACAGAGAATTCTGCAATATTCAAGTAATAGAGATGAAATTATCAGCAACTCTTTGATCAAGCCAGGTTAACAGCATCATGTTTGTTACATTTACTAAATCTCTGAGCACGATATGCAGGTTTCCTTTGTTTCTATGATATTATAGAGTGTCAAACATGTGAAAACTAAAAATACATGTGTCATACTATCTTGGACACTTTCAACCAACTTAGACCATCATTGTTAATACAAATTGTATAAGCAGGCCCATCATTACCAATATCATTCTCAAATGCCAATATATACATGAAATAAACCTAACATACCAAAAGCAATGCACTGTTTGCTTCTAAATAAATGGAGGGCCAGAATATGAATAACAAAAGTTTATAAAGAATAGAATTAATATTTGTGCCGAAATTACTCCTTTAATATAGACAAAACATCGCCTGCTCATACATTGCTATCCTTAAAAAATTGAATGTATCTTCGATCTCCAGTTTGAACTGGAGCGCCGTGCACGGCTGATTGAATTGAACCAGGGAGTTTTAGAGATTTGATTTAGGGTTTAGTAGATAAAGAAGGGCGGGTGAAATACAGAGCTTGATTTTCAGCGATCAAGGCCTGCAAACAAACTGCCCCAGTTCAAAAGAATTTAAAATTGATAGGAAAACAACATATACCTCACTTACCTTACCTGTAACGGTGGATGTTGGTGGCTGCTTCGTGAAAACTGACGGCGACGCCAATTACAGACGACGTTCGAGCAGCGCACAGTGGGGGAAATCTGGCCGTGCATCGAGACGGCTAAAACAGGATTGCTTTGATGAACCATAGCTATCCACTTCCGCCCCCAAGGTATGCAGGCTGCAGCACAATTAAATTTATATCTATCAACATTTGCTTCACTGCGTTAGAGGAAAGAGGGAAGGAAAGCAGACCGTCATCTCTTTAAATCACCGTTTCTTCAATTAATAAATCTGCGTTAGAGAAAAGATGGAATGGAAAGGAAAGGCAGAGCGTCTTCATCTATCAGTGCTTCAGTTACTATTTTTCAATTAAGTTAATAACTAAGAAAAGCAGGTGGGTTTAATTTACTAAAGTAATTAGGGATTTTTTTTTGGAACAACACGTGGCAGTATATTAAAAATGATATGTGGCAGTATTTGGAGTAGGGAGATCCTACTTTTATTATATATATAAGATTGTTTATTAAAAATAGTAAAACGCAAGATGAAAACAAGTAGGAAATCTGTTTCTATTTTTTGGGTGCTGGACGATAATAAAAAAACTAGGTTGTTAAGAATTTTCACGTGTACAGTTTTAGTACCATGTTATAACTTGATAAAATATTATGTGAATGATATTTATATTAACTATTATCTAAATAATAATTTACTAATATTTTATATTGAAACAATTAATATTTTTAGTAAAAATAATTAATATCACCACAACTAACACCTTTAGTGAAAACAACTAATAATCTCAAAATTGATACTTTTAATGCAATTTACTGATACTTTTATTAGTGCAATTCACTAATACCTTTCAAACAAGTTTCAATGTGATATTATTCACATAATATTCTCAGCTAGATTTACATGATCCATAAATGAATCCACCATATAAAAATATTACAAGATATAAGTTCCAACACAATGAACTATCATCTGAAGCCAAATGACCAATTCGTCATTTTTATTTTCCCCGAGCACATATAGAGATAAAGTATAGAGTGAAATTGGTTCATACATAAATCATTGAAGGGTATTAGTTGATTTTACTAAAAAGTATTAATTGTTTTTATTGAAGGATATTAGTTGTTTTCGGTGAAAAATATTAGTTGTTAAGTGCAAACAAACTAAAACTCATCAGCGTAAACAACTAATACTATTCGGTAGAAACAACTAATACGCTTTCGTGTAAACAATTAAAACCCTTGAAAAATTCATGTATAAACCAATTTCATTCTATACTAGAAACTTATGCGATATTAGAGGGAATTCCAAGATATACACATACTAGATTAGATTGCATAGAGATAGAAACCGAACAAAAGAATTCAATTCTGGCTGCTTCCCTTCTCTGTTGGAAGAATTAATAGACGGGAGTGGCGGAAGCAGAATGAGGGTGGTAATAGAGGATCTCTCTCAACATCATCTCCCTAAGGTCCCCTTCTCCGATATTCTTGTCATCTATATCGACGTTTATCCTGTACCCCGCCTGAGGATTGCACCTCGGATCATACAGACTCGACAGGTACGGATGGCAGAGTGCCTCTGTTACTGTGATTCTCTTCGTGGGATCAAATACCAACATTTTCTCGAGCAAATCCACCGCAAGAGGATCCGCGTGCGGATACAAGGACGAAAAGGGAGCTTGTCTGGGAAACTGAATGGACCGCACGAACCCTCTGGCTTTCGCGTTGTCTATGAACTCCAGACGGGTTCGGGCTGGGTTCCGAGGACGCTGAGAATGAGCCTGAGGGTATCGGTGCCGGGAAATATGGGTTGCACCCGACGGACCACACGTCGATTGAGGTCCCGTAGAGAAGGAGCTCTGGCGCACGGTACCATCGCGTCACTACGTATTCGGTCATCAAGGGGCCGCTAGTTCGGGCTAATCCGAAATCACAGATCTTGAGCTCACAATTGGTAGCATTCACCAGGAGGTTTCCGGGTTTTAAGTCCCGGTGAAGTACGTTTGCGGAATGTAGATATTTCAACCCTCTAAGAACCTGCATTTCTTAATTCAGAATGTGACTAAAAAGCGAAATGAAACACAGATTGAGGGTCTGGTACCTGAAAAATGAAGTACTTGCAATGGTTGTTGGAGAGAGGGAAAGAGGAATTAATAATGTTATGAAGATCCGTATCCATCAACTCGTACACCATATAAACGTCCCTAAAACCCCTCCAGTCACTGGGCATCATCACATCCCGCAGACCAATCACATTCTCGTGTTTTATGCTCCGCAACAGCATCAATTCTCTCACACTCCTCAACGCATCCACGTTGCTCACCTTCTTGATCGCCACTCTCTCCTTCGTCTCCATATTTATCGACGAGCAAACGACGCCGTACGCTCCTCTCCCGATCCCCTTCACCGCCACGTATTTCCGGTCGATTTCGAACACCGTCTGCCACACTCTGTAAAAGTGCTTCCCTTTCGACCCCTCCACACGAGTTGCCTGTTCAAGATTTTTCATCAGTTCGGAAAGCAATTAATTGGTTTAGTTGGGATCTCAATCTTCCACTCTTATCATCCCTATATAAGGGTCCAAATATTCACCGAAGAAAAATATCATGAATGAAAAGGGACAAAGGGAAGGATACGATTGAATGTAGATGATTTCTCAATGAATTTTGGCAATCTTGTTCAAGTACAATGTAAGAAATGTAGAAAATTTGTTTTTCCTTTCTTTGTTAAATTTTTTGTTTGATTAGGTACAAAGTTTTCTTGTTTGGGTCATGGCTGGGAAGATTCCAGTTTTGGTGCGATTGGAGTTGTCTTTATTTGGTGGAAATGCGTTTGATTAATGGAGTTCTTGGCGTGAGTTGTTCAACTTTGAAATTATGCCATGCCAGCATATCAAACTACAGCAATATTCCACGTGGAAAGGCATGAAATGCACGCCGCTCCTCTTTCTCCCTCTTTTCTTCTAACTAGAACATAATTTTTTTTAAAATATATTAAGGTGTTGTTTTTTAAAAGTACACTTGAATTGCATATTGCACCTAATGCACCAGATACTTTTATATATATATATATATATATATATATATATATATATATATATATATTCCCTCCGTCCCAATTCTATCTCACACTTTCTATTTTGGTTTGTCCCAACTCTATCTTCACACCCTTAAAAAGGAAACAAAACTCAATATAAATATTCATATTTAACTACTTTATACACTAAAAAGCAAAAATATCAACTCCTATTGGTTTAACATTCAATAAAGTAGATTTTTCTTAATACCCGTACCAAACCAATATGTGAAGATAGTCTTGGGACGGAGGGAGTATATATTAAATACTTCAAGTATAGTTAAATTTTTTTAGAATTGTATATGTTAATATATTTCCTTTCAAACATATTAAAGTACGTTGAATATCTCATATTCCCTATTATATTAATATGGAGTTTCGTGCAATTCAGGTGCATCATGCAATTCAAGGTCTAATGCTTATTAATATGATAAGATTAAGTAAATAAAATAAAATTATTTTGGTTTTTAAGACAATATGAATAATTTAATTAAAATATTAATTTTCACGTAATTAAAATTATTAAAATTTAATTAATTACTTCATCAATATAGTGAAATATATAAGTTGATAAAATATAGTGAGATACATAAGTTAAATAGTTATTCAAAACATGTAAAAACTTATAAGTTAGTCTAGTTGGTAAGTAATACTAAAAGTTATGCTAGAGGTGCAAGGTTTGAACCTGTATTTTTACATTTTTTTAATTTTAATTAGACTCGTCATTAAAATGACACATGGATGCCACATGTTGAACACACACCAATAGAACAATAACACATCATCTATAAAATTTCCAAACTTTATAAAAATACGACACATCATCCAAATCAACCACAGGTCTACACATAAGCAAGTAAAACTCTATATTAGTATAATAGAGGATTGGAATTTGAATACAACCAATAATATAACGAATCAAAGTTCTCACATGCACTTTGTACACGATGCAATACACAATTGAGGATGTTTATACTTAAATTATGGGCTAATCACATTAAAAAGTGTGACTTAATTATACTGAAAATTGATAATACTTAATTTTTTTAGTATAATCAATTCATATTTTTTATTGTGAACAACCTCAATTGTTAAGTGAGTGCAGCATGTACCAGGTGTACAAGAGACTTACTCTATAAACAAAACTCAACCATCATTTCTTGAGATCGTCCTACGCGAAATATAAATAAGACATATTATAAATAACAAGTAAATTGGATAAGAGTACAAATTTATCTAATTTCAATTTAAATCATCACCTTCTAATGAAATTACATTTTAATCTAAATTTTTGGATTTTGTGAGAAAAAAAACTTTTTAATTTTTGCAATTAAGACTTGTGGTCAGATTTGTCTCTCTGTTAATAGCTTATAGAATTGAGCCTAAACTGACATCGTTTCGACACCCACCTAAGTTAAACATCGCTGATCATGTGTTTAGAACTGAAGTGATTTTTTTTAATTTTTAATACTACACAACGCTATTACATAAAATTCACGTACACGCCACATAAGCGACATGGTGCTAAACCCGCGATTATCGCGGAGCTGTACATAAAATTTACGGTAAAGCTATTAATTATATTTTTAAGTTTTATAAATGTTGTTACTATTATTATTTTATTTATTCAATATTTTTATTGTATTTTTAAAAATATTAGTTAATAATAAATAATTATATTCCAAGAACAATAAACTATAAATTCATGACATTTATTATTAATCAAATGTTTAGAAAACAATGCTTAAAAATTGCTGAAAATCTCCCTATAAACGACATTTGTTGCGTATTTGGAAGGATTTCCTTTAGAATCAAGTGACAAAATCTTCAATCCTCTATTCAATCTAACTCTAGATACTGCAGCATAAATTGACCATGAGGGAAAACAGGCTTGGGAAGATACAATCCAACAGTAGAAAGTAATTGCCCTTGGCTTTTATATATTGTCATGGCAAAACACAGTAGAATTGAAAATTGTCGCCTTGTAAAATTCACTGGCATTGTAGGATCAGACTTTGTCAATATCATTCTTGGGATGAAGACTTTATTTCCAATATTTCTTCCAAATATTATTTCAGTCTCGAGAATGTGGTTGCCAAGTTTGGTGACGATCAATCTTGTTCCATTGCACAAATTGGATTTGTGATTAATATTTCTTAGTAACACTATAGACACTCCTTCTTTCAAGATCATGCGGTAATTTGACATTCCAGAACACCTAACAGGATTTAAAAATTCAACTTTAATCATCTGTCCATTACCCCCTTCTCGAAATTCAGAGGCACGGACACTGTCTGAGCTCAAGTATACTTTGGTATCACCCAGAATCATAGATAGAATCTTATCATTACACTCCCGTATTTTTTTTTAATACGGTTTCTGGAGAATTCATTGAAGATGATATGATAAGAATAAATAATAAATTCCTTACATAATGAGCAGTTGTCCAATAACTTGCTTCTACTATCTCATCAATATACGCACGATCATCATCCAGGAATCTCGTCAGATAACAAACATCCTTGAAGGTATCATAGACAACATCATCAATGGTTCGTATCATCTCGTAAGATGTTGATCCCTTACTATAAGGCAATAAAAGATACAAATAATACTCTTCACCAGCCTCCGGTGAAACATTATATATTCTTCCCAATGAAGATCTATTATTCCTTCTTATATCCTACTGGTTCTTTTTTCTATATCAAACATACATCAATGGAAATTCCACATAAGTCAAGTTCTTTGCATCGTCATTTGTTTTATTTTGTTCCATCCACGCTAAAAATACTGATTTACCCGTAGATGGTCTTTCGAGTACATAATCAATGTAATCCTCATCTCGAAAAATAATGTTTTGTTGATTAAGAAGATGGAAATCCAATATCATTAAATGTGGATACCTATAATGTATATCGTACTGAAGCGTTCTCCAAACTGCCTCACAAGGAGATATGTACCGACAATTCACATAATTTTCTGCTTCATCTTTTGATTTTGATTCACCTTCAGTGACTCATTCCTTCTCTACAGTAGCAGTAACCCTATAAGCTTCTTTAATGATATACCTGAATAAATACTTGATGGATTTATGTCTATTGCACCACTCAATATTTATATGACCTTGATACATGCGCAGTAGTATTAGACTGTAAGGAACCACAAAATGGTTATCCAAATGAACTATGTCTTTATCAATAATGGCTCTTGTATTTCTTCTTCTGTACAATGGGAAACCTTCATCATCAACAAATGTAGTCTCATTATAACTCTTTGGAAATTTCTTTGAGCAAATGGTGTTGACCATGCAAGGTGAATTTCTTTTGCCAATCCACAAGATCCACGAATCATGTAATCTCTCACCAAATCGTACAATATTGCCTTATCATCTTTATCTGGTATTTCTGCAGATATGATACAGTCAACATCTTCTGAATTTGGAATTTTACTTTCACGATTCAGAAACAGAAGAATATGAGCATGCAACAATTCTCTTTTGGAATTCAAATGTTTATGCCACTGCATATTCAAAGTGTTCAAGTCAAGTTATATACTAAAAAAATTAAGTACAAATATTAAACATAATAAATGGACTAATAATATTATGAAACTAAATTTTTTAAAAGTATAAGAAGATAAACTTACATGCATAAATTTTTCCAAAAAATTTAAGTTCCTTAAAATCTTTCACCATACCATCAAGTTTCATCTTAAACATTATGCAGAGAATATCAGGTCTATCCACAGTTTCAAGACTTTTCTCATTTAAGAAACTTGAAATATCGGGCCATTTTAGATTGCATGTGATTGTGATAAATAAATTTAGGTAAGAAAAATACTTGCAAATTGTCATGACATCTTGAAAATCTTGAATCATATATTTAAGACTGTTTGTGAATGATGCATGCATTATTCTTTTACACGTAGAAGATGGATCTACATCACCTCTATCAACTGCAACTTTTATGTCATATACTTTGCTTGATCTCAGTTTAACTTGATTGTATTTTATAAAAGACAACCTGTCAGACTCGATCATTGTATATGAATCCATAAAAAATTGCTGGAAAAGTCTCCAAGATAAGAATAGAGTACTGAGTTCATTATTGGCGCTCGTGTATTTTAAAGAAAAAGAATTCTCGCATTATGAGTCTGATTCTTTTCCTTGTAAAAACAACATCATTATGAACCACATCAAGCCTATAATCATCCTCACCATATGGGAACAATAAAGGATGAATGTAGTTTGCTTATTCTTATTAGTTCACCACTGCAAGACTTCAGAACCACATCTCTTTTTCCATAGTTGAATTAATGTCCCCTGGAATAAGAGCAACAACTTCAGGAGTTGTTGGAAGATTATAAACTCTTCCACCCGTAGTCCTTCTTTCGAGTAAATTCAATCTCAAAGATGGCTCTACTCAAAACATGATACTTTCCCTTGCATTGCAAATAGATTGAAAGTATCCACCATTCTGTTAAGTTCACTAACAATACTATCATCCAGTCTTTTATTTTTATCCTTTGATCACAAACTATTCAAATAAAATAATTGGAGTAATGAAAAAAAGTTAAAATTAATATATATTATTATTTATGTACTATAAATATTAAAATATAAATAATATAGTATAATATATATTGTATAATTAGAAAATTGAATAAGTAATATTAAACTTTTAGAGAACTAACCCGGTAACATCAATTCTATTTTGATCTTCATTTTTTGTGTCGTATATGTATAGTTGCGAAATTTAGGCTTATTACTATGTATTGGCAAAAGACTTCAAATTTGATGGTAATTAGCACCATGCAATCTATACACATAAGGATCAGTTCCATTATTAATTGAATTATCAACCTTCACACCCATAGATGTAAAGCTAAACACCATATTGTAAGCTCTAATATTTTTAATGAAATATTTTCTCTGATCATGTTCGAAAGGTTTATCAATGTAGAAAGAGGAGGTTTCAACATTGACAGTTGTACTTTTCTATTGGAACAACATGATATAAAATTGGTGGTCTCGTTTAATCTTTTATTAGTTCTCTCCTCATACCACATATACACATTGCAATAAACACAGAAAAATGTAGCATCTCTGAAATCAATATATCCTATAAAAATAACAACAATGAATTTGTAACACCCCGTCCCGTTTTATACCTTTTATATTCCTAGAACCCTTATTTTATTTTATTATCTTTGTTTCTTTTAATTTTATTTATTTTGTGTGCTATTGTGTAATTTAAATATATACCCTTTTATAAATTCCTAAATTCGAAGAAAGGAATCGAATCTTTCAAACGAATAAAGGACTACGAGAAATTAAATAATCAAGTTTAAATTAAGAATTTCGATCCGTATAGTTTATTGAGTATAATTAAAATACGATAAAATATTAATTGAATCTCGAACCTGTATTAATTCTCAAATTTGGGATTAAACCCGAAACCAAACGATCCCTAAAATAGGAATCTAAAATATCAAGCATAGTAATCAAATTTGGGCCACAAGTTATTTTTCCTCTTTAAAATTAATTAATTAATAAAATTAATTCCTAGCAAACTCTTAATGTCTCCCCACTCGTCCAGTATACAATTCATTCCCCCAAATTTCTCTCTCTCTCTACAAATCAATTTTCTCTCCCTTCTCTCTAGCATACCTCACGCCCCCTCTTCCCTTTTCTCTTCCCGGCGACCAAGCACCGCCGCACCGCTCCTCTGTCTCGAGGACCGATCGAAGCCATGCCAGCCCTCACGCTCCGGCCGCTGCATCACCACCATCGCAGCGCCTAAGCGTCGCCCAGCCTACCGCCTCAGCTTCGAGCACCGCCCCTCCTTCAAATCGGAGGAGCCACGGCTGCTGCCAGTGCCACTCTCCTCTTTCAGCGCCACCGCTACCTCTTCGAACGGCACAGCACCGCAACCCCATCATCTCCTCCAATCACGCCCGTTCCGCCCGACGCCGCTTTCGCCTCTCGGTTCCGGCGCCGCTCGCGCCACCCCTTCCACAGCGCCACCATCCGTCCTCTATTCGTTTTTAAGTGAGTTCCTTTTATCGATTCTTACACTTAGTTTTCCAATTAATTTCCCTTATTAATTCAACATAAATTACTCGATTTAATTCTCTTTTTTATTCAACAAAATTCTGCTTAATTACTCTCTCAAAAGAAAAACTCACGTTCTGTTTCTTTCCGTGCTTGATCGAGATGTCGTCGCCTCTCCCGAACTAGCATCGCCGTCTGCTTCTTGTATTTGGTGAGTCTCGTTCTCCCGATTCATTCACTGGTTCAATTCTTTCAATTTTATTTCCCCCAGATAAATCTCTTTTCAATTGAATTGTTATTCAATTTTAATCCCAAAGTTCATTTTCTTTTCTTGTTTAATCGGAAGCCGCCGTCGACGCCTCTCTTTGGATGCCGTGGTAATGAAGCCGCTGCTGCCCGTTCGATTTTAGAAGGACCAAAACGACGTTGTTACGCCGTCCAATTTATTTGACGAGTCACCGAACTACGCCGTTAGGCTGCTCGGTTTGGACTCGTAAGATTTCTAGCTTTCTCCCTATTTCTCTTGTAATTTCTGATTTGGGAATAAGGTTGTTCGAGCAGTGATGCGAATTTTGGTTGTTGATGTAAGACTTGGTTTTTAGTTCAAAGCAGTGGATATGGTTGTTTAGTATTGGTTGCTTTAATTGTTTAGTGTTGTTGGTCTTATAGTTTAGTATTGATTGAATTAGTTGTTTGGTAATATTGGTTAAGCTGGTTGGTGTTATTGAATTGACGAATTAGTATTGTTGGCTTAGTTGATTAATATTAGTGAATTAAGATGTTTAGTATCTTTGAAATAATTGTTTAGTATTCTTGGTTTGGGTATTTAGTATTATTAGTTTTGTTGGATTAGCTGATGATATGATTTTATTGTGGAGATTAATTAGTTTTGTTTAGTTCCCCTGCTACTATTAGAATTATGAGTAAAGGGAAACTTTATTTTCTTTAAATCATTGTTCTTGTTTTCTTTGGGAAAGGACTAATACTATTGGTTTTTAAAAGAGGTACTTTAGTTATTAAAATTATTATATTAGTTGAAATTAGAAAAAGGAACAAGAAAGTTAAAGATGTTTGTGATCAAGATTAATAACAAATGAAAAAGAGTATTTTTGGGAAAATTAATATAATCCTTCTATTTTAAAAGTGTCACAAATCAACTTTAGAAGTTTTATTAATATTAGGAAAAGAAGAATATAATTATATATTATTTTAGTTTTATAATACAAACTTCTTCAAGTTAAAGTTTATTAATAAGATAAATAAAGGGGGCTTTTATTTATAAAAATATTATTATATTCAAGAGTTCTTTTAAAATGAAATATAGATTTTAGAAAGAGTAATATTAAATTTGAGACTTTTATTATATTAGTATTATTTAAATAAATTTCTTATTCTTTTATTATTTTCAAGAAAATATTATATGGATATACTTTTAAGTATAAAAGCTTTTTAATTATAAAAGTCTTAGAATATTAAGGGATCATTTTATTGAAGTCGAAATAGTATTGCAACAAGGAACTTAGTTAGTACACTCCCCCAATACACCACCCTTTTAGAAGTGGTGTATTTACCAAGTTAGTATGTGTTTTTAAGTAGGTCTATTTCAATAGGTCTATAAGATAACGATCTCCTCGATTCTCATACCTCAAACTCTCAAGTTTTCCTATTTATTCAAAGGTCAACTTTTAATCAAATGGTTTCGTACTAGGATTCTGTGCTAGTCGGAATATGCACGAGGGATCCTACATTCTGTTTGTATATCACTCTCAGGACGTCTCTACAACGCAAGTTATCTTCCAAAGGAATTTCAAGACAGTTGTGACTTAGCTATAAATTTAACAGGTGGGTAATGATCGGTTGATAGATCTGCTAATAATAACATTGTGCCGGTATTTTCTGAACTCGACTAAATCAATCTAAAACAATTAATCCAACATAAATGTAACACCTATTATATAACTGTTTGAATTATGTGATATGACTATATATGATATCAAATGCCTGTTGTTTTGTAAATCGATCACTTTTGTGTGAGTAAGTACCTTATGTGAGCATGAATCAGTTCAGTTGTCAATCAAGTATTTTCTCTGTAAAGTTGATGTGTCAGTTTTATGGAAAGTCAGTAAGTACGGAGTTGGGATCGAGTATTTAATCCAACCTCCGGGGAGCTGTCGGGGACGCCCTCGGAATGTAGGTTGTTGATTCAAACAGATCTGGTCCCCGGGTCAGCCGCCTACATTGCATACTGGGAATAAGGCCATTGATGGTTTGCTTGTATTGTGAGGGATGTTGTGGTTGGATGAAGTGAGTTTGATGATGATTGGAAGGAGTAAGTTTGTTGTGGTTGGAAAGAGTAAGTTTGTTGGAAGTGGAATGGTCGTACGAATATGGTTTGACATTTTGTGATAATACGTGAACATGACTTTGGGTTTTGCCTTAATGTGAACCAACTTGTGCTATTTCAATTATATTATGTGAAATATGTTAATAACTGATCAATTATGATATAAACTTGTTATTGTTGTGATATATCGTAATCATGTATCACTACAAGAAAAATTACATGAAAGGACACTTTAAAATGTAGTAATTGGTTATCTATTACTACATTTCACTTATCTCCACATTTATAGTTAGTGTGCTTTAAAACAATGTAGCAATAGGCAAGGTGCTATAACTACATTTGTACATGTGTTAAAAAATATTCTATTAGTACATATGCATTTTTTTTACAAACATACTCTAACTACATTTATAAATGTGTTAAAAAAAATCTGTAAGTACATATGAGGTTTTTTACAGACATGTTATAACTACATTTAAATGTATTTAAAAATATTCTATAAATACACATACATTTTTTACATACATACTATAACTACATTTTAAAATGTGGTATAAATACACATACATCTTTTATATACATGTTAATATGACATTTGAAAATGTCATAACATATATATATATATATATATATATATTATAAATAATTGTATATACTATATATAGATAAATATTTATAATTTTCAATTTAATTCTCATAGTGAGACACCTAAATAATATATTTATAAATATTTTTTTTCTTGAAAGAGTAATTGAATTAAAAAATAAAATATAATGGAGAAATTAATATGTACTCAACATCATAATTGGAAAAAAAAAAAAAAACTGACATTAAAATTCATCTAAAATCAATTGATCCATCATTCCAAATTTCACATAAGATAACCTAAACAAATCTTGAGAATTACATAAGAACAACATATATACACAATCTACCAAATGTGGTATAGAAACCAAATAGAAGAGATTCCAATAGAATGAGCTAAAAAAAGTTTGCAACATTTCAAGGGCTTCTAGTTGGTACTTGTTTATAGCAGTCATATAGAACACCTCCCAGGTCCATCTTTTGCTAAAGACAATAGTGTCATCTGAATCAATACAATAATATCATTAGTAACAATATATAATACATATTAACTACATATGTTTGTTTTATTCTTTTATGAACCACACAAAGATAAATAATTTTATTAGTTAGGAGTAAAGGGATACTCCACTCACTAAAAACACAAAAAGACCAAACAAATTGCCTACAATAACTCGAAGAAACCAGACAAAAAAATGCAACAGAAACTACACTCAAATCAACATAATAGTAAAAAAGATGGGGAAAATTCCCAAGGTTACATGCTTCCCAAACAATCTATGGAATTTGACAACCAATTATACAAGTTACACTCAAAGTTGACCTTACTCCTCCATTTAATCCAATTCCATGTTCTAATACATCAATTTTTGTGATGTCTGTATATGTAACTAGTCAAGGTGGCAATTCTAGGATTAATTTTATAATTAGTGGTGTTAACCAAAGACACTATAGCATGATCAGTTTGGTGGTTTAGTGAAGGCTAAGCAATATAATTAGTTCATCCAATTTTTAACTTACCAAGTTGAATATAAGTGGCATTAAATATGCTGTGAAATCACGGGGTTTAGTAGGAATAAAAGGGCAGTGCACACCACAAATCATATCAACAAGATGTTTCCCTAAGTAAATGATACAATATTACTCCCTATTATTCTAACAGGTTGCCCAAATATCTTGCAAAGCTTACATGAGAAAAACAAAAGGACAATCCACAAGATACATTCTGAGGTCAGAAGATATGTACACCCATAAGCACAGGAAAGAATGATATGCAAGACTAGAGACAAAGTGAAAAAAGACCATAAAATTGATATAAGATAATCAAAATATGCATTGCAATCGATATAAGGTCAAATAATGGCACAAAAGATACTCACATGATGCAGCATCGTTGCAATAGATATTAAAGCAACAATTAATCTTCACTAGGTACCACCTGCAAATATAATATAAATTAATTAAAGAATCAACTAATGTTAGAAAAACAAATTTATGCTACTGATGAGATTTAAAACATATTTACATACCAAATGACAAGGCCAAGCGATCATTTCTCCAAGTACTTGTGAAAATTTCTGAAAATTACCATAAGGCCTAATCAATTCTTCCTAGGGTTCAAGCACCACTTTCACATTTACTTCACACCAATTTGACTCCAAGAGTTGGCCCCCAACTTTTGTACATGGATTGATACTATGAATGCATCCTTTAACAATAATTCTTTTGGGATCACATAAGTGATTGAGAGAAACATGAGTACCAACCTTTTAAGAAAAAAAAATTGAATATTCTCTTTTGTTCCAACAATTTGACATGTCAAATTGATCCCAAGCCCTTTGAGGATGACCTCTTGTTGTCGAGATTCTAGGTGGTTGTACAATTGATTCATCTCGAAGCATAAAGTTCTTTGGTCTGCTCCTTTTGTTTTTGTTATCCATACCTGCACGAAAGTGAGTATGCGAAAATATTATAATGTGAATTTAATATTCAATGGAATCCGGCACAAATTTTGTACAAATAAACTCACCTAAGGTCCCGACAATTCTATTTTTCTTGTAATTGCAAAAATTTAACCCTGATGCTAAACTGTGATATGTCAAAGGAAAAATACATTAGGAACCTTATGTATGTGTTAGCCTTGATTTGGATGAAACACTTCTTAACAAAGATGGTATTGTGATCAATGTTCTGTGGATTTACCTGAAAGCTGCTAAGAGGCTTAAGGTGGATAGATCTAGATGTCTTGTCATTGAAAATTCACTACGGGGTATAACTCTGGTAAGGCTGCTTAAATAGAAGGTAGTTATTGTCACATCCATTCCTAAACAGTCCCACATTTTCACCTCAGCCCCCATGAGATCATTAATTCTCTACTAAATGTGACCAGTAACTAAAACATGGGCTCCAACTACAGATCTTTTATGTTAAATATATCTATTCTTTTGTTTAGTAAAAAGTAATTAGCCATACTTGCAAAACGTAAGGAAAAAGTTACTTTTACAATATATAAATAATAGACTTGCAAACCATGATAAATAGTACTCTCTTCATGCTTATTTTGATTACCCGTTTCAAAATAGCACAATTTTTAAGAACTAAATTGGTTATTAATATTTTTTAGTATAAAGTAGTTTTTTAGGAATTGTTTAATAATATTTTTTAGTATAAAGTAGTTTTTAAGGGTTGAGTTTGAAAAGATGGTATTGTTTTTTTGTCATTTAAGGAAATGAGAAAACAAAAAAATTCTTCACTTTTTTTACTTTTGGGTAAACAAAATTGAGACGGAGGGAGTACTAACTTAACAAGGAGAAAGTGCTTGCTAAAACAACAATAACCACAACCCATTTTTTAATGACAGAGGGATAAGCATCCACAAAGAAATAAGTGCAAAATTACTATAAAATTAATATGATACATACACACCCATGACAATAAAATTATGTTACTCATTAATTTGAAGCTTGCAATAACTAAAGTAGCACCCTGAGCATTAGGCAATGGCATTGAAGATGCTTATCTAAGATCAGTGCATTATTGCAGAATTAAGAAAATTAATTACGTCAAGAATTGAAGATAAGATAAATGCACAACAAAGTAATGGATAAAAATTCCAATACACAACAACCACATGATCAATTTTCCTCATCTACACATCAATCTAAATGGTGACAATCCTGATGGCCACTAGATATCCCTCCATATCCCCAATCTCAAAATAATCAATTTATGATAACAATTATTTTCACTTTGTAAAAGAGAAGAAAACAAAATACACTTGGAATACAGTAGCTACCAAGAAACGAGTGAAAATGCAAATAGTAATGGATCATTTTTTTTAAATAAATTTAGTGGACATGTATGATAAAAGACTTCAACTACTAAACACCAACTGGGGGATAAGATGGTCTAATGAGAACTTATACAAAGCATCCAACTAATCTAGAAGAAAAATCACAAAATCACACACATAAATTTCCTCATTTCATCCATGTTGCCTATGCAGCTTGAATCTTTGGACACTAGACGTCTAGGCATAGCATATTTGACAGAAATACTGGTAACATCAGAAAAAAAAACACTGACGTTTACTGGTCCTCAGTTTTAGCAAGCTGATTAACCAATAGGTTCTCTGTTAGTATCATATCATAGTAATTTTTTTACCATTTCCCCTTCAGATGTATTCTATGAACTAATCTGTTATCTTAATGTTAAATCAAGTTCACTGTCTTTTAATTATCTCAGAAAGAATTTGTAATTTTGACTTGAACTCTTTTCACTGATAGGTCTAAATTGTGTATCCAACAATATTGTTGTGTTAAAAGATGGAGCAGTTGCACCAAGTATACTGAATTGTGTAAAACACTAGCAATTCATAGAGAAATTTACTACCAATTCAAAAAGAAAAACCCAACAGTTATTCCAATCAGAAACTCCATGAGCATGAAAACTCACAACTATTAATCCATATCATTAGCTATTGAACTCGTGCAACTTTAAATCAAGTCAGCAAATTGTTTCGAAACAAAAGACAAGAAAAATGAAATACCTCATCAACAATTTGTGATTCTGCGAATTGTAAATCCAAAAGTTGCCCCTGAAAAAAAAATTTAATTCAAAGAAATTGCTTTGGCGTGGAAATCATCCTCAAAATTGAACGATATAAACTACAATTTTGAACGAGTGAAACAAAGGGTATCAACCGTTGTTTATAGTAAGAGTGATCGAAAAGGGTAATTCTTTGTAGAAAAAAAATAAGAGGTATTGATCTGCTAATTACCTTAATTATAATATCATGATAGTTCGTGAAAGAAGCCATCGCCCACGATCCATGATTGCCAGTTTCATTCTTGGCGGGTTACCTCCCGCGATTTTCTTTCAAGTTTTTTATAGAGATAATAAGATTTTGGCACAATCGGAGAAGTATAAAATTAGGGCAGCAGTATTACCAATTCTTCAGAGTTTGTTATAATACACGGAGTATACATGCTAATATAATTCTAAAAACATGTAGTATTACATTTGTGATAAAAATTATTTACAATTAATTTCTTAGAATAAATTAGCTAATTCTGTGATAATTAATGTTTATAGCAAAGTAATTATTACCTTTGTCTCATGATTTCTTTAAAATGAAATGATACATTTTTTTGACAAAATTTTGTATTGACCGTCTCATGGCATGAAACAACAAAAATTAATACCTACCCCTACGAAAGTGTTAACGAGTTAATGCCCTAATTATACCAATTTCTATTGTCTCAGGCCATGAGACGGTCTCATACAAGACCTACCCAATTTTTTTTAAAGCAGAGTATGTGAGTGTGAGGTTGAATAAATTAATGGTTTTTAATATTTTATTAACTTTAAGGAAAATGTGAAATTAATCGCGGGGCAGAAGGATAAATATTTTTTAGTTAAATAATTGTTACTCTTTAACTAATATTTTTTAATAAAACTTCAAATATAATTCAAAATTAACACATTTTAACAATTAATACCATTTGAGTATGTATTGTGTGAACCTTATTCATGTAAGTCACTTAGTAACACTTTTTAATAATATAACTAATATTTTTTAGTGGAAACATTAATATCCTTTAGTGAAACAACTAATACCTTTCATACCCTAAAACTTGTAGTTTTTAGTGAAAATAGCTTATACCCTCCAGAAGTGAAAACAATAGATACACTTTAATGAAAAAATTAATACCCTACAAAATGATTCATATATAAATCAATTTCATCATATACTTTGCGTTGGTAAAACAACTAGAACTCTTGGAACAAGTTTCACTCTAAAACTTGTTCGCATAGTAATAGAATTAATAATATTACATAAAATAATTCTTTAATTTTTTTTAGTAATCACTATGTTTGTTATTCAAGTAAGTAACTATGATATTATATTAAACTAGAGCGAACTCATATTTTAACGAAAATAATCATATGTTCAACAGTGAACACAAATTTATATGTCCACCACCAATTTGTTAAGGACACATAAACACATATAAGCTTATCATAATTTTTTTTTTTAAAGTATTATTAATTTCATCGGGAGTATTATTAATCTCATCAGTGGTATAATTAGATTGAGTTCAAAAAAGTTGTTTTAAATTTTTTTGTACTCAAACTAATGATTCCCCTGACAGATTTGGTGATATTCCTAATAAAATTAAAGACACTAAAACTATTTCATGTTAAGCTTATTATAAGACAAAGTATTGAGTGAAACTAGTTTATACATACATCCATGAACAGTATAAGTTGTTTTCACTGAAGAGTATTACTTGCTTTTACTGAAGAGTATTACTGATTTACACTAAAAAGTCTTAGTTGTTCGTTAAAAATGAACTAAGACTCTTCAGTGTAAACCAGTAATACTCTTCAGTAAAAACAACTAATTTTTTTCAGTGAAAACAACTAATACCCTTCACTGATTCATATATAAACCAATTTCAGTGACATACTCTATTATAAAGTTTTTTCATATTAAACCTACTCTTAAGGAAATCAAATATTCTTTGCGCCACCGCCGTAAAAAAGGGATATTAGCTTAGAATTGGTCATGGGTTTCTGTTAAGTGCAAAGAGTGGTTACTTATATATTTTATTCCTATATTTTTTTATTTAATATTATCTTTATATATGCGCATTGATTTTGTTGCAGAAAATTGGGTACACATTGTTCTAATATTGTATAAACGAATTTTTTATTATTATTTTTTAAGAATATATATATATATATATGAGTATGTCTTGTAACCGTCTCATGCCATAAAACGGTGGGATGCAGTATTAACATTTTGACAAGGATGAGTGTTAATTTGTGTTGTGTAATGCTATGAGACAATCTCACAAAAACAAAGTATTGTGTGAATAACGGGATTTAAACCAAATTCGTCCTCTATCTTTTCACCTTTATCAAAATGGTCCTCTATTTATTTGCTTTATCAATTTAGTCTTGTATCTATTCAAATTTCGCCAAAATGATCCTAATTGGCCTAAAAATGTACAAAACCTCACCGTTTTGGTCCTATATTTATTTTCTTTACCAATTTAGTCTTGTATCAATTCGCATTCTCCAATTAGGTCCTAATTGAATGCATAAAGTATAAAACCATTTTTCACAAAATTAGGCCCAATTTGGCGAAACTTGAAGAAATACAGGACTAAATTGATAAAAATAAAATAAATGACTATTTAGATAAAGGTGAAAAGATAGATGATGATTTTGGTTTAAATCCCATCAAAATAATATGTGAGTTTCTTGGGGTTTATAAGGATGAACAAGTTCTCCATTGGTATGATACATTTTTAGGAAGGCCCAAAAATAAATTTGTGCGGCTAGTTCGTTCCAAAGTGGACAATATCATACCAATGCAGAGGTGGAGGTCCATCGGGGGCCCTAATTATGTTATCAGAACCATGTTCCAAGGTGAATCGGTGTGGAGGAGTTTTTCGGTGTCAAACGGAAAAAAAATGCGAACCTAGTTAAACAACTGGGTCTATATGCAAAGCTGGCCACCACTAGTGCCACATTAAAAAAAAACCACATCGTAAGCTTTCCCCAAAAAAACTAGTGCGCATGACTAAAAATGTGGCATTTTATGTTTTATGCGTTCAATTAGGACCTAATTGGAGAAATGTGAATTGATACAGGACTAAATTGGTAAATAAAATAAATATAGGACCAAAACGGTGAGGTTTTGTACATTTTTAGGCCAATTAGGATCATTTTGGCGAAACTTGAATAGATACAGGACTAAATTGATAAAACAAATAAATAGAGGACCATTTTGATAAAGGTGAAAAGATAGAGGACGGATTTGGTTTAAATCCCTGTGAATAACATTCACCATGAAACTTATTTAAAGGATATTAGTTGTTTTATTAAATGATATTATTAATTGTTACTAAATATATTAACTCTAAGTGTATTAGTTTTTTTCACTAAATGTATTACTAGAAGGGTTATTAGTTGTCTCACTATAACGTATTAGTTGTTTCATTAGAAGTTAATGGTAATTTGTTAAAAAATCAATGCTTTAATAGTGATGTCGATTATTATTTGGTAAATTATATTGTTATAATGAAATTATAAATTTTCCAAAAGGAAAAATAATAATGCATTATTCTAAATGTACTAATTGAATTGTATTACTACATTTAATTAATAGTGTGTTAATAGTGTATATTGTATTAGGACATTTATTTAATTGTGTGTTAAGAGGGTCGAATGTAGTGTAGTTTTAGGATATGTGAATTATATGTATCATTAGAGCTGTTTTCACTACATTATTTTTTTAGTGTATTAAAATTAATGTACTATTAGGCCTTTATTCTTGTAGTATATATATGTGAAACTAATTAAATGAAATAAACACTTTATCAATGAGTATACCTTAATATATTTCGGATTTACCAATCACATGACGTTGCAAATCACCCATACGTGAGAATACAAATCTCACGCCCTATTTTTACAACCCTTGCAGATTATGATTTCGTGGAACAAGGACAGTAATAGAGACGACTCGGAGTTCCCCACTTAAATAAAACATTACTGATAATACTATGTTTTATGTACACATATATGTGTGTGAGATACTTACTAAAATTATTCTATTCATTTCTTCCGCTGCATAAAACTCATCATCTCTCATTTCCGTTATATTTTCTTATCATGTAAGTATAGATCACTAATTAAATCACTTGAGGGAAAATGTGTCTCCTATTACCGTCAGAAGCTCCTCGAAGGTATGTTCTTATTTTATTGCCTAAAAGTTAATGATATTGCGACAAGTTGACTTTCATAACAATACTTCAATCAAAAGATCGAGAACTCGAAACATCACCTACGAGGTGTAGAAAGAACCACGAAATATCGTTTATATTACTCTGGAAATACAGATAATTAGTGAATGATAGAAATAAATATATTTGTTTTAGTCTATAAACTTCATAAATGATGTTATATGATTATTTGAACTATGTGTCTTAATTGTTTAAATAATGTTTCTGAATAACAAAAAAAAAAAAAATTGACTAGGAATTTCCTTCCCATATAAGAATCCACATAAGATAGTTATATCCCGATAATTAGAAGACACTTAGCTAACCTTAGAATCTATCAGTGTGTTTATAACCCAATTCAGGAGACTGCGTGCAAAGACAATAGCCACTCCAATATCCCCAGACGAGACATATTTGACAGTCGTGATTCATTTTGCCTGAAGGATTACTGAGTTGTTCTGCATCCTATCACTGTAAGACTACTCGAATGGATAAGAATAGAAGACCCAGTTCAAGGGCCCCACATTCACTTGGACATACCTAGAAAAAATCGACGATGGGTATTTCCGTATGATAGTAGTGATCAGTCAGAGTGATCAAATCCTTTTAAACAGTTATCCTTTTGATGTAGTCACAAATACGTACAACATAGATGTGCCACCCTTTCCTGACATATAGTAGTAGTTAGACGTATGACCGTTTTACTTAGACCATAGTAGCATAGCTTTAACCCACTCCTTTTGTTGCTCGTGGTCCGTACTGATGCAAGGATACGATGCGTTAGAATTTTACTTAGAAGCCTTTTGTATTCTATGACGTAATGTAAAGAGACTGACTCCGTAGAACCAAAACTTTTTAGATATATATATACTTATTACGTGCTCACTGCTTGTCAATGTGTTTTACTTGCTTTATATATTGACTGTCACATATTTTATCTGATTATCACTTAATGACACATTACTGGTTCCTATTATACTGTACGAATGTGAGCACTGTACCATTGGGGCCCCAATGCGTCGCGGTGAATTACGTACCACACGTGTTACAGTGCTAGCGTTGTGTTAACTTGGTTAATCCGGTTATGTTTTTATAACTTTCTCACACCTATACATATCGTAACAATATTATTCTTTTCCGATCAGAACCACCTTTAGAATAGCACCAGGATGTAGACGTGGGCGACCCCGCGTTAACCCCATTCCTGTACCAATGAATCCTATAGGAAAAAACCCACCTTCTCAAGCTGAACCTGAGCCACCTTAGCAGGCCGCGCCAGGAAATGTCTGGAACTATTATGGAAATTGAGGGCTGAATTATTGGTTTTCCCCTAATGCTAAGCGATCACTTAGTAGAGTCCGATCTTCACATCCTTAAGATGAAAATCTTTGACATAATCTTAGGCATTGGCTGGTTGGCAAAGGACGAAGCAATAATAAAATACGCAGAATGTGAGATCGACCTCGAAACCCGTAATGGTCAACGCTTCACATTTCATGAAATCAAGACCAAGAAGAAAACCCGAGTAATTACAGCAACTGCAGCAATATTACGAAAGAAGAAATGCCAAGCTTACCTCGTCCACATCTCAGCAGGAGAGAAAGACGACAAGTTACGCATCAAGGTGCCAATCGTGGATGGATATCTTGACGTGTTTCCCGAGGAATTAATTGGGTTACCTCCTGATCGTCAGATAGAATTCTCCATCGACTTGATACCTGGGGCAGCACCAGTATCTAAAACACCCTATCGAATGGCGCCAAAGGAGTTAGAAGAACTGAAGGAACAACTGCAATGCTTGCTTGAAAAGAAGTTCATCAGGCCTAGTGCATCACCATGGGGAGTACCCGTGTTGTTCGTAAAGAAGAAAGATGGAACTTTCCGTGTGTGCATAGACTACCGAGGTCTAAATCAACTGACCATTAAGAACAAATATCCTCTTCCGAGGATAGAAGACTTGTTCGACCAGTTGAAGAATGCTACGGTATTCTCAAAGATCGATCTAAGGTCTAGTTACCACCAACTAAAGGTCAAGAGCAAGGGTATCCCAAAGACAGCATTCCGGACTCGGTATGGACATTACGAGTTCACCGTGATGCCTTTTGGAGTAACAAATGCTCCGACGACTTTCATGGATCTGATGAATAGAGTATTTCATCCGTACCTGGATCAATTCGTCATCGTCTTCATCGACGACATACTTGTGTACTCTAAGAACAAAGAACAACACGAAGAACATCTCAAAGCAATCTTAGAGATAATGAGACGAGAGAAGTTGTATGCCAAATTCAGCAAGTGTGAATTTTGGATCCACCGGGTTATGTTCTTAGGGCACATAATCTCCGCAAAAGGATTGAAGTGGACCCAGCAAAGGTAGAAGCCATCATGAACTGGAAGACACCTACTAACATCAATGAAATTCGAAGTTTTCTTGGGTTAGCAGGGTATTACCGAAGGTTCATACAAGACTTTTCCAGCATTACGAAAGTGCTGACGAAGCTGATCAAGAAAACCGAGAAGTTTACTTGGGATTCAACTTGTGAGGAAAGCTTCCAAGAGCTAAAGAAGAGGTTAACCATGTCGTCCGTGTTAACCATCCCAGACGGATCAGAAGGATTTGTCATTTACACAGACGCTTCTTTGTCAGGGTTGGGTTGTGTTCTGATGCAGAATAAGAAGGTTATAGCTTATGCATCCCGGCAACTTAAGGACCACAAACAAAACTACCCAACGCACGACTTAGAACTGGCCGCAGTAGTTCACGCGTTGAAGATTTGGAGACACTACTTATATGGAGGAAAGTGTGAGATCTACACTGACCATAAGAGCCTAAAATACTTCTTCACGCAGAAGGAATTGAACATGCGTAAAAGAAGATGGCTCGAATTGATAAAAGATTATGATTGCACTATCCACTATCACCCTGGAAAGGCAAACATAGTGGCATACGCTTTAAGTAGAAAGGAAGATATGAAACTAAGCGTCGTTCCAACCATATAATTACCACTAATAGAAGAACTCTCTCTATTAAACCTAGAAATTTCCACACAGCGTTGTGCAGATTCCACGGTTTACGTGTTCACCCTACAACCGACCTTACGAGAAAGGATCCTAGGAGCGAAAAAGAACGATAAATTCTTGAGAAGAATACGTAAGCGCACCGAGAAAGGAACCATTCAGAGGTTCGTGTTGAGTACTGATGGAGCTTTAATATTCGATAACAGAATTTGTGTGCCTAAGGATGAAGGAATGAGGAATGAAGTACTGAAAGAGGCACATAGCACTCCTTACACCGTTCACCCCGGTGAGAGAAAATGTATCGGGACTGAAAGAGAACTTTTGGTGGAGGTGTATGAAGAGGACGATAGCTCAATTCGTCAAAAGTTGTTTAACCTGCCAATGGGTTAAAGCAGATCATCAACGACCTTCAGGGTTGTTGCATCCTCTGGAGATGCCAGAGTGGAAATGGGAGAACATCACTATGGATTTTGTAACCGGATTTCCGAAAATGGTAAAGAATCATGATGCCATCTGGGTTATCGTAGACAGACTTACGAAGACTGCCCATTTTATCCCTATTAGAATGATGTATACGTTAGATAAGATTGCCCAACTATACATAGTAGAGATGGTCAGACTGCACGGTGTACCAGTCTCGATAGTGTCCGATAAAGACTCCCGTTTTACCTCCAAGTTCTGGGGAAGTCTGCAACGAGCCTTGGGAACTGAATTGAAATTCAGCACCGTATACCACCCGCACACCGACGGACAATTGGAAAGAACTATCCAGACACTTGAAGATATGGTGAGAGCTTGCGCTCTTGATCTTGAAGGAAGTTGGGAAAGCCACCTACCATTGGTAGAGTTCGCTTATAACAACAGTTAGCAGAAGACTATACAAATGACACCGTACGAAGCACTCTACGGAAAAGGTGTAGATCACCAGTTTATTGGGATGAAGTCGGAATTCGAAAGTTTCTCGGACCCGAGCTAGTCGAAAGATCAGCTGAGATAGTCGTAAAGATTAAAGAAAGAATCAAGATGGCGTAGGACCGTCATAAGTCATATGCAGACGCTCGGAGAAGAGATTTATAATTTGACATTGGCGAGAAAGTATTTCTCAGAGTTGCACCAATGAAAGGTCTAATCCGTTTTAGGAAAAGAGGTAAGCTAAAGCCGCGATACATCGGGCCATTTGACATACTGAACAGAATCGGGGATGTGGCTTATCGCTTAGCACTACCACCAGAGTTATCACGAGTGCATAATGTGTTCCACATATCTACACTCAGGAAGTACATAAGTGACCCAAACCATGTTATTAGTCATATAGATTTGGGTCTAAGCAGTGACCTGACTTATGAAGAAGACCCAGTGACCATCCTAGGAAGGAACTTACACTTGTTAAGGAATCGAGAGATACCATTAGTCCTTGTCCAATAGAACCGACACAGGAAAGAAGAAGCGAGTTGAAAAAAAAAAGAGGATGAAATCCTAGACAAATACCCTCAATGCTTAAGTAGTACCTAAGAGATGAATTTCGGGGGTGAAATTCTGTTAAGGGGGTGAGGATGTAACACCCCGTCCCGTTTTATACCTTTTATATTCCTAGAACCCTTATTTTATTTTATTATCTTTGTTTCTTTTAATTTTATTTATTTTATGTGAATGATTATTGTGTAATTAAAATATATACCCTTTTATAAATTCCTAAATTCGAAGAAAGGAATCGAATCTTTCAAACAAATAAAGGACTACGAGAAATTAAATAATCAAGTTTAAATTAAAGATTTCGATCCGTATAATTAATTGAGTATAATTAAAATACGATAAAATATTAATTGAATCTCGAAAGTGTATTAATTCTCAAATTTGGGATTAAACCCGAAACCAAACGATCCCTAAAATAGGAATCTAAAATATCAAGCATAGTAATCAAATTTGGGCCACAAGTTATATTTCCTCTTTAAAATTAATTAATTAATAAAATTAATTCCTAGCAAACTCTTAATCTCTCCCCACTCGTCCAGTATACAATTTATTCCCCCAAATTTCTCTCTCTCTACAAATCAATTTTCTCTCCCTTCTCTCTAGCATACCTCACACCCCCTCTTCCCTTTTCTCTTCCCGGCGACCAAGCACCGCCACACCGCTCCTCTGTCTCGAGGACCGATCGAAGCCGTGCCAACCCTCACGCTCCGGCCGCCGCATCACCACCATCGCAGCGCCTAAGCGTCGCCCAGCCTACCGCCTCAGCTTCGAGTGCCGCCCCTCCTTCAAATCGGAGGAGCCACGGCCGCTGCCAGCGCCACTCTCCTCTTTCAGCACTGCCGCTGCCTCTTCGAACGGCACAGCACCGCGACCCCATCATCTCCTCCAATCGCGCCCGTTCCGCCCGACGCCGCTTTCGCCTCTCGGTTCTGGCGCCGCTCGCGCCACCCCTTCCACAGCGCCGCCATCCGTCCTCTGTTCGTTTTTAAGTGAGTTTCTTTTATCGATTCTTATACTTAGTTTTCCAATTAATTTCCCTTATTAATTCAACAAAAAATACTCTATTTAATTCTCTTTTTTATTCAACAAAATTCTGCTTAATTACTCTCTCAAAAGAAAAACTCACGTTCTGTTTCTTTCCGTGCTTGATCGAGATGTCGTCGCCTCTCCCGAACGAGCATCGCCGTCTGCTTCTTGTATTTGGTGAGTCTTGTTCTCCCGATTCATTCACTGGTTCAATTCTTTCAATTTCATTTCCCCCAAATAAATCTCTTTTCATTTGAACTGTTATTCAATTTTAATCCCAAAGTTCATTTTCTTTTCATGTTTAATCGGAAGCCGCCGTCGACGCCTCTCTTTGGATGTCGTGGTAATGAAGCCGCTGTTGCCCGTTCAATTTTAGAAGGACCAAAACGACGTTGTTATGCCGTCCAATTTATTTGACGAGTCACCGAACTACGCCGTTAGGCTGCTCGGTTTGGACTCGTAAGATTTCTAGCTTTCTCCCTATTTCTCATGTAATTTCTGATTTGGGAATAAGGTTGTTCGAGTAGTGATGCGAATTTTGGTTGTTGATGTAAGACTTGGTTTTTAGTTCAAAGCAGTGGATATGGTTGTTTAGTATTGGTTGCTTTAATTATTTAGTGTTGCTGGTTTTATAGTTTAGTATTGATTGAATTAGTTGTTTGGTAATATTGGTTAAGCTGGTTGGTGTTATTGAATTGACGAATTAGTATTGTTGGCTTAGTTGATTAATATTAGTGAATTAAGATGTTTAGTATCTTTGGAATAATTTTTTAGTATTCTTGGTTTGGGTATTTAGTATTATTAGTTTTGTTGGATTAGCTGATGATATGATTTTATTGAGGAGATTAATTAGTTTTGTTTAGTTCCCCTGCTACTGTTCGAATTAGGAGTAAAGGGAAACTTTATTTTCTTTAAATCATTGTTCTTGTTTTCTTTGGGAAAGGACTAATACTATTGGTTTTTAAAAGAGGTACTTTAGTTATTAAAATTATTATATTAGTTGAAATTAGAAAAAGGAACAAGAAAGTTAAAGATGTTTGTGATCAAGATTAATAACAAATGAAAAAGATTATTTTTGGGAAAATTAATATAATCCTTCTATTTTAAAAGTGTCACTATTCAACTTTAGAAGTTTTATTAATATTAGAAAAAGAAGTATATAATTATATATTATTTTAGTTTTATAATACAAACTTCTTCAAGTTAAAGTTTATTAATAAGATAAATAAAGGGGGCTTTTATTTATAAAAATATTATTATATTCTAGAGTTCTTTTAAAATGAAATATAGATTTTAGAAAGAGTAATATTAAATTTGAGACTTTTATTATATTAGTATTATTTAAATAAATTTCTTATTCTTTTATTATTTTCAAGAAAATATTATATGGATATACTTTTAAGTATAAAAGCTTTTTAATTATAAAAGTCTTAGAATATTAAGAGATCGTTTTATAGAAGTCGAAATAGTATTGCAACAAGGAACTTAGTTAGTACACTTCCCCAATACACCACCCTTTTAGAAGTGGTGTATTTACCAAGTTAGTATGTCTTTTTAAGTAGGTCTATTTCAATAGTTCTATAAGATAACGATCTCCTCGATTCTCGTACCTCAAACTCTCAAGTTTTCCTGTTTATTCAAAGGTCAAATTTTAATCAAATAGTTTCGTACTAGGATTCTGTGCTAGTCGGAATATGCACGAGGGATCCGACATTCTGTTTGTATATCACTCTCAGGACGTCTCTACAACGCAAGTTATCTTCCAAAGGAATTTCAAGACAGTTGTGACTTAGCTATAAATTTAACAGGTGGGTAATGATCGGTTGATAGATCTGCTAATAATAACATTGTGCCGGTATTTTCTGAACTCGACTAAATCAATCTAAAACAATTAATCCAACATAAATGTAACACCTATTATATAACTGTTTGAATTATGTGATATGACTATATATGATATCAAATGCCTGTTGTTTTGTAAATCGATCACTTTTGTGTGAGTAAGTACCTTATGTGAGCATGAATCAGTTCAGTTGTCAATCAAGTATTTTCTCTGTAAAGTTGATGTGTCAGTTTTATGGAAAGTCAGTAAGTACGGAGTTGGGATCGAGTATTTAATCCAACCTCCGGGGAGCTGTCGGGGACGCCCTCGGAATGTAGGTTGTTGATTCAAACAGATCTGGTCCCCGGGTCAGCCGCCTACATTGCATACTGGGAATAAGGCCATTGATGGTTTGCTTGTATTGTGAGGGATGTTGCGGTTGGATGAAGTGAGTTTGATGATGATTGGAAGGAGTAAGTTTGTTGTGGTTGGAAAGAGTAAGTTTGTTGGAAGTGGAATGGTCGTACGAATATGGTTTGACATTTTGTGATAATACGTGAACATGACTTTGGGCTTTGTCTTAATGTGAACCAACTTGTGCTATTTCAATTATATTATGTGAAATGTGTTAATAACTGATCAATTATGATATAAACTTGTTATTGTTGTGATATATCGTAATCATGTATATCTGTGAAACTAATTAAATGAAATAAACACTTTATCAATGAGTATAACTTAATATATTTCGGATTTACCAATCTCATGACGTTGCAAATCACCCATACGTGAGAATTCAAATCTCACGCCCCATGACGTTTACAACCCTTGCAGATTATGATTTCGTGGAGCAAGGACAGTAATAGAGACGACACAGAGTTCCCCACTTAAATAAAACATTACTGATAATACTATGTTTTATGTACACATATATGTGTGTGAGATACTTACTAAAATTATTCTATTCATATTTTCCGCTGCATAAAACTCACCATCTCTCATTTCCGTTATATTTCCTTCAAAAAATTTATATTTCGTACTTTTGATCACAATAATACTTCGAATCCGATATAATTAATATTTTCTGGATTCGGGGCGTTACAGAATTAATATACTTGTTAATTTTTTTATTAAAAAATATATTTTTTAAAATAAATTGTAAAATTTCTACCATCTTACAAATTCATATTTCTTCCTTTTATCCTTTCTTGTACAACACAACTTTTTCTTTTCTTTTTTCCCTAAAAATAATGATAATAAGTTAATAAACTTTACATTAATAAATATTATATTTATTAATTAAATAATAAGCACAAAATTAAAGAGAAAAATAAAATACTAAAGGAGAATAGTTTTCTCCATTTATTTTTTCAACAAAGGTCGAATATTTTCCTCATATTCAAAATATAATTCTTGTGCTAAAGATAATATAACGCTTGTAGATATGAGATATACGCCTATTATGACCGAAAATATATTATTTAAAGAAAATATTTAAAGAATGGGGAGATTATTAATTGATATAATCCAACAAAATCGATCTCAATATATCTTGTATAATCTCAAGACTATTTGATGAATATATGGAATATAATAGGCGCTCCATTCTAGTATAAATTAAATATTTATCTTTATATTACTAATTACTAATAATATAAAATAAAGAGTACGATTCTTTATTAAAAAACTAAAAAATAAATAATTTTTTTATTTAGAAAATTGGAAAAATAAATTGAACATGTATAAGATACAAACCATATCATACAATATTTTATGAACTGTTGATACATAGGTATATATTCTCCCTCTTTCACATGTGAAATATTTTTTTTAATTGGAAATTTTAATAATATTTGGTAAAATATTATGTGAATTATTTTTAATATATACTTTTAAAAATCTACTTAAACACATACTAATATACTAATGATATCATACACATTAATGAGCTATACAATAAAACATTCTCACAATTTTTTGAAATCTTCTATATAAGAAAAAAGTCAACAAATCTTAATTTTTAATTAGATAAAAAGTTAAAAGGTATAAATCGATTGATTTTATATCCAAATAATTGGTATGTATCGTGTTGTGATTTTCTATACATTTAAATATTTGATTTTACTTAACATTTAGACACATGTGTTGAGATTCATTGTCATTGTGGATATGTATAACATTGGTAGCTTGTATATATATATTCACTGTCATTGTTTAAAAATGACTTAATTGTTAAATTGTGGCATGACAGTGATAGTGGATGTGTATAACATTGTTAGCTTGTATACATAACAATAATACTTAAAAAAAAAATCAGTTCACGTGAACTCGATATCATATAAGTTTCGTCTTTTATTAATTATACTAGTATATTACCCCGTGCGTTCGCACGGTTTGTAAGTATAAAATAAATATAATAATATTTTTGTTTATAGTTATATCAATTGAGAAAATTATATGCTAATTTTTTGTATTAAGTAAAGTAGAAAGAATCATTACACCATGTGTATTGTTTATTTTTTATTTTCGAGATTTTGTATATATATCACTATTATTATTTTTTTCTTTCGATGTGATGCTCAATATTTGAATTTTTTTTCTTTTCAAGTCAAACATATAAAATATTTTGCGCTTAAAATGTAGAAAACGCCTACATTGTTAAGTAAACTAAATTTGAAAAGATATTATGCTTGCTTACAAATTTTAAAATACTTTTATTATAATCATATTGATTGTTGTTTTTTATATCGTCTTCTTCATCAAATATCAAAATTTTCAAATATTTTCTCTTGGTTTTGTGGATGTACGTCGTAACATGTAATTACCCATGACAAAAAAGTTAACCTCCTGGTTTTCTAAAACAAAGTTTTGTGTGATAAGTATATTAGAAATTTTGGGTTGTATTAATATTAAATATGATTTATCCATTTTTTTTTTTATTTGTGTATGAATTTTATTCCACTCATGATAAAAATTCTCGTAAGAGAGTATCACGTTGTTTCAATATGTTCATTTTAATTAAAATAAAGATCACTAAACTCTAGAATTTACTTTAGACAAAATTAATTATATATGTGTACATTTGTATAATATATACATCATCCACGTGAATAACTCAACAACTCAAATTTTAAGAATACAGGTTTTTTTAACTTATTTTTTTAAATATTTTGAGAAAATAAATAATAAAAATTAGTAGATTAATTTTCTTTAATAAAAGAATAAATAGAAGATTAAAAGTTTTACATTTCCAAATGAAAAGTCTTTAATAATCATCAAATTTATTTTTCTAGTATGTGTTAAATGATATTTATTATATTAATTAATAAGTAATTTATTAAATTCATGACAAAAATAGTAGTAGTTTTTTTGTGTCAAAATTTTCTTTCTATTTTTAGTATAAGATTTTATTATTATATTAGTATAGATTTGATAATTTAAAAAAAACACAAATTATTTACTTAATTTATTTTGATTAATCTTTTAATACCATATAATTTATTTAACAATAAAATTACATCATAAAAATTAAAATTGATTATCTTCGTTTAAATTTCTTCAAAAATAGATATTGAATTTATAAAAAAAAAATTGAAACTTGACATATAATAATTTATATTATATACATCCATAAAAAATTAAGAAGTATGCGATACATTCAATTTAAGACTCAAGAATATTAAGACTATGTTTGACATATAATAATTTATATTTATATTTTTTTATATACATTATTATATTTTTATTAATTCTTTTGTTTCTTATTTTTCCAATCACATTAAATTAATATAAATTTATATTTTTGGAAATATGATTATTAATATGATAAGATTAAATAAATAAAATAAAATTATTTTGGTTTTTAAGACAATATGAATAATTTAATTAAAATATTAATTTTCACGTAATTAGAATTATTAAAATTTAATTAATTACTTCATCAATATAGTGAAATATATAAGTTGATAAAATATAGTGAGATACATAAGTTAAATAGTTATTCAAAACATGTAAAAATTTATATGTTAGTCTAGTTGGTAAGTAATACTAAAAATTATGCTAGAGGTGCAAGGTTCGAACCTGTATTTTTATATTTTTTTAATTAGACTCATCATTAAAATGCCACATGGATGCCACATGTTGAACACACACCAATAGAACAATAACACATCATCTATAAAATTTTCAAACTTTATAGAAACACGACACATCATCCAAATCAACCACAGGTCGACACATAAGCAAGTAAAACTCCCTATTAGTATAATAGAGGATTGGAATTCGAATACAACCAATAATATAACGAATCGAAGTTCTCATATGCACTTTGTACACGATGCAATACACAATTGAGGATGTTTATACTTAATTTTTTGGAAATATGATTTATAAAAATATTATCGGATAATAAAAAATTATTAAAGACCAAATACGGTCTTAAAATGAGTAAGTCCTAAATTAATAGTTTTATCTTTCAAATCCTGAATCGATAGTTTTCAATCTTCCAAACCTTGAATCGATGGGAAAAATCTTTCGAACCTTAAATTAATAAGTTTACTATCTTTCAAGCCCGATTAATAAAACTCCTTAAAGATTTTAATACTTAAAATAACATGTGTAGATGAATAAAGTTTACAATTTTTATTTCAATTCAATATTCCAAATTGTTTGTTAAATTAATCATGCACCAAATTATGACTAATTTAAAGTTAAAATTTTCAAACTTTCACCTTGAATAAATATGAACCTTTAATAAACACACATATTTTATAAAGAGTTCATTTTTCCTAACAGTGCAAATTAATAGTGTAAACTCAAGTCCATAATTAATGTACATAAGTCAACTATATAATTAAGACAAGTTTATACATAAATTGGTATTTACTTTACTTATATTAATTTTTCCTGATTAATGTATAAGTTACATTAGAATATTATTTTTGTAATTACACATTCTTGACTATAATTATAAACATTACGTATACTTTGTTAATTTTAATAATATTATGAAATACATTCACGAAAAATTAACATAATTTTTTTTAATATTCTATATAAGAAGAAGTCAACAAATCCTAGAAAAGTATTAGTTGTTTTTACTGAAGAGTATTGTTGGTGAACGAATCTAATCGTAAGGATTAGTGGCTGTTTTAATCCGTTTTTACGTCACCAATCAATAACGTGTGATTGATTACCACCGTAAATGGTAAATCGGGGTGTGAATTTATCGAATTTGAAATTGAACTTATTTCGTGTATGTGTAGGTTAGGGTGTGTTTGTGTGTGTATTTTTGTCTAAAATTCGAAATTATATAAATAAGCTGGAGAACAACTATTTATAGAGGCTAGCAAGCATGAGGTGCTACTGACTCTTGGTCTCCCTAGCTTGCATGCCTGACATGTGTCCTTTGACCTTAGTTTGACCTTATCTAAGCTGAATCTTAGTTACAAAGTCTTCTTTTGGGCCTTATCTCGGACTCATTGTTGTTCGCCTAGGTCGGCTTGACTGATCTTGATGACCCTTCAACTGAAAGTTGTTCGCCTCTTGAGGTTGTACTTTGGAAGTTGTTCGCCTTATGGCTTCGTTCAGCTTGGCTTTGGGATCTTAGTCCTTTGTTCATGTGCACACCCCTTTGGCTGATTGTTATATCATATTTTGACCAAGTTGCTCGACATTGGTGACTTCACGATTGGCTCATCCTTGGTCTCGGGTCTTAAAACCTGTTCGCCTATTAGTTGTTCGTCGGGGGAGTTGTTCGTCACTTTATACACCTCCCAGATTGGTTAATGCACCCAAATCGTGATTTTCTTTGTTTAGACTTTAATTGTTGTTTGCTCCATATTTAGATGATGTTCGCCTATCAACAATTGCCCCCTATCCTGACTAGATGTTGCATCAGACGAGCAACTTTGTGGCGAGCAACTGTAGTTAGGATATCGTCTTGGCCAAGATTTGGACGAACAGCATCTTTGTGACGAGCAATATTGGGATAACCGTTTCGTCTTCCCATGATCTGGGGAGATCACGAAGATGACGCCAGCGCAAATGATTGCGCGCCGTTCATGCGCGAGCAACCCCGAGGCCACGCGCCCCTATAATTGCTTATAGGCCCTTCAACTTGTGGTTTAGCTCAGAATTAACCCCGTCTTTTTTCAATTTAGTCCCTGAGCTTTTGGGAAACTACGTCTGGGACCCCGTTTTTGCTTGGGGTATAAATAGTGGGAAAACTGAAAATTTTCCCACTTTTCCCCCTCTTGTTACAGTGCTCCGGCGATTTCCACCTCCCTCCGGCGATTTCAAGCTTTCCGGCGTCCGTCCTTCAGTATTTGACTTCAAGTTTCAATTCCCAGGTAGTTACTCTCTTTTTTCCATCTTTTTCTCTACTTTTTCTCTCGAAAACTCTATCGCCGCCGTGTGGATCCGAGCGCCACCGTCTTCTCCGGGAAAGCGCCGCCGTCTGCAACACTATCCGCCACCACCCGGATTCTTCCTTTCCCTCCTATGTCTTCGCATTCGAGCAATAAAACTGAGGAGACCTTAGATCCCCTTTTCCCAACTGTTGCTTACGATCCACAACCCGTTGGAGTTTCTTCAGCATCGAACGCTCACGTGGATTCAGTTGTTCGCTCTGTGGAGGACACCGGTGCGGGCCCATCTGGGAGAGAACTAACAGTTGTGGCGAACAACAATTTGGATGAAAGCTCTTCGTCTTCTGCTGAATCTGAAGATCCAGATCTTAACGAACTCACTCGCGAGTTCTTGGAGGGTATTAACTTCCCATCCCCAAAGATGTTGGAAAATGAGATTCCAACGGGAGTTGCTCGGCCATTCGAATGGCGAGCATATGTTGAGGAATACGCGAACAACTTTCCTCGCCCACAGAGACAAATAATGGACAAGGTGAAAACTGGATACTAGGCGAGCAAGATTAAAAGTGTTGGTCGCGAAGATGAACTGGACTCTATCCGGAAGGACTACAAGATCCCATATGATATTCACATGTGGGCTCCTCGGAGAAAGGAAAGAGCTGATCACCCACCTCCAGGGTGCACGGCGATCAACATTCACACCTTAATTGCCGGATTAAAGCTGCCTCTTCCACCCGTTGTTGGTCGATTCCTGGAGGCGACCAACTTGGCCATCACCCAAATTACTCCAATTGGGTGGATGAATCTTTTAGGCTCCATGTGCTTGTTCGCCTTGGAGGGGTATGTTGATCGGATCACTGCGGAAGAAATCAACTACTTGATGACAATTACAAACTGCCCCTTAGGAGAAGAAGGCTATCACTATCTCAAGGCCAGAACTGGGTTGAAAATGGTGGAAGAGGTGCCGAACAAGATTCGTGATTGGAAGCAACACTTCTTCTAGATTGGGGTGATTGGCGAGCATCTTCTGGTCCACACGGCGGCCCTGGACGAATAAATTCTCCAGCAGCCTATGGAAAACTGAAACGTAAGTCTATTTCTTGCTCACCTTTGGGCTAAGTGGTTCTAATTTAACTTTTCTTGTCTGTTCGCAGGCCCTCGTCTACCCAAGTGGGATTCGGAAGAGGAGTTGAACTCCGAGTTTCTATTTACTTCGTGCTTGGTTGGCCTCCGAAATAGGGCAGATAGGACTATTGACTATCTTTGCCGAGCAAGGTGTCAAAGAGCTGCTCGCCTTTTGACTTACCCTCATCACCTGGAGGCCCAAGCTGAGGTGCCCCCAGGTATGAAAATTTCTAACTTCTGGTTCAAGTCTTGTTCGTCGTTGACTTGTTTAACTTGCTCGTCTAATTCTAACTCTTTTTTTTTTAGCCGAATAAGTAACAGTTGCCGTTCCTTCCTCATACGCCCTCCTTGAGCAAAGGGTTCTCGAAATGGCGCCGCCAAGAGGGAAGAAAAGGAGAGGTGACCCCCCTCAAAAGGTGCTCGCCATGACGAACAAGCCTGAGGGGGCCAGAGTTCCAAGACAGGCTGCTCCCCCTACTCAAGTTCATTCTCCTCCCATTTCCCCTCCTCGTGGGGGGAAACATTTAAAGAAAGCAGACGGGACTCCAGTGTCCCATGATGTTCCGGATAAGGGGAAAGAGAAAGTGAGTTCGAGCGATGCTCGCCCTGAAGGGAATGTTGTACGCCGTTCGTCGGTAGAGCCTACGGAGAGATCTGGCAAAACGAGCAAAGACACTGGCTCCCCTCGAGGCCCAGAGGACATTACATACCTAGGCCGGGACGAACGAAAATTCTCTGAGTAAGTCCTTACTCTCTTGCCGAACAAGTTTTTCTTTTGTCAAATTTTCCAAGTGTTGATCTTCTTTTTTGTTCGCAGGTACCGGCCCAGCGATCACCCAGGGCGAGCAGACTTGGTTCACCATTTTGCCTGCTCTGAAACCCCGGTGAACATCCGTGACATTCCGGATGAACATGTTCGTCGAGCAACTGAAATTGTTGCTCGCGCCTGGTCGCGGCCGCTGAACAAGGTTGTCCTCGCCCAGGGCCCCATTGATAATTTTCACCTATCAATGGTTCAAGCCGCCAACTCCCTTGTTTCTGCTCAAAGGGGGATGGCTCAAGTTGCCGAGCTAGAGGAGACTGCTCGTCATCACGCCGCTTCCATTCGCCAGCTTACCGAGGAGAAGGAGAAAGTGGTGAATAATTTCAATGGCCAAATTGCTCGCTTAAAGGATCAATTAAAGCTGGCCGATGACCTGGAGAAGAAGCGTATCGAGGACTATCAGCTTGTCTCTGGCGAGCTTAAGAATACAAAGGCCGAGCTACTCTCCTCTAAAGCTGCGCTGGATGAAGAGAGGAAGAAGAGGGAAGAAGCAGAAGAAGAAGTTGCTCGGCTGAAGAAGCAAATGTCCGAGATGCTCTCTAGGGAAGAAGCCGAGCAAGAATTTCAAGCTCGGAGTGTGCCTATCTCAAACTTGGGTTATATCTGCGCCTACGCGGACAGCATTCGCACGGCCGATGCTTATTACTTCAATGATCTAGTTGAAGAGATGAGCAAAGATCTAAACGAATTCCTGGAGCACTATCCTCCGCCAAACAATATCGAGATTCAGCTGGCGGATCTGGCAGTACTAGGGGTTAAACTTGACAAACTTGACCCTAGTATTTCCATTACTCATCCTCCGCCCCCAACTGATGAAGGCGAGCAAGAAGAAGAGGTGGCCGTGGCTGACGAGCAGAACGCAAAAGAGGCTGAGGATAAGGCTGCTGAAGATTTGGCTCGTGAAATGATCGTCGAACCCCCTGTCGAGCAAGCTCAAGATCTTCCCCCCGCCGAGCAACAATAGTTTCTAGGACTTAGCTTTTTGTCTTTTGCAATAGTTGTTCGTTCCTTTTTGGTAGTACTTGTACTATTTTTGGGGCTTCAAAGCCTTTGATTAATGGAATGTCTTTCTTATGTTCGCTCATTTTCTTTATATGTTAATTGCCTTTACATTTTTATCAATGCCTTTGCAATTATAACATATAGTGTTGGGCTTTTGTTCGAATTGAACTTTGCCTTTGATGGAATAGGGTTTAGCCTTAGGTTCTGCTCATCTTAAAAGACGAACAACCTTTGAATGGCTTTGGTCCTTGAATGGACTGGTACCTCGAGCTTTGGACTTTTCTTTTGTTGACGAACAACTACTGTATTTACATTTTGAACAAATTACAAGTGTTATAAGACTGTTCATCACTAACATATACAATATGACGAACAACTTTGAACACAAACTAAAAACTTGCTCGCTTATAGATTTTTGCCGAGCAACTCTATTCAAAAATAAAAGACGCAGCACCAGACTATACAATGTGCCGAGCAACTTTTTAATCTATACTTAGCCAAATTTTCAAAAAATTATGCAAGTTTTTGATCCATTCCATTTGCTTGATTCACTTCATTCGCCATACTTGCCCCCAAGATAATTGTTCGCCCATTCATTGATAGTACTTCTTGAGATGTACGACATTCCAAGAGTATGAGGCCGGCTTGCCTTCCATATCTTCGAGATCGTATACGCCATTTACGAATTTTTCCGTTATACGATATGGGCCCTCCCAAGTTGGTCCCAGTACTCCTGAAGGTTGGGCGAGCAGTTTTCTTAGAACCAAATCTCCAACTCTGAATTCCCGAATTTTTACACGGGAATTATAATAACGTTCCGCTCTTTGCTTGTATGTTGCATTTTTTAACTCAGCATTGAGTCTTTTTTCTTCGAGCAAATCCATTTCAGCACTTAGAGCAGAATTGTTTGCTTGTTCATCAAAGTTGGTCGTCCTAATCGTGCTGGTCCTTAACTCAATAGGTATTACTGCTTCTGTCCCGAAAGCCATAACAAAGGGTGTTTCTCCGGTGCTAGACCTGGGGGAAACTCTGTATGCCCACAAGACTTCCGGGAGTTCGATAGACCAACCACTTTTGCTCTCCGCCAGTCTCACTTTTAATGTATGCTTGATTATTTTGTTCACAGCTTCAACTTGTCCGTTTGACTGGGGATGATAAGGTATGGAGTAATGCTTCTTGATCCCCCACTTCGCACAGAATTCTCTCAACTCTTGTCCATCAAACTGTGGACCATTGTCTGTCACAATTGCCTGTGGAACTCCAAAACGACAGACAATGTTCTTCCAAATAAAGTTGATCATCTTCTGCTGCGTGATGTTCACCATGGCCTCTGCTTCTGCCCATTTAGTGTAATAATCGACTGCCACAACGGCAAATCGAACATTTCCGACTCCAGCCGGGAAAGGACCAATGATGTCCATCCCCCATCTTGCAAAAGGCCATGGGCTGTAAACTGACACGAGCTCTTGGGCCGGGGTATGAATGTTCGGGGCAAAAATCTGACACTGATGGCAAGTTTTTGCTTTCTTGATCGCATCCTGACGTAATGTCGGCCAATAATATCCTTGCCTGATGGTTTTGTATGCCAAGGCTTGCCCCCCAGTGTGATTTCCACATACTCCGGCGTGAATTTCTTCGAGGACTGCTCGTCCTTGCCCCCTAGGCAAACACTTGAGAAGTGGGACTGATATTCCCCTTTTGTAAAGCTGTTCTCCCACCAGAGTATATCTGGCAGCTCGCTTCACTAGCTTGGCAGCTTCAAAAGGGTTGTTTGGTTTTTCCCCATTTCTCAAGTATTTGACTATATTTGTTCTCCAGTCTTCTTCTTCACTGGTTTGATCGTCGAGTTGGTTGACATTATAGCTTACTGTTGATGGGTCTTTCATCTTTGTGACTATAATATCTGCCAACTCTACGGGGCCTTCACTTGTTGCTAGTCGGGCAAGCGCGTCTGCTTGAGTGTTGCTCGTCCTTGGAATTTGCTGTATGAAAACTTGCTGCAACATGGACATCAGGTGAGCAACAATCCGTTGATACTCGATCATGTGATCATCTTTTGCTTCGTATTCACCTCGGACTTGGTTCACGATCAATTGTGAGTCGCCGAATATTTACAAGCGTCTGACACCAACTGCGAGAGATAGGTGGAGACCAGCAATGAGAGCTTCATACTCAGCTTCGTTGTTGGTTGCCATGAAACCAAATCTGATCGCCGAAGTGAATACTTGTCTGTCTGGGCTGATTAATACTACTCCTGCACCTGAAGCCACATTTGTCGAGGATCCGTCAACATAGAGATGCCAGGGGTGATCTAGTCCTCTCGTCGGATCTGGTGGGAAGGTTAGCTCGACTATAAAGTCGGCTAATGCTTGCCCTTTGATCGCTGTTCGAGGAGCATAGGTCACCCCAAATTGGCTAATCTCCAGTGACCATTTTGGAAGACGTCCAGCAGTATCAGGGCGATGGAGGATTTGTCTGAGCGGGAAAGTTGTTAGTACTTCGACTTGATGATCGAAAAAGTATGGTCTTAACTTTCGCACACTCATAACCAGGGCATATGCCAGCTTCTCCGTTGGGGAGTATTTGATCTCTGCTTCATGCAAAGCCTGGCTGACGTAGTATATAGGTTGGTGGAATTTGCCGTCTTCGCGCACCAAAACAGAGCTGATGGCAACTTCTGATGCGGCCAAGTATAGGAATAACTTCTCTCCTGGGATTGGTTTTGATAGGATTTTAACATCTCCCAGGTAATCTTTGAGTTGATCGAAGGCCGCTTGGCAGTTGTTAGTCCATGCAAACTTTCCTTTTTTGATGGCCTCGAAGAATGGACGGCACTTGTCCCCCGATCTGGATATGAACCGGTTCAATGCTGCTAGGCATCCGGTGAGTCTTTGCACTTCTTTCACCGAACGTGGTGGTTGCATATCCATGATGGCTTTAACCTTTGAAGGGTTGGCCTCAATTCCCCGCTGGCTAACAAGATGACCCAAGAATTTCCCTGAGTGAACTCCAAAGCTGCTTTTCTTTGGATTCAACTTCATGTTATAGTGTCGAAGAATTTCGAACACTTGAGTCAGATGTTGAAGATGGTCTTCCTTCTTGGGACTTTTGACTACGATATCGTCTACATAGACCTCAACCGTGTCTCCAATTTGTTGATCAAACATCTTGTTCACCAGTCTTTGATATGTTGCTCCGGCATTTATGAGGCCAAACGACATTCTTTTCCAACACAACAAGTTTTTGTTTGTATAAAACGCTGTGTTCTCCTGATCATCTGGATGCATAGGAATTTGATGATACCCGGCGAAAGCATCCATAAATGTCAACATCTCGTGACCTGCAGTGCTGTCCACCAATTGATCCATATGTGGGAGAGGAAAATTGTCCTTCGGGCATGCTGCATTCAGATCTGTAAAATCTATGCATAGCCTCCAGGTCCCATTTGGTTTCCTCACGAGTACTGGGTTTGCTACCCATTGTGGACAGAGTGCTTGTCGAATGAGATCGTTTTCTAGCAACTTCTTAACTTCTTCATTCAAAGCTTGGTATTTGTTTGGGCCGTACTTCCTCTGCTTTTGATGGACGGGCTTTCTTGCTTGATTTATGTTCAGCCTGTGGCAAGCATGTTTTGGGTCTATCCCCACCATATCTGCGTGAGACCAAGCAAAAACATCTAGATTCTTGGTGAGGAACTCTTTCATTCGGGATCTGTAAGGCTCTGGGAGCTCAGATCCTATGAATAATTCAAGATCTTCGTTGTCGGGATTAACTTTGAACGCCTCCAGTTCTTCGACTGGAGTTGGTCGTCGTTTTTGTCCCTTCCAACGGGGATCAAGTATGGGTTCCTCAGGGTTGAAATCATTTTCGATGTTCATGGGCTCTGCCCCCAGGCGGGGTTCTAGATCATCAGTTGGCTCCGTCCCATTGTTGTTCGTTTGTACTTGGCCCTCCAAGTCCCCCACTGAAGGTTGTTCGTCATCACCCCTTTGTTGTTCGTCAGATGGAGGTTCCTCGCGGGTGGTAACGAGTTGTTCGTCCAACACTTGCTCGTTCAAGTGTTGTTCGTCCGTATCCATGTGGTCGTCTATGTCCATCATATTGTTCAGTATTGATGGTTCGTCGACAGGATAACTTGTTGCTTCCACCATGGATATTTGTACAAATTTTGCTCGTAGCTGTTGAATGCATTCTCGTGCTTTCTGTTGGTCTCCCTTAACTGTGCCCGCTCCACTGGCTGTTGGAAATTTCAAACAATAGTGGTAAGTGGAACACGCAGCTTTGAATTCATTGAGAAAAGGTCGGCCAAGAAACCCGTTATAGGTCGACTCCTGGTTTACAACCAAGAAATCTACCATTCTTGTTATATTTTTCTCGGGTTCATTAGCCGTTACAAGTTGTACTGCTAATGTTACAATTCCTAACGGTGTTGTCACAGCATTCCTGAAGCCTATGATTCTATGTGTTGTATTCTGAACATAACCCGAATAATCTCCCAGATTATCGAGGGTCTTCTTGAATAAGATGTTGGTGTAGGCTCCGGTGTCCACCAACAGTCTGTGGACTCTGGTCCCCATAATCTTTGCGCAGATTACGAGCGAATCATTATGCGGAGTTAAGACGCCTTCAAGGTCCTTTTCGGTGAAGGTCAATTCCGCCGTTTGCATGATGGACGGCTTAACTCCCATTTCTTGTACTTGGTCAATTGCTCGGAGCTCCGCTTTCCTCTTCCGATTAGAGTCGGGTGGTTGTCCATCAAAACACCCTCCCGCGGGACCTGCGGGTTCCATCATGAATAGATCTTCTAAAGGTTGAGCCGGAATACTGGGAACTGGTCGTCCGGGTCTGTTGTTTCTATGAGGTTGACCATCCTCTTCGTCTTCTGAGTTGTTCTCCCGGGCTCTTTTCCCAGGTTGTTTTTTAACGAAATCGGAGAGCTTTCCTTCCTCATAAAATCGCCAGAGTTGCTTAAGCAAATCTCTACACTCACTCGTAAAGTGCCCCACACTTTGATGGTAGGCACAATACTTGTTTGGGTTGAGTTTGCCAGTATCCTGGCGGATTTTACGTGGTGGGGAAAGCAACTCTTTCTCCTTTACGCTCTCATACACAGTATCAACTGATACTGTCAACACTTGGTTCAATTTTTCCTTCAAATCCGACCCTTCGGTGAATGCCTTCATATTCTTTGGGACCCTGTAGTTTGTCCCGACGGGCTTTTTGTTATTCTCCTTGGGATCAGCTTTGTTCTCCCCCAAATTTGTTTGTAGGGCCTCGTGCATGGAAACAAAAATGCCAGCTTGGTTTCTGAACTCGGCATAAGTCTTTGGACACTTAAGACGTACCTTCTTCCATAACTTCGACCCTTTTTTCAACCCGGCCATCACAGCGACGATCTTTGTATCTTCGCTTACTGGTTCTCCTTCTAGCAAAACTTTATCGAATCTTTCCATAAACGCCCGGTCAGTTTCATCATCATTTTGCCTCAAATCCGACAGCCGGTGTTTTTGGGAAAGATACGACCCCGCCGTTGAAAAGTGAGAAAGAAATTCTCGACTTAGTTGGGCGAACGAGTGAATTGATGCCGGGGGCATTGATGAAAACCACTTGTGAACCCGATCGTCCAATGTTAAAGGAAAATTCCAGCATTGGGTGGCAACGCTGGCCCCCACGGAGACCATGTAGTCCGTATACTTCGTTAAGTGGACCCGGGGGTCGGCGATGCCTTCATATTGAATGCTAGCCGAAAATTGAATCTTTTTCTGTATCGGGGCCTTCAAAATGTGAGCTGCCAAAGGTGAGGATGGCATGTTGGTCGTTCCCATCCCCCTCTGTTGGTCTAGTTGCCCCTGCATGTTCTCCACAACCCTCCTTAGGCTCGATAATTCATCAAGAGGTGCCCCCTGACTTGGAGGCTGTTCGGCGAGCAAAGGCATTAGCCTTTCTGCTCGTCGCAGTCCCTCGCTTGGAGTGGGCACTTCCTGGGCTTGCCTCCTAAGGTTGTTTGCTGCATTTGGCCCTAGGCGCCTGAAGGCTGACTGAGAGAGTCTTTCATGGACTGATGGGCGAGGTTGTTCAAAAGTTGCTCGCCCATCTTCTGCTCCCCGGCGAGCAGCTTCCCGTTGCTGGGGTTGGCTAAGCCTATCCTGGGCACTGGAACGCGTTGTTCCATGGCTAGACATAGTTGTTCGTCCGTGACCAGACTCAGCCTGCACTTCTCTTTGGTCGACCACCCTGGCCTTTCCCTTATTCCGTCTAACTTGGGCACTATCAACCTCTCGCTGTTCGCCCCTAGTAGTCCTGGGCCTAACAACCTCTAGGGACTTGTCCCTTGGCCTTGCTTGTATTGGCCTGACCTGCTCTTGTTGCCTCTGGAGGGCCTGGAGAGCAGCTATGGTTTTGGCCAACTCGTTGGGGTTGTTCGTCAAAGCCTCCATCTCAGGAGGGAGGTTATGTGTTATGGCTGTATGCTGTGACCTGTTCGCATGTCTCGGGTCACGGTCCTGGTGGTCGGCCGATGTGGCCCGGGTCTGAGATGCTCTTTTCGACAAACGTGATCCTTGGGTTTCTTTAGATTGAGGCATTTCAATTTAAATTATTTCTTAATTTATAAATTGAAGAACACCAAGAACACCAAGAACACTTTTGTTTGTATCTTCAAATATTTCTTGAGATTTCCTATGAATCTTCAAGTTTTCAACTCGAAGTTCTTGAGTAATCACACTAAACCGGAGGTTCGATACCCTCCTTCTAGCGCCAAATTGTTGGTGAACGAATCTAATCGTAAGGATTAGTGGCTGTTTTAATCCGTTTTTACGTCACCAATCAATAACGTGTAAATGGTAAATCGGGGTGTGAATTTATCGAATTTGAAATTGAACTTATTTCGTGTATGTGTAGGTTAGGGTGTGTTTGTGTGTGTATTTTTGTCTAAAATTCGAAATTATATAAATAAGCTGGAGAACAACTATTTATAGAGGCTAGCAAGCATGAGGTGCTACTGACTCTTGGTCTCCCTAGCTTGCATGCCTGACATGTGTCCTTTGACCTTAGTTTGACCTTATCTAAGCTGAATCTTAGTTACAAAGTCTTCTTTTGGGCCTTATCTCGGACTCATTGTTGTTCGCCTAGGTCGGCTTGACTGATCTTGATGACCCTTCAACTGAAAGTTGTTCGCCTCTTGAGGTTGTACTTTGGAAGTTGTTCGCCTTATGGCTTCGTTCAGCTTGGCTTTGGGATCTTAGTCCTTTGTTCATGTGCACACCTCTTTGGCTGATTGTTATATCATATTTTGACCAAGTTGCTCGTCATTGGTGACTTCACGATTGGCTCATCCTTGGTCTCGGGTCTTAAAACCTGTTCGCCTATTAGTTGTTCGTCGGGGGAGTTGTTCGTCACTTTATACACCTCCCAGATTGGTTAATGCACCCAAATCGTGATTTTCTTTGTTTAGACTTTAATTGTTGTTTGCTCCATATTTAGATGATGTTCGCCTATCAACAAGTATTAGTTGTTATCACTGAAGAGTATTAGTTTTTAGGAAAAACAAACTAAATCTCTTCAGGAAAAATAACTAATACATTTCAGTGTAAATAATTAATACTCTTTAGTAAAAATAACTAATGCCCTTTAATAATTAATATATAAACAAATTTTACTCTATACATATTCTATTTCTTATTGTTGTGACAAAATTTTAATTACTAATAATCTCATTGGAACAAATTAAAGTGACGTAAAAAAACTATAAAAAAGGAAAAGAAAAGGTTTATTCAAGAAATTTCGACATTTAATAAATGTAATAGATATCAAATCATTAAAGTAACAATTGTAACTTAATGAATAGTTGTGATTATATCAATTCAGGATAATGCAACATATAATAATTTTATGACATGTGGAGATAAATATTTATAACAAATTATATAATAATAAAATAATATGAAGCATTTATTTGATTAAATATTTTTCAATCAAATATTAAGTCTAGTCTTTTGCAAGTTATAGTGCATATTTTTTTTTAACTAAATTATTGGTTAATATTATATTAGTAAATTTGTCTATAATTTAGATTCTTATAATTAGGGATGTAAACGAATCGAATTGAGTCGAATACCACAATATTTGAATTTGTATTCGTAAAATTATTTCGAATATCGAATTCGAATCGAATATTTTTCGAATAGTAAATGTGATTTATATTTGATTTGAAACTCATATCGAATTATTAGGAAATATACGAATACTTGAGTCGAATATTCGAATCGATTTTTTAGTTAAGCATGTTCCTAACAAATAATATTCAAGAGAAGGTATTATGTGAACAATATTCACAATGAAACTTGTTTGAATGATATTAGTAAATTAAACTAAAAGTATCAGTGAATTGCACTAAAATTATCAGCTTCAAATAGTATTTAGTTTTTTTTATTAAAGTTATTAGTTGAAGTGATATTTGTTATTCTCACTAAAGGTGTTAGTTATTTCAACATAAGGTATTAGTATTTTTTATAGATAAAGTTGTGGCTCGAACCCACGACCTTTGTATCATAGGTAGTGGGATTTTAACCATTTGACTTGAGTTATACCACTTCGTCAGATATTAGTAATTTGTTGTTCACGATAATAGTTACCGTGAGTATTATTCACATAATACTTTGCCAATATTCAAATATTCATTTCAAAATTGTCATTGTTTGAATTCACAATCTCATTATAAACTTAAAAATTTGCATAACATAATCAAATAAGTAAATGATTTTTTTTTTTTATCAAATTCATGGAAAAACACTTTAATAATCAAATTAAGAGTGTTGAACTACAATTCTTTTTTAATTAGTTAAGTTTTTTAATAATTAAATTACATTATATATTTTTAATTAAAATACTTAATTAAGAATTGCCTACAAGCCCACTTGTTGGATGAAGTTATAAAAGTTAATATCCTTAAAATAACTATAATGAACTTAAATTTATAAATAATTATATTTATTATTACTATTAATATATAATTATGTAATTATATATTTAATCGAATATTTATGAATATCGAATTAAATATCATAGTATTTGTATTTGTATTTGATAACTAATCAAATCAAAAAAATTATTTGTACCCGAATTCAAATTATAAAATTTCGAATACGAATACCGAATTTCGAATACAAATACCAAATCGAACCAAAATTATTTGATTCGTTTACAACCCTACTTATAATACTGGAAAGAGATATTATATTGTAGGGTTCTTCTACGGTCAGTAAGGCTTTCGCCCTTCCTGACGTCAGTAAACCCTTTGATTACCGCTAGATTGAAGATCCAACGCATAATATTTTTTTAATGGATTGCACTCTGAATTAACGTGTTTGCACTCTATATTGCAATCGCACTGCATCGCCCTACTAATAAATTAAATTAATAAATATAAAATTACAAATATACCCTTTTTACCATAAATTAATTTAGAATATTAATTAATTAATATTTAATAATATTTCAATAACAACCATTAAAATTCAAATAACATATTCCACAATTAAAATAACCATTAAAATTCATTAAATCACCATTCAACCCTTCCGCTTCAGCCGCGACGCTGCACCGCGGCCCGCCGTGACGCCACACCGCGCCCTCCGTCCTCCACCGCGATGCCGCACGGTGCATCGACAACTCCGTCAAGACCTCCGCCGCTGTGCCACACCACGCGTCGACTCCTCTGTAGCGAAGCACTGGTGCGACGCCGCCTCCACCGCGTCGCCTCCTCCACCATGACGCGTCCAGGTTCGGATTTATTCCAGGTAAGGCTTCTTTTTATGAGTTTGAACTGAAGTATCGGATTTGATGTTTGCTCTCTGAACTTAATTGCTTGCAGGATTAGATAAAAACTGTTCATCTTTTAATTACTTTCAGTTGTAGGCTGTAGCAAGTTATATTTGTTAACAAGACAACAAAACTCAATGCTATGCAAATATGAATTATTTAGATTGATATATTTGTTCAGAATTTTTAATCATAGATTGCATTAATTTAATATTTCAGCTAACTGAGCTCAATTTTCTGCTTCTGTCGTGTAAGAGCTCGAGTGAAGTCTTTGTGTACTTGGAAATACTCAAATGATCAATATACGTTTTCTTATAAGTTGTTAAAGTTTTCTGGCTATTATCTTCTTGTGATGCATGAGAATATGAAATGTAAAAAAATATTTGATGGTGGTTACAAACCAAAAGAAATGATCTGATTCAGATATCATCTATCAGAAAGTGATAAGTATAACTATACTTTAAGATGGGTCTTTAGTTAGACTGTTGTATGACTTTGTGAGTTTTAGAGAGAAAACTAGGCTATCAAATGGCGTATATTTGAATTATGTCTGATCTTATGACTTCTGCTACTTGCTAGCCATTATTTCTCTATCATATTGTCATACTTTCTGCAGAACATTTTTTCCTGTTTAGAAACTTAACTGGAGATATAAACACAATAAGCGTAATTGTTTAGACTCGTCTCTTGGTTTAAAGTGAGTTCTTTACTTTTAGTCTAGCATGAAGTATGTTTAGTAACCATTATAAATTTAATCTAGTACTGAAAGTGATCCTCGACTGTGCAGACATATTTGGTTTGGCAATTGCTCTTTTCAAGCCTGGTATTGAAGAGAAGGTACTCTGTGAACCAACTCCTAGGATGCTTTCTTGTGTTAGCGGGTGTGTTGTGGCAGTTACGAGGTATTGGTTCTCGGTTCTCCTATACCACAGTAAGGAATCTTTTCATTTAGTAAATTATCTTCCTTTTTAATTTGGATGCAGTGACAATGTTTCTGAGAATTAAGTATGTTTTGAATTTTCCTCTCTCATTAATTGATGAGTTTTAATCCATCTCACATGAAAGTAACGGTCTTACAAAAGAGAATTGACATTAGAAATATTATTTAATAAAATTAAAAAGAAAAGTAATTCTACTTTTTTATGTATTTTTAAATTAAAAGGGTAGTTTTAAATATTAGCAACACAATTATTAAACTATGATGAACTAAAGTATACAAAATGAAGATTCTCATATATAGACAATATCGATGTCATTTCATTTGTTAAGAGTGGAATGGTTGAAACATGTATTAAAGCATATTAAAAGCTAATTTGATCAAATTTTTATTAACATATTATATTTAGAAAAAAAATACTTATATGGGATGGAATAAAAAAATTGTTACTTAATTGAAACCCCCTGAGCTTAATCTCTGGCTCCGTTACTCTGTGTGTGTAACCAACGCTGCATGCTCAACCATAATTTACTGTATCTGGGTGCAGTGGAACAGCCAATAGCCATATGCTCTCTGGAGTTGGACTTTTGTGGCCAGCACTCATGATAGCTTCAAGTGCTTTTCAAGCAGGTGCATCTATTGTTAAGGTAATATCACCAGACACTGCTATATTGTTGACTTTTTCCACATTAGCATAATAATAATTGAAAGCTCTGGGCATTTGTAGGAATTCGTATTTGTTGATGCTGCAACTCATCTTAAGGTGCATATGAGAAAAAATTGCAACTTTTCTTTTCTTTTTTCTTTTCCCCTCTGTTTTCTCGCTTTATTACTTTCCTGACTCATGATCTCACCCTTGAGAAAGCTCTGGAGTTTACCTTTTATATTTTAATTCATCTTTCATGCTATACAGGGGAAATCATTGGACATCATTGTTGTCAATTCTTTTGCATCTGGGTTTCAGGTAATGAGTGTAGATAGCAACAATTTCTTCTAGTCTTTCGGTTATTACTTATTACCAAGTGTATCTTTCTGCCTACTATATTCTCATTATCTACTCTTCCTTTCACTTATAGGCTATCTTTATACTCTTCTTCCTGCACATTCTCTCAAATTCGAAGGGAATACCTTTATCCAAGCTGCCATTGTATTTTAGAAGTGGAGCAATGTTTGGATTCATACTCCTCACCAACTTATGTTACACTTTAGCCCTTTCATATTTGAATCGTGAGTATTTCTACTTCAATCTCTACACGAAATGTTTGTCACAAAAGCTTGAATCTTGAATCCTCTTTATGCCAGCTTTTGGATATGGCCAAGCTGTTAGACTAGAAGAGCTCGATCAGGACGGTGACCTTACCGATATGGGGGCAGAGCAAAACAGGAAAAGGGGAATGGTTCTTCCATTCCAACCACATTCATAGGCCTTTGATGAAATTATGTACTCGGTTGACATGCCGCAGGTATTTTACAATTTAATTTAAGGTTGTTATATATGTTTATGTGTATAATTATGTAAAATAGCATACGTGCATTGATTAATTTGATGAATTCAGGAAATGAAAGAGAGAGGTTTTGATGAGGATAAGCTGGTGCTTTTGAAGGGTGTGAGTGGGGCATTTAGGTCTGGAGTTCTTACAGCTTTGATGGGAGTAAGTGGTGCTGGTAAAACTACTCTTCTGGATGTCCTGGCTGGTCGAAAAACGGGTGGATATATAGATGGAAGCATTACTATTTCAGGGTACCCGAAAAACAAGAAACGTTTGCTCGGATTTCAGGATATTGTTAGCAGAATGACATCCATTCTCCTCATGTTACTGTCCACGAATCTTTGCTTTATTCAGCCTGGCTTCGTTTGTCTCCAGAAATCGACGTTAAAAATGGGATGTTAGTTAAAATTAGCTCTTTGTTGGATGTTTTACAAATCAGAACAATGTTAAAGAAATATTAGGATGTTGGTAGATCAAGTGATGAAGCTTGTGGAACTTACGCCATTAAGAGGTGCGGTAGTTGGTTTGCTGGAAATCTTCTGCACAACTATAAAGCTGTGGGATGTAGACGCCGGAAATCTTCTGCACAACTTAACTGGACACAGGTATTAGGCCTCTACTACCTTCACCACCTATAATAACATTATGCCTCTAATCAATGATCTTATATTCACATTTCTTCTGTTAAACAATGAAATCCAGGGAGCACGTTTATTCTGTTGCATTTAGTCCAAATGGGGAGTATTTGGCTAGTGGATCACTGGCCAAATGCTTGCATGTATGGTCTGTGAAAGAAGCCAAGATTGTGAAAACATTCACAGGACATGGTGGGATCTTCGAAGTTTGCTGGAACAAGGAAGGTGATAAGATTGCAGCTTGTTTCTCGAACAACGTGGCATGCGTGCTGGACTTTCGAATGTAGAGAGGAGAGAGTAGAGAATTTATTTGTGCATTCATCTGTGTTGTTTCCTATTTGATGAATATAATACAATGATCTCCAATTCTTCTGTACAAAAATAGTGTTTTTGGTATCATAATCTTATATATTGATTCTTCGATGACCTTTGTGTGTTTTAAGTTATTGATGCTGGGGAATAAATTCTGGTGAATACATTCTCTCCCCAATTCTCCATCATACAAAGTGAGATAAATCATATAAATTCTGATTATTTTTTTCTCCATTGATTTTGATGTTCGTAATTTAGAGTTTGTTGTTGATAGCAAAAGCATTGAGTTAGTTTAGTTGTCGATAGGGACTTAGTTGTTGATGTTGAACCAATTGGTAGTGCGGATGAGTTGTTGAGGAATGCACAAAAATACACAGGGAGTGTATTTACTGATTCTGGAGGTGCGTTGCCAGTCACTGGTTTTGGGAGTGGATTTACTAAAACTGGTGCTGCGTCTGCCACTATAGGGCATGTATCAACCAATATAAAAGGCATATCTACGAAAGCCAAGACTGCACTTACCGCTAAATCACTTTCTGGAGAGTTTGACAGGATGACGAGCCAGGATATTCTCATGCAAAATAACAGCTTGACAAAAACTAATGCAGACACTGGCACCTATTCTCTGGAGGAAAAAAGGGAGAACACGACACTTTGGGAAACACAACGAAAGAAGAATTTTAGAAAAATAAAGAATACTCATTGAAGTAACATTTGGCGAGAGCACATATTGCAAGCAATAAATGTATAATCAATTCAAAATTCTCCATATTCCAAATATTGTCAAACATCCAAAAATAAAAAATAAAAATTCATCAAAACATCTATTTCAGCTGCATTCAAAAGTAAAACCTACACATTATTACTCAAATATTCAACATGCTAGCTACCAAAAGTTTCATTAAACACAATCATCAAGGAGATATCTGAAAATCAATTTCTTGTCTTGTACTCCATTTGAAAACCACTCTGCAAAAATTAAACATATATAATGAATCAATTTTTGCTCAATTCGATATAGATCAAATATAGGCAGAAAAGTAGAGCACTAACAAATCTCTTGTAACCAAGATATAATAGGATAATCAGCAATGATTAAAGGGACATAATACAAACTCATTAGATTTATAACAGAATTTTATTGCACTTATTGAAAGTCGTCATATTTTCTCTAGAACATCACATGACATTCTCAATCATTTTTTGAATACATGCTAAAGATATAAATAGGACAGACTAACCGAAGGGCCAAAGAACAGTGAATAGCAATAATAGGGCATATCTAATTAAGGGCTACAGACCAGTCGATTAAATCATAAATTACCAAAACCACAAAGTATTAATTAAAAATATATATATAAAGCAAATATTAGAAACACCGAAGAATAACCACATTAACATATCAAGAAACCCATAAAAGGACAAACCTAAGATGCATCACATTTCACATGTCGCAACATCCAAACGCATTTCTAATTCCTTCAACTTAAATTTCAGAATCGACTATACAAATACAAATGTCCAAACTTAATTCATTGAAAAGCCCTACTAAAAATATAAAATTACCTTTGTCTCACAAGCTAGGATCAGGTGGTAAACCTTCATTATCTTTATTTTGAGTGTCTTGGTTCGATTGCGAGGTACTCTTGCCAGAACCTTTGCTCGATTCTTTTGAGCATGAACCGATTTTATGTCCCGACACACTAATAAAATTTATAAATAGTCAAAATATATCTTCTCAAGTGAGAAATGAATAAGAATTAAAATTAATTGCACACAAATAGACAAATAAATATGCAAGTTTACGTACCCACACTTTCCACACTTTTGCAATTTATTTGGGGGTGCTCATTTTGACCTAGACTTTTGCGGATTAGACACGCCAAAAGTTTGTGATAGTCTATCCGGATCACGAATATCACACAATTCTCCAGAGAGGCCATCTATGTCGGTAGTCTCTAAGCGGGCAGAGGGGTCCACCTCTACATATTTTGCTGCCCGACGTATCTGCTTCACTGTACTTCTGGTGCTTGTTTCTGTTTGCGAAGCACTTAGAGCCAAACTAAGACTCTCTTTGTATAGCTGCATAAATCTTTGGCTTTTGGGATCTTCAACACAAAATAAATTGGGAATAAGCTCTAGAAGTTGTTGTCCAATCGCTTTTGTCCAACGCTCACGAATGCACTGCGAGGGAATCTTCATAATATTACTGTGCTTGAATGCAGAAAATAAATGCCGACACGGCAACTCCATTGACTCTAACATCTGGCAATCACAATAAAATGTGTTCTGTGCAACATCAATTTTCACACACCATCGCTGCTCATCCACTTCACCAAATTTTCCAAATGTATAGCTCATCACACTATCTTCTTTTCCTATATCTACAACTGACAACCCCTGTTCTTCCTCAATTTCTTTCAACACCTTAACATATATGTTTCCACTGTACACTTCAGCTACATGTTTTACAAGCTTTTGTAATGGACCACGATACGTTGGTTGCGCCGGTGGACTTGGCTCATGTGGACTTTCACAAGCTTCTATCCTAAGCTTATTAAGATCATTAAAAAATGTTTAAGATATTCAGTGATCTTGTGTCCTTACTTACCCCAATCCTTAAAATGAGCATTCAACGATTCAGCTCGTTGAGTGCTCATCATCATTCCCATGAAATAATTTCTACAATGTGCCACACTCCACATTTCTCTTTTGGTTTAGAGATCTAGGACCCAATGATCTGTTGCTACCTCGTGAGTTTCAATTAAGTGTTTCAAGCGCTGCTCAAATTCATCTATAGATATTCTTTTTTTTATGAGTTCTCCAAGAGATCTGCAGAATCCGGGGTTTTTAACATTCTGCATACAATTCCTCAATAAATGCCAACTACAAAGTCTGTGTTTTGCTGTGGGAAATACTTCAGATATGACATTGCGCATTGCCAAGTCCTGGTCAGACATGATCGTCACTGGTGTTTTTCCTTCCATTGCTTCGAGAAATTTCTGAAATAACCAAACATAAGATTCTATAGTCTCGTTGTAAATTAAGGCTGCCCCAAACACACATGTCTTGAAATTGTTGTCCACCCCAGATATAAGTGCCAATGGAAATCGATACGTATTCGTCTTGTACGTGCTGTCGAGTACAATAGCGTCGCCGAATAATTTATACTGAGCACGTGAAAACCCATCAGTCCAAAACAACCTGCTCAGTGAGTTATTCTCATATGATATCATGTCATATATGAAGTTTGTATCCTTAACTTTGACACCATCCAGTAAATTCAACACCGTACTTGCATCTCCGTGCCGCACAAGGTCATTGAGCTTCTTGTTTAGAAAATTATACACATCTTTGTTGTTGAAAGACATGTTTGAAGTACCTCCGTATGCAAGCTTCAAATAATCTAAAATATAGCACGTACGGTGTCCAGCATCACTCATAATTGTCATTACAGCTTTGTCACCAGGTGATATGAACCTGAGGAAAAACAATTATTATTTGAAAACATGACAAGTTTTATACAAATAAAAATCAAGGGGCAAAAATGAATTAGGGCTTTTTTAAGCACAAGTAGTGATGGGGAAGGTAAATAATATTTTCCTTGGGTCCCAGAAGACAACCATGGCTGATTCTGGGATGGTGTGCACTGAAAACTACTAGGTGATGGTGACCCTGGAGTCCCTAATGAGGAAGATCTAAGCATGCTATGTCCTTGAAAAATATGATCACATGGATAATAAGCATGTGCAAGCCAAGTTTACAAATAAAAGAAAGCTTTGATCATTTCAATCAACTTATTAGCCAAGTTTATCACCAATCAATATTCTAACAGCATAAATTACACAAAAAAAAAAAAAAAAGCTTTGGTGACCTATTCTTAGTAAAGAGCACAAGTAGAGACATTGTTTTACTACCTCTGACTCCGAGAGTCTGTAACATAAAGACATAATAAATTCAGGGAAATAATTATCTATCAGTGTTAAACTTGAATTAAACATTATCAATTTGTTATCATAATAGAGTATAAAGGATATGAAACTCAGAACAAGTAGTGTTAAAGCACGCACCAAAACTAACAAGAAAGCTGGCATATGTTATAATTAATTTAGAATTACATAGAAAAATACAAAATAGGCATGTGTCGTGAACATAACATAGCCAATTAGTGACTCTTGAAAGCTGGCATTTTCATTCGTCTAAACAATATAAAATAACTTGGCATTTTGATTCTCATAAAAGAACAGAGATAAACTTACATACCTGTTGGACTTTAGTTTATTGGAGGTAGGAGATAGAAGATCGTGGTTGTGTTCCGATACGAACTTGGTGACCTTGTACAGTCCATCTTATAGAGTAACATGAAAATATGCTTTACACCCAATCCTAGTCTGTGGTTTAGGCTTTCGTATTAAAGGCGTTTTACGAATTCGCCGAAAACCAGCTTGTGAACATTCCCATATTGCATTCTTCACAATCGACTTTTGTTTATCATAACCTTTGTGACATCTTCTGACATTAAAACCCATTCGTGTACCATAAGTATTGTAAAATAGATCAGCTTCCTCCATGGTCTCAAAGGCCAACCTCTCTTTTTGTTTGTCACCAAAATTATGGTCACTGACCTTATCATTCTCAATTCCATTATCATACAATCCATCTTCTGAACTCATATGCTCCTCAGGAAACAAGTCATCCTCCTCCAAGTTATGACCATCCATGTGTGGGAGAGCCTTGAATCACGATTTGCACAAAAAGCAAAATATTATATTAATAAAAGATATTGAGGGATGCTTTGATTATAATTATTTTTATTTCTGAAATTCTGTTTCACATATTTATGAAATGTAGAAGATTGCAGAAGAATTTAGAGCATATGGTAGGGAAAGGGCAAGCCTGATGTTGCTAGCGCAACTCAACTGTTGTACGACCTCTACAAATCTAATAAAGTTAGAAAATATACTAGTATAACAATCGGGTAGTATTCCTGATACAACTTCATATACTTTTTTGGTGAATCATTTATGTAGGAGGGGTAATGTATGGCACGCAATGCAGTTAATCGAAACTATGGAAGAATACAGCTATCCTACTAATATGGTGACGTATAATTCTCTAGTTAGAGGGCTTTGTATGCGTGGAAAATTGAGTAGAAGCCTGTAATTTGTTGAGAGATTGATGGAGAAGGGGCTGGAACCGAATGCATTCACGTATTCGATCTTGCTCGAGGCTGCATATAAGGAGAAATGAGTGGATGAAGCAATGAGGCTTTTGGATGATATAATAGCTAAGGGTGAGGATCGGGGCTATCGGGCTCTGTCTATAGTTATGTATAATATATTGATAGGCTCGTTTGCTCTCCACGGTCGAATTTATTAAAAAGACAACATAAATTTGCACAGAGGATAACTGGAATAATTTATCGAACACATAGAGTGTGTGGAAAAAACTCATGATTTTTTCTGACCTTGTGAAAGAAAATTTAGAAGGTTTTTCCCAGTGAAGATGCGGACTGAGATAGCAAGAAAGACCGCTTCAAGAATTGATGGCGGTATTGACGATTTGATGGCGGCGGCGTTCTTCTTCTTCGTGGGGTTTTAATTTTTTTTTAATGAACCAGCAGTTTTTTCTTTTTTTTCTCGTCGAAAAAGCAGCAACAATTGGATAGGAAAGGAAGTTTAGGTATTTCACTCGTCAAAGAGGAATTTGCACTTTTGGTCCCATTGGACATGTAATGTTTTACATTCAGCCCCCACCCAAAACACTTTTGGTCCCATAGGAATATTTTTTTGGCACTTTTAGTCCCAAACGTTCTAAAACTTGCAAAATTAGTCCCAAAGTTAACGACTACTAATGGACACTAACGGACTTGCACTTTTGGTCCCATAGGATAGGATACACTTGCAGATTTGGTCCCATAGGATTAAAAAATTCACATTTTTTACCTTTTTTTTACCAAAATAACTTTATAAAAAGAAATATAATTACAATATATATACAAATTTATTTTTATTTTAAAATATATATATATATACATATACAATAATATATATATATATATTATATATATACAATAATATATATATATATATATATATATTATATTTTAATAAAAAATTAATTAGAATAATTTAATCTATATTAATTATTTTAAAATTAGAACAATTTTTTTAACTTTTGTGCAAACTTTTAAATAATAATAATAATTTTCTCCACATCTTATTTAATTAATAGTTCACTAATTATCCCCTATAAAAATCTCTAAATTACATATCATTTCACTAACGATTACACACAAGAACATCTTTCTTTTAATTTGTTTCATTCCTAAAATTTAACAATGCACCCACATAAAAACTATATTGTCCATTTTTACCCTATGTTTTATTTAATTAAAAAACAAATAAATATTTATTTTAAAAATTAGAATAATTTAACATTATTTTAATCTAATTCAATTTAATTTTTAATAAGGTTTTATTGATTATTGTAATTTTTAGATATAATAATTTTTACAAAAATATTACTCACTCTGTCCCATAATAACTTGCACATTTTCTTATTCGAACATTTCAAATAACTTGCATACCACAAAGTTAGAAAAATCCTCCACAAACTTCAATTTTTAAATTTCCATAGACTCAACCATAGAAAAATTTAGGTAATTTAGAATAAGAGTGTCCGTATTCGTACCAAAATTTCAGTAAATGTTAGTACCAATTTTTCTACGGTTCGGTATTTATAACATAGCGAAGATTTTTGTACATGTTAATACCAAGTTTCGTACAAATTTTTGTTCAATTTTATTTAATACGTACCAATTTTTGAATGATATCAACGTACCAATTTTTATAACATACCAATTTATAAATATTTTTTTATAACGTAGCAATTTTTGTACATGCTAAAAACCTTATTAAAAATTAAATTAAATACAAAAATTAAATTATTCTATTTTTTAAAGAACTATTTATTTGTTTTTTAATTAAATAAAACATAGGGTAAATTATTATTATTGAACAAATGTCAAAAAACTGGATAATATAATTTTTATGTGGGTGCATTGTTAAATTTTAGGAATGAAATAAAAGAAAGATGTTCTTGTGTGTAATCGTTAGTGAAATTATATGTAATTTAGAGATTTTTATAGGGGATTATTAGTGAACTATTAATTAAATAAGATGTTGAGAAAATATTATTATTATTAAAAAAATGGCACAAAAGTTAAAAAAAAATTATAATTTTAAAATAATTAATATAGATTAAATTATTCTAATTAATTTTTTTATTAAAATATAATATATATATATATTATTGTATAAATATATAATATAAATATATTATTTTATATGTATATATATATTTTAAAATAAAAATAAATTTGTATATATATTGTAATTATATTTCTTTTTATAAAGTTATTTTGGTAAAAAAAAGAAGGTAAAAAATGTGAATTTTTTAATCCCATGGGACCAAATCTGCAAGTGTATCCTATCCTATGGGACCAAAAGTGCAAGCCCGTTAGTGTCTGTTAGTAGCCGTTAACTTTGGGACTAATTTTGCAAGTTTTGGAACGTTTGGGACTAAAAGTGCCAAAAAATATTCCTATGAGACCAAAAGTGTTTTGGGTGGGACTGAAAGTAAAACATTACATGTCCAATGGGACCAAAAGTGCAAATTCCTCACTCGTCAAACCAGCAATTGAATAGGAGTGGATTTGGGACCTAAAAAAAATACTAATAAGTATAATTGTTGTTTATTTATTAATTAAAAAATATTAAAACATAATTTTTAACTAATACAATACGTACCACAAAATTGAAGGACTCTTTTATCCTTAATAAAAAATAAATTTATACCACAAATACTAATAAACAACTATTTTATTAAAGAGTATAAATAGGGTGAAAATGGTTTATATATAAAAATCATTGAAGTGTATTAGTGGTTTTAACTAAAGAGTAATAGTTGTTTTCACCGAACATTATTAGTTGTTTACACCAAAGAGTCTTAGTTTGTTTTCAGTAAAATACTAATATGATTCAGTGAAAATAAATAATACTCTTTAGAGTAAACAACTAATACTCTTCAATGATTTATGTATGAACCATCTTCACTCTATACTTTCTCTTTATTAAAATTTGTGTTTTTTTATTTGGTCAATTTAAAATGAATTGGAGGGAGTATGTTAGATTATTTATAAATTAAAAATTTATTTGTAAAATGACATTAGAATTTCAAATGGTTAAAGTCCTACCACTACTACCTATGATACAACTAAATACTCTTTGGAGTTGATACCTTTAGTGCAATTCACTGATACTATTAGTTTAATTTACTAATACCCTTTAAATAAGTTTCATTGTGAATATTGTTCATATAATACCTTCTCTTGAATATTATTTGTTAGGAACATGCTTGAAAAAAAAAATAGATTCGAATATTTGACTCAAATATTCGTATATTTTCTAATAATTCGATACGAGTTTCAAATCAAATTTAAATAACATTTACTACTCGAAAAATATTTGGTTCGAATTCAATATTAGAAATAATTTCACAAATACAAATTCAAACACAGTAATATTCGTCTTGATTCGATTTGATTACATCCCTTGGTATAACCGAAGTTGAGACCAATTTTTCCTTAAATTTGAAACAAAGTTCTTTAGACATTGTGGTCACAAACAATGAAATCTCAATGTGAGGTATTTTTTTTTTCAATCCATGAAAGATATTAGTTGTTTCCATATTCAAGAATTAAATCTTTCCATATGTTCGATTTCTTGAAATCCAAGAAAAATATAATATTGAGATTTTTTGGTCCAAGAAATTATATGTTTTTCATCTCCCACAATTATAAATAGGGGTTCATTTTTTTATAATTTATCGTATTCAATACATGAATTTAATTTAATTTAAATGGTTTTAATATATTTAAATTACATTTACTTTTTAAAAAATTGATGGTTAGAATTCAATATTGGAAATAATTTCACTAATACAAATTCAAACACATTGATATTCGACTCAATTCAATTTGTTTACATCACATTGTAAGCATGAGATATACTCCTATTAAACAAAAAAAAAAAAAATTAGAGTGTAATATCATAGATTCTCAGTTTCCAGATTTAACTTAGGAAGGTTTTTCCTAAACATGACTTCTTACCTGCACCGTGGCTTTCATTAGACTAGGATCGTACCACCCGTGCTTTGCACGGGAGTCATGTTAATTTCATATACTAATTTAATTGATATATTTTTTTAGTGCCATTTATGATAATAAAATTTGTAACTATATTTTAATCTTTTTAATCAGACCATCAATTTCTTCAAAAATTGATTGTTTGCCTGTATATTTTACACTGGAAATATATGCATTCAAATATATTGCTCAATTTTAATTTCAATGCCTTTTTTTTTTTTTTTTTGATTGGAAGGGATATGTTATGACCTGCATATTAATGGAAATGTGTATTTACATTACATTGAACTGTTGATGAAAGTTTAATGAAATTTACAACATTTATTTAATGAAATAATAAAATATTATTATGGGTTCATGTGATAGGTGAAGTGGGTGTAAAAGAAAATGAGAGTGTGTAAAGAAGTTAATTTTTTATTTTTTATAATATAAGAATATATTACTACACATTGGGGTGTTCACTCTGTCTTTGTGTTTTTGCAAGGGAGTTGTTTATTAGTAGTTGAAATGATAAAATAATTTTTATGATAAGGTATAATAGATATACCTCTTCTATATTATAAAGTAATTTTTAAATTAGTTTTTCATTTCAAATACTAATAAAAAACTCACTCGCGAGAACACGAGAGGAATAGTAACCCTGCAATGTGTTGTGGGACAGAGGGAGTAGTATTTTTGTAAAAGTTATTAAAAAGTTTATAAAGTCATATATTAGCATGATTTTAATTTTTTAAATACAAATTAATGTTGAAATATTGATAAATTTGGTGAATACTTGTTTGAGAATGTCTCATGGGGCATGAAACCATATTTATTAACCACCACCCCTATTACAAAGTTTAGTCGATGCATTGATGATATACATTCTAAGTTTAAGGTCTATATATTAATTAAACCAATTCATTTTGAAAACTAATGACACCAGAGTATTCCACTAAAATTTGCAAATAATATTAATATATGCACATGTTGAAAGTTCCAAGAATGTTGTCCTCAGTGCTGCACACATAATTTTCCTAACCCAAAAATCTTATTACTTCAAGAATTTATTATTCTCAGAATCTAAACCCCACCAAATATACCAATATCCAAGTATGAAAGCTTCATTTCTTTAAACTGCAATGAACAAAAAATACCACATCCAGTTTGGATTGGAATGATTTGTTGTCACTGAAAAACCAATGATCAACAAAAAGATAACAAAATTCAATATATTTCTGTCATTTATACATTTTTATGTTACTTCATATTAATTTTTATCCATTTTATATTTTGGCAGATGGGTGGACTTTTCTCGAAAATTCGGGCTGTTTTTATACAGTTCAAAGGGTTTGCGGAGGATCTCCATCGATCTTAAAATCTATAACCGGTATGGAGCAGTAGAATAAAGATCCATTTTAACATAGAATAAGGTTTGAAAACAGGAAAAGGTACATACATTAATAATACACATTTGACTAATACGATTTCTCTCTTTTTTTTTTTTTTTTTGTTTTTCAGATAACAAATTTGAAGGTCCAATCATAATTACACGAAATCAATTAACAACAGAAAATTCAGTAGAAAACAAAGAGGCCGGATCATTCATAAGGTAACACCCACTCTGTTCAACATTTTTAAAATATATAAATTAATAAAATTATAAAATTTCCTTGGACATGCAGAGTCAAAATATAAGACATATAACAGATCAGGCCAGAATTCAGAATAACCGATAGATGTACTACAGTTTCATGTTGAAATCGGAATTACTCGCAAAGATGCACGAACATATCGGACCATTATCAATGAGGTACATAAATCACAAAAAAGGTAAAACCTTTTAAAAAATTATGTATCGTTAATTCATATGTAAACATCCAGATTTCAAAACTAATGGTCACTTTGGATATAAATCAATATAAAAATGCAATATATGGTAAAATATATAAATTGCAAATACCCAATTATGTACCTACATATTTATTACTCAGAACCAATATGTTAAAATCAAGAGTAACTATGTCTTAATTTTTTTTAAAAGACGTTAATACACGTGTAACACAAGTAACAAACTTACTGTGTACAGCACACACATACTCCATTTACTCATATTTTATAAGATTCAACGGTGTAAGAAATGGGTTTTTCTGATGATATATATAAGTTAATTACTAATATCTTTTAACGCAAAATATAACACACGACTCTTTTATAAATTTAATTGAACATTCTTTGCATAATGTAGAATAAATTTATATATTTTATAGTTAGAGTTAATTATATTAGGTTAGTCCCTGGACAAAACATAATTTTGTGTCATATATTGAAAAAGTTTTACAGTTTCTTGACAAAAATTTACAATTCACATGGATAAAAATTGTGTAAAATACACGCAATAGCACAATTACATATATCTACTCACGTGGTTTATATAAATGCTGCATTTATTCTGTCAGACATATTTATATATCTAAAATAAAAATTTAAAACTCAACAATTTTGTATTTTTATTATATTTTTATTTTTTCACATAGTTTTGCTGATAATAATAGATACATAAAGAGTGATATGTTCAAAACACATCCAAGCATTTATACAAATATTTTTTACTCAACAGAAAAAGTATATAATTTTAATTTGATAAAAAAAATCAAAATTTCAAGAATATGACGTTATTATTCAATAGAAATTAAGACATTCGTTCAAATACAATCCAAAACATCGTATGAATTTATCGCACACTGCAAATATATGTTTAAGTTACATTTTGTAATATACAAATTACATATATCTTAAATCCAATTGAAGCAATATTATAAAAAATGCAATACCATAATTAAAACGTTAACACTATTATTCATAAATATGAATACGTCCAAAGTGAAATGTTGTTAGAAATGTTATAACATAAAATATTAAATATTATTTCACCCTAAAGATTTCTAAATACCTCCTGGAAAACAACATTTTTTATACTACTACATTCGACACCAACATTGTCACACAACAATATTTTTAAACCAGCTCTATTCGTAATTCTCGAAACAGCAACATATAGTTGACCATGACTAAACACAGGTTTCTTGAGAAACACACCAACGTTAGCAAATGACTGACCTTGACTTTTGTTAATTGACATTGCATAAGATACAATTAATGGAAACTGTCTCCTTGTAAACTTAAATGGTAACCTTGGATCAGATAGAGGTAGTGAAAGTCTTGGTATCAAAGCTAGCTCGCCAGCATTGTCTCCAGTTAAAATCTTAGCTTCAATAACTCTGTCACCAAGCCTAGTAATCACCAACATGTACACATAATAATTAACATATTATATATCAATGTATAAAAAAATATAATAAATATGAAATAATTACATTATTAAAATTGAAGAACTAACCTAGTTCCATTACACAAACCTCTCGAGTGGTCTATATTCCTCAACAACATAACCGGAGTCCCTATCTTAAGGATGAGCTCATGATCCGGAACACCAGAAAACTTCAAAGTATTAAGAAATTCTAGTGTGTGGGCATTAGCAAGTATATCAGAATTTGAATCTGACCTACAAAGAGTATCAAAACTTAGATATTTACGACTCTGTTTTTTATTTAATTCAACCATGTAGTCATTGATCGATCTAACATTATCAAGTGTAGGTGCAAGTATAACCCTATTTCTTAAAAAATCATGATCATACATCCGTTTTTTAAAATCTGGATATATGCACTCTACAATAGCTACCTTCTTGCTTGATCGTTCAGGTCGAAAATGTAGCTAATGCTTGCTTTGACTTACCTCTCCTGGGACTGACCATATTCCACAAAAATCTCACTCTCCTAAATATAGGGCAATTTTCGAAAATAATAGGATCAAAGCACAAGATTTGGATCTTCTTGAATATATGAGATAATCTTGTATTCCAAGAATACTTATCTTCCATAATATCTTTCCAAGAAAATCAACAAAATCTCCAATAGGATCGTTACCACTATGTAATAAAATATCAGGAGGGATATCTATATCTGAACCATAATCAGTAGGTAATCCAATCTTTCCATCTCCAACTGCCTCGATCCATTCAGAAAACAATTTCAACTTATTAACTCCCTCAACTGTTTGCATACTATTCAGTCTCATGTTCCGAGTTAACTTTAAGACAGTGCATGAGTTCCATAGTGAAGATGAATTAATGGCAGCATGAACAACATCTTGTCGTTTTCCTTTTGGAATAACAGGTAAAATCTGGCGAAAATCCCCACCGAAAGCAACTGTTTTTCCGCCAAAAGGTTTGTCCGAAACTTGCATAATATCTCTCAGTGTTATATCCAAAGCTTCAATGTAGTGCCTATGAATCATGGGTGCTTCATCCCATATTATAGGCTTGCATCTAACTAACAACTCAGCAAGATGACTTCCTTGATTAATGTTGCAAGTCGAATCCTCATTACAATTAATTGGGATACAAAATCTTGAGTGTGCAGTTCGTCCACCAGGCAATAGAAGTGAAGCTATACCACTTGAAGCAACATTCAAAACTATGCTTCCTTCAAATCTCAAACCGACAGACAAAGTTTTCCACAAAAATATTTTTCCAGTACCACCATAACCATAAACGAAGAATACTCCACCAACACCAGAATCAACAGATCTCATTATAGTCTGGAAAATATTATTCTGTTCATCATTCAATTTGTTCACTAAGCTTTCGTACTCGGACCTTAACTCAGTTCTATTATAGGACATCTCCATCATAACCATTCTGTTGCGTGAATATGAATTGCTATCACCAATTGGTACAGGTATACCATCATAATCACTCAAACTTTTTCCCAATACACGCAACATGTTGTCTATCTCTAACAGGCAACAATTCTTGATTTCAGACTCACTCATCCTCAACTCTATTAAACAAAAATAGAACAAATCACTAAAAAGGTTTTTGGAATTTTTTATAAAATAAATAATATGCACACAATATAGGAATAGTAATAATATCATATTACGTCAACAGTTTAATTGAAAGCACATATAATTTAAGACAACTAAAAATTTCAAGGTAAAATAAAATAAAAAATAAAGAGAAAAAAATCAGATTATAGCATAATACAATAGTATTAAATAATTGGATAAATGTATTGAATAATAAACATGTCACACAATAACTATATTATTGAATTTTTTAAAAAAAATAAAAACTCATACCTGGATAATGGAGTATTTTTCTTCTTTTATATAAAATGTCCTCGGAAAGATATGTCCAAGCTTTATCCCAAATATCACATGGACTACTAAGTGATCCAGATGTCAACAGCGTAACAAAAAGAGACCTCATGGAAGATGCTGAAGCCCACAAGCTAGCTTGTTCAAAACCATCAATATATTCTCTATCATCATCTAATAAACCTCTAGCAAAGCAAGCATCATGAAATGTTGGATATATAACTCCTTTGAACTTCTTTATGCAATCAAATGAGACAGGACCAGTAACTATATTCAACAAAATTCTAAGATAATATGCTTCACCGGTTCCAGGAGGTACATAAGAAATACGCCCGACAGAAAAACCCCTCTATCTTTCCTTCCATGTCCTAGATTTTGGATTCCAAATAAAAAACTGTGGAATTTCAGCGTATGTTAACTTCTGTGCTAACTTTGACTTCTCATTCGACTTAAACCAAGCAAGGAACATACTCATTTTCATACTTGGCTTGTCCAAAACCGAATTCAACGAATCGCCATCCCTAAACACAACATTTTGCTTATTTGGAAGATGAAAACCCAAACGCTCAACCGAAGGGTACCGGTAATTAATCTCAAAACCAAACAACCTCCAAGCAGCCTCACACGGGGAAATATATCTACAATCGTAGAACATCTTAATCTCATCAACATTGACAGAACCATTAGAATCTGTACTGTTTTCAATAAAGGTGGTTGTAACCCGATCATAGCCCTTATTGATATATTTAAAGAGGTACTTAATAGCTCTAGATTGGTTACACCACTCAACATTTATATGTACACCATATTTCAAAAGAAGGAACCGGTTGTGTGGAACAACATATCGATTGTCCAAATCAAATTCCTTTTTCTTAACCGACCTTCTGTCATCCCGTCGCCTATATATAGTGTAACCATCATCGTCGATCGAGGTTTCAATAGCAAATTGTCTTGGAAATTTCTTTGAGCATTGACCATCATCAGACATACAGGGTGAATACTTAACACCTGGTCCACATGGACCATGCATCATGAAATCACACACAACATCAAAATATTGCTTATCATTACACTCATCAGGTAATTCAGTAGAAATGAAGGTGTCAATAACCTGACCAGACATTACCTCTTTTTTATTGGCTAGGAAAACCAATATATGTGCATGAGGTAATCCACATTTTTGAAATTCAACTGTATAAACCACTGTAAAAAATAGGCAAAATAAATATATAAGCAATTAAGATATTAAATATGATTATCTTACACAGTAATAAAATTAATATCAAAATAAATATAATAAAATTAAATATAAGAATAACATACCTGCTTTAACAACACCAAAAATTTCATTTCGACGAATATCACGAATCAAACCATCCAACTTCATTTTAAAAATACGACATACAATATCTGGACGATCCTCTGGACTATGACACTTTTCAGTCATATAACGAACAATTTCAGGCCATTTCTGGTTACAGGTTATTGTTATAAACAGTTGTGGATAACCAGCCCACCGGCAAATTGCCATAGCATCTGATAATTCTGCATCATGTAACGTGGACCACCAGTAAACGAAGACGGTAAAATAATTCGTTTACCAACACATCTACCTTCCCTTTCACCATTTAAATAAGCATCCTCAACACCAGAAATCATATCACAACGAAAGTCCTTTTGATGGTACTTTACATATAATAGTCTTCCAGATTCAACCATCGTGTAAGCATCCACAATAAACTGCTGCGTAAGTCTCTTACACGACAAAATAGTACTTGGATCTGTAGATCTTTCCTGTAACTGATATGCAAAAAATTCTCTAACATTAATTCCAGTCCTCTATCCTACCTTTCCAACAGCAGACTGGGAAAAAGGGATGTCCTCCCTATAGCCATCCTCACCATATGGAAAAAGAAGCGGATACTGCAACGCAAGGTATGATGGATTCAACTCAGTTATACGCTTCAGTTGTCCAGAACAGGTCTCTATGACAATGTCACACACACTTGTGCTACCGTCAAGATCGCCAGTAAGAACAGCTGCAACCTCCGACACTGTAGGTAAATTATAGGTTCTAGGATCATAATTCCTATTACCAATAAGTCTCATAGTAACATTTCTATGTCCTGATTTGAATCTTTCCCTTGCAGTACAGAATTTCTGCACTAAGTTAAGAAACACAACAAAAAAATTATCAGATTAAAAAAAAATATCATTGACTACAATTGGAACTATGAAATGACAATTCACAAAATCATTGATCTCGTGAACACACATAAAATAATACATGTATAAATCATGGCATAGACAACCAATATTATACTTGTCACAAAGAATTATAGAAAATTGCCAAATTATAAAATTTATTAAATAATGTTATACACAAAATGCACAGGCATAGAACACTAAAGATTCACAAAATAGATGGAACTCACCAAATATTTGATTGGAACATTCGCAACTGGAAATCATTTGCTTAAGGGAAATACAAAGATAATTAATTGTTATAGATCACCAGAAAAAAGGAACATTCATTTATTTATGTGAAAATTCAGAGGCAAAGAATTAGGAGAGCATTGATGAGGGTCCACTATCAATAAATATAAAAACAATATAATAATTGAAAATCTGTAACTTAATTAATATAGGATTTTCAATAATAAATCTACTCACAGACTTTGTTTTTTAACAATTAAATATAACATATGAATATACGTGTACGTAAATGCATAATTACATTTCTATTTTATATGTAACACACAACATTAAAGTTAATTTATACAAATATAAAATAAACAATTATAATGTATATGCCTATACATTAGATACACTTATAATTATACATATATACATTTACATAAATCCTATTTGATAACCATATGCACACTGGAATGGTACCGCTTACAAATAATATAACCACATAGTTCCAATTGATCGTTTCCTAAACAAAATAACCGGTATATCATTTTCGTCTGGAAATAACATTTAAAAAAATTATAAATATACTAACAGTTTTTCTTGAAATAAATTAATTACTGGAATTGAATTTATAAAACACCATGAACTTTCTTAAATGTAATGCATACTGGAATATAAATATTAATTTGTACACAAGCAGTTAAATCATCAAAACAACATTAAGTAGCATTCGTGAAAAATAATTATGTTTACTAATAATCATTGTTGAAAAAATACTCATTGAAGCATTAAAACTCCACATATTACATTATTCCTGTAGGCATAAGATATGTCAACCAAATAATCTGAAAAATTGGAAAAAAAAAATACACGTGATTCCCAAATAATTACATATTGCACGAATTATATTGGATTTAGAATCGAGTAAACACATGTCAGTTATAGTTAAAAGAAAATCTGGAAGAGTACAATATGGCCAACAAAACAATATAAATAAAAATGAAATAACACAATTATAATTCAATTTAAATTTATATTATTAAAAAAAAAAATCCTACAATGAAACTGTATGATCAGTACTTTATTTATATATATATGATTAAAATGTCCAAACTAACACCCTAAACAAATAAATACTAAATCAATAAAATTACTAAAATACAGACACACTAAACACCAGTTCATGGCTATCAATCACACAAAAAACACAACAACATCCAACTTTTACATAATTTTCACGAAAGAAAACCCTAAGTCCAGCTTGAAATATTAATCCTCTTCTCTCCTTCTTCATGGCAACTTTCCAATGTTTATCACCAACGGACAATTTAACAAAACATGTGGAAGAATTAGGCATTTTGCTCCAAGTTTTCCAAAATCCTTTAGGAATAGTCTGCACAGAGAACACACTGTTAAAGATCAATACGAAAAATAATGAATTATATATATATATATATCAACACTAAATGTAATTGCATAGTTACATAGTAAGATTAAAAAACAAAGAAAGAATAATAATAATAAAAGGAAATACCAAGCACACAAACTTACCATTCGACCTCTACTGATATTATATTTAGATATCAAATCCGTGAAAGACCTAAAATCATAGCTTGCAGGAATCAAACCTTCAATACTCCGACAATACACCTTTCCATTTCTTCCTAAAAAGATACAATAATTAAAAACCAAGAAACTACAGAAAAACGGGTTCAATAATCGAATAAATAGCTTTTTTTAATAATGCTATATAATTATTTTTCCAATAACAGACTTTACTTTTAACACCATCACTCTTTTCCGAAAAAGACGAAAGCAAATAACCATCACCAGAATATGCCTTTGCCCAAAATGTTCCGCATCCATCATACTACAGCGTAATGCAATCATGTTTCTTAAATACTATTTGTAGAAACAAATTTGTCCCAACCAAACCCAAAAGTACAAATATCAGTATTTAAAATGTCCAAAGTAATGGTAAAACACTCTCCGCTTGGTTTCTTCAACAATATGAAATCAGGAACACAACCTCCATTCATCTCAATAAGAATACGCGGTATTTTCTAACAAAACAAAACAAAAACAATAGACATAAAAATTTAAAAATATCCATAATCCAAAATATCATAATAAAATACAATTTAAAAATTTAAAAATTTATATTTTTCTGTACTTACAGGACTATTATTATATATTATAAATAGGTCGCATACAAAATAATTTATGCGAATATCACCTACAGCACAGAACAAACACTTGTTAATCCAAAACACATACAATATTAAATTTATGAAAAATAAGATTAGAAGATAGTCAACTAACCAAATACTGTAATAGGCTTTAATATAAGACTTGGATTCCCAATATCCTTAAGAATGCCACTACGGTTATAAACCTTGACATACATTATACACGAACTGTCTTCAAAAAAAGTTATATAATCACCAACGGTTATTCTATAGTATTCTTCAAAATCTCTAAAACCAACCGAAAAGTACCAACAACCATCACACATATATGTCCGAACTTTCCAGCTCTTACCACTTTGATTTATGAAAGTGTACTCCGAACAAAAGGATTTACCTTTATATAAAACTATTTCATTAGGAATAACCTGCATCATAACAAATGAAATTAAATTTATGGAAAAACACAATCTATAACCCAATATTATAAAAAAAAATCAAAACACAAAACATTCGGTACTGTGAATTATACGGTTGGCACTGAGTGTATTGCACATAGAAATCAAATGTATCTCCGGAATAAAAGTGCTCCCTGTACTTCTTAAACTCATCATACTGAATATACAAATCTCCAACTGCATTGGATTATAAATGAATATTGATTTTTTTGTAAAATAAAATAAATAAAAAGATAATAAGATAATTAGAATAAAAATTCGATTTTTAAAACTCACGTGTCAATATTTCGCCACCTTTCCTATGCTCATCCAAAATACTACTCAAATCATCAAAAATAGAGGCCATCCGATTTCACTGAAAAATTTAGTAGAACACTGTTTGACAACAAAATAAGAATATCATATATAAAATAAAGTTTCTGCTTATACATGTATACTTTAAGAACCTATTACATTTTAAAAAAATAATATAATAGGGAAGCACCGAACTATATAACCAATAAAAAATCGGAAATATTTATATAAAAATGTGGTAACAATATAAAATATCAAACATATCAGAGACCTGTAAAGAATCAGTGAAATATGATAGAGAAATGTATACCATGTGATTTGTAGTTGATGCAATAGCACAATTATATACAGAACAAAAACATTTAAACTTAGAAATATGAATCTCTAAAGGCACCAATTACACACACATTAATGAATAAACAAATTCAAAGGAATTTAATAACAAAATATCAATTTAGGTAAATGTTTAAGGAAACATTAATCCTGTAGTTTAATACAAAAAAAATATATATAATAATAACGGTTATTGAAAAAAAATGAATGTTAACCAATAAAATAAAATAAAATAAATTTTTTAATAGGGGTATGTCTATTAACAACCACAAAACTAATTTTCTCACCCACTACTAAATTAATCCACTATATATTTTAGTTATACTTTTATTTTGTTTGATATACTACCGTAACATTTACAACTACAAAGTTAACATAATATTCTGATAATTCGCTAAATATATACATAAAATAATTTAAAATTAAAGAATACCATACTTGCACTTTCAATTTATTTGTTTATAGACCGGACCCCACAAAATATCATTACCAACCACATTTTATTTAAAAGGGTTAATTAAAAAAAATCACGAACATTATAGTCAATTACAACATGAACTTTTAAAGTTTGCAATTCGATGCACGAAATAATTTATTATTGCAATTCGATTAATGGTGTAAATTTGTGGAGATATTTACGCTCACGTGGCAGCCGGAGCTCACACCAAAAATACATCACAGGCCACGTCAGATGTCAAATTTGCAAAATATTATTTTTTTAATATTTCAAAAAAGTTCTTTTATAAAAAATATTGCTCAAACACGTTTAATAATTGATTATAAAATTTAGCGTCGTGTAGTTTATGTAGAAAAAAATATCTTATATCATATAAACTTGTACAAATACTATAATTTTTTATTTTTTTACTCTCTTCACTCTTATTAAACCGTGTTTGAAGAATATTTTATTAAAAAATGTTTTGAGATTTTCTTAAAAAAATTCTTCTTCTAGATTTGACCTTTAATTTAGCGTATGTTGTGTTTTTTGTGGTGGCTTAGGATAAAACATAATGTTAGTATTGCCGAAAATTTTACATCATGCGTAGAGTATTCCCGAAAATTAACAAAATGTATCGAATTGCAATAATAAAATAGTTTGTGTATTGAACTGCAAACTTTAAAAGTTCATGTTGTAATTGATAAAGACTATAAAGTTCGTGATTTCTTTTGCAATTAACCCTATTTAAAAAGATTTTATTATTTTCATTTTTCACAGAGTACCAATTTAAAGAAGAAAAAAAAATACTCTTCTCTTTTTTAAATTGTGTCACTGTAATTTATATTTTCATGATTATAATTTTTCTTATGGTGTAATTGTGGGTGAGAGAGTAGAAATATTTGAATGAATAATGACATTATTTTTTAGTATTGAAAGCTTGGGTGTTTAACAAATTTAATGTTTATATTTTATAAAGTGTATATTGTTATTTTTTGTTAAATATATTCCTTTTAAAAAAAACAGGTGTGTGAATATAATTTGTAAATATTTTTTTTTGTTAATTGATTAAGACTCTTTAATGTAAACCAACAATACTATTCAATAAAAACAATTAATACTTTTCAGTGAAAAGAACTAAAACCCTTAAGTGACTTATATTTAAACAATTTCACCCTATAAATACTCAATAAGTTTCAATACGAAATTCAACTGAAATACAATCGGAAAGGGATAACAACAAAATCAATTTAAAATATATTTTAAAATTATATTACAACTAATGATTTCAAATCTTCAATTTTTCTTGTCAGCATGTTTATTTAATATCCTCATTATAATTATTTGGACTTAACCAAATTGGGGCAAACCAATAATGAAATGAATGTGCTGTTGGATTAATTAAAAGGTGCCAATATTTTCAATCCAATAATTTTAAAGTTCACCCCCTATTTCTTGCTCAAGATTTTTTTTACATAATTTGTCATTTGTTCAAAAAAATTATTATAATATTATTTAAATTTAGATATTTTTGTGTATGGTACATAATATTATTTAAATTTAGAAATCCTATTTTGTGTATGATTATGAGGTAGAGAAAGTATCAATCAAAATTAAAGGTAGAAAAATTATAAACAAAACATACTATAATTATCAGGGAATTAATCCGCAATAAATCTTGCACAATTGTTCCAAATTTGAGGAAATGGGCCCACGTTATTAAAAAAAATTAAAAAAGATATTTTGGTTAAATATAAAACATATTTGAACCGATGAATATATATAATTTTTTATCTACAAATGTTATATACATGGTGTTGCGCAACATATCAATGTTGCTGCTCAAAAACTCCAAACAATTCCAATCTTTATTTATTTAAAATTAAATATCTTCCCACCGCATACAACTAATGATTTTAATATTAATTCTTTAATCGTTGTATTAGAACTAATTAATCCATTTGATGGTACATCCGATAGCAAATATGCTTGTTATCCTGAGATCAGATAGTAAATCCATGTTACTCGAAACAATGATCTAATTCATGCTATTAATTTGAAAAAAATTAATTAATTAATTAATTAAGGTAATAATTGGACACATATTATTAACTTAAATATGGGAGCGGGTTTTATAATTGATATCATCAGAGTATTATTAATCTGATCAGGTGTATTATTAGTATAGATTGAAGAAAATTTTGAAGGCAAAGTATTGTATGAAAATAGTTTATGGTAAGTAAAACAATTTTAAAATATTATTAATCTCATCGGGAGTATAATTAACCTCATCAGGGGTATCATTAGTCGTCAGAGTTAAAAAAATTGTTCTAAATTTCCTTGAACTCAGACTAACGATACTCCCGACAGGTTTAATGATACTTCGAATGAGATTAATGATACTATAAAACTATTTGGGACGACAAAATCAGTATAAGTCAGTGCAACAATTAAAACATGCATTTCATTTTTTAATCAATATAAATTTTGAAAATAGCCCATGTTTTAACCTTTTGTGTAAATGGTCCAGAACTTTATAGGCTCTTTGTGAATGATAAGGTAGAGAAAGTATCAATCAAAATTAAAGATAGAAAAATTATAAACAAAACATACTATAATTATCAGGGAATTAATCCGCAATAAATCTGATACAATTGTTCCAAATTTGAGGAAATGGGCCCATGTCATTAAAAAAATTGAAAAAGATAGTTTGTTTAAATATAAAACATATTGGAACCGATGAATATATATTTTTTTATTTACAAATGTTATATACATGGTGTTGTGCAACATATCAATGTTGCCGCTCAAAAACTCCAAACAATTCCAATCTTTATTTATTTAAAATTAAATATCTACCCACTGCATACAAATAAATAATTTTAATATTAATTCTTTATTCGTGGTATTAGAACTAATTAATCCATTTGATGGTACATCCGATAGCATATAGGCTTGTTATCCTGAGGTCAGATAGTAAACCCATGTTACTCGAAACAATGATCCAATTCATGTTATTAATTTGAAAAAAATTTAATTTATTAATGAAGTTAATAATTGGAGACATACAATTAACTTAAATACGGGATTGGGTTTTATTAATATCACCAGAATATGATTAATCTGATCAGGTGTATTATTAGTACAGGTTAATGAAAATTTTGAAGGCAAAGTATTATATGAAAATAGTTCATGGTAAGCTTATCATGAAACAATTTTAAAGTATTATTAATCTCATCGGGAGTATTATTAATCTCATCATGGGTATAATTAGTCGTCTGACTTCAAAAAAATTGTTTTAAATTTTCTTGAACTCAGACTAACGATACTCCTGACAGGTTGATACTCCGGGTGAGATTAATGATACTATAAAACTATTTCGTGTTAAGATTAGTACGAAACATCTTCATATAAAATCTACTCAAATTTGAAATAGTAACTTTGAATGTAGTTTTGTTTAACTATTAAGACTAAACTTATTCCTGATGAGACCAAGCATTTTAATTGTCATACAATAAATTGACTAAATATATGCCTGACATAGCAATTTGGAACAATGACAACATATTTAAAAATATATATGTGAATTGCAATTGCATATCCCGATTAAAACCATTTACATGAAGCAAATTTTTTTTTAAAAAAAGAATCCACGTTCAATGCTGCGTAAAAGATGGCACAAAATATCTCGAGACCGAAAATATAGGCACATTTTTTATGGTTCGACTCTGAGACACAAAACATCCAACACAATATTTTAAAACACAAACAATTTATTTTTATATATATGATAAAAATTCTATTGTATTTTTATTGATCGATTAAACATAACAATACCCGTTTAGATTCAAAATAAGTGTTGTTCTAGAGATTTTAGGACAAATTAACAATTATATAGTCTAACATATATACCCCATATAAATCTCTAAAATATTTATTATATTTTAATAATATATAACAAATCTGATATATTTTTATATAATCCCTAAAAGCATACACAATTATTAATTAAGGGCTTCTATTAATAACTCTGTTCAATAATTATCCGCAACCGATTAATCATTTTTATTATTAATAGTTCTAGTAAAAAGGAAAGAAAAAAAACCAAGATGTTCATCAATGACAACAAAAACATAGCCAAAGACAAATACACAAACCGCCTCTGTACAACATAAGAAAACAGAGCACTTCCATTCAACACAAAGGCACATCAATTTCCAACAAACCGACGGACGGCGATACACACACGGCGTACGACAACAGACGAACAGAACAGCAAACACACAGATAGCGATAAACACACAACGTACGACCACACACGAATGGAACAGCAAACCCACGGACGGTGATACACACACGGTGCACGACCACAGAGGACTGGAACAGATAGATAGATCCCCATAAATATCCGATTCACGCCACTACACTGCAAGGAAAGAATACCCAAAATTAAAAAATAAAGATTCAAATATCGAGATCGAGAAAATATAACAACAATGAAACAAATCAAATCACAATTCGATGATGGAATACTACAATGAAATGAAGCAAACATATATAGGACACAGAAAACGTAAACGCCCCCGGATTGGATCCCATAAATGCCCCAAAAACCGCACACAGATAAAAACAATCTCAACGGACAGGATGAACCAAATAAACAATCGAAGGGCCCAAAAAAACTCCCGCCCAAATCTATTTATAGGGAGGTAGTGTGCTTTATATATTATAGATTTCTATGAATGCCAAGGATAAATATCAATTTTCCATTTTTTATAATTTTAAATTTGCATGTATAGGGATTTTTATATGATTTACCGTATTCAATACATGAATTGCATGAATATAATTTATTTAAGTTGTTTTAATTCATGCTCCAGGAATTAATGATAATTTGTATATAAAATTGAAATTGAATAGTAGAATTGATAGATCTTTTTAACATGTATCCAATTATCATGGTTAATTAATATATATTTAGATTCATGTTGAATGTGTATAATTGTTGGATAAAAAATTTGTGTTGGCGTTTTAAATTCATGTGTGAACCAAATTCACTCTGTACATATTCTTTTTAAATTATTCTATACATATTCCTTTTAAATTATTGCGCCAATTAGATTAGTATTAATTGTTCTATACTGTTTTTTTTTTTACATTAGTTTCTCTCACATGAAGAGATACACTAAACATGCAAAATCGAAGAAGGATGCCCATATGTGCTCTTTGCGTCTAATTGTGTAAAAGATCACATTTTTTTATTATTATAATTTTTTTTAAGATAGTTTGTGCTAGAATGAAATATTTTTTTCAATTAGCAATGCATGTGATGCAACGTGAATATTTAGGATGGATGTAGATTAGATGTCTATATGGGTAGCATCTAATATGCATAAAACGATAATTATTTAGTGAATGGGGTATATTCAAAGGATTTTGGGGTTTATGTAGTGGGATTTTTGAAATAAATCTATAATGATTTATAGATTTATGTAAAAAAAAATGTAAAACATTACTCCCGCCATCGCAATTTTATTTTCTCAGTTGCCGAAAAGGTCTACAATTCAACTTTTGCATTAAACTCCGTGTAAAATTAAATGTGAAAATAAAATTGTGATGGAAAAAGTACCGTTTTTATAAAATATTATTGAATAATTAAAATTAGAAAATATATAAATTAATTAGCATTACTTTGAAATATTTATATATATTCAAGCGTATATTATATAAGTAATATTAGGCAACTACGTTGATGGATTATGCTATTCATGAGATTATGTTTTTGAATAACTCACAATTTTTTTATCACATACTCTTATAAACCTGACTGTTTAATTTTATTTCAGTTTTACAAGTATTAGTACATGTTTCATGCACCTAAACAAAATTACCGAGCAAAAATTGGTTTTATTTTTTTACGTTGAAAAGAAAATTGGTTTTATTTTTTATTTTGAAAAGAAAGTTGGTTTTACAAGGTAGGCTCATTATATAGATTTAGACTTCAATTTCTCATTTCGTGGTTCACTAAAGTTGGCTTTATTTTAATGAAACGAAAGTAGTAATAAAACTTCACATTATAAAAATATATATTCATCAATGTAGAATATGAGTAAGAAGAGAAGCGTGGAGGAAATCCACACAGATGCACCAAAGTCTGCGAAACAAACAATGTTCAACATGACTCTACCAGAAAATCAGAGAGATTGGACAAATGATGGCAATAAGAAGCATCGTCAAACATGCTCAAAGGTAGACCACAGAACGTCACTCCTTAAACTCATAACTTTAAATAACACTTTATCTGATCAGAAGAAAAATGCCATTAAGAAAATGGGTTTTGGTTCCATGTTGGAACTCAAAATAAAAGCTATAGATAATGCACTGATGGGTTAGTTAATAAAAAATTTCGATCCGTCTAGTTGTGTGCTTAAGGTGTTTGGTAAAAGTATCCACATAACATTGGATGTGGTGAAATCTGATGCTCATATCAAAACTTCACAAAAGACAGATCAAATATGGGGCAGTTGAAATACAAGATTCTATTTGTGGAAGGTGAAGGACAAATCATAGACTTGACAACATTAGAACTAAAACTTAAAAAATGTGAGTCAGCTGGCGCAGATTTTAAAGTTATGTATATGATGTTCTTATGCGGTACTGTTTTACTTCCGAAGTATGGCACTTCTCTAGATTTGAGTCTCCTTGATTACATGGTGGATTTAGATAACATGCACACATACAATTGGGGTGCAATTGTTTTGAAAAGCCTTTTGGATGGCGTGGAGATTCACCAAAAAAGAAATACAACGAAAGTAACTGGATGCATTTTTTTTTACTTCAGGTAATATGTTGCAATTGTTTTAATATAATATATCAATTTAATAATTTACTTACTACAACCAATTATATGTATAGGTAATATTCATAACTGAATATGCTCTTAAGCACCCACATCATGGAAAGTCTATCGTGTCAACTACACCATATGTGGAACAATGGACTCATGAAGAAGTGAATGAAATTCTCCGAGTATTTGAAAAAAAAAAGACGATACAAAATAGAATGCTAAGATAGATATGAATGAAGATGAGCCTAGCCAAAAACCCTTGTCAGGGGAGACAACCTCCACTTCTGAAGTTATTTCACTTTTGCGTTTCATTGCCCAGCACGTTGAACAATTAAATGGGCAAATCAACAATTTAGAGCAAAGATCGACTAGCATGGAGAATGCAGTAAGCCGTTTACTCGTGAAAGGATTTGTGGAGCCAAAAAATGATTCTGGAAGCTTGAAACAGGAAAGTCGTAGAAGTGAAAACGAGGATGACATTCCAACCTCCGTGAACACTGGATTCACACAAAGTAAACATGACATTAGAGATAATTTTCACTCGTGTAATCCATCCTCCCATAATATAACCACCACACTAGAAGAAGAAATTCTTAGAAAGGATTACAACTCCTACAATTTATCATCCCCGAGTCCAAACATCGTGCAAGAAAAACAAAATATCCCAAGTCCAGTAGCACTAGATTTTGATACTCGTGATATCAATGAGGATGGGTCAAAAAACTCAGGGGAACATTCAGATATTTTAAGCTCAGTAAGTGAATGGATGGAAGGAAAAGAAACAATCCATCAATTTCTCTTTGATGAAGAAATATATAGTTTAAGGTATATTTATTAAACATGTAGTTTTTATTTATTAATGATTTGTATCCATAAAGCATGAAATTGGAAAAATTTACATTTTCAATCTAGCAGTGAACTTGTGGTCAAGTTCGAGAATGCAGAGCTGACACGTTAAACCCAAAACTTGCCTCAACGATGAGGTGAGGGATGCAACATATCTAATTTTAATTATAGTGTATCTAATTTTTCATAAAGTTTTCAGTAATTGTTTTTTCCCTAATTTTTATAATTTTATAACTTGTATATATATCATTTGACATTATCTTAAATATTGTGCAGGTGATAAATTGTGTAGCATACACTACTTGGTATGACCGGAAATCATGTAGCAGAAGTCGGTATTGGAACTTGCCTACTTCATTTAATGTAATATCAAACTATACATTTTCTAACTACTCATTCAAATATTTCATATAATTTGCCCTAATTCTTCAATTGCAATATTTTGTTCAGGCCAAACACTTTCCAGACTCACAAATAAACAGAATTGTATTTGGTCCAAAGGGCCTATTCAAAGGAAATTCTTCTGAATGTGATACCATTTCAATCCCTATTCATGATGAAGACCATTGGTTTTTATGTAAGGTTGACTTTCTCGTAAAGATGATAGAAATTAAAGACACGTTGAGAACGTTGAATTTTGATAAACGAAGGTTATCTCTGGTAGAAAATGCGGTAAGCACATAATGTTTCCTTTTTTTTTTATTTTTTATAGTAAGCATACAATGTTTCCTCAAACAAATATACTATATACATTTCACTCATATAAAACTTCAATAGGTGAAGACATTGGAGAGAATAAGCAAACTTTGGTCAGGAGATCCATTTCAGCATTCTAATTAGCATGACACGTTTAGGTATCGGTATTCTGAAACTTGTCCGCAACAACAAAATGGGTAAGACTTATATATATGAAATATTTAATTCAACACATTGAGAATATTGAGACTTATGTAAATATATCTCGATTTTAATATCAATGCAGATATGATTGTGGTCTATATGTATGCTTGTTCATGATGGGGATAAGCGGTGTTAATCGAGCATTGACAGAGGTAAATTAAATATTTGTTGATCTATTTTTCCTTTAAGAGTATAGTTCCACACTCAATTTTCTACAACTGATAAAACAGGAAGAGTCTGTGACCATTCGCAGGAAACTAGCAGTTCATTTGTATGTTCATTCTCAGAATTCAGCAAACCACCAGTATTAAATTTGATACTAACTTTTTTTAATGTTTATGCACTAGTCATGTAATCATTATGACATAGCACATCATATAAATTAATTTGGTAGAGATCCCTTTAGGGCTCGTTTGTTACCATGTTTGTGATAAGGTGAGATAATATACAGTTGATTAGTTAACACGTGGTAGATTTATTCAAGTGTTTGTTACAAGTGATAAGCTATAAGTGATAACTCTTATTTCGTGTTTGTTATTATGCATTATTTAATGGGATAACATAGTAAATGACAAATATACCCCTCATTTACACTAATAAAGTAAAAAGTAGGAGAGGTATTAAGTAATACCATGGGGAGGGAGGGATGAGTAATACCTTTAAAAAGATATTGCAATACCGGGTCAAAAATTATAACGGGTTAAAGGTATTATTCCAACACGGTAACAAACATGAGATAGTGCGGGATTGAACATTAATACCTATCTTATCAAGCCTAACAAACAAGGCCTTAGTGTGTGGGTTGCTCAATTACCAGACAAAAAGACAGGCCGCTTACCTACAAAATTTAGAACTGCAGACTTGACTCTGGGTGGAATATTGAAAGAAGTTTACAAAGTAACGAGACAAGATAATGATGGTAATATTGTTGAACTAAAAGATGATGAAGAGTTAAAGAATTTCACTGAGGAAACCTTGATGTGGAGTTCAGGAGGCATAGACATCGACGTGGCTTGGAATCTTAAAGAAGAGAAGTGCACGACCATACTCGATTTCAATGATTAATGATTGCGGATGTATTTCAACAATTGTTTCATGACGTATTTGTCAATCTTATTAGACTCTTTCTTATTATTTATTCTTATTTTTTTGAATTATTCGGGATTAATCGTATTTTGTTATGTTTTTTATAATAAGTTTTATTTTAATCGTTATTGACTCAAGAGAGAATTTTTTATTTTTTATTTGCTTTAACTTGCAGTGGCGTCATGTTGCATTATTGTATATTTATGTAGTATATAAAGTTTTTGGGCTTCTATGAGAAAAAAGAAAAAAACGTCTATATTCTCAATTATTTTTCAATATGTGTGGAACAAAAATTCATGAACTCAAAATCACATCAACTCGAGTTTACAAAAAAATCTACTCTTTTATTTGACATGATTGAGAAATAGATTCAATAACAAAATAAAAAGTTAATAGCGTGACGGAGGGACTACATTTGATTTACAAATTTTTAAAATTTATATTTTCAAACTCAAACGCTACCATTTGGTTTTTATTATAATATTTTCCATAAATTTATATAATATATTAAAATTTTATCTGTTTTCAAATTTGAGAATATATGTTTGTATCTAATTGCAATTGTGAAGCTGAGAATATACTTTGTCTAAGGTTCCTTCGTGCTCCCCACGGTCATTGCATGCAATTATGTGTAGAAAGGGATTCTCATGGAAATTTTTGCTATTCAATGCATATGAAAATATGATGTCTTTCCATGCTAAAATGGCCATCCTCACTATGAAATGTAAAGAGAATTCCTTTTGGCTCGAAGTTGTTCTGCTCTTGGTACTGGATGAAAGTTGATGGTGCATTCATAACTGAGTGTATGATGTAATAAATTTCTTTATTCAACCTCACAGAATGATGCTTTGAATATGCTTGGAGATTTCACTTTCTCAAATACTAGAATTGTCAGTTTTCCTTTCATGTAACCTGATAAATTTCTCTTTATGTAGACTTCGGGATAACATTGAAGAATTACGCAATTCGTTAATCCCAAAAGAGAATGCTTTGGAGGCAATGCAACAGTCACTTCTGGAAAAAGATCAGGTACCTCGTCATCTATAGTAGACAGTCAATTACAAAATGTTTGTCTGTGGTGTTATAATGGTTTGAGTTTTATATTTCTCAACATAGTCCTGTTATTTCATTTGAAATTGATGGATCAAATGCTGTCGTAATCCTTTTGCAATTATATAAGCATATGTGTTTCCACATCTGAGTACATACACAACTAAAAACAAGTAAATATTTACATGGAGATAATCAGATAATTTTGCTGGTGAAACATGCATCAACACAAATTACAGATTAGATGAAATCAATGCTGCATAATACCTTGGCATATAATGCATTTACTACTGATCTATTCAGTATTTAACAATAGTATGCAGATGTCGCCTGGTGGTTAATATTCTGAATGTAGTTTTAATATTCAGGTGAATTTGTAAATTAGTGAGGCTCAAGAAGATTCATTCCGAATGTATCTTTGTAATACCAGATTTCTAATTGACAGTTGATGGAGATATTGTTGGAGTTATACGTGAAAGTATGCTTTTACTTTGTATAACTCGTGTATCAAACACTCGTTTTATGAGAATAATTCTTTTATCACATCTGCTTTAGTTATGATTGAATGTTGAATTTCTATTGCAAACCGTTCAATATATAGTACATGTTACATTGTAGTTAATGTGGTGATACCCGATCACGGAAGACAACATTAACAGTTTACTTGTAACTAAACGTACATTTTCACGACCTAGGTGGAATTGAACAATCCGCCGTGAAAGGTCGATGTGTAAGGCTCAGATTGGTCTGTCTTGACTAAGAGATTGCACTAGCACATTTAGTATGTGTTGAAGAGGTCCTACAGCGAGGAGAAATTCTTATGTTCTGAAAGGTGAAGAATTAGACCTCAGTGGTTGTTGATTTCTTAATCTCCGTCACTTAAATAGGACCGTGTGTGCTTAATGGTTACTGCTTTGATTTATGTTGGGTGAGAATCATTGCGACTTCGAACTTTGTGTCTTGGGCAGTAATATTAATCATACGACGGTTGCTAAGATTTAATACGGAGAAACGCGTGCGAGTACGTCTCGTGTGATTAGTCCCCTTGGTGGGCTCAGAAGTTTTATTGTACCAAATCTTGCAAGTGAAGAATTAGTTTCTTCGGTACGAATAATAATGTTGAGCTGTCTTTACTCCAAGGTGAAAGATGTTAATTAATTTAGAGCTATTCAGAAGCTTAATTAATTAATGGACTTGATAATCTTAAACGCGGGAAATAATAACCGGGAGCCCATATTATCGTAATATGGATTAAGATGGATAGTGCAATATTAATTTATTAGTGGTAATAATTAATATTAATGGGCTGAATTATATTGGGGCTCAATATTGAAATTCAGAAGTTCATTAGGAGGTCCAATCTTAATTCTCCTTAAGGCCCCTCAAGTAGCCCATTAAGTAGCCCAATAATGATAAGGTGATTAAAATAAAAAGAAAATAATATGCTGATTTTTTCCTCTTAATTTCGAAAATATGGTTTTTAGGAGAGAAAAGATTTTGTTGATTTTCTTGGAAAGATATTATGGAAGATAAGTATTCTTGGAATACAAGATTATCTCATATATTCAAGAAGATCCAAATCTTGGATTTTCTCCTTGTATTTTTCAAAAATTAAAGGCTTAATATGAAGGGTGAGATTTTTGTGGAATATTTTATTTTGGAGAAAAGAATATATGAGATATATTCAAGATTTCTTAGAGTCTAAGAAAAGATTTTCTCCAAGCCCAAATATACTTAAATTTTTGGCCCCTTCATATTATAAATAGGGGATGATTATTTCATCCCCAAGTACGTAATTCCATGTGTTGGAAAAATCAAGAAGCATAGATATTTTTCTTTTTCCTTAGTTTATTAAATTACTTGAAAGCATCTCCCACCGGTGATCAAGTGAGGTGAAAAGGGAAATACTTGAGAAGGTTTTTGGGTCGATAGAGCGAGATCGTAATTGTCCCGTTAATCCAAAGGCCAATTCTACAAGAGGTACGTTAATCACATATTTACTTGTTTATTCCGCCATAGTTAATATGTGAAATTAATTCAACATGCATGATGAAAATTCGTTGTTGGAATTATTATTTGAATTAATTAGAATTAATTCATGCTAGTAATAATTGTATTTAAATTCGTATTTAAATTTCATCCCGAATAGATTCCGGTCACCTTTTTTTTCCCAACAGATATCAACATAACTCAATAAAAAAAATGGACAAATTATATGCATTTCAAGTAGCAGAAACTACAACCAGACAAACACACCAAACACACTTACAGACACTTCCATGGGTCTGAAAACCATTCCAAAGCAGAGTAATTTATTACTAAAATATACACCCACACAAAGTGTACAAACAAAAGTAAAGTTAAATAATAAAAGCTGTAAAACTAATGTACATGCCTTAAGGTACAAATCATTAGACTTATATATGTAAGGTTTGGATAACATTATATTGGCAGTTTATAGATATTTATGTGTGTTTACATATGTGTGAATGTGTAGCATTACGGACTTGTGGGGATCGATATCAGCAAGAATGGCAAAAAAGAAACTCAGCAACAACCAAATGGTAAAAAAAAATGTGGCATCTTCTTCAAGTTCATTGCCAGAAAAGGTAACATAAACAGTTGAGGAAACCAGTGTGGGCCAATGCACAGATGATTCGATGAAATTAACATTTGTTGATCTCAAGGCCATTTGCAAGAAACTACAGATGAAAGGCTACACTAAACTTCGCAAGGTAGAGCTGATAAAATTAATTGAGCAGAAGGCACCATACTTGCTCTAATTCATGCAAACCAAGAAGACATTTGGTACCTTATTATTTGCTTTTGCATAAGCAATCAACTGCTTGACGTCCGATTCGGGGACACCTTCAGCAATTATAGCCACCACTCTTATGGTCGGCATTCATAGCCGCAACCTCCACAACTTCCGAAATACCAATGCCTAAACTCTTGAGGCTCGACGGATCCCTCTCGAGTATTTCCCGACCAATTTCAGTCATAGTAGACGGCGAAGGGTGCACCGTAGCATCCCATGTCTGCATCACCAGCTTACGATATGGTTTTTTATCGTAAGAAGCGCGTACTTGCCACACCTATATCCAATCAAAACATATATTACACCAAAAATTTGAGAAATGGTACAGTCTCATACATGAGACGAATTTCATTTAACATTAATGAGACTGTTTCATAAGAAACTTGCTCTTAAAAAGGCTATTACTTTGCAGTTATGACCGAACAAGCTACACGCAAAAGCCAACGAGCTCCCCCAATGTCCAGCGCCAATTTTGGTATCTATATTCTTCACGCCTAGCTGCGCATTGTACCAAACCTGAGGGACAGTCGTGTTCAGCTTATGCGATCCGACCGGGCTACCACCTTCATACTTGTAGTAGATTCTTGCTGGGGTATACAACATTTTCTACAACCTCTTAGCTTTGAATTCAACCAACAGACATCAGATTTCCATACTCTAACTAGGGTAAGACGAGAAGGTATTATGTATACATTGTGCATCGTACACAAACACAACTAGCCAATAGTATTAGTTCTCATAAGTAATAGTACTAGTTCTAATAACTACTACTATGATGAAGAACAACTAACCTGATCAAAGGGGTAGGGTGCCAAAGCCCATAAACATCGATAACTTCTTCTGGGATATCGATAAACCTTTCATTCGAGCCATCTTGCTCAATCAATTGTTCGGGGAATAATGGTGATAAATCCTCTAGTTTTATGGCCTCGAAAATCTGGGGATGTAAAGGGGGCGGGGGTTGTACCGGAAGATCTGCAATTAGGTTGTACCATTGAAAGGGGATTCCAATGGGTTTTGGATCCGCAGAGTAGGACGCTGTTATTGAAACCCTAGATTTGGGGGAAATTCTCAAATGGCAAGCCCTAATATTTGGGGGAAAACAACTGAGTCGATGATCATCTCCTATTGAGCAATTAAAGATTAATGATCGTAAATTCAGCATAAAGGGATGTAAATTCTGCACTTATAATTAGTATTCAATCACTTGTGAGACGATTCACGATTAAGACCACCTAAACAACATCTTTTCCCTAAATATACATACTTTGACCACAAAAGAAGAAAAAGAAAAAGATAAATTGATCAAGAACAAGAGATTCGAGTGAGTGCCGTTTTAATTAAAAAATTATCAATCAATTATCATGGCAAGAAAACGGAGTACCTCTAAAGGAAAGTCGTGATTTCAGAAAGCAAGACTCCGCCAATTCTGCTAAGCTTGAGATGTTATCACATTCGAAGGAAAAGAAGAATTTTTGCCTGTGAATGAATGGATGGGAAGGATGGAGCGGCGGGAGTTTGAGAGGCGGGAGTTCGAGAGCTCCGCCGCCTGGGAGTTCGAGAACTTCACAGTGAATGAATGGATGGAAAGGATGTGGGCTAAAGAAATGAATATGAAATTTGATTTAATTTTGAATGATTTTTAATAACTCTAGTTTAATTTTTTAATTATTATAAAAAAGAAAAAAGATTGAAATAATTACTTTTAAAATTAAATTACTGTAAGGATAATTTTGTAATTTTATAATTTTTTCTATTAAAAATATACATTTTTACTCCGGGCGAAGCTAGATCGCAAATGACGAACTTAAATGATGTGGCAAGTTCTTATTGGTTTACTGACGTCAGGAAGGACGAAAGCCTTCCTGACCGTAGAAAAGCCATATATTGTAAGGTTTAAGTATAATTAATTTGTATTAATTGTTTCTTAAAAATAACTATCAAGTCAAAGAATTGCAAAATTATAGGGATTGTGATTTTTTTTTTAAAATCTATATAAGAAATGTCCATAATTCTTAATTGTTAATTAGATGATAATTTAAAGTCAATAATTCTTATTTGGAATTATAATAGACAAAATTTACTATTGTATTCAAATTTCATATATATTGAGTTATATATATATGGACCATATATCTATTTCAACCTTGTCCTAGTTTATAATAAATTTTCATTAATTTTGGCAATCCTCAACATTTATAAATTAATTCACATTGGTCAACAAATTAAAAACCCAAAATTTATAATGCCTTAAATTTTGTCATGTTTACTGCCTAAAATTTTATCTAGTCAATTTAATTTAGGTTAAAATTTTATATAATCAATTTAATTTAGGTTAAAATTTAATATAATTTGTGTTCATATATAAATCTCCACATTCGGTATCAATATCAATCCAACCAGATTTCGAGTTAATTTACCTTTTTTTACGTCAATTTTTCAATTAATAGACTAAATTTGCAATAATTAACATGTATATGAAAGTCAATGTTTTCAATTCATAAAAGCAAATAATCATTATTGTAAGGCATGGAAACTTATATATAATTCTTTTTATAGAATATATAAATTTAAATTTTTATTTATAGAATTGAAGATTAATACATTGATAATATTATGAACATACCCCATTTAACATATACTAAAATATGACAACACTAATAACGAATGTGATACTCTTCATCTCCACTATTACATTGATAATCAACTTCATCTTCATAAGAAATTAAATCTTCGTTAATGATCTTCATTCTTAAAAAAAAGTTCTTCACTGCCAGTCATAAAATAACAATTATTCCATCTGAAAAAAAAAAGAATTGTTAATCAAAATAAATAAATACACAATAAAATTAAATTCAGACGTAAAAAAGATTTTATATATATATATATATATATATATATACACACACAAACCCTGAGAAGCATTAATTAGTATATATCCTATAAAATAAAAAAAATATGGTGATTTAGAGGGAAAGAAATATTAATCAAAATAATTAAAAAAATGATAAAATTAGAACAAATACGAATTTTATTTATTTATATAAAAATATAAATACCTTGAGAGATATTAATTCATATCCTGCAAAAGAAAATGAAAATTTAGAGGGACGAATGATTAATCAAATATAATTCATACGAAAAATGGTTAATATATAAAAGCATGCATACCTTGAGAGTTATAAATTTGTATCATGCAAAAGAAAAATATGGAGATTTAGAGAAAAGAATCGTTAATCAATAAATATTAAAATATGGGGATTTATATAAAATATTTGTTAATCAATAAATGATTAAACAAAGGAACGAATGATTAATTTATACGAAAAATAAATAAATTAATATAAAGTATACATACCTTGAGAGATACAAATTTGTATCCTGCAAAAGAAAAATATGAAGAATGAGAGTTATAAATTTGTATCCTACAAAAGAAAAATATGAATTAGAAGAATGAGGGTGGATGAAATTTATGGATTGATTTTTTATGTGAGTGAGATGATATATACAGAGGGTATTGTGATAGAATCAATGGTCAAGATTAGATTAGAGATTTATTTTCAATGGCTGAGAATAGTTTTCAGAGTCAATGGTTTGAGTGAATGAGAGGAGAGGATTTTCAAAATAGAGAGATTTGGGCCTGCCACATAGGCTTAAAAAACTTTGTCTATATAGGATATTAAGATATGATATTAGAGTTTTTTAGCAACGTCCAAAATTTTAGATTAAAATAAATTTTAAAAAAATGGTGATTAAAATTACAATTAAGTCTTTGATTTATGAGTAGATTTTATATGGAAATGGTTCATGATAAGCTTATCATGAATCTGTTTTAAAATATCGAATATTTGACCACGAGTATCAAAAAGTTCATCAAGAGTATCATTAATCTGATATCAAGAAAATTTACAACAATTACAATATAATACATACCACTGACTAGATTAATACTCCTGATGAGATTATTGATACTCCTAATTAAATATTTAATATTTTAAAACTGTTTCGTTATAAACTTATCATGAACTATTTTCATATAATATTTTTCCTTATTTTAAAACTACGATTCTCACACAACAATCTGACACAAAACTTCGTGTATAAGCTAATTATTTCAATAAACAATGGTTAAAAAAGATGCAAGTAGTTGATAGTTAGTCAATTTTTAAGTAATGTGGTAAATTGTGCGAGCGTCAAGATAAATTAAGAAAGACAAATTATTATATAAAAGTAGTTTATAATAAATTTATTATGCAATTATTTTAAAGTATCGAAAATTTGATTAGGAGTATCGATAATTTTGATCGGTGGTATTATATTATAATTGCTGTAAATTTTCTTAAACAAAAATTAATAATACTTCCAATGAGATTATCAATACTCTTTATCAAATATTTGATACTTTAAAATAATTTCATAATAAAATTATCATAAACTATTTTTTCACATAAAACCTACCCGTTAAGAAATATGTTAAAATAAAATGTATCCTACTCATCAATTAATTCATTTGCACTTTAATAATAAATGAACATTATGGTCTTAAAAAAAACCGTCTTGTCTTATATAATTATTTCAAGATAAATTAATTTTGGGTGTCTTTTTCATCATCATCATCATCATCACATATCAAGCCTAACTAAATTTCAACCATAATTTGTAGTGTGCGTTAGTCAACAACTCCTGCGAATAGATTAAATGCATAGGGTCATTGACCAACATAAAGTGCAACCGACTCTTAAAATGGGATGAACTACCATTTCGGGCTAGTCTCTCAACTCTTAATGAGCTTTTTGTTGAAGATTTTTAATTTTATCGATTCAGTTTAAATGTGGATGAAATTGAACCATAATAATCCTATATCATATTTCGAGACCTAAACGTGTCGCAAGTTTGTGCGGACAATATAAGATGTTCTAATATTTTAATTCAGAATTCACATAATGTCCAAATTTAACATTGTAATTTTGAGTTAGTGTTTTTTTTTTCCCCTCAAATATTTCAAAGTACAATTTAAGAAAAATAAAATTTTAAAGTTAATCATTTGTGTTTAGAAAAAGTACAACAATTCATATTTCAAAATCTTCTAAACTCACTCCACTTGCTAAACATACTCTAATGAAATTTTAAAATTAACATGAATTACTAAACACACCCTATTTTAATTCCTATAATATCATTAAAAATACATTTTCTCTCTTCTAAAAAAAAATTTGGGGGGAAACTCTCCACTCCATTCCATGATGGGAAAATTCAATTTAGGCTCCACTACATAAGATAGATAAATCAACTCTCTAAAGTTATAACAAAGGTAAATGTACAACTTTACCACTATAAGAATCTTTTTTAATTTTCTACCATTTCAAAATCAAATAACTTCCTTATATGAATTTTTTCTAATTTTTTACTATTTCGAATTTTGTACATCAGAATCTTTTGCAATTTTATACCATTTCAAAAATGAAATAAGTTCCCTATAGGGATCTTTTCTAATTTTCTACCATTTCGAAATTTGTACATCTTATAAAATATTGTACATCAGATTTTTTTAGTCCCGCCACATCCCACTTAAAATAATTGTACATATATATTAAAAGTATATGCATTCAATATATCATTGTACATACAGATTAAAAATTGTATATTATAGTTGTTCATACAATAAGAAAATTGTATATCATAGTTATAACAACTAATACACTTCAATTAAACCAACTAATACCCTTTAGTGAAAACAATAAATACATTTCAATTATTTACTCTATACATACTCAAATATATATATATATATATATATATATATATATATATATATATACACACACACACACACACACACATCTAAATGAAATAGATGTCCACAAATTAGCTCTGATTTTCCTCTGCTGTTATCATTAGAAACAACTTCTAAGCAAATGATGCAAATAACTTCTGAAATTGGTGAAATTATTTTTTGAAATAATTCACACAAAATAATCCTTCAAGAAAAAACACACAATATTTTTTTCTCCCCCACTTAAATGACAATGAAAAACCTTAAAGAAGAATTTGGTGGAATAGGTGCACATGTCACTTCTATATATATATATATATATATATATATATATATATATATATATATATATATATGCGGGTTAGTTTTAAAAAAAATTAATTCCAACAACAAAATTATTAAATATACATTAACAGGAAGATAAACATGGTTTCTTCCATATCCGAAACCTAGCGAGAACCACCTATCAAATTCTCCTCACCTTGCTAAGTGACCGATGCATCTGGAATGGCAGCGGCAGGGATGGACGAATTTGAAGCGGTGGATGAACGACTGGACAAATCCGACCTCAAACGACTTCACGGCGGTGGCAGACGCACGGCTGGATGGATCCGATCTCGAACGGCTTCACGGTGGAAGAGGACGCGCAGCTGGACAAATTCGATCTCGAAAGTCTTCACGGAGGCGAAGGATGCGAGGCTAGATAGATCCGATCTCAAAGGGCTTCAAGGCGACGACGTACAGACATCCATGAAATTTCTCAGTAATGGCAGTCGTCGGCACTGCAATAGAGGTTGAAGAAGATGATGAGTATAGTGAAGACGACGAAAGTAGGTTTGCAAATGGTAGCACTTGGGGGAGAGGACCACCTTCACTTCACGGTGGCACTGGTGTTTGACTGGGATTACGGGGGAAGAGGCGAGGGCCAAATTTGGAGAGAGACGATGAGATTTAAAATTTGAGTGGACGAAAGAGGATTTGATGGGACAATGGCAGATTAATTGAGTTATGGGAGAAAAATGTAAAGTAAGGACATATCAGACAATTAACCCAAAAGTTAATGTAGTAGAGAATAATTCTTTTTGACTCATGTAGTGTAGAATAATACTTTTGAGTTTTATGTACTACACAATACTTAATCCAATTTTTTTATTCATTCTTTAGCTTTTAATCAAATTTTGAAAAAAAAAGCTAAAAAAAGTTAAATATATTTTGAAAATATTGTTAAAAAAAAGAACTAAAATTTTCAAATATAAATATATATATATATATATATATATATATATATATATATATATTAAGAAAGATATTAACAAAATGAAATCTTTAAAAATATAAAATAAAATAAATCACATATAAATACTAATTTAAAAATAAATTAGATTGTAAAATATATTCAAATTAAAAAATCAGTTAGAAAAATATAAATTTGAAAAAAAATCTAGATAAATTTGTATATTATTATAAAAAAATTAATCTTCAAAATTAAAAAATATTTCTTTAAAATCATTTAAATCTAAATAATATTTGACCAAAATAAAATAAAAAAAATAAAATTTTAAAATAATTAAATTAAATAAATCCGTTAAAGAGAAATTTTGAAGGAAAAAAACTAAACAAAATTAATTTTTTTAGAAAAATAAACTAAATATAAAAATAAAAAATTTAAAATCAAACAAAAAAAATTCAAAAAAAGGAATAGGCTAAGCCAAATAAAATCAGAAAAATATATTATAAAAATTAATTTAATCATCGTAAATAATTAAACTTAAATTTTATTAATTTTTTTTATTTATCTTTAATTGAATTTGAAGGTCTTTTGTAACGCCCCGAACCCAATATATATTAATTATATCGAATTCGAAGTGTTATTGTGATTAAAAGTCCGAACTATAAAATTTTTGAAGGAAAATATAACGGAAATGAGAGATGATGAGTTTTTATGCAGCAGAAGAAATGAGTATAAAAATATTTATAATATATCTCACACACATATGTAAAGCTTATTATCAATAGTATCATTTTATTTAAGTGGGGAACTCCGTGTCGTCTCTATTACTGTCCTTGCTCCACGAACTCATAATCTGCAAGGGTTGTAAAAAGGGGGCGTGAGATTTGAATTCTCACGTATGGGTGATTTGCAACGTCATGGGATTGGTAAATCCGAAGTATATTAAATTATACTCATTGATAAAGTATATAATTTATTTAAGCAGTTGACATATAAATAACATATATCACAGAAGTAATAAGCTCACGTAATAATTAATTGGGCATGACAGGTTCCACATTCACATAATTTATATATCACAAGTTTATTCACAGTAAGCGGCAAAGCCCAAATTCATTTTTCAAGTAACGGCCTAATCTGTCAAAATCATTTCCAACACATTGTGAATCTCCCCCAAACCATTTCTCACCAACAAATCCATCCATTTCATTCATCCATGTGACCATGAATCTGAATAATTAATATCACTCATGGCCATCACAAATAATATCAGCGACCATGAATCTGACCTATTATCACTCATGGCCGTACGTGTCAATCCACAAACAAAACAAATCAATGATTACTCGCTTTCCTCTTTCCCATAAAAACTGTCATTTCAAATTGTGGGGAGAATTCACATAATTCATACTTAAACAGATTCATGCTCACAAAATGCCCTTATATCATGCAATCGTCATCAGTTCATATAATCAACAAACACAAACCATCCATATAAGGTATATATAATTATATCACATAATTCAAGCAGTTATATAATAGGGTGTACATTTATGTTGGATTAGTTGTTTTAGATTTATTTAGTCGAGTTCAGAGTATACCAGCACAGCGTATTATGAGCAGATCAATCAACCGATCATCACCCACCTGATTGTTTCGAGTCCCGAGAATATTGTGTATGCAGACGGTCGAGTCCTTCGTGTGTGTCCCGAAAAGTACAGAATCCTAATAAGGAGTATTCCGATTAAAAGATCGACTTTTGAATTTGAAAAGCTTAAGAGTGTGAAACTCGAGGATTGAGTAGATCGTTGTCTTTAGAAAACTATTGAAAACTAAAGTTTTCAAAGGTTGATTTCAAATTGATAAGTACACCCCTTTTTGAGAGGAGGTGTATTAGGGGAGTGTATTTACTAAAAGCAGTGGTGTAACAGGGGGGTGTATTTGCTGAAAGCAGTGGTGTAACAAGGGGGGGTGTATTTACTGAATTCAGGGGTGTCCTTAACAAAGGCCCTTTAAGAAAGAAAATATAAGAATTCATATTTTATAAAAACCTCTTATTAAAACTTATTAAAGACTTTGGCTTTTGTAAGACAAATTATAAAAAGTACTTTTCTTTTCTAATATTAATATTACTTCTAAAGTTGATTAGTGACACTTTTAGGAAATAAAAGGATTATATTAATTTTCCAAAAATACTCTTTTCATTTGTTATTAATTTGGATGTAACTCGACTTATCTTTTCATTCTTAATTCTCTAACAGTCGCACAAGGGGAAGACGAGTTTCCCTTTGTCTCCAAAAACTCAACTAATACTAAAACAAACTAATTTCACCACCATTCAGCTAATTCAAACTAAACTAATTCATCCAGTCATCAATAATACCCTCCAACTAAAACAACAATACTAATCTATCCATTCAATAACACTAAACAGCTATTTCAACTAAACAATTAATTCAACAATATTAATCAACAAACCCAATACTACCAAACATAACAACTAACACTATATAAAAATTTCAATAATATTAATACCAACTACATCAAAACTCCACCCATCCATCTTATAGTCTCTAAACATAATTCTAAATAACTTACAATACATTTAACAGTTCGTTTTTCCTATTCTAACTAGTACGAGAAATAGAGTGGAGAAGGTTAGCAACCTTACGATTCCGGTTCGAGGTGGTAAACGGGCGGCCTAACGGCGTCATTTGGGAATTCAGAAAAACGAATCGAACAGCCTAACGACGTCGATCGGGATTTCCAGAAATTTTGGCAGCAGCAACCGGTTTAACGGCGTCAAATAACACGAAAGAACGAATTTATAAGTTTCAACGAAGAATTAATTGAAGAAACTGAAATCGAATTGGAATTAATTTACGAAATTGTGGACTTAAACGAATTCGGAAAGCAACAAAATGGGACTCACCCAAAGGAAGAGTGAATCGACTTTCGATTGGAAGGAGGCGGTGAGTGTCGCGGCGGCACACGGCTGGAGGAGCGACGGCGATGGTGGCGCCGTGGCCTGGGTACGGCGGCGCTTCGACTCCCGGTTGGAAACAGGGGAGGCGGCGTACGTGGTGTCGTACGGCGGCGGCCTGGCTTCGACAGAGGGAAGGAGGAGACTTGCAGCTCCGCCGCGGCGACTGGAGCGAAGCAGGAGGCGGCATCGCGTCTGGGTAGGCGGAGGGCTTCGCAACTCGGAGCAGGGGAGAGAGGCGGAGCACGGCGGCATCTGGGTTGTGCGGCACGAGGCGGGCGACGGCGTCGCAAGAGCGCCGCGACGGAAAGGGCACCGGAGATGGAGGCTTCACGGCGTCGCTGAGTCGGTGCTGGGCGATGGGAAGGGCGGCGCGACGGAGGGCTGAGCTCGAGCGCGACGGCGCTATGGAGGCGACGGCTGTTGCCGGAAAAAGGAGGAGGGGGCAGCGGTTCTAGAGAGAGGCGAGAGAAATATGTTGAGTAGAGAGAGAGAGAAGGAAAAATGGGTGATGAAATGAATGGGGAGGAAAAAAAATCCGTATGTATCTCTTAGGAAGAAAATTAATTAGTTAATAAATTAATTTAAAGGGAAGGAATAATTATGTGGGTGAGATAAATTCCCAAATTAATTTAATTTAAAAGGAAAAGTAATTCATGTGGATGAAAATAATCCACTCTAATACATGATATTTTCAATCCCACTTGATACGGTTTAGGGATCGTTTGGTTCACGAGATTAACCCCAATTTGAAAATTAATACAGTTTTACGACTCAATTAATATTTTATTGTATTTTAATTATTCTCAATAAATTAAACGGATCGAAAATCCTTAATTTAATTTGAGCATTTATTTTCTCGTAGTCCTTTATTCGCTTTGAAAGATTCGATTCTTTCTACGAATTTAGGAATTTGAAAAAGGGTATATATTTATTTAAATTACACAAATAGCACACAAAATAATAAAATAAAAAGAAACAAAGATTAAGAAAAAAAAAATAAGGGTTCTAGGAATATTAAAAGGTATAAAACGGGACGGGGTATTACATCCTCACCCCCTTAACAGGAATTTCGTCCCCGAAATTCAGCTTTTAGCCACTGCTTAAGCATTGAGGGTATTTGGTTAGGACTTCATCCTCTATTTCCCAAGTTGTTTCTTCTTTCTCGTGTCGGCTCCACTGGACTAGAACTAATGGTATTTCTTGATTCCTTAAGAAGTGTAACTTCCTTCCTAGGATAGTAACTGGAACTTCTTCATAAGTCAGGTCACAACTTAAACCTAAATCTATACGACTAATAACAGGGTTTGAATCGCTTATGTACTTTCTGAGTGTAGATATGTGGAACACATCATGCACTCGTGGTAACTCTGGTGGTTGTGCTAAGCGATAAGCCACATCCCCGATTCTATTCAGGATGTCAAATGGCCCATTGTATCGCGACTTTAGCTTACCTCTTTTACCAAAACGGATTTGACCTTTCATTGGTGCCACTCGGAGAAATACTTTATCGCCATTGTCGAATTGTAAATCTTTTCTCCTAGCGTCCACATATGACTTCTGACGTTCTTGAGCCGCTTTGATTCTTCCTTTAATCTTTGCGACTATCTCAACCGATCTTTCAACTAGTTCGGGTTTGAGAATCTTTCGAATTCCGACTTCATCCCAACAAACTGGTGATCTACACCTTTTCCCGTAACGTGCTTCGTACGGTGCCATTTGTATTGTTGCCTGATAACTGTTGTTATATGCGAACTCTACAAATGGCAGGTGGCGCTTCCAACTTCCTGCAAGATCTAGAGCGCAAGCTCTCAGCATACCTTCGAGTGTCTGGATAGTTCCTTCCGATTGTCCGTCAGTCTGCGGGTGGTATGGGGTGCTGAATTTCAATTCAGTACCCAAGGCTCATTGCAGACTCCCCCAGAACTTAGAGGTAAAACGGGATCTCTATCGGACACTATCGAGACTGGTACACCGTGCAGTCTAACTACCTCTGCTATGTATAGTTGGATGAGCTTGTCCAACATATAAGTCATTATAACAGGGATAGAGTTGGCAGTTTTCGTAAGTCTATCTACGATAACCTAAATGACATCGTGATTTTTCACCGTTTTCGGAAATCCGGTGACAAAATCCATAGTGATGTTCTCCCATTTCCACTCTGGCATCTCCAGAGGATGCAACAACTTTAGAGGTCATTGGTGATCTGCACAATACTGTGTGGAAAATTCTAGGTTTAGGATGAACTGATACTATATCTTACTCCACTCAAAATAGTTTTGTCTAACTACTTACTCTAAAACTTCTGGTCCAAAAGGGGTGGTAAACCTTAGTGGAGGGGTTTGGTTTTTGAAAGCTTTCTCATTAGTTAAACCCAAAATAACTTCTCGGTTTTCTTGGTCGACTAAGTTTGTTGTCACTCTACCTGATCTAAGACTTTGAAGGTTTTCTAATCCTCAAGCATGCAAACTTTTCTTCCTACATAGTTGCAAATTTCCTCTACTTCGAAGTCCACTATGTATCCCATAGATAAAAATCAATTGTCCTTTCTCTTTCAACTAAAGTATTCCCATAACATATAAATGTTAATTCTTAACACGTAAGACTTAAGATTACATCTAGCTTACTCATTCCACAAAAAGGCTCTACTTAAGCTTAAAATCTTATGTTATCCCAAAAGAAAGTAACTATGCCCAAGTTTCATATTCCTTCATATGCATAGAACTAGTTCGTTTTCAATAACGTCTAGCTACTCAACTTAAGAACGTGCAGTTCAGTTTCTATTGATGTTCATCCAAGTCTATCTCCAAATCAATTCACTCGGCTTAGGTTCTCATTGTATTCCTCAAAAGTTCACTTTCACTTAAGGTCTATTCTTCTATACTCTATATCCTCAAATTCGGTCCTTAATTTCCATAGTAGTTCCACACATTTCTTAGCGCGGCCTGCTGAGGTGGCTTAGGTTTAGCCTGAGAAGGTGAGTTATGTGCTATAGGATTCATTGGTACATGAATGGGGTTAACGCGGGGTCGTCCACGTCTACATCCTGGTGTCATTCTAAAGGTGGTTCTGATCGGAAAAGAATAATATTTTTACGATATGTATAGGTGCGAGAAAGTTATAAAAACATAATCGGACTAACCAAAATTAACACACAACGTTCACTGAGAACACGTGTGGTACATAATTCACCAGCTGCGCATTGGGGCCCCAATGGTACAGTGCTCACATTCGCACAGTATTCTAGGAACAACTAATGTGTCATTAAGTGATAATCAGATAAAATATGACATTTAATATATAAAGCAAGTAAAACATATTGACAAGTAGTGAGCACATAATAAGTATATATATATCTAAAAAGTTTTGGTCCTACGGAGGTCAGTCTCCTTACATTACGTCATAGAACACAAAAGGTTTCTAAGTACAATTCTAACGCACCGTATCCTTGCATCAGTACAGACCACAAGTTACAAAAGGAGCAGGTTGGAGCTACGCTGCTACGGTCTGAGTAAAACGGTCATACGTCTGACTACTACTATATGTCAGGAAAGGGTGGCACATCTAGGGTGTGTGTATTTGTGACTACATTAAAAGGATAACTGCTTAAAAGGATTTGATCACTCTGACTGATCACTACTACCATACGGAAATACCCATCGCCGACTTCTTTCTAGGTATGTCTCCAAGTGAATGTGGGGTTGTTGAACTGGGTCTTCTATTCTCGTCCGTTCGAGTAGTCTTACTGCGATAGGACGGAGAACAACTCAGTAACCCTTCTGGCAAAACGAATCACGGCTGTCAGATATGTCTCCTCTGGGATATTGGAGTGGCTCTTGCCTTTGCACGTAGTCTCGTGAACTGGGTTATAAACACACTGATAGATTCTAAGGTTAGCTAAGTGTCTTCTAATTATCGGGATATAACTATCTTAGGTGGATTCTTATATGGAAAGGAGATTCCTAATCAAAATTTTAGTTATGCAGAAACATAATTTAAACAATTAAGGCGCATAGTTCAAATAATCATATAACATCATTTATGAAGTTTATAAATTTACACAAATATATTTATTTCTATCATTCACTAATTATCTGCATTTCAATAGTAATATAAACGACATTTCGTGGTTCTTTCCACACCTCGTAGGTGCTGTTTCGAGTTTGCGATCTTTTGATTGGAGTTTTGTTATGAAAGTCAAGTTGTCGTAATATCACAAACTTTAAGGCAATAAAATAAGAACATACCTTCGAGGAGCTTCTGACGGTAATAGGAGACACATTTCCCTCCAAGTGAATTAATTAGTGATCTATACTTACATGATAAGAAAATTTATTTTAAGAAAAGGAAATTTTGGTTTAATGAAAACAATGATTTTGAGTTTAGGTCCGAAAGTTTGAACCTAAGCTCTGATACCACCTGTAACGCCCCGAACCCAATATATATTAATTATATCGAATTCGAAGTGTTATTGTGATCAAAAGTCCGAACTATAAAATTTTTGAAGGAAAATATAACGGAAATGAGAGATGATGAGTTTTTATGCAGCGGAAGAAATGAGTATAAAAATATTTATAATATATCTCACACACATATGTAAAGCTTATTATCAATAGTATCATTTTATTTAAGTGGGGAACTCCGTGTCGTCTCTATTACTGTCCTTGCTCCACGAACTCATAATCTGCAAGGGTTGTAAAAAGGGGGCGTGAGATTTAAATTCTCACGTATGGGTGATTTGCAACGTCATGGGATTGGTAAATCCGAAGTATATTAAATTATACTCATTGATAAAGTATATAATTTATTTAAGAAGTTGACATATAAATAACATATATCACAGAAGTAATAAGCTCACGTAATAATTAATTGGGCATGACAGGTTCCACATTCACATAATTTATATATCACAAGTTTATTCACAGTAAGCGGCAAAGCCCAAATTCATTTTTCAAGTAACGGCCTAATCTGTCAAAATCATTTCCAACACATTGTGAATCTCCCCCAAACCATTTCTCACCAACAAATCCATCCATTTCATTCATCCATGTGACCATGAATCTGAATAATTAATATCACTCATGGCCACCACAAATAATATCAGCGACCATGAATCTGACCTATTATCACTCATGGCCGTACGTGTCAATCCACAAACAAAACAAATCAATGATTACTCGCTTTCCTCTTTCCCATAAAAACTGTCATTTCAAATTGTGGGGAGAATTCACATAATTCATACTTAAACAGATTCATGCTCACAAAATGCCCTTATATCATGCAATCGTCATCAGTTCATATAATCAACAAACACAAACCATCCATATAAGGTATATATAATTATATCACATAATTCAAGCAGTTATATAATAGGGTGTACATTTATGTTGGATTAGTTGTTTTAGATTTATTTAGTCGAGTTCAGAGTATACCAGCACAGCGTATTATGAGCAGATCAATCAACCGATCATCACCCACCTGATTGTTTCGAGTCCCGAGAATATTGTGTATGCAGACGGTCGAGTCCTTCGTGCGTGTCCCGAAAAGTACAGAATCCTAATAAGGAGTATTCCGATTAAAAGATCGACTTTTGAATTTGAAAAGCTTAAGAGTGTGAAACTCGAGGATTGAGTAGATCGTTGTCTTTAGAAAACTATTGAAAACTAAAGTTTTCAAAGGTTGATTTCAAATTGATAAGTACACCCCTTTTTGAGAGGAGGTGTATTAGGGGAGTGTATTTACTAAAAGCAGTGGTGTAACAGGGGGGTGTATTTGCTGAAAGCAGTGGTGTAACAAGGGGGGGTGTATTTACTGAATTCAGGGGTGTCCTTAACAAAGGCCCTTTAAGAAAGAAAATATAAGAATTCATATTTTATAAAAACCTCTTATTAAAACTTATTAAAGACTTTGGCTTTTGTAAGACAAATTATAAAAAGTACTTTTCTTTTCTAATATTAATATTACTTCTAAAGTTGATTAGTGACACTTTTAGGAAATAAAAGGATTATATTAATTTTCCAAAAATACTCTTTTCATTTGTTATTAATTTGGATGTAACTCGACTTATCTTTTCGTTCTTAATTCTCTAACAGTCGCACAAGGGGAAGACGAGTTTCCCTTTGTCTCCAAAAACTCAACTAATACTAAAACAAACTAATTTCACCACCATTCAGCTAATTCAAACTAAACTAATTCATCCAGTCATCAATAATACCCTCCAACTAAAACAACAATACTAATCTATCCATTCAATAACACTAAACAGCTATTTCAACTAAACAATTAATTCAACAATATTAATCAACAAACCCAATACTACCAAACATAACAACTAACACTATATAACAATTTCAATAATATTAATACCAACTACATCAAAACTCCACCCATCCATCATATAGTCTCTAAACATAATTCTAAATAACTTACAATACATTTAACAGTTCGTTTTTCCTATTCTAACTAGTACGAGAAATAGAGTGGAGAAGGTTAGCAACCTTACGATTCCGGTTCGAGGTGGTAAACGGGCGGCCTAACGGCGTCATTTGGGAATTCAGAAAAACGAATCGAACAGCCTAACGACGTCGATCGGGATTTCCAGAAATTTCGGCAGCAGCAACCGGTTTAACAGCGTCAAATAACACGAAAGAACGAATTTATAAGTTTCAACGAAGAATTAATTGAAGAAACTGAAATCGAATTGGAATTAATTTACGAAATTGTGGACTTAAACGAATTCGGAAAGCAACAAAATGGGACTCACCCAAAGGAAGAGTGAATCGACTTTCGATTGGAAGGAGGCGGTGAGTGTCGCGGCGGCACACGGCTGGAGGAGCGACGGCGATGGTGGCGCCGTGGCCTGGGTACGGCGGCGCTTCGACTCCCGGTTGGAAACAGGGGAGGCGGCGTACGTGGTGTCGTACGGCGGCGGCCTGGCTTCGACAGAGGGAAGGAGGAGACTTGCAGCTCCGCCGCGGCGACTGGAGGCGCTTGCGAGGTGGACGGCGCGGCGGCGTCGCGCGGCTGGAGCGAAGCAGGAGGCGGCGTCGCGTCTGGGTAGGCGGAGGGCTTCGCAACTCGGAGCAGGGGAGAGAGGCGGAGCACGGCGGCATCTGGGTTGTGCGGCACGAGGCGGGCGACGGCGTCGCAAGAGCGCCGCGACGGAAAGGGCACCAGAGATGGAGGCTTCACGGCGTCGCTGAGTCGGTGCTGGGTGATGGGAAGGGCGGCGCGACGGAGGGCTGAGCTCGAGCGCGACGGCGCTATGGAGGCGACGGCTGTTGCCGGAAAAAGGAGGAGGGGGCAGCGGTTCTAGAGAGAGGCGAGAGAAATATGTTGAGTAGAGAGAGAGAGAAGGAAAAATGGGTGATGAAATGAATGGGGAGGAAAAAAATCCGTATGTATCTCTTAGGAAGAAAATTAATTAGTTAATAAATTAATTTAAAGGGAAGGAATAATTATGTGGGTGAGATAAATTCCCAAATTAATTTAATTTAAAAGGAAAAGTAATTCATGTGGATGAAAATAATCCACTCTAATACATGATATTTTCAATCCCACTTGATACGGTTTAGGGATCGTTTGGTTCACGAGATTAACCCCAATTTGAAAATTAATACAGTTTTACGACTCAATTAATATTTTATTGTATTTTAATTATTCTCAATAAATTAAACGGATCGAAAATCCTTAATTTAATTTGAGCATTTATTTTCTCGTAGTCCTTTATTCGCTTTGAAAGATTCGATTCTTTCTACGAATTTAGGAATTTGAAAAAGGGTATATATTTATTTAAATTGCACAAATAACACACAAAATAATAAAATAAAAAGAAACAAAGATTAAGAAAATAAAAATAAGGGTTCTAGGAATATTAAAAGGTATAAAACGGGGCGGGGTATTACATCTTTTTTTTTAATTAATTTCTTAGCTTAATTACTTTTTGAAGATTTAGTTGATTTTTTTATATTTATAATCGGATTTTAGTTTTAATTTAATTATTCGAAAGATTTAGTTGATTTATTTCAACATTGTTTCCTTCAATTTTTCAGCTTTTAAGGATTTTTTAATTAATATTTTAAATTTCGTTTAATTTTATTATTTATATATTTAGCTGATTCATAAAAAGTATTTTTTTAGATTTTAATTTTATTTAATGATGATTAATTCTAATCGCTTGAATTAGTGGTTGTTTTCAATCCAATTACGAAATCATCAAACAATTGCGTGTGATTGATTACCACCGTAAATGGTAAATGCATAAGATCGGGATAGAAACGAGTGAATACATGTATTGATTACATATTTTTTTTCGAATATGTGTGAGCTTTTGGTGTATGAGTGTATTTTTTAGTATTTGTGAATTTGGATTTTATTATTTTATTTAATTTGATGTATTTATACATACCACCAAGTAGGTGGTGACAAGACCTTTCAACTCCCATTTTTGCATGCTTGACACATGTATGAGTTTACTATTTGACCTTATCTAAGACATAACTTAGTTACAAAGTCTTCTTTGCCTGATGTGCTCGTTCATAGGGTTGTTCGACTTGGAGCTTCTTGATGTTATTCATCTCTACTCTTTAGTATAAGCTGCTCGATTCTCTTGAAGTCTTGCTTCTCCCTATTCGTTCAGCTTGTTAGGCTTTTGGCTTTAATCTGGTCAACCTTATAAAGGTGTTGGCACATTTTGAGTTGTTCGTCAGATTATCCTGGGCTTCAATCTGAAACATTCTACATGAATTGTTCGTCCTTATTGTTGTTCGCTTGACATACTTGTTCGTCACTGCTATTTTTAACTTGAAAATTAAATGATTAATCTTTGTCGTGGGCCCAAATGTTGCTTGACTTTTCCGTAAAATACTAAGTTTTAACCAGCAGTTACCCCACAAGAGTATGAAATCACTGTAGCATAGACAAGTATAGGACAAAGTAGTATCGATCCCGTAGGAGGATTAGTATGCGCGTAAATCCCTGGAAATTTGTGTGTCGTAGCTAATATGAATGTGATGTTGGGTAAACGACAAATATTAAAAATTCAATTCTAGAATACTACTAGCAAGCAAACAAAGAACAAATCTATACTAACTTCGATTGAAGTGCACTTAAGAGGAATGATGCTTTGGATAGTAATCCCTACGTATACTAACGGAATTGGTTCAACAACTAAAATAATCATGGTGTTCAAAGGATAATCCTAAGTGTGCAATAAACTAGGCAATCAACTTCCCTAATCCAGCACTAAGAATTGTAAAAGCAAAAGCTCGGACACTCAATCCAATACTCGACTCTTACGAAACATAACCTCACTAACCCATTAATCAAATTATATAAGTTGTGCTTAATTACTGAGGTCCTAATTCAAATAGGGTGATTCGGCCGTCCTCCCTAGATAAATCGGTTAATTACAAAACCCCTTCTCAAACCCTCTCCTTAAGCCTATTCGTTGAAAAATAGTGATTCGGTCGTCCTCTCCTTAACAATTTTCGTACTTAATTCTTTGACTATTCTAGAGTCTGTTAGAAATATTCAGTAATTAAGAAGAATAAAACTCGTCACACCACAAATTATACTCACCGCCTACCAAATTCCTAATTTCTACGAGTTCATCCTACCCTAAGCATACACGAATTTAGCCAATCATGTTGATTACCGATTCAAAAGTAATATATATGATAATCAAAGACATAATCAAAATCAACAAGAAATTCAAGAACATATAACGAACTATTGATATCAATTGCAATTAAGAATCCAAAACTCGTACCCTAAGTATGTAATTAATGAAGAAAATCAATCTCAAACAATATTTAAACAATAATAACGAAGAACAAAAATAAACCATGAAAGTAACGATTGTCTTGTGTTTCTTATGGTGTTTCAATCCTTCTAATCTTGCCTTGCAAGCCTTCAAAAGTACCCTAGGTATGTTCTCAACTTCTTCTCACTGAAATTTCGAGTTGTTCCTCTAAAAATAGGATTTTTTTTCGAATTTATACGGATTGATAAATCTACTTATGGATCCGCTCGACCACGTCACTTGGTCGAGCGCCCTCTTGGTCGAACGCTTGGTATGAGTTGTAATAACACCTTCTTCTTTAGCATAAGTCGCACTCGACCAAAGGGCTTGGTCGAGCGGTATCTGCTCGAGCTCTTGGTCGAGTATACTATTCCTCCCGCACCTCAATGACGCTCGGCTTGAACTTGCCTACTAGCACTTTTCTTTGCCCGAACTAATACTTTTCGAAAAACCTTCATATCTTATCAATCGGGAGTCCGTTTCTGTCGCTTCAAATTTCTACGAGCTCCGTTTTTTGCCATCCTTCCTACCATGCACACCAAAGACGCAAATTGATAAGTTTATGAAAATAATACCTAAATAAATCCAAAATCTCACCAAAATCACTCAAAATATGGCCTAAATGAACATCAAAATACCACAATTTTACGTCTAATCAACCCCCCAAACTTAAAATATTGATTGTCCCCAAGAAATGAAATAATAAGTAGAGTGAAATTGTTAGAAATGAATCAAAGTACCAAATCATGCAAGTAATCGCTTTCAACTTTCAAAGATCGGTCACCCGCACACAAACACTTCCCTATTTCTCCTACTCATAGGCAATTAACAAAAAATCACCAAATCAAGATATGGATGTGCTCTCGGTGGTGTTTTTAACTCCCTCACAAGTGTTTATCGATAAGTAGGGATACTCACAATAATCATTCACATAAATTAGTGACCTTATGCTTGTAAATACTCTCAACTTCGACCACATACACGAATTTATGCCGAATAAAAAAGGACTTGTACTAGGGTGTAATGGAAGACACTTTAGACCGGTGGGATAAATGTATAGGAAAAACAGACTCAAGTGAATGGAGAATAAGAAAATCATAGCTTCAATATTTCAATTCAGGAAATAGAACATTACTTGTATCACCTTGCAATTCACTTTCACATCCTCCTAACTTCAACACCTCAACTTTTCTAATCTTCATTCTTTTTTTTTCTCATTTTTCAATTTTTATCCTATTTTCTTTACTTTTGCTTTCTATGTATGAGCTCGAATTTTTTTCTTTAACTCATTTTCACACTTTTCTTTCTTTCCACTACTCACAAATTCCCACTACCCCTTTCTTGTACTCACTCAACTACCCCGTTATTTGCATCAACCAACTCCACCCATTTCATTTATGACTTTTTCTATCCTCCACTCAACTTTAGACAAAAGAGTTTTAGAAATTGGAAAAGCTCAAGTGTGCTAGCAAAAGAACAGGCTCAAGCTCAAATGGGCTAACTAGAGATTAATGTCATTGTTCGGGAATTTTTTTGCTAAAATGACTTGAATAATAAAAAATGGCCTTTGATCATTTTCGGCATTCATACTAGACACAATCAAGAAGAGAGAGTACCCACAAGTTCTAGCACCTCTAAGGTGAAGATTCACTCACAATGAATGAAATCAACTTAATGAATTTTAATCTCGTTTTAGGCTCAGATCTCATAGTTTTTCACATCCATGCCTAGACCTAGCAACTAATGCCTACTACCACACAAATATTCAAAAGGAAAAAATCGTAAGTGTACTACTTTTCTCAAATCAACTCTACTCACAACACAAGCACTCTCTAGTACTCCAATCCCACAATAACTCACTTACGCATATAAACTCAAAGATAAGTAATAGATAAGTAAGTAGAGAAGTTAATAAACATGAAATCATCCAATAACCATATAGTTCAAACAAAACACTCAAGTTTGCCACATTAAGTACATAACCAACATATGATAAATATGACGGAACAAGGAAAAAGGAAAAAAAGAAACAAGAAAAAGTGAGAAATTGGGCAGTTCCCATAAATGATCATGGCTCTGGAGGTGGTGGAGGTCGATATATCGGGTGGTCTACTCCCCTCTGAGATATGAACAACTCTTTGAACTACTTACTCATGTCCTGTTTTCCTTCTCGTATCACTCGGACGTCATTTTGCATCCGAGTCATGTCATTACGCATCCCCTGAACATTTGCCTCCATGGTAGTCACTTGGTGAACCAGTCCAGTCCACTCCAGCTGTGAAAGCATCCACCCTCCATAATGCATAGACACCTCGGGTATGTCTTCCTGCATCTCGTCCCCCTCTTCAATTCTTCTTCTTTTGGTTCCTCCTGGGCTCGGCTTGATCCTTCCCCTCTTTTCCTTTTAACCGGCGGCTCCCTCCATAGACCCACCAATTCTAGTTTTTTCTTAAACTTCTCGATGATCTTAGTGTGCTCAGGCGTGTTCAACAACTTCTTCGTCTTCTTCCTCTTCGTCTTCACTGAAGTGATTGTGACCTTCATTGTCTTCTCTAGATGTTTGAGCTTGTTGTTGGCAATAGTCTTCAGTGCAGATTTCATCCACCTTATTTGCTTTTGGATGGCCTTGTCCTTGTTGGATTGCTCAGCTTCTAGCATTTGGATACTATTTTCCAACTCGGCAAGGTTCTCCGTTGTCTTCTCTTGCCTCACAGTGATAATATCAGTGAAGTTAGCCTTGCGGGCATCAGTGATCTGCACATCATTATCTTCATCTTCTTCAGTGAGTGGCTGCATTCCCTTGTTAGCCCCTGCCTGACCAGTCTCCCCTCAGGATGCACTGGTAACAGTTATGGAGTGGTCATAGTCGCCTGCTCAGGCTCAACTACACCAGCTCGAACTTCAGGGTTTAACCCGTCAGAACTAGGAGTCACCTTGGGTGCCTCAGCAACATCCTCCTTTGGCTCAGGGCAGAGAATCCCTTCATTGCCAGTTGCGTCTTTAGCAGATGATCAAACCAAGTTGGACTTATCAACTGCTCCACCCTTGGAGCCAGTTCCCTTCTCACCTTCTTCCACCTGAGCCGAAGGCTCAGTGATCTCCTCTACTTCCTTCGCCGTCTCTTCCACCAACTTCTCAATCGTCTTTCCTCCATCTCCTCCATCACCACTTTCATCATCACCATCACCATCCTTTCTTTTCTCGGGAGTATCAAGAAACCTCTCTTCCTTGGGCATCTTCATCCTTTCCACCAGCTCCTTCAGGGCCTAAATGTCAAGGATCTCTAACCAACTGGTTAAGTTGAAGTATGAGTATAAACGTACTTTCTCTTTGACCTAGAAGTTCCAGCCACGAGCCTCAACCATCATACACTGATCCTGCATGTTGGCTTGCTTGTACTCCAGCCAAACCTTTAGGTCAGTGATGTGACTGCACAGGGTTGGGTATTACTCGAGGCCACACAAGCATTTGTCAACCCAGTCTGATGCTCGCACCCTGATCATGTTTTCAACTAGGTGAAGCGAGACATCATCATTAGAGTCCTCCTCTGGATTATCAATGAGATACTCAAGCTCTGGGGTTGACTCTCTTAGGTTAGTGGATTTGGGATCTTTGGATGTGACTGGATATTGTGATGGGGATGAGATGGATGGTTCAGTGTGGGTTTCAGGGTTAGGAATGTTAGGTTCTGACTGATTGGGTTCTGTGGGCAGGGTAGGTTCAGTGTTTGGCTTAGTGGGGTTTTTGGGTGGGCTCAGGTTGAGGTAGGAAGTTGTGTTGATCACTTCCCTTACTTGGTTTAAATCAGTGTCTTCCACCTCCGGCTCCTCAAACACCTTCTTCCCTCCCTTTCTCAGCCGCCTCTTCTTCTTTGGCTTTACAACAAACACCCCTTCTTCCATATCTTCATTGTTTGTCTCCGCAGCCTCAGGGCTAGCCTGCATAGAGACTTCCTCAGTCATCTCCCTCACTACAGTGGTCTTTTGCTTCAACACCACTTTCAGTTTACTAGACTTCTCCTCCACTCTCTTTTTCTACGCTTTCTTCTCCTTCTCATGCTCAGCGAGCGTCGGCTCCGTCTACTCCTGACCTCGGACAATGAGGTTATCCACATCCTCTACGAGATTCCTCTTCACAGACTTCTTGACCTTAGTCTCAGTCTTCTTTCTTTGACCCTTATGAGGTGCATTTGGATCAGCAATACCCAGGATTGGGTAGGTGTCAGCCTTAGAAGAGAACATGACTTTCTTCAATGACAGATCATCCTCCCAATCAAATGAGCATCCAGGGCAGGCGTGAGAAATTAACATTGAAAGCCTGGTCTCGAAATGCAAGGCTCCTGAGATAGAGATGTCCTTCTTCTTCTCATCTCTGCCCACTTTATCCACATCCATTGAGGCAAGCTGGTCCAAAAAGTACTGCTCCCAGTTTGCCTCCACTTGATCTACAACTGCAGTCATGATTCTGAGTTTATCTTTGCCGAGTTGCTCATGGGAACCCACATTTCCCATGATGATCTTACTGACGATATCCATAAGTGCCCTGAACTCTGGCTTGAGGGTATCTTTGTGCATACGGGCTCTGAACTCAGAAGAGCCTGTCTTGGTGAATTTCTCCAGCAACTCCCCCTCCAGATTCTCCTTGTATGTCTTGGGGTTGATACCGGAGCTGGGTAACCCAAACACCTCATTTGCTGCCTTCCTCAGGTCAATCTCCCAGACCTCTTCCTTGAACACGTCCTCACCCTTGTCATCCTTACCCTTGGGCACCTGCACCGTCACCCTGGTATACTGTTCACCCCCCTTCTTGAAAATCTTGATGTAAGCTTCCACAACCGCCTTTGGAAGCAATATAGATGGCCTCTTGGTGAAATATATCTTGAGCCCAACCTTCAATATCCAGTCAAGTACAGGCACAAACCTTCCATGGAGATGATCTGTTCTATGTGAACGAGCTTGTTCTGGACTACTGTTTCGTAGTCTACAACAAACCAAGCAGAGTTCTTGGATGCCATTTGGTTTTGAGGAAAGTTTTGAGAAATTTAGAAAAGCTTTGAGCGATAGAAAACTCAGTGAGCAAGTGTGTATGTGTTTAAGCGTAAATTTCTTAAATGGCTATCCTAATTGATATGAATCAAACAGTTACTCAGACGTGTGGTTGAGATTAATCCAAAATTTGAAAAGTTTTGGAATGAGGGGCCAGGATTAATCCAGCCAAGTCTCTTTGATTACACCAGTCATATTCCGTAGAGTACAACACGAATATGAAAAAGCAACTGTGCACATTTAATGCTTTGGCACGCATGGGTTTAAATATCAAAAGACGCGCTTTAAATGATAACAGTCAACATTGAATGCGATTTTCAGGATGGGAAATTCAGTGCAACGGTTCAAATTCAAAAGAGTCAGGATTTGAAAATACATACCAGTCAGGGTGATATTGTAGCACCCTGATACCCCGTTGTGTCGAGTCTGATCCTGAGTTCCCCCCTCGACTCTGAACCTGAGTTCCCCCTAGATCCTACATTGACTGCTCCCCCTGATCTAAGAGTCCTAACTCCACTGATAGTTCCATAAATCTTGATTCAGCCAAGGGCTTAGTCAAAATGTCAGCTCTCTGCCTATCAGTGTGAATATTCTCCATCCTAATGTCCTTCTTCTCCACATGATCTCTTATGAAGTGATGCCTAATATCCACATGCTTGCACCTTGTGTGAAGCACTGGGTTCTGAGTAATTGCTATGGCACTATTGTTGTCATAATAAATTGGGACTTCACTTGCAAACACTTGGTAGTCTCTCAATTGTTACCTCAACCATAAAATCTGAGCACAACAACTACCTGCCGCCATATACTCAGCCTCTGTTGTGGATGTCGCTACTGAGATCTGCTTCTTCAAGAATCAAGAGATTAACTTACTGTCTAGGTACCAAACAACTTTGATTGAGTCATCCTTCCTTCTCATGTAGCCCACAACCACCTGCAATAAGATCAGGCTTTAGGCACCCATTGGGTGTTGGGTCCTATGGTTTTAGCTGTACCTTTCGGGATCCAGACTTGCTTAACTACCTTGATTGCCTCAGAGGAGTAAATCTGTCTCCCTTTAACATCCACATACTCAACTTTCTTCTTCTTAGCCTGAGAAGAAGATGGTGTATGAGTGTCACACTTCGGAGTCACAGAAGCCTGAGTGGTAGCCTTTGAGGCCTGCTTCCTATTCTTCCTAGGCCTAGGTGCAGCGGGCCTTGGGGTTTGTTCCTGAGAAAGGCCCTGTTTCCTGTTCCCCCTAGGCAAGTGAGGAAACTAGAAATAGTTATACGCTTTAGGATGCCAAAACTATGGAGGTGTCATCATATTCGGCCGTCCCTGAGGGTATTACCAAGCATGATGGTACCCCCATTGAGCAGTCTGAGTGCTCTGGGCCTGAGCTCTCCTCGGCTTGCGCTGAGAAGTTTTCTGGCCTGAGCTCTCAGGGGCCCGTTCAGGTTGCTTAGTCTTTCCCTTTAGTTTTAGCTTCACAACATGGGGGGCAACCCCAACTGTCTCAACCATTTACTTGCCCTTATCAGTTTTGCAGGCCTTGATCACAAGTTTCTTAGTGCTCTGGCCTGCCTGAACAAACACCCTCTCAGTGCTGCTCCCTGAAGTAACATGAGATTGACCCTGTGAGGATTTCCTAGGATTATAGCCAATCCCAGCTTTCTCATTCCCAAGCTTTTGATTGCTATTTATTTCCTCTACAGCCACTGAGGATTTATTCATTGCTGCAACTTTTTGCTTAAGAGAGTCCTCACTCTTTTTTATGATTTCATGTCTGGCAAAAAGGTCATCAAATTTAATCTCGAGTGCCTTTAGCTCTTCCTTCCTGACCAGTTCTTCCTCAGCCAGTTCTTTCAGAATCTTCTCTTCTGGAAGGCGCTCAACATTGATCATGTCAATCTCCTGAGTTAACCTTACAATTTGAGAAGACTCCTTTAGATCTGACTGAATCAACTGATCAGTCAGTGTTTGAACCTCAGTACTCAATTTCTCATTCTCCTTTACCAAAAAGGCATTAGTTTCCTGCAGTCTGGAGATATCAACCATCAATTTATCTAAACATACCAGAAGGTCCATTTCTCTACCTGACTCTGAGCTAAGCTCAGGATTTTGACTAGTGTGGGAACCACATACAGAGATGGAAGTTACCTCAGGCTCCTCCCCAGCTATAAGGCACAAACCATCGTAATCGTCATTGGAAAAGAGATCAGACGACCTCTCCTCAGGACCATCCAAGCCAGTGGCTTCTTCAGCGAGCATAAATCTCCTATCCGCATATCTCTGGTCTCTCTTAGTCCTCCTTTCTTCACTTTCCCTCGCACTCAGCTCTGGGCAATCATATTGATAATGCCCACTCTTGTTACAGTTGTAACATGTTGTTGGCTCATCTCCTCTTTCTTTCCTTGGTTCAGGGTTCCTCCTTGAGTCAGGTTCCCTCTGTTTTGATGATCTTTCATTCTTCCCTGAGTGCCTATCATCATGAGTACGTCTCTGGTCTAACCCCCTACTATTAGGTTTCGGGTCAGAGTACCTCCTTTCTTCACCTCGATCACATCTCTGGTCAGTGTTCCTCCAGTCTTCATACCTTCTGGAACTTTGGTGGCTTCCATCAGTTTTCCTATCTATTGTGTCCTGATAGTACTTCTTGTATCGACCAAACCTTGAATTTAACTTGTCAAATCTTCTGGCCATCATACTTACTTGTAAGTCCCGGTACAAGACTGATGAATACGTGTATGGGGGGGAATACATGTATACCAATTTTTCAACTTAAAACCTTGCTGAGTCCCCTTTACTTAGAGTGATAAAGAACTCAGAGCTGATAATCTCCCCACTGACTACACTTAGTGCGGGTCAATTGGCTGACTATCAATTCGAGTTCACTAGGGAAATGCGTGAGCCCTGATAGTTTAAAGTCTTGTTTAGTTTACTTTCTGAAAACTTGATTACTCAATTCTGAAGTAGTGCTTAGTAGGGCAGTGCTCTCGTTTAATGATCAGGCTGATTGATTCAGCTTGATAAAAACCAAATGCTATGAATGAATAGGTAATACAACAAGCAAGCACAATATCAAAGCAATAAGAACACAGGGAGTTTAACGTGGTTCAGAGACTCAAGCTCCTACGTCCACGGCCTGATTTAACAGGAAATTCACTCAAGAGATTCTTGTTTTTAACGTGCCAAGGTGCACCAAGATCAGCTACCTCACTGACCTATACAAACTCCTTACTAACTCACTAACAACTTACTTCCAACAAACCTAGCTTAGGGTTTTGGTTTCAATTTTGGATTCTAACTAAGTTGAGACTATCCTTACAATGCAAAGCTATGCTAAGGATTGGATAATCTCTCTAAGCTTAAGATAATGCTAGTTCGCTCTTTGGAATACAGAATAACTCTCAGTAGCTAAGAAACACTTGGAAAATTTAGATGGTTTCGAGTGCTTCTTCTAAAGACTGAATGCTTTGAATGCTTGAGAGTTTGAGTAATTTCTGGCTTGGAAATTTCTCGTAACCTTGAATGGGTTCAAGGCCTTCTGTATTTATAGGTGATTTGAAAACTATCAATTGGAGAGATAGCCTTCTAGTCATCTATGTAGAGTGGCTCAAACAGACATATCTTCATGCAGCAGCCGTCCTTGCATGGAATTAGATAGTTGCATTAAATGCACATTAAATGCTTGCCCGTTGAATATGCAGTCTGAAGTCAGTCTTCATGTCAGATTTCGTACATGCGTGTCCTCCTCGGATTGGTCCACATCATCAGGTTGGTGAGAATGTCAGAACTTATTCCTAGGCTTCAGGCTTGTCTTATTAAGTTCTTTTTATCTCGAGCACAACGGTCTTGTCCTAACGCTGACATTCCTTTTGCATTGCTTGGCTCTACTCCAAGTCTTCCCATAAACTCAGTATCATCTTGTTCCTTTCAGAACTGTGTTAGTAATGACCTCAGGGTCATACTCTTCATCACTGATACTTACTCAGCCATCTTAGTAGACTGCCATAAGTTCAGGATGGTAATCTTCATCTTTCGGCTCTTATCTTGATTGTCATTAGTAAGTGCTCCTCTTACTGAGTACCTGTGAAGTGTAAAATGACTAAGTACAAGACCTAACCAAGACTAGTCTAACAAAGACAAACTAAGGCAAATCATCTTTTTAGGGGCTTTGGGATCTTAATCAAAACTGACAATGTCTCAACAGTACTCCTCATCGAGCTCTTCTTTACTCACTCCATCAGTGACTTTGATGGTGATTCAACAGGTTCTGACTAGGCTTTAAACGCCAAACTTTTCTCTAGAGCTTTCTCCTCCTCTTCAGGTACTATTTTCTTCGTTCTCTTGTTCAGATTGAATTCTAATGCTTTGAGCTCTAAAAATAGTAGAGCTGAAGTAATTTTGCTCATATCCTGAGTGTTCTTTAGCATGATAACACTGTTGTCCCATCTTTCAGGGAGAGCATTCAGGAATTTAGAAGCAACTTCTCTCTTAGGTGTTGGAGTTATACGTGAAACTATGTTTTTACTTTGTATAACTCGTGTATTAAACACTTATTTATGAGAATAATTCTTTTGTCACATTTGCTTTAAATATGAATGAATGTTATATATTTATTACAACCCGTTCAATATATATAGTATGTGTTACATTGTAGTTAATGTGGTGATACCAGATCACAGAAGATCACATTAACGGTTTTCTTGTAACTAAACTACAAATTCACGACCCAGGTGGAATTGAACAATCCGCCATAAAAGGTCGATGTGTAATTCTCAGATTAGTCTGTCTTGACTAAGAGATTGCACTAGCACATTTAGTATGTGTTGAAGAGGACCTACAATGAGGATAAATTCTTCTGTTCTGAAATGTGAAGAATTAGACCTCAGTGGTTATTGATTTCTTAATCTCTGTCACTTAAATATAACCTTGTATGGTTAATGGTTATTGCTTTGATTCATGTTGGGTGAGAATCATTGTGACTTTGAACCTTGTGTTTTGGGCAGTAATATTAATCATACGACGGTTGCTAAGATTTAATACGGAGAAACGTGTGCGAGTACGGCTCGTGTGATTTGTCCCCTTGGTCGGCTCGGAAGTTTTATCGTACCAAATCTTGCAAGTGAAGAATTAGTTTCTTCGGTACGGATAATAATGTTGAGCTGTCTTTACTCCAAGGTGAAAGATATTAATTAATTTAGAGCTATTAAGAAGCCTAATTAATTAATAGACTAGATAATGTTAAACGCGGAAAATAATAACCAGGAGCCCATATTATCATAATATGAATTAAGATGGATAGTGCAATATTAATATATTTGTGGTACTAATTAATATTAATGGGCTGAATTATATTGGGGCTCAATATTGAAATTCAGAAGCCCATTGGAGGTCCAATCTTAATTCTCCTAAAGGCACCTCAAGTAGCCCAAAAAGTAGCACAATAGTAATAAGGTGATTAAAATAAAAGAAAATATTATTGCTGATTTTTTCCTTAATTTTCGAAAAAGGCATATATGGAGAGAGAAAAGATTTTGTTGATTTTCTTGGAAAGATATTATGGAAGATATGTATTCTTGGAATACAAGATTATCTCATAAATTCATGAAGATCCAAATCTTGTGATTTCAATCTATATTTTTCGAAAATATCATAATAATAAGGTGGATGAGATTTTTGTGGAATATTTTATCATGGAGAAAAAAAAAAGGGATATATTCAAGATTTCTTAGAGACTAAGAAAAAGATTTTCTCTCCCCTAAAATATATGAAAATTTTGACCAGCCCCTATTATAAATAGGAGGTGATTATTTCGTCTCCCAGTTTCACAATTCCAAGTGTAGGAAAAATCAGAGCAAAAATATTTTTCTTTCTCCCTTGTTATTCCTAATTGTTTGTGAGCACTTCCCACCGGTGAACAAGCAAGGCGAAAGAGACATACTTGAGAAGGTCTTTTGGTTGATAGCATGATCGTGATAGTCCCGTTATTATCAAAGGCCATATCTACAAGAGGTACGTGATTACATGAATTCCTAGTTATTCTGCTTTAGGTTTTCATGTGAATTAATTCTGCATGCATGATGATAAAATTAGTTGTTGGAATAATTATTTGAATTAATTAGGATTAATTCATGCTAATAATAATTAGATTTAAATTTGTATTTAAATTTCATCCTGAGTAGATCCGGGCACCCCTATTTTCCCAACATAAGGGACCTCCTTCCCTAATAGCACCAACTCATTCATCATCTTGATGAATCGCAACTCCAATTGATCTATTGTTTCCTCAGGCAGCATCTCGAACTCTTCAAATTTTTGAATGGCCATATTTCTTTTGTTCTCCTTGATCTTCTCTGATCCTTCGCACATTTGGTTCAACTTATCCCATACTTCTTTCGCAGTCTTCAAGTGTATCAGCCTCGCTGATTCTTCAAATGGTAATTATGCGTGAAATTGTTAGGTTTTATAGCTCGATTTTCCCGTGTTTTGAGTGATTTTGATGAGTATTTAGAGTCAATTAAGTACTATTTTCATGAACTAATGAATTTGTCTCTTCGATGCTCATATATGGATAGAGGGCGAAAAATGGAGTTCGTTGGACTTTGAATCGACTCAAACAGACTCCCGAATGAGAATTTATTGAAGAAATATGAAAAGTATTAGTTCGAGCAAGAAAAAATGTTAGTTGGAGGTGCTCAAGCAAGTGGACTCGAGCACGAAGTGCTCAAGCACTCGAGCAGGGTGTTCAAGGGGATTCCAGTCGAGCACTTGGTGCTCAAGCATGAGGGGTCGAGCACTTGAGGTTCTGGAGGATAATTGCACTCGAGTAGGCATTACTCGAGCACTAAGTGTACGAGCAGTGCGCTCGAGTAGTCATGGGTCGAGCACTACGTGCTCGAGCAAAGGGACTCGAGCGTTTTCCATGTTTTGTATGATTCAAGTGCTCGAGTGCAATCACTCGAGCACTAGGCGCTCGAGTTGGTGCTCGAGTAGAGCATTGTGGGGGATTTTTTGGCCCATGACATTTTTAACCGGCCCATGCCTATATATACTTCATCCCGAGCATGTTTTGGGACACCATGTGAAAACCGAGAGATAAAATTTGATAGAGAGGAGCTTGGAGAGAGTTGAGCAAGAGATTTTGCAAGTGTAATTGAGGTTTTTGAACTACGAATTCGTAGATTAGAGTTTTCTTTCTGTTATTTCTTCCTTCAATACTTAATACTTTCAGACCTTGCTTTTATTATTAATTGAGATTCGTTTTTCAGACTTTGATTGATTGATTTAAACCTAGCTTATGTTTTTTAGTTCTTTAATTAAATTCATCATGTTTATGTTTATTGTTTGTCCAATTGCTTTTGTTTTCGTATTCAACATGTTAGGCTAGAACCCTTGCATGCTTGGAGTAGGATGAACTCGTAGAAGTAGGATGTTGGTACATAATTAGGATAATTCATGATGTTTAGTGCTAGTTCTCATAATTAATTGAATTCTTAAAATAAACCCTAGAATTATCTTGGAAGTGAGTACGAAAATTATTAGAGAGAGGACGATCTTATCACTCTTTGATAACGAGTAGGCTTAACAATAGGGTTATAGAAGGGGTTTATAATTTACCGGTTTATCTAGGGAGGACGACCGTATGACCTTGGGTAAATAAGAGTCTCATTAATTAAGCATAACCCATATAACTTGTTTAGTGGGTTGTGAAGTAGATTGATATGACGAAGTAATAGGGTTAATTCTTGAGCTTTTAGTCTTTCAATCTGGTGCTAGATTAGGGAAGTTGATTGTCTAGTATTAGTACACTTAGTATTAATACTTGTACATCATGGTTATTTTAGTTATCGTACTAGCTCCGTTAGTATACGTAGGGATTCCTATCCTGAGCATCATCATCTCATATTTTATTAAAACCTTTAGTTATTCATTTGATTTTATTAATTACATTAATAGAAGTAGACTTTAGAGTAGTTTAATCCTATTCCTAAAACTGAACATCCATTCATATTAACTACGACGCGTAGATCTCCAGGGTTCTATTCGCATACATACCTTCCCTTGGGTACGATATACTTGGTCCCTATACTTGCCAATACTACAAGGAACCCATTCTCTTGTGGGGTAACTACTGGTATAGCTAGTATTTTGCATTCAAGTCAGTGGCGCCGTTGCCGGGAAATAACGATATATGTCCATTGAGTAGGACTTGGAGATAGTTTAGTAGTTAGTAGTGAGTGCTTTTACTTTTCTATTTTATTAGTAGACATCAGGCAGTTGCGTTTTAATATTTCTTTTGGTGTTTCAACTATATGAAAACTCGCTCACAAGGAGAATCAAGCGAAGACCGAACAAAGTTAGACCCTGAGACAATCGGCAGAAGAAACAGAGCCTTCTATCGAAGGTTGAACAATCTCGGTGGAGACGATCCAAACATGGACTTAGGGAATGAGTTAGATGTAGCTATAGCTAAGTACAATCAGGTAGTTGAATGGGTTGAGGGAGCTGAAGGAAATGGTAGTCAAAATCAAGTCCCTTCAGGGGAAAGCCCGAGCCAAAACCTGGTCCCACAGCATCAAAATGACCCAGCTTAAAATTAAGTCCAAAATCCTCTAAACAACCCTGTCTACCCACAAAACAACCCACCTTATCCTTACCCATACCCACCATATCCGTATCCACCATACTACCCTCCACCTCTTATTCCGCAAGTACCTCTACCACCATTTTATCCTCAGCACGTTCCTCAGAACGCTGATCCTGGTATGGTAATCAAAGGAAGGTTTGCGGCGCAGCCGCAACTGTACTATGATGGTGTAGCAATGCCACCAGTGGAAGCAAACAACTTTTCTATCTCCCCAGGAATCCTGAAGATGCTAGTTGAGAATCAATTCAAGGGGGAGGTCGAAAAGGATGATCCTTATACTCACTTGAGGAATTTTCTGATGATTGCCTCAACTTTCAACCATAATGGCATGACTGGAGATGCCAAGAGGCTTAGGTTGTTCCAGTCCTCTTTAACTGGAATCGTGAAGGAGTGGTAAAATAACACGCTCCCACGGGAAGGTGTAACCACATGGGCCGAGCTCGAGCGTCTGTTCCTCGAGCGATTCTATCCTCCATTTAGAACAATCAAAGCAAGGCTAGAGATCTCATCTTTCAAGCAGAAGTCAGGAGAGGAATTACATCAGGCTTGGGAGAGATTCTCTAATATGCTAATTGATTGCCCGCAACATGGGTACAACGATGGTGATATAATGGCCTATTTCTACTGTGAAGCCAGCAAGGCATCTCAGGGCCACCTCGATGCATGTGCTAGTGGAGCGTTCCTAAATTGTGGTGCAGCTCGGTGTAGAGAGATTGTTGATAACATTGTCAAGAATGCGGGGCAATGGAATGAGGCACAAAAGTTTCAGCGAGAAAGCTGTTGATGACAATGATGGAGAAGATCAACAATCTAGAGGTTGAACAAAATCTGAGTGGAAGGAATACTGGAATGAGTGAGAAAGTGGACCACCCAGCAAGCCAGCATGAGGAGGCCAACTATATGGGGAGGCCTAATTACAATCAAGGGGGATACCAGCAAGGTGGCAACCAGCAGGGAAGACCTCTCTACGGTCAACTGTTTGTACCGCCAGGTCCACAACCTCCTCAAAATCAGTGGAGAAATAACCAAGGTTATCAAGGAGGCCAACAACCCCCTCAAAACCAATGGAGGAAGAACGAGAATTTCTCTTGTGCCAATCCTAAGACAGGAATCACTGTACCTCCCGGAGTAGATCTAGGTTCAAAACCTCCAGGTGGAGAAGGGCGTGCCTCCACCGATGAGATGTTACGTGCTATTCTCCAGAAGGTAGTAAGAGGTTGTCCTCCTTGGAGTATGATGTTTAAGAGTTGAAAAAGAAGAGTGATCAGAGAGATCAATAACTACAAAGGAGAGACTTGGATCTGAATAGAGCTCATGTTGGGAAATTGTATAGACTTATGTTTTGATTAAGATGCCAAAAGGCTCCTCCTAAGTCTAACGAAAGAAAAGTATATTCAGTGGAGTTAAAATAGAATTAGCTAGTTCAAATGTTAAAGAACTGAAGTGCATTTGCTAAATTGTAAAGTGTATCTAAGAATTGAAGAAGTCCACTGAAGAAGAAGTCAGCTGAAGAAGAAGCTAGAGTTATGAATTTTTTCTAAGTACATTCAAGGCTATACCATCAATAGAGGATCAAAGTCCAATGATGAAGACTAATAATGCACATTCAATGCTAAACACATTAAAAACTGTTAGTTAATCTGGTTGGAACAAGGTAATTCGAATATCAGTAAAGCTTGCAATAAATGAAGGAATAAGAAGGTTCTCTCAGTTGACTTCCACCTTAAAACCAGACAAGACTCTGAGCAAGTAGACTGCGCGGCCCAATAAAATGACACGTAGGTGTACCCTACTGACAGCCGACCTGTCACAGACTGACAAGTACCAAAAGTCTTGCTTTAGTTTTTCCAGAGAGCTGGTAACAGGCAAGATCTTTCAGCCGTTTCTTGACAAGACATAAAGCTTAAATAGAGTTGTTTGAACCAACCAGATGCAAGAGACTTACTTGAGAAGATTCATCTCCAATGGGAAGATTTTCAAGAAGGTCTATAAATACAGAAGGTCGTGCCCATTTCTACGCACGTGAAACTAACAAGAACAAAGCATTCTCTACACCCATAACTTATAACGAAGCACTCGAAATCACTTTTGTTTCCCAAGTGTTTCAAATTTGTAGAGAGCATACCAAACCTTCTGTAATTGAGCTTATAGCAATATCCAAACCTTAGAAAGAGATAATCCATCCTTAAGCTTTGAGCTAAACCATAAGGATTATCTCACAAACAGTTGGAACCAAACCCTACTGAAAACCATACCAAGAGTTGGTTGAGAAATAGAGTTAAGAGGTGTTAGTAGGCCGATTATTGATATCAGTCTGAAAGCTGGTTATTTTTTGGAACTAGGACCTGGAATTATCCTAGGGGATCAAATATCCTAAGAGAGGATTGTTTGATCAGTGCACCTTGACACTATAACATAAGGAATTCTTAAGTGAAAGCATGACAGTGGACGTAGGAGATTCATCTCTGAGCCACTTTATATCTTGTGCATTTATATTCTGTTAATTCCTTAGTGTGTGTTGTTTTCAAATATTTTTTTATCAAGTAAAACGAGTTTTTCCTAAGGGCTCACTAATCCACAACTGAAAGCTAATTAGATAGCAACTCAACTGAAAGTCTTGAATCTTTAGTGGAGCTGCTATCTCAGCAAGCTTTCATTAGTAAATCTCAGCAGACTTCCAAGTCCACTGAAGATCCACTGTCTTAATTAAAATCTGATAAGTTTTAAAGAAAGTTTTTTGAATTTGTAACAAAAGGTGAATTCTCCCCCCCCATACACCTGTGTAACTCGTTTTGGGACCAACAAGTGGTATCAGAGCAGTGGTTTAAATGTCCATTGTTCTAAGTATACTTTGTGCTCAAAAGGTAAATAGTATCTGGTCAACTGAATTGATCTAGTGATAATCTTGTTTAGATATTATGGCTGACAATGCAACTAGGGTAGCACCACCCGCAGAGAACAACATGGGAGTCAATCCTCTGAACCATATGTCCCATCAAAAGCTTCCACAGTTCTCAGTGGAAAATTATGATTTCTGGAAGATCAAGATGAGAGCACATCTTGCTTGTGTGCATGATGAAATGTTAAGAGTCATCACAAAAGGTCCATTTATTTTTATGACTCCTAACCCAAGAACCACAGCTGAAACTATTGCAGATCCTAGAGAAGGGAGTTGCCTTCAAAGCTAAGAAAACTGAGCCCAAGTCCCCAAAGTCACAGAAGAGTACAAAAGCAAGTAAATCTCAAAGCAAAGCTGAGATGCAAAAGGAGCTGAGCGTAATGGCCAGAAGGTTTGAAAAACTTAACAGTCGATTTAGCAAATATAAATTTTTTTTACAAGGATAACAGGGAAAGAGGAAGCTATCCTCAAAGAGACACAAAAGAAGGAGAGAAAAGCTTCACTGAGATGGAGAAAAAGAAAGAGTACAAGAACTACTCCAAAGCTGAAGGATCATCATCAAAGCCTAGAGGGTCTACTAAAGAAAAGGATGATGATGCCAACAGATGCTATCAGTGCAAGAAGGTTGGGCACTTTCAGTATAATTGTCCTCAACTGAGCACAAAAGAAAGGAAAGAAAGGCAAGCCAAAAGAGACAAAAGATATGGAGAAAGGAAAGCCATGCTTGCTGAAGATGTTGATGAAGAGATTGAGTCATCTGAAGGACTCTTCTCTGACAGCAGTGATGATTGTGCCTTATGGCAAGGGAAGAACCTGAGGTACAATCTAAACCATCCATTTCCTTAGGACACACACTTGAGCTCAGCTCAGAGTCAACAGAGGAACTCAATCATCAGTTCGCTTTGGAACAATTGATGATTGATTTCTCAAGGTTGCAAGAAGCAAGTTTCTATCTCCAGGATGAAAACAAAAAACTCTTGAGTGAAAACTCCAAGTTAATTGAGTCAGGGAATCAAGCAAATCTTAATTCAACAAGATACACCATTGAATTGACAAAAGAGGTGGAAATCCTCAAGAGTCAAGGAAATGTTAAAGATCAACTGATCAAAGATCTCATTGAATCTAAGACAAGGTTAACTGAAGAAAATGTAAAACTGGTAAGCCAAATAAAGGAATCTCTCCTGAAAATTGATGTCTTACAAAAATCTGAAGAGACCTTGTTAAAAAGGATTGATATCTTCAAATCAATCCTAATAGCAAGTGTGGAATAAGCTATATTCCAAAACTTTCAGAAGGTCCTCTGAGTGTTGCTTCTTCAAGTGGCACAAAGAGAGTATTTGTAAAATATGTGACCTTTCAACCACATATTTTAGATAAAGGAAAAAGACCAGCTGAAGTTAAACTAAAGAAACGTCCAACTCAGCCAAAACTAATTGGAAAGGCTCAGTTGACTAATCAATCTAGAACTCAGCAGAGGTACTATCAGTCGAGGTCTTCTCAAATGAAGCAATCTCAACTGAAAGTATCCAGGCTTGAGCACTCCTCAAGGAATGACTCATATAGAAAACCTATTCCTTTTGTGCCTAAAGGAAAAGGTTCTCAATACCTTTATCAAAAAAGACTGAGACCAGGTGCACCCAAGCCTAAGAGGAAGAATGTTAAGAAGGTTCCTGTTTCTTCAAAGGTTGACACCCATAGACAGTTTACTCCTAAGGCATCAAGGGAGGTAACTATCTATGTAGATGATTATGGAAGACAAATTAGCCACTCTAAAGTAATTAGAACTGTGAGGTAAATTTGGATTTCGAAAGGTACAACTAACCTGGTAGGACCCAACACAAAATGGGTACCTAAAGCTTGATCTTGACTGCAGGGCTCAGTGGACCTCAACAACGGAGAAGCTCTTAAATCTTCAGTCTGGTACTTGAACAGTGGATGTTCCAGGCACATGACTGGCAACAAAAGTCTCCTGAAAGAATTTATTGAGAAAGAGGGTCCAGAGGTCACTTTTGGTGACAATTCACAAGGAGCCACCAAAGGTTATGGTACTTTAATTATTGGCTCAGTAAGAGTTAACAATGTATCCTATGTCAGTGGACTTAAGCATAACCTATTGTCTATAAGTCAGTTTTGTGATAAAGGATACAGTGTTGAATTTTCATGTAACCTGTGTTTTGTCAAGAATATATATTCACAACAGGTACTACTAACTGGGTCAAGAAAGGGAATTGTCTATCTCGCAGATTGGAAGTCTTGCACACCAAATGCATGCCTTATTGCAAAGAGCTCAACTGACACAAATTGGCTATGGCATAAGAGACTAAGTCATCTGAACTTCAAGGTGATGAACAAGATAACAAGACATGCACTGGTAGAAGGAATGCCAAATGAAGTATACAATAAAGATCATATTTACAAAGTCTGTCAAGAGGGAAAGTAAGTGAAAGCATCCTTCAAGAGCAAAGTAGCTACCTCTACTGACAGGGTACTTCAACTGTTGCATATGGATCTCTTTGGTCCAGTAACCTCTGTAAGTATCAATGGGAGAAAATATACACTTGTTGTTGTTGATGACTTCTCCAGGTACACATGGGTGGTATTCCTTGCAAGCAAGAAGGAAACTCAAGTCAGGCTGCCAGAACTACTGAAGAGAGTTAGCAATGAGAAGAGCCTGAACATTGTAAAAATAAGGTCAGATAAGGGTACTGAATTCATTAACTCTATAATATCTAAGTTTTGCAAAGAGCTAGGTATAGCCCATGAGACTTCAGCAGCAAGAACTCCTCAACAAAATGGAGTAGCTGGAAGAAGAAATATGACTCTTAAGGAGGCAGCAAGGAAATGCTTGCAGAAGCTCAAGTTCCTAAAAGGTTTTAGGCTGAAGCTATTAATACTGCCTGCCATACTCAGAATAGATCCATGGTAACCAAACATCAAGGAAAAACTCCATATGAGCTATGGAATGGCAGAAAGCCACATGTATCTTACTTTCACATTTTTGGTTGCAAGTGTTTCATTCACAACAATGGGAAAACTCAACTGAAGTCTTTTGACAGCAAAGCCGATGAAGGATTTTTCTTAGGATATTCCCAAATCAGTAGAGCTTTCAGAGTTTACAATTATAGAATCCTTGTTTTGGAAGAAACAGCTCATGTGGTCTTTGATGAATATACTTTTGAGTCTAGGAGAAAGGAGACTGAGGAGGTGATCAACAAAAGACTAACTAGACTGAGTATCAAGTCAAAAGACTATCCTGAGAACAGTGTTGATGCATACATCCCAACCTGGGATAAACTCAATGACCAACAGTTTAATACAGATACTCAGACCAAGATCACTCCTGACAACTCAACTGAAAGATCTCCTGACCAGTTAACTGAACTGATGAACACCATCCCAGTTCAAGAGGTAAGTGATGTCAATAAAGATGTGGTCACGGCTGAGACATCTATTGAGCCCATCATTCAAGGAGGAACCAATGACACTATCATTGAGAATGAAAATACCTTGAATGATGACTCAGGACTTCAACCCTCTGTTTTATTTCCTGAATTTGAATTCATTCCTGCATCTAGTGACTCAACTTCAGAAGAGTTAACCTCTACTGTAGGGCATCAGTCCAGGAGAACATGGCTCTCAGATCACCCTGTTGAGCAAATCCTATGTGATCCTACCTTGGGAGTCAAAACTAGAAGTTTTCATGGAGAAAGTGCTTTGTTTTGTTGTTTCTTATCTAACCAGGAACCAAGTTCCATTGAAGAGGCACTTCAAGATTCAAACTGGATCATTGCCATGCAAGAAGAGCTCAACCAATTCACAAGGAATCAAGTATGGGAGCTGGTGGATAGACCATATCATTGCAATGTGATTGGAACCAAATAGGTGTTCAAGAATAAGAAGGATGAAAATGATGTCATAGTAAAAAACAAAGCCAGGTTAGTGGCAAAGGGCTACTCACAAGTTGAAGGTTTTGACTTTGATGGAACTTTTTCTCCGGTGGCCAGATTGGAGGCAATAAGGTTATTTCTTGCATATGCTGCTCACAAGAGATTCAAGGTGTATCAAATGGATGTCAAGAGTGCTTTCTTGAATGGAGTACTCAATGAGGAAGTGTATGTGGAGCAGCCCCCAGGTTTTGAAGAAAATCACAAAGTATATAGACTGAGAAAAGCTCTATATGGACTGAAACAGGCTCCAAAAGCTTGGTATGATACTTTATCTCAGTTCTTACTTGATCATGGTTTTATCAAAGGAAGAGTAGATAGAACTCTCTTCAGAATCACAAAAGGAGAGGACACTCTATTGGTGCAAATCTATGTGGATGATATCATTTTTGGTTCTCCAAACCAAGTCCTCTGTGAAAAGTTCTCTCAACTGATGAAAGGAAAGTTTGAGATGTCAATGATGGGAGAAATGAATTTCTTCCTTGGACTTCAAGTCAAACAGTCCACTGAAGGAATTTTTATCAATCAAGCCAAATATACAAGGGAGCTGATAAACAAATTTGGATGTCAAAACAACAAGGTTGCAAGAGTTCCACTCAACACCAACACAGAGATGGAACTTGATGAAGATAGTGAACCAATAGACCAAACTCACTACAGAGTAATCATTGGATCTCTACTGTATCTCACAGCAAGCAGGCCAGATATCACATTTGTTGTTGGAATATGTGCTAGATATCAAGCAAATCCAAAGAAGAGTCATCTGGAGACAGCTAAAAGGATTCTCAAATACCTAAAGGGTATTGTGAATTTAGGATTATGGTATCCCTCAGATGACAATCTGGAACTCATTGGATACTCAGATGCAGACTATGGAGGATGCAGAATTGACAGAAAAGCTACCTCAGGCACTTGTCAATTTTTGGGAAGTAAATTGATTTCTTGGTTTTCCAAGAAACAAAGTTCAGTAGCCACAAGCACTACTGAAGCTGAGTACATGGCAGCTGGAAGTTGTTGTGCTCAAATCCTATGGCTAAGATAACAACTAAGAGATTACAACATCTTTGCTAATGAAGTCCCTATTTTCTGTGACAACAATAGTGCCATTGCTATTTCAGAAAATCCAGTTCTCCACAAAAGATGTAAACATGTGGATATTAGGCATCATTTCATTAGAGATCATGTGGAGAAGAAGGATATCAAAATGCTCAAGATCCACACTGAAAAACAAAAGGCAGATATAATTACTAAACCTTTGGCAAGGTTTCAAGAACTGTCAGTAGAGCTTGGACTTCTGGACCCAGGGGAGTAAGAAAGAAGCACTATCAAATCTCAGTAGAGATGATTTCAAATCAGTGGAGTTGTGACTTCAGTAGAGTCAAAGATCTCAGAAAAGCTACAAATCTCAGTGGAAGTACAATTTCAGTCGAGGTCGATCATATTCTCACTTATATGTTTTTTCAAAACTGAATTCTTCTTGGTTTTAAAAGGAATTTTTTTTCAAAAATGTTAATGAGTACTTTCTGTGAAATTAAATCTTTTTACACTGTTTTGAAAAGATTTTGATAAATGGAGCATTTAATGCGCGCTTTACAAGTCAGTAAAACCTTTTTCAGTTTCCTATCTCATTCGCCTCAAAAGCCGGATGATGTGACCTTCCGACTACCAACTTCTTTAATCCTCACCATCCATTTTAGGCGGTTCTTTTTCAATCTTTTGATCTCACCGTTCATATCAGATATAAAAGGCTTCCATATCAGTCTTTGAAACCTTTTCGAAATCTCTTAAGTCCTAAATCACTATCTCTCTCTAAGAACCCTCTGTGAAATTCTTCAAAGTTCTTCAAAGTTCAATCCCTAAATGGCAAAAATCAACCTCAAACACCTTACCAATAAAGAAAATTTATGGTACGAACCAAATATCTTAATCGATTACCCAGAAATCCTATCTAGGCCTGAGTTCAGGCACATCAAGGAGGCTTTGGAGATGGTCAAAGTAGCTGGTCTGGAAAAGTTTCTAACAGCTCATCCTGAGAACTATTTTGATAGGCAAGTGTTAGAGTTCTTCTTCAGTGTCAACAACACCGACACTAAGATTAAGTCATGCCTGTTTTTGAAAAGGAAGAAGAAGATTGTTCGGGATGGAGAGGAGCTTATTGAATTTCAGAAAGTAAGGAAGGAGATCGAGTTAGACGGAGAAGATCTAAAGGAGTTGTTTGATCTTCCATCAAAAGGCCCTAATCCGGATACTTGTATCACAGATAAGGAGGAGAAGTGGGTGTACAAGATTATGCAGAAGAAGGTGAAGTATCACCCTACAATAAACAGAAATGTGCTTCTCCCAGTATATAACGTACTGTGTTGGATTGTTGGGAAATGCATACTTGCAAACCAGGGGAGCCCAGAACAAGTGAGCAAGCCAAAGCTCAGACTGATGAAGGCAATTATGGAAAGCAAGGATAAGGAATATAACTGGCAACAGTTCTTCCTTCGTGCACTGAACAAGGAGCGCACAAAATTTCAACCGGAGAAGATACCATAATTGGCTAGTAAGCTTAATTATGCCACACAGATCTCATATCTGATTGAGAATGTGGATGTTGGAGTGGACTGGAAGGAGGACAGGAAGTGGAGTAGGTTAAAGTCTTTGTTTAAATCTGGGAAAGCCCTAGAAGGAAGGAGGATAAGTGAAAGTGAAGAAAGCCCAGAAGAAGAGGAGGATACAGAGGAAATAAACCCTATTGAGGGAAAGAAAACCAAGCTGAGGAGACTTGTCAAGATGAGTGACAAAATGGTAAAGCACAAAGAGGAGGTCGCTGAAAAGGCATAAAAAAAAAGGAGAAGAGAGCTGCTGAGACAGAGAAGGAAGCAACTCAAACCACCAAGAAAGCAAGGAAGTCAACCCCTACTGATGATTCTTCATCAGGTAACCCTGAATCTTCTCCCAACATCATATCATCTGAAATCGATTCTGATGCCCCCACCCCCATAAAAATCAAAATCAAAACCCAACCTCGTACCCCTCTCAAAACCAAACAAATTTCCAAACTTTCAACGTCATAAAAAACCTCCAGTGAAGGCTCTCAACAGCCTGAAAGTGGATCCCCAAAAGAAAACCCCACTGAAACCTCAACTGAACCAATTCCCACAACCCCCACTGACCAAAATCCCACTGAACAACCCTTTACTGAACCAAACCCCACTGAAACCACTCTCACCCTCACTGAACAACCTCCCACCCTCACTGAACAAATCCCCACCCACACTGAATCTAACATCTCAGAACCCCTTGAAACCATTCATGAGGAGCCCAAAGATCCATGATCCCCCACCCCCTCTTTGCCATGTGATGATGAAGATGAGTATTCCTTCTTGGATACTCTTAAGGATGAAGTTGCCTACTCCTTGGAGATGAAGTATCCAGAGTTGGACGAATATCCTGACCTAAAAGCCATGTTCTTAAGGGTTAGGCTACTTGTCCAACTCAAGGACAGAAGACTAGCTGAGATATTGCTGGCAGTAGAAGGAGGAAAGGCGGAAGATTGGAAGAAGGAGGAGCAGGAGGTGCTCGAGTTCACTGGTCTCACCAAAACCAGGCTGTTACGTGATGAGAAAATCTTTCAAAGCTTAGTCTTTGATAAGATGAATGAAGCCAGGGCTGCTACAGGGAAGTCAGAGGAGGACAAGGTGGAGAAAACAACTGAGATTGAGACTGAGAAAGCTGTTGAAGGTGAGACTGAGGAGGTGTCAGTGGAGGAGAAATGTACTTCACCTGTGCAAGGTGTTGGTGAAGTAGCTAAGGATGTATCCGAGGCAAGGGATGCTGAGGCTTAAAACTTGCTAAAGAGTAGTTAAGTAGAGGTGTCTACTGAAACTACTCCACAACAGCCCTCAGTGGTGGCTTTAGAGTCAGGTGAGCTGACTGGAAGTGAAGGAGTTGAAAAGTTAAGTGAGCAAGAAAAGGAGGTAGAAATCACGAATGTTGTGAGTGGAGAGATAAGAGTAATCGTTCCTGTAAAGGGGGAATTGGCTGAAAAAAATATAGTTGAAAATGTGAAAGAGAATGAGAGTGAGAAGAGGCAGGCTGGGTTAGTGAGTTTGAGGGGAAACATGCTAACCCTTCTTCATGTGCAGGAAATCCAACCCTTGAGGTACCCAAGACTACTCTTAGTCTAAGTCCTCTAAAGCGTGCCATCAACAATGTTGAGGAAGTGAGACTTCCATCCATTGAAGCTCAACTGAGACATCTGCAGGAGATTATACAAGAGGATGTGGATGAGACAGTCATTCTCTCAGATCACATTGATGAGCTTACGGAGTCTACTACCTCATCTCTCCAGAATTTAACTCTAAAAGTCGAAGATTCTCAACAAATGGTCATAGATGTGGTAGAATGGCAGAGTGTACTGGTGATTGAAGCCATCAAAGGAATGGAGAAGGAGGAAGAAGCAAAGGCTAAATTTCTGGCAGACTCAGTGGAGAATGTGTCCACCAACCTAAAGTCCTCAGTAGAGGCTTTCTCAACTGATCTTATGGAGAAGGTTGAAGGGTTGTGGAATAAGAAGGTTACTGAGTTCGAGGCCAAGCACGAGGAGATGAAGGCCAGCTTAAAGGAGGTACTAAAGCAAGCAGCAGAAGACTTCCCCACCCAAGAAAAGACAGACGTGATTATCAATGCAAAACTTGACCAATTTGTCAAGTTTGGCCAAACAGCTGGAGCAACACTAGCAAGGATGGAGGATGAGGTGGATCACTGTTCAACCCAACTGAGGGCAGTTGAACATGATCAAATAAAAATGAACATAACGATAGCAGAATTCATGATTAATGCCGAAAAGGGGGAATAGTTAGTGTCTGGGAAGCAGATGAAGCTGGATCCAAACAAACAAATGGAAATAATTCTTGAGACTGATGACTTTGCCATATAATGAAGAAGGTGAACAAAGAAGCCCAACAGATGGCTGATAAAAGAAACCAACTGGTGAAAGGGAAGGAAGTGCAGAAGGAGAAGGATTTGTCCAAGAACAAGGAAGCTGTTGAAAAAGACAAGAGGGAAAGAGCTGCTCTGAAGGGAGAGACAACAAAGAGGAAGGCTATTGTTGGTCCCAAAAAGGTTATCCAGCGGAAAGCGTTTTAAAATATTTTTAATGAAAACCCTTTAAAGAAAGTGCTAAAAGAAAATGCAGAAAACTTAAAGTGCGGTAAATAAGGAACACCAAATTTATAGTGGTTCGGACAACAAGTCCTACGTCCACTCTCCCTTTCTCCAAGGGGTCTCTCCAACCAACTTACTAACTTGTGGAATTGAGAAGTACCAGATCCTTCGTACACCAACTTTAATCTTACGATCTAAGCCTTACACCAATCTATCTATAAAGATAAAGATTGTGTAAATAGTCCAACTATAACTCATAAAGAGTGTATATAATATTTGAATGAACAAGGTGGGTGAGTGGAGAGTTCGTGTATCTTGTGTGCTCTTGCCCGACTCTTGTGTCTCTCTAATGAACTCAACCAAAACACTCTTATTTATAATTGTAGGATTTAACTCGCCGTTGGAAAGCTAGCAATTCAAACAACCATAATTGGAGGGATATAATCAATCAAAGATTGATTATATGATTGATTAGTTGACTTTCAATCAAGCAATCAATCATATCCTCCATCAGTTGACTCTTCAGATTGCCTCTTCTCTATCATCGGACTCCAAGATCTCCTTGTCTCCAGATTACACGCATCCTCCATATAGGTGAACTAATCCGCCTCCCTCATCTGGTCAGGACTTGTCTGGTCTGGTCTGGTTTGGTCTCATATGGTCAGGTGACATTCTGCTCTGAACCTCATCTGGGAGAGGTCTTCTGGTCAGACTCCTCTAGTCGGACTCCTCTGGTAGACTCCTCTGGTCAGAGCTCATCTGGTCTGGTGACTCATCTGCTCTGGTCTGGTCACTTCTCATCTGGTCTGCACAGATTTCTTCCCCCTTAACCAAATACCTATTCTAGACCTAGACTAATCTGTAGCTAACTAGCAGGCTCAACTAGTCCTATTACAAGTTCTTGTTTTAACATCTTCAAAACATCTAACCTATATCCCAACGATTTCCCCCTTTTTGATGATGTTAAAACTGAAAGAAAGAAAATTTGAAATAACAAGATAAAGAATCTAGCATGCTGGGTCAACTAATCTTCCCCCTCAAAATATGCTCAGCTGATATTGGGGCAAAACATCAGCTGGTCTTCTTGTGTATCTGCAGGCAATCAAGTTTTTGGTACCCTTCTGGGTCCAGGGGGGTTAGCACAATTTTTAGGAAGCCACAAGAATAGATCATCCCTTTTTAGATCAGGCGATCTTATCTTTCTTCCATACATATCCACAAAAACACACTCAACAAAAGAACCTTTGACATAGTTATTTCTTCTAGAGGTTCTTCTTCTCTTATGAGCTTGTCCACTAGAAGAAGTAACTTGTCTTAAAGCAACAGTCTTGAAATTCTTTTAATAAGGATAAGTTTTACTAGAACCATCAAAGGTTCCAGCTGGTCTGGCAGATGACTTAAAGGTCTTCTGCAGCTGAGTAGGAGTCAGTTGGTTCTGCTTCTTTTGAGAAGATCCAGACTGTCTTCTACTCTGCATGCCTGGCTGAGGTCTTCTAAAATTCCTCCTCTGCCTTTTGGGTTTTTGAGTTTTAGAACTCATCTGCCCATTAGGCTGAGTTGCCTGGTCAGCTGTCCTCTTATCTTTATCAATAAAATTTTCAGGTTGTTCTTCTTTCTGAACATGTGAGGATTCAGGTTTGGAATAACCAATGCCTATTTTATCATGCTCTCTTTGAGATGAGGCAGCTATGTGTGACACAACATTGTTTGCTGTAGTCAGCTGCTCCAATCTCATCTTGAGCTTGTCCTCAGTTTCTCTTACAATTTTGTTTTGGTGGAAGAATTCATCAAACTTAGCTTTGAGCAGATTATATTCATTGTCTTTCTCAACATTTTCAACAACCAACCTTTCTATCAGCTTAACTTGTTCAGTACACCTAGTTGTCAAGTCAGAAGACTCTTCGACCAGTGTATGATTTTGTTCAGCTGGTACATCAGCTGAGTTGCCTAGACATTGTGAAAGCTTCTGATTTTCTGCTTTTAGCTTTGAGTTCTCATCTTCCAACATTTGACAAAGTTCTATAGAAGTTTGGAGATCTAATAGCATCTTCTGCATATCAGACTCCTCTGATTGTCCAGAAAAAGAAGAAGATGAAAAAGAAGAGGAAGTTCGATTATATACCTCGTCTGTTACAAGTCATATCTCTTCGTCTGGTCCAAAATTAGATGATGAACCAGAAGTGGACACCTCTTCTTCCTCATCTGTAAAGCTTCTTTTGGAGTAACTCCTAGTGTATCTTCTACTGCTTTTCTTCGAAGCCCCTGAACCCATCATCTACTGGCCCCCAACTGATGCTACTGGTGCAGTAGATAGAGAAAGAATCACCAGTGAATAGGTCTCTATTTGTGAGTACATGGGTCTCAAGGGACATTCAAGGGAAATCATGGAGAGGAAGAATGAGCAGAAGATTAGAGTATTCAAGCAATATGGTTTGGAGCCAACCTTTGAGTCCATCTAATCTGTTTAAGTATTTATGGGCATTTGTTTATAAGTCCCAACTGTTCTTTTGTTTTGACCCAATCCAGTAGACTTCATTGTATCTGTACTTGTACTTGATTTGATATGATATGAAAACTCTACTGTTCTTATAGCCCAAGATAATATCTCATTATCATTTAGGCTTTGTACTAGAATATATTTACTTACAAAGTACCTTGAAAATATATGCCAACTGAATGAGCTCAACTGAAAGAGAATATGTAATAGATAGGTTTCGGCATATTCAAAAATGGGGGAATTGTATAGACTTATGTTTTAATTATGATGCCAAAAGGTTCCTCCTAAGTCTAATGTAAGAAAAGTATATTCAGTAGAGTTAGAATAGAATTAGTCAGTTCAAATGTTAAAGAACTGAAGTGCATTTGCTAAATTGTAAAGTGTATCTAAGAATTGAAGAAGTCCACTGAAGAAGAAGTCAGTTGAAGAAGAAGCTAGAGTTATGAATGTTTTCTAAGTACATTCTTACTAAAGCTATACCATCAGTAGAAGATCAAAGTCCAATGATGAAGACTAATAATGCACATTCAATGCTAAACACATTAAAAGTTGTTAGTTAATCTGGTTGGAACAAGGTAATTTGAATGTAAATAAAACTTGTAATAAATGAAGGAATAAGAAGGCTCTCTCAGTTGACTTCCACCTTAAAACCAGACAAGACTCTGAGCAAGTAGACTGCGGGGCCCAATAAGAAGATAACACGTAGGTGTACCCTACTGACAGCCGACCTGTCACAGACTGACAAGTACCAAAAGTCTTGATTTAGTTTTTCCAGAAAGCTGGTAATAGGCAAGGTCTTTCAGTCGTTTCTTGACAAGACATAAAACTTAAATAGAGTCGTTTGAACCAATCAGATGCAAGAGACTTACATGAGAAGATTCATCTCCAACGGGAAGATTTTCAAGAAGGTCTATAAATAAAGAAGGTCGTGCCCATTTCTACGCACGGGAAACTTACAAGAAGAAAACATTCTCTACACTCATAACTTATAACGAAGCACTCGAAATCTCTTTTGTTTCCCAAGTGTTTCAAATTTGTAGAGAGCATACCAAATCTTCTGTAATTGAGCTTATAGCTATATCCAAACCTTAGAAAGAGATATTCCATCCTTAAGCTTTGAGCTAAAATGTAAGAATTATCTCACAAACAGTTGGAACCAAACCCTACTCAAAACCATACCCAGAGTTAGGTTGAGAACTATAGTTAAGAGGTGTTAGTAAGCTTATTGATATCAGTCTGAAAGCTGGTTATTTTGGGAACTAGGACCTGGAATTATCCTAGGGAACAAATATCCTAAGAGAGGATTGTTTGATCAGTTCACCTTGGCACTATAACACAAGGAATTCCTAAGTGAAAGGAATTCTCCTGTTTGATTAGGACAGTGGACGTAGGAGATTCATCTCTGAACCACTTTATATCTTATACATTTATATTCTGTTAATTCCTTAGTGTGTGTTGTTTTCAAACAAGTTATTATCAAGAAAAATGAGTTTTTTCTAACGGCTCACTAATCCGAAACTGAAAGCTAATTAGATTGCAACTCAACTGAAAGTTTTGAACCTTCAGTGGAGCTGATATCTCAGCAAGCTTTCATTAGTAAATCTCAGCAGACTTCCAAGTCCACTAAAGATCTACTGTCTTAATTAAAATCTGATAAGTTTTAAAGAAAGTTTTTTGAATTTATAACAACAGGTGTATTCCCCCCATACACCTGTGTAACTCATTTCGGGAGCAACGACTCAACAAGAGAACAATAGGTGGTTCACTTCTATACAGTACCATATTAGCCAGATTGCAAAGTCACAAATGAGAGAGTCGGGCAAATATCCATCTATGCTCGAGACAAACCCGAAAGAACAATTGAAGGCGATCGAGTTGAGAAGTGGAACTAAATATGATGGACCTTAAATGCCTACTGATCTTGAGGAGATACATAAAGAGATTGAGATGGAGGGACAAGAACATAAGAAAGATGAAGGTGAGACAGTTGAGGTAGAAGTTGAGAAGGGGGTTGAGATAGGAGATGCCCAGAAAGGTAAAGACAAGGAGGAAGAGATTGAGGAGATTGAGAGAGTTCCAAAGTGGAAAAAGGCAAGAGAAGCAAGGAAGAACGTGAAAGAGACCGAGCGAGATGAATGGGGGGTACCCAAATCTGTGATACCGATCCTATATCCACATCGATTCATGAAGAAGAAATTAGATGAAAAGTTTGCTAAGTTTCTTGATGTCTTTAAGAAATTGCATATTAACATTCCTTTTTATGATGCTTTGGAACAGATGCCGAATTATGCCAAGATCCTGAAGGACTTGATAGCTAAAAGGCGGAGAGTAGATGGGCCCGAGCTTGTGCATTTAAACCATGAGGTGAGTGCCATGGTGCACAAGGCGCTTCCTCCCAAGTTGAAGGATCCCAGAAGCTTTACGATCTTATGCGATATCGGGAACGGATCAAGAAGGGAGCATTATGTGATCTAGGGGCTAACATTAATTTGATGCCTCTATCATTGTTCAAGAAGTTGGATGGGGGTGAACTTCAGCACACGATGACGACTCTCCAGCTTGCCAATAACTCTATCACTAGACCTCAAGGAATGGTGGAGGTTGTTCTAGTGACGGTGGCGGAACATGTTTTTCCCGCCGACTTTGTGGTCCTCGATATGGAGGAAGACGGGCATGTACCCCTGATTTTGGGAAGACCATTCTTGGCTACTGCCGGGATGGTGCTAAATGTGGCCAATGGAAAGATCACGTTGAAAGTCGATGATCAAGAAGTGAAGATAACGATCTACAAAGCGATGAAATATCCAATGGGAGATGAGAGTTGTCACTTCATTGATATCTTGGACACTTGTGTTGAAGACACACTTCTTGACCCTTGCTCTTTCTATGTTCATAATTATGATTATCCTATTCTCGATGAACTAACATATGATCTTTATGACCTTGATTATTTTGACAGCTTAAAAGAGAACGAGGATGTAAGGTTCATAGATGTGATGAAAGTTGAGGATGAGGAAGAGTTAGATGCGGAGCAGTCCACTTTTGAGAAGATGTTCGATAAAGTGCCACCATTGGAGGCAAAGAAGGAGCTGAAATCACTCCCGGATCATCTCAAGTACGCTTACTTAGATGAAAGTGAGAAGTACCCGGTAATTGTATCTGCCCTTTTATCTGATGATCAATTAGAGAGAGTACTAGTTGTGCTTCGTAAGCACAAATCTGCTATAGGTTGGTCAATTGAGGATATTAAGGGTATTAGTCCTTCTATTTGCATGCATAGGATTAGATTAGAGGAGGGTACAAAGGCCATAGTGCAAAATCAGCGTAGAGTGAATCCGGTGATACAAGAAGTGATACATAAGAAGGAGTTGAAGCTGTTAGATAGTGATATGATCTTTGCTATTTCTGATAGTCCATGGGTGAGTCCGTTACACGTAGTTGCTAAGAAGGGGGGTACCACTGTAATTAAAACTGAATCTAATGAATTGGTAGCCACTAGATTAGTAACGAGATGGTGTGTTTGTATTTATTATAGAGAGTTGAACAAGGCAACGTGCAAGGATCACTTTCCTTTGCCGTTCCTTGATCAAATGATTGATAGATTAGGTGGTTTTGAGTATTATTGTTTCCTAGACGGGTATTCGGGATATAATTAGATTATGATAACGCCTGAGGATCAGGAGAAAACCAACTTCACCTGCTATTATGGTACTTTTGCCTTTAGGAGAATGTCGCTTGGGTTGTGTAATGCACTCGCCACCTTTCAAAGGTGTATGATGGCTATTTTCCATGTCTTAATTGAGAATATTATGGAGGTTTTCATGGATGACTTCTTCGTCTACGGGGAGTCGTTTGATAAGTGTCTAACCAATCTTGAAGTTGTGTTGAGCAGGTGTGAAGAGACTGACTTGGTGCTTAATTGGGAGAAGTGTCACCTTATGGTAAAAGAGGGTATTGTTCTTGGACATCATGTGTCCTCGAAAGGTATCCAGGTTGACAAGGCGAAAGTGATAGCTATTGAGAAGCTTCCTCCACTTTCGACCGAGAAGGGAATTCGGTCATTTCTAGGCCATGCGGGATTTTATAGGCGCTTTATAAAAGATTTTTCACAAATTGCTAAACTCCTTTCGCGGCTTCTTGAAAAATAATCGTATTATGTGCTTAATAATTATATGTGCATGTAACATATAATAATTGCTCATACATGCATTATTATTTTTGCACATATTTCTTATATTATAGTCTGCATATATTGTCTGGGTAGGTGACACCCAGTAATTGTCGGACCGTAAATCATGTTTGGGTAGACGATATCCAATACTAGCTCCTATGTGTTTGAACATGATCAAATAAATCCTTATTTCTCCGTTGTCAATAAAAGGTCACAAGACTGACCATGTCACTTTAAATATTGTAGTGTGAATGTCTGACATTACCAAGAGAGAATTTACTGAGCTTTCTCTCGATGGTAATAATTACCTGACATGGGCTCTAGATGTTGAGATTCATCTAGACTCAACTAAGTTGAGCGGAACCATTGTCGAAGGTTCTAAATTCACTAATGCCTAGAAGGAAAAAGCGTTGATTTTTCTCAGGCACCACCTGAATCAGGACCTGAAAAATGAATACCTCACTGAGAAAGACCCCAGAGTATTGTGGACATCCCTGAAGGACCATTTCCAACAAAAAAATGATATAATCCCCCTCAGACACAATACAATTGGCTAAACCTCTGTTTTCAAGACTTTAAGTCTGTGATGGAGTATAATTCTGCCTTGTATCGTATTGTATTTCAGTTAAAGCTATGCAAGGAAGCAATAACTAAGGTCAAGTTGATACAAAAAATGCTATCAACATTCCACGCTAGTAACCTTGTACTCCAGCAGCAGTACAGGGCCAAAAACTACACTGTTCACTCAAAGCTAATTTCTGTACTTTTAGTAGCAGAGAAGCACAACCAACTCCTGACGAGGAATCATAATTCTAGACTTCTTGGCTCACAAGCAGTTCCCGAAGCACATGCTATAGCTCATGGAAATCTTAGTGGAAGTAAGCGTGGAAGAGAGAAAGGAAATAAACAGACTCGGGGTAGAGGCCGAGGTCATGGTAAATATGGTGGTCAAGGAACCTCGAACGACAATCAAGCCCACAATCGTAGAAAAGGTATTACCCAACATGAATTCCGCTCCACAAAAATCTGGCTTTCAAGTCAAGATTGAGCAGTTCTGCTACAAATGTAGATGCAAAGGTCATTAGTCTCGCACGTATCGCACTCCCAAGCATTTGGCCGAGGCTTATCAAAAGCAGCAAAAGAACAACAAGGGGAAGGTCCCTCAGGGTGAATCTCACCATGCCAGTCTGCCTGAAGTAAAATTTGACCATGACAACGACGATCTCTTGGGGCTGGAGCTCAAAGACTATGGAGATAATGAGTGATTTGAATATTTGATCATTTTCAACACTTAATTTTGATTAATTGAGATATATTTTTTATTGTGGATCCTGTTTTGGATACATTATTTTATCTTTGGTATGATATTTGGGGTTTAGCTTTGATTTGTTTACTTTATATATGCTATCCATAATATTTGTGGATATTGTTATTCTGATACATGGATCGTAAACATATCAACTATTAGGTTTGGGCATTTTCCTCTGGCATAATGGATACAAATTGTAATTTATGGATGGTAGATAGCGCCACCACACACACAATCTTAAGAGATAGAAAATATATTCATAACTTGATAGAAAGAAAAGGGAGTGTAACTACGATAGCCAATGACAATATCTTGATAGTGGGCTTCGGAAGAGCCCCTGTCATCCTCCCTATGGGTACTGAACTCATACATGGCCCCACACGCTAGAAGCGTAAAGGACCTACAAAAGAAACAACATCTAGAATGAAAGCTAGCAAAACTAGTCAGTCAAACTTGAAATCTCCAGAAGAGATTCGTCCAGAAAACTTAAAATCTCCAGAAGAGATCCGTCCAGAAGACCAGTGTCCTAGTAGTGAAGCACGTGCCCAAAATATTCAACGCACTATGACTGCGGAACAACCAGACCTAGATACACTGGGAAATGAAGAAGGTTTGGTTGATATAAACGTTGAAGTCTCTATAAATTTTATAGATACAGGAGAAAGTTATAATAGAAATATTACTGTCGTCGATTACACATTTGCAGCGACAATTGCCATTTCCTTTATAAATAACGAATTGGATCCAGAACCCAAATCAATAGCTGAGTGCAGAAGCGCTCAGATTGGGTGAAATGGAAAAAGGCATTTGAAGGAGAGCTCGCCTCGCTTATTTGGCTCTATCGTTCGTACAACCGCACACCTTATCCCTGTAGGATATAAATGGGTTTTTGTACGGAAACGAAATGAGAGCAATAATATGGAGAGATACAAAGCGAGACTGGTAGCTCAAGGGTTTTTGCAGAGACCTGACATTGATTTCGATCAAACCTATTCTCCAGTAATGGATGGAATAACATTCCGCTACTTAATATCTTTGGCAGTTAAATTAAATCTCCAGATGAGATTGATGGACATTGTAACCGCGTATTTATACGGATCACTAGATGTCGACATCTATATGAAAATTCCTGATGGGTTTAAGATTCCCAGATGAGGAATGATGAAAATCGATGTATGTATAGCATAAAACTACAAAAGTCGTTGTACGACCTAAAACAATTAGGTCGAATGTGGTACAACCAACTTAGTGAATTCCTCCTGAAGAAGGAATATACAAACAATGAAGATTTCCCTTGCATATTTATAAAAAAATCGCAAAGTGATTTTTTCATCATATCCGTATATGTTGACGATCTAAACATAACCAGAACATGCAAAGAGATTGAAGAAGTCAGTTCAATCTTGAAAGCTGAATTTGAAATAAAAATCTTGGGCAAAACCAAGTATTGTCTCGGCCTGCAGATCGAGCATCTCCCTGAAGGAATTCTTATACACCAGTCAACCTACGTGAAAAAGGTATTGGAGAGATTTCACATGGATAAATCTCATCCACTTAGCACACCTATGGTTGTCTAATCCCTCGAAGTGGATAAGGACCCATTTAGACCAAAAGAAGGTACAGAAGAAATTTTGGGACTAGAAATTCCTTATCTTAGCGTTATTGGTGCATTACTTTATCTCGCAAACTGCATTAGACTGGATATTGCATTTGCAGTTAATTTGCTTGCGAGATATAGCGCTTCTCCTACAAGGATACATTGGAATGGTGTTAAGCACATTCTACGGTATCTCCAAGGATCTCAAGATCTTGGACTGTTTTACCGTAAAAACCAAGATAAAACTTTGATAGGTTATACAGATGTTGGCTATTTGTCTGATCCACACAATGTCATATCTCAGACTGGTTACGTGTTTCTCTGTGGTGGTACTGCGATCTCATGGAGATCAATTAAACAAACTATGATTACCACATCTTCAAACCACTCAGAGATTATAGCTTTGTTTGAAGCATCACGAGAATGTGTTTGGTTGAGATCATTGGTAAAACACATTAGTGACTCGTGTATTATTGCTAAAAACGATACATCCCTTACTGTTATATTTGAAGACAACGCAGCCTGTATCGCACAAATGAGTAATGGGTACATTAAGGGAAATTTGACGAAGCATATTTCCTCGAAATTTTTCTACCCATACAAACTCCAGAAGAGTGGCGAGATTACCATACAATAGGTGCGATCTAGTGACAATCTAGCAGATTTGTTCACTAAGTCCCTATCTACGTCTACTTTTGAAAAATATGTTTACAGTATTGGGATGCGAAGGCTTAAAAGGTTGTTGTCTTCAGGGGAAGTAGCAACCTCAAAATAATCATGAAGATTGGATCCCGAAGATCAATATATTTTAACGAGTCACTATGAGCATTCAAGAGGGAGTGTTATAAATCAATAGTGAATGCCCATTATGATATCATTTATGTACACCACTGATTTTCTCATAAGATTAGTCATTTACTAATGACTCATTATTAGGTTAGCATATTTACCGTTTATGTATGATTATAAACAGGTTCTTGTTTCAGTTGTTGAGATGGATAAGAGAACGTAAGAAATATTAAAATCATTCTGGCTTGGTACGCCTCAAACGTAGTCATTATTGACGAACTGGGTAAACGAATCTGGTGTTCTTTCAATTTCACTTATTTTACAACACATTTGATAAATTTACCAAAACAAATGGAGTGAATTTATTTTGTGAATTTAAAATTCATAACTCAAATCCCTCCATCCAAACACAATCTAAGTATTTTATTTGTTTTCTTGACTCTTCAACTACCCACGGTATATCTCTATTTTTTTTTTGTCTCTCTATATTATATATACATACTATGCAGATTTCTTGCCTCTATCATGTATCTTGTTTATAATATATAGTTGTGTATGCCATTTCTATATAAAAAATAAAAAATTGTTTAACAGTGGTGCATGTTCGGTGCGTGTTGTATATACAATTGCTTAATTAGTACACCTCCCTCCACAAATTTATTCTTAGGGACCGTTTGGTTCAAATGACCGGATTGATTAAATGGAATTGGATTAGATGGGATTGGATGGTAGGGATTGGATTAAACAGGATTATTTGAGGAGGAATATGTGTTTGGAATGTAGGATTTTTTTTTATATATATTATTATTAAAATTAGTTTTGTGTTTGGATTGAATGATTAAGTGGGTTTAAAGTGCAATATATCATTTTTACCCCCAACTAATTCAACCAATTATGTATTGTAAGGACAAAGTAGTAATTTAGTAATATGAGATTATGCAGTCCCACCATCCCTAAGGGATTATTTAGTCACTCATTTGATGGATTATGTAGGTTTATAGACACGGACCCTCATTTACTCATGGGCCCTAAACCTGTAATTCAAACACAATATTACATAGGATTGATTGAGACTAAAACTTTAGTCCCACCTAATTCAGCGAACCAAACGACCTCTTACTTTTTTTGTTATCCTTCTCCTAAATTTATTCTCATTCCAGTGTTAGAAATTATTACTTCATTTACATTCTCTTAAAAAATTATTGAACCCTACAGTACATTTATTTTATCTAATTTATTTTTTTATAAATGTTTATTCTAATTAAAATAGATTTGAGGACCAGTAGGAGTAATTTCTTTTATTTTTTTATCTTAACACCTTAAGTTTGGACTAGGGGTGGCAATTCGTGCTAACTGATCGTGTTTCGTGTCGACACATAGTGACACGACATGATAACCCCCGACACTAACACGACACGATAAGCATCTATGCTGATACGACACGACACGAACACGATAAAATCTGTGTCGACACGATACGACACAATAACAACACGATATTTTACGTGTTAGTGTCGACACGACACGATAACGACACAATTCATTCTGTGTCGACACGGCACAATAATGACACGAACACGATATAAACATGATAAAAAAGATGGCTAAATTTAAATTTTCAAACAAAAAACTACAAATGTTCATAGAAAGCATATTTTATCCAAAACGATTACAAACCAAAATACCAAATGCATAGTTTATCCAACATAATAATTAAAGTCTCATACTACAAACCAAAGTTTTAGAAATCAAATGATAAATCAAAGTTTTAAAACACACAAAAGAAGAATGACCGTCAGAGCGGCGGTCGCTAAGGCTAGAGAGGAAGAGAGAGAACGACCGTGTGAGAGGGAGAGAGAAAGAGTGAGATTGCGATGAGCGATGAGTGTTTTTAGGGTTTTCAAAAGTAATTTTTATTCTTAATTTGGTCCTTATACTTAGTTTATAAATTGATGGGCCTGGGAGTTGGGCTTCCTCTGCCTGTTTTTTAGTTAGGGATAAGAATTTGAGACTAAATTCTTAATGGACTTGAAAATATAATGTTATATATTATTATTTTTGTAAAATTATAATTAAAATATATTTCGTGTCACTATCGTGTTATGTGTTATTTCGTGTCACTATCGTGTTCGTGCTTAACGGGTTGTTAATAGGTTAATGGGTTATCCGTTAATTTTATCATGTTTAACGTGTGACACTAATCCGACACTAACTCGCCACGAAATTTTCGTGTTCTTATTGTGTCGACCCGATAAGGACACTAACCCAATAAGATCAACATTAACCTGCAATTTTCGTGTCGAATTCGTATCGTGCTATCGTATCGTGTTCGCAATTGCCACCCCTAGTTTGGACAATGGTATGAACAGAGGCATATATGCCTAGTTTTTATTTGAAGGGTTGGGGTTGATGTGGCATGGAGAATAGGGTGAGTTGACCTTAGGCATTATATTATGGGTAGTTAATTTAGGGATTAATGTTTAAAAGTAAAATTTTCAAGTTAATATGGTTTATGGATTATTTTAATTGAGTTTGAAGAAAAAATATGTTAGAGTAGGGGATTTTGATGAAACAAAGAAACAATATGTTAGAGTAGGGGGATTGTGATGAATCAGGACATATTTTATAGAAAATCCTCAAATAATTTCAAGTACAACAAGGGCAATGATTTAACATGAGTGCGAACGTAAGTACAATATTGTACTTAGATTGAAACATTGCACTTATTGTACCTGAAATTAATTACTCCTTCCATCCCACATTTACTTTTATACTTTCTTTATTTAGACGTACCACAATTATTTTCACACTCCTAAAAAGGAAATAACTTTTTCTAACAAAAATCAATAAAGTAAGAAATATTATTATTCAACTTCACATTCACATACTCAATTTTTTGTTAAAAAATGTGTCATCCTCAACTACAAAAGTAGTTTTGGGTTGGAGGGAGTATTATTGTAGCAAAAAATACTCATGAATTTTCTTTGGATTGAAAAATTACAACTTTCAAGTAATTGGGTTTGAAAGTTGATAATTTTTCATAAATTAAATAAACTTAGGGATTTATATTAATATAGTTAGTACGTGAGATTATGGGTTTAGTTGATTAGATTTTTTATTTACTAGTTTTTAATACGTACGTTGCATGTAAATTATTAGCAAGAAACAACATATGTATATGTTCAGTTATTTTTTTCGGGAATAATTGTAATACTTAAATTATTTAAGTTTTTAGAGTATGATATCATATCTTTCAATCAACTCTCAAAAGATAACCAGTTCTTTCAATCAACTCTCAAAAGATAATCAGTTCCTTGTCATCAAATATCTTCGTTATTAATTTGAACAAAGACCTATTTTTTATTTAAGCATAAGTGAACAATCATATACTTATCTACTGGGACTTGTCTCCATCCAAGTATTTGTAGACCCTTCTGATTAAATTAATTTGAAGTAGTTGCATATGTAGATAACCAAATTCTAGTAACTCAGTGTAATTTAATTATGACTGAACTAAAATTATTTTCACCTATTATACATAAGAGTACATACACAATTAGTGATAGATAGAGGGAGGGAGAACAAATTAGGTGGAGTATTATGATATTCTCACAGTTCCCTACAAGTAAATAAACTATAACAAAAGATAGTCAAAATTCACCCTTTACATCTAACAATTTCAAAGTTACATCACATATTATATGCACTATAACAATAAAGCATCAAGACTTAACTATGCCCAGAACCCCTCCCTAAAGATGGTGGGTGTTGGTTAATACAATTTTAACCAAGCACGAAGTATTAATAAGCATCGTGACCAGGAAACTTGGATTTATGCTCTTCGCAATAGAATGTCACGTTGATGAAATAGTAGAGTAAAATGTTTGGAATAACTATTTCTATATTAACAATTATAATTAAACAAAAGACATTTATTCAAAATGGAATAGAGAGGAAGTAATAAACGTGGAATACATGAATGGCCAATCATTTTTTTGAAAATGGAATAGAGAGCTAGTAACAATCATACAACATACTTAAATATGGAGACTTTAGCAGTAGATATTTGCGCAAGGAAGTGTTCTGCTACAATTTGGTGTTGGATTTCACCAGTAGTTGATTTCGAGAGAGACTCAATGATATAAATTTTGTGTGAGACTGTTTCATGGATATTCTTCAATGGGACAAACCTATATTTGTCCCACGCTATAAATCAACTCAACTCATATATTTGTTAAACCATATTGATTAAACGGAGCTCTGTTCCACAAATTTCAACCGTGAGACAGTCTCATCTCATACGAAGTTTTGTCAAACCTTCTTGGGGACCTTGAAGGTCGTCATATTTTTATTATCGTACAATTGATTTAAATACACATTGACACAAATATACAACAGCATATCATTAACAACTTTTCACAAATATGTAATAGCATATCATCAACTTTTCAGAGAGCCTGCCATATCGTATTTTAAGAAAATTACATCTCAACCACCTTAGAAATCCCAAAGAAGCTAGAGATCTTGTTAATTGGTGTAATTTAACGAATTAGTAAAAAAGCTTCTTACATGTTGATAGGCGAACATAAATTATTATGATGCAAACAAGGATTAAGCCTTAAGCAAAGAAAATCAAGATTGAGGTGTATACACCAATCCGAGAGGCGTATAAAATGGCGAGCAACTACAACGACGAACAACTTATCGGCGAACAGGTTTTAAGGCCCAAGACCAGATATGAACATTCTGCAAAGTCACTGATGACGAGCAACATTGACAAAAGGTGGTGCATCTACCAACCTAAGAGGTGCATGTCGACGAACAAAGGATCAAGATCCCAAAGTCAATCTGTGTAAAACACAAAGGCGAACAGCTCCCAAAACATACACTAATACACCTAAACATACACACACACGAAATTAAAACAATTTCAACTTTCATATTTTCGATTTTATAACCCGAGTCCTCGATTTACCATTTACGGTGGTAATCAATCACACGAAATTGATTGGTGATCTTAAACCAAACTTAAACAACCACTAATCTACCCGACTAAATTTGATCACCAACAAATTGGCGCTAGAAGGAGGGCATCGAACCTCCGATTCAGTGTGATTAATCAAGAACTTCAAGTTGAAAACTTGAAGATTTGAAGAAAGTTTCAAGAAATATTTGAAGATTCAAATAAAAGTGTTCTTGGTGTTCTTCATCACAAGAACAAAGACAAATTAATTCGGAATGCCTCAATCAAAGGAAACCCAAGCATCTCGCTTGTCAAGGAGAGCATCTCCCACCCGAGCTTCGTCGGCCGACCACCAGGATCGTAATCCTAGACATGTGAATAGATCGCAGCATACTGCCATAACACATAATCTCCCACCTGAAATGGAGGCCTTGGCGAACAACCCTAACGAATTGGCCAAAACCATTGCTGCTCTCCAGGCCCTACAAAGACAGCAAGATCAGAACAGGCCTTCACAAGTGAGGCCTAAGGATAGAGCCGTAGAAGTTGTTAGGGCTAGGTCAACCAGGGGCGAACAACACGAAGTGGATAGTGCCCAGATTAGGCGGGACAAAGGCAAAGCAAAGATGGTCGAACCGAGAGAGGCCCAGGCTGAATCTGCTCATGTGCGAACAACAATGTCAAGCCATGAACTATCCGTTCCAGTGCACAGGACAGACTTGGCCAACCCCAACAACAAGAGAAAGTTTCTCACCAGGCAGTGGAGCGTGGGCGAGCAACATTTGAGCAACCACGCCCATCAGTTCATGAGAGACTTTCTCAATCTGCCTTCAGGCGTCTAGGGCCAAATGCGGCGAACAACCCTAGAAAACAGCTCCAGAATTTGCCCACTCCGAGTGAGGGACTGCGACGAGCAGAAAGGTTAGTACCTTTGCTCGCCGAACAGCCTCCAAGTCAGGGGGCATCTTTGGATGAGCTATCAAATTTAAGAAGGGCAGTGGAGAGCATGCAGGGACAGTTGGACCAACAAAGAGGAGTGGGGACGACCAGCTTGCCATCCTCACCATTATCACCTGTCATTCTGAAAGCCCCGATCCAGAAAAAGGTCCAGTTCCCAGCAAGCATACAGTATGACGGTGTTGCTGATCCCAGAGTTCATCTGACGAAGTATTCAGATTATATGGTCTCAGTGGGGGCCAGCGACGCCACTCAATGCCGAAACTTCCCTTTAACTTTAGGGGATCGGGTACACAAGTGGTTTTCGGCGATGCCACCAGCATCTATCCATTCATTCACTCAACTAAGTCGAGAGTTCCTTTCTCATTTCTCAACGGCGGGGTCGTACTTGTCCCAGAAACACCGATTGTCGGACCTAAAACAAAATAACGATAAATCGGATCGGGCATTCATGGAAAGGTTTAACAAGGTGTTGTTAGAAGGTGAACCCATCAGCGAGGACACGAAAATCGTTGTCGTTATGGCCGGGTTGAAGAAAGGATCAAAGCTATGGAAAGAGGTACGTCTGAAGTGCCTAAGAAGTTATGCCGAATTTCAAAATCAAGCCCGCATATTCGTTTCCATGCACAAGGCCTTGCAATCAAACTTGGGGGAGAATAAAGCTGATCCCAAGGAGAATAACAAGAAACCTGGCGTAACAAACTATCGAGTCCCTAAAAACATGAAGGCATTCACTGAAGGGACGGAGCTCAAGGAAAAATTGAATCAAGTGCTAACAGTGTCAGTCGATGCTGTTTATGAAAATGTGAAAGAGAAGGAGTTGCTCTCCCCTCCACGGAAAATCCGTCAAGACACCGACAAACTCAACCCTAACAAGTATTGTGCCTACCATCAAAGCGTGGGGCACTTTACGAGTGAATGTAGAGATTTGCTCAAGCAACTTTGGCGATTCTACGAAGAGGGGAAACTTTCCGACTTTGTTAAAAGACAACCCGGAAAAAGAGCCCGGGAGAACAACTCTGAAGATGAGGATGATCAACCTCAGAAAAACAATAAACCTGGGCAACCAGTTCCTACGATTCCTACTCGTCCATTGGAAGATTTATACATGATGGAACCCGCAGGCCCCGCAGGAGGATGTTCTGATGGACGACCACCAATCTCCAACCGAAAAAGAAAGACTGAGTTACAAGCCATCGATCAAGTCCAAGAAATGGGAGTTAAACCATCTATCATGCAGACAACAGAATTGACTTTCACCGAAAGTGACTTGGAAGGGATATTGACTCCGCATAATGATTCGCTCGTAATCTGCGCAAAGATTATGGGAACACGAGTCCACAGATTGTTGGTAGACACTGGAGCCTACACCAACATCCTGTTCAAAAAGACGCTCGATCATCTTGGAGATTACTCGGGCTATATCCGGGATTCGACTCATAGAATTGTAGGCTTTGGGAATGCTGTAACAGTCCCATTGGGAATAGTTACTTTAGCAGTACAACTTGTAATGGCCAACGAACCCGAAAAAAATATTACGAGAATGGTTGACTTCTTGGTTATAGACCAAGATTCAACTTATAACGGGTTTCTTGGTCGACCCTTTTTAAATGAATTCAAAGCTGCGTGTTCCACTTACCACTATTGTTTGAAATTTCCAACAGCAAGTGGAGCAGGTACAATCAAGGGAGATCAAAGAAAAGCCAGGGAATGTCTCCTACAGTTGCAGGCCAAACACACTAGTATCCATGATGGAGACCACAACTAACTATCCTGCTGATGAACCATCAATACTGGAGAACGTGATGGACATAGAGGAAGACCACATGGATACTGACGAACAACATCTGGACGAGCAGGTTTTGGACTAACAACTCCTCACCACCCATGAGGAACATCATTCTGACGAACAACAAAGGGGTGGTGACGAGCAACACTCGCCAGATGATTTGGAGGGCTAGGTGTTGACTAACAACAATGAGTCAGAACCAACAGATGATCTAGATCCCCACCTGGGAGCAGAGCCCATGAACATCGAAAATAATTTCAACCCTGAGGGACCAATACTTGATCCTCGTTGGAAAGGACAAAAACGACGAGCAACTCCAGTTGAAGAACTGGAGGCGTTCAAAGTTAACCCTGAAAACCAGGATCTTGAATTATACATAGGATCTGAGCTCCCTGAGCCTTACAGATCCCAAATGAAAGAGTTCCTCAGCAAAAATCTAGATGTTTTTGCCTGGTCTCATGCAGACATGGTGGGGATAGATCCAAAGCATGCTTGCCATAGACTCAACATCAATCAAGTAAAAAGGCCTGTCCATCAAAAACGAAGAAAGTATGGCCCAGACAAGTATCAGGCCTTGAACGAAGAAGTAAAGAAGTTGTTAGACAACGATTTGATTCGACAAGCACTCTGTCCGCAATGGGTAGCAAACCCAGTCCTTGTGAGGAAACCAAACGGGACCTTGAGGCTATGCATAGATTTTACCGATCTGAATGCAGCATGCCCAAATGACAACTTTCCACTTCCTCACATTGACCAGTTGGTGGACAACACTGCAGGTCATAAAATGCTAACATTCATGGATGCCTTTGCTTGGTACCATCAAATTCCAATGCATCCAGATGATCAAGAGAACACAGCATTTTATACAAATAAAAACTTGTTGTGTTGGAAGAGAATGCCTTTCGGCCTTATCAACGCCGGAGTAACATATCAGAGGTTGGTGAACAAAATGTTCGATGAACAAATCGGAGATAAGGTAGAAGTCTATGTAGACGATATCGTAGTCAAAAGCCCTCGAAAAGAAGACCATCTTCAACATTTTCCCCAGGTGTTCGATATTCTTCGGCATTACAACATGAAGCTGAATCCGAAGAAGAGCAGTTTCGGAGTTCATTCAGGAAAATTCCTGGGCCATCTTGTTAGTCAACGAGGGGTTGAAGCCAATCCAACAAAAGTCAAAGCAATCGTGGATATGCAGCCACCACGTTCAATAAAAGAAGTGCAAAGGCTCACAGGATGCCTAGCAGCATTGAATCGGTTCATATCCAGATCGGGGGACAAATGCCGTCCATTCTTTGAAGCTATCAAGAAAGGACAGTTCACATGGACTAACAACTGTCAAAAGGCGTTCGACCAACTCAAAGATTACCTGGGAGATGTAAAAATCCTATCAAAACCTATCCCGGGAGAGAGGCTATATTTATACCTAGCAGCGTCAGAAGTGGCTATCAGCTCTATTCTGGTGCGAGAAGACGGCAAATTTCATCAACCTATTTACTACGTCAGTCAAGCCTTACACGATGCGGAGATCAAATACTCTCCAACTGAGAAACTGGCGTATGCACTTGTTATGAGTGTGAGGAAGTTACGACCATACTTCTTTGATCATCAAGTTGAAGTGCTAACAACTTTCCCACTCAGACAAATTCTCCATCGCCCCGACACAGCTGGTCACCTATTAAAGTGGTCACTGGAGATTAGCCAATTTGTGGTAACCTATGCTCCTCGAACAGCGATCAAAGGGCAAGCGTTAGCTGACTTTATTGTCGAACTAACCTTCCCACCAGATCCGACGAGAGGACTTGATGACCCCTGGCATCTTTACGTTGACGGGTCTTCAACCAACATAGCCTCGGGGGCAAGAGTGGTTCTAATCAGTCCAGACAGACAAGTATTCACCTCGACAATCAAATTTGGTTTCATGGCAACCAACAACGAAGCTGAGTACGAAGCTCTTATTGCTGGTCTCCACCTATCTCTTGCAGTAGGTGTTAGACGGTTACAAATATTTGGCGACTCACAATTGAATGTGAACCAAGTCCGAGGTGAATACGAGGCGAAAGACGATCACATGAACGAGTATCAGCGAATTGTTGCTTACCTGATGTCCTTGTTAGAACAAGTCTTCATTGAACAAATTCCAAGGACAAGCAACACGCAAGCAGATGCGTTGGCCTGACTAGCAACAAGTGAGGGACCAGCAGAGTTGGCAGACATTATAATTACAAAGATGAATGATCCATCAACAAGAAGTTATAATGTCAACCAACTTGATGAACAAGCAAGTGAAGAAGAAGACTGGAGAACAAATATAGTCAAATATTTGAAAAGTGGAGAAAAACCAAACAACCCTTTTGAAGCTGCCAAGCTAACAAAGCAAGCCGCTAGATATACTCTGGTGGGCGAGCAGCTTTACAAAAGGGGAATATCAATCCCACTTCTCAAATGTTTGCCTAGGGGGCAAGGACGAGCAATACTCGAAGAAATACATGCCGGAGTATGCGGAAATCATACTGGGGGGCAAGCCTTGGCATACAAAACTATTGGACAAGGCTACTATTGGCCGACTTTACGCCAGGATGCAATCAAGAAAGTAAAGACTTGCCACCAATGCCAGATTTTTGCCCCAAACATTCATACCCCGGCTCAACAGCTCGTATCGGTTTATAGCCCGTGGCTATTTGCAAGATGGGGGATGGACATTATTGGTCCCTTCCCAGCAGGAGTTGGAGGTGTTCGATTTGCCGTTGTGGCAGTCGACTATTATACAAAATGGGCAGAAGCAGAAGCCATGGTAAAAATTACGCAGCAGAAAATGATCAACTTCATTTGGAAGAACATTGTTTGTCACTTTGGGGTTCCGCAAACCATCGTAACAAACAATGGTCCGCAGTTTGATGGAAAAGAGTTGAGAGATTTCTGCATAAAGTGGGGAATCAGAAAACATTACTCTACGCCCTATCATCCCTAATCAAATGGACAAGTCGAGGCCGTGAACAAGATAATCAAGCATACATTGAAAGTACGGCTAGCGGAGAGCAAAAGTAGTTGGTCTGAAGAACTCCCGGAAGTCCTGTGGGCATACAGAGTTTCTCCCAGGTCAAGCACCGGAGAAATACCTTTTGCAATGGCTTTTGGAACAGAAGCTGTAATACCAATTGAGTTAAAGACCAGCACATTCAGAACGACCAACTTTGATGAGCAGGCGAACAACTCGGTAAAAATATTATAAACGAGCATGTTTTTAGTTAGTGTTCAAAGTTGTTCGTCAGGTTGTATATGTTAGTGACGAGCAGTCTTACAACACTTGTAAATTTTTCAGTGTAAATACAGTAGTTGTTCGTCGAAGAGGAAAAGTCCAAAAGCTCGAGGTACAAGTCCATTTTGAGGACCAAAGCCACTTAAAGGTTGTTTGTTTTTTTAAAATGAACAGAACCTAAGGGTAAACCCTAATTCCATTAAAGGCAAAGTTCAATTCGAACAAAAGCCCAACACTATATGTTATAATTGCAAAGTCATTGACAAAAATGTAAAGGCAATTAACATATAAAGAAAATGAGCGAACATAAGAAAGACATTCCATTAAACAAAAGACATTGAGCCTCAAAAATAGTACAAGGATAGAGTACTACAAAAACGAACAACTACGAAGAAGAACCTACCGAGCAACTATTACAAAATAGAGACTATTCTAAGTCCTAAAAACTATTGCTGCTCGGCGGGAGGTTGATCTTGAGGTTGGTCGGCGGGAGGATCAACAATCATGTCTCTAGCCATGTCCTCCGCGGCTTTTTGCTCCATTTCCTTGGCAGCCTGCTCGTCCGCAGTAGCTGGCTCCTCTTCTTGCTCGCCCTCATCAACTGGAGGTAGAGGGTGAGTAATGATGATGCTTGGGTCAAGGGCATCAATCTTGACCCCTAGCTCGGCGATGTCCCCAAGTTGGAGTTCGATGTTGTTCGGCGGGGGGTAGTTTTCTAAGAACACGGACAAGTCTTTGCCCATCTCTTCTACCATATCTTTGAAATCGTACGCATTAGCCATGCAAATGCAATCGGCGTAGGCGCAGATATATCCTAAGTTCGAGATGGGGGCAGACCGGGCCTGGAGCTCGGCCTCGAGTTGATCGCGAGAAAAGGAGTTGGCATCTACCTCCCGCAGACGAGCAACCTCCGCTTCAAGCTCAGCATTTCTTTGCTCGGACGCGAGCAATTTCTTCTTCTCCTCGCCAAGCAAAGCCTCTTTGCTTCCCAATTCACCAGATAGACCCTGAATTTCTTCAAGGTGTTTCTTCTCAGTATCAATTTAAACATTGATCTGGTTATTGAGACGAGCAAGTTTGGCCTCGTATTGGCTGATGAGGACCGTCCTTCTCCTCTGTGAGTTGCCGAGCAGTGCTGGCATAGCGGCGCACAGCTTCTTCTTGCTCGCCAATCTGGGTCATTGCCCTTTGAGCTGTGACAAGGCCGTTGGCATGAAGCATCATAGAAAGATGAACATTGTCCGCCAGCCCTTGTTGGAAGACAGCCTTGTCCAGAGGGCGTGTCCAGGCTCGGGCGACCAGCTCTGTCGCTCTGCGAACATGGTCGCCGGGAATCTCCCTTATATTGACGGGAGTCTTTGAACAAGCGTACTGGTGGACAGTGCTTGTTCGCCCAGGATGATCGTCATCACAGTATCTGCGAATAAGAAAGCAAATGATACTTAGAAAAATAAAAAAAATTGAATCTTGCTCGACAGAGGCGAAGGTAGACTTACTCCTGGAATTTTCGATCATCCCAGCCCAAATGGGTGAGATCCTCAGGACCGCGAACAGGAGTGGAATCCCTGCCCGCCTTGCCTGCCTTCTCCGCAGGCTCAATGGAAGAGGGGCGAACAGCTTCGCCCCCCGCGTGGTGGCGGGCATGGCTATGCCCCACCTTCTCCTTGCCCTTGGTCCCGGCAGGAGCTGTCTGGCCCACGAAGGACCCATCCCCCTTCTTCAATCGTTTTGCTCCTCGAGGAGATGAGGCCGGGTGATTAGGCGTGAAATTGTCATGATTCGTAGCTAGAAACGCCCTAGTTTTGGTCGAATTTAGTGAGTTTTTAGAGCTAAATGAGTACTATTTCTATACATTGATGAATTTGTCTCTTTGATACTCATAGGTGAATCGAGGACGAAAAACGGAGTCGTAGGACTTTGAATCGACTCAAACGGATGCCCGGATGAGAAGATATCGAAGAAATACGATTGGTATTAGTACGTGTGAAGAAAAGTGTTAGTTGCAAAGGAAGGAAGATCCATTCGAGCATCGTCACTGGAGCACCCCGCTCGAGTGAAGGGATCGAGCGCCTAAAAACATACAGAACGTTTGGGCCGCTCGAGGGAGGTAGCTCGAGTGCCCAGCTTGAGCACCAGAACTGCACGACCAAGAGAGCTCGAGCGCCCCGCTCGAGCACCTGATCCGCTCGACCACAACAGCTCGAGCGACCCGCTCGAGCGGGTCTGCTCGAGCGCTTCCAAAGCAATTTCACCAACTTACGTTTTTCGGCCCACGAGTTCACGAATCGGCCCGTTGCCTATATATATCTCTTCCAAACACGTTTTGAAGGACCCCCGAACTTTAGAAATCACTTTTAGACTTAGTTTTTGGAGAGGAAGGAGAGAAGCAAGTTTACGTTTACGTTTTGTTGAGGTTTTTCGTACGAATTCTTAGTTTCTTTTTCGTTTATTAGTTTCTTTTCGTTAGTTTGATTTCTTTAAACACTTTGAAACTTTGTTTGAGTCAATTAAATTTCAGTTCTCAGATTTATTTTCTTTTGAAAACCCTAGTTCATGTTTCTTATTTTCTTCGTTCAATTCATTATGTTTATGTTCGTTGTTTCGTCTATTGCTTTTATGTTTGTTAAAACCATGTCCGGCTAAAACCCTTGTATGCTTAGGGTAGGATGAACTCGTAGAAGTAGGATGTGGGTACGTAATTAGGGTAACTTGTGACGTTAGGTTTTAATTCTCTTGGTTAATGAATTCTTAAAATTAATCTAGACTTCGCTCTTGAATTTCGTTCGAAAGGTGTTAGAGAGAGGACGACCGTATCATTCTTTAACAACGAGTAGACTTAACGAGAGGGTTTAGAAAATGTTAATTCATCTACCGGTTTAACGAAGGAGGACGACCGCATCACCTTAGTTAAATTAGGGTCTCATTAATTAAGCACAATCTATTAACTTGTTTGTAGATTCGTGACGTCGAGTGTTGGGGTAAAGTATTAGGGTTTAGAATCTTGAGCTTTCACCTTGCATTCTTAGACTTAGGTTATTTCTTGTGTGTCACAGTTATTTTGATTATGTACCTGCTCCGTTAGTATACGTAGGAATTCCTATCTTAAGCATCACCATCTCTCATTAGAACACAACCCTTAGTTAATTTGATTTCTTTAGTATTTTAGTTTACTTAGTTTAATTCCAGTTTAGTTTAATTAATCTTTACAAAAATCTAAAAACAATACACTCATATTGACTACAACGCGTAGATCTTCAGGGATCTCTTCGCATATACACTTTCCCTTGGGTTCGATACTACTTGGTCATTATACGTACTTATACTACAGTGAACCCGTCCGCTTGCGGGTGAGCGACTAGTAGAAGTTAGTAAAATCGCTTCAAGTCAATGGCGCCGTTGCCGGGGATGGCGTTTTATGTTTTTGAATAGGACTTGTTTATATCTTAGTAGTTAGTAGTGGGTGATTTATTTTCTGTTTTTATTTTTATTTCCATTCATTAGGCAGTTGCGTTTTGACCCTTCTGCTAGTGTTTCAGGTTTATGAAAATACGCTCACAAGGCAATACGAGCGAAGAGAGGTTACCTGCAGATCCTGAGACAATAGCTAGAAGGAACCGAGCCTTATTTAGAAGAATGACTACTGCCGCGGGAAACAAGGACAATATTTCTGATGAACTTGGGGAGTTAGACAAAATAGCTGCAGAGTATACTGCTCTTGTGGAACGGGCAGAGGGTGCCAATGGAAACAACAGTAATCAGCAGATACCCATAGGGGGAACTGAGAGCCCACACCCGAACCCACAAGACACAATCAACTCTGCACAAACACAACCCCAAAACCAGAACCAAAACCCTGCTTACCCACAAAACCCAAATAACCCTTTCAACAACCCAGTATACCAACATTACCCATACCCACCATACCCTTATCCACCTTACCCATATCATCCACCTCCTGTTTACAACCAACCACCACCCCAACAAGTACCCGTACCTGCTGCAAATCCTCAACACGTTCCTCAGAACGTAGATCAACATATGGCTATTCGGGGGAGGTTTGCAGCGCAGCAACAACAGTACTATGATGGAGTGGCATTGCCTCCTGTTGAGGCGAACAACTTCTCGATTTCCCCGGGAATTCTTAAGCTGCTGACAGAGAATCAGTTCAAGGGGGTGATTGTTGGGAAAATAGGGGTGCCCGGAATCTATTCGGGATGAACTTTAAATACGAATTTAAATACAATTATTACTAGCATGAATTAATCCTAATTAATTCAAATAATAATTCCAACAACTAATTATCATCATGCATGTTAAATTAATTTCACATATTTAACTAGGCGGAATTAAACAAGTAAATATGCGATTAACGTACCTCTCGTAGTATTGGCCTTTGGATATACGGGACACTTGTAATCTCGTTCTATCAACCCAAAGCCTTCTCAAGTATTTCCCTTTTCACCTCACTTGATCGCCGGTGGGAGACGCTTTCAAGCAATTTAATAAACTAAGGAAAAAGAAAAATATCTATGCTTCTTGATTTTTCCAACACATGGAATTATGTACTTGGAGATGAAATAATCATCCCCTATTTATAATAGTGAGAGGAACGAAAATTGTATATTTTATGGCCAAGAGAAAATCTTTTCTTAATCTCTAAGAAATCTTGAATATATCTCATATATTCTTTTCTCCATAATAAAATATTCCACAAAAATCTCACTCTCCTATTAAACTTAATTATTTTCGAAAATTTCAATATGAGATCCTTAGATTTGGATCTTCTTGAATATATGAGATATTCTTGTATTCCAAGAATACATATTTTCCATAATATCTTTTCAAGAAAATCAACAAAATCTTCTCTTTTCTTGATTTACTATTTTCGAAAAAAACATGAAAAAATCAGCAATATATTTTCTTTTTATTTTAATCACCTTATCATTATTGGGCTACTTAATGGGCTACTTGAGGGGCCTTAAGGAGAATTAAGATTGGACCTCCTAATAGACTTTTGAATTTCAATATTGAGCCCCAATATAATTCAGCCCATTAATATTAATTATTACCACTAATAAATTAATATTGCACTATCCATCTTAATCCATATTACGATAATATGGGCTCCCGGTTATTATTTCCCGCGTTTAAGATTATCAAGTCCATTAATTAATTAAGCTTCTGAATAGCTCTAAATTAATTAACGTCTTTCACCTTGGAGTAAAGACAGCTCAACATTATTATTCGTACCGAACAAACTAATTCTTCACTTGCAAGATTTGGTACAATAAAACTTCTGAGCCCACCAAGGGGACTAATCATACGAGCCGTACTCGCACACGTTTCTCCGTATTAAATCTTAGCAACCGTCGTATGATTCATATTACTGCCCAAGACACAAAGTTCGAAGTCACAATGATTCTCACCCAACATGAATCAAAGCAGTAACCATTAAGCACACACGGTCCTATTTAAGTGACGAAGATTAAGAAATCAACAACCACTGAGGTCTAATTCTTCACCTTTCAGAACAGAAGAATTTATCCTCGCTGTAGAACCTCTTCAACACATACTAAATATGCTAGTGCAATCTCTTAGTCAAGACAGACCAATCTGAGCCTTACACATCGACCTTTCACGGCGGATTGTTCAATTCCACCTAGGTCGTGAAATGTACGTTTAGTTACAAGTAAACTGTTAATGTTGTCTTCCGTGATCGGGTATCACCACATTAACTACTATGTAACACGTACTATATATTGAACGGTTTGCAATAGAAATTCAACATTCAATCATAACTAAAGCAAATGCGATAAAAGAATTATTCTCATAAAACAAGTGTTTGATACACGAGTTATACAAAGTAAAAGCATACTTTCACGTATAACTCCAACAATCTCCCACTTATACTTAAAGTCTGCTTTTAGTATACATCACGCATGTCTTAGTGTAGTAGCTCTTCGTGACATCTCATGTCAACCTACACTAACCTAATAATTCCTCCCACTTATACTTAAAGCAGATTGGCAATAGTCTTGACTCCCATTCCATCCACATGTCTCTCGAATGTACTCAGAGGCAGACCCTTTGTGAATGGATATACTAGGTTGTCCTCCGACATTTACCTTTGCCACCTCTTTATCTCCTCTCTTAACGATTTCTCGTATAAGATGGTGTTTTCTTTCAATGTGTTTGCTGGCCTTGTGGGCTCTCGGTTCCCTTGAATTTGCAACTGCTCCGGCATTGTCACAAAAGACAGTTATCTTGTCGGGAAAATTCGGAACAACGTCCAAGTCCACTAAGAAGTACTTGAGCCAAACCGCTTCTTTCGCTACTTCACAAGCAACTACTTATTCGACTTCCATGGTCGAATCTTCGATGAATTTCTGCAAATCACTTCTCCATGTCATGGCTCCTTCTCCCATGCAAAACACACTACCTGAGGTAGGTATTTTGGAGTCTATGTCTGATTGGAAATTTGAGTCCGTGTATCCCATGAGAATTAGATTGTCTGATTGTTAAATCAGCATTCTATACCAAGTCCTTTTCAGAAACTAAAGAACGCATTTAATTGCAATCTAATGTGCTTTCCCGGGGTTACTTTGATATCTTGCCATCATGCCCACGGCAAAGCAGATATCCGGTCTCGTTCACAACATTGCATACATAAGACTTCCTACGTCCGAAACGTACGGAACGTCTTTCATGTCATCTATCTCCACTTGCGTCTTAGGGCATATTTCTTTAGATAGATGGATTCCGTGCCTAAAAGGTACAAAACCTTTCATGGAATCTTGCATGCTGAAATGCTTCAAAACAGTGGCTTTGTATGAAACTTGCGATAAACCCAACATCCTCCTCTTGTGATCTCGAGTGAACTTGATCCCAAGGATGTGACCGGCTTTCCCTAAGTCCTTCATATCAAACTGATTTGACAGCCATACCCTAACGTCTGACAATACCTTTACATTGTTTCCAATGAGCAGAATATCGTCTACGTATAATACTAAGAATACCACCGCAGTTCCGTCACACCTTTTACACCCACAACTTTCGAACTTATTTTGATCACAAACCCGTAAGACTTAATAACTTGATCAAAACACTGGTTCCAAGTACGCGACGCTTTCTTAAGTCCATAAATGGATCTCTTAAGCTTGCATACGAGGTGTTCTTGGCCTTTTTTAACGAAACCTTTGGGTTGTTGCATATAGATCCCATCAAGACTTCCGTTAAGGAAAGCTGCCTTGACATCCATTTGCCAGATCTCGTAATCTAAGTGCGCAGCGATCGACAAGAGAATACGGATGGACTTAAGCATAGCTACAGGCCACAGGCCACAAGCTTTGCTTTGAAGGTCTCTACCCTTCCGTCCGGTCCTCTTTTCCTCTTGTACACCCACTTGCATCCAATAGGCTCTACCCCACTAGGTGGATCAACCAACTCCCACACTTGATTATAATCCATCGAACCCATCTCGGTTTCCATTGCGGTTTGCCACGCCTCCGCGTCTTTATCTTGAATTGCCTCGTCGTACGTTCATGGGTCTGATTCATCGCCGGGAATCAAATCCGAAGATTCTCCAATTCCCATGAATCTCTCGGTTTGCCTTGCAATCCTCCCACTACGACGGGGTTCCGGTTGTGAAGGTATGACGTGTGGTATATCATCTTGTATACTTGGTATAGGAGTTTGCCCTCTTGACTCGTCTAAGGTAATCTCACTTCTGGGCTTTCTTTTATTCATATAGTCTTCCTCCAAGAATTTAAAGTGCGAACTAATCACGGTCTTTTAATCCTTGAGACTATAGAACATACACCCTTTCGTTCCCATGGGATATCCTATAAACAACCTTAATTCCGAACATGGATCCAATTTACCGGCTTCCTTGTCTAGCACGTATGCCGGACAACCCCAAATCTGCAAGTGTCTTAGACTGGGCTTGCGCCCGGTCCACAATTCCATTGGGGTTTTAGGAACCGATTTGGATGGCACCAAGTTTAGAATGTAAGTCATTGTTTCCAAGGCGTTACCCCAAAAGGACTTGGGTAAATCCGAATAACTCATCATGGATCTGACTATTTCTAAAAGAGTCTGGCTCCTTCGTTCCGCCACACCGTTCTATTGAGGGGTTCCCAATGTGGTCAACAGGGATACAATCCCTTCTTCCGATAGGTAGTTCAAGAATTCATTGCTAAGGTATTCGCCTCCACGAACAAATCGTAGAGACTTGATACTTCTTTCCCTATGCATCATAAGGTAGATGTATCTGTATCTTGAGTAATCATCAAATTACTCATACCTCTTCTTGCTATGATCGTCATTGAACCACACATATCGGTATGAACGAGTTCTAACACTTCCGTAGTTCTATTCCCCTTGGCTCCAAATGCCCTCTTGGTCATTTTACCCTCTAAACAGGATTCACAAGTTGGAAACGGTTCGACTTGGAATGATTCCAAGGATCCGTCTTTCACCAATCTCTCTATCCACTTTAGATTAATATGACCTAGTCTAAGATGCCATAGAAGTGTTTCGTTCATCTCCGAAGAACGCTTTCTTTTATTACTCGAAATAATCGATGTGTTATTAGATTCAATTTTGTGAGTGGTGTGCCCAAATAATGGTATAAAGATCATCCATTAAAGTTTTGGAACGGATAAACTCATCGTTTCAAGCAATAATAACATCCTTATTAAAAGAAACTGAGTATCTATTCAAACAGTTTAGAAACTGAAGGTTGAGTTCTTTCTAAACTAGGAACATGAGGAACGTCTCTCAAGACCATAACTCTATCTTCACAAGATAGGCGCACTTCTCCCACTGCTTCAGCTGCCACTCTCGTAGCATTGCCCGATGTGATGGGGATCTCACTTCCGTTAAGTCGTCGGGTTAGCTTAAACCCATGAAACAAATGTGATCAGTAGCTCTCGTATCCACTATCCACGAATAGACAGCATACGCCACTTCACAAGTTTCGACGACTAAGGTGTGTGAATTACCTAACTTTCCTAGCATCTTAGGCTTGGAACAGGCAGACCTCCATTGTCCTCTCTCACCGCAACTAAAACACTTCCCCTTCGATGCTTGCCTTTGCATTTGCCTTTCGCAACAATTGGATTTGCTTGGATCCGGCCTTTGGTTCTCTTCCTCTTTTTCCCTCCCTTGGGACCAAAAGAGGTAGACGAACCATTAGCCACCATAGCACTAGACTGGTGCTCCATTATCACCTCCACCGAAACTAAAGCTTGCAAGAGCTCGGGCAAACGACTTGTCCGTTCATTCATCTGACAGTTCAGATGAAACTACTCAAAGCTTCTCGATAGGGAATGGTATATGAAATCAATCAAAATCCGCACCAAGTACTTCCAACTTGTTAAGGTATGCCATTATCTCGAGAACGTGCTCCTTCACGGGCGTTCCTTCCACCATTTCCAACTTGACCGAGTCATGTTTGGTGAACTGATTAGTCATGGGATTCTGATGTGAAAACATCTCTTCAAGGTGTTCCATGATTTCAACAGCGGATACAATGTCTTCATGAATGCGCCTCAAATCCTCAGACAGAAATGTCAAGATGCACTTCATTCATTGTCACGCTTCCGATCATAAACTGCCTCTTCCCATTGCTTGACTTATCATTAGGCTTGCCGGGTATATTAACATAAATAACCCAATTGTGTTTTCGTGCAGTAAGGACAAATTTAAAAAAAATATTTCCAATCGATATAATTCTCTCCAAAAAGTTTATTAACTTTAAGTATATTAAACAGTGGATTAAAAGGTTGCGACATGATGAAATGAGAATAAAACATACATTCATATCAATATCTAGAAAAATATGAAATTATCACATAATTCGATCACATCAATTATATTGAAACCTTAAAACAATATAATCATGCATCAGCCAACATCTCGAAACCATTTAAATGCGCCACGAGGGGTGGTCTATACATTTAAATACATTCAAGCGGATCACAAACTTAAAAGTTACAAATCCTTAATTCAAAATTAATAGTTGGCTCCCACTTTGACCACATAGAAATTGACAGGGACTCCGAGGGGAGTAAGTTAATATCAATTTCCTATGCCTAAGTAATAACCATAATTAAATACAGGATTATTATTTCGCTTTGAGCAAGCCACTCGTGGTGAGGGTCAATACCGCCACTAGTAATAATCCACAATCATCCTTTCGGAATTTATTCATGTGAAATCCGTTCTTTTGGCCGATCCGAGGGGGAAATGTATTCCAAAAGAACTTCACAAATAAATAAATTATGGAGGCCAAAATAATCCAATTTTAATATCCAGAATAAGATTGCGATTATAAAAACATACTTAGTAATTTTCGAAAGTAAGGTTTTTCTTGGACAATTAAATTCATGCAAACACATATTAACAAATAATAATAAGTGCACGAAATAAAACATCCATCAAAACAAAAATTAAACACATTGGAGCACTCGAATCCAATTGTCACGGTTTAATTTCTTCACGTCTTGATGCGAAAAATCGTCCTTGTTGCTTTCCGACGTTCGTCTCGATGTGCTCCCACTCGAACAGCAACACTTCTTCAAAAACAGCATCGTTTGGGGTTCGGGACGACGTTTAAAATCACACGAAAAAAAAACACGAACCGAAAAAATTCCACGGCCTGAGATACAGCGCGCGTCGGCCCACGAAGTGGGCCCGCGCGCTTCCCGGCCCGAGAAGCGCTGGAAAATTGCCCGAGGCGCGCCGAAGCGCAGCCCCGAGGTGCACCCGAGGCGCTGCACGGAGGCGAGCCGAGGCGCACCCGAGGCGCTGCAGCCCGCGCCCGAGGCGCGCGCACGCATGCGCGCGGCGCCGTGCCCCCGTTGCGCACGGCGTGCGCCGTGCACCCCCGTGCGCCGTTTTTTTTCGCCGTTCGACCTCGTTTTCTTCACCCCTTGCATGATTTTACCTCCATACACGCGCCACACTTGTATGCGTCGTCCGGGTACGCCGTTTTTAATTCTTCGTTCTTCGTCACGATCCGGTTACAATTTATTTTTACAAAAAAAATAAATACTAGATCTAGACTAGTCTATTACAATGATCGAATCAAAATAAAAACAACTAATCTACTCGTGGATTTTCTCACGAGAAAAACGAATTCGAACGAATCGAATTAAAAACAATTAATTCACACGCATGAAATTAACAACATTAAAAACCATGACAATTGGATACCTGCAAAAAAGATCTAACAATTCTACTATCCAATTTCAATTTAATGTTCAACAATTTAAATTCCAATTTAAAATTCAGAGCCCGAAACCGTGGCTCTGATACCAGTTGTTGGGAAAATAGGGGTGCCCGGAATCTATTCGGGATGAACTTTAAATACGAATTTAAATACAATTATTACTAGCATGAATTAATCCTAATTAATTCAAATAATAATTCCAACAACTAATTATCATCATGCATGTTAAATTAATTTCACATATTTAACTAGGCGGAATTAAACAAGTAAATATGCGATTAACGTACCTCTCGTAGTATTGGCCTTTGGATATATGGGACACTTGTAATCTCGTTCTATCAACCCAAATCCTTCTCAAGTATTTCCCTTTTCACCTCACTTGATCGCCGGTGGGAGACGCTTTCAAGCAATTTAATAAACTAAGGAAAAAGAAAAATATCTATGCTTCTTGATTTTTCCAACACATGGAATTATGTACTTGGAGATGAAATAATCATCCCCTATTTATAATAGTGAGAGGAACGAAAATTGTATATTTTATGGCCAAGAGAAAATCTTTTCTTAATCTCTAAGAAATCTTGAATATATCTCATATATTCTTTTCTCCATAATAAAATATTCCACAAAAATCTCACTCTTCTATTAAACTTAATTATTTTCGAATATTTCAATATGAGATCCTTAGATTTGGATCTTCTTGAATATATGAGATATTCTTGTATTCCAAGAATACATATCTTCCATAATATCTTTTCAAGAAAATCAACAAAATCTTCTCTTTTCTTGATTTACTATTTTCGAAAAAAACATGAAAAAATCAGCAATATATTTTCTTTTTATTTTAATCACCTTATCATTATTGGGCTACTTAATGGGCTACTTGAGGGGCCTTAAGGAGAATTAAGATTGGACCTCCTAATGGACTTCTGAATTTCAATATTGAGCCCCAATATAATTCAGCCCATTAATATTAATTATTACCACTAATAAATTAATATTGCACTATCCATCTTAATCCATATTACGATAATATGGGCTCCCGGTTATTATTTCCCGCGTTTAAGATTATCAAGTCCATTAATTAATTAAGCTTCTGAATAGCTCTAAATTAATTAACGTCTTTCACCTTGGAGTAAAGACAGCTCAACATTATTATTCGTACCGAAGAAACTAATTCTTCACTTGCAAGATTTGGTACAATAAAACTTCTGAGCCTACCAAGGGGACTAATCATACGAGCCGTACTCGCACGCGTTTCTCCGTATTAAATCTTAGCAACCGTCGTATGATTAATATTACTGCCCAAGACACAAAGTTCGAAGTCACAATGATTCTCACCCAACATGAATCAAAGCAGTAACCATTAAGCACACACGGTCCTATTTAAGTGACGAAGATTAAGAAATCAACAACCACTGAGGTCTAATTCTTCACCTTTCAGAACAGAAGAATTTATCCTCGTTGTAGGACCTCTTCAACACATACTAAATGTGCTAGTGCAATCTCTTAGTCAAGACAGACCAATCTGAGCCTTACACATCGACCTTTCACGGCGGATTGTTCAATTCCACCTAGGTCGTGAAATGTACGTTTAGTTACAAGTAAATTGTTAATGTTGTCTTCCGTGATCGGGTATCACCACATTAACTACTATGTAACACGTACTATATATTGAACGGTTTGCAATAGAAATTCAACATTCAATCATAACTAAAGCAAATGCGATAAAAGAATTATTCTCATAAAACAAGTGTTTGATACACGAGTTATACAAAGTAAAAGCATACTTTCACGTATAACTCCAACAGTGATAGGGAAGGAGAATCCTCACACACATTTAAGAAGTTTTCTCATGATAGCCTCCACATTCAATTACAATGGCATGTCTGAAGATGCCAAGAGGCTTAGTCTGTTCCCATTCTCATTGACGGGAATAGCTAAGGAGTGGTACGATAATACGCTCCCACGGGGAGGTATTACCACTTGGGCCGAGCTCGAGCGTCTGTTCCTCGAGTGATTCTACCCTCCATCGTGGACGATAAAAGTAAGAATTGAGATATCTTCTTTCCGCCAGAAGTTAGGAGAGGATTTACGCCAAGCGTGGCAGAGATACTCAAACATGCTGATTGAGTGCCCGCAGCATGGGTACAATGAGGGAGATGTGATGGCATTCTTTTATAGTGGTGCCAACAAGGCGGGGCAAGACCATTTAGACGCCTGTGCGGGCGGAGCATTCCTGAATCAAGGCATAGAGAGGTGTAGGGAGATCGTGGACAACATTGTCACGAATGCCGGTGCTTGGGGTGTGGATGCAGATTTTCAGAGAGTGCATCAGGTTGAAGAGGGTGAAGGAACGAGAAGGTTGTTGATGGCCATGATGGAGAAGATCAACAACCTCGAGTTGGGGAAGAATTTGGTTGGAGAGCATGCAGTAGAGAATGAGAGAGTAGACCAACCAAGTGGACAACAAGAGGTAGCCAATTACATGGGAGGTCCATATTACAATCAGAATGGCTACCAAGGTGGAAATCAGTATGGAAGGCCTTCTTATGGTCAGCCATTTGCACCTCCAGGGCTACAGCCGCCTCAAAATCAATGGAGGAACACACAAGGAGTTCAAGGAGGCCAGCAGCCTCCTCAAAACACATGGAGGAAAAATGAGAATTTTTCTTATGCTAACCCAAAAGCTGGTGTTACTGTTCCTGCAGGTGTTGATCCGGGGTCAAAACCTCCTGGTGGAGAAGGCGGTGCATCAACCGAGGAGATGTTGAGAGCGATCCTTCAGAAGGTGGAGGAAGGAAGTAAGAGGTTGTCATCCTTGGAGTACGATGTGAAGGAGTTGCATAAGAAGGGTGATCAACGTGATCAAGAGCTCCAGAAGATGAATGTTGAGTGGACTAGAACTCAACAAGAGAACAATCGAAGGTTCACTTCTTTAGAGTTCCAGATGAGCCAGATTGCAAAGTCAGTGAATAGAATGCCGGAGGGGAACCCGAAAGAGCATTGCAAGGCGATCCAGCTTAGAAGTGGAACCAACTATGAAGGTCCTCAGATGCCTGCTGATTCTGAGACGCCCCAAGGGGAAGTTGAGACTGAGGAGAAGAAAGTTGAGAAAGGGGTTGAGAATGAAGGCATTAAGAAGAGTAAAGATATGGATGAGTCCCAGAAGGGCAAAGACTTTGAGGAGATAGAGAGGGTTCCAAAGTGGAAGAAGGCAAAGGAAGCAAGGGAGAAAGTGAAAGAAACAGAAAGAGATGAATGGGGGGTACCTAAATCTGTGATACCAGTCCCGTATCCACAGCGCTTCATGAAAAAGAAGCTTGATGAAAAATTTGCAAAATTTCTTGATGTTTTTAAACAACTTCACATTAACATACCTTTTTATGATGCTTTGGAACAGATGCCGCATTATGCAAATTTTCTGAAGGACTTGATCGCGAAAAGACGGCGAGTGGATGAGCCGAAGTTGGTGCAGTTGAACCACGAGGTGAGTGCATTAGTGCACAAGGCGCTTCCTCCAAAGCTGAAGGATCCCGGGAGCTTCACGATCCTATGTGACATTGGGAACGGGATCAAGAAGGGAGCGTTGTGCGACCTCGGGGCGAGCATCAATCTCATGCCCTTATCGCTTTTCAAGAAGTTGGAAGGTGGTGAACTTCAACCCACAATGATGACGCTTCAACTTGCCGACCGGTCTATCACGAGACCTCAAGGTGTGGTTGAAGACGTCCTAGTGAGAGTTGGAGATCACATTTTTCCAGCCGACTTTGTAGTGCTTGAGATGGAGGAAGATGAGCACGTGCCCCTGATATTGGGAAGACCGTTCTTAGCTACGGCGGGGATGGTGCTAGACGTGGCAAATGGGAAGATTACGTTGAAGGTTGATGATCAAGAAGTGAAGATCTCCCTATATGAAGCCATGAAGCACCCGAAGGAGGATGAGAGTTTGTATTGCATGGATGCAATTGATCCTCGTGTTGAAGACACACCTTCTATCCCTAATCCTTCTCATATTCATGAATTTTATAATCCTTCACTCAATTATTTAACCCATGAGCGTTATGATCTTGATTATGTTGATAGGGATAAAGTGAAGAAGTTGAAGGATGAAGAGGTGAAGAAAGTGGACGTGGTCCAGCTAGAGGGAAAAGAAGGAGTTAAGAAGAAGAAGTCCAAATTCAAGAACTTGTTTGGTAAGACTCCTCCAGATAAAGGAAAGAAGAAGTTGAGACCCATAACACTTGGGAATGAGAAAAGAGGAAAGGAACTCATGATGGAGGGACACCAAGGAAAGACATGCAAGCACCACTCTTATGAGAGTAAGGGAGGTAAATTTGAGTATGATGTCCCATAAGCTCCTTTGAGCTTGGTCCGGCATGAGGACCTTAAAAATAGCGTTGAATGGGAGGCAACCCATTTTTTTTATTTGCTTTTAAGTGTTTTTAGTTTTTTTCCTTTTATGTTATTAGGGTTTTTTTGAGTCGTATGTTTAACCTCGTATTTGAGTGAGTTGCTTGTAGGCTTGTCTCTAAAGGAGTAAAGGTATCATGGAGTTATTCAGATTGAAGGAACCAACTTGAGACAAGGGAGTGTGCAAAGCTATTGAGAGAAACGGAATTGTTTGGTTGAGGTAACCCACAACCCCAAACTTAGACCTCTAGCAAGGTCGAAGTTTGGGGGGGTGGAGTTTTTTTTATGTTTTTTGTTACATTGCACATGCATGCACGCCCTTATCTTTGAGTTGAGTTTGATTGATTATTGGTTTGTTGAGATACTCCTTGGGGTGATTTTGATTTGACTCGCTATTGCATATTTCATGCCTATCAATCATCTTATGCTTGTTGATTGCTATCTTTGAGTATGATTTGATGAGTAGAGTGAGTTGTAAGGGTGAGTTAGAGATTTTTTTTGTGTGAGTGTATGAGTTTGAGCTGATTTGAGAAAGAACTTGTATGCTTGTGAATTTTTCTTTTGAGTACTTGTGTGATGAGAGTGAGAATGCACTAGGACTAGCATGGATGTGAAAGCCGAGAGACTTGAGCCTTTTTCAGATTTTGATGCATGAATTAATCTCTTCGTTTGTGAGTGGATCGTCACCTTAGAGGATGCTAGAACTTGTGCGTGCTCTTGCTTCTTGATTGTGTCTAGTTTGATATGCCGAATAGGATCTTAGGACATCTTTGATTTAATTGAGTCACTTAGCCAAAATTTTCCTTACTAATGACATTGAATCCCTTGCTAGCCCCTTTGAGCCTAAAGCCTATTTTATTTTCTAGCACATATGAAAACTATTCCAATTCCTAAGCCTTTTTGTCCCAATTTGAGTGGAGAATAGGAAAGTGTGAATGTGAAGGGAGTGAATTGAGTTGAAAAAAGGAAAGGTTGTTTGTTGAGTGAATATGAGAATAAGGTGTAATGAAGCTTTGAGTTGTGGGAAAGAGAAAAAATTGAGAATGAGCAAAAGAAAAATTGAGCTCATGTGTTTGTGCGAAAAAAAAAAAAGTGAAGTGATTGAAAAAAAAAAGTGAAAAGAGTTAGAGAAAAAAAATTGAAGTGTTGAGAAAAGTGGAATTGAAAGAGTGTTGATTGAATATGTTTGAAGTAGTCTGTTCCTAATCTCGAAGAGCCAAGGTTTGATTTTCTATTCTCCATTCACTTTAGTCACTTTACCTTATATTGTTATCCCACCTGTCCAAAGAGCCTACATTACAACCTTGAGAAAAGTCCTTTTTGATTCGGCATTGATTTCTAGAGTACGGTCGAAGTTAAGAGCACTTACAAGCCAATGGCTGCCAATTTGTGTGATTGATTGTTTGAGTGAGTCCCTTGATCATTGTTATACACTTGTGAGGGAGCGAAACACATCGTTGAGTGCACATCCATGCTTGATCTTGGTGTTTCTTGTTATTGTTGCATGAGTACGATAAAAGAAAGTGAGTGAGTATACGGGTGATTGGCTTTTGAAGCTTGAGTTCATTAGCTTGCATGATTGATTTTTTTTACTCATCCCTAACAATTTCACTTGACTTATTATTTCATTGCTTGGGGACAAACAATATGGTAAGTTTGGGGGGGTTGATTAGGCGTGAAATTGTCATGATTCGTAGCTAGAAACGCCCTAGTTTTGGTCGAAATTAGTGAGTTTTTAGAGCCAAATGAGTACTATTTCTATACATTGATGAATGTGTCTCTTTGATACTCATAGGTGAATCGAGGATGAAAAACGGAGTTCGTAGGACTTTGAATCGACTCAAACGGATGCCCGGATGAGAAGATATCGAAGAAATACGATTGGTATTAGTACGTGTGAAGAAAAGTGTTAGTTGCAAAGGAAGGAAGATCTATTCGAGCATCGTCACTCGAGCGCCCCGCTCGAGTGAAGGGATCGAGCGCCTAAAAATATACAGAACGTTTGGGCCGCTCGAGGGAGGTAGCTCGAGCGCCCAGCTCGAGCACCAGAACTGCACGACCAAGAGAGCTCGAGCGCCCCGCTCGAGCACCTGATCCGCTCGACCACAACAGCTCGAGCGACCCGCTCGAGCGGGTCTGCTCGAGCGCTTCCAAGGCAATTTCACCAACTTACATTTTTCGGCCCACGAGTTCACGAATCGGTCCGTTGCCTATATATATCTCTTCCAAACACGTTTTGAAGGACCTCCGAACTTTAGCAAGTTTACGTTTACGTTTTGTTGAGGTTTTTCGTACGAATTCTTAGTTTCTTTTTCGTTTATTAGTTTCTTTTCGTTAGTTTGATTTCTTTAAACACTTTGAAACTTCGTTTGAGTCAATTAAATTTCAGTTCTCAGATTTATTTTCTTTTGAAAACCCTAGTTCATGTTTCTTATTTTCTTCGTTCAATTCATTATGTATATGTTCGTTGTTTCGTCTATTGCTTTTATGTTTGTTAAAACCATGTCCGGCTAAAACCCTTGTATGCTTAGGGTAGGATGAACTCGTAGAAGTAGGATGTGGGTACGTAATTAGGGTAACTTGTGACGTTAGGTTTTAATTCTCTTGGTTAATGAATTCTTAAAATTAATCTAGACTTCGCTCTTGAATTTCGTTCGAAAGGTGTTAGAGAGAGGACGACCGTATCATTCTTTAACAACGAGTAGACTTAACGAGAGGGTTTAGAAAAGGTTAATTCATCTACCAGTTTAACGAAGGAGGACGATCGCATCACCTTAGTTAAATTAGGGTCTCATTAATTAAGCACAATCTATTAACTTGTTAGTAGATTCGTGACGTCGAGTGTTGGGGTAAAGTATTAGGGTTTAGAATCTTGAGCTTTCACCTTGCATTCTTAGACTTAGGTTATTTCTTGTGTGTCACAGTTATTTTGATTATGTACCTGCTCCGTTAGTATACGTAGGAATTCCTATCTTAAGCATCACCATCTCTCATTAGAACACAGCCCTTAGTTAATTTGATTTCTTTAGTATTTTAGTTTACTTAGTTTAATTTCAGTTTAGTTTAATTAATCTTTACAAAAATCCAAAAACAATACACTCATATTAACTACAACGCGTAGATCTTCAGGGATCTATTCGCATATACACTTTCCCTTGGGTTCGATACTACTTGGTCATTATACGTACTTATACTACAGTGAACCCGTCCGCTTGCGGGTGAGCGACTAGTAGAAGTTAGTAAAATCGCTTCAAGTCACCGGGGGAGGAGATGGGTGGGGGGGGAGGGGGGGGGGGGGATTTGCAGCAGGTACTGCCGGGCGAGCAACTTTGGCCCTCTCATCCTTGTTCGTCATCGCCAGCACTTTGACGGCGCCATTTCGAACACTCTTTGTTCTAAGAGAGCGAAGCTGGGAGGAATGGTGACGGTGACTTGCTCGGCTATAAAAAAAAGTTAATTAAATTCAATTTAGACGAGCAAGTTCAGAGAGTGATGACGAGCAAAGTTTATTTTGAAAGTTAGAAATTTTTATACCTGGGGGCACCTCAGCTTGAGCCTCCAAATGATGGGGATACGTAAACAGGCGAGCAACTTTTTTACACTTCTCCTTGTTCACGTATTTGATGGTCCTTTTGGCTTTGTCCCGAAGAGCGACCAAACACGAAGTGAAGAGGAATTCAGAGCCAATCTCCTCTTCCTCTGAATTCCACTTGAGCAACCGGGGGCCTGCGAGCACACAAAAAAAGTTAAATTAGAACTTTATGCATGGGCGAACAAAGATGACCTTACGTTTGATTTGCCCATAAGTGGTGGGTTCAAATATACGCCCGGCACTGCCGTGAGGGCCAGAAGATGCTCGCCAGTCGCCCCCAACAAAGAAGAAGTGCTCCTTCCAATCCCGAATCTTGTTCGGCACCCCCTCCACCAGTTTCAGTCCAGTCCGGGCCTTTAAGTAATAGTATCCTTCCTTGCCTCTCGGACATTTGGTGATGGTCATCAAGCAGTTGACCTCTTCGGCAGTTATACGGTCGACGTATCCATCCAGGGCGAACAGGCCCATGATGCCAAGCAAGTTCATCCACCCAATAGGAGTTATTTGGGTGATGGCTAAGTTGGTCGCCTCCAGAAAACGACCAACAACCAGGGGCAACGGCAGCCTCAACCCAGCAATTAGGGTGTCAATGTTGATCGCCGTACACCCGGGTGGAGGCCGATCAGCTCTTTCCTTCCTCTTGGGAGCCCACATGAAGATATCATGAGGAATCTGATATGCTTCCCATATGAGGTTGAGCTCATCCTTGCGAACAACGCTTTTAATTTTGCTCGCCTGGTACTCGGTTCTCACCAGATCCAAAACTTGGCGCGGGGGGCGAGGAAAGTTGTTCGCATGTTCGTTAGAGTATGCTCGCCAATTAAATGGGCAAGCAAAACCAGTGGGGATCTCATTTTCGAGCATCTTTGGGCCTGGAAACCCTATCCCTTCCAAAAATTCAGGGGTAAGCTCGTCAAACTCCGGATCTTCCTCAGATTCAGAGCTAGAGGAAGATTGCTCGTCGGAGGAGCTGCTCGTGGCCTCCTTATCCACTTCGCCAGATTGACGAGCACCAGAATCCTCCAATGATCGAACCACCGAATCCACGTCGGGTTGCGCTTCTGAGGAAATTTCAAACGGCGGTTGTTCGACAAACGGCACAATCGGGAATAGGGGGTCCAATCCTTCCTCTGATCCTTTGTTGCTCGAATGGGAGGACATTAGTTTAAAAATGAAGATTTTGAGTTTTAGCAAGGGGTTTGTAGTCTCCGATGACGGTTCTGGGCAGGCGACGGCGGCGCAAATCCTTCCACGGTGGCGATGGTACGAATTTGGGAAAGAAAGAAGAAAAGAACGAGAGAAAGAAGAATAACTACCTGGAAAATAAGATTTGAAGTTGAATGTTGAAGAAATGGACGCCGGAAAGCTAAAAAATCGCCGAAGATGGTGAATTCGCCGGAGTTCTCTGTAGCAAATGAAGAAGAGTGGGAAAAATTTCATTTCCCACTCACCTTTATACCAAAGAAGAAAACGGGGTACAACCCGTATTATTTAGAAAAAGTCGGGGCCAAAATATGAAAAAACGGGGGTAAATTCGAGCAAGAGTAAAAATCAAAGGACCTATGAGCAAATACAGGGGCGCGTGACCTCGAGACTGCTCGTACGTGGGCGGCGCGCAATCATACCGCCCACGTCATCCTCGTATATCCCCCAGATCGTGGGAAGACGAAGAGGCGAACCCAAAGTTGCTCGCCCGGTACAAAGATGTTCGTCCAAATCCTCACCAGTATAATATCCTAACTACAGTTGCTCGCCACAAAGTTGCTCGCCTGGGACAACATGTAGTCAGGATAGGGGGCAACTGTTGATAGGCGAATATAAATTATTATGATGCAAACAAGGATTAAGCCTTAAGCAAAGAAAATCAAGATTGAGGTGTATACACCAATACGAGAGGCGTATAAAATGGCGAACAACTACAACGACGAACAACTTATCGGCGAACAGGTTTTAAGGCCCAAGACCAGAGATGAACATTCTGCAAAGTCACTGATGACGAGCAACATTGACAAAATGTGGTGCATCTACCAACCTAAGAGGTGCATGTCGACGAACAAAGGATCAAGATCCCAAAGTCAATCTGTGTAAAACACAAAGGCGAACAACTTCTGAGCCATGCACTCAAAAGGCGAACAACTTTTTTGAAAAAACCATTCTGGATACACTAAGCCGACCTGGACGAACAACAATGAAGTCCGAGATAAGACCAAAGAAGACTTTGTAACTAAGATTCAGCTTAGATAAGGTCAAACTAAGGTCAAATGACACTTGTCAAGCATGCAGGCTAGGGAGACCAAAAGTCATAGACACCTCATGCTTGCTAGTCTTTATAAATAGTTGTTCCCCAGCTTAAGAAATACAAGTTCAAATTCATAAACACTCCCAAAACACACACTAATACACCTAAACATACACACACGAAATTAAAACAATTTCGACTTTCATATTTTCGATTTTATAACCCGAGTCCTTGATTTACCATTTACGGTGGTAATCAATCACACGAAATTGATTGGTATCTTAAACCGAACTCAAACAACCACTAATCTACCCGACTAAATTTGATCACAAACAAATTGGCGCTAGAAGGAGGGCATCGAACCTCCGATTCAGTGTGATTAATCAAGAACTTCAAGTTGAAAACTTGAAGATTTGAAGAAAGTTTCAAGAAATATTTGAAGATTCAAATAAAAGTGTTCTTGGTGTTCTTGGTGTTCTTCATCACAAGAACAAAGACAAATTAATTCGGAATGCCTCAATCAAAGGAAACCTAAGCATCTCGCTTGTCAAGGAGAGCATCTCCCACCCGAGCTTCGTCGGCCGACCACCAGGGTCGTAATCCTAGACATGTGAATAGATCGCAGCATACTGCCATAACACATAATCTCCCGCCTGAAATGGAGGCCTTGGCGAACAACCCTAACAAAAATATTTTATTAGTATCTAAAGTGATAAAGTGATAAAATATTTTTTTGTTATTAGTGTACGGAGAATATAATATTAAAAAATATGGTTACTTTTTTTTAACACAAATTAATATAGCAAACAAGTATGAGATTAGCTTTTTTGCCAATGTAGCAAACAAATATGAAACAGAGAGAGTAATGGTCAAGAAACAAATATAAATATAAATTTATAAAACTATCATTTTATTTAATCAAAAAAAGAAGTTACCCCCATGATTGATCAATTCAATTCTCGTTGATTTGACCAATAAGATGCAAATTCCTATCAGAATCAACAAATATATTTCTCATGTATTTGGAAACACATAACTAAATTCCTGTCAAAAGTAAAGAAAAAAGAAAGTTAAAGTAAGCAAAAAGTAAGATCATTCATGCAATGAACAGAGCTAATCTTTATATATCTTTAGACGCATGTCCCATTTAATTAGCTTAAAAATTGAGAAAGATGCACAAGGAGATGATAGATAAATAAACGAGAGAAACTGTATTTGGAGGCAGATGGGAAATGTAAGCCCAAAATATTACCTACACTTTCATCATTCACTAAAGATTGTGAGTTGTCAAATATCTTCAAACCAAGCAATGCACCCATATGTGATTGTGATTTGTCCGGGAGAAGACTATCATTTTAATCGAAAGCCGGGTTTTCCCTCTTAAAAGTAAACTTCAAGGAAAACAACTGCAGATTTTCCATAGATTAATTAGCTGTCACTTTATATTTAAACTACAAGATATATATATATATATAAGCCTCATATTATGCATTCGCAGCTTATATAACTATCTCCCACTTAACCATAGAAAGACACATAATTTTTTTTATTATTGGATTAGGAAATTTACAGTATACCTACAGATAATCTTCACCAAAAATAAATTTCAGTTACTTGCCCACTATAACCAGCCCGCAATTCTTAATATTTATACATCAGGTTAATCGGCTAATAATTCCAGAGCTACCAACAAAATATGGAGGTCGAGTTTCAAACTTCAAAGCAAGTACCGAAAAGATAATTGTTTGACAATTATAAGAGCTCGAAGTGAAAGAAATCAGGTAGTAACAACAACAACGTTTTTCAAAATTCACTTCTAATTCGAGTAAATCAAAAGAAACCAGGAGTCTGGAATCAAGAATTAACCAAAGAATATATTATCTACAAACAATTTCAGTTAAAAATCCGCCTCCGATTTTCTCCTGAAAATAAACAAAAATTACATCATATATTCTAAAACTCTCATCAAATACTAAATTGAATTTGAAAATTTACCAGCAAAATACTTTTGATGTCACGGTCAGTGTAGAAGTTCCAATCACATTTGTGTCTTCTCGGCAACAAAAACGGTATACCTAAGCAGATGCACCCAGAAAACCAGATCAAAGAGAGTAATCGTAACGATGTCACGTGCCGCCAGTGATTGAAGAGGAATGGCAATCAAGGAGGGCTAGAGTGGAGGAATGCGAACGGTATTGAGACGAATAACCGAAACCTAACACGAGAAAATGAGAAGGTTCATCGTTATAGGAGGTTTGTCATTATAGGGATGCAACGGTACAAAATAAAAGATGGAAGGGACAAAAGTGTCCAAAAATGATTTATAATCTCAAACCACTTTTTATATAGTATAGATTTAACTTTGTACTTTTAATAAAAGACAAATACTTATATAAAATATTTTACAATTCAAGGATTCGTGAAATATATTCCAAATAGAGAAAATTGTAAATTAATTAATCTAAGTGGGTCTAACTGGTCTGATCAAATAGATGTTTCCAAAAAAATTGTGCAAATTCAAATCATAAAAATTCGTTCTCAGGTTGTGCCAAGATAAAGGAAAAATATATTACTGTAACGACAAGTATGCGTTATTATATAAGAACAAGTAATACATATTTGTCCTTATAAAAAAATATCATTATAATAATATATAGAATACTGAAAAAATATTTTACTATATAAATATGAAATAGTTAATTGTATGGAGAAAGATTTGTTAATTCATGTAGTGGCGGACCCAGAATTATAATTCAGGGGGTCCAATCAATATATTGCCTGAATAAATTTTGTGCGAGACGGTAGTTGTTACCTAATTATCATCTAAGTGGATATTGATTTTATGTAGCTTGGATTAGATAAAACATATCATAAATGTGAGGAAGAACATTATATGCCATGATTTGAGATGAACAAACGATGAGTATTAAATGTAAATAAAAGCAATAAACACATATGGAATTATTGGGTTGTTGCATATGTTTAATGAGTTCTTCAAGGCTCTATTTATATTGTACAATTAGAATTTTTTTATTTCCCTAGCATCTGAAGGGGATCCATGCATTTAATGTGTGGATCTTGTCTAGCAGGTGGATCGTCCTTGAGAGGGAGATCTCCGTCTATGGTCGAGTGTCAGCTGGCTTTTGACAGAGATCTCTGCCCAAATGACGATTCTTATTTAAATAGGAGTGTTGCCAAAAAGATTCTATTTGTACTCCTTTAATCTTTTCCTTTTGGAGAGCAAACTTGTCGTTTGTGATCTTCTTGGATAAGTCTCTGTTGACCGCTCAATCTTTGTCATTATTGGAGCTTGGTGATCGTCTACTAACATTCGGTCGAGCTGGAAAGCTCGGTTGACAATCCCTTGGTTCTAGGGGTTCTTGGTGCTTTATGATCTCCCTATTATCTTCTTCCCTTTTTCTCTATTGCTTGAACTCTTCCTTCTTGCGGTCGGCAAACCCCTGGATTCGCGATCCGCCAGTCATAATAAATGCCTTAGCCGATTATTATTATCACAATAACGGTCTTAGGTATAAAATAGAGTTTCATTTAATATTTATACCCCACTATGTTTTAAAATATTATGTACGATCACAATCCACGAAATATATATTATACAAATATATGTGTTGTGAATTCGTCTCATATAAGTTATTATTTTATACAATTTTTTTTGGGTTAATTTCATATAAATTCACGACCTTTATGTTTAGTATCAATTTAATCACGAACTTTTAGATTTTTGTAAAAAAACCCAACCTTTGATATTTGTTGCAATTTGATATACGTTTTTTTTCTTCCGGCCGGCAACCGTTGACGTGGCTCGCCCGAGCGTGTGTCATATTTCCACGTAGGATTACACATGTTCATTTTTATTTATTTTTTAAATTCACATCATAAATAACATTAATCATTTAAATAATATATTTCTACTTATAATTAAAATAGCAACTAAATAAATAAAACAACAACCAAATGAATCTCAAAACTAAGAGCGTAAAGAGAAATATTATATATAATTTATGTTGCTTTTTTTAATTTATTTGGTTGCTATTTAAATTTTAAGTAGAAAGGTGTTATTTAAATTGTAAGTGTTACTTGTGATGTGAATTTAAAAAATAAATAAAATAAACATGTATAATCCTACGTGGCAAGATGACACACGCTCCGGCGAGCCACATCATCAGTTGCCGGCCGGAAAAAAAAAACGTGTATCAAATTGCAACAAATATCAAAGGTTGGATTTTTTTACAAAAATCTAAAAGTTCGTGATTAAATTGACACTAAGTATAAAGGTCGTGAATTTATATGAAATTAACCCTTTTTTTTCTTGCAATATTACACAATAATTCTAATCATAAATAGTAGGATTTTTTATAATATTTAATGTATTACACTATATAAAATTAACTTTTAGTGACATGAATTCGGTCATGTCCTATTATTAATGTTTTTCTAGTTAAAAGTTTTTAATAACATGAAACATTCTTTCATGATAGGATCCTTTCATTAAGAATTTGTTGTGACAGAATAGGATTATAGAGCATAAACAAGAAACGTAAAAAGGACAAGAGATTTACGTGGTTCACCAATAAATTGGCTACGTCCACGGGCAGAGAGGAGAACGGATTTTATTACTGATGTAGGTTACAGATTACAGATCTCAAAGACTATATATATAGCACTGAGATAAAACACCGAAATTGGGCTTAAGGGAAGTGTGTGATTCAAGACATATCAACAGAATTATTTCTGTCAATAAAGACATTAAGCTACATAAGTTTTAAAGAATGGATTACTGTCACTAAAATTAATTTTCTTGTAGTATTTTATCAGGATAATATTCAAAATAAACAATTTCATTAACTGTCGAAGTAATAAAAAATCTGAGTAGATTGTGATATTTATCTTTTGCTTTTCATACATTGTGAGAAAGAAATAAAGTAGAGAAACAAGTTGAGTTGGGTTATTTTTTTTTTTCCAGATTATTGCATTTCTATTTAAAAAATTCACAAACATAGCAACTTTTAAACCCCTTATAAATGGAGTGAGTTCAAATCGGGGCCAGCATCAAATTTGACCAAATTATGTGTTTCCTAAACTCTAGTATGTTTAGTTTGAAATTCATTCGAATACACTTTGAATTTTGCGATCCACGTTCCATACGAGTTTGAGATTTAAAACCGGTTTTCAAATCTCAAACTCAATCCATACCTATAAACATATTACTCCCTCCATTTCAAAATAAATGTTCTTTTAACATTTTTCATCTTTTGTAAAATAAATGTCTTTTTAGCATTTGCAACACTTTTCAAGGCATATAAAGTAGCCTATAGGTTGTTTTAAACCAATGAAATCAATTCTTTTTTAAAAAGTAATATTTGTATAGGGGTAATTATGATAAATATTAGGTGTCTTAATATGTGTGAACAAACCTAAAAAAACATTTATTTTGAAATGGAGGGAGTATTATTTTTCACATAATTAAATACAACCACATCATCACTTTTTATCACTCACTTAATCGTTCTCCTACTTTTCTCTTACACAATATAATAAAATAATACAATATCTATCACTAACAAACATTAATTTGATATAAAGCAAAATTTCACCCTACTAAAATCCCAAAACAAACATTTACTTATATTATTCATCAATATTTTCACATTCTAAGATTTCAAAGTCATCACTTCCCGCCCACATAAACCACAAAACAAACATTTGGAATAAAATTTCGCGCCCCTTCAAAAATTGTGATTTTGGGCCTACATCGGGCCTTCTAGGGTTGTTTTCAACAGCTCAAAATGACCTCTAATTCAACATATAAGTCATTATGCTTGTTAAATTTACAGTCCATACTCTCAAAAAGGCCCTAAAACACTAAAAAAAACAAAAAAAATATAAGTGTAGATTATATCATCAGAACACACATAAGTATAAATCATGCAATTTCAAAATAATCAAGTGCAACTAAATAAATTTTTAACCACTAAAATTATGCATAATATCTTACTTATAAGTAGTGCCATGAAATCATTTAATCAAGCCGGAAAATATTAAAAAAAAAAAAGGGTACTGCAATTAAATATGTATAGTGTGTACAAGTTTCACTGTGAAACTGTTTTTAACTAATTCCCTTTAGTGATACTAAGAAAAGGCGGAGCAAAAAGATGGAAAATTAACGATGAAACCAGATTTGTTTCAAATTGTGACAGAAAAGCAATTAATATAAAAATATGGGAAAGTCCACAATGTTTTTTATGGAAGTAAATACTGCTGCAAATTGATGACGAAATTTGTGGCGATATACTTGTAGGTGGTAAGAGTAAGACGACGTTGTTGGTATAAAATTTTGGACGAAAATTTCATGGCAAAATTGGCGTTTGAGTTTAACGACAGCTCTAAACCGTCACAAAGCCATGCGGTTATCACTCATCGAATGTGGTGCGAATTGAATACAACCGCCCCATTTGTGACGGTTAATACCCTTGTAAATTCAAAATTACAATTTGCAACGAATATGTTGCCGCAAAATTTACAACAATCGGCCATTTTTCCCTCAACACCCACAAAACTCTCCAACCACCATCGCCGCTATCTTGATAGGCTCTCTAGGACAATGTCAGTTTTGATTAGATCCCAAAGCCCCTAAAAAGATGAGTTGCCTTAGTGTTGGGAAAGTAAGGGTGCCCGGAAAATATTCGGGATGAAATTTAAATACAAATTTAAATATAATTATTACTTCAAATAATAATTACAACAACTAATTTTATCATCATGCATGCAAAATTAATTCACATAAAATCTATAGCTGAATAACTAGGAAATTATGTGATTACGTACCTCTTGTAGATATGGTCTTTGATTAATCACGGGACTATCACGAATGTGCTACCAACCAAAAGACCTTCTCAAGTATGTCAATTTCGTCTTGTTTGATCACTGGTGGGAAGTGCTTTCAAACAATTAAAATAACCAAGGAAAAAGAAAAGTATTTTTGCTCTTGATTTTTCCAACACATGGAATTGTGTACTTGGGGATGAAATAATCATCCCCTATTTATAAGTGAGAGGGGCCGAAATTTTCATGATATTTTAGAGGTGGAGAAAATCTTTTCTTAGCCTTTAAGAAATCTTATATATATCACATATATTCTTTTCTCCATAATAAAATATTCCACAAAAATCTCACTCTCCTTATTAAGGGTGTAAATTTTGAAATTCTTAGGGAAAATATCCAAGATTTGGATCTTCTTGAATATATGAGATAATCTTGTATTCCAAAAATACTTATCTTCCATAATATCTTTCCAAGAAAATCAACAAAATCTTTTTTCTCCTAAATCATTAAATTTTGAAATTAAGCATGAAAAATAAGCAAATATATTTTCATTTATTTTAATCACCTTATTATTATTGGGCTACTTAATGGGCTACTTGAGGGGCCTTTAGGAGATTTAAGATTGGACCTCCAATGGACTTCTGAATTTCAATATTGAGCCCCAATATAATTCAGCCCATTAATATTAATTAGTACTACTAATAAATTAATATTGCACTATCCATCTTAATCCATATTACGATAATATGGGCTCCCGGTTATTATTTCCCGCATTTAAGATTATCTAATCCATTAATTAATAAAACTTCTAAATAGCTATAAATTAATTAATATCTTTCACCTTGGAGTAAAGACAGCTCAACATTATTATCCGTACCGAAGAAGCTAATTCTTCACTTGCAAGATTTGGTACGATAAAACTTCTGAGCCCACCAAGGGGACAAATCACACTCGCACACGTTTCTCCGTATTAAATCTTAGCAACCGTCGTATGATTAATATTACTGCCCAAAATACAAAGTTCGAAGTCACGATGATTTTCACCCACATGAATCAAAGCAGTAACCATTAAGCACACACGGTCCTATTTAAGTGACGGAGATTAAGAAATCAATAACCACTGAGGTCTAATTCTTCACATTTCAGAACAGAAGAATTTATCCTCGTTGTAGGTCCTCTTCAACACATACTAAATGTGCTAGTACAATCTCTTAGTCAAGACAGACCAATCTGAGATTTACACATCGACCTTTCGCGGCGGATTATTCAATTCCACCTGGGTCGTGAATTTGTACGTTAAGTTACAAGGAAACCGTTAATGTGATCTTCCGTGATCGAGTATCACTACATTAACTACAATATAACACGTACTACTTATAATGAACTGGTTGTATTAAATATTCAACATTCAATCATATCTAAAGCAAATGCGATAAAATATTTATTCTCATAAATAAGTCTTTAATACATGAGTTATACAAAGTAAAAGCATATTTTCACGTATAACTCCAACACTTAGTAGTCAGGCTAGTCCTGGTTAGGTTTGTAGTTGGTTTATTTTACATTCACAGGTATTCAATGAGAGAAATATTCATTGATGACAATCAAGACTGAAGCCTGAAGACACAAGCGCATCATCCTGAACTTATGGAAGTCCTTCTAAGCTGGCTGAGTAAGTGTCAGGATGAAGAGCAAGATCCTGAGATCTTCGCTAAACTCAGTCCTGTAGGGAACATAATCTCACTAAGTATTGGAAAAGACTTGGAGTAGGATCCAAGCAAGTCAAAAGGAATGTCAGCACTGGGAAACGTACGTAGATGAGGACCAACCTGAACTCAGTAAAGACAAGACTGAACTGAAGAATGAGTTCTGACATTCTCACCTACCTGATGACGTGGACAAATCAGAGAGCGCTAAGTCATGTACGGACACTGACTTGAATCTGACATCCCTGCACAGTTCAACGGACAAGCATTTAATGCACCTTACCAAATACATGCAAGGATGGCTGCTGCATGGAGATTATATCCGTTGAACAATCCTACGAGAAGGCAACTTAGAAGGTTATCTCTTCCAACGGATAGTTTTCAAAGTTTCCTATAAATACAGAAGACCTTGGACCCAAGCTAGGTTACGGGATATTTTAAAGCCAAGAAATTACTTAAACTCTCAGCGCACAAAGAATTCAACATTCAAAGAAGCACTCGAAACATCTTAAATTTCCCAAGTATTTCTTAGTTAGAGAGTTATTCTGTATTCCACTGAGCGTACTAGAATTATCCTAAGTTTAGAAGTGATTATCCAATCTTTAGCATAGGTTTGCCTTGTAAGGATAATCACAACCTACTTGGAATCCAAACTGAAACCAAAACCCTCTAGTCAGGTTTGTTGGTGGAAGTTAGTTGGTGTGTTAGAAGGAGGAAGTAAGGGTCAGTAAGTGAAGCTGATCTTGGTGCACCTTGGCACGTTAAAAACAAGACAATGCTTAGTGGATTCTCCAGTTAAATCAGGACTGTGGGCGTAGGAGCTTGAGTCTCTCGTTACTTCCCTGTGTTTTTATTGCTTTGATATCTGTTCTTAATTGTTCATTTGATTAAGTCATTCATTTCAAATTTAATCAAGCTTGAATCAATCAGCCTGATCATTAATCTGAGCACTGCCCTTCTAACCACGGCTTCATAAAAAGGAAAACAAGTTTTCAGAAAGTAAACTAAACAAGACTATAAACTTTCAGGGCTCACACATTCCGCACTGAACATAAGTAGATAGTTATCCAACTGACTTGCACTCAGTATTGTTAGTAGGTGGATTATCTACTTTATGTTCATTCACCACTCTGAGTAAGAGGACTCAGTCAGTTTGAAAGTAAAAAAAATTGTATAAGTGTATTCCTCCCCATACACGTATCACTCAGTCTTGTACCGGGTCCAACAAGTGGTATCGGAGCAGTGGTTCAAAAGACCACTGACTTTGAATACTAATAGTTTCAGAGGAAAAACTGTTGGTGGTCACTGAACAGATCTGAGTTTGCTTTTAAGAAAACTTGCATCATCATGACTTCGAGGAGACTTGAAACTTCATTACCTGAATTCTCTGTGTCTAACTTTGTCTATTGGAAGTTCAGACTTGAGGCACATCTAGATGCCATGCATGACCAAATGCCGCGAGTTATCAAGGACAGACTGATCAAGATCACCATCCCAAATGTCAGAGGACTGGGATATGATCATCTCGACATTGGTGTACAGGTTCCTATGGAGAGGAATGATATGACCAATGATGAGATCAAGATGGTGGGACTGGACAACATGGCCTGGAACATTATTCTTCACACGGTGCCGTTCGAGGAGTCAGCGAGACTGATGAACTTAAAGACTGCAAAGGAGTTCTGGGATGAGTTGACCAGTATGTGCGAGGGCTCGATAAAGATAAAGTAGAACAATAGAAATATTGTCATTCAAAAAATTGAAACGTTCGAGATGCTGACTGACGAATCTATTGATCAGCTGGAGTCAAGATTCATCAAGATGATGAATGAGTTGGTGATATTGGGAAAAGAGGTTCCCAAGAGAGAAGTTGCTTCTAAAATCCTAAATGCTCTTCCTGAGAGATGGGATAACATTGTCATTATGTTGAAAAATACTCATGATATGAGTAATATAACTTTAGTTTTACTTTTTTTCAGAGTTCAAAGCTTTGGAATATGATTTGAACAAGAGAAAGAAGAAAGTTCAGCCTGAAGAGGAAGAGAAAGCACCTGAGAAAAGTGTGGCGTTTAAAGCCAAGTCAGAACCTGTCGAGTCTTCATCAAAGTCACTGATGGAGATGAGCAAAGAAGAGCTCGCTGAGGAGTATAACATGATGGCCAGATGCTTTAAAAAGCTAAATTTCCTGGTTTGGTCATTATAAAAAATATTATCAGGATACTTGTGATAGGAAACCTGAAGGAAGCCACCAAAGTTCCCGGAGATATGAGGAAAGAAGGAACACTGAACCAAGACGCGATCGTGGTGATGAAAGGAGACACTCAGACCGAAAGCCCGATCGTAGAGATGAACAGAGACGTACTCGTGATGAAAAACTCCCAGTCAAGAATGACTCATCAAGAACCAGGGAACCTGACTCAAGAAGGAACCCTGACCAAAGAAGAGATCGAGGAGATGAGCAAGCAACCTGTTAAAACTATAACAAAAGTGGGCACTATCAGTATGACTGCCCTGAGCTGAGTGCACGGGAAAGAGAGGATAGAAGGACCAAGAGAGACCAGAGGTATGCTGACCGGAGAGCTATGCTCGCCGAGGATACTACAGACTTTGATGGTCCTGATGAGAGGTCGCCTAAACTCTTTTCTGATGATGAGTACGATGATTTGTGCCTTATGGCTAGGGAGGAGCCTGAGGTAACTTCTAACTCTGTGTGTGGTTCACATAGTGGTCAAAATCCTGAGCCTAGCTCAGAGTCAGCTAGAGAAATGAACCTTCAGATCTGTTTAGATCAATTGATGGTTGATTTCTCCAGGCTGTAGGAAACTAATGTCTTCTTGGTAGAGGAGAACCAGAAACTGAGTACTGAGGTTCAAAGCCTGAATGATCAACTCACTCAGTCAGATCTGAAAGAGTCAGCTCAAATTGTGAGACTAACTCAGGAAATTGACATGATCAATGTTGAGCGTCTCCCAAGAGAGAAGATTCTGAAAGAACTGGCTGATGAAGAGCTGGCCAGGAAGGAAGAGCTGAAAACACTCAAGAGTAAGTTTGATGACCTCTTTGCCAGACATGAAATTCTGAAAAAGAGTGAGGACTCTCTTAAGCAGAAGGATGCAGCAATGAATAAATCCTCAGTGGCTAGAGAGTAAATAAATAGCAGCCAGATGCTTGGGAATGAGAAAAAGGGGCTCTGATATGTCCCTAAGAAATCCTCACAAGGTCAATCTCATGTTGCTTCAGGGAGCAACAATGAGAAAGTGTTCGTTCAGGCAGACAAGGGTACAAAGAATGTTGTATTCGAAGCCCACAAAACTGACAAGGGTAAGGAAACTGCTGAGACAGTCAGGGTAGCCCCAAAAGTTGCTAACCCAAAACCCAAGGGAAAGGCTAAACAACCAAAGGAGGCCCCTGAGAGCTCAGGCCAGAAGAAACCTCAGCGTAAGCCAAGGAAGACTCAGGCCAAGAGCACTCAGACTGCTCAACAGGGGTAGCATAGCAATACCCTCAGGGAAGGCCAGGCATGATAGCACCTTCATAGTTTTGGCATCCTGAAGCCTATAACTGCTTTCAATTCCCTCACTTGCCTAGGGGGAACAAAAAGCAAGGCCCTCGTCAGGAACAAACCTCACGACCAGCTGCACCAAGGCCTAGGAAGAACAGGAAGCTAGCCCAAAAGGCACCCACTCAGGCTCCTGTAACTCCTAAGCCTGACACTCATACACCATCTTCTTCTCAGGCTAAGAACAAGTAGTGTATGTGGATGTTCCTGGGAGACAGATCTACCACTCTGAGGCAATCAGGGTAGTGAAGCAGGTCTGGATCCTGAAAGGTACAACTGACACAATAAGACCCAACACCTAATGGGTACCTAAAGCCTGATCTGTTTGCAGGCGGCTGTGAAGAGTATTCTCCAAGAGTTTCAAGCTAAGGATGGTCCACAGGTAACCTTTGGTGATAACTCAAAAGGTTTTACTAAAGGGTTTTATGTCTTGAAATTAGGTACAGTCAGAGTGGAGAATATATCCTTTGTTGAAAGACTGAAGCATAACCTGTTGTCAGTAAGTCAGTTCTATGACAAAGGTTTCAGTGTTGAGTCCTCATCAAATATATGTTCAGTCAATGACAAATCAACATAAGTGCTTCTACCAGGTATTAGGAAATGTAATGTTTATTTAGCTGACTGGAGTAGCACTGTTCCTAATACTTGTTTTGTTGCTAAAAGCTCTTCAGAGCTCAGTTGGTTATGGCATAAAAGATTAAACCACCTGAACTTCAAGATTCTTAACAAAATTTCTAGACTTTCTCTTGTAGAAGGTTTACCAAATGAAGTTTTTAGCAAGGATCATGTGTGCAAGGCATGTCAGGAAGGGAAGCAGGTTCGAGCGTCATTCAAAGAGAAATATTCCTTCTCCACTGACAGGGTTCTTCAGCTTTTGCACATAGATTTATTTGGCCCTATAACACCTGTGAGTATGAATGGTAGGAAATACACCCTTGTGGTTATTGATGATTATTCTAGATATACATGGGTTAATTTTCTTGTTAAATAAGAAGGAGACACTGGCGAAGCTTCCAGAGTTGCTCTGAAGACTCAGCAATGAGAAGAACCAGTCCATTACTAAGATCAGATCTGACAAGGGCACTGAGTTTATAAATTCATATATTTCTGACTTTTGTAATGAACTTGGTATAGCTCATGAGACTTCTGCAGCTAGAACCCCACAACAAACCTGTGTCATTGAAAGGAGGAACAGGACATTGAAGGAAGCTGCCAGGACCACGCTGGCTGAGTTAGGATTTCCCAAGAAGTTCTGGGCTGAGGCAATCAACACTGCATGCTACACTCAGAACAGATCCATACTGAACAAACAACATGCACAGACCCCATATGAAATATGGAACAAGAGGAAGCCTCGTATCTCTTATTTCTATATATTTGGTTGCAAGTGCTCCATCCTCAACATTGGGAAGACCCAATTGAAAGCATTTGATAGCAAATCTGATGAAGGAATATTCTTGGGATATTCTACAGTCAGTAAAGCATTCAGGGTTTACAATTGTAGGACCTTTGTTGTGGAAGAACCACCACATGTTGTGTTTGATGAATCTGTCACTGAGTCTAGGGTAAGAGTGTTGGATCCTGACTCTGAGAAGGTCTCAAGGAGAGTGACAAGGCTGAGCTTGAAGAATCAACCTGATCCCAAGGTCAAGGCAGTGCCTATTCCATGTTGGGATGTTGACGAAGATCAGGATGATGCTGCAAGAGCCACTCCTAAGCCCAGCGCATCAGGGACAGTTGAGCCTCAGACTGAGGAACATGCTCAACCTGAGGTAAGTACCGTCAATGAAGATGCGATCGCAGCTGATACGGTCACTGAGTCAACATATTAAGGGGGAATCAATGTCCCTGACATTGAGTTGGTAAATCCCTTTGGTGTAGACTCAGGTTCATCCTCTTCTGTTCACTTTCCTGGATTTATAGACCCTGTAGACACTAACATTGCAGGTACTTCAGGAACAACTCCAGGTAAGAGAATATGGCTAGAGGATCATCCCATTGACCAGGTCATTGGATCCAACTGAGAGAGTCAGGACCAGGCGGTTCCATGGTGAGAGCGCATTGTTCTGTTGCTTTCTCTCTGAGCAAGAGCCTCAGAATATTGAAGAACCTCTCACTAACTTGAACTGGATCATAGCCATGCAAGAGGAGTTGAATCAGTTCACAAGGAATCGGGTTTGGGAACTGGTAGATAGACCTAGGCATCAAGGTGTGATTGGTACCAAATGGGTCTTCAAGAACAAGAAGGATGAGAATGGTGTTATAGTGAGTATCAAGGCAAGGCTGGTTGCAAAGGGGTATCGTCAGTCTGAAGGAATAGACTATGATGAGACCTTTGCTCCAGTGGCTAGGTTGGAAGTTATCAAGGTGTTCCTTGCATATGCAACATACAAGAAGTTTATGGTGTATCAAATGGACGTCAAGAGTGCCTTCCTGAATGGTGTACTCAATGAAGAGGTATTTGTGGAATAACCTCCCGGGTTTGAGGTTGGAGATAAAGTATACCATTTGAAGAAAGTAGTCTATGGACTTAAGCAAGCTCCTAGAGCTTGGTATGATACCCTCTCATAATTCCTGACTGGCCATGGGTTCAGGAAGGGAACCGTGGATAGGACTTTGTTCAGGATCACTGAAGGTGATGACATTCTCTTGGTCCAGATTTATGTGGATGACATAATATTTGGATCACCAAATCATCAGCTCTGTGAGAAATTCCTTAAGTTGATGACTGGTAAATTTGAGATGTCTATGATGGGAGAGATGAACTTCTTTTTAGGATTGCAGGTCAAGCAGACTGATCAAGGGATTTTCATTAATCAGACCAAGTATACAAGAGACTTGATTAAGAAGTTTGTAGTTCAGAATTGTAATCCGGCTAGGATCTCAATGAACACAAATTGGAAGATGGATCCTGACACTGAAGGAGCTTCAGTAAACCAGACTGAGTACCGAGGGCTGATTGGATCTTTGTTATACCTAACTGCAAGCAGGTCTGATATTATATTTGCAGTTGGTGTGTGTGCTAGGTATCATTCTAACCCCAAGAGAAGTCCTTAGGAGACAGCTAAGAGGATGCTTAAGTATTTGAAAAGGACAGTCAATATGGGACTATGGTATCCTTCAGATGACAACTTAGAGTTGTCTGGTTATTCAGATGCAGATTATGGAGGTTGTAGGATTGATAGGAAATCCACCTCAAGGACATGTCAGTTTTTGGGGAGTAAGTTGATCTCTTGGTTTTGTAAGAAGCATAGTTCAGTGGCTACATCCACAATTGAGGCTGAGTATATGGCTGCAGGTAGTTGTTGTGCTCAGATTTTATAGTTGAGGCAACGATTGAGAGACTACCAAGTGTTTGTAAATGAGGTCCCAATCTATTGTGACAACAATAGTGCCATAGCAACCACTCAGAACCCAGTGCTTCACACAAGGTACAAGCATGTGGATATTAGGTATCATTTTATAAGAGATCATGTAGAGAAGAAGGATATTAGGATGGAGAAAATTCACACTGATAGGCAGAGAGCTGACATCTTGACTAAGTCTTTGGCTGAAGCAAGATTTATGGAACTGCCAGTGGAGTTAGGACTCTTAGATTCGGGAGAGCAGTCAGTATAGGATTTAGGGGGAACTCAGGCAAGACTCGACTTAGCAAGGTATCTGGGTGCTACAATGTCTCCCTGACAGGTATGAGTTTAATCCCGACCTTCGTGAATTTGAAACGTCTCACTGAGACTTCCATCCTGAAAATCTTCATTAAATGCTAACTGTTTTCATTAAAAGCGCGCCTTTGATATTTAAACCCATGCGTGTCGGAGCATATAATGCGCGCAGTTACTTTTTCATATACGTGTCCGTTTTATACGGAATATGACTGACGTTGGGTAAATGATTGATAAAGAGATTAATATTGGCCCTTCATTTCAAATCTTTTAAAATTCAAGATTAATCTCAACCCCACGTCTGAGTAACTGACCTAGTCATATCAATTAGAAAAGTCATTTGAGAAATTTACGCTAACACAACACTCACACTGCACACTGAATTTTCTCTCATTCAACGCAATTTCTGCAAATTTCTCAAACACTCTTTATCTCAATGGTTTTTCTTAACACTACTTGGACCACGGATGACATCGAGGATGTTATCAACAACAAGTTGGTGAATATGGAACACATAATCTCCATGGATGGACCATGTCTCAATGTAAAGGAGATTCAGCCAGTCTTCGAGTGGATCTCTAAGGCCAGACTCGACAAATATTTCTCGAAGAAACCCTCTTCCGTGCTTCTGAAGGCGGTGGTGGAAGCATATTTGAATGTTCACTCGCAAGGGTGAACTATTCACGAGGGTGAATGTTCTTGTTCCCACGGGGGAAAGAACGAGGCTGGAGAGCTGTTGTACAACGAGGAGGTGCATGATATCAACTTGCGCAAGGCTGTGAAGGAAGTTTTTGGGCTTCCATGCTCTGGACTTAACCCCAAGACGTACATGGAGAACAAGGAGGGAGAACTCCTGAGAAAGTGGACTAAATCAGGATCGTCCGAGTTCAGGGCGAGGCAACACAAGGATACCTTGAAGCCAGAGTACCGTGCTATGATTGACATTGTGTCCAAGATGGCGATGGGCACGGTTGGGTCACACGAGCAGCTGAGCCTACCCAAGCTAAGGATAATGGGGGCTCTTGTGGACAGAGTAGAGGTTAACTGGGAGCAGTTTTTCCTAGACCAGTTGAGCCATGCTGCTGTGGACAAGCTCAAGAAAGATGTGGACAACAAACACATCTCCATGGGTGCAATTTGCCTTTCAGAACAAGGCTATCCATGCTCATCAGCCACCCGTGCTCAGGGTGCACATGGAGGATGACCTTTCCTCTAAGAAGGCCATGTTCACCTCTGAAGGTGATACTTATGCCATTCTTGGCATGGCTGACCCCAAAGCTCCGTTGAAGGGTTAGAAGAAGAAAGCAGATGCTAAGGGGAAGAAGGTCGTGACAAATCTACTGGAGAGTGTAGAAGATCTTCTTGAGAAAGGCAAGGAGGCTGAGGCCATAGTAGCTGCTGAGAGGGAGGTAGAGGAGAATGCCCTCGAGGAGAAGAAGGCCAAGCTGAAGGTGGTTCTTAAGTCAAAGGCCACAACCAAAGGATTGAAGAAAGGGACTGAAAAAGTCTCCAAGAGTGCCGTTTATGAGGCTGGGGAGACTGACGATGACGTCAGGACGGGAGAAAGTGAGAAGAAGGAGAGGCCGTTGAAAAGGCTGAGGAAGGGTCCGAAAAAATCCCCTGCGAAGGCACTGAAGGGAGGTGAGCCCAGTCAGAGAAGAGTCAAGCTCTCCAAGAGCCTCTGACTTGGAGCAGGTCAGGGACATGATCGAAACTGCAGAGATGCTGCAACCTGACCAACCCAACCCAACTGAACCCCAAACCCAACCTTCATCCTCTCCCAACGCTGAACCCAACCCTGCTATCCCCACCAATCCCACTGAACCCTCCAATCCAAACATTGGCCTACCCCAACTCCAATCAGAGCCAAACATTCCAAACACTATTGAGCCTGACTCCCAACCTGAATCCAACCTATCCAATCCTGAGGATTTCCCAGTCACATCCAAAGATCCAAAGGACTTAGACCCCGAGCTTGAACTCATCATCAAGGAAGCTGGAGAAAATGAGGAATCTAAGGATATCACATCTCTTCTATTCTTTGATTCTATCAAGGGAAGGGGTGAAAATTGGGTGGTACGGAGTTTCCCTTCGCTGAACAACTATCCAGAGCTGCGTGAGATGATGGTTGACCTCAAAGTCTGGCTGGAGTACAAGCAAGCTAATATGGTGGAGCAGCGGATGTTGGTTGAGTTGAAGGGATGGGACTTTTGGTGCTCAGAGGAGGCTCGTATGGCAAGTTACTTTGGGATAACCAGTTACCTGGAGCTGCTGGAGATGGAGGCAGTCAGGGAGTTGGTCGCCAGGATGATCGCCATGAGGGCTGAGAAATCTAAGTTCCTTGATTTTCCTGAGAAGGATAAGAAGGCTTCCGATGATGATGGTGATGATGGCCTTGAGGATGGTCAGGGTGGTGGAGCTGTTGGAGACTTGGTAGAGGAAACCGCCAAGGAACTGGATGAGATGAGCACTGAGCCTGAGGCTCAGGGGGAAGGTGTGAAGGAAGTTGGTGCCAAGAGTGGACCAACTGCTGAGGATGTTGTGAACATCTCAGCCGCCAATGATACAACAGTCAATGATGGGACTCGCTGCCCTGAGACAAAGGAGGATGTTGTAGAGGCGTCCAAGGTGACTCCTAGTTCTGAGGGACTTATTCCTGAAGTTCGAGATAACGTAGTTGAGCTTGAGCAGGCGACTATGACTTCTCCAAAACTGCCTTCAGTGCACCCTGAAGAGGGGACTGAAGATGCAGAGGCTGACCAGGGAGAACGCCACAGACTGACGAAGCCCAAAATGATGATGATGTTATCATTACTGGAATTGGGCGAGGCAACTTCACCAGTATCGTGCAAGTTAAGCAGGATAAGACTGCTAAAAACCGTGTTGACATTCAGCAACAAGTTGAAATTCTTAAGGCTCAGGCCGATGCTAAAGATAAAGGGATTTAGAAGCAGCTGAAATGGGTGAAGTCTGCTCTCAAGACGGTTGTCAACTCTGAAGTGAAGAGTCTGAAGAAACTGATGTTGTCAACCATTAAGTTCGTCAAGTCTGAGAGGAAGACGATGAAAAAGTTGATGGCTAACTCACTGACCCAACTTCGAGATGAGCATGATGCAAGGATGGAGAAGGTTGTAGAGCACTTGACAAGTCAGGCTGCGACACTCCTCACTAAGGCACTATCCCATCTCTCAGGAAGGGCATTCAGGATCTTTGAAGCAACATCTCTCTTTGGGACATCCTTGTCCAGCATCACCAACTCATTCATCAACTTGATGAACCTTGACTCCATCTGATCAATTGTCTCATCAGGCAACATCTCAAATGCTTCGAATTTCTGAATGGCAATGTTTCTCTTGTTCTCCTTTATCTTTTCTGACCCCTCGCACATCCTTGTCAGCTTATCCCAAACCTCCTTTGTCGTCTTTAAGTTCATCAGCCTGGTTGACTCCTCAAAGGGCACCGTATGCAAAATGATGTTTCTGGCAACGTTGTCTAGTCCCACCATCTTGATTTCATCGTTGGTCATGTCTTTCCTTTCTTTCGGAACCTGCACGTCAATCTCAAGATGCTCATATCCCAGTCCTCTGACATTGGGAATAGTGATCTTGATCGGTCCCTCATTGAGAACACACGGCATCTGGTCATGGATGGCATCAAGATGCGCTTCTAATCTGAACTTCCAATAGACAAAGTTAGATACAGAGAATTCAGGTAACGAAGCTTCAAGTCTCCTCGAAGTCATGATGATGCAAGTTTTATGAAAAGCAAACCCAGATCTGTTCAGTGACCACCAACAGTTTCTCCTCTGAAACTATTAGTATTCAAAGTCAGTGGTCTTTTGAACCACTGCTCTGATACCACTTGTTGGTCCCGGTACAAGACTGAGGAATACATGTATGGGGGGGATACACGTATACCAATTTTTCAAACTTAAACCTTACTGAGTCCCCTTTACTCAGAGTGATAAAGAACTAGCAACTGATAATACACCTACTGACTACACTTGGTGCCGGTCAGTTAGCTAACTATCAGTTTAAGTTCATTGCAGAAATGTGTGAGCCCTGATAGTTTAAAGTCTTGTTTAGTTTGCTTTCTGAAAACCTTGATTACTCAAATGAATAGCGTTAAGTAAGGGCAGTGCTCTTTTTAATAGATCAGGCTGATTGATTCAAACCTGATAAATCTTATGCAATGAATGAACAATTAATATGGCAGGTATGCAATATATCAAAGCAATAAGAACACAACAAGTTTAACGTGGTTCAGAGTCTCAAGCTCCTACGTCCACGGCCTGATTTAACAGGAAATCCACTCAAGGGATTCTTATTTTTAACGTGCCAAGGTGCACCAAGATCAGCTACCTCACTGACCTATACAAACTTCCGTACTAACTAAATTAACTTACTTCCAACAAACCTAACTTTAGGGTTTTAGTTTCAGTTTGGATTCCAACTAGGTTGATATTATCCTCACAAGACAAAGCTAAGCTAAGGGTTGGATAATCTCTCTAAGCTTTAAGATATAGCTTGTATGCTCTTGGAATACAGATTAACTCTCAGTTGCTAAGAAACACTTGGGAAATTTAAAGGGTTTCGAGTGCTTCTTCTAAAGATTGAATGCTTTGAGTGCTTGAGAGTTTGAGTAATTTCTGGCTTGGAAATTTCCCGTAACCTTGAATGGGTTCAAGGCCTTCTGTATTTATAGGTGATTTGAAAACTATCTGTTGGAGAGATAACCTTTCTTGTCATCTATGTAGAGTGGCTTCAAACGGATATATCTTCATGCAGCAGCCGTCCTTGCATGGAATTTGGTATATGCATTAAATGCACATTAAATGCTTGCCCGTTGAATTCTGCAGTCTGAAGTTAGTCTCCTGTCAGGTTCTGTACGTGCGTGTCCTTCTCGGATTGGTCCACGTCATCAGGTTGGTGAGAATGTCAGAACTTATTCCTAGGCTTCAGGTTTGTCTCATTAAGTTCCTTTCTGTCTTGAGCTCACCGGTCTTGTCCTGACTCTGACATTCCTTTTGCATTGCTTGGCTCTACTCCAAGTCTTCCCATAAACTCAGTATCATCCTGTTCCCCTCAGGACTGAGTAGTAATGACCTTAGGGTCATACTCATCATCACTGAGACTTACTCAGTCGGCTTAGAGGACTGCCATAAGCTCAGGATGGTAACCTTCGTCTTCAGGCTCTTGTCTTGATTGTCATCAGTAAGTGCTCCTCTTACTGAGTACCTGTGAAGTGTAAATGACTAAGTACAAATCCTAACCAAGACTAGCCTGACAAACAAACGCAAACATTTTTTCAGGGGCTTTGGGATCTAATCAAAACTGACATTGTCCCAACAATATCAAAGTATCCTGTACAACATTCTTTGACAAAACATATAAGTATAAGACATCATTTTATTAGGGATTTTGTTGAAAAAAAATAGTGAAATTAGAATATATCTCCACTGAAAAACAACTTGCAGATATATTCACTAAAACTCTTGATTTTGAGAGGTTTTCTTCACTTAGAAAATCTATTGGCTTATGCTCTCTCTGAACAAAATAGTACTGTGTTGTGAAGTATGTTTCAACAATATTCACAACATTAGAAAAATCTCAGTGAATTTTTTCTAAGTATTTGTTCTATTTAATTCTTGTTGATTTGTACCTATTAATGGTTGTTTGAATTCGAAAATGAAGTTATTTTTGTTGTCACATATCATTATATTTTGAAGTTTTAAAAATTTATCACAAATAAGATACTTTAATCAGTGAGTAACTATGGGACACGGAGCTCGCTACTACGATGTACTCTTTTAAAAAGGTGATTAATATGTATCTATTTGTTCATAAATCTACTGAGTAACTATAGGGCACGGAGCTCGCAACTACGATGTTCTCTTTTTAAAAGGTGGATCAATGTGAAATCTTGTGATAAAAGTGCTTGATTGATTAAACAATCCAATGTTGATTGTGTTATTGAAATGTTGAGATATGTGTTCTAACAAAAATAATAACATTCTGAGAATTTTAATTACTTATTGATTTATATGAATTAATCAATTTTTGAATAGGATAAATATTGAGGGAATATATTGAGAATATTCTACAGTATTTTTTCGAATTCAGTCTTAGCATAATTAAAAATTGTGGGTAATATATATAATTTCTTCTTCATATTTTCATATCACATAACTTCTCACACCACGTTCAAACAGTTTATGGGGGAGGTTCTCAAAAACCACCTCATAATGCACGACACAAAGTGGGACATATGTGATAACTTCCATATTTTCTTCTATATAAGATCTCTTAATTCAATGCTAGTTCTAAGTACTTATAAGCTTATATCGAGCCTCGTTCTACGAATTACTGAAGGTATTTTTGATAGAATACTCAAGTATCATACACAATATTATTTAGTATCATCTTCTCCAGCCTATGAAATGTGTATATGTGTAAAATTACTGAATATTTTATTCATTAATTTTTAATCAAATTTTTTCAATTCTTTTGCAGGATAAAATGTCATCTCGAAGAAACCTTCCATCTTCTCCTCATTCCTCCAAATTTCCTGCGTCTTCTTCCACATCTGAGAATCCTCTCAACTTGCTACCATCAATGGCCTCGAAAACCAATTCCCAGAATATTGCTGCTAACGTTGGCGCCTCTCCGCCAACATCCCCTCCGATTACTATCGGTTTTTTCGAAATACCAATCTCTCAAAATGTCAATCCCTCATCTTCGATTCCAAACCCTATTTCTGTGAAGGACACAACTGATGTACCTTCATCCTCTATTCAATCTACTACAAATATGGTTGACTATCTTGACCCTAATCCTATCTCCATTAACTTCAATTTAGGAACACCATTTGAACAAATCGCTGCTGCCTATCAAGTTCTAAAACTTAAGACTCAACATCCTAAAATACTACTTGGCGATGAGAGATAGATCTTTCTGAGCTTGAAAAATTGTGTAATCCTCAGCAAGAAACACCAGAAGCTGATGATCAAGGAACTTAAGGTGAACCTGCATTGTAAACTCAACCTGAATCATCAAATGACACTGGAGGACTGGGAGAAAGAATTAGAGACGCCTGGAAAAAGAGAAAAGCGAGTCAGTCAAAGAAAGGAGGAAAAAGAAGGAGATCTTACAGAACCATGGGGAGAAAGGTAGATTATGCTGAAATAAAAAGGAAGGGAAAGAAGGAGGACTCTTCAAAGCCGATTCTGATAGATGAAAGCTTAGAAGAAACAGCTACAAGTCCTAATGTAGCTGAAACAGAAGAAGTACAATCTGGACCCACTCAAGTGCCAGATTCTGATTCCGAGATTAATGTGTCCATTGCACAAGAAAAAGAAGTACGGAAAAAAAGAAAATTGTTCCTATGCCTACTGTTGCTGAAAGAGAACCTGTTGTTGCCGAATATGTGCCATCACCTATGACAACATCTGAAGAATCTGAACCAGAACAGGAGAAAGAAGAAGAAGAGAAGACTTCTGAACCTGAATCCAGTGATCCCTCTCCAAGTGATTCTGATGCCAGTGCAAAGGTACTATCTGATCACACTTCTAGTGAAGAAGAAGAATATAATGATATGAAAAGTGATAAGTATAGGAAAATTCGTACTAGGATACTTGTGGGAGAGAAGGTAGTCAAAATGACTGACTTTAGAGAGCAGAATTTAGTTGAATATTGTAGGGAAAGATCACTGTTGCATGCTCTTGAATTTTCTACACCCTATATTGTGGAATGGATTTATGAATTTTACGCAAATCTGAGAGAGAGTTTGGGTAAAACAAATTCTAAGCATTATGGTATTGTTTGGTTTAGAGGAGCTAAACTCAGGTTTACACCCAAGTCAGTCAATTTATTCATGAGAACTAGATCTATGATTGAAGGTCCAATTGATGACATGAATGAGGTTATCAAAGTCTTAACTGGTGGGCAGATTATGATTTGGGAAAACAAATTGAGTAGTTCTAAGTTGACCAGTCTGTATTTTGTTCTTCATAAACTATGTGTGTACAAATGGTTGCCATCTTCCAACACTACTGTTCTAACCAAAGAACAAGACATTTTGATGTACAAGATTGGACACTTGAAGAAATTCAATTTAGGGCAAACAATATTTAATAATGTGTTATCTTACACTTGTGATATTACTGGGAAATGATTGTTGCCCTATCCAAGTCTGATATACAAGATGCTTGAAAACAAAAGCTTTGAAAGGAATCCAAGAGAAGAAACTATCAGTGGATTCACAGCTAACTTTGAAATATCCAGTTGTGCTACTCACAGGGCCAAGAGTCATTGACTTACCTTATCATGAACCAGCTGAAGAACATCAAGAGCAGGAAACTCAGGAAACCGCTAATGCCGTTGAGAATGTTGGCAATACTTCTGCCAACATTCCTCACAATGCTACAATCACATCAGTTTCTTTAACTCCAAATTATATTACCGAACAAATTGAGACCTTGCAGACAACCATCACAAACATGCAGTCAATCATTCAAGATATGAAGAACCAGAAGGCTTTCTAGGAGTTGCTGCTTTCTACTCCAACAGGGGGAGTAGGACCTGATGCTGCTGATGGTGGTGTGAACTCAGGGGGAGTTGAAATAGATGGTGGTGCCGATACTAGTGGCGTTCGAATTGAAGAAGTTCCGGCTGATGAAATTGTTGTTGTTCCAGTTGTTGAACCTGTTGCCGAAAAAAGATGATGATGAAGACCTAGAGACACACTATGGTGATCTAGGTGGAAACCAAGAAAGAGCATAGAATTCAAGGAAGAATCAATCCTCTCTCTACTTCGCATATGCATACCTTGAGATTCAAAAGCTCTATAAATTTGTCAAACACTATTTTAGTTTTTTGTTAGTCTAACTGTTAGTTTTTGTTGCTGTTTTTGTTTAGACTAGTGTGGTAACACTTGGTTTGTTTAGTGTTTGTGCAGTTTGTTTTACGCATTCAGTTTTTGCTTAGTGTGTTGTTTATTTTATTCCAATTTGGTTACTTAAATTTGGTGTTAGCAATTAAATATCTTTGTTTTGATATTTAGTTGTATTTCTGACTTAACATATTTTACTGCATGTTTATAACATCATGTGTATTGTAGTAGAAAGACCAAATTGGGGGAGATTGTTGATGTTAGGTCAATGTTGTCCGAAATGTTGCAACATTTTCCGCAACATCAGAATTCGCCCTTTCTCCTAACACTAACTCCATTTGTTTTAATGTTGTCTTTAATGTCTAACCATGCAAAACGAAGACGTGGCGGTTACCAGGTCAATCGGTTGCAGTTTAGAGTGAGTTATTTGAAGCTACAACATGGGCGGTTATCAAGATCATTGAGGCTTAGTGTTGGACGGTTTTTACATCATGGAAAACCATGATTTTGTGAGTTCACATGCAAGGATCAATTTCTATAAATACCATACGCATGAGACACTATGTAGTGAAGAGTTCGAGATATCTATTTTACATATAACAAGTGTAGTTATTTCGGTTCTCTCCTTTGTTATTCTAAAAGTGTTTTAGTTCGACCTTTGATTAGGTTATTTGGTTTACACTCTTAGAATTATAAATTTATCAATGAAATCTATTACTTTGCCCACAGATAAAAACTCATTGTATTTTTTGTTGTTATTTAAATTTTGTACTTATCAAGAATTGCTCTAACACTGATCTTGTCTTATAGATTATGACTTATTTCCTCTAAGTGTTTTGAGGATCTTTTCAGTGTTTTGGCATCATCAAAAAGGGGAAAATTGTTAGGACAATATCAATTTTGATTAGATCCTAAAGCCCCTGAAAAGATGAGTTACCTTAGTAGTCAGGCTAGTCTTGGTTAGGTTTGTAGTTGGTTTATTTTACATCCACAGGTGCTCAATGAGAGGAATACTCATTGATGACAATCAGGATTGAAGCCTGAAGACACAAGAGCACCATCCTGAGCTTATGGCAGTCATTCTAAGCTGGCTGAGTAAGTGTCAGGATGAAGAGCAAGATCCTGAGATCTTCGCTAAACTCAGTCCTGTAGGGAACAGGATCTCACTGGGTATTGGGAAAAGACTTGGAATAGGATCCAAGCAAGTCAAAAGGAATGTCAGCACTGGGAAATGTACGTAGATGAGGACCAACCTGAACTCAGTAAAGACAAGACTGAACTGAAGAATGAGTTCTGACATTCTCACCTACCTGATGACGTGGACCAATCAGAGAGTGTCAAGTCATGTACGGACACTGACTTAAATCTGACATCCATGCACAGTTCAACGGGCAAGCATTTAATGCACCTTACCAAATACATGCAAGGATGGCTGCTGCATGGAGATTATATTTGTTGAACAATCCTACGAGAAGACAATCTAGAAGGCTATCTCTTCCAACGAATAGTTTTCAAAGTTGCCTATAAATACAGAATACCTTGGACCCAAGCAAGGTTACGGGAAATTTCGAAGCCAAGAAATTACTTAAACTCTCAGCCCACAAAGCATTCAGCATTCAAAGAAGCACTTGAAACATCTTAATTTTCCCAAGTGTTTCTTAGTTAGAGAGTTATTATGTATTCCATTGAGCGTACTAGAATTATCCTAAGATTATAAGTAATTATCCAATCCTTAGCATAGGTTTACCTTGTAAGGATAATCACAACCTAGTTGGAATCCAAACTGAAACAAAAACCATCTAGTCAGGTTTGTTGGTGGAAGTTAGTTAGTGTGGTAGAAGGAGGAAGTAAGCGTCAGTAAGTGAAGCTGATCTTGGAGCATCTTGGCACGTTAAAAATAAGACAATCCTTAGTAGATTCTCCTGTAAAATCAGGACCGTGGACGTAGGAGCTTTAGTCTCTGAACCATGTTACTTCCCTGCGTTCTTACTGCTTTGCTATCTGATCTTAATTGTTCATTTGATTAAGTCATTCATTGCATATTTAATCAGGCTTGAATTAATCAGTCTGATCATTAATCTGAGCACTGCCCTTCTAACCACGGCTTCATAAAAAGGAAAACAAGTTTTCAGAAAGCAAACCAAACAAGACTATAAACTTTCAGGGCTCACACATTCCGCACTGAACATATGTAGATAGTTATCCAATTGACTTGCACTAAGTGCTGTTAGTAGGTGGATTATCTACTCAGTGTTCATTCACCACTTTGATTAAGGGGACTCAGTCAATTTGAAAGTAAGAAAAATTTGTATACGTGTATTCCCCCCTATACACGTATCACTTAGTCTTGTACCGGGACCAACAAGTGGTATCAGAGCAGTGATTAAAAAGACCACTGACTTTGAATACTAATAGTTTCAGAGGAGAAACTGTTGGTGGTCACTGAACAAATCTGAGTTTGATTTTAAGAAAACGTGCATCATCATGACTTCGAGGAGACTTGAAGCTTCATTACCTGAATTCTCTGTGTCTAACTTTGTCTATTGAAAGTTCAGACTTGAGGCACATCTAGATGCCATCCATGACCAAATGCCGCGAGTTATCAGGGACAGACCGATCAAAATCACCATCGCCGCTATCTTGATAGGCTCTCCATATTTACAATATTTTTTCAAATTTTCACTTTTTATTTGTGTGATAGAAGCATGATAAGATGTGTACGTTTATAATGTTTGTCGTTCATTTTTATATTTTAGAAGCATGTTGAATTAATTGTATGATGTTAATGTTATAGTAATGGTATATACTTGGTAGATTGCATGATTTTAGATTAATTGTATTTGTAGATGTTGAATGTGATATTGTATTTTGTTAGATTAATTGTATATTGTATGTGAGAATTGTTAATTAGATTAGTTGTGCGATGATAAAATACACGTTAGGACTATTATATTTTTATAGGGAATAACTTTTTTTAACGCCAACAACCTACGGGGCTAGAAAAAGAAGAATCTAGGTATTCGAGCTGATAATTTAAGAACTGTAGGTCTTCAGGCTAACAATTTAAGGACCGGGAGTTTTAAAAAGTAGCAAATTGAGACTAAAATTGACCCGAATTAGCTCGAATCTAGCCTAAATTTCACGTGTTCGACACATGACCCCGATTTCCGCCATTTACGTACATGTGGAGTCCATTCGATACCAATTTGAGATATGACTATATTTTTTGTATAATGAAAAAATAAATATATATATATATATATATACACATACCAAAAAATGAAAATAATAATCCCATTGCCCACCCCACCCAACCTAACCCCTCACGCCCCAATCATCTTCCTTGGTTAATCCTACTCAGCCTCAACCATCTTCCTATAATGTGGTAATTTTCCACCCCAAGTTCCGACTGTCACCCCCTTCCCATCCCGGCCCTCGCCTTGATCTTCTCACCCCAAGTTTCTGGTCATTGTCTTTCCCCATCCTAAGTTTCGACCGTCTATCCAACCTATCTTCTGTCTCTGATTAACACCAACCTTTCATTAACTATATATTTTTTAATATAGTTAAATAGATCAGCATGTTGGGATTAAAAGACTTACAAAAAAGATCATGCATGACTTATATAAATAAATAGACGTTTAAAAAGGTCCGAGTCTGACTAATTGATTAAATTTGTAGAGCCGAGCTGGGCTTTTGTGGCCGAGCCGTAAGCCCCTGTCAAATAACTTGATATATTCCTACCCTTAGGAATTAGCTAGTTTGCAAGGGAAAATTTCCATCACAAGAGACATAAACATAATTTAAATTCAATTTTGACTTTTCAATAAAAAATATATAATTAAAAAATATTGGGGCATTGTTGATTTCTACTTAAAGTATTGTTGATTATTGTTTGAGGTAGTGTTGATTATTGCTCATTAATTGATTATTATTTGGGGTATTTACTATTGTTGATTATTGTTTTGGGTATTGTCACTCCCCAATTTTCATAATATTACTTTCTATGTGAAACACATGATTAATTTTCAATAAGAGGTGTGAACTAAAATTTTCTTCTAGAAAAAGACCAACTAATTAATTTGATAATAAAATTATTTGATAAACAGCGGAAGACTTGACTATTAATTAACTTCTTAAAACCCATTTAATTAAAACATTTGACAAATCTCATAAGAACTTAACTAGGGGAAAAACTTGATTAATAAATAGACTTTTTTTAATATAAAATAACTTGTGGGACCATCATCCACCGTCTCTCCCCGCCACCAGCTCTTTAATCTGAAAAATATTAAATGGATGGGGTGAGTATGCAAGCACACTCAGTGTGGTCTTGTTGTTCAAGGTTAAACATAAAACAAATAGTCAAACACAGGAATTTAAACCAAATTCATCCTCTATCTTTTCACCTTTATCTAAATGGTCTTCTATCTATTTGCTTTATCAATTTAGTTATGTATTTGTTCAAGTTTCGCCAAAATGGTCCTAATTTGGTGAAAAATGACCCTAATTGATTTTTTGTATTTATTTGGCAAAGATTTTCACTTGGCGTGCAACATAGAAAAAAAATCACATCGTAGGCTTCTCCCAAAAAACTAGTGCACATGACAAAATAGATGGTATTTTATACTTTTTTCCATTCAATTAGGACTTAATTGGAGAAATATGAATTGATACGGAACGGAATTGGTAAAGAAAATAAATTGAGGACCGAAACGGTGAGGTTTTGTACATTTTTATACTAATTAGGATCATTTTGGCAAAACTTTAATAGATATGAGACTAAATTGATACTACAAATAAATAGAGGATCATTTTGATAAAGTTAAAAAGATAGAGGACAGATTTGGTTTAAATCCCGTCAAACATATCAATGCAAACATGAATACTTTGTCATATTGAACTGTATCTAATTGACCGAGCACTATGGGCCTTGCCAAGGTCATATAAATGACCCTGGTGATTCCCAAGGAAAACTTTTATGGTCACGGGCTGGTGACCTAGTCCCGGGCTATTTGATTTCATAACATGTAATACATGGAACATAACACGTAGCAGACACATTCAACATATCAAGTAAAATATTTAACAGTGAACAACATGCTCTACTAACCACTGTAAAGATAATTATTTAAATAGAAAACTCTACCTCGAATTAATGTCGTGGATGCAATGCAATAACTTTAGTCATTTTTTTATGGTCATGTCCTTAGATCATGATTTTCAACAGAGTATTTTTCAATCAAAAAAGATTGAATCTGTAAAATCTGTACAGCTGTAGTAAAAGAAGATTTCTAAAAAATGAAAACTTAAAATACTCTAAATTTTTTACAGAATATAAATAGTTTAGTAATTTATAACATATTCAAAAGATCAGTTTTTTTGGAGTTCTACAAATAAGGATTTCGAATTTTGAAACTGAAACAAATGACTTCTCAAAACAGAGATAATATTAGGAATAATTAGATAATAAATATAAAGAGGATTTGGATGACCTTGAAAATTTTATTGTATGCTTATACCATTAAAATAAATAATCTGTATGAAAAACATATGATTTGGACATATGAAAATATAGATTTTGAATTTTTAAATTGAATAGGCAGAGCTGCGAATGTTTTGAATAGAATGAGTATAAAATTCATATAAAATTTAATACGACTCTGATTGCTTTTAAATTTTTACTTTACATAAATAACGTAATACAGAAGAACATCTTAAAATTTCGTAAATTTTGGACATGTATAAGAGAGATTTCGAAATTTTAGAAATGAATTACCTATAAATAAAAAGTAAAAAAGAGAAGACTTTAGAAGATGATGAATGCAAAATATAAGATTTGATATTTGTGCAAATGAAAACTATGAAATTGTACACATATATATAGCAAGGGTGTAGAAGTCAAAAATCGCTAGTCGGACGGATTTGGAACGCCTAGAGCCTAGGCTGCCTAGCCGGAAACTAGTTGGGGACTAATAGGTAGGAGTTTTTTAAATTTTATGCTATATAGCTCATTAGTATGGTCAGCTTCATTTGATAACCTTTTACATACTGTTTAAATTTTTTTAGTATTTATAACGATATAAATCAATAATTCAACAGATAATACTCCCTCCGTCCCATGATTATTTACACGCTACCTTTATTTTCGTGTTTTAGCGAGCGAGTTGTTTATTAGTATTTGAAATGATAAAGTAACTTTTAAGGTATGATATGATAGATCTATCTCTCCTCTATTATAAAGTGACTTAAAATTACTCTATCGTTTTAAATACTAATAAAAAATTCACAAACACAAGAAAACAGTAACTGTGCGAATAATGGTGGGACAGAGGGAGTAATCAATACATATATAATCTACAAATCGATAAAAATTAAATGACAAACAAAAATACATAATAATGTACATCAAATTAAGTGAAATTCTCTAAACGACGTTGTTTCAAGGCGGAAAAAAATAAAACAATGGACGTCTAGCCTGCCTAAGCGGATTATACTAAAATCGGATCAACTGATGACCGTCTAGTGCCTAGGTGCCGCCTAGAGGGATTTTTGCATCACTGATATATAGACTTGTAGTTGGGCTTGGGCTTTAGCATAGATATGATTATAGTTAAAATCACAAAAGATCTAGGAATTGAAATATTATCTTCCATAAAATTCTTTATTATTTTATTTTTAAATTATGTAAAATAATTTTCTTGTAAATTAAGGAAAAATTTCACAGGAAGACCCAAATTTAAAGTATTGTTTCAAAATAAGGACCAAATTAACTATTGTCTCAAATTAAGGTTTTATTTTATATTTTTTCTGGAATCGGGATATACTTTAAAAATTTGAGTCTCAGTATATTAATACTTCACTGTGTAAGTAATGTCAATCAAGATTCATATTCTTTAATTTCTCTCTCTACACTGCTTTTTATTTTCACGACAAAATAAATCTGCATAAAAAAATTTCAATTTATTGTCAATTTATTCATCCTCTTTTCTTGTTCAGATTTTGTTGCAGTGGCCATAACTTTTTTTCAATTTTCATTCATGAAGAATATAGATCTTTCATCAATTATTTGATCTTAAGTTTAGGTGAACAAAGAAGCATTGATCAGCAATTTTTAGTTTTCTTTTCTTTCATCGTGTATTTAACTATCGAAATAAGCCATTAATATCTGAGAACATTGATTTATTGCATATGCAATTGTTCTGTATAATCAAAATTCATGTTTATTCCTTTCACCGTTTTGTATCTACCGCATATATGGAGAAAAATTAATCTATCAATTAGTTGGGTTCTCTTTTATATTTTCTATGTGTCACGCCCCAATTTTCATAATAGTAATATTTTAAAAATATTATTTAAAAATAAAACGCGTGAACCAAAATTTGACATAATAATTACTTGATAAACAGCAGAAGACTTGAATATTAATCAACATTTTAAAAGGAATTTGACTGCAGCTGAAGACTTAATAATTACTTAGAATATAACCATCTCATGAAAAGTTTTACTCACAAACAACTTGGGATATAAATAAAATAATTTGCAAGATATTAATAAATGGCAAGATTGAATTGCATCTACCGCCTCTCCCCGCCATCAGCTCTTTGATTTGAAAAATGTTAATGAGATTGAGGTGAGCAAACAACTCGCTCAGTGGGGCTTCCTTTGTCACAATTAAATATCACATACAAGTAAAATCATTAACTCACATAATATGCATACTCAATACTCATTCCAAGGCTAAACCAAGGATGCGCTGGCTGAACCAACGATGCGTGGTTTTCCATGAATAAACATGCGTTAACGAATGACTTAAAAAGCCACAACACGCGTTAACGAAATTTCAGTAAAAATTATAAGCGTACAATGTAGCAAGTAACAATATCACTCACATGAACATTTAAAAGTAACAAAGCAAATAAAAACCCCACCTGAAAATAATGTTGTAGATAAAATGAATGCAAAAGCCTTAAAGCCTATTTCTCGTGGTTACCTTCACCTAAAATAAATAATTAAACCTACTTAGAAAGTAATTGAAATCATCCCAAATTTAAAGGTTATAAATCCTAATTATACCTTAAATAAGTAAATTCTTAATATATTTGTTGTTCAACTACTGTTCCCAAAACTAAGCATCTATTTGTCCTCAAATTAAATATTTTAACTTAGATTATATATGTATCCCAAAATTCATGTACAACTTTGAAATGTTCAAATCCATACATATTCTTCTACGAAAAATCCCATATATACCATCTCATATCAAAACTAATAATTTCCTTGTCTAATTAATATACCTCACGCACAATTCATCATTTTAATTCACCGGAATAAAATTTAATCTAGCTTTTAGTTAACAAACTTCAAAACCTAGATGACCATATTCCATAAATTCACGTATTAAGCTATCGGGAATCCACCAATTCCTATTTAAAATTCTAAGTAATAAACCAACAATATGTCATTAATCTCTAATAAATTTGTAGAAATCGTAATCTAAAGTAAACAATAAAATTCGTAATCTAATAATTCTATCATAGTTTTCCTTCCCGAAACAAATTCGTAATCTAATAATTCTATCATAGTTTTCCTTCCCGAAACAAATAAGTTGGTTTTAAACATATGATCTCTATACTTAGTAATTCAAATAAAATAATATGAATTTATACACTTAGGGGTCGTTTGGTTCGGTGGATTGGGTGGAACTAAAGTTTTAGTTCCACTCAATCTCATGTAATATTGTGTTTGGTTAGCAGGTTTACGGCCCGGGATAAAATTGGGGCCCGAGTCATAAACCTACCTAATCCATCAAATGAGGGACTAAATAATCCCTTAGGGATGGTGGGACTCCATAGTCCCATGCTTTAAAAATGATATATTGCACTTTAAACCCACTTAATCATTTAATCCAAACAAACATTTCTCCTCAAATAATCTTATCTAATCCAATGTCATCCAATCCCATTTAATTCAATCTCATCTAATCAATCTCATCCCATGATTTAACGTCCCCTTACTGATCAAGAGAAAAACCATTAAAATAATTTAATACTTTTAGATTGAAAATTATAAGAAAAAAGGACGCAAATACCTTCGGCCAACAAATGAAATAAAGGCTTTCTCCAAGTGATTTTATTGAAAGTTTTGCAAAAGAGGAGAGAGAGATTTTTCCTATGATCTGATTTTAAATAGGGACCTATAAAGAGGATTTCGGTTGAGAAAAATATGGGATTGTGTTTATCCAAATCACACGTTTTTATTTTCTTTTAAAAATATATTTTGAAGACCTCTATTAAAAAATCAACTATGACATATTGGGGAATAAAAATGTACTAAATAAATATTATATATTGTTGGTCCTGGTACAAGACTGGGGAATACGTGTATGGGGGGAATACACGTATACAAATTTTTCTCACTTTCAAACTGACTGAGTCCACTTTGCTCAGAGTGATAAAGAACTCAGGGTTGATAACACACCTACTGACTGCACTGAATGTTGGTCAGTTGGCTAACTATCAACTTGAGTTCAGTGCGGAAATGCGTGAGCCCTGAAAGTTTATAGTCTTCTAAATGTTTGCTTTCTGAAAACTTGATTACTCTTTTCTGAAATAGTGATTAGTAGGGCAGTGTTCAAGTTGATGATCAGGCCGATTGATTCAAGCCTGATAAAACTAATGCAATGAATGACTTAAACAAATAAGCAGTTAAGAACAATATCAACGCAGTAAGAACACAAGGAGTTTAACGTGGTTCGGATACTCAAGCTCCTACGTCCACGATCCTGATTGAACAGGATAATCCACTACTTGGGATTAACTTGTTTTTAACGTGCCAAGGTGCACCAAGATCAACTAACCTCACTGACCTATACAAAGGTCAGGATATAACTCATACCTATCAGGGAGATATTGTAGCACCCTGATACCTCGCTGAGTCGAGTCTGGACTGAGTTCCCCCTAGATCCTACACTGACTGCTCCCCTGGATCTAAAAGTCCCAACTCCACTGATAGTTCCATAAACCTTGCTTCAGCCAAAGGCTTAGTCAAAATGTCAGCCCCCTGTCTGTCAGTGTGAATTTTCTTCATCCTAATATCCTTCTTCTCTACATGATCTCGAATGAAGTGATGCCTAATATCCACATGCTTGTGTGAAGCACTGGATTTTGAGTGATAGCTATAGCACTATTGTTGTCACAATAGATTGAAACCTCATTAGCAAATACCTGGTAGTCTCTCAGTTATTGCCTCAACCATAAAATCTGAGCACAACAACTACCTGCAGCCATATACTCAGCCTCAGTTGTGGATGTCGCCACTGAATTCTGCTTCTTACTAAATCACGAGATCAACTTACTCCCCAAAAACTGACATGTCCCTGAGGTGGATTTCCTATCAATCATACAACCTCCATAATCTGCATCTGAATAACCAGTCAGTTCTAAGTTGTCATCTGAAGGATACCATAGTCCCATATTAACTGTCATTTTCAAATACTTGAGTATCCTCTTAGCAGCCTCCAAATGACTTCTCTTGGGGTCAGACTGATACCTAGATAACACACCAACTGCAAAAGTAATGTCAGGCCTACCTGCAGTCAGGTACAACAATGATCCTATCAGCCCTCGGTACTCAGTCTGATTCACTGAAGCTCCTTCAGTGTCAGGATCCATCTTCCAATTGGTGTTCATTGGGATCCTAGCTGGATTGCTATTCTGAACTCCAAACTTCTTAATCAAGTCTCTTGTATACTTGGCCTGATTAATGAAAATCCCTTGATCAGTCTGCTTGACCTGCAATCCTAAAAAGAAGCTCATCTCTCCATCATTGACATCTCAAATTTACCAGTAATCAACTTAGAGAATTTCTCACAGAGCTGATGATTTGGTGATCCAAATATTATGTCATCCACATAAATCTGGACCAAGAGAATGTCATCACCTTCAGTGATCCTGAAAGTGTGCGTGTGTTATAAAGTGCAGATGTTGTAACAAATGTTAAAACAAATATTACAACAAACTGGAAAATCAGAATATAAAATGTGTACATCGGAAGACTTAAACACACAATTGCAAGATGGAATACTTTTTAACACAAATTATATTAAATAGCTTGTGCTAGCCTTACGGTGAAAGGTTCACTATAAAAGATTAGTGATACAAAAGTTGTGTGAAGAGTATAATCGTTCACAACGGAAACAAGACTCGATATCACCTATCAAATCTAAATTGACTAAGTGTATAATCTATAATACACCGTCAAAGTTGATCTCACTCTATATCTATGATCTCTCTATCTATGGATATAGGTTCGACCGCAAGTTATACAAGAAGAACTCTACTTCAAGGTATAACATAAATGTTGGAATAACTGCCCTATCACCTTTAAACTCAGGATCAACACTAGAGTAGGTGTACTCGTTTACTCCACACTTGGTACTGAAAACTTCGGCTCCTATTTATAGATGGAAGTCTTCAATCCGAAAATAACTTCTTCATGTAACTGCTCCATGATCTTCATGTAATCCCACGTCCTTATCTTTATTCCTGATATTTCTTGATGCAACCGCCTGATCTAGATTGTTCTAAAACGTCCTGTATAAGTCTGGATCGTGTAGGCCCTTGTAGATCCTTGTAGATCCTTCTGGAACCCGTAACCGCTCATGTTGCAACCAATGTTATGCAACATTCACTGTAACATTGAGTATTCCAGAACCTTGTAGATCCTTCTAGATCTTCATCCTGCATGTTAAAACATGTAAGACAACATATGATCATAAAGTATTGGATAATGAGAAGAAAGGGAAAATTCATGTTGTTTCAAAGTAAATAGTGAATACTTCACTACCAACAACATTAACAATCTCCCCCAATTTGACATTTCTGCTACAACACACCTGATGTATATATTTCTCAATATATAAGTCAGTGATGTATGTACAATAGAGATCAACATCGTATTGTACATTTAACATTTCACACTTGTGTAGCAAAATAGCCAAAAAACAAGATGATCAACTGTAAGTTGAACCATCAAAATCAAGATGAAATAACAATAAGTTAATTTCACCAAAACAGAATGAACATCATCATAAATGCTCATCAAACAGCAAAATGAGTAACATAATGTTTACTCATTCAAATTACAACTTCAAAGTGAAATAACTGTAATAAATCATAACTTAACAACTAATATAAAATTGTCTTTCAGAAATTAACAACTTCCTATCAGAGCAAAATTAATTAAAAACATAAATCAAACAAGAGTACTTAGAGGCATCACAAAAAGGAACTTGATATCACTGTATAAGATATACAGCTGCAGCTTCAAGCATCTTGCACTAAGCTCCCCCATAAATTGTGATTCCTCCAGTCTCTAAACCATCTTCAAACTTTGGTAGAAATATCTGGCAGATCACCATACAACTCTTCTTCCTCTGCTTCCTGGATATGAATTGTTGCAAGGTTTGCAACAACATCTTCAGCAGCATCTGTACCTTTCCCAGCAGCATCAGGTCCAGTTGCACCACCTTCCTCAGCAACCTCAGCAGCAGGTTCAGCAGCATCATCCATCTCATGAATCTCAACTCCTCGAGCAGCAGCAACTGGTACTCCCCCTGTTGTGGCAGAAAGTAGGTTTTTCCAGTAGTTCTTTAGGAATTGAAGTTCATCAATTGAGTCCTGCAAGTGCTTCAGCTGAGTTTGAATAAACTCAGGTGAGATATTCAGAGAATAGGCTGTGGGAGCTGGAATGTTGCTAGGTATGTTCCCAGCATTCTGTGCAGCATTTTGTGCAGGAGCAGGGTCAGGAACAAGTTGGTGTGGTTCTGCATCTTCTTCTTCGGCATTATCCTGCAGAGGTAAGTCTAACACTCTATTTCCAGACAGTAAATAATGAGATATACCCATCAGATTGACTCTCCCCCTCAACAACTCATTCCTTCTGTGAACAAAGTTGTGACTCCTCAAATATCCATAAATCAGCACAGGGTAAGGCAAGTTGTCTTTTTCAGAGATCTTTCCAGCAAATTTCATCATGTGATGAAAAATAACCAACCCAAGATTAAAGTTTTTCATCACACCAATTATGTACATCAGTACAGCCTGATCTCTGGTCACCTTTGTAGAATTTGTAGAGGGTATCCAGTTATACACCGCCAGTTTGTGTAAAACTGAATACAGAGAGGTCAATGAGGCAGCCAACATATTCTTCTTCCATTTGTTAACTCTACCTCCAGTCAGGACATTTATGATCTCATCCATATGAGGAACATCTTCCTCCTCAACATCCTCAACATGCAAAAACTGATTAATCAACTTAGGAGTAAAAGGAACATTTCTATCCCTAAATCTCACAGAACCACCAATCAGGGACAAATGCATCAGCAAAGGTAACAGCATGCATCAAACTTCTTTCTTCCAAGTATCTAACTAGACCTTTAGACTCAAACTCATCAATGTTAATTTTTCTTTCAATTAACAAATTTCTTTTCCTTAGTCTTTCCAACTTTTGGTCTAGAGATTCATCATCATCATTATCAGAACTGACATGCTCAACAGAATGTTCAGATTCATTACCTTGATCAGAATCAGTTTCGGTTTTGTCTGAGCTACTCTCAGAACTGTTGTCATCAGCTTCAGGTTCTGGTGCTGTTGCACTTGTTCCAGCACCACCAGTGGCATACTCAAACTTTCACTTGGTTCTCATCTCAACTCTTGCTCTCCTCCTAAGTTCAAATATAGGTACATCAGTCTCATCAGATTCTTCCTTTTCCTTGCTTTGGGAGTGATCAGTCTCTTTCTCAGATGAGTCTTTGGAGCTTGACTCCTTTTCAGATTCAGAAAACACTCGAATAGGTCGAGTAACAACATCTCCTTCATCATCCTTCTTCTTCCTTGTGGTTTCTGAGTAGTTCACCCTTTTCTTAGCTCTACCCGATCTCCTCCTTGATTGAACAGGGCTCATTTTCATCTTGCCACCCTTTTTCTTCACAGCTTTGGCTATTGGAGCAGGCTCAGAGTCCTCAGACATTGAAGAATCAGTTTTGGGTGATTCTTCTTTGTCTTCCTCTCACATCTCAACATTAGAGACCTCAGCATTAGGGTTTTTCTCCTTAGTTTCTTCAACAATAGTCTCCTCGGCAATGTCAGCATTCTCCATGGCTTGATTACCTGTTTCAACATCTTTTGAAATATTAGCAGTAGGGTTATTGGCTTGGCTTGAGGATTTTGGAATTTTTGGTTGAGCAATCGAAGAAGTGCCTTCGATATGAACAGTAGATGAAGGGTTTTGAGTTTGATTCAGGTAGGATGCAACATCCACTTCAATAGAGCCAATGGTTAGCTTAGGAACCACAGGGCTTCCTTGAAGGATCTGCGCAATGCCTCGTGCGATCGATTCGAGTTGATCGACGGTGGCTTCATTTGGGATGTATATGTTTACGGGGAAAGCTTGAATAGGAGTTAGAGTAGTAGGAAGTGTTGTGCTCGATGATGGAGCAACAGAGGCAGCATTTGGGTTTTGGCTTAAGGCCATTTCTACAAGAAGGTTCAGGTGTGAAGCTTGAGAAGGTGGAGAGTTTGAGGGAGTTTTCGAACTGTGGGAGTTTTTCTTTTGATTTCCAGCCATTAAGTACTTAGTAAAAGCAAGTGAAATAAAATTTAAGAGAAATAAGACTAAACCCTAGAATGCGAACACACTCACTTCAACACTTATAAGAAAAATTCTGAACTTCAATCATATGATTAAACACAGAAAATTAAACACAATAACATGTAGGATATATATAGGAGAGAGTACGGAAGTTATTTTAATTACCCACAAAAGGAATATTCTGGATTTTAAGGAGTTGAAACCACCCACTCCCCAATAAAAGATCGTGGGTTATTTCAGAAACAAAAAAAATCCGAATTTTAATTAATTAAACACACTAAATTATGCACTACTTGAATAAAATTGAAAACATGGGTTTATGCATGTGGAAATTAAAAATAAATTCCTGAAAAATCGGTCCATAACTTAACTTATAAAAATAAATACGAACTGCATATGATGTTGTATTCAAAATTGGAACACACACTTCAACATTGGTTTTAATATCCAATGTCGCACTTTTTATCAAACACTTTTAGCACTTTTTATTCACATTAATCCATCTTTTCAAGAGAGTGCATCGTAGCAGCGAACTCCGTGCCCCATAATTACTCAATGGATTTGTGACATATTGATGTTTTACTAATCACCTTTTGAAAAGAAGACATCGTAGTAGCGAACTCCGTGCTCCATAGTTACTCAGTGAATTAGTTACATCTTGATGTGCTTTTTCAAAAACTTATTATGCTTTTGAGAAGAGTGATTCCTCTTTATTTTTACACAACACACGTACTTAGTCCAGATTTATTTTACAAAGAAATTATGAATCAAAATACAAGAACAAGCTTTAATTAGAACATGCAGATACCCTGATGTTGTTATAGATGTTTTAACAAACATAACAACATCCACTTCTCAGTTACTCAGATTGTTCACATACCAAGAGATTTCCTCAAGAATGAGAATCTCTCATGGTCTAATGCTTTAGTAAACACATCAGCAAATTGATTTTCAGTGGGTATGTATTCTAACTTCACAATATTCTTTTCTATAAGATCCCTTATGAAATGATGTCTAATACTTATGTGTTTAGTAAGTGAGTGTTGAACTGGATTTTTCAAAATGTTGATAGCACTAGTGTTATCACAAAATACAGTTAAAGTGTCACTCTCTAAACCATAATCACTAAATATTTTACTCAACCAAAGAAGTTGTGTACAGCAACTACCTGCTGCAATGTATTCAGACTCTGCAGTAGATTGTGATACATAATTTTGTTTTCTGCTATGCCATGAAATCAAATTATTACCCATATAAAAGCAACCACCACTCGTTCTTTTCCTATTATCAATATCATCAGCCCAGTCAGCATCACTATATCCGACAAGTGTACTGCTTGTGTCTTTGGTATACCATATACCAAGATCTGTTGTACCAGCCACATATCTTATGATTCTCTTGACTTCATTCAAATGAGACTCTTTGGGACAAGCTTGGTACCTAGCACAAACACAAACACTATACATAATATCAGGCCTGCTTGATGTTAAGTACAGAAGACTACCTATCATGGATCTATACAAAGTTGAATCAACATCTTGACCAACAGTGTCTTTACACAACTTTTGTGTAGATCCCATAGGAGTTTTCATGACTCTTGAGCTTTCTAAACTAAACCTTTTCACTAAATTCTTTGCATACTTACTATGAGAGAAGAAAATACCTTTATCAGTTTGTTTGATTTGAAGTCCTAGGAAGTAATTCAAATCACCACCATGCTCATCTCAAATGTTGCTGTCATTGCTTCAATAAACTTGTTTAACATAATGTTACAAGTTGAACCAAAAACAATGTCATCAACATATATTTGAGCTATTAATAAATCTTCTCCAGAATTTTTAATGAACAAGGTTCTATCAGCCTCTCCTCTTATGAAACCAAATTGCAACAGAAAGTCAGTGAGTCTACCATACCAAGCTCTAGGAGCTTGTTTGAGACCATACAAGGCTTTCTTTAGTTTGTACACATGATCAGGATACTGTGGGTTTTCAAAACCTTTAGGCTGTTCAACAAATGCATCTTCAATTAGTATGTCATTCAGAAATGCAGCTTTTACATCCATTTGATGAAGATTAATATTAATGTAACATGCAATTGCTAGTAATAGTCTAATGGACTCTTCATTCCAGTCATATGCCTTGAGCAACCACTGTCTAGGTACCAAACAACCTTGATTGACTCCTCTTGTTGTAATCCACAGCAGCCTACAAATAGTTCAGGCTTTAGGTACCCATTGGGTGTTGGGTCATATCGTGTCAGTTATACCCTTCGGGATCCAGATTTGCTTCACTACCCTGATTGCCTCAGAGTGGTAAATATGTCTCCCTAAAACATCAAAATACACTACTTTCTTCTTCTTAGCCTGAGAGGAAGATGGTGTATGAGTGTTAGGCTTAGGCTTTACAGGAGCCTGAGTGGGTGCCTTTTGGGCTGGCCTCCTGTTCTTCCTAGGCCTGGGTGCAGCAGGTCTTTGGGCTTGCTCTTGATAAGGGCCCTGTTTTCTGTTCCCCCTAGGCAAGTGAGGGAAAGGAAAATAGTTAAAGGCCTCAGGATGCCAAAACCGTGGGGTAGTAATCATACTTGGCCTTTTCTGCTGGTATTGTCACGCATGATGATACCCTTGTTGACCAGTCTGATGACTCTTGGCCTGAGTCTTCCTCCGCTTTCGCTGAGGTTTTCTCTGGCCTGAGTTCTCAGGGACCTCCTTTGGTTGCTTGGTCTTTCCCTTGGGTTTTGGCTTAGCAACCTTGGGGGAAACCCTGACTGTGTCAACAATTTCTTTACCCTTATCAGTCTGGCGGGCCTGAAGTACAACTTTCTTTGTATTCTGGCCTGCTTGAACGAAAACCCTCTCAGTGTTGCTCCCTGAAGCTATATGAATTGACCCTGTGAGTATTTCTTAGGAACATATCCAAGTCTCTTTTTTCTCATTCCCAAGCATCTGGCTGCTATTTATTTCCTCTCTAGCCACTGAGGATTTATTCATTGTTGCAACCTTTTTCTTAAGAGAGTCCTCACTCTTTTTCAGAATTTCATGTCTGGCAAAGAGGTCATCAAACTTACTTTTGAGTACCTTCAGCTCCTCCTTCCTGACCAGCTCTTCATCAGCCAGTTCTTTCAGAATCTTCTCTCTTGGGAGACGCTCAGCATTGATCATATTATTTTCCTGAGTCAGTCTCACAATTTGAGCCGACTCTTTCAAATCTGACTGAGTAAGTTGATCATTCAGGTTTTGAACCCGAGTACTCAATTTCTGGTTCTCCTCTACCAAAAAGACATTAGTTTCCTGCAACCTGGAGAAATTAACCATCAATTGATCAAACAGATCTGAAGGTTCATTTCTCTGGCTGACTCTGAGCTAGGCTCAGGATTTTGACCAGTGTATGAACCACAAACAGAGTTAGATGTTACCTCAGGCTCTTCCCTAGCCATTAGACACACATCATCGTATTCATCATCAGAAAAGAGTTCAGCCGACCTCTCCTCAGGACCATCTGGGTCTGTAGCTTCCCCAGCGAGCAAGGCTCTCCGGTCAGCATACCTCTGGTCTCTCTTGACCCTCCTATCTTCTCTTTCCCTTGCACTCAGCTCTGGGCAGTCATACTGATAGTGCCCATTCTTGTTACAGTTGTAACATGCAGCTTGCTCATCACCTCTTTTCTTTCTCGGCTCAGGGTTCCTTCTTGAGTCAGGTTCCCTTTATCTGGACGAGCTTTCAGTCTTACCTGAGTGCCTATCATCACGAGTACGTCCCTGTTTATCTCTTCGATCGGTCTTTGGGTCTGAGTATCTTCTTTCATCATCACGATCTCTTCTCTGGTCAGTGTTCCTTCTTTCCTCATATCTCCGTGAGCTATGATGGGTTCCTTCAGGTTTCCTGCCACGAGTATCCTGATAATATTTCTTATAACGACCAAACCTGGAATTAAGCTTTTCAAAGCGTCTGGCCATCAGGCTGTACGCCACAACAAGCTCTTCCTTGCTCATCTCCATCAGTGACTTTGATGAAGACTCGACAGGTTCTGACTTGGCTTTGAACGCCACGCTTTTCTCAGAAGCTTTCTCTTTCTCCTCTTCTTCTTGCTGAACTTTCTTATTTCTCTTGTTGAGATCATATTCCAGTGCTTTTAGTTCTGAAAAAAGTAAAGCAGAAGTTATGTTACTCATATCCTGAGTGTTCTTTAGCATAATTACACTGTTGTCCCATCTCTCAGGAAGGGCATTCAGGATCTTAGAAACAACATCTCTCTTTGGAACATCCTTATCTAACATCACCAACTCATTCATCAACTTGATGAATCTTGACTCCATCTGATCTATCGTCTCATCAGGCAGCATCTCGAATGCTTCGAACTTCTGAATGACAATATTCCTCTTGTTCTCCTTTATCTTTTCTGACCCTTCGCACATCCTGGTCAGCTCATCCCAGACTCATTTGCCATCTTTAAGTTCACCAGCCTCGCTGACTCCTCGAAAAGCACCGTATGAAAGATGATGTTTCTATCCACATTGTCCAGTCCCACCATTTTGATTTCATCATTGGTCATATCCTTCCTCTCCTAAGGAACTTGTACGCCAATGTCAAGATGCTCATACCCCAGTCCTCTAACATTAGGGATGGTGATCTTGATAGGTCCTTCCTTGATAACGCGCGGCATCTGGTCATGGATGACATCTAGATGTGCCTCAAGTCTGAACTTCCAGTAGACAAAGTTAGAAACAGAGAATTCAGACAATGAAGCTTCAAGTCTCCTCGAAGTCATGATGATACAAGTTTTATGAAAAGCAAACTCAGATCTGTTCAATGACCACCAACAGCTTCACCTCTAAAACTATTAGTATTCAAAGTCAGTGGTCTTTTGAACCACTGCAAAGATACCACTTGTTGGTCCCGGTACAAGACTGAGGGATACGTGTATGGAGGGGAATACCCGTATATACATTTTTCTCACTTTCAAACTGACTGAGTCCCCTTTGCTCAGAGTGATAAAGAACTCAGGGTTGATAACACGCCTACTGATTGCACTAAATGTTGGTCAGTTGGCTAACTATCAACTTGAGTTCAGTGCGGAAATGCGTGAGCCCTGAAAGTTTATAGTCTTGTTAATGTTTGCTTTCTAAAAACTTGATTACTCTTTTCTGAAATAGTGATTAGTAGGGTAGTGTTCAAGTTGATGATCAGGCCGATTGATTCAAGCCTGTTAAAGCTAATGCAATGAATGACTTAAACAAATAAGCAGTTAAGAACAATATCAAAGCAATAAGAATAAAAGGAGTTTAACGTGGTTCAGAGACTCAAGCTCCTAGGTCCACGATCCAGATTGAACAGGATAATCCACTACTTGGGATTAACTTATTTTTCACGTGCCAAGGTGCACCAAGATCAGCTAACCTCACTGACCTATACAAACTCCTTCCTAATTCACTAACTGACTTCAACCAACAAACCTATCAAGAGGGTTTTGGTTTCAGTTTTGTTTCCAACTAAGATTGTGATTATCCTTACAAGACAAGTCTATGCTAAGGATGGATAATCACTCTAAGCTTAAGGTATGGCTTGAAAGCTCAGTGGAATACATAATAACTCTCACTAATCTAAGAAACACTTGAGAAATTTATCTGGTTTCGAGTGCTTCTTTTAGAATGCTGGGTGCTTTGAACGCTTGAGAGTTTGAGTAATTTCTGGCTTGAAAATTTCCCGTAACCTTGAATGGGTTCAAGGCCTTCTGTATTTATAGATGAATTTGAAAACTATACGTTGGAAGAGATAACCTTCTAGTCATCTGCATATGGTTATTCAACGGACATATCTCCCATGCAGCAGCCGTCCTTGCATGGATTAGGTAATTGCATTTAATGCTCCATTTAATGCTTGTCCGTTGAAAAGTGCAGTCTGATCTCAGTCTTCATATCAGGTCCGTACGTGCGTGTCCTTCCTGGATTAGTCCACGTCATCAGGTTGGTGAGAATGTCAGAACTCATTCCTGGGCTTCAGGCTTGTCTTATTCAGTTCATTTTGTCTCGAGCACAACGGTCTTGTCCTGACGCTGACTTTCCTTTTGCATTGCTTGACCCTACTCCAAGCCTTTCCCATTACTCAGTATCATCCTGTTCCCTTCAGGACTGAGTTAGTAGTGACCTTAGGGTCGTACTCTTCATCACTGACCCTTACTCAGCCAGCTTAGAAGAACTACCGTAAGTTCAGGATGGTGCTCTGCGTCTTCAGGCTTCAGTCTTGATTATCATCAATGAGTACTCCTCTCATTGAGTTCTTATGAATTGTAAAATAACTAAGTGCTAACCTAACCAAGACTAGCCTGACTTGCTAAGGCATAACATCTTTTCAGGGGCTTTGGAATCTAATCAAAACTGACATTGTCCAAACATATATATATATATATATATATGTTTGTATTTGAGATAAGAAATAATATATTATATGTAAAATCTTGACAATGGGAATAATATATTATTTTAATAAAATTTAATACTTTGGAATATTGCAAAATAAATTAAATAATTAACTATAAATTTTGGGTTGTTACACTGTGAGTATTAGGAAATGACAAAGTATAGCGTGAAACTAGTTTATACATAAATCTGTAAAGGTATTAGTTGTTTTTACTGAAGAGTATTAGTTGTTTTTACTAAAGAGTATTATTGATTTACACTAAAGAGTCTTAGTTGTTCGGTGAAAATGAACTAAGACTCTTCATTGTAAACTAGTAATACTCTTCAGTAAAAACGACTAATATTTTTCAGTGAAAACAACTAATACACTTCAGTGATGCATATATAAACAAATTTCACTCTATGCATACTCATAGGAAATTAATTGTAGGCTACTCTGTTTAATATTATTCATTGTTAAACTTTTCTATTGGTAGATGTTAGATGATGATGATGATGATGACGACGATGGTTGCTTTGATGAACGAAAGAGTTTTGAGTATTTTAATGATGAAGGGATTCCATTTGGGAATTTTGATTTACGTTATTTATACGATTAAGTATTCTTAGGGTGAGACTCTAAATTTTAATATATATCCAAATTTGAGAAAAAAAATGTAAAATAAAACCCTAATTTGAGACAATTACTAATTTGGATCTTATTTTGAGAGAATTACTTAAATTCAGGTCTTCCTGTGAAATTCTTCCTGTAAATTAATATGATAAATCTTTTTGAAAAATATTTTTGCTTTTTTCTTATAATATGCATTATCACTGATTTTAATAAAATCCAATATTTTTGAATTAATGAATATTATAAATAATTAATTAGAAAATTAGGGGTGCTACATGTAATGCTAATTCAAAACATACAGTACATGTTGAATGGTATGTTTTTCATAATTTCTGCATTTTATCTTAATATTTAATATACACTTGAGTGGACATTAGAATTACTTTACAGGAGGAATTTTCCTCGCTATACAGTGAATGTTTTTTAAATTTTAATCCCTCGTTATTTGAAAATTCCCCGTTACTAATGTTAAACTCTCGAATTCTTATTTTAGCGCGCTAACAATGAGAATTTTTTTTTTTTTTTTTTGAAAAGAACAATGAGAATTTTGTAGTAGCATGAGTTAAACACGTAATTTTAGCCGATTTGCTGTGTTTTGGGTTAGTTTGATGCAAATGTGTCAATCCAGTAATTTAGTGTTCCACAATTACTATCCCTTAAGCTACAAGCCCAATTACTCCACCGTCCCACAAATAGATTTTTTAGTATTTTTATACAGATTAAGAAATGTAATTTTTGTTTAAATTAAAATTTTATTTTGTTTTATCATTTAATTTCTATGACAACTCATTTTTTTAAGACAATTACTCCCTCCGTCCCGGTCTAAGCTTCCAATTTCTTTTTTTGAATGGTTTAAGAAAGTGTATTTGTTTATTAATATATGATGGACCACGTGTTAACTTTTGGGATAAAATTGAATTGAATGAGTGACACTTTTGGTAATATTGTGTGAATTTGAAGGTTAAAAATTTATATATAGCAGAGTGTTGTTTTTTCCATTTATGGAATGAGAAACTTAGTGTGGAACAACTCGAAAAGGAAAGTGTGAAGTTTAGATCGGGACGGAGGGAGTACTAGTAATAAGTTACATTAAATAGGAGTAAAGATGAAAATACAAGTTTAATAATATTTTAAATATAGTAATAAGTCTATTATTGTAGAATGGATGCAAATAAAAAATAAATCTATTTTTACGGGAAGGAGACACTACAAAAAACTCGCGTTTTAGCGACCGAACTAGACCACTGGTCTCAAATTAAGAAAATTTGCGACCGATACAGAAGGTGGTCGCTAAATCGAAGGATTAACGACCGCCTAAGACCGCTATGGCGGTCGCCAAAACTCAAAAGTCGGTCAAAGTTGACCAATTCTATTTACCGTCTGATCAGCGACTGTCTAGGCGGTCTCTGAATTCAATTTTTAATTAGCGACGGCCTACTGCGGTCACAAAATGATCAGTTGACCCGTTCTTGGAAACGTGCAATGGTCATTTATTATTGGGGTGTTAGCGACTGCCTGTGGCGGTCGCTAATCACAATTTTGGTCATTTGGGATCGTCCAAATCTGTGATTAGGCGGTCGCTAATTTTTTTTCCCTTTTTAGGCACAGGCCGTACTCACTTTCAGCCTACGCTCCAAAAAATCCACCGCCCCCGCCACCGTCCGTCGAGCATTCCGTTCCGGTCAATACCCTTCTTGCTTCCCCGTCTATCTAATAACCGTAAGTTTTTCATACTTTAACCGTTTATTATCTTTGTATATCATTTTTTTTAACATATATAATTTATATACATGAAATTAGATATATATGTACGTATATGTATGATTTTATATGTTTATATATATTTTTTAAATCATGTATATACATATTTAGTATTTTTAAGTTAATTGGTATTTTAGTATATATTAAATTAGTTGATTGATATGTATAGATATGAATTTCGTTGATTGATATACGTAGGTATAAATTTAGTTGATTGATATGTGTAGGCATGAATTTAGTTGATTAATATGTAGGTATATATGATTTTAGTTGATTGATATACGTAGGTATGAATTTAATTATTTGATTGATATGTGTAGGTATGAATTTAATTGATTAATATGTAGGTATATATGAATTTAGTTGATTGATATACGTAGGTATGAATTTAATTAATTGATTGATATGAGTATGTATGAATTTAGATGATTTATATGTGTAGGTATGAATTTAGTTGATTAATATGTAGGTATATATGAATTTAGTTGATTGATATACGTAGGTATGAATTTAATTAGTTGATTGATATTTGTAGGTATGAATTTAGATGATTTATATGTGTAGGTATGAATTTAGTTGAAATATGTAGGTATATATGAATTTAGTTGACTGACATACGTAGGTATGAATTTAATTAGTTAATTGATATGTGAAGGTATGAATTTAGATGATTGATATGTGTATGTATGAATTTAGTTGAATGTGTATAAATATAATATGTTATATTAATCTGTTGAATTTATAATTATTACAGATGAGCTCTCAAGATAACCCCGATCAGAGTGGGGAACAGGGTCGGGGGAGGGCGAAGAGGAGGTCGGGGTCATTGAGACCGGTGATCCCGAAGGCTCGACGGGCCCCGGAGATGACATCATCCTCCTCACAGTAGTCCAGTGCTGCTGGATCTACTTCTGTTGCCGGATCTATGGCTTCACGGTAGCATCCCCTGTTGGATAGCCGTCTCACTGTTGTCCCTGGTGACAACATGTAAGTATTATTAGATAACTAATTAAATAATTTTAATTGTATTCATTAATATTCATTATTAATATTAACTTGAATTTTCTTTTGATGTTACAGTATGCTTCCAGGCCATGAGACCAGCTCTCGCGTCTCAGATGCCATTAAGAAGGCCTCGTTCGAGGTTGGTGTCTCCTCGTGGTCCATGGTGTCCGAGCAAAAGAGGAGGGAGTACTTCGAGAAATTCAAAGTATATTTATTATGATTTTAATATTTTATTTTGAATTTATTTGTTTTGAATTTAATTAGTTGATTGATAGTTGTTAATATTTTATTTTTAATTTAATTGCAGAAGCTGTGCGTTTGGGACCCTGCCCTTGATAGTGTTATGTACGGCTTGTTCTGTGCGAAAGCGTAGGAGCGGTACAAAAATATTATCTACGGGCTGAAGAAGTTTGTTAGTGGGATGCAGCTGGAGCTGGGCCAAGGGCCAGACAGATGTTCCGTCTGGGACACTTTGATTGCTCACTGGAATAGTGAGCAATTCAAAGCCAAGTCCAAGAAGTCCAGGGAAAACTGGTTGAAAGACCCCACTGGGCACGGCGTCGCTAGACATCGGGCTGGATCCCGGTCCATCTACGAGCACTCCCTCGCCTTTGTAAGTATCTATTGAATTTTTATTTACATTTAAATATTAATAAATTTTTAAATGTTTAACATTTAAACATCTATTGAATTTGGTTCGCAACAAGAGAGGCAGCACGGCCCTCTCTCTATAAGCAGATGGAAATCTCCCACCAGTGAACCCGGAGACTGGGACGTCTACTTACGCCCGCACCACCGAGATCCACGTAAGTATTTTTCTAATTTTAATTAATATTTATTTAATTATTATAATTGTAGGTTAATTATTATAATTGTATTTTATTTATTGAATTTCAGAACCAGTTTAAGGATCGTCTCGCCCAGGCTTCGCAGCAGGTGGCCCCCGGAGACGACAGGGAAGAGAACCCCACCCGTCCCCAGATTGACGAGGACCGCATCTATTTAGATGTGGTCGGAGTCAAGAAGGGAAAGGTCGTGGGGCAGCACGGTCACAGTAAGGCCATCCTGCAGACCTACCACCAGAGCAATGGATCGTCCTCCTCGATCGACTCTGCTCCCTCTCATTTGGAGCGTGAGCTGAGGGACGTCCGGAAGCAGATGCAGGCCCTCACGAGCTACAACGAGAGTCTTCGGGACTAGTTCACTAACATCTCCCAACATATGGGAGTAGTCGGTCCACCTCCACCCCCACAAAATTTTGATGCCGGGGGGAGCCGGACCGAAGGTGGTGGGGGTGAGGATGACGATGACCATATCGATATCGAGAGCTTCCTCTCTGGCTGGAGAGGGAGGGAGGGAAGGGGAGAGAGAGAGAGAGAGAGATTTATTTTTTGTTGAATATTTTATTTTATTTTTGTTGAATGTTTTTTATTTTGTTGGATATTTTATATTTTTTATTGAATATTATAGATTTGCATATATTTTTTATTGAATAAAAAAAAGTTGGTAAATATATATATATATAAACGGATTAGAAATAAAAATGAATTAATTTGATGAATTTAAAAAAAACGGGAGTCAATTTGGAATTATATACAATTAAATTAATAAAAATGAATTAATTAATAATTTAGAATAGTCTAAAATATTAAATTTATAAAATTAATAAAAAAATTAGTAAATATATATATATATAAACGAATTAGAAAAAAAAAAGGAATTTAAAAAAAACGGGAGTCAATTTGGAATTATATACAATTAAATAAATAAAAACGAATAAATTAATAATTTAAAATAGTCTAAAATATTAAATTTATAAAATTAATAAAAAAGTTAGTAAATATGTATATAACAACGAATTAGAAACAAAAATGATTGAATTTGATTAATTAAAAAAAAATCAATTTGAGGTTATATACAATTAAATACAAATAAATGAATAACAATAGCATGCGTTCTAATGGTTCACACCTCTTTCGGTCTACCCGAAGGTTATGTGTTCGATTCCCCTTGGGCGCATATTTGCCTATTTATTTTTATCAGCCTCACAAGGACTTAAATACTACATGACTCGCCTAATAAAAGCTAGTGGGTCACGCAGGTTCGCTGATTAATCACAAAATAAAATAAATAAATTAGCGATGTAATACCCCATCCCGTTTTATAACTTTTATTTTATTAGAAACCTTAATTATATAATTTTATATTATTATTATCCTTGTTTCTTTTAATTTTATTATTTTGTGTGTTAACGTGTAATTTAAATATATACTCTATTTTCAAATTCCCAAGTTCGAAGAAAGAAATCGAATATTTCAAACGGATAAAGGATTATGAGGAATTAAATATTCAAAGTTTAAATTAAGGATTTCGATCCGTATACTTTATTAATAAAAATATACAAGTATAATTCAAATGCAATAAAGTATTAATTGAGTTCTAAAACTATATTAATTTTCAATTCGGGATTAAACTCGTGAACCAAACGACCCCTAAACAGTATCAATTGGGAACGAAAATATCTGAATTAAAGGGGGTAAATCCTAAACCACATAAATTACTTTCCTTTTTGAATTAAATTAAATAATTAATCTCATCCACGTGAAATATCTCCTTCTTTAAAATTAATTAATAATTTAAAATATAATTTCCTTATAAAATAACCGGTCCTTATCTTTAATTCCTTCACAAATCAGTTTCCAAGTTTCACTCCCCTCTCTCTCCCAGAAAAACACGTAAGACTCTTTCTCTTCTCCTTCTCTCTCCTCAAAATGCAAAAACGCGTCTTCTTCCTCCTCCCAAACACGTCGCCTCCCTCCAGCCTTTCCCCTCCGTCATCGCGCCGCTGCTCTTCCCAGCCAATCGACCACCACTGTCCTCCTCCAGTAGCAGCCTCGGCGACCGCCGCCTCAGCACGCAGCGCCGCCTCCGCTCTCGGTTCCAGCGCCGCGCTCGCGCCTCTCCCACTCCCTCGCACCGTCGCTCTTCAGCAGATCGGAGAAATCGCCGCCGTCCCTACCTCGACCACCGTCGCTCCTCAGCCGCGCCGCTGTCCTCCTTCACACATCGGAGCCGCGACGCCTCTTCCAGCGCCGCCATTCGTCACCGTCTTCACGCCGAGCGCCGCCCGTCTCAACCCCGCCACGAACCTCCGCCGCTCGTGCACCTCCGCCGCCGAGCGCCGCCGTACTCTGCCTCCCTCCTCCAGCAAGTGACGCCCGTCGCCTCTGCCTCACCACCGCAGAGCCAACACCGTCGCCTTCTTGGACACCGCCGTCGTCCATCCTTTACTCTTGGAGTGAGTCCCATTATCGTCCTTTTCTGAATTCATTTAATTTAACAGCTTAATTCGATTAATTTCTCCCAAAATAAACACTCGTGTTTTGCCCCTTTTCGTGTTGATCGAGACACCGACATCATCTCCGCCTTCCCGTTAAAATACCCAGAGGAAGAACCTCTGCCCATTTGATTTTGGAAGAACCAAAACGACGCCGTTAGGCCGACGAAATTATCTGACGAGCCGCCAATCGAACGCTGTTAGGCTGCCCGATTTGGGACTCGTAAGATTTCTAGTTTTCCCCATATTTCTCTTGTAATTTCTGGTTTGGGAATAAGGTTGTTCGAGCAGTGATGCGAATTTTGTTTTATTGATGTAAAACTTGGTTTTGTTTAGAGCCGTGGATATAGTTGCTTAGTATTGTTGATTTGCTTGTTTAGTGCTGTTGGTTTGACTGTTTAGTGTCTTTGAATCAATTGGTTAGTGTTACTTTTTTAGATGGTTGGTATTATTGGTTAAGATGGTTAGTGTTTTTGAATGGATGAATTAGTATTATTGAATTAAGCGGTTTAGTATCATTGAAATAGTTGTTTGGTGTTATTGGATTTGTTGGATGAATGAATTAGTTTGGTTTGGTTAACTGATAAAATTAGTTTGTTTTACTGTTAGTTGAGTTTTTAAAGACAAAGGGAAACTCGTCTTCTACTGTTCAAATGTTTGAAACAAATGGAAAAGGATTTTAAAAAATGATACTACCCTTTTGTTTTGAAAATGACAAAAGTAAACTTGGTTAGTATTACTAACAATAAAGAAAAGTATATATTATATTATTTTTTAGTATTTATTATATAAAATTCTTTAAGAAAAATAAGTTTAATAAAAGAGTTTTTATTTATAAAAATATAATTTTTATCCAAGAGTTCTTTTAAAATAAAATAGAATTTTTTTTAGAAAGAAAATGTTAAATTGAGGTTTTAATTATATTAATATTATTTATATAACTTTCTGATTCTTTTAATTATTTTCAAGAAAAATAGTAATTTGGGACCTATATTATATTAGTATTATTTTTAAATAAATTACTTAGACTTTTAATTCTTTCAAGAAAAGAATTATATGGTTTGGCTTTTAAAATTATAAAAGGTTTTATAAAAGAACAAAGGAAATCAAAAGATCGTTTTTATAAGAGTCGAAATAGTCATACAACATAGAGATTAGTAAGTACACCCCCAATACAATACCCTTTTTGAAAGTGGTGCATTTACCAAGATAGTGTGTGTTTTTAAGTAGGTCTATTTCAATAGGTCTCTAAGATAACAACTTCCTCGTTTCGTAACACGTATTTCTAGGTCTTTTCAATAATTCAAGGGCCAACTTTTAATCAAATGGTTTCGTACTAGGGTTCTGTACTAATCGGAATACGCACGAGGGATCCGACAGTCTGTTGATTCAATCTCGAGACGTCTCTACAACACAAGTTATCATCCGAAAGAATTCCAAAGACAGTTGTAACTTAGCTTTAAAGTTAAGAGGTGGGTGGTGATCTGTTGATTGATCTGCTTATAATACGTTGTGCTGGTATACTCTGAACTCGACCAAATAAATCTAAAACAACTAATCCAACATAAATGTATCCCTATAATATAAATATTTGAATTACGTGGTATACTTATATATGATACAATATGTCTATTGTTTTATTTAAATCGAGCACCATTGCATGATAAAGGGCATTTTGTGAGCATGAATTTATACAAGTACGAATTATGTGAATTCTCCCCACAATTTGAAATGACAGTTTTTATGAGAAAGAGGAAAGCGAGTAATCATTGAGAAGTTTTGTTTGTGGATTGACACGTATGGCCAAGAGTGACAATAGGTCAGATTCATGGTCAATGATATTATTTGTGGTGACCATGAGTGATAATAACACAGATTCATGGTCACATGATTTGTTGGTGAGAAATAGTTTGGGGGAGATTCACAATGTGTTGAAAATGATTTTGCCAGATTAGGCCGTTACTTAAAAATAATTTTGGGCTTTGCTCCTTACAGTGAATCAACTTGTGATATATCAATTATATGATTTGAAACTTGTTATGCCCAACTAAATATTATTGTGGACTTGTTACTTATGTGATTTGATATTCGTGATTACTTGTCAATTGTTTAAACGAAAACGATATGCTTTATGAATGAGTACAACTTTAATATACTTCGGATTTACCAATCCCATGACGTTGCAAATCACCCATACGTGAGAATTCAAATCTCACGCCCCCCATTTTACGACCCTTGCAGATTATAATTTCGTGGAGCAAGGACAGTAATACAGACGACACGGAGTTCCCCGCTTAAATAAATTGTTACTGATAATACTGTGCTTTATATTCATAGATATACATGTGTGAGATACTTATTAAAATTATTCTACTCATTTCTTCCGCTACATAAAACTCATCTCTGATATTATTATCCATTTTTATATCAAAAATTTTACAGTTCGGATTTTAGTCACAAGTAATACCTCGAATCTGAGATAATTATATGTTTTGGATTTGGGGCGTTACAGGTGGTATCAGAGCTTATGTTCATAACTTTCGGACCTAAAACCAAATCATTGTTTTCATCAAACCAAAATTCTTTTCTTAAATTAAAATTTTCTTATCATGTAAGTTTAGATCATTAATTAAATTACTTGAGGGGAAATGTGTCTCCTATTACCGTCTGAAGCTCTTCGAAGGTATGTTCTTGTTTTATTATCAAAAATGCCTATAAGTTTATGACCTTGCAATAAATTTACTTTCATAACAATACTCCAATCAAAAGATCGAGAACTCAAAACAACACCTACGTGGTGTGGAAAGAACTACGAAATACCGTTTATATTCAATTAAAATAAAATAATTTGTGAATTGCATGAATGAATATATTTGTTTAAATTTATAAATTTCATAAATGCTATTATGTGACTATTTGAACTATGTATTTTAATTGTTTAAATTATGTGCTTTAATTGTTTAAATTATGTTTCTTCATAACTAAAATTTTGACTAGAAATTTCCTTTCTATGTTAGAATCCACCTAAGATAGTAGTAGCTCGGTACCTAGAAAACATATTTTCAGATATGACGTAAGTAGACTGACCTACATTGAAGTTGAGACTTTTATATAATATATATATATATATATATATATATATATATATATATATATATATATATATATATATATATGTTATGAAATTGCTACTTGGCAATGTGTGTTACTTGCTCTATATTAACTGTTATATTTTATCTGATTATTGTTAAATGACACGTCACTGGTTTCTATTATACGGTGCGAATGTAATCACTGTACCATTGGTGGCCACAGTGCGTTGCGGTGAACTACGTACTCACGTGTATCTCAGTACTAGCATTGTGTTGATTACGTAATTCGATTATATTTTTTTATATAAATTTTCTCATACCTATATGATGTAATAATATTATTCTTTTCTCTCTAGAACCACCACTAGAATGGCACCAGGACGTAGACGTGGACGACCCCGTGTTAACCGTATCCCAGCCCCAGGAAATCCTATAGACCCACCTCCTCAGGCTGAACCTGAACCACCCCAGCAGGGCGCACCTGTGAACGATATTGCAACAGAAATACTGATCTCCCTCCAGAACTACATACAGCAACAAGTTCCACCACCTCCTCCACCACTGTATGAGCCTATGCCTCAAATCACACCAAGGATGAATGACTTTGTTGAACGATTTCGACGACTGCAGCCACCTAAGCTGAATGGGAGAGAAAACCCTTTCGAGACTGAAGAATGGATAGCCGGATTGGAACATATTTTCTGACATATGGTGCTAACTGATGTACAGAGAGTCTCCTGTGCACAATTCCAATTGGTGGAAGACGCAGCTCAATGGTGGGAATCTTATGAGCGGACTATGAATGATGAGGAAAGACAAGCCCTTACTTGGGAGAATTTCAAGAAAGCTGTGTTAGACCGGTACTTTCCACGAGTACTAAGGGATCGGAAGGAACATGAATTTGTTAATCTCTGACAAGGAACTCTCTCGGTGATAGAGTATGAGAGAAAATTCAACCAGCTGTCCCGTTATGCTCCACATCTGGTGGACAATGATGATAGAAAAGCCCGGAGATTTGAACAGGGTCTGAGGCCAGAAATAGCAGGAATTGTGATAGGCCTTCAAATGCCGAGCTATGGAGGAGTTTTTTATCGAGCACTGCTAGTCTCGATCAACCAGGATTTGGAGTACAAGCAGACTTCGGCGATGGTTCCCATTAATCGTAATTGGCAACCAAACTTCAAGAGGAATTTAGTTCCACAACCAAGGGAGGACGACTACAATGTTCCTCGAAATATTCCAAACTGCCCAAGATGTAGAAAGAGATATTGGGGACAATGCAACCAGGGTGGAATAACTTGTTTCCGATGCCACCAACCAGGCCACAAGAGGAATGAATGCACCCTACCATCAAATTCCAACTACCAACCAATTAACAACAGCCAGTACTACCCGCAGCAAGCGAATAACTAATAGACTTACCATCCACCTGCACCCAACAACCGTCAGTTAGGGCCACCAGTCAGAGTTCCACCTCACCAAGGTCAGAAGTGGTCAGGACACGTGAATGCTATTCTAGAAGAAGGGGAAAGCAGTGGAGGACAACTCCGATTAAAAGGACCTGAACATCCCGTATAGATACTGAGCAGAAAGGGGTTAAGACAAAAAAAAAGAGGAAAAAAATAAAGAAAAAAAATACATATAGATACTGCTTAAAATAAGTGTATAAGGTTTAGCCGAGCAAATACCTAAACAATACCTAGAAGTCGAATTTCGGGGACGAAATTCCTGTTAAGGGGGTGAGGATGTAATACCCCATCCCGTTTTATACCTTTTATTTTATTAGAAACCATAACTATATAATTTCATATTATTATTATCCTTGTTTCTTTTAATTTTATTATTTTGTGTGCTAACGTGTAATTTAAATATATACTCTATTTTCAAATTTCCAAGTTCGAAGAAAGAAATCGAATATTTCAAACGGATAAAGGATTACGAGGAATTAAATATTCAAAGTTTAAATTAAGGATTTCGATCCGTATACTTTATTAATAAAAATATACAAGTATAATTCAAATGCAATAAAGTATTAATTGAGTTCTAAAACTGTATTAATTTTCAATTCGGGATTAAACTCGTGAACCAAACGACCCCTAAACCGTATCAATTGGGAACGAAAATATCCGAATTAAAGGGGGTTAATCCTAAACCACGTAAATTACTTTCCTTTTTGAATTAAATTAAATAATTAATCTCATCCACATGAAATGTCTCCTTCTTTAAAATTAATTAATAATTTAAAATATAATTTCCTTATAAAATAACCGGTCCTTATCTTTAATTCCTTCACAAATCAGTTTCCAAGTTTCACTCCTCTCTCTCTCCAAGAAAAACACGTACGACTCTTTCTCTTCTACTCAAAACGTAAAAATGCATATTCTTCCTCCTCTCAAACGCGTCGCCTCCCTCCAGCCTTCCCCCTCCGTCATCGCGCCGCTGCTCTTCCCAGCCAATCGACCGCCGCCGTCCTCCTCCAGTAGCAGCTTCGGCACGCAGCGCCGCCTCCGCTCTCGGTTCCGGCGCTGCGCTCGAGCCTCTCCCACTCCCTCGCACCGTCGCTCTTCAGCAGATCGGAGAAATCACCACCGTCCCTACCTCGAACCGCTGTTGCTCCTTAGCCGCGCCGCTGACCTCCATCGCACATCAGAGCCGCGACGCCTCTTCCAGTGCCGCCATTCGTCACCGTCCTCACGCCGAGCGCCGCCCGTCGTAACCTTGCCACGAACCTCCGCCGCTCGCGCACCTCCGCCGCCGTACTCTGCCTCCCTCCTCCAGCAAGTGCCGCCCGTCGCCTCTGCCTCACCACCGCAAAGCCAACACTGTCGCCTTCTTGGACGCCGCCGTCGTCCGTCCTTTACTCTTGGAGCTGTGGATATAGTTGCTTAGTATTATTGATTTGCTTGTTTAGTGTTGTTGGTTTGACTGTTTAGTGTCTTTGAATCAATTGGTTAGTGTTACTGTTTTAGATGGTTGGTATTATTGGTTAAGATGGTGAGTGTTTTTTAATGGATGAATTAGTATTATTGAATTAAGCTGTATAGTATCATTGAAATAGTTGTTTGGTGTTATTGGATTTGTTGGATGAATGAATTAGTTTGGTTTGGTTAACTGATGAATTAGTTTGGTTTGGTTAACTGATGAATTAGTCTGTTTTAGTGTTAGTTGAGTTTTTAAAGACAAAGGGAAACTCGTCTTCTACTGTTCAAATATTTGAAACAAATGGAAAAGGACTTTTAAAAAATGATACTACCCTTTTGTTTTAAAAATGACAAAAGTAAACTTGGTTAGTAATACTAGTAATATAGGAAAATATTTATTCTATTATTTTATTTGTTATGAAAACTTCTTTAAATCAAGTATTACTAACAATAAAGAAAAGTATATATTATATTATTTTTAGTATTTATTATATAAAATTCTTTAAGCAAAATAAGTTTAATAAAATAGTTTTTATTTATAAAAACATAATTTTTATCCAAGAGTTCTTTTAAAATAAAATAGAATTTTTTTAGAAAGAAAATGTTAAATTGAGGTTTTAATTATATTAATATTATTTATATAAATTTCTTATTCTTTTAATTATTTTCAAGAAAAATAGTAATTTGGGACCTATATTATATTAGTATTATTTTTAAATAAATTACTTAGACTTTTAATTCTTTCAAGAAAAGAATTATATGGTTATGCTTTTAAAATTATAAAAGGTTTTATAAAGAACAAAGAAAATCAAAAGATCATTTTTATAAGAGTCGAAATAGTCATACAACATAGAGATTGGTAAGTACACCCCCAATACACTGCCCTTTTTTGAAAGTGGTGTATTTACCAAGATAGTGTGTGTTTTTAAGTAGGTCTATTTCAATAGGTCTCTAAGATAACAACTTCCTCGTTTCGTAACACGTACTTCTAGGCCTTTTCAATAATTCAATGGCCAACTTTTAATCAAATGATTTCGTACTAGGGTTCTGTACTAATCGGAATACGCACGAGGGATCCGACAGTCTGTTGATTCAATCTCGAGACGTCTCTACAACGCAAGTTATCATCCGAAAGAATTCCAAAGACAGTTGTAACTTAGCTTTAAAGTTAAGAGGTGGGTGGTGATCTGTTGATTGATCTGCTTATAATACGTTGTGCTGGTATACTCTGAACTCGACCAAATAAATCTAAAACAACTAATCCAACATAAATGTATCCCTATAATATAAATATTTGAATTACGTGGTATACTTATATATGATACAATATGTCTATTGTTTTATTTAAATCGAGCACCATTGCATGATAAAGGGCATTTTGTGAGCATGAATTTATACAAGTACGAATTATGTGAATTCTCCCCACAATTTGAAATGACAGTTTTTATGAGAAAGAGGAAAGCGAGTAATCATTGAGAAGTTTTGTTTGTGGATTGACACGTATGACCATGAGTACAATAGGTCAGATTCATGGTCACTGATATTATTTGTGGTGACCATGAGTGATAATTACTCAGATTCATGGTCACATGATTTGTTGGTGAGAAATGGTTTGGGGGAGATTCACAATGTGTTGAAAATGATTTTGGCAGATTAGGCCGTTACTTGAAAATGATTTTGGGCTTTGCCCCTTACAATGAATCAACTTGTGATATATCAATTATATGATTTGAAACTTGTTGTGCCCAACTAAATATTATTGTGGACTTGTTACTTATGTGATTTGATATTCGTGATTACTTGTCATTTGTTTAAACGAAAACAATATGCTTTATGAATGAGTACAACTTTAATATACTTCGGATTTACCAATCCCATGACGTTGCAAATCACTCATACGTGAAAATTCAAATCTCACGCCCCCCTTTTTACAACCCTTGCAGATTATGATTTCGTGGAGTAAGGACAGTAATAGAGACGACACGGAGTTCCCCGCTTAAATAAATTGTTACTGGTAATACTGAGCTTTATATTCATAGATATACATGTGTGAGATACTTATTAAAATTATTCCACTCATTTCTTCCGCTGCATAAAACTCATCTCTGATTTTATTATCCATTTTTATATCAAAAATTTTACAGTTCGGATTTTAGTCACAAGTAATACCTCGAATCTTAGATAATTATGTGTTTTGGATTCGGGGCGTTACAAGCGACCGCCTGAAGTCGGTCGCTAAATCATGACCCAACTGGGTCGGACCCGATTGATTCAGCAACTGACTGATGACGGTCGCGGATTAGCGACCGATTTCAAAAGGCGGTCGCTAATATTAGCTACTCGCTTTTTAACGACCGGTTTTTTTCGGTTAGGAATCGGTCGCTAATTACATTTTACGATCGAAAATCGGTCGCTAATTCACGTTTTTTTTACAGTGAGAGTTTTTTTTCTTTATTTTTCAGAAGATAAAGGTTAAACGTGGAAAGGTGATCGAAGTTTAAAATTGGTGGACTGGGACGGTAGATAAGATTGACACCCTTGAAATTTATTGAAACACAAATTAGGACGTCATTGATGAAGAGTGGCGCGACTAATTTAAAAATGTAATGAAAACACAATTATCATGCACTGATGAAAGCAACCATGACATATGCATGATACCCGTGGACAGCATGTGGTCAAACCAACGTACTAGTTAATTTTTCCCCGTCTCAATCTAAATTTTTTTTTTTTTTTTTTTAAAAACACGCATGTGTAGTTTTTTATTACTATCTTTGTTTATATAAAATGGTCCAGCATTTTTTTACGTGATTTAATGCGATACGTTGAAAGGTATTACGGAATATCGTGAGATTCGTTTTTTATTAAAATCACCATTTATAGAAAATAAACATATTTTCCATTAAACTACGTGCAAAAAAATAGAACCATTTTTTTAAATGGAGCGATAAAGTTATTTTTAGTGGCATTATGATAAATAGAATAGAATATGTTAGTCCTCGTATACTGCAATGATTCAGAAAGCAACAACACAATAGAACCGAGTCAAGGAAAAATCTTTTTTCCCGCAAGACTAAATACGCCATGTATAGTGCTTACATGATCGTGCGTATAAGTCCCTAAAGATAAAACGGTTTACAACTTATATCAGTAGCACCACTGAGTATTAGCTCTCGAAGATCGAAATCGGAAACACGAACTGAACGAAAATATTAGAAGCGAAAGACTTTCAGAGTCTCAATATCGTAGGCAAAAAGTGAAGAAGAAAGTCTTCTCTTTCTTGGGAAGGAAGAAGCTTCCAAATTCTTCGAATATTCCAAAACGAATTTAAATTTGAATTCTGGACGGATGTATTCATGTTTCTGGGCTGACCCAAATCCGAATGGGCCACCCAAACAGCTTAGTCCAAAAAGATATTGGGTCTTTCACATTTTTGGTACTCAAAATATAGATAGGCCCCAAAGCCCAATTGCCAAGAACCAAAAACCAAGAACCCCGGGCACGTGCTCGGGCGGGGCGAGGCACGCGTGCCGCGTGTGTGGTCAATGGTTAGGGTCCCCATGCACCATTTTGGAGAACATGAATACTTTCCTTTTATATATACAACACATTTTCCTTGTAAGTTTCCAATGTGAGATAAGAATTTTTCTTCTCCCATTGGAATTCTCCTTACAAGGGTGGGTGACCTTTTCATCTTTCTAAATTAAATTCTCACTCATTGGAAATCGATTTTGAAATATTTAATATACAACGTTCATCTACTCCGTGAGTAGAACGATCTCGTTACGTTTAATTTTTAAAAAATTAACGTTTTCATTTTTTAAAAAATTAGTTAAATTTGGGGTTTGAACCCCTCTTAAAACCAAAAATTTCAACAGAATAAAATTGCTTTTGGTAGATAAAAATTGTCTTTTTATAAGATGAGGTAGTCAGAGATTGAGAAGAATTTTTTGAGGCAAGAGGGCAACGAGATGAGGAAGGAGGGAGTACTTTACATTAATTGCGACCTCAATCTGATGAAGAATGAATATTAATGTTGTTTTCTGTTGGCGATGGAGCAAAAGATATTTTGATTTTTTCAGTTGCAAATTCGGATTTTTACGCGTATGCTCCATCCTGTTTAAATACATGTTATTTTAAATCACTAGTACAAAAATGGTCTAAGAGAGCGGTTAAATTTCAACTAAGAAAGCGGTTATAAACGCTCTCCAAGAAACAGCTATCTAAGGCTAAGAGAGCGGTTTGTAACCGCTGTCCAAGAGAAGCACTAAGACAGCGGTTTATAGCCGCTGTCCAAGACTAACCACTTAGACAGCGGTTTAAAACCGCTATCCAAGAGAAAACACTAAGACAGCGGTTAAAAACCGCTATCCTACTTTTAACTAAGACAACAGTTTTAAACCGCTCTCTAAGTGGTTAGTCTTGGACAGCGGTTATAAACCGCTGTCTTACATCTTTTTTTTATTTTTATTTTCTCTTGGAGAGCGGTTTTTGTCCGATTTTTTTCAATATTATATATATATATATATATATATATATATATATATATATATTAATAAACCTGCTAATACAATTAAAAAATTCGTAATATCAAATAAATATAATAAAAATATACCAAAAATATGAAATATTATATTTGATCACAAATTAATATATAATTTACATGCTAACGAAAAGTTATAATAATTAATGTTTTACAAGAATCGATTGTAAAGATACCCAATCCAATCCATCTTCCATTTCTCCATTCGAGCGTTGTTGTAAAAAGGGATCCGAGGCCTATGCACAAACTGCAAATTACATAGAAAATTTAATTAAATAATAAACATTTTTTATTCAATCAATAATATTTAAAATAAATCGATAATCGACTTACTTCTTCAGGAATGGTCGTCCGAGAAGTCAAGATTATATCTTCAATGTAGCAACACACAAAATGTCCACAGTGATTGCCATCATGCTGCCTCGGAACCTATTGATTAACAATTACAATCATGTACTATAACTATGATTATTTTCTATTGATTTTATAATTTTCTAAAGTAACTTACCTTAATGTTTTTCCACAGCACTTTACTAATATTGGTGTATCTGATTTTTTACCTGGAAGGCTAGTCTGATACATTGCCATCACACTATATAATTATTTTAAAAAATAAATATAGATTAGATATTTATAATCTTAAAAGTAAAACAAATCATAATATGAGAATATTAAAAATTAACTTACGTACCCTTCCATAAATGCTATAAGATCGGGACGACGTGTATACACCCCATCCGTAGCTGGATCCAAATAATACACAGTAAGATCCTCCATTCTTATGGCCAAAATCACCCAATGATTACTACATTATATTAACAATATTAAAATTAATCGCTTGTTCGTATAAAATTTTTTTTTATGAAATGTTTATTATACTTACCCCACATTTGTTGGCCAAAAAATGAGATGGTCTCTCTCTCTATATTTCAACATATGTTGAACAATGTCGTTCATATACTGTGTCCTATTACCAAAAATGCTACACACTTGGGGGCAGATGAAGGAATATTTTGCACTTGCAACGATATCTACGGTTAAATATACCTCGCCCAAATACCTTTAACCAACATACGCTAATATTAATATTTAATAAGTAAGTTAAACTATAAATGAAGTAAATGTTGAGAATTAAGTAAACACACCTGAGGTAAAAAGTCATGGTAGTTGCACTCAACCACTTGTCATCGAAGACTTCTTCGACATGATCTCGTATGATGAACTCCTCATATCCAACATAGTTAAAGTAAGCATTAATGGGCACTGTGACTGTATTGAAGCTGGAGGACACCATGTAGTGCACCGTACTCATTACAGTGACATCGTGGGGTACGTCTCCGGGCAGGGGGTACCCTAATCGCCGTCTGCACACACCAACAGTTGGTTCCCCTGGTCTCTCCCTCTGTGTAGTTTTTTGTGGAGTCGGGAGTATCTACAATCAATATTTGTAATATTATTTAAAATAAATTGACTTATTAATTACTTTAATAACATGTATTTTACCTTTTTTGTGAGAGAAACCAAGTGTTGCGGCCATTCGAGGAAGTGCCCGACCGCGTCTCCGACTGTGGTGGCCACATCTTCTGGTTTTGGCAACAGTGAAGTCTCTTGTCCAATTTCAGGTACAATGAGGGTGACTTTCACAAAACCAGGAGTGATTGGGCGACCATGGATCACTCCACTGGAGCTATCGAACAACATTCCAGTGGCCACCAACCGAAGAGGATAATCCAAATAAAGGTAACAAGGAGTCGTCTGTTCGAAGAGGATATTCAGTTAGAAAATTTATACTAGTATTTAATTAAAACAAATACAAGATACATCTGATACCTTGGAGACGTTTTGAAGTGCATCATGGAAGTCGTCTGAAGCATTGTTTCTAACATCACTCTCTCTAGCCTCAGCGGAAAACATAGGAGCACTGTTTTCACAGCTAGCACCACTAGACGACATCTCGTATCTCATTTGATTGTTTGATATCATCGAAACTTGTTTAGCTAAGTTGGCAACCTGGGAAGAAAGTTGTTCCACCATAGACATAGCCGCCATACCAGGTGCCATATTCAATGATTTCTTAGTGACGCCAAATCCAAGTCCCCGTATGCGTCCGGGATGCTCCTAACAATTTATTGCCCGTGCAAACAGATCATCAGTCCCCACAGTGCGGGTCTCGTCGGGCGTCATACTCTGAGATATGCGCTCCTAAATAACAAATAAATATTATTAAATCATTTCAAATTAAATAATAGTTTACAATGCTAAAGATAAAATAATGGATGAATTACCGCTTCATCAATGATACGCTGTGTTTTGGGATCGGGAACATTCCCATCTCGAGTCTTTCTTATAGTCTGAAATAACTCATAACGGGTAACAACAGGTGCACTCTCTCCACCTTTCCTTTTTTCTTCTTTCTACGATAATAATAAACATGTAAAAAATCATTAAAAATGAATATATATTAATGAAGTGAATGATCATAAAAAAAATTAAAAGTTAGCAAATCTCACCAAATCTTCCCTAATGCGTGCATAACCTCTAGAAGATCCACGATATCGCGCCTCCATATTCTTAGCTTGTATGCTATTTCTGTTACTTTTTTCCTACAGTGTAATATAAATACGATAAATACTGAAAAAAAAAAGAATAGGTGAAATAACATTAATCAATTTTACCTTGAAATCATCAAGCATAGATCTACGCACAAACTCCTGCCAATATGGAGCCACCATAGGGGATTCCGCATAGTCTTTAGGCGGTGTAGAAGAATACAAACCAGTCTTCGGGTCTCGTGCCTTATTCCTCAGAAAAGTCCGATTTTTTTTTACCTTATTTCCAGCTTGTTTAAGTATATCATGCTTCTTTGTGTGATCAAGGCCGATGAATGTAGTCTGCATATACATATAGAATATAACAATTTATATTTAGTAATTTCACATATAAAAATAAATTATACAACAATTTTAATATGCACTATAATTAATTAACATACCACGAGCTCATCCCATATCGCTTCCTTGAAAGGAGTCATCTCAGTCTTACGCCAGTCATTGCATGGCAGCACGATAGGGACAACTCTCCTGACTGCAGACCCAATGAAGTACGCCAACTTCGCACTCTCTGGTCCTATCGGTTGCCCATACTCATTGAATGATAACTGCAATTCAATGATATCATTAGGTCAACAGACAATTAATTAATATAATAACAATTAAACTGTTCAATTGTATTAAAATTACCTTCAGTAATTTTCCTTTGCTACGGTCTTTTTTCAGTGAAGTCATCGTGACTATACCCCTCTTGCGCTTCTCTCCAGAGCTACTAGAGGCGGGAGCATCAGTGTTATCCTGTCTTGTGTCATCATCTCCGTCATCTGGATCATCTCCATCATCTGGCTCATCTCCAGCATATGGAAAATAAGCTGGATCATCTCCATCATCTCTATCATAGGGCAAATAATCCATGATCCTGCGAAATAAAATAAAAAATATGTAAGAGTTATAAAGAAACAACATTTAATAAAGCACAAAAAATAACATTCAATAAAGTCATACATTTCTTTTTAGCACTGATTTTTCTTTTTCGTTTTTTGGTTGACTTTTTTTGTTTATGACCATGAATGTTGACGAGATCCGGATTGATATACTCATCAACACATCTAAGTTTTCTCTGGTATGGACGGGGATTTGCAGGATCATCGAAAGAGGGTACAGAATGAGTGAAGTTCTGGAAAGGATCATCAATCATGTCAACATCTTCATCGACGTGATCGCTGATCTGGTAACTATGGTTAAATTTGTTTGACAGAAGCACAATTGACCATTTCTTGTTAACTGGGTCGGGGACATAGAGAATTTGTTGAGCTTGACTAGCCATTATGTAAGAGTCATCTCTGTATCCCACATTCTTCAAATCAACGGGTACGAACCCAGAACGTTCAACTTGGATCCCATTTGGGATCCTCACCCAACTACAATCGAAAATTGGCTCACGGTGACCAACATAGTCGAGTTCCCAAATGTTGACAATCTGTCCAAAGTAAGTGGTATTCAACTGATTCCATGCAGTTGCAGTAATAGACACCCCACTATTCTGCATTGTACTTATGGCATCATGATCTCTGGTATAAAACGTGTATCCATTAATAAGATAACACTTTTATGAATACACATGTCTATCAGGCAATCTGGATAACCACTTAACTCTTTCTTTCACTGAGTCTTTATCCTGTGACAACATATTTGCAACATAATCATTGAACCAGACAACAAACGTGCAATTGTGCTCAATTTTAATCCATGATCTAGCTCTGGTGGGAAAAGACTCAGAAAGTGCCTGCATGTGCAGGTCAATAAAAGGAAGCACGTCGACCGTGTTGTGAAGTACTCACAAGTGCATCCGTGTTAGCTCCTTCATACTAACACGTACAGGTTGGCCACCGGTAATGCCTTCACCATCCATTCTATTGGTGTATCGGGTACTTGGAAGTCCAATTGCATCGACATTCGGAATAAATTCTGACCAGTACTCGACTGCTTCTTCTACTAAATAGCGTTCTGCAATGCATCCCTCCGGCCTGTACATATTCATCACATACCCTTTCAACACTTTCATATATCTCTCTACACCATACATCCATCGCATACGAGCAGGACCACACATCCTTGTCTCGTGTACCAAATGAACGGTTAAGTGAACCATTATATCAAAAAATGAAGGAGGAAAATACATTTCAAGCTCACAAAGCGTCCCCACAATCTGTCTCTGAAAACCAAGCAATTTTCTAGGATCAATAACTTTACTACTCATTGCCTTGAAGAACCAACAAAGCTTTGTTATGGTTATGCGCACATTTTCAGGCAAGATAGAACGTATTGCAATGGGCAAGAAATTCTCCATGATGACATGATAGTCATGCGATTTCAGATTCATCAACTTCACGCCATCATCTGAAACAAGTCTCTGTATGTTGGACGAATAACCCTCTGGTACTTTCACATCCTTTAGTGTTTGAAGAAAAAAAATTTCTCTCACTCTTGGACAAGGTGTGTGCAGCAGGAGGTAATTTCGGTGGTTTACCTTCTTCATACACAGGTGCCAGTTCAGCTCTTATACCTATATCAACCATATCCATTCTTGCATTGTAACCATCCTTAGACTTGTTATCAGCTAGCAGAGTATTGAGCAAACTAGCACAAACATTCTTCTCAACGTGCATTAGATCAATGAAGTGTCTAACATACAACTCTTTCCAATAGGGCAATTGAAAGAAAATTGATTCCTTCTTCCAGCCTCTAGTTGGGAGACTCTTTGCAAAGTATTTTTCGTATTGTGTGTTGACATTCTTCATCTCGTTCAATACATCTGTACCTGACAATAAACGTGGTGCTCCACGTTCCTCGATTGTGCCATCGAGTGCATCGGCCATTCTTCTGTACTCATGTGTTGGCTCCAACCACCTTCTATGCCCCATATAAACAGTCTTCCTACAATGACATAAACGAATGTGATCTGTGTTCGTGGTACACCAAGGATATGCATCGGCCCCCTTCACACTATATCCAGATACATTCCCATAAGCGGGGAAGTCATTGATAGTCCCAAACAACATGGTCTTCAACTTGAAATTCTCCTTTTTATAAGCATCATACACATCGACGCCCTCATTCCACAAGAGCTTCAAGTCCTCTATCAAAGGAGCCAGATATACATCTATGTCGTTACCAGGTTGTTTGGGTCCTGATATCAATATAGACAACATCATATAAGTGCGCTTCATGCACAACTCCGGTGAAAGATTATAAACCATCAGAATCACTGGCCATGTACTGTGGTTGGTACTTTGGATACCGAACGGATTCATTCCCTCAGTTGAGAGTGCAAGACGCAAGTGTCGTGGCTCGTCACCAAATTTTGGATGTCTGGCATCGAATGTCTTCCACTGGGGTGAATCAGCAGGGTGTCTTAGCATTCCATCATCGATCCTTTCATCATGATGCCAAGTTAAATTTCTAGCATCCACACCGCTACTATACATTCTCCTGAATCTTGGTATTATTGGGAAGTACCACATCACCTTCGCTGGAGATTTATTCTTCAGATATCTCTTCTTCCCACACTTGGGACATTCATCGAGGTCTTCATACTCCTTCCGAAATAAGATACAATCACCCGGGCAAGCATGAATTTTCTAATATGTTAACCCGATGGACTTAAGCATTTGCTTAGCCTTATATGCTTTCGTAGGCAGTACATTTCCATCGGGCAATAGACCACTAATTGCTTCCAGTATACTTGAGAAGCACACATCGGATAACTCGTGTGCTGCTTTTAGGTTGAACAATATCAACACAGCTGAAACTTTTGTTGCCTTCTTACACCCGGGCCAAAGGGGCAATCCAGCATCATCCCTTAATTTTTCTGACATATAAGAGTGATCTCGCAGATTTGTGTCATCCCCACTCGATGTATCAACATTCGGTACATCTCTGAAACTATCCTCGTCCACTGTATCTTCAAACCTAAAGTCAGTTCTTATGTTGCTAGAGCTACATCCATCTCTTCTCTCACCATGAAATATCCAAACGGTATATGTTTTATCAATACCGTGACACATCAAGTGGTCAAACAAACTTTCTCGACCACTAACAGTTTTTCCATTCATACATTTCCAACACGGACATAGAATGTATCGATGGTCGGTGCAGTGTCTAATTGTATGATTACAAAACTCTTCCACCCCATTCCTATACTCCTCTGATAATCTATCTGCTCGAACTCACTTTCGATCCATATAGAACTAGAGATGCCTATTTAGATTAACCGAAAAACAAACGTGTTGAGTCTAATATATTAATCCTAAATAACATGCACCCTAAAACAATTTCATCTAAAATTCTAACATATGAATCCTAACATGCATTCTAACAATTCCATCTTAAATCTCTATATATATAAAAATAGAAGTGAGGAGAGAGAAAAAATTGTCATTATTGAAGCAAGTGAAGTCTACTTGCTTTGTGGTGCAATGGTGAATCTCACTCTCCATTAAAGAGAGTGAATTAACTTTACCTTTTTTTTTTCTTTTGAATCAATAGTTTCAAAATTCTTTTAAGTTATTAATTTTAAATCTATTTGTAATTCACTATATATCAAATTAATTATCTTTTGAACATTTTTATTTAATATATACTGCACATATAAAAAGAAAAGTAATTTTTAAAATATTTATTTTATTTTTTAAAGTGTTTTTTATTGACTTTAAATATATATGATGAATTGAATTTAAATAATTTTTATTTAGATGTTTAATATTAAAATTATTTTATGAATTTTAGTATTAATTGTGAATTTAGTACATAATTGAAAATTGTATGATTAATTAAATAATGATAATGCTCACATATATACAATATAATCTTTACATATTGATTGGATTATAGATTAAATAAACTTAATTTAAACTTTTTACATAAGTCATTAAATGATCTTGCATTTAAAATTTATAATACTCAATATGTGCATCGCACAGGAGAAATACTAGTTATTCATAAAACCTTCAATATTTCTCATCTATAAACCTCTTGAAACATATTCTAACATTTTAATATTAATTAACATGCACACTAAACCAATTTCATCTAAAATTCTAATATATTAATCCTAACATGCATTCTAACAATTCCATCTAAAATTATTCCTAAAGCCTTCAATATTTCTCATCTATAAACCTCTTAAAATAAAGTCTAGCATTTTAATACTAATTAACATACATCTAAAATTCTAAAAAATTTAATATGTCCATAAAAAATTCTAACAAATTATAACAATTTCATCTAAAATTCTAACAATATATTTCATCTAAAATAATTTAACATATTAAACCTAACTTGCAACAATTTCATCTAAAATTAATCTTAAAGCCTTCAATTAACCAATGTTTCACCAATACATATACATTTTCATACATGTTCATATATATATATATATATATATATATATATATATATATATATATATATATATATATACACATATATACATATACTCAAATACTTCCTTGTGATATACTTTATGGAATCAAAGGATTAAAATTAATAGCATCCAAAAGTATCACAAAAACTATCCTAGAACAAATATAATATTAATATGAGTTCAATCTACAATCTCATTTCATCATCTCTACATATATAATTTACTGTCCAATATAAGCATTCTCATTCACAAATACATTTTCATTAATTTGAAGTTAACAATTCATACATTCATATATATATATATATATATATATATACAATTTATTTCATTTAAAATATGTATTATATACATACCTGGCAGAGAACGGCGGAGAGGCGGCGGTGGAGGGGCGGCGCGCGGTGGCTCGTCGCGTCGGTGGAGGAGCGGCGCTCGGTGGCTCGTCGCTGGTTGTGGAATGGACCGCGGACTGGGCGGCGGACTAGGCGGCGGAATGGGCAGCGGGGGAGGAATGCTACGGTGGTGGTGGTGGCAGTGGGGAGGATGCTTCGACGGCGGTGGAAGGGGAGGAATTAAAATCGCGTCTGATAAAATTAGGGATTTACGTTGGTGAATTGGGGGATAATAGGGGTCAAAGGCTAAGACAGCGGTTAAAAACCGCTATCCAAGTGATACACTAAGACAGCGGTTAAAAACCGCTATCCAAGACAAACTTAGACAGCGGTTCAAAACCGCTCTGCAAGTCCTCACTTAGACAACGGTTATTAACCGCTCTCTTGCATTTTTCCTCTTACACAGCGGTTATAAACCGCTCTCTTAGACTAGCACTTGGACAGCGGTTAATAACCGCTGTCTTAGCCTTTTTTTTTATATATAATTATGTTAAACCGCTCTCCAAGCTATGTTTTGGAGAACGGTTTTTTTAATAGCTCTCCAAGTATAGCTCTCCAAGTCCAAATGTGTAGTAGTGAATTAATACATTTGAAAAAAAAAAAGATTTCTATATATTATTATGCTCTTAAAATATATTTACTTTTTTTTTATTAAAATAACACATTTGTCTTAGAAAACGCAATTACTTTACATTGAAAAGTATAAGTGCATGTCATCTGATTTGCAAATTAAATAAATACTAAAAACGTGATTTATAATGAAGCGGAGGGTGTATTAACCATGCATGAACTAAAGTAGTTTCATAAAGTCATCAATATTGATTAAATGAGTTTTAATATTAAAATTACACTAAACCCTTAAAAAAGACAAAATTCAGAATTAGAAATCCAGTCCATTTATATAAATAAATGAAAAATTCATGTGTGAGATAGTATTATGTGAGATTTTTAGCTAATTAAGTGTAACTATTTTTATATCTAAATACCCATTTACGTCCCATAAATTATCTAAAGTTTTAGATTTGTTTGATTTAAATTGTTTCACTGTCTTTGTGAATCTATGCACATTAATTGTTGTAATCCGACAAAGCCGGAATATGTTAGGAGAGTATAACATAACCCAAACTAAGTCTTGATATTTTTTATTTTTATAATTTTTCATTAATTACTTGTTGACTTATATGGGTTCACTTAGATAGTTAAATACGTAACTCAGTAAATTAAATAATATTCTTTTTCATTCGAAATTCAGTCATAAAAAAAACGTTTTTCTTTATCCAATAGTTCATGTTTATTTTTTGAACTACAAGTTTGGACTTTTTGCACGAAGTAGGGCAAAACATCTCTGAAATTATTGTACTTTTCCATTCTTCAGCAAATTATTGTACGTGATTAAATAAAATATATATATATATATATATATTTGTACGTTTAGTTTTAAATTTTCGAGATAAGCAAACGAGTGTTGCCTGTTTTTTTTCACCGAGATGCAGGAGGCAGCCACAACCCACAAGCCCACAACTGGCTTGATAGAGACCAAATATACAAGAATATAATCAACACAAATTCTTATATAAAATATTCTATGGATATAGAATCCGTAAAATAATTCATATTTAAAATATTCGCAGATCTTAGAAGGGTCGGGTTGAATTTGGTGATTTTTTCCAAAATCTCGTGCAGGTCAAGTTTCAGGATTTTCGCTCCCAATTTATATTACTATATGGACAAATTCATGTTACTGAAGAGCAAAAATGTGTGTTACTATTAGGCTAGATGTTGTTTTTTCACCAATTTTTGTGTGTTTTTACTGAAATAAATATTTTTCTATACTATATAAGAGCTAAATGTGTGTTACTATCTATTCGAATATTGGTTTTCACAAATATTTATTTAATTTTACAAAAAATAATTATTTTTACATACAATAACACATGTAAGGTAGCGAAAAATGTATTACTATAATATATAAAGATGTGTTTGCAAAAATACATAAAAGCACAATCACATGTTGTGTTACCATAAGGACAATCACATGCTACTGTAAAATTAATTAAATGTGTGTTACTGTTGGAGCAAATATATAGTAATGTTAGAGAAAATGTGTGCTACTGGTGGAGGAAATGTGTGTTGATGTTAGAGTAAAAATGTGTTACTGCAAATATGTGTTAATGTTAGAGTTAATGTGTATTACTATAAATATGTGTTTCTATTGGAGCAAATGTATGTTAATGTTAGATTAAATATGTGTTATTGGAAATGTGTGTTAATATTAGAGTAAATGTGTGTTACTACAAATATGTGTTACTATTGGAGCAAATATGTGTTAATGTTAGAGGAAATGTGTGTTACTATTGGAGCAAAATGTGTTAATGTTAGAGAAATTGTGTGTGTTAATGTTAGGAAAAATGTGTCTTACTGCAAATGTGTAGTAATATTAGAGCAAAAGTGTGTTAATGTTAGAGCAAATATATATTATTGTTGGATCAAATATTTGTTATTGTATGAAACAATAAATCTAGATTTAAAGGGATGAAGAATATATTAAAAATTACATATTTGTTCTTGTAAAAATAATATTTGTCCTTATTGTTATTTTAGAGTACGATTTTTTTTAAGGAGTAGTAACTAGCATTTTGTCTTAAAGTAATACAAATTTGCTCATATAGTAACACAACCTGGGAATGAAAATCCTGATATAAAAATTGTGCGAATTTTTTTTTTGGAAATTAGTTTGACCCGCTTAGGATCCGCGAGCGACCCGACCCGCGAAATTTTTAATATTTGCTAATTTTAAGTATATTTTACACGTGAAATAGTTCACAAGAGAGTTCCTCAATAATTAAATACGAAAAACACTCACGTAAATATTTGGGACCAAATTTAGAAGAGAATAATTAAATACGACAAACACTCACATAAAATATTTCACGGACTAAAAATTCGTGAAATATATTTCAAATTTAAAAATTCACGGATTTTATCGGATCGGACCAGGTTAAGTTAATATTAATAAAAATTTCACGCAAAATTAAAATATTAAGTTTGCTCCCATATTGTGTTATTATATGGACAAACATGTGTTACTATTAGGACAAAAGTAAGAACAAATATTTATTTCGGTCTTTCCAAAAAAATCACGCAAAGACAAAATATAGAAGTTCATTCCTAGGTTATGTCACTATATATACAAACATGTATTACTATAAGAGCAAATGTGTGTCACTGTAAGAACACATATTTGTTTCACACAAATATTATTTTTTAACGATAAAGATAATTATATTATAAAAATTGAAGAACAAGGGGTGCTCCTACCCTTACAATACAACATAAATAGTTGACACTACTCCTTAACTAAAATTAACGACAACAATCTCTAGGATTTTTATTCCACTCGCAAAAAGAAATGTTACTAAGAAGATTCTCTTTAACTACTAACCACGACCAAACTCTAGCTTTAATTTTCGAGAATACTCTAAAGTGATTCGGCTTCTTTCCATGGAAAACAACTTTGTTCCTTTCACTCCACAGTTGCCAAATGATAGCTGCCCACAAAGATAAGGATAGCATAGGCTTTCTCGATTTGCCAAGAATGTCTCCATGTTGTAAAAAGTGTCGAACTGGTTCATAATGTGGTACCATCTCCGTCTTCGTCCATGCGTAACAGCTGGTCCAAATTCTCCAAACAAAATCACAGGTGAAGAAGGTATGTGAGATACTTTCTTCATCCTTGCCACAAAGAGCGCATTGTAGATCTCCGTTAGCAGGAATTATTCCACGGGATTTGAGATTCATTTTTGTTGGCAATCTCCGTCTCAACACTTTCCATACAATGACTTTAACTCTTTTTGGCGCAAAACTTCTCCAAAGTTTCTTGTATGCTCTGTCCTCCAAAGTTTCACACAAATATTTGTCCCTTATAGTAACACATGTAAGGTATTGTAAATTATGTTACTACTGTGAAAAAAAACGTATTACTGCATGGAGAAAGATGTGTTACTGCAAGAACAAAATCATTACACACATGAGAAGAAAATCTAGATTTAAAGAGATGAAAAAAAAATTATGAAACACATATTTGTCTAACTATATGGCATAGGACTTGTAACACATAATTGTTCTTACAGACTACAGTAACACATACTCGTCCTTATAGTAACACACCTGAGAGCGAGTTATTCTGTTTTAGCCTTGACGCAATTTTTTGTTTAGAAAATCCATTTAACCTGCTCATCGGGTTGTAAAGGAATCAAACAATTTTTTTTCAATTTAGTATTCGTACTTGAAATGTTATAATTCTAATTCGAGTATAAATATGTTCTTTTACTAATCAAAATACAAAATTATGATATTCAATTCTATATTTGATTAAATATTCAGTTAAATTGTTATATAATTATATAACAACTAGCTCTTGAACCTCGCGTATCACGGGTTAAAAAAATTATATGAATAATTTTTTTATTAAAAATTAATATTTATTTTATTCGATTAATTCAATTTAATTATAGTTATGTCTATTTTTTCATAAAATAATTCAATACAAGTAATTCAATTTATTTTTATTAAAAATATTATATTTTTAATTAAGTGAAATTAAATTTATGGTCCTTAATTGATTATTGTCCAAATTAAATTTGTGTAAAACTTAAGATAATAAAAATAAATAGAAAATACATTTAGAATGGAGGACCATGATCATTTCTTAGGCAAAATCATTTAATAGTTTATAAATAAACATAGAGAATATAAAGTTACAATCATTTAATTAATTGTAATACAAATTTAACTTACCTAAAATATTACATTTATAATTAATCAATTACAATTAAAAAGAATTAAATATAAATTTGTAATTAAAAAGAATCTTAATATACAATAAAGAAGAAGCTGTCAAATCCTATGTGGCGAGTTCTTCTTCTTTTATTTCGTTATTTTTCTTTGTGGTTCATTCAATTTATTTTTTATCTCATCCTTTAATTCTTTTAATTGTTGTTCGATCTTGAGCGTTCATTTACTTTATTTTCTCATTATAAGTTCTTCTATCCTATAGAAAATTTCATTGCAAATTAAACCGGCTTCCGAATTTCATTTCCTTTATTTTCTCTATATAAGTTCTTCTATCCTATAGAAAATTTCATTGCAAATTAAACCGGCTTCCGAATTTCATTTCCTTTATTTTCTCTATATAAGTTCTTCTATCCTATAGAAAATTTCATTGCAAATTAAACCATCTTCCAAATAAATCATTTTGTTATCTCTTCTTCTTTTTCATTTCGTTCTTCCGGTGTAGTGTTCATTATCTCATGTTCATCATTTATTTGATTCTTTTTTTTTTTGCAAGATTGCTGACCTCCAGTCGACGGTGGGTTTCAAGGTGATGATGACGGTTGCGTGGTAGAAGTGGCAAATTGGATCGAAGTTCACTTGCGTATTCGGATATCGAGCGTCTTGGGGTTCGATGATCACTTGCATAGTCGGGTATCATTTGAAGTTTATTTTTGGAATATTTTTCATATAGATTGCCGTTTTCTGTTCTTGCTGGATTGTAACATTTTATTTTTTCATTGTTGAATTGTCATTTGTGTAGTATTGATTTGTATTAATAGATTACTTTTTTCTTTCCCTCTCTCTTGCATATACTTGCAAAAGCTACAAACAAATACATCAATCTATTCCAAATGTATTTACTTTGTTCTTTTTATTAATATGGTTTCGTAGTTAGTGAATCTATCAACTTTTGGGATCGATCAATATGGTTGCATAATTAGTGAATCAATCAACCTTTATGTGTGCTATTATTAAGGCTAAACAATCTCCATGACTATTTCATCTCCATTTAGTACACGCAATAAAGTATATAGAATATGTCAAAACTTAATTGATACTACCTCCGTCCCACAACACTTTGCACAGTTACTATTCATCTCGTGTTTTTGCGAGCGAGTTTTTTATTAGTATTTGGAATGATAAAGTAATTTTAAAATTACTTTATAACAGAGAAGATGTAGATCTATCATACCCTACCTTAAAAATTATTTTATCATTTCAAATACTAATAAACAACTTGCTCGCTAAAACACAAATATAAAGGTAACTGTGAAAAGTGTTTGGGGACGGAGGGAGTACTAATTTGATATTAAATTTATTAAGGATAACTAAAATTACATAATTATATTTTAAGAATTTTTTACTTATAATACCTATCATGACTTAATTCAAGTGATTCAAGCTAATTAGTTTAATTAGTATAAATCTTAATTGACTTAGTCATTATAAATCTTAATTGTATGGATATATGAATGTATTTAATGTTACCCTGATTCAAGCTAATTAGTTTAATTTTGATCCTTTGGTTTAATTTATGAATAGTTATTCATATATCCGAGATTGTTATGTTTATCTACAAAAAAAGAAGATAAAGCACCATTATCATTAATTAACTCATGCAGTCGGTTGAACTGTAGAAATATGTACACATAGTGAACGATTTTTTGAAATATATCCCATTCTACATTTACAATCATGTGTGTGCTATTATTAAGACTAAAAAATCTCCATGACTATTTCAACTCTATTTTGTGGACATTTTTTTTTTGTGAATAAAAATTCACATGATGCAATTTCAATAGTCTATTAACAGGGCAAAATAATCTCCAGGTTTGTCGGATCTCATTAAAGATGCACTTTTTTTTTGAAAATATACATGCATGAAAAATATACACATAATGTTTGCTATTTTGAAGGCTAAATAATCTCCAAGCCTACAGTCCAAGTTTCTATAATTTTGTTGTGCATTATCCTCTTTTTAGTATTGAATTATTTTTTGCCGTAATGCACCTAATTAACTCACATGGCAATATTTGTTGATTTTTTCTCAATTGCGTCTAATAGGTAAAAAAAATTAATTCCAAATTATACATAGTTGTTCCATTCATGAGATTGTTATGTTTATCTATGGAAAAAAAGTTAGAGGACCTTTATGTATGCTATTATTAAAGCTAAACAATCTCCATGACTATTTCATCTCTATTTTTGTGCACGTAATAAAATATATATAATATGTCAAACTGTAATTGATACTAATTTGATATTAAATTTATTAAGGATAACTAAAATTACATAATTATTTTTTAGGAATTTTTTACTTCTAATATCTATGATGACTTAATTTTAGTTGTTTCGATATGAATTGTGCTTCTAATCACATTTTAATTGCTTTTTTTTTTGTAGGTTGCGTCTGCATTCGCTTTGGGTACAATGAGTTTTTTGGATGAAGTCTTTGTCAGTAATTTGGATTAGTTAGAGATATTTTTTTTCTCATGTTCATGTAACTTTTCACTTCATTCAAATCAAAATATTGTAAAACCACTGCCGTGGTGTGCGGATTTTATTTTTTGTGTACACATGAATTTCCTGTAATTGTTTCGTTTATTATTCAATGAATATACTCTTTCCCGATAAATTGTATTTCTCGACATATTTTTATTGTGTTTCAATATGAATTGTGGTTTATTTTGTGCAGTGCAATTTTTGTAATTGGAGGATGAGCTGAATAGAGTTTCCAACCTCCATTTTTAACGTTTTTTTAGCCATCTCTTATGAATTAGTGTTCTTTGTTTTTTAAAGAATGTTCGAACATTTTGTCAATCCCTTTTTTCGAGTATGTTAGGTTTTCTCCCCTAAAATATTATACCTATCTAGATTCGATGTTCAATTGGATTCCTCGGTATATAGTCCTTCTTTGTGTCTAGATTCATTTTTTAATTAGGTTCTACAAGATATAGTGAAATGTGAATTAATTTATTATATATAGTAGGCATATGGTCTTCAAACAATACTACAAAACAGTGGGGAGAGTTGAATAGAACAAACGCGGTTCAGGTCATCATCGGCGGCAGTTACTCTTCGATTAATGCTTTAAATAAAAGTTGTTGAAGCTGAATCGGGAATACAACAAGTTAAAAAAATCTCCAATTTTGTTCTCTATAGTTAATAATTAAAGAGATTCAGGGGCAGTTGGTTTGGATGCTTCTAACTTTTGCGTTCGATTGTTATTATATCTTCATACCATGGGAAAAACTGGGCATACAAGTATACACCAACTTTAATTTTAAGTAATATTGTATTATACTAATTTGAGATTGAATGTGTGAATTAATTAATATTTTTCAAAATTTCTATTTATTCATGTTTAGTATTTTTTTATTGTTCGTTGAATTATAATTACAATTTTAATATTATATCAAAATTACAAGATATTTAAAAAAAATTATAATTTGAAATAATAATAACAAAAAAAAATTCCAGTCCGCGAAATTCGTGGTTGTATGCACTAGTATCATATATAAATGAAACTCATATTAATTCAAAATTTTAAAATAGAAGCTTTAGAGTAGCAGTTGGTGACTTATAAATAGATAATAAGATAGTAATAAAATATTTTTTTAAATAAATTTCAGCCCATTAGAATTATATTAAGTCTTATGACCTTATCCAACAAGTGGACCTCTAGGCAACTATTAGTTTAATACTTTAATTTAAAAATGTCATTTTAATATAAATTTATTATTATAAATTAAAAACTATGAATTTAAAAAAAGAACTCTAGAATCGCAAGCCTTCTTGCTCGACACTCTCCCCTCAGGTAACTCTCATCAGCGTTTGTGTGTACAAGTTAGCTCGACATATTTTAGTTATTCCTATCAATACAGTGGCATCACATTTAGTGTAGGAACTCGAGTGTTGGATTCTTATCATTTAAAGTTAACTCTTGATATGGTACAAGTTTTGAATTCTGGAGCATATTGTGTTCGCCTACTTCATGGGATCAAAAGGCCCATTACGACATATGTGAGTTACATTTTTTTTAAAATTCATTTGAGATATATGATGATTTTCATACATAAGTTGATTCTAATTCTTTTTTTATTTTTATTTAGGAGCAAGAAAAGCATATTCATGTCATGTTGCAAACCCACTTGAGTTGCAACTCGGTGGAAAATTGGATTGTCGTCACTTGTTTATAAAGTGTTGCTTTGATGAACTTGACAATTAATTTTTTTGTTTTTGTTTATGTATTTGCTTTTGTTATGAAATTTTTTAAATTAAGGCTTGTATTGTGAATTTAACAAAGAAATCCATTTTGAAATAAATACTCGAATATTATTTGTTTAAAACATGCTTGAGAAAAAAATTAATTCGAATATTCATTTTCTAACAATACGATATGAATTTCAAATCAAATATAAATCACGTAAATTATTCAAAATAATATTCAATTCGAATTCAATATAATTTCACAAATGCGGATACAAAATAGTGGTATTCGATTCGATTTGTTTACAACCCTACCCTTTTCGACCATCTTATGCTAAGCGTGTTTCAAGACTTGCCTACTTAACTCATAATTGTACGGTATAATATTCTATAGGAGTGTATCTCATTAAATATTTAGGATAAACATCAATTTAATAATCAAAGTTTATTGTTTTAGGTTTAGTCATCTACTTTCATTCACTATTAGAATTTTTACTGAAGTTTCATTTTTCTCTCATTTTAGTCTTGTTGTCATTAAATTACGTAATCAACTATTTGGACTGTTAAATATAATTATTAAAAAAGTTGTAATTGGGTATAATTATTAAAAAATATTATTTTTATAAATACAATTATGTCCATGATTTCTAAATAATTACATTTAACACCCTCGAGTAGTTATCTTATCTGTATAGTGAAAAATCAATCAATTGGCAACACAAGTAAAAGTAAGGGCAATAATATAAAACTTCAACGACTAATTTTTGGAGTGAGTGAAAGTGGAAAACAAAATTTATAGAAAAAAGGGCAAATTTAGATACTAAAACGAGTTGTACAACTTCTTTTAACAACGATTAATATAATAATTAATATTTAATATAATTGACACAAGGTGCAACGTTACCATTATGGATATTATATTCCAACTTCCTGACCTCGCCTCCAAAGGAAAATCTACGTCGCGGCGAGGTGGAAACCCATGGAAGTGATTGACAACAACTCGCCTCCTAGGCGACCAAAATATATCGTGGTGGCCACTCCTACCACGGACGAGTTGCGGACCTAGCCTCGCTCAGACGATGAGGTCCCAAGGCGACCTCGTACGAGAAGGATGATAAAGTCAAGAACACAGCTAATACAGAGCATCTAGAGCAGAATAGATACTGCGGAGTGCAGGCCCCTAAAGGAGCGAACCTCGGATGCTGCAGAGGATTTGTCGCCCTAAAAGGACCTAAAAGAGGAACTAATTCCCTTAGAAGACCCTAAAGGAGATTCGTTGCCCGAAGAATGATGCGATGGTCATTTCGATAAACATCCTGAGCAAGATCGTCGACCACGACAATAGCTGCTACTGCAACATCATCTTCAAAAGCGCCTTGGACCAACTCGGTAACCTCGCCGATTTCATCAGGCTTTACGAGACTCAGCTCAGAGGATTCAGTGACACTCTGGTCAACACCTATGAAAGGATCAAGCTCTCCATCGAACTCACATGTAGCCTAGATGCAAAGGTTATGATCTCTAGGCTTCCAGACTTTGTAAAAGTCGACCTGCCACACATGTATAACAACATTTTAGGTCATCCCTTTCTGAAAACTTTCGAGGAAGTGGCCTCATCTTTCTTTTATTGGGTCAAGTTCCCCACTCCTGAGGGGGAGGGGGTAGTTGGGACTGTAAAAGGTGATCAAGGAATGACAAGGAAGTGATTGAACTATATGTGTCCTATTTCCATTTTTGCAAAAAATATATGTCAATCACATATTCTATCAATCAATCTAGAGGTCGACCTCACCCACGCGGACGCCGAGGCTGAAAAACTCAACCCGTGAAATTGAATGAATGGCTGACCTAGAGCCGAGGATCAATTTTGAGCCTCAACCAATCGACCTTAAATCTATGAGGGTGATCTGGGACCCAAGAGGACAAAAGCAGATAGCTTCAGTTAAGGAACTCAAGCGCATTCCCGCGGACCCAGCTCGCCCAAACCTTGAGGCAACAATCGGGTCACGGGTACCACAAGAGGTGCGGGGGGAGCTGATAGAGTTCCTAAAAAAGAGTATCGACGGGTTCATTTGGTCCCACCAAGATATGGTCAAGATAGATCCAAGACACGCATGTCACCACCTCAGGAGCGACCCAAAAATAAAATCAATCTCGCAAAAAAGAAGAAAGTTCGGCCAGGAAATATATGCCGCTTCGACCGAGGAGGTAATATTGTTGTTAGACAAAAAAATTGATGAAGCAAGCCGATGGCGAGCCACAGTGGGTATCGAATGTCGTGCTTTTAAAGAAAAATTCCTAGAAAATGTGCATTTACCTCACCAACCTTAATGCAGCTTACGCAAAGGACCATGCCCCACATAGATTACCTGGTGGACGGGACAGCAGCGACATGCCACAAAATTATAACTTTAATGGACGCTTTCACGAGCTACCACCAAATTTCCATGGCCATATAGAAGACATGAAGCACATGTCTTTCAAAATAAAAAAGAACATGTACTGCTGGCGGAGAATGCCATTTGGTTTGAAAAATGTTGGGAGCAACATATCAACAGCTTGTTAAAAAAATGTTTGCCAATCGAATTGGAAAAACGGTGGAAGTCTACATTTACTACATCGTGGTCAAAATCCTCACGAAGGAGGACCACCTCAGAGACCTCACCAAATTTTTTGGAATCTTAAGAAGTTTCAACATGAAGCTAAACCCAAAGAAATGCAATTTGAGCATGGAATCGGGGGAGTTCCTTGAACACATAGTCAGTCAGAGGGGAATGAGGCCAACCCCGCCAAGATAAAGGTCATCCTCGACATGCATGAGCCAAGATGCAAAGCAAGTGCAACCCCTGATGGGATACCTAACTGCCTTGCACAGATTCATATCCAGGTTAGGAGGTAAGAGCAAATCTTTCTTTGCGGCGATAACGAATAAGAATTTTTCTTGGAAAAAAGAAAGTTAGCCCCCCTTCCAGAAACTGAAGGAGTATCTCGCCAACCTGCAAATATTGGTAAAGTCCTGCTCAGGCGAAAAACCTTTTCTCTCCTCGCTGCATCAGAGGTCACCTTGGTGCAAGCTGAAGGACAACAACATCTTCCAATCTATTTCGTCAGTCAAGTCCTCCATTACGCCAAGACGAGATATACTCCTTTGGAAAAGCTTGCCTATGCCTTGGTAATTAGCATGCACAAATTGAGGTCTTACCTTATTTTAGCATCAGGTCGAGGTTCTCACCATTCTCCCATTGCATCAAATTTTGCATTGGCCAGACAAGAGTAATACTTGCTTAAGTGGTCCTTCGAGATTGCCCAATAAGACATCTCCTTCGCATCCTGCATTGCAATCAAGGGGCTGACCTTAGCCAATTTCATGGTGGAACGCACTTTCCCACCTAGCCCGTCGCGAATACACTTCCCACCTTGGAAGTTCTATGCGGACGGATCTTCGATGACCACCTGCGTAGGGTCAAGAATAGTATTGATCGGACTTGAAGGTCAGTTTTTCACCAATGTGATCAGATTCAGCTTTCTCGCCACTAACAACATGGGTGAATACGAGGCACTGGTAGGCAGGCTTAAGCCCGCCCTTGTAGTAAGATCTCGTCGTTTACATGTGTATATGGACTCGCTTTTGGTCATCAACCAAGTCAAGGGAGACTACAAGGCGAAATACGAGCAAATGGCGAGGTATCACCTCATTGCCAGCTTATGTGAAAATTTCCGTCAGGTATTCATTGAACAAATCCCGCGAGAATAGAATTAACAGGTAGACGCACTCTCGAAGCTCACCATCTAAGAGGGGGCAGCCTGTTGGAATTTGTTGGGACGAACATCATGTTCGACGCAGCGGAAGTCATAGATTCACCAACAACGAATCGAATACATGGTTGTATAACATAAAGCATAAAGGATAAATAATAATATATAAATCCTTAGAGTGCTTTGTACACAGTTTCCTCCACTATGGTGTCCACGTAACATTTTCCACCAACTCGCACCGATGTGCCAGCATTGAATCTCGAGATGAACTTGCTAGAAATATTCAAGTTAGAGATTTTATGGAGAGAATATATTTCTCGTGTTTGTGGAATTCCAACAGGACTTATATTTATAAAGATGAGCCGACTTAATTTCCAAGCAAGATAAAAGCCCTAGCCCATTAAATAAAATCTCTACGGATATTATTTCCTTGTAAATATTTTCCTACGAATTATTTCCTTGTGAATAATTTCCTACATAATAATATTCCAAATCTTATTATTGAGAATTCCTATTTAATTAAATCTAATTTAATTAAATATTAATAATTATTAATTCTAAATATAATTATTATTATATTCTCCAAAAATTAAATATTATATCTAATATTATATTTAATCAACCAACTATCATTGGTAGATCACCATTACTTGTTGTATGACCCATATGTTCTCGTATATCGAGCGATTATTCAAACTAACAGTCTTAATTGAACCCTAGACAATAAATCAGACATTCTAAATATACGAGGTACGTTGTGAGGAATTCTGCAACTACTTGTAATACTGTAGGCTCTTGTGGTATCTTCCTTTCATTCACGAATCCCCGATTAAGTCTTGAACATGATGAAGTGTCATTCAAATAACTTAATCATATTATCTCTAATCACTAATTGATCGAGTATATCACACTTAGCCACAAAGTCTAAGTTGATGTGCATCGAACGATGACTTAGATCCAATTATGATGAGAAACGAGCATTCTCTCTAAATTCATATTTGAGGAATGAATCCTATTCTTGGCTCAACTACCACACACATGCATTTCGTGATGAACCCAATCCATTCTATATCTACCCGTGGAAGGGTGCAAGGGTCGGTCATGGTCAAAGTTCATCACTCCACACATATCGTGCATATTCACCTCAAGTCAAAGGAGTATCACATCGCTCCCACTAACCGACACACCCGTAGACACATATTGTGGAATTATATCAAACGGTTTCTCGGATGGGTATACCAATACCCTCTAAGGTATATGTGAATCCATCATGAGATATCTAGTATGTCGCAGTAAGTGAGATCTTACTACACTCTCTAAGAGTATGATGCAGGTCGCACACCAATCTCAATTGCATAATCAATATATTATTCTTGATGATCCTTGATCAGGGCTATTTGAGAATCATACTTAAGTCATCTGAGTTCTTACTCACTCAATGACAATAGTGATTCATGTGAACACAAATAAGAATAAATGCAGACAATCAGACATAATACTCAAACAAGTGTATTTCCATACATTAATATTAAATAAATAATATTAAATCAAACTGAATATCATCGAGTATTATGTCCTTTTAAATGATTGTCTCTAGGACACTAATACTAACACGACCAACCTCTCCAACATTGGGTTACCAAGGTCACTACCTCACCCTTAAAAAATAAGACGGTGACGAACATCGTACTGCCGGGGAAAATTGGATGACGCCTATCATCACATACTTGAAAATAGGATCACTTCCCAAGGGAAGGGTACCAACTCGATAGTTACAGCTGCGGGCAGCAATCTACATACTCATCGCGGATCAGCTTTACAAATGAAACAACTTCTTACCCCTCCTAAAGTGCATCATTCCAAAGGATGGTCAGAAGGTGTCAGTGGAGAACCATGACAGTGTGTGCGGAAACCATGCTGGCCATCGTTGGTTTACAAAACCCAGAGGCAGGGCTATTTTTAGTTAACATTGTGGTGAGATCCAATAGCATATGCTCGCGCTTGCCACAAGTGCCAAATCATTGGACCAAAATAAAGTTGTCCCTAGAGCAACTCTCATCCATCCACAGTCCATGGTCATTTACACAGTGAGGAATAATCTGATCGGTCCTCTGCCTATAACCCCAGGCGGACACAAGTTTGCAGTGGTAGCCATCGATTATTTCACCAAGTGGGCAGAAGCGGAACCTTTAAACACGATCGATTGGGCTCAAATCATCCGGTTCATTTAGAAGAATATCATATACCGATTCGGGCTCCCACAGTCCGTCATATTGGATAACAGGAAATAGTTTGACAGCCTGGAAATGATGAATTTTTGCAAAAAGTGGAAAATCAGGAAATTTTTTCAACTCCATACCATCCCCAAATAAACGGCTGGGTGGAAATAACGAGCTTCGATGGCGCCCTTATCCTTAAGAAGGTCCAAGGTCCAAAGACATTTTTTGTCAGAACTGGAAGGGGCTATTCCAGGTATCAAAAGTCTTAGCCAAATGAGCATATCAGCTAGAACACCTAGACAACATTCTGGACCAACACCTCAGGAACACTTGTAATCTAAAAAAATATTATCAGTAAAGACTTTGTACATTTTTTCAAGTGTTTAAATAAATGTAGAGTTGACATTAAAAGTTTTTACTTATGTTCACTTTATAAAAATACAAACCGTCCAAGTCGCACCAAATAAGACGACCAACTAAAGGAAGCGAAAGTTGTCGGCAGCCTGACCCATAATATGGGAGGCCAAATCGCGCAAAGCACCAAAATTGGTCGCACTTGGATAAGACGACCAAAGTACAAATTGTCGTAAAGATGATTAAGTCTGGCGGCGTGCTAGTTCTCGCTTGCACTCCATTTAGATAATTGCTAGAGCAACAAAATTTTTGACAAAGACGAGAAATAATGTAAAGACTCCTGACGAGTTCAACTCGCAATGGGCAACTTTAGTTATTTATCAAGTAGAAATAAACATTAAATTTGGAAATTGATAAGAATAATTCCCCATTTATTAACTTTCCAAAAAGGTCTTTCGGTTAAGTACATAAAAATAAAAGCCCATCGGCCAAATACAACAGCCCATTAGGCAAAATAGTCACTTGAATGAAATAAAAAGAAATAAAAGGTGACATCAGTCAGGCCGAGAGCAGGGGGAGATGCGGAGTTGGAGGCCTCTTCTGGCTAGTCCGCCTCGGCATCTTCAGGGTAGAGCAGGGTCACCAAGATAAGTCCACTCTGAAATCCCTTTCCAGGTCTCGGAAGTAGCAAGTTATGGAAGGATGAAGGTGGTGGACAAAGACATACTCCCGAAAATAAGTCTTTAGGGACTCTAAGGGAAGCATAGCTTTCTTCTCCACCTACAAGGTGTCCACGAAGGCCATATAATAAGTGAACTCGTCTATTTGATAATATAATAAGTGAACTCTACCTACAAGGGTTCTGCCATTTCCGTCTCCCGTATTGCTGCTACCCTCTCCTAAGCGTCAATAAACTCTTTGATGGTTCGCTCCAACTCCGCAACCTTGTGGGCAAGTTGCTTACTCTCCATCTCGACCTTCTTGATGGCCACTTCAGCCTTCTCTTTGGCATCCTTGGCTTCATCGAATTGGATGCAGAATTATCGAACCTCGTTCTCCACCTCTTGAGCTGCCTGGGCACGGTCAACATTGATCCCACTCTTCTTGGCATCGACCGCCTCTTTCTCTTTTACCGCTAGGGCCTGCACTCGGCCTCATTCCTTCCCCCATTTCTCCACTGCCGCAACGTCCCTCTCGCGACAGGCCGCCTCCACGTGCAGTCGCTCCTCCAAGTCCTTCACTTAGCTGCCCATCTTCACCTCATAGGATGACCTCTCATTCTCCAAGTTCTCAAGGCGAATATATTGTCAGTCTTCTGATCCTGCCTCATGATTGATTTTAGAGCCATCACATCGACATGATTAAGGAGGATGGAGGTGGATAGGAAGCAGCTGTCGGCGGACCCCTAACTAGCAATTTCCTCCAAGTCAAGATTTCAGGCCAGCGGAATATCCCGTATGGTCTGGGCAACATGGCGGGGCAGGCCTGCAGTCGAGGTCGGACGCTTGGAGACCAGAAAGTCCATCACCATACGAGGCCGCTGGAGGACTTCGTCGAGCAACCTAAAAGAGAAGAAAAAATTAAAATAAAACACTTGAAAAATTATGAGTGTAGAAAGAATGTAAATATAAACAACATATCATTACCTTTGAAACTCAGCAAGCTTCCGGAATAGGCGGGGCCTGAGGTGGTGCGGCGGACTTCTATCTTGTCCTTTCTTCACTCGGTGCATCTGAGTGAACACACATGGGACACATCGATATGATCTAGGATGGACCGGATGAATAGACTCAAAAATCCGAACCTACCAGAATATTCCCCATAAGTCAGGAATATCGGTATAATATGAAAGACGAATATAGAAAGGTTAACGGTGCTATCGTATGTCCAAGTGTCGGGGTAACTGGAAAAGACGAGCTTTACTCCTCGCATCTGATATGTTGAGGATGACCTGGTGGCATTCAGCAGTAGGGGTCTTCTCAACCTGGCGAAGCGCGAGGTCAAAGTCCCAATTACGATACTCCCAATGGGCACAAGATAATCTGCAAGGGAGAAGATAAATTAAATCAGTACAAAAATGTTCAAAAGAAAGCACACTTGACTCACTTTTCTTCTTAGTAAGGAAAGAAGTTGTTGGGACAATGTAAGTTTTGAATTGATCCCAAATACCTTGAAAAGATGATTTGCCTAAGTGTTGTATTAGTCAGGCTAGCCTTGATAGGATTAGAACTTTTAGAGTATTTTATATTCACAGGTACTCAGTGAGAGATGAACTTACCGAGGTCAATCAAGACTGAAGCCTGAAGAACACAAGAACACCATCACTGAACTTATGGCAGTCCTTCTAAGTTGGCTGAATAAGTGTCAGGATGAAGAGCATGATCCTGAGATCATTGCTAACTCACGGACCTGAAGGGAATAGGAAACCTGAGTGTATGGGAAAGATTTGGAGTAGAATTCAAGAAAGAAAAAGGAATGTCAGCGCTGGATCATGTACATAGATGAGGACAAACCTAAGCTCAGAAAAGACAAGACTGAACTGAAGAATGAGTTCTGACATTCTCACCTACCTGATGACGTGGACCAATGAGGAGAAGACAAGTCATGTACGGACACTGACTTGAACCTGACATCCCTGTAGTTTTCAACGGGCATGCATTTAATGTATTTACCAAATCCATGCAAGGACGGCTGATGCATGAAGATTATGTCTGTTGAAGTATCCTACAAGAAAGGTGACTAGAAGGTTATCTCTCCAACAGATAGTTTTTAAATTTATCTATAAATACAGAAGACCTTGCCCCAAACAAGGTTATGGGAAATTTCATAAGCCAGAAATTACTCAAGACTCACAAGCATTCAAAGAAGCACTCGAAACCCCTTAAATTTCCCAAGTGTTTCTTATAGTCTAGAGTCTATTCTGTATTCCACTGAGCTTACTATATGAATCTCAAGCTTAGAGTTATATTCCAATCCTTAGAATAGTTTTCATTGTAAGGATTATCACAAACTAGTTGGAATCCAAATTGAAACCAAAACCCCCAGTGTTAGGCTTGTTGGTGGAAGTTGTAAGTTGGTTAGGAGAAGGAGGACTAGAACTCGCATTCTAGGGATCAGTGTGACTGGTCATTGTGCACCTTGGCACGTTAAAAACAAGCTAATCCTTAGTGGATTCTCCTCTTCCATCAGGACCCAGGACGTAGGAGCTTGAGTCTTTGAACCACGTTAAACTGCTCTGAGTTCTTTATTGCTTTGATTATTGCTTTATATTGCTTATCATTGCTCATTCATTGCATGTTTTGTCAGTGTTGAATCAATTAGCCTGATACTTGAACTCATTGCACTACCCTTCTAACCACGACTTTGCAAGAAGAGAACATTCAGTTTTTCAGAGAACTTTAAAACAAGTCTTTAAAGTTTCAGGGCTCACACATTTCCACACAAGACATGAATAAATAGTTGGTCAACTGACTTGCTTCAGAGTAGTTAGTAGGTTTATTATCTATTCAGTGCCTAACACTAAACTTTTAGTTAAGGGGATTCAGTCTTTAAAAAAGAAACTAAAAATTGTATACGTATATTCCACCCATACACGTATTCACTGAGACTTGTACGGGACCAACAAGTGGCATCAGAGCAGTGGTTCAAAAGACCACTAACTTTGAATATTAATAGTTTTAGAGGAGAAATTGTTGGTGGTCGCTGAACACATCTTTGTCTGCATATTTTCTGAAAACTTGCATCATGACTTCAAGGAGGCTCGAAGCTTCTTTACCTGAATTCTCAGTTTCTATCTTCGTATATTGAAGATTCAAGTTACTTGCACACTTGGATACAATTTATGACCAGATGCCTAGAGTGATCAAGGAAAGCCCCGTGAAGATAACCATTCCAAATGTCAGAGGACTAGGATATGATGATCAACCCATTGGAGCTCCAGTAACGAAGGACATGAGCCAACTGACCAATGATGAGATCAAGATGATAGGGCTGGACAACGTGGCCAAGAATATCATTCTTCACACGGTGTCGTTCGAGGAGTCAGCGAGGCTGATTCACTTAAAGACCGCGAAGGAGGTCTGGGATGAGTTGAACCAAATGTGCAAGGAATCTGAGAAAATCAAGGAGAACAAGAGAAACATTGTCATTCAAAAGTTTGAAAGCTTTGAGATGCTGCCTGAGGAGACCATTGATCAAATGGAGTCAAGATTCATCAAGATGATAAATGAGTTGGTGCTTCTAGGGAAGGAAGTTCCTAAGAGAGAAGTTGCTTCTAAAATCCTGAATACTTTCCTTGAGAGATGGGATAACAGTGTTATCATGCTTAAAAACACTCAGGATATGAGCAACATTACTTCAGCTCTACTTTTCTCAGAGCTCAAAGCATTAGAATTTGATCTAAACAAGAGAAAGAAGAAAGTAGTAGTTGAAGAGGAGGAGAAAGCTCCTAAGAAGAGTGTGGCCTTTAAAGCCAAGTCAGAACCTACAGAATCTCCATCAAAGTCACTGATGGAAATGAGTAAAGAAGAGCTTGCTGAAGAGTACAGTATGATGGCCAGACTGTTTGAAAAGTTAAACTCAAGATTTGGTCGATACAAGAAGTACTATCAGGGCACATGAGATAGGAAATCTGAGGGAAATCACAACAGTTCCAGAAGGTATGAAGACCGGAGGAACACTGACCAGAGACATGATCAGGGTGAAGAAATGAGGTACTCTAATCCGAAACCTGATCGTGAGGAGTTAGACCAGAGACGTTCTCATGACAACAAGTACTCTAGCAAGAATGAAAGCTCATCAAGACGAAGGGAACTTGACTCAAGAAGGAACCCTGATGCAAGAAGAGATGGAGGAGATGAGCCAACAAAGTGTTACAACTGTAATAAGAGTGGCCATTATCAGTATGATTGCCCGGAGCTGAGTGCGAGGGAAAGAGAAGACATGAGGACTAAGAGAGACCTGAGATATGCGGATAGGAGAGCTATGCTCGCTGAAGATGCCACTAACTCGGATGGTCCTGAGGAGAGGTCACCTGAACTCTTTTTCGATGATGAGTATGATGATCTGTGCCTTATGGCGAAGAAGGAGCCTGAGGTAAATTCTAACTCTGAATATGGTTCATACACTGGTCAAAATCCTGAGCCCAGCTCAGAGTCAGCTAGAGAAATGAACCTTCATATCTGTCTAGATCAATTGATAATTGATTTCTCAAGACTGCAGAAAACTAATGTCTTCTTGGTGAAGGAGAACGAGAAATTGAGTATTGGGGTTCAAACACTGACTGATTAGATGACTCAATCAGATCTGAAAGAATCCTCTCAAATTGTAAGGCTAACACAAGAGATTGAGTTGATTAATTCTCAGCGCCTTCCAAGAGAGAAGATTCTCAAAGAACTGGTTGAAGACCAACTGGCCAAGCAGACTGAACTAAAGGCACTCAAGAGTAAGTTAGATGACCTTTATGCCAGACATGAAATCCTGAAAAACAGTGAGGATGCTCTCAAGAAAAAGGTAGCAGGAATGAATAAATCCTCAGTGAAACTTGGGAATGAAATATCTGGGATTGGCTTTGATTCCAGGAAATCCTCATAAGGTCAGTCTCATGTTGCTTCAGGGAGCAACACTGAGAGGGTGTTTGTTCAGGCAGGCCCGAGCACAAAGAAGGTTGTGTTCAAGGCCCGCCAAACTGACAATAGCAAAGAAACTGTTGAGACAGTCAGGGTTGCCCCAAAGGTTGTGAAGCCAAAACCCAAGGGAAATGCTAAGCAACCTAATCAGGCCCCTGAGAGCTCAAGCAAAAAAACTTCTTAGCTCAAGCCGAGGAGAGCTCAGGCCAAGAGCACTCAGACTGCTCAACGGGGATATTATCATGCTTGGCAATACCCTCAGGGAAGGCCAAACATGATAGCACCCCAATGGTTTTGGCATCCTGAAGCCTATAACTGCTATCAGTTCCCTCACTTGCCTAGGGGGAATAGAAAGCAAGGCCGAAGTCAGGAATGAACCCCAAGGCTTGTTGTACCATGGCCTAGAAAGAACAGGAAGGCTGCCACAAAGGCAAACACTAAGGCCCCTGTGACTCTGAAGCCTAACACTTATACATCATCTTCCTCTCAGGCTAAGAAGAAGAAAGTTGTGTATGTGGATGTTAATGGGAGACAGATTTACTCCTCTGAGGCAATCAGGGTGGTTAAGCAAGTCTGGATCCCGAAAGGTTCATCTAACTCTGTCGGACCCAACACCCTATGGGAGCCTGATTTCGTTGTAGGCGGCTGTGGGCTACAAGAAGAGGAAGGATGACTCAATCAAAGTTGTTTGATACCTAGACAATGGTTGCTCAAGGCACATGACTGGAATGAAGAGTCTCCTTCAGGATTACACTGCAAAAGATGGCCCACAAGTAACCTTTGGTGATAACTCAAAAGGTTTAACTAAAGGTTTTTGTACACTTGTTATAGGTACGGCCAGGGTGGAGAATGTGTCCTATGTTGAAGAACTGAAGCACAACCTGTTGTCAGTGAGTCAATTATGTGACAGAGGTTTCAGTGTTGAGTTTACATCGAATATTTGTTTAGTAAAGAACTAACCAACACTCCAAGTGCTTCTAACATGTATTAGGAAATGTAATGTTTATTTAGCTGATTGGAGCAGCACTATTCCTGATACTTGTTTTGTTGCTAAAAGCTCTTCGGAGCTCAGTTGGTTATGGCATAAAAGATTAAACCATCTGAACTTCAAGATTTTTAGCAAAGATCATGTGTGCAAGGCTTGTCAGGAAGGGAAGCAGGTCAGAGCTACATTCAAAGAGAAAGCTACCTTCTCCACTGACAAAGTTCTTCAGCTCTTGTACATGGATTTATTTGGCCCTGTAACACATGTGAGTATGAATGGTAGGAAATAAAACCTTGTGGTCATTGATGATTATTCTAGGTATACTTGGGTTATTTTCTTGTTGAATAAAAAGGAAACACAGGTGAAGCTTCTAAAGTTGCTCAGAAGGCTCAGCAATGAGCAGAATCAGTCCATTTTGAAAATTAGATCTGACAAAGGCATTGAATTTATAAATTCATATATTTCTGACTTTTGCAATGAACTTGGTATAGCCCATGAGACTTCTGCAGCTAGAACCCCACAACAAAATGGTGTTGCTAAAAGGAGAAACAGAACACTGAAGGAAGCTGCCAGGACCATGCTGACTGAGTCAGGATTGCCAAAGAAATTATGGGCTGAGGCAATACACACTGCATGCTATACTCAATAGATCCATGATGAACAAGCAACATGCTCAGACACCCTATGAGACATGGAATATGAGGAAGCCTTGTATCTCTTATTTCCATATATTTGGGTGCAAGTGATTCATCCTTAAGAATGAGAAGACCCAATTGAAGAGTTTTGATAGAAAATCTGATGAAGGAATATTCTTGGGATATTCTAAAGTCAGTAAAGCATTCAGAGTCTACAATTGTAGGACCCTTGTTGTGGAAGAGTCACCACATGTTTGTTTTTATGAATCTGTCACTAAGTCTAGGGTAAAAGTGATGAATCCTGACTCTGAGGAGGTCACAAGAAGAGTGACAAGGCTGAGCTTAAAGAATCAACCTGATCCAAAGGTCAAAGTTATGCCAATTCCAAGTTGGGATGATGATGAAGATCAGGATGATAATTTAAGAGCCACTCCTAAACCTAGCACTTTAGGGGTAGTTGAGCCTCATACTGAGGGACAAGCTCAACCTGAGGTAAGTACCGTCAATGAAGATGTGGTCACAGCTGAGACGGTCATTGAGTCACCATATCAAGGGGGAATCGATGTTCCTGACATTGAGCACATTAATCCCTTTGGCATAGACTCAGTTCCATTCCCTTCTGTTCAATTTCCTGAGTTTATAGAACCTGTAGACACTAACATTGCAGGTACTTCAGGGACCACTCTACGCAAGAGAACATGGCTAGAAGATCATCCCATTGACCGAGTCATTGGTGATCCAACTGAGGGAGTCAGGACTCGAAGGTTCCATGGTGAGAGTGCTCTATTTTGTTGCTTTCTCTCAAAGCAAGAGCCTCGGAATATTAAAGAAGCTCTCACTGAGTTGAACTGGATCATGGCCATGCAAGAGGAGTTGAATCAATTCACAAGGAATCAGGCTTGGGAACTAGTGGATAGACTTGGGCATCAAGGCGTGATTGGTACCAAGTGGGTCTTTAAGAACAAAAAGGATAAGAATGGAGTTTTAGTGAGGAACAAGGCAAGGCTGTTAGCTAAAGGATATTGTTAGTCTGAAGGAATAGACTATGATGAGACCTTTGCTCCAGTGGCCAGGCTAGAAGCAATCATGTTGTTCCTTGCATATGCAACATACAAGAAGTTCAAAGTGTATCAAATGGATATGAAGAGTGCTTTTCTTAATGGTTTCCTGAATGAAGAGGTATATGTGGAACAACCCCCAGGGTTTGAGGTTGGAGACAAGGTATATCCAATGAAGAAAGCATGGTATGGACTTAAGCAAGCTCCTAGAGCTTGGTATGATACTCTTTCCCAATTCCTGACTGACCATGGGTTCAAGAAGGGAACCGTGGATAGGACATTGTTCAGGATCACTGAAGGTAATGACATTCTCTTGGTCCAGATATATGTGGATGATATCATATTTGGATCACCAAATCATCAGCTCTGTGAGAAATTCTCTAAGTTGATGACTAGTAAATTTGAGATGTCTATGATGGGAGAGATGAACTTCTTTTTGGGATTGCAAGTCAAGCAAACAGATCAAGGGATTTTCATAAATCGGGCCAAGTATACAAGAGACTTGATTCAGAAGTTTGGAGTTAAGAATTTCAATCCAACTAGGATCCCAATGAATACAAATTGGAAGATGGATCCTGACACTGATGGGGCGTCAGTGAATCAGACTGAGTAGAGAGGGCTGATAGGATCATTGTTGTACCTGACTGCAAGTAAGCCTGACATAACTTTTGCAGTTGGTGTGTGTGCTAGGTATCAGTCTGACCCTAAGAAAAGTCATCTTGAGGCTGCAAAGATGATACTGAAATACTTGAAAAGGACAGTAAATTTAGGACTTTAGTATCATTCAGATGACAACCTAGAACTGACAGGGTATTCAGATGCAGATTATCGAGGTTGTAGGATTGATAGGAAATCAACCTCAGGGACATGTCAGTTTTTAGGTAGCAAGTTGATCTCTTGGTTTTCAAAGAAGTAGAATTCAGTGGCAACATCCACAACTGAGGCTGAGTATATGGTTGCAGGTAGTTGTTGTGCTCAGATTTTATGGTTGAGGCAACAATTGAGAGACTACCAAGTGTTTGCAAATGAAGTCCCAATTTATTGTGACAACAATAGTGCTATAGCAATCACTCAGAACCCAGTTCTTCACACAAGGTGTACGCATGTGGATATTAAGAATCACTTCATAAGAGATGATGTGGAGAAGAAAGATATAAGGATGGAGAAAATTCACACTGATAGGCAAAGAACTGACATTTTGACTAAGCCCTTGGCTGAATCAAGATTTTTTAAACTATCAGTGGAGTTAGGACTGCTAGATCCGGGTGAGCAATCAGTGTAGGATCAAGGGGGAACTAAGGTTCAGAGTCGAAGAGGGAACTCAGGATCAGACTCGACTCAACGAGGTATCAGGGTACTACAATGTTGACCTAACTGGTATGAAATTTCTAATCCCGACTCTTTGAATTTGAACCGTCTCACTGAATCTTTCACCCTAAAAATCGCATTAAACATTGTTTGTTATCATTAAAAATGTAACTTTTGATATTTAAACCCATGCGTGTCAGAGCATTTAATGCGTACAATTACTTTTTCATATACGTGTCCGCTTTAGGTGGGATATACCTGACGTGATCAAAGGATATCTCTTTGGATTAATCCTGGCCCCTTATTTTAAAACCTTTCAAATTCAGGATTAATCTCAGCCACTCGTCTGATTAACTGTTTGAATAAAATATCAAATTAGAAGCCATTCAAGTTTTTCTTACGCATATATATACTCTCGAGCACACTGAGTTTTGTCTCACTCACAAATTTCTCTGCATTCGAAAAACTTTCTAAAAAAACACTTCAATGGCTTCTTCGAACACTGCTTGGATCTTTGTCGACTTCGAGTCCATTTTCAAGAACAAGCAAGTTCACATTGAACAGGTTATCGCCATGGATGACCCGTGCTTAAAAGTGAAGGAGATCAAACCGGTGTTTAACTGGATCTCGAAGGCTGGTTTAAAGATCTTCTAGGCTAAGAAGTCCACGTCTGTGATTCAGAATATGGTGGTTGAGGCGTACATCAAGATGTTTAAGAGAAACGGCGAACTGTTCACAAAGGTGACCGTTGAGGTGCCAGCTGGGGAGAACGAGAAGGGGGAACCTTTGGTAGGAGGAGGTCAGGGATGTTTGACCTTAGGGCAATGGTGAAGAAGGTATTTGCCCTACCTTGCACTGGTATTAGCCCCATGGCATACTAAGAGAAAAATAAAGGTGCATACTTGGAAAGGTTCACCAAGTCAAGGTCACAAGACTTTCAGGCCCGCATGCACAAATACAATTTCAAGTCGGAGTACAGGGCTCTGGTTGATATTGTCAGCAAGATCAACATGGGGAATGTTGGTTCCCACAAGCAAGTGAGCAAGGATAAGATTAAGCTCATGGCGGCAATTATTGACCAGGCGGAGGTCAACTGGGAGCAGTACTTTCTGGATTTGCTCGCTGATGAAGCCGTTACGAAAGTGGAGAAGGATGACCAAAAGAAATACATCTTCATCAAAGTTGTACTTTATTTTGGAATAAGGCTATCCATGCTCATCACCAACGCCTTCCCTGAGTGCTCATTTGACTGGTAGTTCACACTTCCAGCAAAGAAGATGATGTTCTCCATGGAGAAGGACACCTATCCGATTTTGGGCCACACTAACCCAAATGCTCCTCCGAAGGGGCAGAAGAAGAAGGCTGAGCCTAAGGGCGGGAAGCCTGTAAAGTGGAACCTTCTCAGCGAGGTGGATGACCTTATTGCCAAAGGACAAGAGGAGACTAAGGCTACGCTGGTTGAGCATGCTCAGCAGAAGGAGGCTGAGAAGGAGAGAGTGGAGAAGACGATCTCCAAGCTGAAGGTGGTGATGAAAGAAAAAGCCCCGGCAACGGGGAAGAAGAAGAGTACTAAGAAGGACTCCAAGAAGGCTGTGTCAGAGCCTGAGGGGTCTGACGAGGAAGTACATGATGAAGGGAAATTGGTGGTGAAGCCTATGAAGATGAAGAGGCTGAGGAAGGGCGTTAAGAAGGTGGCGAAGGAGACAGATCTGACCCAAGTATGAGAAGTCATTAACACGGCTTCTCTACTTCAACCTGAGCCTACCCCAAACCCCACTGAAAATCCCACCACTGAACCTACCCAAACCTCCGCAGAGCCACATGATCCTAATTCCACTGAACCACCCCTTCCATCAGAACCCCAAAATGACCTTCCCTTACCCACTGACTTTCCATTCACTTCCACAAACCCCAAAGAACCATCCACGTCCCAACCATCTAACCCCAAGGAAATCATTCCTGAGACCGAGTTCATCATCCAGAATCCTGAGGAAGAGGAAGAGGATGACACTTCGAAGGACTTATATGAAAATCTTATCAGGTTCAGGGCGAAAGAATGGGTTGTGATGAACTTTCGAGGGCTGAATAACTACCCCATCCTGAGTAGCCATGTTGCAGACTTGAAGGTGTGGTTGGAATATAAACAGTCCAACATGCCTGAGCAATGGATGCTGGTTGAATCCAAGGAGTGGGATTTTTGCTGCCAAGAGGAGGCAAGGTTGTGCTCATACTTCAACATAACCAATTACCTCGAGGTGCTGGAGTTGTGGGCTATGAAGGAGCTGGTGGAGAAGATGAGGGTGATGAGAAAGGAGAAGGGGAAGTTTGTAGATACCCCGGAGAAGAAGGGTGATGATGATGAGGATGACAATGATGATGGCACTGGAGGAAAGGCCAATGAACGAATTATTGATGAATGTGCCAGAGAGTTAGATGAGATAGACTCTGGGCCTAGTGCTCTGGGGGAAGGTGTAAAGGAGACTGCATCCAAGGGTGGAGCAGTTGATGAGACCAATTTGATTGGTTCATCTTCAAATGACGCAACTGTCGATGAGGGTATTCCCTACCCTAAGACACAGGAGGAAGTTGCCGAGGCATCCAAGGAGACTCCTAGTTCTGAAGGGCAAGTCCCTGAAGTTCGAGTTGACTCGGCTGAGCCTGAGAGGCAGGCGGCTGAGATCACTCCTCAACTGCCCTCAGTGAATCCTGAAAAAGAGACTGAGATGGTGGGGGCTGACAAGGGAGAGCAGCCACTGACCGAGAATGAGGACGATGATGAGGAAGAGGTGACTGGCGTTTGCAAAGGCAAGTTCACTGAGATCATCACAGTGAAACAAGAGAAGACCACTGAGAACCTTGCACTTTTAGAGAACAAGCTGAGCATGCTTGAACCTGAGCAAAGCAACAAAGACAAGGCAATCCAAAGGCAGATAAGGTGGATGAAGTCTGCACTCAGACTATTGCCAACAATAAGTTAAAACATCTTGAGAAGGCTACGAGGGTCACTGTCACCTCTGTCAAGTCCGAGAGGAAGAAGACAAAGAAGTTGATCCAAGGGGCTCTGACTCAGATTTAGGAGCAAAATGAACAATTGATCCTGAAGGCGGTGGAGACGCTGACTGAAAAGTCCACTGAGCTCCTCACCAAGGCAATCACGAATCAATCTGAGAAGATTACTTCAGAGTCGGAGAAGATGGCAGCAAGGCTGGTTAACACTGAGAAGTGCTTGAACAGGTTGATGGAGGATTTTGACAAGAAGCTTAAGTCATGCTTGTCTCAGTTGTCATACACTGGTTTTGGAATCGAGACTGGCATTGATCTGATAAAAGAGCACTTGAAGGAGGTTCAATCCCTTACTGATTTCGTCGTCAACAATCAGGATGAGGTCCTGAAGGATCCAGTGCCAAGGTCTTTACCTTCCGCCAAGGATGATGCCAAAAAAGGGGGTAAAGTTGTGAAGAAGAAAAGATCCATCTCTGAGACATCTGAGGCAATAGACACTGCACTGATCTAGTCAACTCTGAGGAAGTAGGCCAGACTGCCAGCTCAGGCTAGTGAACCTTCAAACCTTCCTCAACTCCCTCCTATTCCAGAAGCTTCAGTGCACTCTCCATCGAAAAATGGAAGAATCTCATCACCTATGATGGTGACCAAGTAGCAAATCTTTGCTCTGAGGATTGGCGAGTTGCACTTGAGATGACAGAAGCTCAGCGCCATGCTGATATTGCTCAAAAGGAGAAGCAGCGCATTCTGGAGAAGAAGGTGGAGAAACTGACTTTCATCAGTGAGCTACAATAGAAAGAACTTGATGATGGAATCTTCAGTCTGCTAAGGAGGAAGAAGGAGAAGTCTGAACCCAGGAAGTATAGGAAGCCAGCTGCACCAAGAGCTAAAAAGATTCAAGTCCCAAAGGAGTCAGGCAATGAGCTAGTTCTCATTAACACATTCATCTCAGAGAAGTTGAAGGAATTTTGGGTGGATGCACATAACGAGTTTATCAGGCTCTGGTATGTAGTCAAGAAGTGGGGTGATACTGAAGACATTGATGCGCACTTCACTGACTTCATGGTGGACAACCATCCTAAATTGTTCAAACTGATCTTAGACGAGGCTGATCAAGCTAAAGTTCAATTGAAGGCTCCTGAACTTATTACTCGTACTCCTCCTTATATTCCTGGCTCAACTATGTACGACTCGAGGGCGATCATGAAGGAGGTGCTGAAGATAGCCAAGGCTGAAGGGTATATCAATTAGTTAGATAGGATTGAAGAGTTGAAGGAGGGAGTCTAAAATGGCTATAGGCTCAAACCTGAATTTCGTAGAATCTAACTGTACCCTGAACTTTGTTGTAATAGATATGGCCATTGTACTCATTATTATATTCAACAATGGAATCTATTACAGTTGCCCACAGACAAAAACTTATTATTTTTTTTGTTGTTATTTAAATTATGTACTTTATCAAGAACTTCTCTAACACTGATCTTTTATCTTATAGATAGGATTTATTTCCACTAAGTATTTTTGTGGATCTTTTCTGTGTTTTGGCATCATCAAAAAGGGGGAAATTGTTGGGATAATGTCAATTTTGAGTTGATCCCAAATACCCTAAAAAGATGATTTACCTAAGTGTTGTATTAGTCAGGCTAGTGTTGATAGGATTAGAACTGTTAGAGTATTTTATATTCACATGTACTCAGTGAGAGGAGAACTCACTGATGTCAATCAAGACTGAAGCTTGAAGAACACAGAACACCATCACTGAACTTATGGCAATCCTTCTAAGCTGGCTGAGTAAGTGTCAGGATGAAGAACATGATCCTGAGATCATTGCTAACTCACGGACCTGAAGGGAACAGACAACCTGATTATTTGGGAAAGACTTGGAGTAGGATCCAAACAAGCAAAAAGAATGTCAGCGTTGGACCATGTATGTAGATGAAGACAAATCTGAGCTCAGAAAAGACAAGATTGAACTAAAGAATGAGTTATGACATTCTCACCTATCTGATGATGTGGACCAATGAGGAGAAGACAAGTCATGTACGGACACTGACTTGAAACTGACATCATTGTAGTTTTCAACGGGCATGCATTTACCAAATCTATGCAAGAACGGTTGCTGCATGAAGATTATGTCCGTTGAAGTATCCTACAAGGAAGGTGACTAGAATGCTATCTCTCCAACTGATAGTTTTCAAATTTATCTATAAATACAGAAGACCTTGCCCCAAACAAGGTTATGGGAAATTTCATAAGCCAGAAATTACTCAAGACTCACTCACAAGCATTCAAGCATTCAAAGAAGCACACAAAACCCCTTAAATTTCCCAAGTGTTTCATATAGTCTAGAGTCTATGCTGTATTCCACTGAGCTTATTATACATATCTCAAGCTTAGAGTGATAATCCAATCCTTAGAATAGTTTTCATTGTAAGAATTATCATAAACTAGTTGGAATCCAAACTAAAACCAAAACCCTCAGTGTTAGGCTTGTTGGTGGAAGTTGTAAGTTGGTTAGGAGAATAAGGACTAGAACTTGCATTCTAGGGATTAGTGTGATTGGTCATTGTGCACCTTGGCACGTTAAAAACAAGCTAATCCTTAGTGGATTCTCCTCTTCAATCAAGACCGTGGATGTAGGAGCTTGAGTCTCTGAACCACGTTAAACTGCCCTGAGTTCTTTATTGCTTTGATTACTGCTTTATGTTGCTTATCATTGTTCATTCATTGCATGCTTTGTCAGTTTGAATCAATCAGCCTGATACTTGAACTCATTCCACTGCCCTTCTAACAATGGCTTTGCAAGCCAAGAACATTTAGTTTTTCAGTGAACTTTAAAACAAGTCTTTACACTTTCAGGGCTCACACATTTCCGCACAAGGCATAAATAGATAGTTGGCCAACTAACTTGCTTCAGAGCAGTTAGTAGGTTTATTATCTAGTTAGTGTCTAACACTAAACTCTGAGTTAAGGGGACTCAGTATTTGAAAAAGAAAGTAAAAATTGTATACGTGTATTCCCCTCCCCCCCTACACGTATTACTCAAACTTGTATGGGACCAACAGAAGTCTCCACATCCATCTTGCGGCCTTCTTGGCTCGCTGACTGCTAATTCCCGACGACCTAAAACCACTGATCTTGATAGTTACAAAGCTTTGTTGGGATGCACATGATGATCTTGTCTTTGACTCTCGTTTGAATGTACACATCCCCCGAGTAACACGACTCGATGTTCAAACTTAGAAGATAGTTGATCTCGCCGGCGGTTGGTATTCTATAAATCCTTTGGAGACCAAATAGGGTCATGAGGGAGACAACATGTAACAAGAAATTTGGAACAATTAGATCGGGGCTATATCCCAATTAGCAAGGAGATGGGTGATATTAGGATGGAGAGGAAAATGCAAGCCCGACCCCATCACCTCATAGTTAACTGCAAGCATCCCCTCTGGCAGTTGGTCAGCGTTCATTCCGGCGTGGGGCATTGAAATGGACATTGTTGGTCCCGGTACAAGACTGAGGAATACGTGTATGGGGGGGGGGGGGAATACACATATACCAATTTTTCTGACTTTCAACCTTACTGAGTCCCCTTAGCTCAGAGTGTTAAAGAACTCAGGGTTGATAACACACCTACTGACTGCACTGAGTGTTGGTCAGTTGGCTAACTATCAACTTGAGTTTAGTGCGGAAATGCGTGAGCCCTAAAAGTTTATAGTCTTGTTTTATGTTTGCTTTCTGGAAACTTGTTTACTCAATTCTGAAATAGTGGTTAGAAGGGCAGTGTTAAGATTAATGATCAGGCTGATTGATACAAGCCTGACAAAATCAAATGCAATGAATGATTCAAGATAATAGACAAGTAAGAACAATATCAAAGCAGCAAGAACACAGGGAGTTTAACGTGGTTCAGAGACTCAAGCTCCTACGTCCACGGTCCTGATTTAATAGGAAATCCACTACTGGGATTCTTGCTCTTTACGTGCCAAGGTGCACCAAGATCAGCTAACCTCACTGACCTATACAAACTCCTTTCTAACTCACTAACACAACTTCCACCAACAAACCTGACTAAAGGGTTTTGGTTTCAGTTTGGATTCTAACTAGGGTGTGATTATCCTTACAAGACTAAGCTATGATAAGGATGGATAATCACTCTAAGCTTTTGATAAGTCTTGAAAGCTCAATGGAATACAGAATAACTCTCACTAATCTAAGAAACCCTTGGGAAATTTGACTGGTTTCGAGTGCTTCTTTTGTACGCTGAATGCTTTTTGAAAGCTTGAGAGTTTGAGTAATTTCTGGCTTGGAAATTTCCCGTAATCTTGAATGGGTTCAAGGCCTTCTGTATTTATAGGTGATTTGAAAACTATCCGTTCGAAGAGATAGCCTTCTAGTCATCTACGTAGAGTTGTTCAACAGACATATCTACCATGCAGCAGCCGTCCTTGCATGAATTAGGTAATGGCATTTAATGCACCATGTAATGCTTGCCCGTTGAAAGTGCAGTCTGAAGTCAGTCTTCATGTCAGGGTCCGTACGTGCGTATCCTTCCTGGATTGGTCCATGATGGTCCCGTTTTCGAAGGGCAAATGGGAATTCAGGAGCAAATTTTTTTTTTTAAAACCTTTTCTCAGGGAGTTCAGCAAGAGTGAATAATACTCAAGTCACTGCATTGCTAAGAGGCTGATTTACCCAGTCAGTGAGAAGACTGGAAGACTCATGCTCTTAGCAACACAGTGACTCGAGAGGTTACACTTCAAGTCATGGCTCTGCTTAGAGGCTGAGCTACCAAGTCAGTGGAGACTTGGAGGCTCATGCTCTAAGCAAGGCAGTGACTCGAGATGCTGAACTCTCGAGTGCATTGCCTGAATTGGCCAGTGAGAAGGATTCTCCCTGACCTGAATATTTATCCAAAGTTTCCTTTTTAATAATGCTCTCAATTAGTAGATTTTCACAACACTTTAGTAAATACCTTAAAGATAAGTACGCTCAGTTTAACGTGGTTCAGAGACTCAAGCTCTTACATCCACGGCCTGATTTAATAGGAAATCTACTAACTGGGATTCTTGTTTTTAACGTGCCAAGTTGCAAAAAACACTGGACTCACTCCACTCCCTGGGCTTCCTCTCTTCACTAACTAACTTCAACCAACAAACCTAACTAGAGGGTTTTGGCTTCAGTTTGGTTTCTCCAACTAGGTGTGGTTTTCCTTTACAATGTGTTAGCCTAAAGCTAAGATTAGGAAAACCTCTCTAAGCTATGAGTTACAAGCTGAACACCCATTTGAGTATATCTATGAACTCTAAAGTTCAGTGTACAAGATGTGAATCGTGTCTCCTTATAACTCCCAATATAATGCATTAATCACTCACACCTTCACAACTCGTAGGTGTTGATTTTTCTTTCTTCACACACACTTAGAAACGAAGCTATGAGCTTGTATTTATAGTGTGGATTCAATTATAACCGTTGGAGGAAATTACATTTGAATTCATACAATTAATGGTTTCAACCACTTTTCTTGGAATGCGGCCTTGTCAGTGTCAGAGTTATTGCCTCGTGTTGATTGGTCCACGTGGGCTGGATTCAACGGATCTTTGACTCAGTGGGTTGACCAAGACCCACTGACTTTAGGTAGCTTCCTCCTTTACTGACATGATGATCTTCAGTGGACTGAACGTCTTCAGTGTAGTTTTCCTCCAGAGATTGTTTGAAGATCTCTTCAAGAAGTTTGTCATAAGGCTGAATGACAAACTTCCCTGACCACAGTAGCCTGACTCCTTCAGGGCCTACTTGGTGCAGCACTGATCCTCCTTGATGAGTGCAAACTCAAGATCAACACAAAATCAAGCAAGTATTTGAAGAAATGCTAAGAGTGGTACCTGAGAGTCTCTCTGTAAAAGCCCAGGAACACAAGAGAGAAGGCTAAGAAATGGTCTCTGGAGCTCAAGATAGAAACCTCCAGTGATAGTTGGGATCTCCGGTGAGATCCCTGCACAAAGTCGGGCTGGAGAGGGCTCCGGCGTCGACCCTCCGACGCTCAAGTCAGAAAACTTGCTATGGAAGAAAAGTCATAGCTGAAAAACTAGAAATGTGAGTGAGTAATAGTGATGATACCTTGTTGTGAAGAAGAAAAATGAGTATTTATACCTTTAAACTGTTGGGGCAGAACAGTAAAATCGTCTCTGTTGCCCTAATTATTCTTGGGACCACTTGGGGACCCGGATGCCTTAGGAGCCGACGCGTGTCCCTTGGCTGGCCTGTTCTGTGTCGTCTAGCACAGACAAATCCTGACAGAATCGTCCTTTTTTTAGCCTCAGTCCCAGAGCTTGTGAGAGGGACATATCTTATATTCCCTCCTCCATTATTCGTGCCTTTGGAGAACAAGAGAACATTCCCAGCTTCTAGGGATCTTGGGATTTGATAACACTTTATCTCCTGGTTTATATATTCACATATTGCGATCGGTCTTCAGAGCTTTTGAGAAGCTCTGGAGAGACATATTTCAAACGAGCCGGATATTATTTCACGAACTTTTGTACAGTTAGAAGGCTTTCATACCCTCCATCGAGTACTGACGTTTTCAGAGTTCTTCGTGTGAGAGTTTCATAAGCTCTGGCAGAGCTGTCGAAATATTATCTTTCCTTTCGAGAGGTTTCAAGCAAGTGAAGCCTAGCGGGGCTGTGTAGGAAAAATCTTATTCACTTTCCAGACTTATTCGGTCGCTTCAAAGTCTTTTATAATGATGAGCCCAGATCTTTGTTTTCATTATCTCTGAGCAGAGCTTTTCGCTTGGGTCTAATTTCTTTAGGATTAATGTGCTCTGTCCGTTCTGGCATAGCCTACATCAGCTACTCCCCCCTATTCCAAGTGATATTTCAAAAGATTGCTTGGAATAGATACTCTCAACTCTGATGTGATCCAAAGCTTTTCAAACACTACTTCTAAGCTCTCGAATTTCCAGGTTTATGGGGCCAATAATTCATTTCCTGCCTGTTTCTCTTTTTGAAAGTCGTGTATCATCGGAACCCTTGGATTAGGGAGTCCATTCAACTGCCTTCATCTGGGCTGTACACGTGGAGGCCAAAAAAGGGGCGGTTTCTCGGCCCAACTCCACGCGTCCCTCCTAAAAAGGGGTTTTCACTATTCAGTTCATCTTTCTCTTTCCTTTCTCGCCATTTCTCTTCCGATCATCTTTCTCAGTGACATATTTTTTGCAGGCTTTGGAGTAAATTTTCCGACAAGCTTTCGTTTCTCCTCTCCTTTCTACGGCCATTCTAGCCCGGGCAAGGTATTTTCCCCTTTTTCTCTATTGTTCGCTTTCTCGTTTCAAGATTTAATATGTTGAAACTCCTCCCTTTTTCCGGTGAGAGTCCGGTGGCACCGACACCACTTAGGGCATCCAGACGTTTAGCTATCCTAGGATTACCAGCCTCTAGTTATGCTTCTCAGTCCATTAGGTCTTCTGGTTTTAACTGCACCCTTTTCCCCAAATCTCTCCGCGAGGCGGATAAAATAAATATGATTTCTCGCCAATCTAACTTAACCCCTGAGGATTTGAAAGTGATAACGGGGGCTTTAGAGCCACATCCGCAATTCATCATTGACCTCCCACATCCCGGTGAAAGACTCAATTACGTGTTGTATCCCTCGCTTTTTGGGGTTCTCAAATTCTCACGGGATTGCGTTTTCCCGTTTTCCCCTACCTTGCTAAAATATGTAATCTGTATCAGATCCCACTGAATCAACTGAACCCTTCTGCCATAAGACTAGCTCTTTCATTTTATATTGTGTTTGAGGTTAACGGGGGGTTCCCCACGGCCGAGCTCTTCCATTTTCATCATGATCTAAAATGGAGAGAGAAATTTTATTATTTCAGCTCTCGTCCCAGTGGTCTGGCCAAGTTCATAGGCAAACCCCCGGGTATTGATTCCCACTGGAAAGATAGTTTTTTCATAGTTATTCCTCGTTTGGGCCAATGACCATTCTATTGTGATCCGGATGGATGGCAATATGAAGTTCCAGATCCTGTCAAATCACTCTGTTGGGATATGCTTTAGTTTTGATGATTTTCCAAAACAACATGTAATAGGTTTGAAAGCAGTCAGGATAGTATCCTTTAGGTCAGGTCAGGCTAGGTTAGCTCTCAGTAGAATAGGTTGCTCAGTTGAGGGGGAACTCAGCGAGGGGGAACTTCTCAACACAGCCTGAAGATATCAAGATGACAACCAGAAGAGCTGACTGAAGACATGCCATCAACCTGAACCAATGGAGAAGCCTGAAGGAAGTCCCACTGAGTGTAAGTCAGGCTGTTCTAAGCCAAGTCTGGCGGACCACTCAGTGAAGAGCCTGATCAGGTGGATCAGTGCTGCACCAAGTAGGCCCTGAAGAAGTCAGGCTACTGTGGTCAGGGAAGTTTGTCATTCAGCCTTATGACAAACTTCTTGGAAAGATCTTCAAAGAGTCCCTGAAGGACAACTACACTGAGGACGAGTTAGTCCACTGAAGATCATTTGTCAGTGAAGGATGAAGCTGCCTAAAGTCAGTGGGTCTTGGTCAGCCCACTGAGTCAAAGATTCGTTGGAATCAGTCCACGTGGACCAATCAGCACAAGGCGGTAAATCTGACACTGACAAGGCCGCATTCCAAGAAAAGTGGTTGAAACCATTTAATGCTGGATTCAAATGTATTTCCTCTCCAACGGATACATTTGAATCCCCATTATAAATACAAGCTCATAGCTTGTTGTTAGAGTGTGTTGTGTTTTGTTTGAGAGTTGTATTGTTGTATCTTGTAAGAAAAACAAACACCTACGAGCTGAGAGTGTGAGTAGTAGCATACGTGCATGGGAGATATAAGGAGGTTCTACTCATATCTATACACTGAGAGTTCACAAATATATACATAAGAGTGCTCAGCTTGTAACTCTAGGCTTAGAGAGGTTTTCCATATCTTAGCTATTGGCTAACACATTGTAAAGGGAAAACCTCACCTAGTTGGAGAAAACCCTAACCGAAACCAAAACCCTCTAGTCAGGTTTGTTGGGAGTAAGTTGTTCAGTGAGTGAGGAGAGGCAGCCCAGGGAGTGGCGTGAGTCCAGTTGTAAGTGCACCTTGGCACGTTAAAAACAAGAATCCCAGTAGTGGATTTCCTGTTAAATCAGGCCATGGATGTAAGAGTATTGAGACTCTGAACCACGTTAAACCAAGTGTTATTTATCATTATGTACTTGCTAAAGGTTTTGTTATTTCCACTCACTGAGTGTTGTTCGAAAGAAAGAAGTTAGCCAAGTATTTAAGTCAGGGAGAATCTATCTCACTGACAAACTTAAGCAAACACTCGAGAGTTCAGTCTCTCGAGTCACTGCCTTGTTACGAGACTGAGTTTTCAAGTCACCACACTGACTTGACCACTCTGACTCGTAGCAACGTAGTGACTTGAGGCTTTTCGCACTGAACTCAGCACGCACTCGAGAGCTCAGTCTCTCGAGTCACTGCCTTGTTGAGAGCCTGAGCTTTCAAGTCTCATCACTGACTTGATAGCTCTGACTCTCAGCAACGCAGTGACTTGAGTATTTCGTCACTGAGCTCATTCATGTTGCGTTGTAAGGTTGTAAAAACAAAATTTTTTATTTTTTGCTCCTGAATTCCCATTTTGCCCTTCGAAAACGGGACCATCACACTCCTTTCTCCTGAGGAAATCACTCCCCCAGCCGCCCGAGAACTGATGATATACTTTAATCGTGTTGCGGACAAGAAGGGAAAACCTAAAGTTTTTCCTTTATTAAAAGACACTGTTGTACTCTTTAGTTTCAGGTTTTTGGGTTCTGCAGCTCCTCCTCCTCCTGGAGCTGGTATTCCCTTTATCCCCACACCCTTTCTATCTGAGTGTAGTCTAATTGATGTGCTATATATGTTTTATTGGACAGATATGAGCTGGGAAAATGCGCTTCTTCTATTGGATGACGATGATGCACCGCCCCAGCCTGCTGCTTCTTTTCAACCAAAGCTAGTGAAGGAAGAGGGTTCCTCTGCTACTGCCCATGCTTCTGAGATTTCTGCTTCTTCCATAGATCCCATTGATGCCGATCCTGTTGTGTTGGCTTCGGAGGGAAACGAAGGCGACAAGAACAAACCCTCTTACCAGACTCGAGGAAATAGAGCTATGAACCCGTCCTCTGCTAAGCTTCCTTCCAAGCGGAAGAAAACAGTCAAGAGTGATTTTTCTGACTCAGCTAAGCTTGAAGATTTGACATCCAATGATCTTTTACATGATCCATCTGTCCCAGTGGAGGACAAGTGCATTCCGTTTCTTAAATCTCTCCAGGTGTTGGACCACAGTTCTTCCCCTGTCCAGTCTTCTCCGGACCAGCTTCAAGGCTCTATGTTTCGTAAATTGGTTGAGGTAAGGGTCTCAATTCTTTTATTTCATTTACCTTATCTTGTTAGGTCTTTTTTTACCTCTTAGATTTCATTTTTTCTTTTCAGTTTCTGGATCTGCAAGCCCAATTCCTTTCCTCGGGCTCTTCCCTTTCCATTGCCGAACTTCAGCAAGAGTTAACTAAGAAGGAGCAAGAATTATCTTCCAAGGATGTCGATCTTGCTCAAGCCAGGAAAGCGATAAGCAAAGCTGCTGCTCTTACAACTGAACAGGCTTCTCAAATTTCCAACTTGGAGAAAAAACTTTCTGAAGCGGAGCAGAGAGAGGTAACCTCGAGGGCGGAGGGTTTCTCACAAGGTCTATCTGAGGGTATTGACAGATGTCGCAAAAAGCTTCTGGGGACTTCTTTGGGCCAAGAATTTCTCAAAGAGCTGATTGAGGAGTCTCTCAAGGATTATCACCAAAGTCCCCTATTTATGTGCCACATGGGTCCCCACCTAGGTCATTTCATCAAGCAGGGCTTCAACTCTGCCGTCTCTCAGGCCGAAGAGAAGGGTTTCACTGAGAAACTTAGCCTTTCTCGTGCTAAGCAGGGTCTTACACCCTCTCCTTATTTCAAAGGTGATCCTAAAGGGAAAGCAAATTATTCTTGGTTCCCTCCTGTAGCACAGAAGGTGACTTTAAAATTAGCACAAGAAGTGGAGATCTCTTCGGAGCTGCCCCAGATGGAGCCTCATTTGCGTGATCTCTTATTCTCGGATCCTTCTTCTGTTGCAACTGCTCCACCTGTACCAGAGGCTGTTGCTATTTCCGACCCTGTTCCTGAGCCATCCACCTCTCCAGTTCTTGAAAAGGAGTCCTCTGAACCCGAGTTGAGTGATAATCCGAATCAATAGAGGATTGGACCTTGAGGGTCATCTCTATTGATTTTGTTGCTTACTTTTTATTCTACATTTTGCTTAGAGTCTGCGTGCTCTTTTATGACTATTTTCGCTTTTCCTTTTCTCATCGTACTCTTTGCATTTCCTATGCCTTTGACATTGCTACTATTTGTCATCATCGTACTCTATCGTATGCTTTTGAGTGCTTTATTCTTATGCATGTCATTTTCTTAGATGTATAATCTCTTTATTTATTGTTGTATATTCCTGAAAAATTCTCAATTTTTGTTTTATCAGCTCTGGAGAGATGATGCTAAAGCATACTCCCTCCTTCAGTTTTTATTTCTAACATCTGTGAAATAAAAATTCTCAATTTTCATTTATCAGCTCTGGAGAGATGATGCTAAAGCAAACTCCTTCCTTCAGTTTTTTTTCTAACATCTGTGAAATAAAAATTCTCAATTTTCATTTATCAGCTCTGGAGAGATGATGCTAAAGCATACTCTCTCCTTCAGTTTTTATTTCTAACATCTGTGAAATAAAAATTCTCAATTTTCATTTATCAGCTCTGGAGAGATGATGCTAAAGCATACTCCCTCCTTCAGTTTTTATTTCTAACATCTGTGAAATAAAAATTCTCAATTTTCATTTATCAGCTCTGGAGAGATGATGGTAAAGCATACTCCCTCCTTCAGTTTTTATTTCTAACATCTGTGAAATAAAAATTCTCAATTTTCATTTATCAGCTCTGGAGAGATGATGCTAAAGCATACTCCCTCCTTCAGTTTTTATTTCTAACATCTGTGAAATAAAAATTCTCAACTTTCATTTATCAGCTCTGGAGAGATGATGCTAAAGCATACTCCCTCCTTCAGTTTTTATTTCTAACATCTGTGAAATAAAAATTCTCAATTTTCATTTATCAGCTCTGGAGAGTGATGCTAAAGAATACTCCCTCCTTCAGTTTTTATTTCTAACATCTGTGAAATAAAAATTCTCAATTTTTATTTATCAGCTCTGGAGAGATGATGCTAAAGCATACTCCCTCCTTCAATTTTTTTTTCTAACATCTGTGAAATAAAAATTCTCAATTTTCATTTATCAGCTCTGCAGAGATGATGCTAAAGCATACTCTCTCCTTCAGTTTTTATTTCTAACATCTGTGAAATAAAAAATTCAATTTTCATTTATCAGCTCTGCAGAGCTAAAATTTATTCTTTGTGTTCGTCTATCGATTTCAATTCAATTTTCCATCTGTTATCCGTGCTTAATTCATATTAAGGTTTATAGGACGTGAATTCATGGCATTCGTAACTCAGTCGGAGTTTGTCTAAGGATCTGCCAGAGCCGCGGGGTGTAGCTCTGGCAGCCTTTCATTGAATTTCAAATATGTGACGATGCAAACAAACTGTGCTTACATACTTTGATTGACAAAACTAGCAAAGGATCTGAATAGGCTCAGACATAATACTTCTTCAAATTGCTCAAGTTCCAGGGACGCGGCATTTTTCTTCCATTTTGGTCTGTCAGCTCATATGCACCCCCAGCAAGCACTTGGGTAACTACATATGGACCTTCCCAATTCGGTTCTAACTTTCCCATTGGTTTAAGCGCATCAGCTCTGTGCAGTACCATATCTCCTTCCGTGAACCTTCTGATCTTCACGCGTTTGTTGTTAACAGCTCTCATTTTACTCTTGTGTCGTTCGGTTCTGATACGAGCCGTCTCTCGTTGCTCCTCCACCATATCCAAATTTTCTTTCAACAGCTTTGAGTTCTGATCCTCGCTATAATTCAAGATCCTGTGGGTTTCTACTCCTATCTCTACAGGGATCACAGATGTAGATCCATACACGAGATTGAAAGGAGATTCTCCGTTAGCAGTTTTTGGGCTTGTTCTGTAAGCCCAAAGGACAGAGTTCAGCTCCTCCACCCAGTTTCCACCGGCTCCTGAGAGCCTAGTTCTGATTCCATCTACAATAGTTCTGTTGGTGACTTCTACTTATTCGTTGGCTTGCGGATGAGCCATCGATACAAATCTCTGTTCAATCCTCATTTCCAAACACCAGGCTCGCACCTGAGAGTCTGTGAGCTGCGTTCCATTATCTGAGACTAGGACCCTGGGGACCCCAAATCTACTGCATATATTTTTCCACAGAAACTTGATGATGGCTTCCTCATTGATCTTCTTCACAGCCTCGGCTTCTGCCCATTTACTAAAATAGTCAACTGCCACAATCAGAAAGGCTCTGCCTCCGGAAGCTGTTGGGAATTTTCCCACGATGTAAATGTCCCATTTGTCAAATGGGCAAGGGGAGTACATAACTCCTAATTCCTCCGCTGGAAGTGAATTAGGGGGCCATTTCTTTGGCATCTGTCGCACTTCTTTACTAATTCCTTTGCATCTTTATTGAGAGTTGGCCAGTAATAACAAGCTCTCAATACCTTTCTAACCACATCTTGGAAGCCAGTGTGGCTCCCTCCACAGCCTTCGTGCACTTCTCTTAACACGTAGTTCCCTTCAAGGTTAGAGAGACATCTTAGGTATGGTTGAGAGAATGATCTCTTGTACAAATGCTCGCCCATCATACAGTACTTGGCATATATTGTTTTCTTGGGGACGTCTGGCTTGTCCAGCCTTTGTCCTGTTTTCAGGAAATGAATAATAGGAGCTCTCCAATCGTCTACTTCATCGATTGATCCCACATCCAGAGTTGACGCCTAACTCTCGGCTGTCAATAATGTGATCTTACCCTTGGCTCCCTCCTCTGCAGAGCTTGCCAATTTCGCTAAGTAATCAGCTTTCTGGTTTTCGGCTCTGGGTATCTGCTCAATTTTTATTTCTTCAAATTTGGTTCTGATCTGCTCAGCTAGGCCAGCATACTTTGCCATCTTTTCGTCTTTTTTCTCATATGTACCCAGCAACTGTTGAGTAACCAGTTGGAAGTCAGAATACACAACCGCTCTCTGTGCTCCTAGCTCCCATAACATCTGCATTCCTCTAATCAGAGCTCCGTATTCAGCCTCATTATTCGAGGTTCGAAATTTGAATTTTATAGCAAACTGCAGTTCCTCTTCTGCTGGGTGTATGATCACAATCCCCGCTCCACATCCCTGCATGGATGAAGATCCATCAACATATGCTTTCCAGAACTCTGGCTCATGAGCTCTGGTCATTTCTTGAATAAATTCAGCCAGAGCTTGAGCTTTGATAGAAGCTCTAGGCTCAAATTCGACATTGTATTCATCCAGTTCAACTGCCCATTTCACCATTCTTCCAGACAGATCTGGTCTTCCCATCATTTGTCTCAGAGGTAAATTAGTCCTCACAATTACTTTATGAGAGAGAAAATATGGCCTCGGCCTTCTCACTGTCACCATTACAGATAGAGCTGATTTTTCTATTTCGGAATATCTCATTTCTGGCCCTTGGATAGCCTTACTCACGTAATATATGGGTATCTGTTTCACCCCCTCTTCTCTGAGGAGAACAGGGCACAGAGCGTGTTCTTCTACAGAGAAATATAAATATAAGGTTTCCCCCGGCACTGGCTTCGTGAGGAGGAGCAAACTTGTCAGGTGCTTTTTCAGCTCCTCAAAAGCTCTCTGACATTCATCATCCCATTCGAATCTAGATCCTTTTCGAAGGATCTTAAAAAACGGTAGGCTTATTTCCGCCGACCTGGAGATGAAACGACTCAAAGCTGTTATTCGCCCATTCAATCTCTGGGTCTCTTTTAGGTTCCGCGGTGGCTGCATCTCAAGGATCGCTTTTACCTTGGCCTGATTTACTTCGATTCCTTTAGGGGTTACCATATACCCCAGAAATTTTTCACTCCTTACCCCAAAAGCACATTTTGTAGGGTTAAGTCTGATTTGGTAAGCTCTGATCACGCCAAAGACCTCCTCCAGATCTGCAGCATGATTCTTGGCTTTAAAACTTTTCACCAACATATCATCCACATTGACCTCCATATTACGCCCGATCTGCTCTCTGAAAACCAGATCCACCATCCTCTGGTAAGTAGCCCCAGCATTCTTCAGCCCAAAAGGCATTTTCACATAACCATAAGTGCCACATGAGACCACGAAGCAAGCTCTGGGCACATCTTCGGGGTCCATCCATATCTGATGGTACCCTTGATATGCGTACATCATGGACAGCAATTCATAGCCGGATGTTGAATCTACTAGTTGGTTAATACTGGGTAGAGGATAATGATCTTTCGGGCAAGCTCTGTTCAGATCCCAAAAATCGATGCACATACGCCACGCTCCACTTCCTTTGGCTACCATGACTACGTTGGACAACCATTCCAGATACTGCACTTCTTCAATGTGTTTTGCTTTCAATAGCCTTCCAACCTCTTCTTTTATTATCTTATCTTTCTCTGGCCCAAATTGCCTCAATCTTTGCTTTACGGGCCTGATCTCTGGATCAACATTCAAGTGGTGTGATGCCACCTTAGGGTCAATCCCCAATAAATCATCTGGCTGGAATACGAAGAGATCTGCATTTCTTCGCAAACACCTAACGACATCTTCAGCTACGTCATGTGGCATCTGCGTCCCTATATGGGTAGTAAATCCTTGCTTGTTAGGAAATAACTCCACAGGCATGAGTTCTTCCTCTGGTTTAATCTGTAGCTCTGGCTCCTCTTCCATGAGCTCTACACATTTCAACTTTTTGCCCATAGGATCATCTCCTCGACTCTGATTTCCTGGAAATGTGTGTGCTGCTTTCTTAACTGTTTCAACGTAGCATTTTCGTGAGCATATCTGGTCACCTACAAGCTCTCCCACCTCATCGTCTATTGGGAACTTCAGCTTCATATGATATGTAGAGACCACCGCTTCGAAAAGGTTCAGGGATGGCTTTCCCAAAATCACATTGTACGCGGATGGTGCGTCCACAATCAGAAAATTCACCATCTTCACATTAGTAACGGGAGGTTCTCCAAAATGGACTTGTAGAGATACCTGCCCCTTAGGGTGGATAGCACCCCCCGTGAATCCGAAAATGGCCGTTTCTACAGGCTTTATCTCTACGTTCAGATTCATCTTAACAAAGCAGTCGTGGAACATTATATCTGCAGAGCTACCAGTATCTATGAAGATTCTGGCGACATCATATCCACCAATCTCTGTGGTGATTACCAAAGCATCATTGTGGGGCCTGAGTATTGACAACTCATCCTCTGGCCCGAATTGGACATTCGGTGAGCTCTCCATTCTTTTTATTTCATGGACATCCTCCTTTTGCCAGAGATAAGCGGCTCTCACAGAGGCTCTTCTGGCTCTATGAGAGTCGTCATCCGCTGGTCCTCCGACTATCATGTGGATAAATCCCCTCTTGTGGCCGGGCCCATCTTTCTTAGGTGGCTCTGCCACTTCCTTGCCTCTGTCTCCATCATCTTTCCTCTTGCTACTTCTATCTTTTTTTTTTTTCACAAATTCCACCAAATGTCCATCTCTAATCAGTCTTTCAATGGCATCTTTCAAGTGTCTACACGAGTTAGTATCATGCCCATAATCGTTGTGGAAACGGCAGTACAACTCCGACCTGGGGTGACGAGGTCCTGTCTTTGCGGAGGATGTGAATTTAAATTTCGGGTATCTGCCACTACCTCCAACATCTCTATTGGTTGGAGAGTTAGTGGAGTATAAGACTCAAATCTTTCTTGGAGAGGCTTCGGCCTCCTTTCTCTGCCCCTCTCCCTTTCTTCCACACCTTTCTTCTTGTCTGGTGTTTTCTTACTTGGAGTATTCTTTCCAGTAGTCTCTTCTTTCCATAAGTACGTAGCCTCTTCCAGGTTGATGTACTTATCAGCTCTCTGCTGGAGCTCATCAAAAGTATCAGGGGACTTCTTAGCCAGATATTTGAAGAAATCTCCTCCCCTTAGCCCCCTTGCCAGGGCATTGATCTTAACTTCATCAGTGGCTGCCGGTACCTCCAGGGCAGCTTCGTTAAAATGAGAGATGTAATCTCTCAAGCTCTCTTGAGTATCTTGCCTAAAGTTCATCAAGGACAGAGACGTCTTGTGTATCTTTCTTGCACTGGCAAACTGATGCAAGAAAAGTGTACTGAGCCCTCTAAAGGAGTGTATAGACTCATTGGGCAGTTGACTGAACCACGTCTGAGCAGATCCTGTCAGAGTGGTTATAAATACTCGGCATTTCACGCCGTCAGAGTATTGGTGAAGCAGGGCCTCATTTTCGAATCTCAACAAGTGATCCTGCGGATCAGTGGTGCCGTTATATTCATAGGCCAGAGTTTTAAAATTCTTAGGAAGAGGGTCCAAGAGGATTTCCTCCGAAAAGGGGGATCTATCTTGCCTCATTCCCTGTTTTCCACTTCTTTCACGTTGCTTTTTCATTACTTCAATGCCTTTTCTTAAAGACGCTAGCTCTCGCTGAGTACCGCTTCTACGAGAGGGAGTATTTTGGGTTGTAGAATCAGCATCATCCTCTTCTGACCCATGTTCATCATATTCAACTAAACGGGGTCTCTGTTCCTCAACCCTAGCAGCTCTGACTGCAGCCCTAACATCTCTTGGAGTCGCACTACCCAGATCTGTTCTTTCCTCTCTGGTGGCTGTCCCACCGGCAGCTGCTCTGCCAAAACTGGTTCTCACGTTGGTCTCCCCTAGGACGTCTCCAGTGGGAGAAGACGACGGAATGTTTTGGGGGCATCCAGGCCCTAGTGTCCTGAGCCACATTGAAGGCTCTAGGACGAGGCACACTCGGGGCCTGAGGTCCGGGCACATCATGTGCCCGGAGTTCATTCGCATTCAAACACTGAGGAGCTCCCCGGGTGGGAGTCCTTTCTGCCACAGCCTGATCAACTGCAGTCTTAATCAGAGTTGTTGGGACATTGTCAGTTTTGATTAAGATCCCAAAGCCCCTGAAAAGATGTTTGCCTTAATCTGTCTTTGTCAGGCTAGTCTTGATTAGGATTAGTACTTAGTCATTTTACACTTCACAGGTACTCAGTGAGGGGAGAACTCACTGGAGACAATCAAGACTCAGAGCCTGAAGACGAAGAGCACCATCCTGAACTTATGGCAGTCTTCTAAGCTGACTGAGTAAGTGTCAGTGATGAAGAGTATGACCCTGAGGTCATTACTAACTCAGTCCTGAAGGGAACAAGATGTCACTGAGTTAATGGGAAGACTTGGAGTAGAGCCAAGTAATGCAAAAGGAATTTCAGCGTCAGGACAAGACCGGTGGGCTCAAGAAAAAATGAACTTAATAAGACAAGCCTGAAGCTCAGGAATAAGTTCTGACATTCTCACCAACCTGATGACATGGACCAATCCGAGAAGGACACGCACGTACGAAACCTGACATGAAGACTGAATTCAGACTGCATATTCAACGGGCAAGCATTCAATGCGCATTTAATGCAAATACCAAATCCATGCAAGGACGGCTGCTGCATGAAGATATGTCTATTTGAAGCCACTCTACATAGATGACTCGAAGGCTATCTCTCCAACGGATAGTTTTCAAATCACCTATAAATACAGAAGACCTTGAACCCATTCAAGGTTACGGGAAATTTCCAAGTCAGAAATTACTCAAACTCTCAAGCATTCAAAGCATTCAACCCTTAAGAGAAGCACTCGAAACCTTCTAAATTTCCCAAGTGTTTCTTAGCAATCGAGAGTTATTCTGTATTCCAAGAGCTAAATAGAATTATCTTAAGCTTAGAGAGATTATCCAATCCTTAGCATAGCTTTGCCTTGTAAGGATAATCTTAACCTAGTTGGAATCCAAACTGAAACCAAAACCCTAAGTTAGGTTTGTTGGGAGTAAGTCAGTTAGTGTGTCAGACAGTGGAGTTGTATAGATCAGTGAGGATAGATGGTCTTGGTGCACCTTGGCACGTTAAAAACAAGAATCCCTTGAGTGGATTTCCTGTTAAGTCAGGCCGTGGACGTAGGAGCTTGAGACTATGAACCACGTTAAACTCCTTGTGTTCTTACTGCTTTGATATTGTGCATATTTGCCATATTACTTGTTCATTCATTGCATTCAAGTTTATCAGGCCTGAATCAATCAGGCTGATCTTCAAAAGAGCACTGCCCTACTAAACACTATTCAGAATTGGGTAAAACAAGTTATTCAGAAAGCAAACTAAACAAGACTTTAAACTTTCAGGGCTCAAACATTTCCGCACTGAACTTGAACTGATAGTTAGCCAACTGACCCGCACCAAGTGTAGTCAGTAGGTGTGTTATCAGCTCCTAGTTCTTTACCACTCTGAGTAAAGGGGACTCAGTCAGTTTTAAGGTTCAAAAATTGGTATACGTGTATTCCCCCCCCCCATACACGTAATCCTCAGTCTTGTACCGGGACCAACAAGTGGTATCAGAGCAGTGGTTCGAAAGACCACTGACTTTGAATACTAATAGTTTCAGAGGAGAAACTGTTGGTGGTCACTGAACAGATCTGAGTTTGCTTTTCATAAAACATGCATCATCATGACTTCGAGGAGACTTGAAGCTTCGTTACCTGAATTCTCTGTGTCTAACTTTGTCTATTGGAAGTTCAGATTAGAAGCACATCTAGATGCCATCCATAACCAGATGCCACGTGTACTCAGGGAGGGACCGATCAAGATCACTATTCCTAACGTCAGAGGACTGGGATATGAGGATCTTGCGATTGGCGTGCAGGTTCCTAAAGAAAGGAAAGACATGACCAACGATGAAATCAAGATGGTGGGACTTGACAACGTCGCCAGAAACATCATCTTGCACACGGTGCCCTTCGAGGAGTCAGCTAGGCTGATGAACTTAAAGACGGCAAAGGAGGTTTGGGATGAGCTGACAAGGATGTGTGAGGGGTCTGAAAAGATCAAGGAGAACAAGAGAAACATTGCCATTCAAAAATTTAAGGCGTTCGAGATGCTACCTGACGAGAGCATAGATCAAATGGAGTCTAGATTCATCAAGTTGATGAATGAGTTGGTGATGCTGGACAAGGATGTCCCAAGGAGAGATGTTGCTTCAAAGATCCTGAATGCTCTTCCTGAGAGATGGGACAACAGTGTAATTATGCTTAAGAACACTCAGGATATGAGTAACATAACTTCTGCTTTACTTTTTTCAGAGCTCAAAGCGCTTGAATTCGATCTTAACAAAAGAAAGAAGAAAGTTCAGTCAGAAGAGGAAGTGAAGGAGAAAACTCCTGAGAAAAGTGTGGCGTTCAAGGCCAGGTCTGAACCTGTTGAGCCCTCATCAAACTCTTCATCAAAGTCACTGATGGAGATGAGCAGGGAAGAACTCGCTGAAGAGTACAGCCTGATGGCCAGACGATTTGACAAGCTCAATTCCAGGTTTGGTCGTTATAAAAAGTTTTATCAGGACTCACATGACAGGAAACCTGAAGGAACCCACCAAAGCTCAAGGAGATATGAGGAGCGAAGGAATACTGACCAGAGGAGAAAACGTGGTGATGAAAGGAGATATTCTGAACCAAAACCTGAAAGAAGAGACGAACAGAGACGTACTCGCGATGATAGATATCCAACCAAGACTGAAAGCTCACCAAGAACCAGGGAACCTGACTCAAGGAGGAACCCTGAACCGAGAAAAGAAAGAGTGAGTGAACAGGTAGCATGTTACAACTGTAACAAGATTGGTCACTATCAGTACGACTGCCCGGAGCTGAGTGCGAGGGAGAGAGAGGAAAGGAGAGCCACCAGGGATCTAAGATCTGCTGATCGGAGAGCGATGGTCGATGAAGATGCAACAGATTCTGACGGTCCTGCTGAAAGGTCACCTGAACTCTTCTCAGATGACGAGTACGATGATGTCTGTCTGATGGCTAGGGATGAGCCTGAGGTAACATCAAATTCCGTTTGTGCTTCTTACACTGGTCAAAATCCTGAGCTTAGCTCAGAGTCAGTTAGAGAAATGAACCTTCAGATCTGCCTTGATCAATTGATGGTTGATTTCTCCAAACTGCAGGAAACTAATGTCTTCTTGGTAGAGGAGAACAAGAAATTGAGTACTGAGGTTCAAAACCTGAACGAACAACTCACTCAGTCTGATCTTAAAGAACCAGCTCAAATTGTGAGACTAACTCAGGAGATTGATTTAATCAATACTGAGCGTCTTCCAAGAGAGAAGATTCTGAAGGAACTGGCTGAGGAAGAGCTGGTCAGGAAGGAAGAACTAAAAGTACTTAAGAGTAAGTTTGATGACCTCTTTACCAGACATGAAATCCTGAAAAAGAGTGAGGACTCTCTCAAGAAAAAGGTTGCAGCAATGAATAAATCCTCAGTGGCTAGAGAGGAAATAAATAGCAACCAGATACTTGGGAACAAGAAAAAGGGACTTGGATATGTTCCTGAAAAATCCTCACAAGGTCAGTCTCATGTTGCGTCAGGGAGCAACACTGAGAGGGTATTTGTTCAGATAGGCCAGAGTGCACCTAAGGTTGTGCTCCAGGCCCGTCAAACTGATAAGGGCAAGGAAACCGTTGACACAGTCAGGGTTGTTCCTAAGGTAACTAAGCCAAAACCCAAGGGAAAGGCGAAGCAACCTAAGGAAGCCCCTGAGAGCTCAGGCCAGGGAAAATCTCAGCGAAAGCAGAGGAAAACTCAGGCCAAGAGCCCTCAGACTGGTCAGCGAGGGTACCATCATGCTTGGCAATACCAACAGGGAAGGCCAAATATGATGACACCCCCGTGGTTTTGGCATCCTGAGGCCTTTAACTATTTTCCATTCCCTCACTTGCCTAGGGGGAATAGAAATCAGGGTCCTTATCAAGAACAAGGCCCAAGACCTGCTGCACCCAGACCTAGGAAGAACAGGAAGCCAGCCCAAAAGGAACCCACTCAGGCTCCTGCGAAGCCTAAGTCTAGCACTCATACACCATCTTCCTCTCAGGCAAAGAAGAAGAAAGTTGTGTATGTTGATGTTTCAGGGAGACAGATTTACCACTCTGAGGCAATCAGGGTTGTGAAGCAAGTCTGGATCCCGAAGGGTACAGCTGACACGATAGGACCCAACACCCAATGGGTACCTAAAGCCTGATTTGCTTGCAGGCGGCTGTGGATCACAAAAAGAAGAGAGGAGACTCAATCAAAGTTGTTTGGTACCTAGACAGTGGTTGCTCAAGGCACATGACTGGAATGAAGAGTCTTCTCCAAGAATATCGAGCTAAGGATGGTCCACATGTAACCTTTGGTGATAACTTAAAAGGTGTTACTAAAGGTTTTGGTTTCTAATTATAGGTACAGTCAGAGTGGAAAATGTGTCCTTTGTGGAAGGACTGAAGCATTACCTGCTGTCAGTAAGTCTATTCTGTGACAAAGGGTTCAGTGTTGAGTTCTCATCGAATACATGTTCAGTCAAGGACAAATCAACACAAGTGCTTCTATCTGGTATAAGGAAAGGTAACATTTATCTCGCTGATTGGAGCAGCACTATTCCTAATATTTGTTTTGTTGCTAAAAGCTCTCTAGAGCTCAGTTGGTTATGGCATAAAAGATTAAGCCACCTGAACTTCAAGATTCTTAACAAAATTTCTAGACAGTTACTTGTTGATGGTCTACCAAATGAAGTTTTTAGCAAAGATCACGTGTGTAAAGCTTGTCAGGAAGGGAAGCAGGTCAGAGCATCATTCAAAGAGAAAGCTTCTTATTCCACTGACAGGATACTTCAGCTCTTGCACATGGATTTATTTGGCCCCATAACACCTGTGAGTATGAATGGTAGAAAGTATACCCTTGTGGTTATTGATGATTATTCTAGATATACTTGGGTTATTTTCTTGTTAAATAAGAAGGAAACACAAGTGAAGCTTCCAGAGTTGCTCAGGAGACTCAGCAATGAGAAGAATCAATCCATTACTAAGATCAGATCTGACAAGGGCACTGAATTTATAAATTCATATATTTCTGACTTTTGTAATGAACTTGGTATAGCTCATGAGACTTCTGCAGCTAGAACCCCACAACAAAATGGTGTCGCTGAAAGGAGGAACAGGACACTTAAGGAAGCTGCAAGGACCATGCTGGCTGAGTCAGGATTGCCCAAGAAATTCTGGGCTGAGGCAATCAACACCGCATGCTACACTCAGAACAGATCCATGCTGAACAAACAACATGCACAGACACCATATGGGACATGGAACAAAAGGAAACCTCGTATTTCTTATTTTCATGTATTTGGTTGTAAGTGCTTCATCCTCAACAATGGGAAGACCCAATTAAAAGCCTTTGATAGCAAATCTGATGAAGGAATATTCTTAGGATATTCTGAAGTTAGTAAAGCCTTCAGGGTTTACAATTGTAGGACCCTTGTTGTGGAAGAATCACCTCATGTTGTCTTTGATGAATCTGCTAATGAGTCTAGGGCAAAGGTGTTGAATCCTGACACTGAGGAGGTCACAAGGAGTGTGACAAGGCTGAGCTTGAAGAATCAACCTGATCCCAAGATCAAGACAGTGCCAATTCCGAGATGGGATGATGATGACGATCAGGATGATGAATCAGGTGCCACTCCTAAGCCCAGCACATCAGGGATTGTTGAGCCTCAGACTGAGGAACAGGCTCAACCTGAGGTAAGCACCGTCTATGAAGATGTTGTTGCAGTTGAGACGGTTCCTGAGTCACCTAATCAAGGGGGAATCAATGTCCCTGACATTGAGCTTGTTAATCCCTTTGGTATAGACTCAGGATCATCCCCTTCTGTTCAATTTCCTGAATTTTATAAGCCTGTAGACACTAACATTGCAGGTACTTCAGGAACAACTCCTGGCAAGAGAACATGGTTAGAAGATCATCCCATTGATTAAATTATTGGTGATCCAACTGAAGGAGTCAGGACCAGACGGTTCCATGGTGAGAGTGCATTGTTCTGTTGCTTTCTCTCTGAGCAAGAGCCTCAGAACATTGAAGAAGCTCTCACTGACTCGAACTGGATCATTGCCATGCAAGAGGAGTTGAATCAGTTCACAAGGAATCAGGTTTGGGAACTGGTAGATAGACCTAGGCATCAAGGTGTGATTGGTACCAAGTGGGTCTTCAAGAACAAGAAGGATGAGAATGGTGTTGTGGTAAGGAACAAGGCTAGACTGGTTGCAAAAGGGTATTGTCAGTCTGAAGGAATAGACTATGATGAGACTTTTGCTCCAGTGGCTAGGTTGGAAGCTATCAGGTTGTTCCTTGCATATGCAACATATAAGAAGTTCAAGGTGTATCAAATGGATGTCAAGAGTGCCTTCCTGAATGGTGTACTCAATGAAGAGGTATATGTTGAACAACCTCCCGGGTTTGAGGTTGGAAATAGAGTATACCATTTGAAGAAATCACTCTATGGACTTAAGCAAGCACCAAGAGCTTGGTATGATTCCCTCTATCAATTCCTGACAGATCATGGGTTCAAGAAGGGAACTGTGGATAGGACATTGTTCAGGATCACTGAAGGTGATGACATTCTCTTGGTCCAGATTTATGTGGATGACATAATATTTGGATCACCAAATCATCAGCTTTGTGAGAAATTCTCTAAGTTGATGACTGGTAAGTTTGAGATGTCCATGATGGGAGAGATGAACTTCTTCTTAGGATTGCAGGTCAAGCAGACTGATCAAGGTATCTTCATAAATCAGGCCAAGTACACAAGAGACTTGATTCATAAGTTTGGTGTTCAGAACAGCAATCCAGCCAGGATCCCAATGAACACAAATTGGAAGATGGATCCTGACACTGAAGGAACTTCAGTAAATCAGACTGAGTATCGTGGGCTGATAGGCTCTTTGTTGTACCTGACTGCAAGTAGGCCTGACATTACGTTTGCAGTTGGTGTGTGTGCTAGGTATCAGTCTGATCCCAAAAGAAGTCATTTGGAGGCTGCTAAGAGGATACTCAAGTATTTGAAAAGGACAGTCAATATGGGACTATGGTATCCTTCAGATGACAACTTAGAACTGACAGGTTATTCAGATGCAGATTATGGAGGTTGTAGGATTGATAGGAAATCAACCTCAGGGACATGTCAGTTTTTGGGAAGTAAGTTGATCTCGTGGTTTAGTAAGAAGCAGAATTCAGTGGCTACATCCACAACTGAGGCTGAGTATATGGCGGCAGGTAGTTGTTGTGCTCAGATTTTATGGTTGAGGCAACAGTTGAGGGGCTACCAAGTATTTGCTAATCAGGTTCCAATCTATTGTGACAACAATAGTGCAATAGCAATTACTCAGAACCCAGTGCTTCACACAAGGTGCAAGCATGTGGATATTAGGCATCACTTCATTCGAGATCATGTGGAGAAGAAAGATATTAGGATGGAAAAAATTCACACTGACAGGCAAAGAGCTGACATCTTGACTAAGCCCTTGGCTGAAGCAAGGTTTATGGAACTGTCAGTGGAGTTAGGACTCTTAGATCCGGGAGAGCAGTCAGTGTAGGGCTCTAGGGGGAACTCAGGCCAGACTCGACTCAGCGAGGTATCAGGGTGCTACAATGTCTCCCTGACAGGTATGTGTTCTAACCTGACTCGTGTGAAGTTCAAGAGTCTCCCTGAGTCCTTCGTCCTGAAAATCTTTATTAAATGCATTCCGTTTTCATTAAAAGCGCGTCTTTTCATATTTAAAACCCACGCGCACGGAGCATTTAATGCTTAGTTACTTTTTCATATACGTGTCCGTTTTATACAGAATATGACTGACATGGGGTGTTGATTGAAGCTGAGATTAATCCTGGCCCCTCATTTCAAAACCTTTCGAATTCAGGGATTAATCTCAACCCCACGTTTGAGTAACTGACTTAGTCTTATCAATCAAGAGTGCCATTTGAGGGTTTTACGCAAACACAACGCACAATCTGCACACTGAGTTTTCTCTTGCTCAAACACAAATATCTTTTCGAAAAATCTCTCTTTTTCAAAATAATGGCATTCCTTGATTCCAACTGGACAACCGACAAGATCGTAGACGTTGTCGAGAACAAGCTGGTACACATGGAGCAAGTCATCTCCATGGAAGGTATCTGTCTCACAGTTGAGGAAATCAAACCCGTATTCAAGTGGATTTCCGATGCTGGGTTGGAAACATACTTCACCACCCGCCCCATCTCCGTGCTCCCAAGAACAGTTGTGGAAGCATACTTAAACTTGTTCTTGCGGAAAGGGGAAGTTTTCACAAAGGTGACTGCGCTGAAGCCGACGGGAGAGAAGGACGGCGACGGGGAGCCTCTTTACAACACAGAGGTGGTCACTATTAACATCAGGCAGGCGGTGAGGGAAGTCTTCAAATTGCCATTCTCAGGCATCAACCCAAAAACGTACAAGGAAAACTCGGAGGGAGAATTCCTTGGGAAATGGACCAAATCTGGGTCATCAGAGTTCAAGGCCCGTCAGAACAAGAACACATTGAAGCCTGAGTATAGGGCTCTGGTGGATTTGGTGTCCAAGATGGTGATGGGCGCTACTGGCTCTCACGAGCAACTGAGTCTGCCCAAACTGAGACTCATGGGAGCAATTGCTGATGGAGTGGAAGCGAACTGGGAGCAGTTCTTCCTTGATCAACTCCATCAGGCCGGATTGGACAAGCTTACGCGAGATGAGGAGAAGAAGCACATTTCTGTCAGTGCCATCTTGCCATTCGGAACGAGGATGTCCATCCTGATTGCTCATGCTTGCCATGGGTATACCTTCGATTTTGAGGACAGTCTCTCCTCAAAGAAGGTAATGTTTTCCTCACTGAGTGATACTTATTCGGTGCTAGGGCTGACTGATCCCAATGCGAAAGCAAAGGGTCAGGCCAAAAAGCCAGCTGGTAAGGCCAAGAGAGTGGCTACCAGTCTCATTGAAAGAGTAGATGAGCTCTTTGAGAAGAGTAAGGATATAGAGGAGGTGGAGCAGCCTGAGGTGGACGCGGATGAGAAGAAGAAGAGGGTGAAGATCGTGCTGTCAGGGAAGAGCACGAAATCAGGGACTGAGTCTGATCCCAAGAAGGCTGGATCTGAGGCTGAGGGAACTGATGATGACGTCAGAAAGGTGGGTGCTCAGGGAGAGAGGCCCCTGAAAAGACTTAGGAAGGGAATAAAAAAAGTCCCCTGCTAAGAAGCTTCCTGAGGTGAGTGAGAGGGAGAAGTCAAGCTCTCCTGGAGCCTCTAACTTAGAGGTAGTGAGAAAAATTGTCGAGACGGCTGAGTCGTTGCAGCCTGAGACAGTACCCACTCAAACATCCCCACACCCTGAAACCCAAACACCTTCCATCCCTGACCCCACACCTCAAACCCCCCAACCACCCCAAACCTCAGAGCCAAATCATCCTACTGAGTCAGCACCATCACATTCACCTACGAATGAGCCTGACCAGTCAGCCGAGCCAAACCTTCCAAACCCCCCAGAATTTCCATCATACCCCAATCCCAAAGACTGTCCCAAATCCATTTCAGCTGAAGAGGATGAATTCCTTGAAGTGGAGGAGGAGGAGTTAGATGAGCACATGGCTGGTGGGATTCTTGAGAACACCCTCAGGGGGAATGCCACAGAATGGGCAGGGAACTGCTGGCCTGGGCTGTACAAGTACACTGAGCTGCTAGCGCATGTGATCGAGCTCAAGGTTTGGTTGGATTTCAAACAATCAAACATGCAGGAGCAGCATCTGCTAGTGGACGTTCGTGACTGGGATCACTGGGAGACTGAAGAAGCCAAGATTTGCTCCTATTTGGACTGACTAGCTGGCTTCAACTTCTAAATTTTGACAACCTGAAGAAGTTAGTGGCTGAGATGATGTCCAAGAGCAAGGCTGACATCCTGTCTGGTGACGAGAAGGATGATGAGGATGATGATGGAGCTCAAGGTGGAGATGTGGAGAAGGCAGTGGAGGAGACTGCGAGAGAAGTTGATGAAATGATCTCTGAGCCTCAGGCTCAGGGGGAAGGTGATAAGGACACTGGTGCCAAGGGTGGACCAGTGGCTGAGGATGTTTTGAACATCTCAGCTGCCAATGAGACATCTGTCGATGAAGGGATTCCCTGCCCTGAGACAAGAGAGAAAGATGTTGAGGCATCCAAGGAGACTCTCAGTTCCGAGGGACAAGTTCCTAAGGTTCAAGTTAGCTTAGCTGAGCCTGAGCAGGCGGCTTTGAGTACTTCACAACTGCCTTCAGTGCACCTTGAAGGAGGGACTGATGCTGCAGGGGCTGACAAGGGAAAGCAGCCAATCACTGATGCGGCCGTTGATGATGAAGATGTGATAATAACTGGGGTCGGACGTGCTGAATTCACAAGCATAGTGGAGGTCAAGCAGGAGAAAACCACAAAAAATCTAGCTGAACTTCAGGAGGAAGTAATGAGGCTACGAGCTGAAAAAGAGGAAGACTCCAAGGCCCTGGCAAAACACATCAGGTGGACAAAGTCAGCCTACAACACCCTTGCCAACAGGGAGCTGATTTTGCTAAAGAGAACGATGACTGACACGGCCAAGTCAGTGAGGATTGAGAGGAAGCGCACCAAGAAGATGCTCAGGAACACTCTCAAGAAACTTGATGAGAGGGATGCGATCAGGGATGAGAAGTTAAATCAGGCAGTTGACAGGCTTGCAGTTCAGGCTGGGGCCATTGTCACTCAGGCCATGGAGGACTTAGCGTCCAAACTGGAGCTGGAGTCAGGGAGGTTGGATCGCATCTCTCAGTTAGTGGCAGACATTTTGGCGAAGGCCACTGACGAGTCTGCAAAGATACTAACTGAGGCCATCAGAGTCAGCGGTGAGTCCTTGAAGGTGGAGGAAAGGATCACCAAGGCTGAACAAAGTCTCCAACTCTCTATGGAGGTCTTTGAGAAGAAAGTCAATGCTGCTATCAGTTCGGTTTCGTACGCAGGTACTGGAATTTCGATGGGAGTTGAATTATTGAAGGAGGGAATTAATGATGTCCATTCCCTAGCCTCCTTCGTAATCAACAGCGGATCTGACGCATTCCCATCCGAGGCCAATGATGATGCCAAAAAGGGGGAAAAGAAGAAGAAAAGATCCCGCCCTGAGGCATCGGAGGCAGTCAATCAAGGTGAGACCGTTCTAGCTGACCCTAAAGCCAATCCTGAAGAAAACATATTAAGGGTGAGGAAGTCAGCTAGGTTAGCGGCAGTGGAGAAGGAAGGAGAGGAAGTTGTTGCCAAGCTGAGGGAGGAGGCAACAAAGGCAAAGGCTGATGAACCTTCCAAGCAACAACCTGAGCCAGTTCAGAGATCGTCTCCCATGAGCTCAAGGAAAAATCCCATCACTTACTCAGGGGAGTTGGTGGCGGAGTTATGTGCTGAAGCATAGGGAGATCACTCTGAGAAATCTGAGGCTATGCGCAGAGCTGAAATTGCTCAGAAGGAGAAGATGCGCATCCTAGAGAAAAAGGTTGAGAAGCTGACTGATATCACTGAGTTTCAACAACGAGAACTGGATGATGCAGTGATCAGCTTGCTAAGGAGGAAGAAGGCGAAGCCTGAGCCTAGAAAGTACAGGAAGAAGCCAACAGTTAGGAAATCAACAATTCTTCAAGTCAGTAGGCCAGAATCAGGAATAAGGGAAGCTTTTGTCGATGAGTTCGTCTCAGAGGCATTGAAGGAGTTTTGGACTGATGCAAGGGATGAATTTGTTATACTGTGGTATGTTGTGAAGAAGTGGGGCGACACTGAGGATATCAATGCTCACTTCACTGACTACATGATGGACAATCATCCTGAGCTATTCCAAAAGATCTTGGAGGAGGCTGATGCAGCTCAAGTTCAAGTGAAGGCTCCTGAGTTCACCATTCGAGCTCCTCCCTTGGTTCCTGGAACTCAAAAGCATGACACAAAGGCCATAATGATGGAAGTATTGAAGATAGCCAAAGCTGAAGGATACGTGAACCAACCTGGAAGACTTGACGAGCTAAAGGCAAGAGTTTATGCAGGACATGGACTCAAACCTGAAATGAGATTAGTCTAGGTGTTCACAGGCTTCTCTATAATAGATTAGATTCATTGTAATCATTTCCACATCTATCAATGGAATCTATTACTTTTGCCCACAGACAAAAACTCATTGTCTTTTTGGCGGTTGTTTAAATTCTGTACTTTATCAAGAATTGCTATAACACTGTCTTATCTTATAGATAGGATTATCTTATTTCCTCTAAGTGTTTTGAGGATTTTTCAGTGTTTTGGCATCATCAAAAAGGGGGAAATTGTTGGGACATTGTCAGTTTTGATTAAGATCCCAAAGCCCCTGAAAAGATGTTTGCCTTAATCTGTCTTTGTCAGGCTAGTCTTGATTAGGATTAGTACTTAGTCATTTTACACTTCACAGGTACTCAGTGAGAGGAGAACTCACTGGAGACAATCAAGACTCGGAGCCTGAAGACGAAGAGCACCATCCTGAACTTATGGCAGTCTTCTAAACTGACTGAGTAAGTGTCAGTGATGAAGAGTATGACCCTGAGGTCATTACTAACTCAGTCCTGAAGGGAACAGGATGTCACTGAGTTAATGGGAAGACTTGGAGTAGAGCCAAGCAATGCAAAAGGAATTTCAGCGTCAGGACAAGATCGGTGGCCTCAAGACAAAATGAACTTAATAAGACAAGCCTGAAGCTCAGGAATAAGTTCTGACATTCTCACCAACCTGATGACGTGGACCAATCCGAGAAGGACACGCACGTACGGAACCTGACATGAAGACTGAATTCAGAGTGCATATTCAACAGGCAAGCATTCAATGCAAATACCAAATCCATGCAAGGACGGCTGCTGCATGAAGATATGTCCGTTTGAAGCCACTCTACATAGATGACTCAAAGGCTATCTCTCCAACGGATAGTTTTCAAATCACCTATAAATACAGAAGACCTTGAACCCATTCAAGGTTACGGGAAATTTCCAAGCCAGAAATTACTCAAACTCTCAAGCATTCAAAGCATTCAACCCTTAAGAGAAGCACTCAAAACCTTCTAAATTTCCCAAGTGTTTCTTAGCAATCGAGAGTTATTCTGTATTCCAAGAGCTAAATAGAATTATCTTAAGCTTAGAGAGATTATCCAATCCTTAGCATAGCTTTGCCTTGTAAGGATAATCTTAACCTAGTTGGAATCCAAACTGAAACCAAAACCCTAAGTTAGGTTTGTTGGGAGTAAGTCAGTTAGTGTGTCAGACAGTGGAGTTGTATAGATCAGTGAGGATAGCTGGTCTTGGTGCACCTTGGTACGTTAAAAACAAGAATCCCTTGAATGGATTTCCTGTTAAATCAGGCCGTGGACGTAGGAGCTTGAGACTCTGAACCACGTTAAACTCCTTGTGTTCTTACTGCTTTGATATTGTGCATACTTGCCATATTACTTGTTCATTCATTGCATTCAAGTTTATCAGGCCTGAATCAATCAGGCTGATCTTCAAAAGAGCACTGCCCTACTAAACACTATTCAGAATTGGGTAAAACAAGTTTTTCAGAAAGCAAACTAAACAAGACTTTAAACTTTCAGGGCTCAAACATTTCCGCACTGAACTTGAACTGATAGTTAGCCAACTGACCCGCACCAAGTGTAGTCAGTAGGTGTGTTATCAGCTCCTAGTTCTTTACCACTCTGAGTAAAGGGGACTCAGTCAGGTTTAAGGTTCAAAAATTGGTATACGTGTATTCCCCCCCCCCCATACACGTATTCCTCAGTCTTGTACCGGGACCAACAAGAGTTCTCAACTGCTCAACTGTCAATGGAATCAGAGCAGTGCTATCCTGGACCGGTGTAGTCTCTGGATGTTCCACATCCACAACTGTGACCGCAGGAGTGCTTACATTTTCAGAGGCTTTCGAACCTCCTACCACATTCGCGCTCGTTGGAGTATCCGTCGGAGCTGTGGTAGTATCATCAAAATCCTTACCCAGATCTCGGGGAGTAGGATTCGTCATCTCTGAGATCCAAGAAAAAATAGCAACTTAGTCCATGGTCTTTTCAAAAGGCATATTAACCGACCAAGTATATGTACCTCTTTCATCAAGATCTCAACAAAATACATTTAAGAACACATAGTGATCAACAGGTAGCGGTTATCTCTACAGAGCTAACAGTTTCAGAGATAATGAAAATTTTCATAAGCTCTGAGCAAACATCATAATATCACTCGTTACTTGAAAATCATAATAACATCTTTTACTAACCTCGTAAATTTTCAAGCAGATCGACTCACGTGTTGAGAGATAATTTTTTGAAAAGATAAAGCTGTCAATAGCATTATATGCCCAGATCCGTACATTCATAACAACGTTCGTGCCAAATCATCTTCATAAAGGCATTACTTCGTATTTTGGCAAAGAAACAACACTTTTCATCATGGAAATGATAAAGACAACTCATATTCATACTATAACAACAATTTTAGTACAGATCTAGCACTTTCATGACCAAAATGACTAAAAAGAAAAGCTGTGACACATTAAGGTACTCATATTCATGAGATTTTTTCCAGAAAAATAGGGGGCAGAAATAACCATGCATCATTTCACTATTTTCACTCACAATTCATGAAGGGAAATAAGAAATAACTCACGTCAAAACTCAATATTTTCCACAGACGGCGCCAGTTGATGAGTGCAAACTCAAGATCAACACAAAATCAAGCAAGTATTTGAAGAAATGCTAAGAGTGGTACCTGAGAGCCTCTCTGTAAAAGCCCAGGAACACAAGAGAGAAGGCTAAGAAACGGTCTCTGGAGCTCAAGATAGCAACCTCCAGTAATAGCTGGGACCTCCGGTGAGATTCCTGCACAAAGTCGGGCCGGAGAGGGCTCCGGCGTCGACCCTCCGACGCTCAAGTCAGAAAACTTGCTATGGAAGAAAAGCCATAGCTGAAAAACTAGAAATGTGAGTGAGTAATAGTGATGATACCTTGTTGTGAAGATTGAAAATGAGTATTTAAACCTTTAAACTGTGGGGGCAGAACAGTAAAATCGTCTTTGTTGTCCTAATTATTCTTGGGACCACTTGGGGACCCGGATGCCTTAGGAGCCGACGCGTGTCCCTTGGTTGGCCTGTTCTTTGTCGTCTAGCTTAGCCTCAGTCCCAGAGCTCGTGAGAGGGATATATCTTATATTCCCTCCTCCATTATTCGTGCCTTTGGAGAACAAGAGAACATTCCCAGCTTCTAGGGATCTTGGGATTTGATAACACTTTATCTCCTGGTTTATATATTCACATATTGCGATAGGTCTTCAGAGCTTTTGAGAAGCTCTGGAGAGACATATTTCAAACGAGCCGAATATTATTTCACGAACTTTTGTACAATTAGAAGGCTTTCGTACCCTCCATCGAGTACTGACATTTTCAGAGTTCTTCGTGTGAGAGTTTCATAAGCTCTGGCAGAGCTGTCGAAATATTATCTTTCCTTTCGAGAGGTTTCAAGCAAGTGAAGCCTAGCGGGGCTGTGTAGGAAAAATCTTATTCACTTTCCAGACTTATTCGGTCGCTTCAAAGTCTTTTATAATGATGAGACCAGATCTTTATTTTCATTATCTCTGAGCAGAGCTTTTCGCTTGGGTCTAATTTCTTTAGGATTGACGTGCTCTGTCCGTTCTGACAGAGCCTACATCACTCCTGATCATTCTCTTCTTTGAGTGGTCCACTTGACTTAGCTTAGATCAGTCAGGCTTACACTTAGCGGGACATCCTTCAGGCTTCTTATCAGGTTCAGGTTACTAGCATGACTTCAGTCAGTTCTTGATGTTATCTTGATATCCTCAGGCTGTGTTGCTGAGTTCCCCCTCAACTGAGTGTTCCCTCAACTAGGTTCTTCTCAACTGACAACCTATTCTACTGAGAAATAACCTAGCCTGACCTAAAACAAAAGATACAATCCTGACTGCTTTCAAACCTATTACAAGTGGTTTTGGAAAATCATCAAAACTAAACATATCCCAACAATTTCCCCCTTTTTGATGATTCCAAAAATTTTAACCAAAAGATTTTCTATTATAAGAATGATGTCAGAACACAAGTAATAGTTTGAAATATGCAGGAATTCCCATAATTTAAAACGTTTAAGAGTTGTTCGGTTGACCATTTTTCTTAACAAAACTGGATCAGTGGTAGTTTGAACAACCCGCTTTGATACCAATTGATGGTCCCGTTTTCGAAGGGCAAATGGGAATTCAGGAGCAAAAAAGATTTTTTTTTAAAACCTTTCCTCAGGGAGTTCAGCAAGAGTGAATAATACTCAAGTCACTGCATAGATAAGAGGCTGAGTTACCCAGTCAGTGAGAAGACTGGAAGACTCATGCTCTTAGCAACACAGTGACTCGAGAGGTTACACTTCATGTCACTTCTCTGCTTAGAGGCTGAGCTACCAAGTCAGTGGAGACTTGGAGGCTCATGCTCTAAGCAAGGCAGTGACGCGAGATGCTGAACTCTCGAGTGCATTACCTGAATTGGTCAGTGAGAAGGATTCTCCCTGACCTGAATATTTAACCAAAGTTTCCTTTTTAACAATGCTCTCAGTGAGCAGATTTTCACAACACTTTAGTAAAGATAAGTACGCTCAGTTTAACGTAGTTCAGAGACTCAAGCTCTTACATCCACGGCCTAATTTAACAGGAAATCATCTAACTGGGATTCTTGTTTTTAACGTGTCAAGGTGCACAAAACACTGGACTCACGCCACTCCCTGGGCTGCCTCTCCTCACTAACTAACTTCAACCAACAAACCTAACTAGAGGGTTTTTGCTTCAGTTTGGTTTCTCCAACTAGGTGAGGTTTTCCTTTACAATGTGTTAGCCTAAAGCTAAGATTAGGAAAACCTCTCTAAGCTATGAGTTACAAGCTGAACACTCATTTGAGTATATCTATAAACTCTAAAGTTCAGTGTACAAGATGTGAATCGTGCCTCCTTATAACTCCCAATATAATGCACTAAACACTCACACCTTCACAACTCGTAGGTGTTGAGTTTTATTTCTTCACACACACTTAGAAACGAAGCTATGAGCTTGTATTTATAGTGTGGATTTAAATGTAACCGTTGGAGGAAATTACATTTGAATCCATAAAATTAATGGTTTCAACCACTTTTCTTGGAATCCGGCCTTGTCAGTGTCAGAGTTGCTGCCTCGTACTGATTGGTCCACGTAAGCTGGATTCAACGGATCTTTGACTCAGTGGGTTGACCAAGACCCACTGACTTTAGGTAGCTTCCTCCTTTACTGACATGATGATCTTCAATGGACTGAACGTCTTCAGTGTAGTTGTTCTCCAGAGACTGTTTGAAGATATCTCCAAGAAGTTTGTCATAAGGCTGAATGACAAACTTTCCTGACCATAGTAGCCTCTCCTTTAGGGCCTACTTGGTGCAGCACTGATCCTCCTGATCATGCTTTTCACTGAGTGGTCCACCTGACTTAGCTGAGATCAGCCAGACTTACACTTAGCGGGACATCCTTCAGGCTTCTCTTCAGGTTCAGGTTACTAGCATAGCTTCAGCCAGTTCTTGATGTTATCTTGATATCCTCAGGCTATGTTGCTGAGTTCCCCCTCAACTGAGTGTTCCCTCAACTGGGTTCTTCTCAACTGACAACCTATTCTACTGAGAAATAACCTAGCCTGACCTGAAACAAAAGATACAATCCTGATTGCTTTCAAACCTATTACAAGTGGTTTTGGAAAATCATCAAAACTAAACATATCCCAACAATTTCCCCCTTTTTGATGATTCCAAAACTTCTAACCAAAAGATTTTCTATTATAAGAATGATGTCAGAACACAAGTAATAGTTTGAAATATGCAGGAATTCCCATAATTTAAAACGTTTAAGATTTGTTCGGTTGACCATTTTTCTTAACAAAACTGGATCAATGGTCGTTGGAACAACCCGCTCTGATACCAATTGATGGTCCCGTTTTCGAAGGGCAAATGGGAATTCAGGAGCAAAAAAGATTTTTTTTAAAACCTTTCCTCAGGGAGTTCAGCAAGAGTGAATAATACTCAACTAACTGCATTTCTAAGAGGCTGAGTTACCCAGTCAGTGAGAAGACTGGAAGACTCATGCTCTTAGCAACACAGTAACTCGAGAGGTTACACTTCAAGTCACTTCTCTGCTTAGAGGCTGAGCTACCAAGTCAGTGGAAACTTGGAGGCTCATGCTCTAAGCAAGGCAGTGACTCGAGATGCTGAACTCTCGAGTGCGTTGCCTGAACTGGTCAGTGAGAAGGATTCTCCCTGACCTGAATATTTAACCAAAGTTTCCTTTTTAACAATGCTCTCAGTGAGCAGATTTTCGCAACACTTTAGTAAATACCTTAAAGATAAGTACGCTCAGTTTAACTTGGTTCAGAGACTCAAGCTCTTACATCCACGGCCTGATTAAACAGGAAATCATCTAACTGGGATTCTTGTTTTTAACGTGCCTAGATGCACAAAATACTGGACTCACGCCACTCCCTGGGCTGTCTCTCCTCACTAACTAACTTCAACCAACAAACCTAACTAGAGGGTTTTGGCTTCAGTTTGGTTTCTCCAACTAGGTGAGGTTATCCTTTACAATGTGTTAGCCTAAAGCTAAGATTAGGAAAACCTCTCTAAGCTATGAGTTACAAGCTGAACACTCATTTGAGTATATCTATAAACTCTAAAGTTCAGTGTACAAGATGTGAATCGTGCCTCCTTATAACTCCTAATATAATGCACTATACACTCACACCTTCACAACTCGTAGGTGTTGAGTTTTATTTCTTGACACACACTTAGAAACGAAGCTATGAGCTTGTATTTATAGTGTGGATTTAAATGTAACCGTTGGAGGAAATTACATTTGAATCCATAAAATTAATGGTTTCAACCTCTTTTCTTGGAATCCGGCCTTGTCAGTGTCAGAGTTGCTGCCTCGTGCTGATTGGTCCACGTAAGCTGGATTGAACGGATCTTTGACTCAGTGGGTTGACCAAGACCCACTGACTTTAGGTAGCTTCCTCCTTTACTGACATGATGATCTTCTGTGGACTGAACGTCTTCAGTGTAGTTGTCCTCCAGAGACTGTTTGAAGATCTCTCCAAGAAGTTTGTCATAAGGCTGAATGACAAACTTCCCTGACCACAGTAGCCTGACTCCTTCAGGGCCTACTTGGTGCAGCACTGATCCTCCTGATTATGCTCTTCATTGAGTGGTCCACCTGACTTAGCTTAGATCATCCAGGCTTACACTTAGCGGGACATCCTTCAGGCTTCTTTTCAGGTTCAGGTTACTAGCATGGCTTCAGTCAGTTCTTGATGTTATCTTGATATCCTCAGGCTTTGTTGGTAAGTTCCCCCTCAACTGAGTGTTCCCTCAACTGGGTTCTTCTCAACTGACAACCTATTCTACTGAGAAATAACCTAGCCTGACCTGAAACAAAAGATTCAATCCTGACTGCTTTCAAACCTATTACAAGTGGTTTTGGAAAATCATCAAAACTAAACATATTCCAACAATTTCCCCATTTTTGATGATTCCAAAACTTCTAACCAAAAGATTTTCTATTATAAGAATGATGTCAGAACACAAGTAATAGTTTGAAATATGCAGGAATTCCCATAATTTAAAACGTTTAAGAGTTGTTCGGTTGACCATTTTTCTTAACAAAATTGGATCAGTGGTCGTTTGAACAACACGCTTTGATACCAATTGATGGTCCCATTTTCGAAGGGCAAATGGGAATTCAGGAGCAAATTTTTTTTTAAAACCTTTCCTCAGGGAGTTCAGCAAGAGTGAATAATACTCAAGTCACTGCATTGCTAAGTGGCTGAGTTACCCACTCAGTGAGAAGACTGGAAGACTCATGCTCTTAGCAACACATTGACTCGAGAGGTTACACTTCAAGTCACTTCTCAACTTAGAGGCTGAGCTACCAAGTCAGTGGAGACTTGGAGGCTCATGCTCTAAGCAAGGCAGTGACTCGAGATGCTGAACTCTCGAGTGCGTTGCCTGAACTGGTCAGTGAGAAGGATTCTCCCTGACCTGAATATTTAACCAAAGTTTCCTTTTTAACAATGCTCTCAGTGAGCAGATTTTCACAACACTTTAGTAAATACCTTAAAGATAAGTACACTCAGTTTAACGTGGTTCAGAGACTCAAGCTATTACATCTACGGCCTGATTTAACAGGAAATCCACTAACTGGGATTCTTGTTTTTAACGTGCCAAGGTGCACAAAACACTGGACTCACGCCACTCCCTGGGCTGCCTCTCCTCACTAACTAACTTCAACCAACAAACCTAACTAGAGGGTTTTGGCTTCAGTTTGGTTTCTCCAACTAGGTGAGGTTTTCCTTTACAATGTGTTAGCCTAAAGCTAAGATTAGGAAAACCTCTCTAAGCTATGAGTTACAAGATGAACAATCATTTGAGTATATCTATTAACTCTAAAGTTCAGTGTACAAGATTTGAATCGTGCCTCCTTATAACTCCCAATATAATGCACTAAACATTCACACCTTCACAGCTCGTAGGTGTTGAATTTTCTTTCTTCACACACACTTAGAAACGAAGCTATGAGCTTGTATTTATAGTGTGGATTCAAATGTAACCGTTGGAGGAAATTACATTTGAATCCATACAATTAATGGTTTCAACCACTTTTCTTGGAATGCGGCCTTGTCAGTGTCAGAGATGTTGCCTCGTGCTGATTTGTCCACGTGGGCTGGATTCAACGGATCTTTGACTCAGTGGGTTGACCAAGACCCACTGAGTTTAGGTAGCTTCCTCCTTTACTGACATGATGATCTTCAGTGGACTGAACGTCTTTAGTGTAGTTGTCTAGTTGTCCTCCAGAGACTTTTTGAAGATTTCTCCAAGAAGTTTGTCATAAGGCTGAATGACAAGTGGTTTTGGAAAATCATCAAAACTAAACATATCCCAACAATTTCCCCCTTTTTGATGATTCCAAAACTTCTAACCAAAAGATTTTCTATTATAAGAATGATGTACGAACACAAGTAATAGTTTGAAATATGCAGGAATTCCCATAATTTAAAACGTTTAAGATCTGTTCGGTTGACCTTTTTTCTTAACAAAACTGGATCAGTGGTCGTTTGAACAACCCACTCTGATACAAATTGATGGTCCCGTTTTCGAAGGGCAAATGGAAATTTAGGAGCAAAAAAGATTTTTTTAAAAACCTTTCCTCAGGGAGTTCAGCAAGAGTGAATAATACTCAAGTCACTGCATTGCTAAGAGGCTGAGTTACCCAATCAGTGAGAAGACTGGAAGACTCGTGCTCTTAGCAACACAGTGACTCGAGAGGTTACACTTCAAGTCACTTTTCTGCTTTGAGGCTGAGCTACCAAGTCAGTGGAGACTTGGAGGCTCATTCTCTAAGCAAAGCAGTGACTCGAGATGCTGAACTTTCGAGTGTGTTGCCTGAACTGGTCAGTGAGAAGGATTCTTCCTGACCTGAATATTTAACCAAAGTTTTCTTTTTAACAATGCTCTCAGTGAGCAGATTTCACAACACTTTAGTAAATACCTTAATGATAAATACACTCAGTTTAACGTGGTTCAGAGACTCAAGCTCTTACATCCACGGCCTGATTTAACAGGAAATCCACTAACTGGGGTTCTTGTTTTTAACGTGCCAAGGTGCACAAAACACTGGACTCATGCCACTCCCTGGGCTGCCTCTCCTCACTAACTAACTTCAACCAACAAACCTAACTAAAGGGTTTTGGCTTCAGTTTGGTTTCTCCAACTAGGTGAGGTTTTCCTTTACAATGTGTTAGCCTAAAGCTAAGATTAGGAAAACCTCTCTAAGCTATGAGTTACAAGATGAACACTCATTTGAGTATATCTATGAACTCTAAAGTTCAGTGTACAAGATGTGAATCGTACCTCCTTATAACTCCCAATATAATGCACTAAACACTCACACCTTCACAGCTCGTAGGTGTTGATTTTTCTTTCTTCACACACACTTAGAAACGAAGCTATGAGCTTGTATTTATAGTGTGGATTCAAATGTAACCGTTGGAGGAAATTACATTTGAATCCATACACAATTAATGGTTTCAACAACTTTTCTTGGAATGTGGCCTTGTCAGTGTCAGAGTTGCTGCCTCGTGCTGATTGGTCCACGTGGGCTGGATTCAACGGATCTTTGACTCATTGGGTTGACCAAGACCCACTGACTTTAGGTAGCTTCCTCCATTACTGACATGATGATCTTCAGTGGACCGAACGTCTTCAGTGTAGTTGTCCTCCAGAGACTGTTTGAAGATATCTCCAAGAAGTTTGTCATAAGGCTGAATGACAAACTTCCCTGACCACAGTAGCCTGACTCCTTCAGGGCCTACTTGGTGCAGCACTGATCCTCCTGATCATGCTCTTCACTGAGTGGTCCACCTGACTTTGCTTAGATCAGCCAGGCTTACACTTAGCAGGACATTCTTCAGGCTTCTTTTCAGGTTCAGGTTACTAGCATGGCTTTAGTCAGTTCTTGATGTTATCTTGATATCCTCAGGTTGTGTTGCTGAGTTCCCCCTCAACTGAGTGTTCCCTCAATTGGGTTCTTCTCAACTGACAACCTATTCTACTTAGAAATAACCTAGCCTGACCTGAAATAAAAGATACAATCCTGACTGCTTTCAAACCTATTACAAGTGGTTTTGAAAAATCATCAAAACTTATCCCAGCAGTCCACCTCATCAGGTTGGTGAGAATGTCAGAACTTATTCCTAGGCTTCAGGCTTATCTTATTAAGTTCTTTTTGTCTCGAGCACAACGGTCTTGTCCTGACGCTGACATTCCTTTTGCATTGCTTGGCTCTACTCTAAGTCTTTTCCCATCACTCAGTATCATCCTGTTCCCTTCAGGACTAAGTTAGTAATGACCTCAGGGTCATACTCTCATCACTGACACTTACTCAGCCAGCTTAGAAGACTGCCGTAAGTTCAGGATGGTGCCCTTCGTCTTCAGGCTCTTTGTCTTGATTGACATCAGTGGGTGCTCCTCTCACTCAGTACCTGTGAAGTGTAAAATAACTAAGTACAAGAACCTAACTAAAACTAGCCTGACTTTGACATTCTATTGCCAATTATCTTTTCCGGGGATTTGGGATCTTAATCAAAACTGACAATGTCCCAACAATTTCCACCTTTTGATGAAGCCAAAACACTGAAAAGATCCTCAAAACACTTAGAGGAAAAAACAAGTCCTATCTATAAGATAAGTCAGTGTTAGAGTAGTTCTTGATAAAGTACAGAATTTACATAACAGCCAAAAAGACAATGAGTTTTTATCTGTGGGAAAATGAAATATATTTCATTGACGATATTGAACTGGTACAATGAACCTGATCTATTACAAAGAAAGATGTGAACACCTAAACTAATCTCATTTCAGGCTCGAGTCCATAACCAGCATAGACTCTAAACTTCAACTCATCTACCCTTTTAGGTTGATTCACATAGCCTTCAGCCTTGGCAATCTTCAGAACTTCAGTCATAATGGCATTTGTGTCGTGCTTTCAAGTTCCAGGGACAAAAGGTGGAGGGTGTGCAACAAACTCAGGAGCTTTGACTTGGACTTGGGCTGCTTCAGCTCCTTCCAATATCTTCTGAATAAGTTCAGGATGATTGTCCATCATGTAGTCAGTGAAGTGGGCATTGATGTCTTCAGTGTCTCCCCATTTCTTCACAACATACCAAAGCCTGACAAATTCATCCCTTGCATCGACCCAAAACTCATTCAAGGTCTCTGAGATAAACTCATCGACAAGAGCTTCCCTCTAAGTTACCTCAGGCCTTCTGACTTGCAGTAAAGTTGATTTCCTTGCCGTTGGCCTCTTTCTGTACTTACGCGGCTCATGCTTCACCTTCTTCCTCCTTAGCAAATTGACCACGGCATCATCAAGTTCTCGCTGTTGCATATCAGTGAGGTCAGTTAGCTTCTCCACCTTCTTCTCCAGAATTCGCATCTTCTCTTTCTGAGCAATATCAGCCCTGCGCTCAGCTTCAGACTTCTCCGTGGAGGCTCCCCATGCCTCAGCGCATAACTCAGCTACCATCTCCGCAGAGTAAGTGATTGGGTTTTTCCTTGTATTCACTGAGGAGATTTCTGAACTGCTGACGATTCTAGTTTGGAAGGGAGTTGAGGAACTTCCTTCGAAGGTTCACTAGCCTTCTCCGCTGCGGCCTCAACCAGCCTCGCTGACTTCCCTACAAACAAAACATTCCCCTTAGGGTCTGCTTCAGGATCTGCCACTTCAAATTCCTCAGAATTTGCCTCCGATGCCTCAGGGTGGGATCTTTTCCTCTTCTTTTCCCCCTTTTTGGCATCATCCTTGGCAGGTTGGGGTGGGAACAAATCTTGCCCACTGTTGATAACGAAGGCTACCAAAGATTGAACTTCTTGAACTCCTTCCTTCAGCATATCAACCCCCGTGGCAATCCCAGTTCCTGTGTAGGACACCGTGCTGCTGGCAGCTTTGAGCTTCTTTTCAAAGACCTCCATATTGTGTTGGAGACTTTTTTCAGCCTTGGTGATCCTTTCCTCAATCTTTAAGGACTCACTGCAGATCCTGCCAGCTCCACTCAGCACTTTCACAGACTCTTCAGTAGCTTTAGCTAAGATCTCTGCAGCTGACTCTGAGGACTGAGCAATCCTACCTGACTCCAGCGCCAATTTAGCCGCTGAGTCATTCAACGCCTGAGTGAACAGCGCTCCAGCCTGAGCTGCAAGATGCTCCACTGCCTGATCCAGTTTTTGCTCACGTTGCTTATCCCTCTCATCGAGTTGCTTCATCGTCCGCCTCAGCATCTTTTTAGTCCTCTTCCTTTCACTTCTTACGGACTTGGCCGTGTCAACCATTGTGCACTTCAGCAGAATAAGCTCTTTGTTGGCAAGCGTGTTGTAGGTTGATTTGGTCCATCTGATGTGTTTGGCTAGGGCCTTAGCATCTTCATCTTTCTCAGCCCTGAGCCTCATCACTTCTTCTTGAAGCTCAGCTAAGTTTTCAGTCGTCTTCTCCTTCTTCACTTCGACGATATTGGTGAACTCAGCCCTCCGGACCACAGTGATAAGCCCATCACTATCCTCATCGTCGGCCTCATCAGTAAGTGGTTGATTTCCCTTGTCGGTCCCTGCATCATCAGTCCCCTCTTCAGAGTGCACTGAAGGCAGTTATTGAGTGGTCATAGCCGCGTGCACAAGCTCAGCTAAGCCAGCTCAAACTTTGGATTGAAAATCCTCAGAACTAGGAGTCTCCTTGGACGCCTCTACATCATCCTTCTTTGTCTCAGGGAAGGGAATCCCGTCATCGACTGATGTATTATTGGCGGCTGAGATGTTCACAACAACCTCAGCAGTTGGTCCACCCTTGGCACCAACTTCCTTTACACCTTCCTCCTGAGCTTGAGGCTCAGGGTTCATCGCATTTACCTCCTCTTCGGTCTCTTCTACCATCTTCTCACTAGCTCCACCCTGAGCTTCATCATTCTCATCATCTCCATCCTTAGGCTCTTCATCAAGGTCAGCTTTCAATCCAGCCATCATTCTATTCACCAGCTGCTTAAGGTTATCAACATTTAGCAGTTGCAGCCAATTGGTGAGATGGAAATAAGTGCATAGCCTTGCCTCCTCCTGCTCCCAGTTCTCCCAACCTCTGGCATTGACTAGCATATGTTGTTCTTGCATGTTTGACTGCTTAAATTCGAGTCAGACTTTGAGCTCGATGACATTAGTGCATAGCTCTCTGTACATATACAGGCTGGGCCAACCCTTTGCTGCCCATTCAGTAGCGTTCCCCCTCAGATTATTCTCCAAAATTCCACCCATCATCCCAGCATCCAACTCCTCCTCCTCCTCCATCTCCAGAAAATCATCAGCCGAATCTCCTTCATTAGAGGGTTTGGGGCAGTCTTTGGGGTTTGGGTTAGTGGGGAAGTCTTCAGGGTTGGGGGTGTTAGTGTTTGACTCAGGATTCTGGTCAGGCTCAGTGATGGGTGAGGGGTTAGGCACTGACTCAGATGGTGGGAGGATAGGTTCAATGTTTGAAGAAGATGGTTGGGTAGGTTCAGTGATGGACAGTGTAGGCTCAGTGGCGGGAGAGTTTTGTGGTTGGGTTTCAGTGGGGTGTTGGATGGGTTCAGTGATGATATGTTCAGGATTAGATTGGGTTGAGGTTTCAGTGGGGAGGAACTCAAGTTGCAGAAGCTCTACTGAGTTGATGGTTTCCCTCACCTGATCCAAGTCAGAGGCTCTTGGAGAGCTTGACTCTTCCCTGATAGGGCTGATATCCCTCAGCTTCTTGGCTGGAGATCTCTTGGGACCCTTTCTCAACCTCTTGAGAGGCCTATTAGTCACTGCCTCCTCTCCTCCGGACCTGACTTCATCGTCAGTCTTCTCAGCCTCAGAAACGGCCCTCTTGGAGACCTTCTCAGTCCCCTTGCCAACGCCCTTGGCTGTGGCTTTTTCTTTCAACACCACCTTCAGTCTGGTTCTCTTCTCCTCTAGAACCTTCTCCTCAGCTTCTTTCTCCTTCTCCCTCTCAGAAGATATTCCAGCCCCAGCCTCCTTGCTCCTTTCAAAGAGCTCATCAACCTTCTCCATCAGGCTTGTCAACCCCTTCTTGGCCTTGCCCGCAGGCTTCTTCCTCTGACCCTTCGGAGGAGCATTGGGGTCAGTCAAGCCCAACACTGCATATGTATCACCAGCGGAGGTGAACATAACCTTCTTGGGAGACAAGTCATCCTCCCAATCAAACGTGCAGCCCTGAAAAGCATGGGCAATCAGGATGGATAACCTCATCCTAAAAGGAAGTATAGCACCCACGGAGATGTGCTTCTTCTCAGCGTCCTTCTTCAGCTTGTCGGCAGCGGCCCGACTAATTTGATCCAGCAGGAATTGCTCCCAGTTGACCTCTACTCCATCAACCAGAGCAGCCATGATCCTCAGCTTGGGCAAACTGAGCTGCTCGTGAGAGCCAGTAGTACCCATAATGATCTTGGAGACAATATCGACTAAAGCACGATATTCAGGCTTCAGGGGTCTCCTTGTCTCACCCTGAACTCCGATGACCCAGTCTTGGTCCATTTCTCAAGGAACTCCCCTTCATTGTTTTCCTTGTAGGTCTTAGGGTTAATGCCGGAGCACGGAAGCTCATACACTTCCTTGACAGCCTTTCTCAGGTTGATATCGCGCGTCTCAACGTTGTAAAGAGCCTCACTTTCCTTGTTCTTCTCTCCAGTGGGAACTAGAACAGTCACCCTTGTGAACAACTCACCCTTGCGAAGAAATAGATTGAGATAGGCCTCCACCACTGTCTTGGGAAGCACAGAGGTGGGTCGCAATGTGAAGTATATCTCCAAACCCGGCTTGGAGATCCAGTCAAATACTGGGAAAATCTCCTTCACGGACAGACACGCACCCTCCATGGTGATAATGTGTTCCATATTAACCAACTTGTTCATGACAACGTCTTCAAGCTTGTCAGTAGACCAGTTGGTATCTAAGAATGCCATTTGATTTGATTTGATGAAATGTGAATTTGCAAATAATTGTTTGAACGAGAGAGAGTTCAGTGTGCAATGTGCTTTTGTGTTTGCGTAAATTCCTCAAATGACAGTCTACATTGATATGAATTATTCAGTTACTCAGACGTGAGGTTGAGATGAATCCTGAATTTGAAAAGTTTTGAAATGAAGGGCAAGGATTAATCTCCGTATCAATCATTTTCCCACGTCAGTCATATTCCATATAAAACAGACACGTATAAGAAAAAGTAATTGAAGCATTAAATGCTCCGCTGTGCGTGGGTTTAAATATTAAAAGACGCGCTTTAAATGAAAACGGAATGCATTTAATAAAGATTTTCAGGACGAATGACTCAAGGAGACGCTTTAGATTCACAAGAGTCAGGATAGAACTCATACCTGTCAGGGAGACATTGTAGCACCCTGATACCTTCCTGAATCGAGTCTGGCCTGAGTTTCCCCTAGATCCTATACTGACTGGTCTCCCGGATCTAAGAGACCTAACTCCACTGACAGTTCCATAAATCTTGCTTCAGCCAAAGGCTTAGTCAAGATGTCAGCTCTTTGCCTGTCAGTGTGAATTTTCTCTATCCTAATGTCATTTTTCTCCACATGATCTCGAATGAAGTGATGCCTGATATCCACATGTGTTAGGATATAGATTAGATGTTTTGAAGATATTAAAACAAGAACTTGTAATAGGACTAGCTGAACCTGTTAGTCAGCTACAGATTAGTCTTGGTCTAGAATAGGTCTTTGGTTAAGGGGGAAGAAATATGGGTAGACCAGAGGAGGTCTGACCAGATGAGGTGACCAGATGAGAGGTGACCAGATGAGAGATGACCAGATGAGGTGTCCAGACCAGAGCAGAAGAGTCACCAGAGCAGATGAGGTCCAGAGGAGTCTGACCAGAGGAGCCTGACCAGAGGACTCTGACCAGAAGACCTCTCCCAGATGAGGACCAGAGCAGAAGTGTTACCTGCCAGATGAGACCAGACCAGAAGACCCCAGACCAGACGAGTCCTGATCAGATGAGTGTGACGGATTAGTTCATCCACATGGAGGCTGCATGTAATCTGGAGACAAGGAGATTTTGGAGATCATTGATGGAGATGAAGGCAATCTGGAGAGTCAACTGATGGAGGATCTGATTGATTGATTGAGTGATTGAGGCAATCTGTGATTGATTATATCCCTCCAATTATGGTTGTTTTGAATTGCTAGTTTCCAACGGCTAGTTAATTCCTACAACTATAAATAGGAGTGCTTGGATTAGTTCGATATACAAGAGTCGCGCGAGAGAACACCAAGAACACACGAACTCTTCTACTCACTCACTTTGTTCTTTCAAGTCTATATACACTCTTTAGGAGTTACTAGTTGGACAATTACACAATCTTTATCTTCCTAGATAGATGTGTGTAAGGCTTAGATCGTAAGATTGAAGTAAGTTGTAAGAAGGAGCTGGTACTTCGCAATTCCAGTGAGTAAGTAAGTTGGTTGGAGAGTAAGTCCACTTTAGAGAAAGGGAGAGTGGACGTAGGACCTGTTGTCCGAACCACTATAAATACTTGTGTCATTTACTTTCTGCACTTTAGATTTCTGCATTTCAATTCTAGCACTTTATTATAATTGGGTTTTCTTAAAAATAAACTCAAAACGCTTTCCGCTGGATAACCATTTTGGGACCAACAAGTGGTATCAGAGTAGTGTGTCCTACAGAGCACTGTTTTGAAATTATTTTGGTGGTCACCAGGGCAGATCCATTTTTTTTGAAAACCCAAATATTTGTTGTGCTAACAATTTCTGCAGAAATGGGTTCGAAGAAAAGCAGTAGAAGATACACTAGGAGTTACTCCAAAAGAAGCTTCGTAAATGAGGAAGAAGAGGTATCCACTTCTGGTTCATCATCCAATTATGGACCAGACGAAGAGATATGTCTTGTGACAGATGAGGTATGCAATCGAACTCCTTCTTCTTCTTCTTATTCTTCTTTTTCTGAACAATCAGAGGAGTCTTATATGCAAACTCTGCTATTAGACCTCCAAAAATCTATGCAACTTTGTCAAAAATTGGAAGATGAGAACTCAAAGGTGAAAGCAGAAAATCATAAGCTTTCACAATATTTAGGCAACTCAGCTGATCTACCAGCTGAACAAAATCATACACTGGTCGAAGAGTCTTCTGACTTGACAACCAGGTGTACTGAACAAGTTAAGCTGATAGAAAGGTTGGTTGTTGAAAATATTGAGAAAGACAATGAATATAATCTGCTCAAAGCTAAGTTTGATGAACTCTTCCACCAAAACAAAATTGTAAGAGAAAGTGAGGACAAGCTCAAGATGAGACTGGAGCAGCTGACTACAACAAGCAATGTTGTGTCACACATAGCTGCCTCATCTCAAAGAGAGCATGATAAGACAGGCCTTGGTTATACCAAACCTGAATCCTCACATGTTCAGAAAGAAGAACAGCCTAGAAATTTTATTGATAAGGGCAAGAGGTCAGCTGACCAGGCAACTCAACCTAATGGGCAGATGAGTTCTAAAACTCAAAAACCCAAAAGGCAGAGGAGGAATTGTAAAAGACCTCAGCCAGGCCAGCAGAGTAGAAGACAGTCTGGATCTTCTCAAAAGAGGCAGAACCAGATGACTCCTACTCACCTGCAGAAGACTTTCAAGTCATCTGCCAGACCAGCTGGAACCTTTGATGGCTCTAGCAAGACTTATCCATATCAACAAAATTTCAAGACTGTTGCATTAAGACAAGTTACTTCTTCAACTGGATAAGCTCATAAGAGAAGAAGAGCCTCTAGAAGAAATAACCATGTCAAAGGTTCTTTTGTTGAGTGTGTTTTTGTGGACTTATATGGAAGAAAGATAAGATCACCTAATTCAAAAAGGGATGATCTATTCTTGTGGCTTCCTAAAAATTGTGCTAACCCCCCTGGACTCAGAAGGGTACCAAAAAGTTGATTGCCTGCAGATACACAAGAAGACCAGCTGATGTTTTGCCCCAATATCAGCTGAGCATACTTTGAGGGGGAAGATCAGTTGACCCAGCCTGCTAGAATCTCTACTTGTTATTTCAATATTTTCTTGTCTTATTTTATTTAAGTTCTTTCAGTTTTAACATCATCAAAAATGGGGAAATTGTTAGGATATAGATTAGATGTTTTGAAGATGTTAAAACAAGAACTTGTAATAGGACTAGTTGAACCTGTTAGTCAGCTACAGATTAGTCTTGGTCTAGAATAGGTCTTTGGTTAAGGGGGAAGAAATATGGGTAGACCAGAGGAGGTCTAACCAGATGAGGTGACCAGATGAGAGGTGACCAGATGAGGTGACCAGATGAGAGGTGACCAGATGAGAGATGACCAGATGAGGTGTCCAGACTAGAGCAGAAGAGTCACCAGAGCAGATGAGGTCCAGAGGAGTCTGACCAGAGGAGCTTGACCAGAGGAGTCTGACCAGAAGACCTCTCCCAGATGAGGACCAGAGCAGAAGTGTTACCTGCCAGATGAGACCAGACCAGAAGACCCCAGACCAGACGAGTCCTGATCAGATGAGTGTGACGGATTAGTTCACCCACATGGAGGCTGCAATTAATCTGGAGACAAGGAGATTTTGGAGATCATTGATGGAGATGAAGGCAATCTGGAGAGTCAACTGATGGAGGATCTGATTGATTGATTGAGTGATTGAAGTCAACTAATCAATCAAATATAATCAATCTGTGATTGATTATATCCCTCCAATTATGGTTGTTTTGAATTGCTAGTTTCCAACGGCTAGTTAATTCCTACAACTATAAATAGGAGTGCTTGGATTAGTTCGATATACAAGAGTCGCGCGAGAGCACACCAAGAACACACGAACTCTTCCACTCACTCACTTTTTTCTTTCAAGTCTATATACACTCTTTAGGAGTTACTAGTTGGACGATTACACAATCTTTATCTTCCTAGATAGATGTGTGTAAGGCTTAGATCGTAAGATTGAAGCAAGTTGTAAGAAGGAGCTGGTACTTCGCAATTCCAGTGAGTAAGTAAGTTGGTTGGAGAGTAAGTCCCCTTTAGAGAAAGGGAGAGTGGACGTAGGACCTGTTGTCCGAACCACTATAAATACTTGTGTCATTTACTTTCTGCACTTTAGATTTCTGCATTTCAATTCTAGCACTTTATTATAATTGGGTTTTCTTAAAAATAAACTCAAAACGCTTTCTGCTGGATAACCATTTTGGGACCAACAACATGCTTGCACCTTGTGTGAAGCACTGGGTTCTGAGTAATTGCTATAGCACTATTGTTGTCATAATAGATTGGAACCTCATTAGCAAATACTTGGTAGTCTCTCAATTGTTGCCTCAACCAAAGGATCTGAGCACAACAACTACCTACAGCTATATACTCAGCCTCAGTTGTGGATGTTGCCACTGAATTCTGCTTCTTACTAAACCACGAGATCAACTTACTTCCCAAAAACTGACATGTCCCTGAGGTTGATTTCCTATCAATCCTATAACCTCCATAATCTGCATCTGAATAAACTGTCAGTTCTAAGTTGTCATCTGAAGGATACCATAGTCCCATATTGACTGTTTCAAATACTTAAGTATCCTCTTAGCAGTCTCCAAATGACTTCTCTTGGGACCAGACTGATACCTAGCACACACACCAACTGCAAAGGTAATGCCAAGCCTGCTTGCAGTCAGGTACAACAATGATCCTATCAGCCCTCGGTACTCAGTCTGATTTACTGAAGTCCCTTCAGTGACAGGATCCATCTTCCAATTGGTGTTCATTGGGAAATTTGCCGGATTGCTATTCTGAACTCCAAAATTCAGAATCAAGTCTCTTGTATACTTGGCCTGATTAATAAAAATCCCTTGATCAGTCTGTTTGACCTGCAATCCTAAAAAGAAGTTTATCTCTCCCATCATTGACATCTCAAATTTACCAGTCATCAACTTAGAGAATTTCTCACAGAGCTGATGATTTGGTGATCCAAATATTATGCCATCCACATAAATCTGGACCAAGGTCCTATCCACGGTTCGCTTCTTGAACCCATGGTCAGACAGAAATTAAGAGAGGGTATCATACCAAGCTCTTGGTGCTTGCTTAAGTCCATAGAGTGTTTTCTTCAAATGGTATACTCTATCTCCAACCTCAAACCCAGGAGGTTGTTCAACATATACCTCTTTATTGAGTACACCATTCAGGAAGGCACTCTTGACGTCCATTTGATACACCTTAAACTTCTTATACGTTGCATACACAAGGAACAACCTGATAGCTTCCAACCTAGCCACTGGAGCAAAGGTCTCATCATAGTCTATCCCTTTAGACTGACAATACCCCTTTGCAACCAGTCTTGCCTTGTTCCTTACTACAACACCATTCTCATCCTTCTTGTTCTTGAAGACCCACTTGGTACCAATAACACCTTGATGCCTAAGTCTATCTACCAGCTCCCAAACCTAATTTCTTGTGAACTGATTCAACTCCTCTTCCATGACTATGATCCAGTTCGAGTCAGTGAGAGCTTCTTCAATGTTCTGAGGCTCTTCTCAGAGAGAAAGCAACAGAACAATGCGCTCTCACCATGAAACCGCCTGGTTCTGACTCCCTCAGTTGGATCACCAATGACTTGGTCAATGGGATGATCTTTTAGCCATGTTCTCTTGCCTGGAGTTGTTCCCGAAGTACCTGCAATGTTAGTGTCTACAGACTCATAAAATTCAGGATATTGAACAGAAGGGGATGATCCTGAGTCTATACCAAAGGGATTTACCAACTCAATGTCAGGGACATTGATTCCCCCTTGATGAGATGACTCAGGAACCGTCTCAACTGTGACCACATCTTTATAGACGGTGCTTACCTCATGTTGAGCCTGTTCCTCAGTCTGAGGCTCAACAATCCCTGATGTGCTGGGCTTAGGAGTGGCTCTTGGTTCATCTTCCTGATCGTCGTCATCATCCCCTCTTGGAATGGGTACGATTTTGACCTTTGGATCAGGTTGATTCTTTAAGCTCAGCCTTGTCACTCTCCTTGTGACCTCCTCAGTGTTAGGATTCAACACTTTCAACCTAGACTCATTAACAGATTCATCAAACACAACATGTGGTGATTCCTCTCCTACAATTGTAAACCCTGAATGCTTTACTGATTTCAGAATATCCTAAGAATATCCCTTCATCAGATTTGCTATCAAAGGCTTTTAATTGGGTCTTCCCATTGTTGAGGATGAAGCACTTACAAACAAATACATGAAAGTAAGAGATACCAGGCTTTTTCTTATTCAACGTCTCATATGGGGTCTGTGCATGTTGTTTGTTCAGCATGGATCTATTATGAGTGCAGCATGCAGTGTTGATTGCCTTAGCCCAAAACTTCTTGGGCAATCCTGACTCAGCCACCATGGTCCTGGCAGCTATCTTCAGTGTCTTGTTCCTTTTTTCAGTGACACCATTCTGTTGTGGAGTTCTAGCTGTAGAAGTCTCATGAGCAATACCAAATTCATTACAGAAATCAAAAATATATAAGTTTATAAATTCAGTGCCCTTGTCAGATCTGATCCTAGTAATGGACTGATTCTTCTCATTGTTGAGTCTTCTGAGTAACTCAGGAAGCTTCATCTGTGTCTCCTTCTTATTCAACAGGAAAATAACCCAAGTATATCTAGAATAATCATCAATAACCACAAGGGTATATTTCCTACCATTCATACTCACCGGTGTTATGGGACCAAATAAATCCATGTGTAAGAGCTGAAGAATCCTGTCAGTGGAGAAGGAAGCTTTCTCTTTGAATGATGCTCTGACCTGCTTCCCCTCCTGATAAGCTTTGCACACATGATCTTTGCTAAAAACTTCATTAGGTAGACCTTCAACAAGTGACTGTCTAGAAATTTTGTTATGAATCTTGAAGTTCAGATGGCTTAATCTTTTATGCCATAACCAACTGAGCTCTAGAGAGCTTTTAGCAACAAAATAAGTATTTGGAATAGTGCTACTCCAATCAGCAAGATAAACATTACCTTTCCTAATACCTGATAGAAGCACCTGTGTTGATTTGTTCTTTACTGAACATATATTTGATGAGAACTCAACACTGAAACCTTTGTCACGGAACTGACTTACTGACAACAGGTTGTGCTTCAGTCCTTCCACAAAGGACACATTCTCCACTCTGATTGTACCTATTATCAAGACACCAAAACCTTTAGTAAAACCTTTTGAGTTGTCACCAAAGGTTACCTGTGGACCATCTTTAGCTTGAAACTCTTGGAGGAGACTCTTCATTCCAATCATATGCCTTGAGCACCACTGTCTAGGTACCAAACAGCCTTGTTTGAGTCTCCTCTCCTTTTGTTGTGATCCACAGCCACCTGCAAATAATTCAGGCTTTAGGTACCCATTGGGTGTTGGGTCCTATTGTGTCAGTTGTACCCTTCAGGATCCAGACTTGCTTAACAACCCTGATTGCCACAGAGTGGTAAATCTGTCTCCCTGGAACATCTATATACACAACTTTCTTCTTCTTAGCCTGAGAGGAAGATGGTGTATGGGTGCTAGGCTTAGGCTTTACAGGAGCCTACGTGAGTGCCTTTTGGGCTGGCCTCCTGTTCTTTCTAGGCCTGGGTGCAGCAGGTCTCTGGGTTTGCTCTTGATAAGGGCCCTGTTTTCTGTTCCCCCTAGGCAAGTGAGGGAAAGGAAAACAGTTAAAGGCCTAAGGATGCCAAAATCATGGGGGTGTCATCATGCTTGGCCTTCCCAGCTGGTATTGCTACGCATGATGGTACCCTCGTTGACCAGTCTGAGGACTCTTGGCTTGAGTCTTCCTCTGCTTTCGCTGAGGCTTTCTCTGGCCTGAGCTCTCAGGGACCTTCTTTGGTTGCTTGGCCTTTCCCTTAGGTTTTGGCTTAGCAACCTTGGGGGAAACCCGGACTGTGTCAACAGTTTCCTTGCCCTTATCAGTCTGGCGGACCTGAAGTACAACCTTGGGTGCATTATGGCCTGCCTGAACGAAAACCCTCTCAGTGTTGCTCCCTGAAGCAACATGAGATTGAACCTGTGAGGATTTCTTAGGAACATAACCAAGTCCTTTTTTCTCATTCCCAAGCATCTGGCTGCTATTTATTTCCTCTCTAGCCACTGAGGATTTATTCATTGCTGCAACCTTTTTCTTGAGAGAGTCCTCACTTTTTTTCAGGATTTCATGTCTGGCAAAGAGGTCATCAAACTTACTCTTGAGTACCTTTAGCTCCTCCTTCCTGACCAGCTCTTCATCAGCCAGTTCTTTCATAATCTTCTCTCTTGGGAGACGATCAGCATTGATCATGTCAATTTCCTGAGTTAGTCTCACAATTTGAGCTGACTCTTTCAGATCTGACTGAGTGAGTTGATCATTTAGGTTTTGAACCTCAGTACTCAATTTCTGGTTCTCCTCTACCAAGAAGACATTAGTTTCCTGCAACTTGGAGAAATCAACCATCAATTGATCCAAACAAATCTGAAGGTTCATTTCTCTAGCTGACTATGAGCTAGGCTCAGGATTTTGACCAGTGTAAGAACCACACACAGAGTTATATGTTACCTCAGGTTCCTCCCTTGCCATAAGGCAAACATCATCGTACTCATCATCAGAAAAAAGTTCAGGCGACCTCTCCTCAGGACCATCCGAGTCTGTAGCATCCTCAGCGAGCATAGCTCTCCGGTCAGCGTACCTCTGGTCTCTCTTAGCCATTCTGTCTTCTCTCTCCCTAGCACTCAGCTCTGGGCAGTCATACTGATAGTGTCCACTCTTGTTACAGTTGTAACACGTAGCTTGCTCATCACCTCTTTCTTTCCTCGGCCCAGGGTTCCTTCTTAAGTCGGGTTCCCTTGGTCTTGATGAGCTTTCGGTCTTTCCTGAGTGCCTATCTTCACGAGTACGTCTCTGTTCATCTCTTCGATCGGGCTTTGGATCTGAATATCTTCTTTCATCGCCACAATCTCTCCTCTGGTCAGTGTTCCTTCTTTCCTCATATATCCTTGAGCTTTGGTGGGTTCCTTCAGGTTTCCTGTCACGAGTATCCTGATAATATTTCTTATAATGACCAAACCTAGAATTGAGCTTTTCAAAGCGTCTGACCATCAGGCTGTACTCCTCAGCAAACTCTTCCTTGCTCATCTCCATCAGTGACTTGGATGAAGACTCAACAAGTTCTGACTTGGCTTTGAACGCCACACTCTTCTCAGGAGCTTTCCCTTTCTCCTCTTCTTCCTGCTGAACTTTCTTCTTTCTCTTGTTGAGATCATATTCCAATGCTTTGAGCTCTGAAAAAAGTAAAGCAGAAGTTATGTTACTCATATCCTGAGTGTTCTTTAGCATAATTACACTGTTGTCCCATCTCTCAGGAAGGGAATTTAGGATCTTGGAAGCAACATCTCTCTTTGGAACATCTTTGTCCAACATCACCAACTCATTCATCAACTTGATAAATTTTGACTCTATCTGATCTATAGTCTCATCAGGTAGCATCTCGAACGCTTCAAACTTCTGAATGGCAATATTCCTCTTGTTCTCCTTTATCTTTTCTGATCCCTTACACATCCTGGTCAGCTCACCCCAGACCTCCTTAGTCGTCTTTAAGTTCATCAGCCTTGCTAACTCCTCGAAAGGCACCGTATGCAAGATAATGTTTCTGGCTACATTGTCTAGTCCCACCATTTTGATCTTGTCATTGATCATATCCTTCATCTCCTTAGGAACCTGTACGCCAATGTCAAGATGCTCATACCCCAGTCCTCTGACATTGGGGATGGTGATCTTGATAGGTCCTTCTCTGATAACGCGCGGCATCTAGTCATGGATGGCATCTAGATGTGCCTCGAGTCTGAACATACAGTAGACAAAGTTAGAAATAGAGAATTCAAGTAATGAAGCTTTAAGTCTCCTTGAAGTCATGATGATGCAAGTTTCATGAAAAGCAAACTCAAATCTGTTCAGTGACCACCAACAGTTTCTCCTCTGAAACTATTAGTATTCAAAGTCAGTGGTCTTTTGAACCACTGCTCTGATACCACTTGTTGGTCCCGGTACAAGACTGAGGAATACGTGTATGGGGGGAATACACGTATACCAATTTTACTGACTTTCAACCTTGCTGAGTCCCCTTAGCTCAGAGTGTTAAAGAACTCAGGGTTGATAACACACCTACTGACTACACTGAGTGCTGGTCAATTGGCTAACTATCAACCTGAGTTTAGTGCGGAAATGCATGAGCCCTGAAAGTTTATAGTCTTGTTTTATGTTTGCTTTCTGAAAACTTGTTTACTCAATTCTGAAATAGTGGTTAGAAGGGCAGTGTTCAAATTAATGATCAGGCTGATTGATTCAAGTCTGACAAAATTAAATGCAATGAATGATTCAAGATAATAGACAAGTATGAACAATATCAAAGCAGTAAGAACACATGGAGTTTAACGTGGTTCAGAGACTCAAGCTCCTACGTCCACGGTCCTGATTTAACAGGAAATCCACTACTGGGATTCTTGCTCTTTACGTACCATGGTGCACCAAGATCAGCTAACCTTACTGACCTATACAAACTCCCTTCTAACACAACTTCCACCAACAAACCTGACTAAAGGGTTTTGATTTTAGTTTGGATTCCAACTAGGGTGTGATTATCCTTACAAGACTAAGTTATGCTAAGGATGGATAATCACTCTAAGCTTATGATAAGACTTGAAAGCTCAATGGAATACAGAATAACTCTCACTAATCTAAGAAATACTTGGGAAATTTGACTAGTTTTGAGTGCTTCTTTTGTACGCTGAATGCTTTTTGAAAGCTTGAGAGTTTGAGTAATTTCTGGCTTGGAAATTTCCCGTAACCTTGAATGGGTTCAAGGCCTTCTGTATTTATAGGTGATTTGAAAACTATCCGTTGGAAGAGATAGCCTTCTAGTCATCTACGTAGAGTTGTTCAACGGATATATCTCCCATGCAGCAGCCGTCCTTGCATGAAATAGGTAATAGCATTATTGCACCATTTAATGCTTGCCCGTTGAAAGTGCAGTCTGAAGTCAGTCTTCATGTCAGGGTCCGTACGTGCATGTCCTTCCTGGATTGGTCCACGTCATCAGGTTGGTGAGAATGTCAGAACTTATTCCTAGGCTTCAGGCTTATCTTATTAAGTTCTTTTTGTCTCGAGCACAACGGTCTTATCCTGACGCTGACATTCCTTTTGCATTGCTTGGCTCTACTCCAAGTCTTTTCCCATCACTCAGTATCATCCTGTTTCCTTCAAGACTGAGTTAGTAATGACCTCAGGGTCATACTCTTCATCACTGACACTTACTCAGCCAACTTAGAAGACTGCCGTAAGTTCAGGATGGTGCTCTTCGTCTTCAGGCTCTTAGTCTTGATTGACATCAGTGAGTGCTCCTCTCACTGAGTACCTGTGAAGTGTAAAATAACTAAGTACAAGAACCTAACTAAGACTAGCCTGACTAAGACATTCTAAGGCCAATCATCTTTTTATGGGCTTTAGGATCTTAATCAAAACTGATAATGTCCCAACAGACATCGATTAGGGTCTGCTAACGGACCCTCCACTCAGTGAGCTTCACTAGTATCACTCAGCTTTCCTCGTTATTTCGGAAGCATCCCATTCAGAGGCTTCAACATTCCGTAAGAATTTGGATCTTGGGAGACCCGGTGGTATAGGTTGTCGCCAAATAACTGGCATAGTCAAAATCGATAAGCGGATCAGCACGGTTGTCCATGAATTCCTCCTAGGCTTGGTACGTGACTGACACCTGTTCGGAGTAGAAAAGATCCTCCATTTTCTCTCGTGCCTCTCGCTTCTCCTTCGTAAGCACAACTTCTATTTTATTAAATAGTTCTTTCACCGGCGTGTGGTCAGTCCCAAGGCCCATATCGACTCCAAATTAATATTAATTACCTCGATTAATCCACTAGTGTAATAGGATAAGCAAGAGTCAATTCCACAAGGAAAATGTAACTCAATTGAATATATTCGTGTATCGAAAGCAGTAAATGGGGGTTTGGATTTGTTGAATTACTTATGAAACAATACTTAAACAAACGAATAAAATAAAAGAGAAAATCAAAGGAGAGAATAGTCTAGTTCTTAGATTGTTTCCCCCTAGATGATTTAATCAACTCAATCAAAAGTACATGAAATTCCAAACTCTACTTGATCTTGTCCCTAAACTAGTGGTACAACCAAACTAGTTCGAATTATTTCTTAAGTTTAATTAATCAGTAGGTACGACCCTCAATTATTCTATTCAAATAAATAACCCAAAAACATGTGTTCAGGGTTCAATTTATTAAATGCATTAATGAACTAAATTAATAGGACAAACTAGACTATGAAAGCAGAACGTCTAAATCATACAATCTAGACTTCGTTATCCCTAGGGTGTTCTGCCCTATTTGCTACTCCAATTACACAATTACAATAATTACGGATTATAATGGTAATTTAGCTAGAATAATTAACTAACAAACTCGGGTGGTCAAACCAAATATATTAATTAATTGAACATGCATAGTATTATATCAAATAGTGAAGAAATCGAGATAAAGCAGGAAAATCATAACTAGATAAAAGTGATTAAATCATTTTAGGGTTTCACGAATCCTTGAACTAGAAAGCAAACTTAGCCCCTAAACTTGGATACGTGAAATAACAAAGAAATATAGCTTAAAGGATCCCAACGTATGATATCAGATTGTTCTGATACCAATTGAAGGGTGTGCACGGGTGTTTTTCCAGAATGTTGTCGAAAGTGTTGAAGCATAAAAGACAACATACACAGCGGAAGACTTTGAAAAATAGAAAATAAAATTTACAAATGGGATATCAAAACTTTTTCATAGATTATAAAATAATCTATGATGCCTCATGGCGAAACTTCACTATAACGAGTAGTGATACAAAGACAAAGTAAAAACCAATTGTAAGAGTTTACACCAAGATCATATACCCGAGGTATACAATCCAAAGCCTAGAGTTCTAATCGTGTAAAAGAAATAACCTATTCAAAGGTCGAACTAAAACACTTTTAGAATTACAAAGGAGAAAACTGAAATAACTACACTTGCTATAGGTAAATAGGAGTCTTGATTTCTTCACTTGATAGTGTCTCATGCGTACGATATTTATAGATTTCAATCCTTGCATATGAACACAAAAAATCATGGTTTTCCATGATGTGAAACTGTCCCACACTTGAGCTCCATGATCTTGATAACCAACCATGTTGTATCTTTAAATAACTCACTCTAAACTGCAACTGCCTGACTTGGTAATTGCCATGTCGTCATCCTGCATGTTTAGACATTAAAGACAACATTGAAACAAATGGAGTTAGTGTTAGGAGAAAGGGCGAATTTTGATGTTGCGGAAAATATTGTAACATTTTGGACAACATTAACCTAACATCAACAATCTCCCCCAATTTGGTCTTTCTACTACAACACACCTTGATGTCTTAAACATGCAGTAAAATGTGTTTAAGTAAGAAACACAACTAAAAATCAAATAAAAGACATTTAATTGCCAAACCAAATTCAGTAACAAAAACAGATATTTAAAATTAAAAATAATACAAAGCACAAATAGAGTGCTTAAAATAAACTGCACAACCACTAAACTAACTAAGTGTTGTCAGACTAATCTAAATAAAAACAGCAACAAATTACTAACATTTTAAACTAGCAAAAACTAAAAACTAGTGTTTGACAAATAAAAACAAGTCTATAGAGCTTTGGAATCACAAGGTATGAATGTGTGAAGTAGAGAGAGGATTGGACTGATCTTCACAAGTCAGCTACATCTCCATAATCTGCATAGACTCCCCCTATCTTCATACTCCCCTTGTCTTCAAGCTCAACAACAACAACAAAACATAAAGATCAACTTCATTAGTAGCAGCAACTTGAAAACACTTTTAGAAATACTTTTAGTAACAACATCCAGGCCATACTCCCCATGTTGGAGTAGAAAGCAACATCTTCCAAAACTTTGTGTACCTAGTCAGGACATCAATAGTGTCTTGAAGGACATCTATCTACTTAAAAATGTAGTCAGTAGTGAGAGTAAAAGATGTAAAAAAAATATCCTTACTAATGTTGTCAGTAATGTTGCCAATATTTGAAACAACATTTGTGTTAAACTGCGAAGAAGCAAACTGAGTTCAAAATAATAGAAAAGAAAAATTAACTAATAATGATAATGAAATAGAGTAAATATGAAAATGGCTTTAGATGATACTTTGAACTAAGTTAATGATATCTTTGAAATTCTTTATGAAAAATACAATGATAGCTTTCAGTATGTAATCATCATGCATAATTAACGATCTTATATAGAGAAGTAGGATGGAGGTTATCACACACACCCACTAAATGTCATGCAAAATATGGTGGTTTTTGAGAACCTTATAGGATGTGATCGTGTGTGTTGTGATTATTTGAGGAACAAAATAAATAACTACCCATGATTTATACTAACAACTGAATTTAATAAATAGCTGGAAATATTCTTAAATAAATATCCTTAGTATTATTCTTATTTTGAAAATCAAATAACTCATGAAGGTAACAAGTAATTCGAACCCTAGTAAATGTTGTTTTACATGTTGGAACACACACATCTCAACATTTAACAATACAATCGTCATTGGATTGTTTTATCAATTTAAACAATTTTATCATAATGTTTCATATTGATCCACCTTTTGAAAAGAGAACATCGTAGTCGCGAGCTCCGTGCCCCATAGTTACTCAGTGGATTATGAACAAATTGATACATTTTTAATCACCTTTTGAAAAGAGTACATCGTAGTAGTGAGCTCCGTGTCCCATAGTTACTCAGTGATTAAAGTATTTTATTGTGATTTTTCAAACTTTAGCACGCAATGATGTGTGTCCAGAAATATAAACACCTTTTCAGGTTCAAACAACTATTACGCAAAAGAGTTAAATCAAAGATCAAACAGAAATAATACTTAGAAAAATTTATAAAGAACTTTCTGATGTTGTGCAAAATGTCAAAACATTTTTCACAACACAACAATAAATTTTTCAGCATGTGCATAAACCAAGAGATTTCCTAAGTGATGAAAACCTCTCAAAGTCAAGGGCTTTTGTGAAAATATCAGCAAATTGTTTCTCAGTGGAAATATATTCTAACCTCATAATTTCCTTCTCAACAAGATCTCTAATAAAATGATATCTAATACTTAATTTCTTAGTCAATGAATGTTTGCAAAGAATCCATAGGTATATTAATTAGAACACGTAATATCACATAAAACAGTTAACATATCATTTCAAATTCCATAATCATTAAAAAAATGAGATCTACTCTCTTTCTTTTTCTAGTTTGAACTCCAGAAGTAATTTCACCTATAATCAAATTTGATGGATGATTTTTCAAGATTATGGAAGGTGGAATTTTTTCTGATGCAAGTGAATTTCCTGCTAAATTTGATCTTTCTAGTAATGTTGTACCAAATGTTGTAACATTTGGTGCAACATTTTTAATTTGATCAGAATTTACAGAAACTTTAGAAATGCCAATAAGATAAAAAAAATATCATCACTTTGACAGATATTTATCTCATATGTGGTCAAAATACTCACAAGTTCATTTAGACTCATTAGATCTATATTTTTAGTTTCTTTTATAGCACATATCTTAGCATCAAAATGTTTAGGAAGAGTGATTAGAATTTTGTGAACTAACCTGGCATTGGAAATTGGATCACCAAGTGAATGAGATTCATTAGCAATCTCGCTGATTCTTCCATAGTAAGATGAAATGGTTTCATCTTCCTTCATTTTCAGATTTACGAACTTGGTATCATGCATTCGAATTTTCATCCTTCGAACATTCTCAGGTACTTCACAATGCTCTTGCAATCGATCCCAAGCATCTTTTGCAGAAACACAATTCGAAATCAACTTGAACATATATACACCAACTGATGTAAAAATGGCATTCAAGGCTTTCGAATTGTAATTTGCCAGGATTACTTCTTCGTTTGTCCAATCCAGCTTTCGCTTGATCTGTGCTTCGTTGTCTTTATCAGCTTGAGTTCTGGGTTGAGTCCATCCAGATAGTACACTTCTTCATGCTCGTTCATCAAGAGATTTAATGTACATCCGCATCTTTGGTTTCCAATATGCGTAATTTGATCCATCTAAAATCGGGGGTTTTAAAGCGGGGGTAAGTGGATATTCCATTGCAAATGAAATTTACACACTTAAAGACATAGGATCTAACTAAGTATATCTAGGTACGGCTCTGGTGCCAATTGAAGGATCCCAACGTATGATATCAGATTGCTTTGATACCAATTGAAGGGTGTGCACGGGTGTTTTTCCAGAATGTTTTCGAAAGTGTTGAAACATAAAAGACAACATACACAGCGGAAGACTTTGAAAAATAGAAAATAAAATTTGCAAATGGGATATCAAAACTTTTTCATAGATTATAAAATAACCTATGATGCCTCATAGCGAAACTTCACTATAACGAGTAGTGATACAAAGACAAAGTAAAAAGCAACTGTCCAAAGCCTAGAATTCTAATCGTGTAAAAAAAATAACCTATTCAAAGGTCAAACTAAAACACTTTTAGAATTACAAAGGAGAAAACCGAAATAACTACACTGCTATAGGTAAAAAAGAGTCTCGATTTCTTCACTTGATAGTGTCTCATGCGTACGGTATTTATAGACTTCAATCCTTGCATGTGAACACAAAAAATCATGGTTTCCCATGATGTGAAACCGTCCCACACTTGAGCTCCATGATCTTGATAACCACCCATGTTGTATCTTTAAATAACTCACTTTAAACTGCAACCGCCTGACTTGGTAACTGTCATGTCGTCATCCTGCATGTTTAGACATTAAAGATAACATTGAAACAAATGGAGTTGGTGTTAGAAGAAAGGGCGAATTCTGATGTTGTGAAAAATATTGTAACATTCTGGACAACATTGACCTAACATCAACATAGCTAAACATAACTACGATTATTGTGTTTTTCTCTCTCTCTCCCAAAGTTCCATGATGTCTTTATATATAGGAGGTAGTTAAAGACAATTAAATTCATCGAGCCAATTAAGGGACAAGATCGACATGAGGGAATTTCAAAGGGTTGATCATATAGACTTTAAAAGTCTTGATATTGTGCTTTAATGCAATCTTGATTTCATAAAAGATATGTGCTAAAATCCAATGTCGAGACCCTCATGTAGAGCTACACATTCACCTTTGGGCTGATCCATTTACATTCATTCGCATCTCAAAATTTGGTCTGTCTCAAGCTTAATTAAAAAAATTGCAAAATAACTTGAAATTCATAAAAATATAAAATCAAAGCAAACATGTCCAACTAAAATAAGTCGGGTAGTTACAAGATAATAGCGAAATAAAATACATAAGATAATTAAAATAAGCTCATAAATTACACGCTAGACCTGACTTATCACGTCGTCAGGATTGCCACCCACGGCTAGAGCCGCGATAGAAACCCCCTCACCAGCGGACCGACGACGGTCTTCTGAAAACCTGGTATAGGCCATCGTCGTTCGAAAGACGGTAGCTCCTCAACACCCGCCAAGAGGGAGCTTACCATCCACCACCACCGGAGGAACTAGGGAATGGATTCGAAGAAGAACCTTTACCTCCTCCGGCCATTAAATCAAAGTTTCGAAGAAAAGAGAAAGAAGATTAAGATGCAAGAAAAGAAAAAGATTTTACCTAAAGGAAGATCTCCGCTAAGATCACACCATCGGAAAAATCACAAACCAAATGGAGAATATGAACTTAAAGAAGAGGAGATTTTTGAAAATATTTGAAAGCGGGAAAATGAAGGTGAGAATGAACAGTGAAGACCCATATTTATAGGAGTACGGAGGGGCCAAAATGCAAATATTTATTCAAATTTTGGGGGTCAAACCGAAATTAGTATAAAAAATGTGACTATTCATTTACCAACGTGCCCACACGAAAGTTGGTAACGGCATTAACGCACGTCTCACAAAATGATGCGACATCTGGGAAACGGATGCATCATGTCAGCGCCATTATTGCATCGTTTAAAAAGAACGTTTAATACTTAATTTTGCATGACATGAGTGACACTTCAGCCACCACATCGACTGAAAACCTTTACCTGACACGTGTCAAAAGCCTGGCAAGTTGTCAACCGCCAAAAGGGCCATCTCAAAGGTCACCTCAATTACCTCGACACAGGCTCTACGACCATTCTAGGCGAAAAGCACCACACACATCAAGGTCAGCTCAACCACTAAGGACCCTCGGCGGACGAGTTGAGGGGTAATTATTATGGAAATTATATTCCAAGTGTCTGACCTCGCCTCCAGTATGTTAAGGTGAGGAAAAACTACCTCGTGGCAACGTGGAAACCCACATAAGTGATTGACAACAGCTCGCCTCCTAGGAGAGCTGATTATAATGCGGCGTTCACTCCTCCCACAGGCGAGCTACAAATTGAATGACAGAGCACCCTACCCCGACCTCGCTCGGGCGGCGAGGTCCCGCAGCAACCTCGCACAAGAAGGACAATAAAGTAAAGAACGCATCTTATAGAGAACATCTGGAGTGGAACAGAGACTGCAGTGTACATTCCCCTAAAGGGGTGAATCTCAGAAGCTGCAGCGGGGCTATCACCCTAAAAGGACCCTAAAGAGGAACCAAATCCCTTAGTGGATTCCATGCAGATCAGTTGCAGACATAGATAGAGATAAATATCCATGCATTAAATGCATGGATTGCCCAAAAATATTAGGGTAACACCAAGTATAATCAATGTACAATAAATAGAGCTTCAAAAGCTCTTTAATTAACATCTACACACAATAAGACTGAGACTAAAACTCAGCAATCTTTCTTGCATTTACTCTTTCAGCACTTCACTTAGCATTTAAGAACTTTAATTTCAAGTCTAAGGATCAATGACATTCATTGCTCTAGATTTTTAGAACTTGTTTGTTTTATTCGATCTATACCACATACTCAACTTCCTTAATATCTCCATATAATTAGGATCGGGTAAAACAATCACATTCAGAATTTATAAAATATTGGAGCGCCTCTTTTCCATGATATTCACAAAAGTCTGTCTTACACAAAAATTAATTTAAAAATTCTTTAGCAATTTATTTATCAGCATGCACTTACAAAAATTAATTAATTAATGTCAATTAATCGACCCTCTTATACTATTAAACTTTTAAAATAAAATATCTCAATAACTTCATCTCGCCTAAATAGAAGAAACAATATTACTGGTGGCTCCATTAATTTGAAAAAGTTAGTTAATATTTAAATTAAGTACAAGAATAAATAGAACCTATATATTTTTATTAATAAATTCTAATTTATTAAGTTGAAAATCAAACGAAACTATATTAGAAAATCAATATGAGCGCGAATAAAAGTAAAATTAAACTAAATTTGAAAGGAAAGTGTTAGAGATTAGAAAACTACCTTGAGAGAAAAAATTAGAGGGTTACATGAAGATAAAAGATGTTTTTATAATATTTTAACAACAGCAAAAAGATATTATTTCAAAAATATTAATCATTTTAAAAATAAATGCACAAGGAATCATTTCCATTAAAAATACTCGTCCCAAAAGTAATTTCTACTGTATTGTTTACCATCTTAAATTATAAACTGAATTTAATTAATAAATGTAAATTAGTATGTGTAAAAATAATGACATGAGATGTAAGTATATTAGTGTAGGGAAGATATAATGATGAAAAACAATTTTGTTATATTGTCATTTATGAAAATATCGATTGAGGAAGTGGAGGGGTAGTTTTCGTTAGTAACAATTAAGTTTGGGACAGAGGGAGTAATCTTTTTGTTTAAAAATTGCTTAACTCTAAGGTGATGTTCTTTTGGGGTTTTAAAAATGTGAATGTGGAGTTTGGAATTAAAAACTCATTCGAGATTGAGTTTTAAAATTTGGTTTTTAAGAACCTAATACTACACCTATATAAATAACATATAAAATCTATAAAAAAAATTTACTCCAACCAATATCAATTTACACTCTTTCTAATTTTTTAAGATAATAGTAACAATTATCTAATCATTACAATCACAATAACTAAATAATATGATAATACAACTCTTATATCATAAAAAGCTAACACTTACCATACTCAAAACTAAAAAAGAACATATATCTTAAAATTTTATGAATTTAATAAAAAAAAGACACTCTCTTGTAAAATATTTTACATGTAAAATATACCTAAAATAGACAAATGTTATAAAAATTTCGGGTCGGGTCGCTCTAGGTCCTTATTCGCGGATCCTAAACCGGTCAAACTGATTTTCAAAAAAAATCGCACAAGGCTTATTTCAGGATTTTCGCTCATACGTTATATTACTATATGTTCAAATTGTATTGTTGGAAGACAAAATGTGTGTTACTAGTCCTTAAAACAAATAAATTTTTGTACTTTAAATAATAATAATAAGGACAAATATGTATTTTTACAAGAACAAATATGTGTTTTTTAATTTATTCTTCATCCCTTTAAATCTAGATTTAATGTTTCATACATTAACGCACATTTGCTCCAACAATAACATTCATTTGCTCTAACATTAACACACTTTTGCTCCAACATTAAAATACATTTGTAGTAACACACATTTTATTCAATAGTAACACACATTTCCTCTAACATTAACATGCATTTGCTCCAATAGTAACATATATTTGTAGTAACACACATTTACTCTAACATTAAGACATATTTGCAGTAACACATATTTACTCTAATATTAACACATATTATTTGTTCCAATAATAAAACATATTGTAGTAATAACATTAATACACATTTGCAGTAACACATATTTACTCTAACATCAACACACATTTACTCTAACATTAACACACATTTGTTTTTATAGTAATATATAATTGTCCTTATTGTAAGATAACCTGGGAGGGTGCTTTTATGTATTTGTTCAAACACCACTTTATCCATTGAGTAAGACTTTTGTGTTATTATAGTAATACATTTTTCACTATTTTACATGTATTACTGTATGGAAAAATAATTATTTTTGTAAAAATTAATAAATACTTGTGAAAATCAATATTTGAATAGATAGTGACACACATTCTCTTATGTTGTATGGAAAAATATTAATTTCAATAAAAACACACAAACATTGGTGAGAAAATAATATTTAGTCAAATAGTAACACACACTTTATTTTTCAATAACATGCATCTGTTCATATAGTATAACACAAACTGAGAGCGAAAATTTTGAAATTTGACTTGCGCTGATCTTTGAGAAAAATTCACCAAATCCAACCCTACACTGCCAAAATCCGCAAATTTTTAAATATGAGTTATTCTACTGATATTATATCTATAGAATATTTCATAAAATAATTTGCTAACTTTAAAAAATTAATTAATTTTTAAAAGGTACTTAAAATCTAAAAGGAACCTACTAATGTCCCGTCCAAGCTTATATATGTGGCTCTGCCAATTGTGTCGACGTGGCAACAAATCATGTGATACGAGGACATCATTTCATTTATTAAGGATAAATAACTCTCTCAACCACTTTGTTTTTAAATTCTAGTGAATTATATGGAATATTTGACTGATCATAGAGAGCATATTTGCTTGTATAACATGTTGAAGTAACCTCTATAAATATGGCCACCGCAAATAGAAAAACACGCACAAATTAAAACACAAACACGTGAGAGAGAGAAAGAGAGAGAAAAAAGAGAGAGCAATGGAACTAGCAAACGTTCTTCACATGAATGGAGGTTTGGGAGATACCAGTTATGCTAACAACTCTTTAATTCAGGTATATAACCATAGTTTAGTTAATAGGTTGATGCAACAATTTTTTTTTTTTTTTTTTGTCTTTTCTCTATCTTTTTACTTCAAATCATCAATCTTCGCGCATTAGATCTTGAATACGAATTCCAATTTGATGATTAATCTTGTATTCCATTTTTTTTAATACATTGTGACTGAAAAAATTAATTTTTCAGGACTATAAATTAAGGGTACGTAGTAAATTCGAATTGACAATTTAAGAACAATATCTTTAAAATATGGTGAATTGAGGACAAATCAACCTGAATCAACGCAGTCGGATTAATTGGTCCGATGTGGGCTAAGTTCGGGCCAATTAGTCTTAATCCTTGTTGAATTTGGCACCAATTTGCAACTTTTAAAAGTTACGATCCTTAAATTGTTAATCTTAAAATACTATCAGAAAATTGACATTTAGGAAAAGTAATCCAGTCCTCTAACTAATTTTTTTAATGATAAGAAACAATCTTTAATGACAAGATGTATCAATAAAACCATTTTCCTGAGATTAAAGACTTTTACTAGAAAAACTATAATAACAGCATATGATAGAATTACAATAATTAAAAGTTAATTTAATGAATACCACTTGTAGTATATGAAAAGTAAGGAAATGAACACATAATAAAATATATAGTAATTAAAAACTAAAGAATTAATGTTTTATATGTATATATAATTGGCAGGGAAAGGTGATATCCATGATAAAGCCGATAGCAGAAGAAGCCATAACTCAAGTGTACAAGACGGTGCTTCCGAAGAGCTTGTGCATAGCAGAGTTGGGGTGTTCATCTGGACCAAACACTTTTTTTATCGCGACGGAGCTCGTCAAAATCGTGCATCAACTCAGCCTCCAACACGGCCACCACTTGCCCGAATTTCAGATACTTCTGAACGACCTCCCCGGAAATGATTTCAACTCCATTTTCCAGTCTTTGTTGCCCACATTTCAAGCCCAATTGGGGCCTGGATTCGGCCCGTGTTTCGTATCAGCCGTTCCTGGCTCGTTTTATACCAGGCTATTCGCGGCAAACACCCTGCATTTTGTTCATTCTTCTTATAGCCTCATGTGGCTCTCCAAGGTCCGTCCCAACACTTTTTTCATGTATTTCAAACTTTTAAAAACTGGTATTATAAAATAGCTTAAAAATTACTTTATCATTTTAAATGCCAATACAAAAGGACGGGAAATTGCAAATTTATTCTATTCTCATGGCATCAAAATTGTTATTTATCCAACTAATATATACCATTTCCATTTATTTTTAATTAAATTAATCATATATATATAGGTCCCCGAAGAGTTGGAATCGAACAGAGATAATATATATATGTCGAGGAAAAGCCCAAAAAATGTGATCAATGCGTACTATGAGCAATTTCAAAGAGATTTTTCGACATTTCTGAAATATCGGTCGGAGGAAGTTGTGATGGGAGGGAGAATGGTGTTAACTATTCTGGGGAGGAAAAGTGAGAATGCTGCCAGCAAAGAGTGTTGCTATATTTGGGAGCTCTTAGCCCAATCGCTTAAGGAAATGGTGTTAGAGGTAAATTCAAATGAAAATTGAATTTGAATTTGTGCTTTAATGCATAGCAGAACTACTTTTCAAGAAAAGATTTTGTTTTCCCAATTATATCGTAGGGAGTAATAGAAGAAGAGAAGCTACTTTCATTCAACATCCCCCAGTACACGCCATCGCCAGAAGAAGTGAGGAAAGAAGTAGAAAAGGAAGGGTCGTTCAGCATAAACCAGGTGGAGGCTTCAGAGATCAGATGGGCAGACTGTGGCGGGGATGATGGGTACAATGTGGCCAAGTGCATGAGGTCGGTTGCCGAAGCGTTGTTAGTGGAACACTTTGGTGAATCCGTAATTGATCAGCTCTTCCACAAGTACAGGAACATCCTATCCGATTGCATGTCCAGGGAAGATACCAAGTTCATCAATGTCACTCTTTCCATGACCAGAACAGAATAATTAATTATGGAAAAATTTAATTCCCTAAAATATAATGCTCCTCGTGTCCTTAGTGTGAAACATAAACATATATAATTATTTCATGTGCTACTGTATTTTATATAAAATATAATGCTCCTCATGTCCTCTACTTATTTTAGTGTGAAACATAAACATATATAATTATTTCATGTGCTACTGTATTTTAAATCAAATACAACTAAAAAAGAAAGGTGTAAGAGGTCACATGGGGCAGTGCCATATTATTATAACTAGACTTAGTTGTGAAACCAGTTGTACAAGGTCTTTTGTTGAGTGACAAATATCAATATACGCATGTTTCCAATATTTTAACTAATTATTGTATTGTCTTGGTTGTTTGGAAAGTGACCCATTATAATCAGTAGTTCCTTTTTTCTTTAAAAAAGAAAGAAAAAGAAAAATCCTCAACACTTGTAAACGTATGGAGCACAACTTCTTGATTTTAAATTTTTTATGTTGTTTTATTAATGTAAGGAAAATAATTAGATGAATTAATTCTATATCCTTCTACAAGTTCAAAATTTTAGAAAAGATGAAATTCTTTCATGGTATTAGAGCTAAAAGATTCAAGCCTACATTATTTTCTTTTTCTCATTGAACTCGCCATTTCAATACTTTTTTTCGTGTCATTAGAACATCTCCCATGGATGGATGAAAATCATCTCTCCAACAATTTTTCTCCTCCACATCACCATATCATCAAACACCCGATTTTATAAATACACCCCAATGATTCATCCATTTTATGCCTACTTAAGTCCCACTATCAAACCGTTCAACTTTATTCATCTTATACAATTTAGATAATTAAATTAATATTTAAAATTAAATAAATAACTAATTTTTTATAAGATGATTGGCGGTTAAAAATATAAAATTACAAATATTGAAAAATAAATATATGTAGTGCAGCTCTGTATACAGAACTTGTCGGCCAATTCACGCTTCCCTACAGCGTTTGTAATCCACGCAAGCACTAAGCATTCCTTGTGCCACACATGCTCCATCCCACGCTGCTGCTTCTCATCTGTCCAAAACTTTAAATAATTATCTATCCTCTCTTGTCCATGGACGAAACTAACCGGCCTGTGAAATGGACATCCACACAATATATTTCCGGCTACTTTTCGGTCATTTTTCCTGTTAAAAATTCACAATTTCGCCGAAAATGGTCAAAATTGGGGTTAAAAGGACCAAAATTGTTAAATGAAAATTTACGGGACTATTTATGGATACGGGCAAAGTTACAGAACTATTTGTGATTTTTTCTCTATTATGTGCATGTACCTAGGGGTGAGCAAAATACCGAAAATTTTGGTTTGGCTCGGTTCGGTTTTTTATTTTAATATTTCATAAATTTGATTTATTTGGTTCGGTTCAATTTTAACACTGGAAAACCGAACAAACCAAATAAAATATAATGACCGCTACCACTGTTTGTTTTAAGTTTTTTATATATAGATTTTGAACGAGTTTAGTGAGGGTTCAAAAATTTATTCGGGTTAAAAGTCTAGAAAGGGTGACTGAATACTCTTTTAAATGTATTTTCGTAAATTAACATGATAAACTTACTTTGTGAAAGTTAGCTTTAGATAAGATTAAATATAGTGCGAGGTGATCAGCTCAAACTTATAACCAACCTATGATTGCTAAAGCCAAATGCTAGTTGAATGACTATCAAGTAAGTTTAGTGCAGAAGTGTTAGACTTTAACTCGTGTAATGAAAATATTTTTGAAAATGAAAGTCAAAACAGATTTGATTACTTGATGTGGACCAGAATAAGACGAGTACGTATGTAATGAAAATATGTAACTTATGGCAGTTAAAGAATGAGTAATTTGCACTTTTGGTCCCATTGGACATGTAATGTTTTACTTTCAGTCCCACCCAAAATACTTTTGGGCCCATAGGAATATTGTTTGGCACTTTTGGTACCATATGAATATTTTTTGGCACTTTTAGTCCCAAACGTTCCAAAACTTGCAAAATTAGTCCCAAAGTTAACGGACACTTAAAGGACACTTAATGGACTTGCACTTTTGGTCCCATAGGATAGGATACACTTGCAGATTTGGTCTCATAGGATTAAAAAATTCACATTTTTTACCTTTTTTTACCAAAATAACTTTATAAAAAGAAATATAATTACAATATATATGCAAATTTATTTTTATTTTAAAATATATATATACATATACAATAATATATATATATATATATATTATATATATACAATAATATATATATATATATATATTATATTTTAATAAAAAAATTAATTAGAATTATTTAATCTATATTAATTATTTTAAAATTAGAATTTCTTTTTTAACTTTTGTGCCATTTTTTTAATAATAATAATAATTTTCTCAACATCTTATTTAATTATTAGTCCACTAATAATCCCCTATAAAAATCTCTAAATTATATATAATTTCACTAACGATTACACACAAGAACATCTTTCTTTTATTTCATTCCTAAAATTTAACAATGCACCCACATAAAAATTATATTATCCATTTTTTTGCCAATTTTTCAATAATAATAATTTACCCTATGTTTTATTTAATTAAAAAACAAATAAATAGTTCTTTAAAAAATAGAAAAATTTAATTTTTGTATTTAATTTAATTTTTATTTAATTTAATTTTTAATAAGGTTTTTAACATGTACAAAAATTGCTACGTTATAAAAAAATATTTATAAATTGGTATGTTATAAAAATTGGTACGTTGATATCATTCAAAATTTGGTACGTATTAAATAAAATTGAACAAAAATTTGTACGAAAATTGGTATTAACATGTACAAAAATCTTCGCTATGTTATAAATACTGAACCGTACAAAAATTGGTACTAACATTTACTGAAATTTTGGTTCGAATACGGACACTCTTATTCTAAATTATCTAAATTTTTCTATGGTTGAGTCTATGGAAAATTGAAAGGTGAAGTCTGTGGAGGATTTTTCTAACTTTGTGGTATGCAAATTATTTTGAAATGTTCGAATAAGAAAATGTGCAAGTTATTATGGGACTGAGTGAGTAATATTTTTGTAAAAATTATAATAATTTTTATTTATTATATATCTAAAAATTACAATAATCAATAAAACCTTATTAAAAATTAAATTGAATTAGATTAAAATAATGTTAAATTATTCTAATTTTAAAAATAAATATTTATTTGTTTTTTAATTAAATAAAACATAGGGTAAATTATTATTGTTGAACAATCGGTATAAAATTGGACAATATAGTTTTTATGTGGGTGCATTGTTAAATTTTAGGAATGAAACAAATTAAAAGAAAGAAGTTCTTGTGTGTAATCGTTAGTGAAATTATATGTAATTTAGAGATTTTTATAGGTGATAATTAGTGAACTATTAATTAAATAAGATGTGGAAAAATTATTATTATTATTATTTAAAAGATGGCACAAAAGTTAAAAAAAAATTGTTCTAATTTTAAAATAATTAATATAGATTAAATTATTCTAATTAATTTTTTATTAAAATATAATATATATATATATATATATTATTGTATATATAATATATATATATATATATTATTGTATATGTATATATATATTTTAAAATAAAAATAAATTTGCATATATATTGTAATTATATTTCTTTTTATAAAGTTATTTTGGTAAAAAAAGGTAAAAAAATGTGAATTTTTTAATCCTATGGGACCAAATCTGCAAGTGTATCCTATCCTATGGGACCAAAAGTGCAAGTCCGTTAAGTGTCCGTTAAGTGTCCGTTAACTTTGGGACTAATTTTGCAAGTTTTGGAACGTTTGGGACTAAAAGTGCCAAAAAATATTCATATGGGACCAAAAGTGCCAAAAAATATTCCTATGGGACCAAAAGTGTTTTGGGTGGGACTGAAAGTAAAACATTACATGTCCAATGGGACCAAAAGTGCAAATTACTCGTTAAAGAATATAAAGCAAGTAAGCATCAAACTTGATTTAGGAATCTTGAGTTAGGAGTGCCAAGTAGGGCCGGCAACTTGGGCCCGGGCCGACCCGACATATGAGCCGGGCTGGGCTCAAAAAATAGAGGCCAGAAAAAATCGGGCCATTTTTGGCCCGATGGGCCACGAGCGGCCCGCTTAGCCCGGTTGATATATGTATATATATATATATATATATATATATATTTTTTTTTTTTTTTTTTAAAGACCAAAATTATTGTTGATACTTGTTATGAACTAAAGTAGATTAAGATATAAAATATATGTGGATTGTGAAAGTGTAAATACTACTAACAAACCAATAAATTAGTCCCACAATATCCCTATAATACTCTTACTTTATCTACTTTTTTAATAAAATAATATTTTTTATTAAATTTTTTGCCCAACAGTAATGAGAAAAAAATTTGTGGACGGAAGGAGTATAATTTTTAATAAAAAAAATTTAAAAATGGACCGGGCCGGCCCATTAGCCTGCGGGCTAGGATGGGTTGGGCTGAGATTTTATAGGCCCGATGTACAAACGGGCCAGTCTGGCCCGGCCCGTGAATTTTGTTTGGCCCGACGGGCCGGGCTGCCCGTTTTGCCAGCCCTAGTGCCAAGGGACACTCTCTTACAGTCTTTCAGTTGAGTCCAATTCAAACTTACTCAATATACTAAACTACCTAACTCTCGAAGTAGGGTTTGATGTAAGATTTTTCAACCAGGTGAACTTTCTTTTTACAATGTTTAACCTTAAGTTAGAATTGAAGAAATCTCTTTAAGTTTTTTAATATGTGTGTAAGCTCTGGAAAGATCTTAAATACTATATTAAAACCTAGGAAATTCTATAGGCTTGAGGTTTCTTGCGTGTAGAGAATTTTTCTTTGGAAACTCCTTTGAATGTTTGATCGTTTTTCAACTTTGTAGAATTTGTATAACCTTACTATGAGTTTGAGATCTATATTTATAGGACATTCAAAATAGATCCGTTGGAGAGATTATTTGAAATCTTCCTATCTTGGGTGCAAATATACTTTTGAATGTGTGTCCAGGCTCCTTTTACTATTCGGGGGCATCATATATATTACATGTTCCTTATACTTTTATATTTGTTGTCACTGTTGCACCATGCTTTATGTTAGCTTATGTGTGTGTGTATTCTTCTCATTGATTATACGATACTCAAATGTGTTTAACTTATACTTTTAAACTCTGCTGGTAAAGCACGTATGATGTGAGACTTTATAATTAAAGCACTTCTTTGTCTTCCCAGCTTGTTTTTATGTAGTTCCTGACACTTAGCGTATATTCATTTTGTCTTTTTTTATCGCGTTTTATTATTTAGAGGAAACTTCACATTATCAGCTAACCATAAGGTCTTCTGCTAATATCAACTAAGCTACGGTCAGCTTAAGCTTAGAATTAAGTTGCCTCTGCTCAAGATTTTTTTTTTTTTTTACTCAGGTCTTTTAGTCTTCAACTGGTTTTTTGATCTTCACGTCGTCTTTTCTTCAGTTGGACAAGTTAAGTTTTCCCTAACTTGTGAAGTACAAATAAATTTCCCAGTTGACCAATAGACTTCATTAGTAACCTAGAAACTTGTTCCTACACGTACTCAGTTGCTTCTAATTCCTGCGAATCTTTTTACGTACATTTATTTTAGTCCCAACAATATATATGAGCAACTCTCTTGCAAAAAAATTTACGTACTATTATAGTATATTTAAGGAAAAAAAATTGCGGATTCTAATTTGATCAAATCGGGTCAACCAGATTTTTCTCCAAAAAAAAGCGCGCTAAGACAATATAAAAAACAGGTGTGTTACTATAAGGGTAATTGAGTATGTGTTACAAACCCTTATAGAAGCAAATATTTGTCCTTATAGTAGCAACAATAAATATATATTTATAAGGGGCAAATATGTAATTCTTAATTTATACTTAATAACTTTTAAGTCTAGGTGTTTATTTTCGCACTTCCACTGATTTTATTTATGTAGTAACATATCTTTCTCCATGCAGAAACAATAGTAACATATTTTCAATGCTTTGCAGGTATAACTATAAAGACAAATATTTTCTTTTGTAAGGACTAATATGTATTACTTGTCCTTATATTAACACATGTTTGCTCTTATATTAATACTAGGGGAGAGAATAGGTCAGACTAACCGACAGGGGCCTACGGCTCGACCTACCTAAAGCCCAGTTTGGCTCGGCTCGTTTAATAAACGAGTCAGGCTCAGACTTTTCTAAAAGCCTATTTATTTAAATAGGCCAGACTTGAGTTTTTTTGTAAGCCTTTTAAGCCCAACAGGCCGGCCTATTTAACTATATTGATTGATTGATTGATATATATATATATATATATATATATATATATATATATATATATATATATATCGGTTTTGATAAGGAGCCCACTAGTGGATTCCTTATGGAGCCAAATTGATGATTTGGCAATCCACATCATCATATATGCTTAATTAATTTTTCTTTTTTAAGTTTTAAGCTAATTCAAAATTCAAATACTTATTTTAATAAATCTTTACTAATATCTTCTTCCACCCTCATCCATCGACAATTCTTTAATTTGCCAATATTTTCCCAACAATATATCCAACTCTCACGACTCATCAATTCTTTCAACAGAACTTTATAAATAATCTAATCCCATGATGTGAATCAATTACATTAGTTATTCTTGTTGTTTTGTGCCATCTCTCATATAAAATTTGCAGAAAGAATTAATTAGATAAATAAATGGATATATGTTCACTGTAAAATGAATCTAAGAACCGAGAATTGGTGTCAGATTTTAAATAATTGTTCATAGCGGGGTTGCTGTTTAAAGTGTATTGATTATTTGTCAAATAGATCCAGACTCTTTTTTTCGTTTCTAATTAATTTCAAGACTTCTTTTATCAATTATTTTTTTAAAGATTAGAGTTTCATATTTTCATTCATTCAAAGAGGTAAAGTTTTGCAGTCCGCAGCCATCGCAGGCTATGTCATTTCCTTCATTAGCTTCAATTTGGTAAAGATGGAAAGAATGGAAAATATTATGAAAGATTAGCCAATCATAATCTGATTTAGTTTAATTAAAATTAAAAATTTAATTAAGCATATATGATGATGCGGATTGCCAAATCACCAATTTGGCTCCATAAGGAACCCACTAGTGGGCTCTTATCAAAACCGATATATATATATATATATTATAATATAATATATAATAATAGAATACTTATATAATATAATGTAATAAATATATATATATATATGTAAGAATATTGCTAAATATAAATTAAAATATTATTTGAATTTGTTATTATGCTATTATTTGATAATCCTTTGGTAAATTGTTTTTATTCTTTATTTTAAAATTTAAAGAGTTAAATGTTATGATTTAGTAATAATATAATTGTTGAATATAATTTTGTAAACATGATTAAAAAGACCCCTAGAAGGTTTTTAGGCCAGACCTATTTATTAAAAAGGTCAGGTCAAGACTCTGAAAAAAGTCTATGACAGTTAATAGGCCAGACTTAGACCCAAAAATTAAATAGCAGGCCCAGATCATCCAACGAGAAGTCTAGTTGGGCTCGGCCTATTTCCACCCCTAATTAATACAACCAGGGAATGAATTATTATGTTTTGCCTTTCAACTATTTTTTTTTTTTAAAACATTCATTTGACCTGGGCCGACTGGATTAGAAAGCGCAAATTTTTTATTTAGCTATAACTTAACAGATCCTAAACAAATAATAATTATATTATGTTAAGTGTTACATTGGGGAATATATATATATATATATATATATATATATATATATATATATATAAACTTATCATGAAAATATTTTAAAGTATCATTAGTCTCATCAGGAGTATTATTAATCTCACCAGGGGTATCATTAGTCTGAATTCAAGAAAATTGTTTTAAATTTTTTTGAACTCAAACTAATGATACCCCTGACAGGTTTAATGATACTCCTGATGAGATTAATGATACTCTAAAACTATTTCATGTTAAACTAACATGCAGTTTTCTTTTCTCTCTCTTATACCTTATGTGTTATATATAGTTGTGTGTACCGTTTGTATAATAAAAATGTTAAGAAATGGTGCATGATCGGGTGTGGTGTATATACTAGTTCCTGTAATTCAGAAAATAGTTTTGACTGCGGAAATATTAAATCAAAATTAAAAAAAAAAGTTACAACTCGATTTACTTAGTACAAAGAGAGAAAATAAAAAAGCAGCAACTTGTGACGAGTCGAGGAAGTCCTCTTCCCGCAAGATAAAATTTCCCCGGTAGTGCTCTTCGGTCTTGGAAATTTACCCCCAAAGGTAAAACGTCACTATCGTCTCCAAGAGTGTAGCACCACAGGTTTTGGAGCTCCGGCGAACAAAACAAGCGCTTCGAACTGGACTGACTCTTAAGACTCTATATGCAAAGAGACAGAGGGAGAGGAGAAGATTTCTGAATGCGTGGCCAGGCAAATGCATGAGGACGCTATTTATAGGCGAACCTCCACTCAATGCAGAAGAAAAAAACCGCGTGGGCATTAAATGCGGACGCATTTTCGTTGGTGGCAAGTTGACCCAGAACGTGTTTCCTTAAATCACGCTGGTAACGTCCCACGAATTTAGCACACGTGATTTATGTGCTCTTATGACGTATCTGACGATCCGGTTGACCTCTCTAACCGGGCGGGTCCTGAACCGGATCGACCCAAAAATCTGTGGATCTGATATTCTAATTCCTTTACAAAGTTGTGGTTAGAAGGGCAGTGCAATGAGTTCAGGTCAGACTGATTGATTCAGCACTGACAAAACATGCAATGAATGACTTAAGCAATTTATAAGCAATTAAGAACAATATCAAAGCAGTAAAGACTCAGAGCAAGTTTAACGTGGTTCAGTGACTCAAGCTCCTACGTCCACGGTCCTGATCCAACAGGAGAATCCACTAAGGATTGACTTGTTTTTAACGTACCAAGGTGCACCCAGATCAGTCTCACTGACCCTTCTTCTTTCTAACTCACTAAACAACTTCAACCAACAAACCTAACTGAGAGGCTTTTGGTTTCAATTTGGATTCCAACTATTTGTGATTATCCTTACAAGACAAAGCTATGTTAAGGATTGGATAATCACTCTAAGCTTAAGATATATCTAAATATGCTCGGTGGAATACATAATAAGCTATCTAACTAAAGAAACACTTGGGAAATTCTAGGTTTTTCGAGTGCTTCTTGAATGTTTTGAATGCTTTGAATGCTGAGAGCTTTGAGTAATTTCTGGCTTCGAAATTTCCCGTAATCTTGTTTGGGTCCAAGGTCTTCAGTATTTATAGGTGATTTTGAAAACTATCCGTTTGAGAGATAGCTCCTAGTCTCCTTCTTCATAGGATGTTCAACGGCCATATTTCCCATGCAACAGTCGTCCTTGCATGGATTAAGTAATATGCATTTCATGCATGCCCGTTGAAAATTTGCAGAGATGTCAAGTACAAGTCAGTGTCCGTACATGACTTGGCGCACTCTGATTGGTCCACATCATCAGGTAGGTGAAAATATCAGAACTCATTCTTCAGTTCAGTCTTGTCTTTACTGAGTTCAGGTTGTCCTCATCTACGTACGTCTTCCAGCGCTGATATTCCTTTTGCATTGCTTGGATCCTACTCCAAGTCTCTTCCCAATAACTCAGTGCAGTCCTGTTCCCTTCAGGTTGAGTTAGCAATGATCTCAGGATCATGCTCTTCATCCTGACACTTATTCAGCCAGCTTAGAAGACTGTCATAAGCTCAGGATGGTGCTCTTGTGTTCTTCAGGCTTCAGTCTTGAATGTCAACAATGAGTACTCCTCTCATTGTGAACCTGTGAATGTAAAATATTCTAACTTAACAAAGCCTATCAAGACTAGTCTGACTATTACAAACACTTAGAAAAATTCATCTTTTCAGGGTATTTGGGATCAACTCAAAACTGACATTGTCCCAACAATTTCCCACCCAGTGAACCCGGAGACTGGGACGTCTACCTACGCTCGCACCACCGAGATCCACATAAATATTTTTTAATTTTAATTAATTTTAATTTAATTATTATAATTGTAGTTTAAATATTATAATTTTAATTTCAGAACCAGTTTAAGGATCGTCTCACCCAGGCCTCCAGCAGGTGGCTCCCATCGACGACAGCGGAGAGAGCCCCATCCCTCCCCGGATTGACGAGGACCGCATCTATTTAGATGTGGTCAGAGTCAAGAAGGGGAAGGTCGTGGGGCAGGGCGGTCTCAGTAAGGCCATCTTGCAGACCTACCGCAAGAGCAGTGGATCGTCCTTCTCGATCGACTTCGCTCCCTCTCAGGTGGAGCGTGATCTGAGAGACGTTCAGAAGCAGATGGAGGCCCTCACGAGCTACAACGAGAGTCTTCGAAATTGGTTCTCCAACATCTCCCAACAGATGGGAGTAACCGCTCCACCCCCACCCCCACAAAATTTTGCTGCCGGGGGGAGCGGTGCCGGGCTGAGCGGGAACGAAGGTAGTGAGGTGAGGATGACGATGTCGATGTCGACTGCTTCCTCTCTGGAGATGATAGTTAGAGAGAGAGAGGAATTTTTATATTCTTTGTTGAATATTTTATTTTATTTGTTGAATATTTTTTATTTTGTTGAATATTTTATATTTTTTTATTTAATATTATAGATTTGCATATATTTTTTATTGAATAAAAAAATAAGTTAGTAAATATATATTTATAAACGAATTAGAAACAAAAATAAATTAATTTGATGAATTAAAAAAAAAAGGGGCTCCATTTGGAATTATATACAATTAAATGGATAAAAACGAATGAATTAATAATTTATAATAATCTAAAATATTAAATTTATAAAATTAATAAAAAAATTTAGTAATTATATATGTATAAACGAATTAGAAACAAAAAAGAATTAATTTGATGAATTTAAAAAAACGGGACTCAATTTTGAATTATATACAATTAAATGAATAAAAACGAATTAATTAATAATTTATAATAGTCTAAAATATTAAATTTATAAAATTAATAAAAAGGTTAGTAAATATATATATATATATATATATATATATATATATATATATATATATATATATATATATATATATATATATATATATATATATATATATATATATATATAAACGAATTAGAAAAAAAAGAAATTAATTTGATGAATTTTAAAAAAAAAATAGGAGTCAATTTAAGGTTATATACAATTAAATGCAAACAAACAAATAACAATAGCATGTGTCCTGATTGTTCAAACCTCTTTTGGGTTACCCGGAGGTCGTGGGTTTGATTCCCCTTGGACGCATATTTGCCCATTTTTTTCTACAAGCCTCACAAAGGCTTATATACTACATGGCTCGCTTAATATAAGCTAGTGCTTAGGCGGTCTCAAATTAGCGACCGACTTCAAAAGGCGGTCGCTAATATTAGCTACCCGCGTTTTAATGACCGACTTTTATCGGTCGCTAATCCGCTTTTTTTTTTTGTAGTGCATACAAAAAATCTAAAGATTAATTAACATGCTTTAAATTAAAATTTAAACGGTAAAAAAAATTATCGTTATTGTGTAAAGATCGACGAAATGAGAATTTTAATCGGGACGAATTGGCTCGTGAGGGACTTGAGCTCGCCAGCTTTTTTCCTTTCTTTCTTCTTCTCTTCTTCCTCTCTTCTCTCTCGTGAAAATATGAGCTCGCCGACCGCTGCTTAAATAGGAAAAAAAATTGTGACGGACAGGAGGCCGTCATAGAACTTGCCCCCTTAAAAAATAATTGATTTCATTGGTTCAAAACAACCTATAAACTACTTTATATGCATTGAAAAATGTTTCAAATCTTAAAATGACATTTATTTTGCAAAATATGCAAACTGCTAAAATGTCATTTATTTTGAAATGGATGGAGTAGGTTTTTGCACGGATTTTAAGAAAAGTAAATATTATGTGTAAAAAGTAGAAATATTTATAGTCAAATCAAATATAAAATAAATTGAAATTTAATACAAATAGTGTAAATAAAAGTAGTTATTTCCATTTTAGAATACAATACTATTTTTCAAGAACAGAGTAATAAAGAAACGTGGACCATTTTTCACACAAGGATGAAGTAGTATACTTGTAAGTTGTAACTTTATGTCTCAACCTCTAAAATTTCAATCTCATCATATTTACCCTCAATTATTACAAACTCTTTATATTCAATCAAATTTTCGTAGTCTAATTATTTTGTAGTTAGACTTTCTTTAAGTCCAATATTTATTCTATTTCTTAGTGTATATAATATTCAGTTATACTTCTACGTGAATTCAATTTTTTTTTCGAAAGTAGATTTATTTTATAATTTATGCTAAGTAACGGTATCCGTGAAGAATATAATATATATATAAAAAAAGTATGTACGGAGTGATATTAGCTTATACATGAATAATTGAAGGGTACGCATTAGTTATTTTTACTAAAGAGTATTATTTTATAATTGTTTTCACTAAAATATCTTAGTTTTTTTTTTTTTTTTTCGGGTAAACAACTAATATTCTTTAGTGAAAATAAATAATACTCCCTCCAATTCATTTTAGATTACCCTTGCCAAGTAGTGTAGTTTTAATAAAAAAAAGTTGTTCATTAGTGTTAAAAGGTGTAAAGGTGAAGGTTTATTAGTCCGCATTTTTTATTGAATAGAGTTTAATTCATTGGTAAATGGTATATTGAAAAATATAGTGCAATGAGATATAAATAAGTGATGTTTTAGCAAAAAGAAACTATTTTTCAGTATATTACTGTAATCTAAAATGAATCAGAGGGGGTACTTTTCAGTGAAAACAAGTAATATTCTTTAGTAAAAACAACTAATATCCTTCAAAGGTTTATGTATGAACCATTTTCACTTTATACTTTGTCATATAAAAATATTACATTAATCGTAGCCATGATATACATTCCGAAGTAGGGTATATTAGGTAAAATTTGTAACATAATTAAATATAAAGAGTGATTCTTGTGTGCACCCGAATGCATGACATGCAATTAAATTTTAAAAAACACACAGTTTGGTGTGTACTATGTGTTTTAACTAGTTTTAGAGTAGGTTTTATATGAAAACGTTTCATAATAAGTTTAACATGAAATAATTTTAGAGTATTATTAATCTCATCAGGAGTATCATTACCCCAAGTAGTAATCAGTAATACTCTAAGCAATAATCAATAATACCCAACTTTTTCTTATTATATATTTTTAACTGAAAAGGTAAAAATTAAAATAAAAATAAGCTTAAAATTGAAGTGCACAATGGATATAAGAATTTGTGATTTATAAAAGGTCACTACTTGGTAATACCTTCTTGCGTGAGATTCCATGAAAGGACTATTCGCAAAATTTCTAGGGTTCGTTTGGGCTACTATTTGGTAGTTCTTATTTATTTAAACGAGATATGTTTGTCATTGTTGAATTTTGGTATTCTTTCATTTGGATTTTGGTTTAATTAAAAATTATTGTTTTTGCACGAAGTCTGTTAAAAGTGTAAACCATATTCAAGCATTGAATCAAAGAAGTACTCAACATCTTCTCAATGAAAATTCACTTTCTTCTGTATATGAAAACTTACAAATACATGAACTATCAACTCTTATTTATACTATTGTGTGAACTATTCTAGAAGCTACTTAATCTTGCTATCCAAGCTACATAACCGAAAGTAGTTACAGCCGTATGTACTCCGTTCTCATGCACACGTGAAGGAAGGCGGTTATAACCGAATTTAGTTATAACCGTCGTGACATTGCTTAATGAATGGCTTGATGATGAGCATGTGATCATGCATGCTTGCATGCTTGTTACAACGATCATTCCAAGACCCCCTCCTCAAGATGAAGCACAGGACAAGGGAAGGAGCTTCATCTTGCAACGGAAGCGTGAGAAAGCTGGACCATGAAGTGCCTTGGTGAACACATCTGCCATCTGCAAAGAAGAAGAAATATGGTGAAGTCGGATAAGACCTTGTTTATATAAATCCCTAACTATATGATAGTCAATATCTATGTGTTTGATTCTTTCGTGGAAAACGGGATTCTCCACTATGTGAGCAGCAGCTTTGTTATCACACCAGAGCTGCAATGGAAGAGGAATATCCAGGTGAAAAGGTAGATGAGAAGAGGTGCAACTGTCAAGTCCTGTGTCTGAAATAAGGTCCTGTATGTACTTGTGTTGAGATAGAAATGTACCATCAGTCCCCCGGGCAATCTCAACACCTAGAAAATACTTAGCAAAACCCAAATCTTTGATAGTGAAAGTTGGGTGAAGATGAGCCTTTAGAAGATCAATCTGAGGTAATAAGGAACTAGTAATGAGGACATCATCTACATAGACCAAGAGAGCCATGAAGAAGGTGTCCTTGTGCATAAGAAAAAGGCAGTGATCATGTGCAGACTGAGTGAATCCATAAGCTAGTAATGTTTTGCAAAATTCTGTATTCCACTCCCTTGAGGCTTGCTTGAGCCCATATAAACTCTTTTTGAGCTTGCAAACTTGTCCAGGATGTCCTTTAGAGTATCCCAGAGGTAACTCCATATACACTTCATCATTAAGGAAGCCATGTAAGAAGGAATTGTTGATATCTAATTGACATAAAGGCCAGTCTTTCCCAGTGGCAAGGGCTATCATGAATCTGATAGTGACAACTTTAGCAACTGGAGAAAAACTATCTTCATAATCAATGCCATAGACTTGATGATAGCATTTGGCTACTAATCTTGCCTTGTATCTATCCACAGAACCATCAGGCTTTAATTTCAGTTTATACACCCACTTACATCCAATATGAGTCTTATGTTTGGGACAATCCACCAAATCCCAAGTATCATTCTGTCAAGAGCATGCAGTTCATCAAGCATAGCTTTCTCCCATTCTGGAACTCCTATAGCTTGATAATAGGTATTAGGTTCCTTTGATTGATGTACATTAGCTAGAAAGCACATGTATTCAGAGGAAAAGGATGAAGAAGTGATAGAATATAAATCATCAAGGGGATTAAAAGATATGGAAGCATTTATACCTGAGTTTTACTCCCTGGTAGCTGGTAAAGGAGGAGAAACTGTACACACAGAGACAAAATCATGAAGCCAAGAAGGAGGAGTAATAGTTCTTGTTCTAGTTGTTTTGATAGGAGCATAGTTATGATCACTACTGGAAGGGATTGGAAAAGAAGGAGGTTGTGAAGTATCAGAATTTAAAATAGGTGAATCAGAATCATGTTGAGAGTGATCAAGAGGGGTATTATATGGATCTGAAAATGGAAAGATGTGCTCAAAGAATTGCACATCTCTTGAGACAAAGATGGAGTGATCTGTCAGATTATAAAGTTTGTAACCTTTATGACCAGGTTCATAACCAAGGAATACAAATTTGACAGCTCTTGGATCAAATTTAGTCTTTGTAGGAAGCGTGTCTGTGGCAAAGGCAAGACAACCAAAAGTCTTTAAATTCTCATATGTAGAGGGCTTGTTATGTAAGATGGTGAAAGGGGTGGACCAGTTTAACACTGGTGTTGGTAGTTTGTTTATGATATAAGCTGCAATGGAAGATGAATATCCAGGTGCTACATAACCGAAAGTAGTTACAGCCGTATGTACTCCGTTCTCATGCACACGTGAAGGAAGACGGTTATAACCGAATTTAGTTATAACCGTTGTGACATTGCTTAATGAATGGCTTGATGATGAGCATGTGATCATGCATGCTTGCATGCTTGTTACAACGATCATTCCAAGAAAGTCATTGAAGGTTTCGAGATACCCTTTTCTTTTCAATAATCAATCTTATATTTCCTTAAAAAGAAAATCAATATTATATTTATTAATTATTAATCAAAATTTAAAATTTAATCTTTCTATTAAATGCTACCAGGTTAACTCTCGGATATTTAGTAGATCACGGTGGTACACTTTAAAATCTTAATATACTATAAAGACAAAGTTTTGGAAGCTTATGTAGCAAGCTCATAAGCCTCTATTTAAAAAAAAACTCTCATCCCATTCACTCAATTCATTGACTTTAAAAACTATTCTCAGTCATTGAATCTTAATATTTAATCTAATCTTAACCGTTGATTTTTTCACATCTCCTCTATATATTCCATGTATCTCACACAACCAAAAATTAATTACAATAATGTCTCCAAAGAAATAATCCAATTCTTCTTCTTTTTATTTCAATTTTGCTATGAAGTTCTATATTAATTCTCTTTTAGATCTTCATATTTTTCTTTTGTTGCAGGATCTTCATCCCAATATATTCAATCTTCATATTTCCTTTTTGCAGGATCTTAATCTTATGGTATTTATTTTTTATTTTATATTATTTTTATATTTTGGATGTATGAATTTAATCTTCATATTTTGTCTAAACTCTTCTACCAATGACCCTTTCCTTAAACTCACTTTTTTTTTTGTGATTTGGACGAATACAAATCTCTACGTGTCGAAAGTTATTTACTCTATTTACTAATTACGTTGTTTTTTTTATTAATTATTGTTTAATTTTATTTTATTCGTATGAAAATGATTATTGTGCGATTTTTTTTTTTTTTAGGATTGAACATCAACAATGAAGATGAAGTGGATGATCAATTTTTCATATGAAGATGAAGTGGAAGATCAATTTTATTGTGAAGATGAAGAATCATTGATTATATGTTAAAAATTAGATTTTTTTTTTAACATTGTAGTGTATTAATTACAATTCAATGTATTATTTACAATTCTATAAATAATATTCTTTATGAGAAGTTACAATTTTTATTTTTATTCGATTCTAAGATGATGAATAATCGCTCAAATTTGGATGATGAATATCTTTTATATATATTCATCTTCGATGAATATATCTTTCGGAATCTTCGATGAATATATCTTTCAAAATATATATTCGTGAAAAATAACAATGGATTATTGAAATAATTAATTCACAAAAAAGTATATACAATAGTATTTTGGAACAATTTTACAGCATATGGGCTTACCATATCTATTGAATATTCATATAATTAATATTTGACTTATACGCAAAAAAATTAATTTAACATATTTTCTCATATTATTTTAAAAGATTAGATTTGAAATAATTATATTAGGAACAATATATAAATTTATACTAATTATAAACTTTACTTATTTAATCAATTTTAAATTTCAATTTGAATATATTAGGAAAAGTTGACTAATTTTGAATGATAATTTAGTAAGATAATTTATTCGGTAATTTTATATTATCCAACATTCCTAAATCCTAAATTTTTGGTTAGTGGGTATCTTTAAAAAAAATATAAATAATGTATTCTTCAAACTAATATTTTTCAACTATGTATTCGGTAATGTACATGTATAATGTATATTTCATATAATACTTAAATTTTTGGTTAGTGGGTGTCTTTTAAAAAAAAAAATGTATTCGGTAATAATTTGTTTTCATATAATCTTTCAACATAATTTTTTCATATTTTTTTTAAAATTAGATTTGAAATAGTTATATTAGGAATAATATATAATTTTTTACTAATTATTAATTTTACTTATTTAATTAACTTTAAATTTCAATTTAAATATATGAGGAAAAGTTGACTAATTTTAAATGATAATTTAGTCAGATAATATATTTGGTAATTTTATATTATCCCACATTCCTAAATCCTAAATTTTTTGTTAGTGGATATCTTTTAAAAAAAAAATGTAAATGTAATATTTTTTATGAACGATTTTGTTTTTATAAATTTATACTAATTATTTAATTATTATGTAAATACTTAATAAGTTGAACGGTTAGTGGATATTTATGTACATACTTATTTATTAATTTTAAATTTCAATTTAAATATATGAGAAAAATTGACTAATTTTAAATGATAATTTAGTTAGATAATTTATTCATTGATTTTATATTATCCCAAATTCCTAAATACTAAATTTTTTGTTAGAGGATATCTTTAAAAAAAAAAATGTATATGTAATTGTATTTATGAACGATTTAGTTTTCATATGATACTTTAAAAATAATGTATTTGAATAATACAATTTCGATATTATTGGAGAATTTTGAGGTAAATATTGATTCATTTATTTTCTTAGATTTAATTTATATGATTTTAAATGGTCTAATATTTTATGTGTATCTCATATTCCTAAATTTTTGGTTAGTGGGTGTCTCATTAAAAAAATAATTTTGTTTTCCTATAATATATTTTTTCTTTTACGGAAGTTTCATATATTAGATTAACTTAACATATATAATGTGTAATATATTAACTTAACATATATAATAGACTAACTTATTTATTTGACTCCTAATTATTATTGAAATTTTTTAATTACTTTTTTTTAAATAGTAATTAATAAAATTGATCCATTACTTCAATTAATATACTATACATTTTTTCTAATATTCAATATTTTATTCTTATTAGATTATTGTTATATTAATGATTTAATTTAATTTTGTATTAATATGTACCGATACCGAATATGCAAGAAGCATTCACAAAGGTGGTTATTTATTTCGTTCTTAAATTATAGTTTTACATTTTTTAAATTTTATTTATTTGAGTATGTTTAAATATATTTATTTATATTAAGTAATAAGTAATTATATTTATTTAGATTAAGTAATAAGTAATTATATTTTGTTAAATTCCATCTACTTTTATTTATTTTTTTCTTTGCAGAAATTTGTACTAAGCATGCTAGAATGATGAGGAAATCTGTGGTTTGTGGAAAGCATGGTGTTTTGAATGAAATTGGTTAGATATATACAAATAATAAATGTACATATATTTATATTATGTACTTAATATATTTTTGTATTAATATAATTTTAATATTTTATTGTTAAGATCCTAATTTGGAAGAGTTAAAGTGTAAGAGCGCAAGATTGTTGAGAAAAAATATTCTTTCAAATAAAAGACGAAGAACTTTGCCAGGTTCATTTTTTTATGGTGTATTATGTTTCAATATTATTTGTGTTTAATATGTAGGGATATAATGTGTTTTGATTTTTTTTAAAAACTTTAATTTAATTGTTTTTTATTATTATATAATTTTATATCTCAACAAGAATTGGAAGACACGTCGTCGTCGTCAATATTAACAAATGGTTAGTTTTCTATTTTTAAATTACCTATATTATTTACATATTCTATTTTTGCTATTAAATTTGTATATATTTAATTCTTATTAATTTTTTGTACATGGATCAATATCAAATATTAGAAGCTACTGTAAATCCAATGTCATCAGGTCCGGTTAATGAACTACTTCAACAAACACGGGAAAACACTACTGTAGGTTTCACCACTTATTTTGTTTAATTCATTAATTATGAAAGCTTAATACTCTTATATGATTTTATATAACATATTTTTAATGTGTTTATGTATTTTTTTTTTCAGAAGCTGAATTATCTAATTCAATTGATCGTAATCCACTCGCTGATATGACAAATTGTAAGTATTCCATGAAAAATAGATAGAATTAACAGAGAAAAAATAATTATATTAATATTTTTTATTTTGCAGTGATATCAATCAAAATTGTTCCGGTGGTACTACGAATATATCTCCTCTTACATACACAACAAATACACATTTTGCATCTCAAGGTTTGTAAGTTTAAATTTAATTATTTAATATATTAATTTAAATAATATTATTTATATATATATATATATATATTACATTTAATTTTTTAAAAATATTTATTTTCAGATAGAGGAAAGAATCCAATTACTGAAGTTCAGGATACTACTCAAACACCTCATAGCCGGATATCTATGAGTGTTATATCATCTTTAGCACAACAACTACATTTTGAATACGAGAAAAATATTCAATCTTTCTCTAAAAAATAAATTTGAGACAGCTCTTCTAGCCATGGTATTATTTCTTTTTATCTTAAATGTTGCACTTTTTTTTTTTAATTTATAATTATAATAATCTTTTTGTCCAAATATAAATATAATTAACTAAATATTCATAACTTTTCAGGTAAAAAGAGTAGAGGTGTTGTTGCTGAGCAAATGTCAAAAGGAAATAATACCGATGGTGAATATGGTATAAAATTTACATTTTATTAAACAAATATCTTTTTTTATTAGAATTTTTTTTAAAAAAAATATTTAAATATTTTTAAATGTAATTAATTAAATATTCATGACTTTTTAGGAAAAAAAAGGAGAGGTATTGTTGTGGATGAAAGGTCAAAAGGAAGGAATACCGATGATGAAAATGATATAAAATTTATTTTTTTATTATTAAAATATATGTTATATTAGTTTTTTTATAAAAAAATATTTATTCATTTTTTTATATTAATAGGGTATGTTGATTTTGGGGATGCTACGTTTCTCTACGTCTATTGCAATGCGTATATGTGGTGTTGGGATATAGAGTAGATGTTTTGAAGATGTTAAAACAAGAACTTGTAATAGGACTAGCTGAACCTGTTAGTCAGCTACAGATTAGTCTTGGTCTAGAATAGGTCTTTGGTTAAGGGGGAAGAAATCTGTGCAGACCAGAGAAGGTACCAGAGAAGGTGACCAGAGAAGGTGACCAGAGGAGGTACCAGATGAGGTGACCAGATGAGAAGTGACCAGATGAGATGTCCAGAGTAGAAGAGTCACCAGAGCAGAAGAGTCACCAGAGCAGATGAGGTCCAGAGGAGTCTGCCAGATGAGCTCTGACCAGAGGAGTCTGCCAGAAGACCCCACCAGAGGACTTCACCAGAGGACTCCCCAGAAGACCTCTCCCAGATGAGACCAGACCAGACGAGACCAAACCAGATGAGAGAGACAGATTAGTTCACCTACCAGAAGCATCTTAGTAATCTGGAGACAAGAAGACTTTGGAAATTCATGATGGAGAAGAAGGCAATCTGGAAGTCAACTGATGGAGGATATGATTGATTGTTTGATTGCTTGATTGAAGTCAACTAATCAATCATATAATCAATCTTTGATTGATTATATTCCTCCAATTATGGTTGTTTGAATTGCTAGTTCCCAACGGCTAGTTTATTCCACAACTATAAATAGGAGTGCTTGGATTAGTTCAACAGAGAAGAGTCGCGCGAGAGCACACCAAGAACACACGAGCTCTTCCAATCACTCACCTTGTCCTTTCTAGTTTATATACACTCTTTAGGAGTTTAGTTGGATTATTACTCAACCTGCACATCTTGTTAGATAAGGTTGTTGTAAGTTGTACGAAGGAGCTGGTACTTCGCAATTCCAGTAAGTAAGTTGGAGAGTGAGAAAGACCCCTTTGAAGAAAGGGAGAGTGGACGTAGGACAAGTTGGTCCGAACCACTATAAATCCGGTGTTCTCTACTTTTCTGCACTTTAAAATTCTGCATTTCAATTCTAGCACTTTATTTTGTAAACAGGTTTTCATTAAAATAAACTTAAAACGCTTTCCGCTGGATATTTTTGGGACCAACAAGTGGTATCAGAGCAGTGTGTCCTACAGACCACTGTTTTGAAATTATCTCGGTGGTCACCAGGGCAGATCCATTTTTTTTGAAAACCCAAATATTTGTTGTGCTAACAAATTTTGCAGAAATGGGCTCAAAGAGATGCAGTAGAAGAGACACCAGGAGGTACTCCAAAAGAAGCATAGCAGATGAGGAAGATGAGGTATCCACTTCTGGTTCATCATCTAATTTTGGACCAGACGAAGAGGTTTGTCTTATGACAGACGAGGTATGCAATCGAACTCCCTCTTCTTCTTCTTATTCTTCGTTTTCTGAACAATCAGAGGAGTCTGATATGCAGAAGATGCTATTAGATCTCCAAACTTCTATACAACTTTGTCAAAAGTTGGAAGAAGAGAACACAAAGTTGAAAGCAGAAAATCAGAAGCTTTCACAATGTTTTTGCAACCCAACTGATCTACCAGCTGAACAAGTTCAAACTCTGGTAGAAGAGTCCACTGACTTGAAAACCAGATGTGATGAACAAACTAAGCTAATAGAAAAGCTGCTTGCTGAAAACATTGAGAAAGATAACGAATATACTCTGCTGGAAGCTAAGTTCGATGAACTCTTCCATCAAAACAAAATTGTAAAAGATAGTGAGGACAAGCTCAAGCTGAGACTGGAGCAGCTGACTATAGCAAACAATGCTGTGTCACATATAGCTGCCTCATCTCAAAGAGAGCATGATAAAACAGGCCTTGGTTATTCCAAACCTGAATCCTCACATGTTCAGAAAGAAGAACAGACTAGTAATTTTATTGATAAGGGTAAAAGGCCAGCTGACCAGGCAACTCAGCCTAATGGGCAGATGAGTCCTAAAACTCAAAAACCCAAAAGGCAGAGGAGGAATTTTAAGAAGGGCTATACCCAGAATAAAATACCTCCGCCAGGCCAGCAGAATAGAAGTCAGTCTGGATCTTCTCAAAAGAGGCAGAACCAGATGACTCCTACTCACCTGCAGAGGACTTTCAAGTCATCTGCCAGACCAGCTGGAACCTTTGATGGTTCTAGTAAAACTTATCCTTATCAAAAGAATTTCAAGTCTGTTGCTTTAAGACAAGTTACTTCTTCTACTGGACAAGCTCATAAGAGAAAAAGAGCCTCTAGAAGAAATAACCATGTCAAAGGTTCTTTTGTTGAGTGTGTTTTTGTTGATATGTATGGAAGAAAGATAAGATCACCTGATGCAAAAAGGGATGATCTATTCTTGTGGCTTCCTAAAAATTGTGCTAAACCCCCTGGACCCAGTAGGGTACCAAAAAGTTGATTGCCTGCAGATACACAAGAAGACCAGCTGATGTTTTGCCCCAATATCAGCTGAGCATACTTTGAGGGGGAAGATCAGTTGACCCAGCCTGCTAGAATCTCTATTTAGATATTTCGATTTTTCTTGTCTTGTTTTATTTAAAGTTCTTCCAGTTTTAACATCATCAAAAAGGGGGAAATTGTTGGGATATAGAGTAGATGTTTTGAAGATGTTAAAACAAGAACTTGTAATAGGACTAGCTGAACCTGTTAGTCAGCTACAGATTAGTCTTGGTCTAGAATAGGTCTTTGGTTAAGGGGGAAGAAATCTGTGCAGACCAGAGAAGGTACCAGAGAAGGTGACCAGAGAAGGTGACCAGAGGAGGTACCAGATGAGGTGACCAGATGAGAAGTGACCAGATGAGATGTCCAGAGTAGAAGAGTCACCAGAGCAGAAGAGTCACCAGAGCAGATGAGGTCCAGAGGAGTCTGCCAGATGAGCTCTGACCAGAGGAGTCTGCCAGAAGACCCCACCAGAGGACTTCACCAGAGGACTCCCCAGAAGACCTCTCCCAGATGAGACCAGACCAGACGAGACCAAACCAGATGAGAGAGACAGATTAGTTCACCTACCAGAAGCATCTTAGTAATCTGGAGACAAGAAGACTTTGGAAATTCATGATGGAGAAGAAGGCAATCTGGAAGTCAACTGATGGAGGATATGATTGATTGTTTGATTGCTTGATTGAAGTCAACTAATCAATCATATAATCAATCTTTGATTGATTATATTCCTCCAATTATGGTTGTTTGAATTGCTAGTTCCCAACGGCTAGTTTATTCCACAACTATAAATAGGAGTGCTTGGATTAGTTCAACAGAGAAGAGTCGCGCGAGAGCACACCAAGAACACACGAGCTCTTCCAATCACTCACCTTGTCCTTTCTAGTTTATATACACTCTTTAGGAGTTTAGTTGGATTATTACTCAACCTGTTCATCTTGTTAGATAAGGTTGTTGTAAGTTGTACGAAGGAGCTGGTACTTCGCAATTCCAGTAAGTAAGTGAGTAAGTAAGTTGGAGAGTGAGAAAGACCCCTTTGAAGAAAGGGAGAGTGGACGTAGGACAAGTTGGTCCGAACCACTATAAATCCGGTGTTCTCTACTTTTCTGCACTTTAAAATTCTGCATTTCAATTCTAGCACTTTATTTTGTAAACGGGTTTTCATTAAAATATACTTAAAACGCTTTCCGCTGGATATTTTTGGGACCAACATGTGGTATGATGAAAGAAGCAATAAAAGATTGAATGAGAATTCACCAAAATTTCCATCTTGCTGTTCAAATGGAAAAGTGCAACTTCTAATGTTGAAACCTCCTCCTTCTATATTGACCAATATTCTAATGGGCGAAGATGAAAGGAGCAAGAATTTTATAAAAAGGATTAGAGTTTACAACATGATGTTTAGTTTTACATCTATATGTGGAAAGGTTGATGATTCAATCAATAATGGAAGTGCTCCTTATGTTTATATATTGCATGGTGCTAATTACCAACAAATTGGAAGTCTTTTGCCAATGCCAAACAATAAGCCTAAATTTTCGCAACTATACATATATGACACTGAAAATGAAGATCAGAATCAAATTGATGCTCTCGGGTTAGTTAATTAATCCTCTTATAATTATTAAGTTAGATTAATATTACTAATTCAATTTTTCATTATCTAATATATATCTTACTTTATATTTTATATTTTGCATTATTTTTTTTAACAAATTATGTAATATAATAGTTATAGATAATTTTTTTAATCAATTCAATTATTTTATTTGTGCAGGAGGTGATCGAAGGATAAAAATAAAATGTTGAATGATAGTATTGTTCGTGATCTTAAGAGGATGGTGGATATTTTTAATCCATTTGCAATGCAATTTTACAGTGCAAGGGAAAGTATTATGTCTAGAGTTGAGCCAAATTTGAGATTGAATTTGCTAGAAAAAGGGAGTTCGGATGGAAGAGTTTATAACCTTCCTACAACTTCTGAAGTTGCAGCACTTATTCTAGGGGGGGGGGGAAGTGCAATAGATTTTCTTTAGGAAGACTATGCAGTGTTCCACCGGGGGCTGGTGAAGAGTATTATTTATATCTCTTATTGCCTTATAGTAAGGGATCAACATCTTATGAGATGATACGAACCATTGGTAATACTGAGTATGACACCTTTAAAGATGCTTGCTATTCAATGGGATTGTTGGATGATGATCGTGAGTACACTGATGGGATAACAGAGACAAGTTTTTGGGCAAGCGCTCATTACGTAAGGAACTTATTCGTTGTTCTTCTCATGTCATCTTCAATGAACTCTCTAGAAACCGCATTCGAAAAGACGTGGGAGTGTATGACGGATGATATACTCCATAAAAGAAGACGAACATTGAATATTCCAGGTATAATATTATTTAAAAAAATTCATTTAAATTGTTAAAATATTTTATAATTATATTTGTTTCTTATTTTTTTTTAGATTTACAGCTTAATAACGAAGAGTTGAAAAACTTGGCTTTAATTGAAATTGAGAAGCTACTGCAGATGAATGGATCCACTTGGAGTAGATTTGCATCAATGTCAGTACCAGATTTTGAGTTTGAGAATGATTTAGTAAATAAACTCATTCGTCAATAATTGAATTACGATCAGTCTGAACAAGGAGAAGAATATGACAAGTTAAGTTAAACTCTCACGGAAGAACAAAAACTTGAGGTTAGTGAAATACTTGAAGTTGCTTGGTTGCAAGAAGGAATCGTCTTCTTTTTGTTAGTGTTAGTGTCCTAGAGATAATTATTTGTGAGGACATGATACTAAGATGATATTCAGTTTATGGTTTAATATTATTGTTTGGTTTAATGTTAAATGTATGGCTTTACACTTATCTGAATATTATGTTTGCATTATTCATATCTGTGTTCCCTTGAATTGATACTGTCATTGAGTGAGTGAGAACTCAGATGACCGAAGTACGATTCTCAAATAGCCCCGATCAAGGATCATCAAGAATGGGATATTGATGATGCAATGGAGATTGGTGTACGATCTACATTATACTCTATGGTGAGAGTGTAGTAAGATCTCACTTACTGCGAGATACTAGGTATCTCATAATGGATGCACAAATACCTTAGAGGGTATTAGTATACCCATCCGAGAAACCTTTTGATGTAATTCCACATAATGTGTCTACGGGTGTCTCGGTTAGTGGGAGCGATGTGATTCTCCACAGACTTGAGGTCAATACGCACGACATGTGCGGAGTGATGAACTTTGACCATGACCGACGCTTTCACCCTCCAAGGGTAGATATGGCATGGATTGGGTTCATCACAAAGTTCATGTGCGTGGTAGTTGAGCCAAGAATATGATTCATTCCTCAATGTGGATTTAAGAGAGAATACTCGTCTTCTCATCATAATTGGATCTAAGACATCGGCCGATGCAAGTCGACTTGGACTTTGTGGCCAAGGGCGACGCGAGCGATCAAATTAGTGATTTGAGATAATATGATTAAGTTATTTGAATAGACATTTCATCATGTTCAAGACTTAATCAAGTATTCGCGAATGAAAGGAAGATATCACAATAGCCTATAATGTTACAGGTAGTTGCAGATTTCCTCGCAACGTACCTCGTATATTGAGAATGTCTGATTTATTGTCTAGGGTTCAATTAAGACCGTTAGTTTGACTAATCGCTCGATATATGAGGGCTTATGGGTCACACAACAAGCAATGGCAGTTCACTGATTATAGTTGGTTGATTAAAGTATTATATTAGATATAATATTTAATTTATGGAGAATATAATAATTATTATATTTAGAATTCATTATTATTATTATCTAATTAAAGATTTAATTAGATATGAAATCCCAATAATAATATTTGGAATATTATTATACAAGAATAATAGATACGGTAAATATATTATTCGTAGGAACATATCTAGGGAAATATAATCTGTAGAGACTATATTTATGGGCTAGGCCCGATATCTTGCTTAAGAATTAAGCTAAGTTAATCCCTATAAATATGTGTCTCATGGAAATTCCTAAAGACACAAGAAATATAATTTCTCCATAAAATCTCTTGTTCGAGTTTTCCTAGCAAGTTCGTCTAGAGATTCAAAGCTGGCACCTCGGTGCAAATCGGTGAATAGCTGTTGCATGGATACCGTAGTAGAGGATTCTGCGTACGAAGCACTGTAAGATTTCTTGTTTAAGATATCTCGTATTTAATTATGCAATTAAATTGTTCGTTGTTGGAGCCGAAGCGTTTGATGCCGAATCATTTGAGGGAGCCGATCCCTGTTACCCCTGAGGCTGGTTCTGAGGGAGCCTAAGCATTTGATGTCGAAGCTCAAAATAAGCATCAAGATGATGTTTTCCAGGCTCAGTGTGTTATGTTGCTCGGTATGACTCCCGAGTTGCAAAGGCAACACGAGAGGATGCTTCCCTATGAGATGCTTAGACATCTGAAGGATCTCTTTGATTCTGAGTCTCGTTTTGAGATTTATGAGGTGATGAGAGATCTGTTTAGATGTTGGCTATCTGAAGGAGGGAAATTATCCCCTCATGTTTTGAAGATGATAGGGCTAATCGAGAAACTTGGTTGTTTGGGCATTGAGCTGCAGACCAATGTTGCTGTTTATGCCATTCTTCAGTCGCTACCCGATTCATGTTCGAGTTTCATAGTAAACTTCAATATGAATAAGACGGTTTCGACCATGCTTGAGCTTCATAACATGCTCAAGACTTTTGAGTCTTCCACCGCTAAGGAAAAGCCCATGCTCATGGTGGGTGCTTCTAGTTCCTCTGCCCTTAAAGGGAAGAAGAAGAAGAAGCATAGAAGCAAGGCTAAGAAAGGCTTTAAGCTTAACTTCCTCAAGCCGAAAGGTGGAATTCAAAAGAAGGAGCGGGTGGATAAGGATGTTTGCCTCCACTGCAAGCAGAAGGGGCATTGGAAGAAGGACTGCAGGGTTCTAGCAGCTGAAAAGAAGGCACAAAGTGCTTCAGCCACTGGAACAGGTATATTTGTTATCGAGATAAACATGTCCACAAATGATTCAAACTGCTGGGTATTAGATATCGGTTGTGGCTCACACATTTGTACAAATGTGCAGGAACTCAAGGACAGCAGAGCAGTTAGACCAGGTGAAGTCGCCCTTCACGTGGGTGACTTGAAGCAAAAATACTAACTTCTACTAGTCGCTTCCCCGCAAGCGGACGGGTTCACTGTAGTATGAGTAAGTATAATTACCAAGTATTATCGAACCCAAGAGATGGAGTGTATGCGAACAGATCCCTGAAGATCTACGCGTCGTAGCTAATATGAGTGTAATGTTTTTGGGTTTTTTTGAAAGATTAATTAAAAGACTAAAATTATCCTAGAAATGCAAAAAACAAAATTAAACTAAGAATCGAAGGGATGTTTTCAAATGAGAGATGGTGATGCTTAGGATAGGAATCCCTACGTATACTAACGGAGCAAGTGCATAATCAAGATAATCGTGACGTGCAAGAAATAACCTAAGTAAAAGAATGCAAGGTGAAAGCTCAAGATTCTAAACCCTAATACTTTACCCTAACACTCGACTTCACTAATCCACTAAAAAGTTACTATAGATTGTGCTTAATTAATGAGACCCTAATTTAACTAAGGTGATGCGGCCGTCCTCCTTCGCTAAACTGGTAGATGAATTAACCCTTTCTAAACCCTCTAGTTAAGTCTACTCGTTGTTAAAGAGTGATACGGTCGTCCTCTCTCTAACACTTTTCGAACGAATTTCAAAAGTAAAGTTAAGATTAATTTTAAGAATTCATTAATCAAGAGAATTAAAACCTAACATCACAAGTTACCCTAATTACGTACCCACAACCTACTTCTACGAGTTCATCCTACCCCAAGCATGCAAGAGTTTTAGCTAGACATGGGTTTTACGTAAACAAGAACAACTGAATAAGTAACGAACATGAACATGATAATTAAGACGAAGAAGAGATCAAACATAATCTAGGGTTTAAAGAAATAGAAGAATAAACTGAAATTAAATCAATAAAAGAAGTCTCAATGTGTTCAAGAACAAAGATATAAAGAAACGAAACTAAAAAGTAAAATTGTAATATAAATTCATAATGAAAACCTAAAAAATGTAAACGTAAAGCTTGCTTCTCTCCTTCCTCTCCAAAAACGAACTCTAAAAGTCAAAATCTATCAAGTGATATGTGGTCTCCCTAAAAAACGAGCTTGAGATGAGTATATATAAGCAACGGGCCGAATCGTGAACTCATGGGTCGAAAAACGTCTTTTAAAACGCCAAACATGAAGGTGCTCGAGCAGACTCGCTCGAGCGGTCGCGCTCGAGCATGGAGCTCGAATGACGCAGGCGCTTGAGCGGTGAAAATATTCTGTATAATTGGGGCGCTCGAGCAACACGCTCGAGCGGTGGCGCTCGAGCTGCTCGAAACTTTCTGTATGTTTTGGGCGCTCGAGCAACATGCTCGAGCGCTAGTGCTCGAGTGGTTCACTCGAATGACTCCCAAAATTGCTCCAACTAGTACTTTTCTTCTTCAACACTAACACCAATCGTATTCCTTCGATATCTTCTCATCGGGCATCCGTTTGAGTCGATTCAAAGTCCTACGAACTCCGTTCTTCGCCCTCGATTCACCTACGAGCATTAAAGAGATAAATTCATCAATGTATAGAAATAATACTCAATTGACTCCAAATACTCGACAAAATCGGCCAGAATTAGGGTATTTCGAGTGACGAATCATGACAATTTCACGCCTAATCAACCCCCCCAAACTTACCATGTTGCTTGTCCTAAAGCAACGAAATAACAAGTCAAGTGAAATTGTTAGGAATGAGTCAAAGAATCAAATCATGCAAGCAAATGAACTCGAGCTTCAAAGATCAATCACAAGTATACTCACTCACTTTCCTTTATCATTCTCATGCAACAATAACAAGAAACACAAACATGGATGTGCACTCTACGATGTGTTTCACTCCCTCACAAGTGTATATCCATGATAAAGGGACTCACTCAATCAATCCATCACACATATTGGCAGCCATAGGCTTGTAAGCGCTTTTAACTCCGACCATACTCTAGAAATCAATGCCGAATCAAAAAGGACTTTTCTCAAGGTTGTAATGTAGGCTCTTTGGACAGGTGAGAATCAATATGGTAATGTGACTCAAGTGAATGGAGAATAGAAAAACCAACTTTCGCACTTCGAGATTAGGAACAGAATACTTCAAATATTTTCAATCAACACCTTTTCAATTCCACTACTCTCAACACATCAATTTTTTTTTTCTTTCTCACTCTTTTCACTTTTTTCAATCACTTCACTTTTTTCCTCTTTTTTCGCACAAACACATGAGCTCATTTTTCTTTTGCTCATTCTCAATTTTTTTCTTTTTTTTTTCACAACTCATAACTTCATCACACCTTCTTCTCATACTCACTCAACAAACAACATTTTCCTTTTTCAACTCAATTCAATCCCTTCACATTTACATTTTTCCTATTCTCCACTCAAATTAGGACAAAAAGACTCAGGAATTGGAATAGTGTTCATATGTGCTAGCAAATAAAATAGGCTTAAAGCTCAAAGGGGCTAACAAGGGGTCTATGTCATTGGTAAGGAAAATTTTGGCTAAGTGACTCAATCAAATCAAAGATGGCCTAAGATCCTATTCGGCATATCAAACTAGACACAATCAAGAAGCAAGAGCACACACAAGTTCTAGCATCCTCTAAGGTGACGATCCACTCACAAACGAAGAGATCATTTCATGTATCTTAATCTCAATAAGCTCAAATCTCACGGCTTTCACATCCAAGCTAGTCCTAGTGAATTCTCACTCTCATCACACAAGTACTCAAAAGAAAAACTCATAAGCATACAAGTTCTCTCTCAAATCAACTCTAGCTCAACTACTCACACAAAAGAGTCCCTAACTCAAATCCACAAATCACCCTACTCATCAAATCATACTCAAAGATAGCAATCAACAAGCATAAGATGATTGATAGGCATAAAATATGCAATAGCGACTCAGATCAAAATCACCTCAAGGAGCGTCTCAAGGCACCAAATAACCAAACACACTAAAAGATAAGGGGTGCTCCGATGCAATGTAACAAGAAACATAAAAAAAACTCCACCCCCCCAAACTTCGACCTTGTGAAGAGGTCTAAGTTTGGGGTTGTGGGTTACCTCATCCAACTAATTCAGTTTCTCTCAACAACGTTGCACACTCCCTTGCTTGAGTTCCTCCCTTTTGAGTACTCCATCGAGACAAGCCTACAAAATAAGCTCTCAAGTACGAGGTTAAAACTTACGATTCAACAACACCCTAATAACATAAAACTCAAATAACTAAAAACAAATGAAAGCAAATAAAAATGGGGTCTCCCATTCAGCGCTATTTTTAAGGTCCTCATGCCGGACCGAGCTCAAAGGAGCTTATGGGACATCATACTCAAATTTACCTCCCTTACTCTCATAAGAGTGGTGCTTGCATTCCTTTCCTTGATGCCCCTCCATCATGAGCTCTTTTCCTTCCTTCTCATCCCCAAGTGTTATGGGTCTCAACTCCTTCTCACCTTTATCTGGAAGGGTCTTACCAAACAGTTTCTTGAATTTGAACTTTTTCTTCTTATCTCCTCCTTTCCCTTCCAACTGGATCACGTCCACACTTTTCACTTCTTCATCCTTCAACTTCTTCACTTTATCCCTATCAAAATAATCACGATCATAATGCACATTGGTTAAATCATCAAGTGAAGGATTATAAAATTCATGAATATGAGAAGGATTAGAGATAGGAGGTGTGTCTTCAACACGAGGATCAATTGCATCCATGCAATACAAACTCTCATCCTCCTTCGGGTGCTTCATGGCTTCATATAGGGAAATCTTCACTTCTTGATCATCAACTTTCAACGTAATCTTCCCATTTGCCACGTCTAGCACCATTCCCACCGTAGCTAAGAATGGTCTTCCCAAGATCAGGGGCACATGCTCATCTTCCTCCATTTCGAGCACTACAAAGTCGGCTGGAAAAATGTGATCTCCAACTCTCACGAGGACGTCTTCAACCACACCTTGAGGTCGAGTAATAGACCGGTCGGCTAGTTGAAGCGTCATTATTGTTGGCTGAAGTTCACCACCTTCCAACTTCTTGAAAAGCGACAACGACATCAAATTAATGCTCGCTCCGAGGTTGCACAACGCTCCCTTCTTGATCCCGTTCCCAATATCACAAAGAATGGTGAAGCTCCCGGGATCCTTCAGCTTTGGAGGAAGCACCTTGTGCACTAATGCACTCACCTCATGGTTCAGCTGCACCAACTTCGGCTCATCCACTCGCCGTCTTTTTGCGATCAAGTCCTTCAAAAACTTTGCATAGTTGGACATCTGTTCCAAAGCATCATAAAAAGGGATATTAATATACAATTGTTTAAACATATTAAGGAATTTAGCGAATTTCTCATCCATCTTCTTTTTCATGAAGCGTTGTGGATATGGGACGGGTATCACAGATTTGGGTACCCCCCATTCATCTTTCTCGGTCTCTTTCACTTTCTCCCTTGCTTCCTTTGCCTTCTTCCACTTAGGAACTCTCTCAACTTTCTCAATGCCTTCCTCTTCAAGCTCTTTGCTCGTTTGAGTGCTTTCACCCTCAACCTTCTTCTCAACTCTCATCTCTTCAATTTCATCTCTATCTTGGGGCGTCTCAGAATCAGCAGGCATCTGAGCACCTTCATAGTTGGTTCCACTTCTTAACTGGATAGTCTTGCAATGCTCTTTCGGGTTCCCCTCCGGCATGGAAGGATACTTACCCGACTCCCTATTCAATGATTTTGCAATTTGGCTTATCTGGAACTCTATTGAGGTGAACCGCCTATTGTTCTCTTGCTGAATTCGATTCAGCTCTACATCTCTCTTTTGGAGTTCTTGATCACGCTGATCACCTTTCTTATGCAACTCCTTCACATCGTACTCCAAAGAGGATAATCTCTTGCTACCTTCCTCCACCTTCTGAAGGATAGCTCTCAACATCTCCTCGGTTGAGGCACCGCCTTCTCCACCAGGAGGTTTAGAACCGGGATCAACACCTGGAGGAACTGTAATACCCACCTTCGGGTTAGCATAAGAAAAATTCTCGTTGTTCCTCCATTTGTTCTGAGGAAGCTGCTGGCCTCTTTGGTACCCTTGTATGTTCCTCCATTGATTTTGAGGTGGCTGTGGACCTGGAGGTACAAATGGTTGGCCATAAGAAGGCCTTCCTTAAAATTTCCACCTTGTGGATACCCATTCTGATTGTAATAAGGACCTCCCATATAATTTACTACTTCTTGCTGAATTGTGGGCTTGTCCTCTTGCTCATTCTCTGCTGCATTCCCTCCAACCATATTCTTCCCCAACTTAAGATTATTAATCTTTTCCATCATGGCCATCAACAGCCTTCTCGTTCCTTCACCTTCCTCAACCTGATGAACTCTTTGGAAATCTGCATCCACATTCCACACCCCGGCATTCGTTACAATGTTGTCCACGATCTCTCTACACCTCACTATTCCTTGATTCAGGAATGATCCACTAGCACAAGCGTCTAGATGGTCTTGCCCAGCCTTGTTGGCACCACTATAGAAAATGCCATCACATCTCCCTCATTGTACCCGTGCTGCGGGCACTCTATCAACATGTTTGAGTATCTCTCCTACGCTTGACGTAGGTCCTCTCCTTGCTTCTGGCGGAAGGAAGAGATCTCAATCCTTTCTTTAATCGTTCTGGATGGAGGGTAAAATCACTCGAGGAACAGACGCTCGAGCTCGGCCCCCATTGTAACGAGCTCGGCCCGTGGAAGCGTATTATCGTACCACTCTTTAGCTATTCCCGTCAATGAGAATGGGAACAACCTAAGCCTCTTGGCATCTTCAGACATGCCATTGTAATTGAAAGTGGAGGCTATCATTAGAAAACTCCTCAGGTGAGTATGAGGATTCTCCTTCCCGATCACCCCCTTGAACTGGTTCTCTGTAAGCAGCTTTAAAATTCCCGGGGAAATCGAGAAGTTATTTACCTCAACAGGAGGCAATGCCACTCCATCATAGTACCGTTGTGGCTGCGCTGCAAATCTTCCTCGAATAGTCATATTCTGATCTGCGTTATGAGGAATGTGTTGAGGATTAGCAGCTGGTACGGGTACTTGTTGGGGTGGTGGTTGGTAAACAGATGGTTGATTGTAAACTGGAGGTGGAGGATACGGGTATGGTGGATACGGATAAGGTGGGTATGGGTAAGGTGGGTAAGACAAGTTGTTTTGTAGTAAGTTAGGATGTGGGTAAGCAGGGTTGTTATGAGGGTTTTGAACAAGGTTGTGAGCAGGATTGTCTACGTTTTGTGTATCTGGGTTTAGGCTCTGGCTATCCCCTAACGGAACTTGATTCTGGCTACCACTAACTCCAGTGCCTTCAACTCGGCCCAATTCCTGATTGAACTCGTTCGCAGCATCATCCAACTCATTAGAGATGTCCATTGGTTCTTTCCCTCCTCCGGCAGTATTCATTCTCTTCAAGAAAGCTCGGTTCCTTCTAGCTATCGTCTTAGGGTCCAACGGTATTCTCTCTTCGCTCGTATTCCCTTGTGAGCTTGTTTTCATATACCTGGCACACTAGCAGAAGGATCAAAACGCAACTGCCGAATGAATAAAAATAAAACTAAAACAGAAAAAAAGCACTCACTACTAACTACTAAGCTATCTACAAGTCCTATTCAAAAGACATACAACGCCATCCCCGGCAATGGCGCCATTGACTTGAAGCAAAAATACTAACTTCTACTAGTAGCTTCCCCGCAAGAGTACGGGTTCACTGTAGTATGAGCAAGTATAATGACCAAGTATTATCGAACCCAAGGGATGAAGTGTATGCGAACAGATCCCTGAAGATCTACGCGTCGTAGCTAATATGAGTGAAATGTTTTTGGATTTTTTGAAAGATTAATTAAAAGACTAAAATTATCCTAGAAATGCAAAAATCAAAATTAAACTAAGAATCGAAGGGTTGTTTTCAAATGAGAGATGGTGATGCTCAGGATAGGAATCCCTACGTATACTAACGGAGCAAGTGCATAATCAAGATAATCGTGACGTGCAAGAAATAACCTAAGTAAAAGAATGCAAGGTGAAAGCTCAAGATTCTAAACCCTAATACTCTATCTATAATTCCTGGTGATACTAAAGTATACTTGAGCTCATACAGTGTTTGTGCCTTTGAATTTCGAGAAGGAGGTAGTGGACAAATGGTTACTGTTGAATATTTGAATTCTGTTAGGTCTTCCGGAATGCCTAATCACCGTCTGGTCTTAAAAGAAAGAGTGGCTATAGTAATACTAAGAAATATTGATCACAAATCCGGTTTGTGCAATGGAACAAGAATGATCGTCACCAAACTTGGGAACCACATTCTCGAGGCTGAAATAATATCCGGGAGGAATAAAAATAAAGTATTCATCCCAAGAATGACATTGACAAATTCTGATCCTACAATGCCGGTGAATTTTACAAGGCGAGAATTTCAAATTCTGCTGTGTTTTGCCATGACAATAAATAAAAGTCAAGGACAATCACTTTCTTTTGTTGGATTGTATCTTCCCAAGTCTGTTTTCACTCATGGTCAATTTTATGTTGCAGTATTCAGAGTTAGATCGAGTAGAGGATTGCAGATTTTGTCACTTGATTCTAAAGGTCAACCTTCAAAATACGCAACGAATGTTTTTTATAGAGAGATTTTCCGCAATTTGTAAGCATTGTTTTCTAAACATTTGGTTAATAATATATTTCATGAATTTATAGTTTATTGTTTTTGGAATATAATTATTTATTATTTACTAACATGTATAAAAATGTAATAAAAATACTGAATAAATTAAATAATAATAATAACAACATTTAGAAAAATTTTAAAAAAATTGATTAATAACATTATAATAAATTTTATGTACAGCTTCGCGATAATCGCGGGTTTAGCACTAATTATATATATTAATAAAAATAAAATAAATAAAATCTCTTCATTTCACATTTGATTATTCATTAGCTTTTGTCATGATATTTAATGTGAGAATTGTTTATTAGTAGTTGAAAAAATAAAGTAAGAGTATTTTCGTCCTTTTTACTTTGTGGTTATAGTTAAAAAAAATTTAGGGTAAAAGTAATGATATGAGATGTATATAATTTAAAAAAAAGGGTAGTTTGTTTTATTGATTTTTTGTGGAATATACAATCTAGTATGAGACAAACTCTTTGGGCAAATGGGCAAGCAAGTAGGGAACAAAGAGAGTAGTAAATATAAATTGATTAGATATTTTTCAATTGAAAAAAAAATATATGGTATGTTAAAATTTATCAAATAATTATAATTATATATTCGAATGATATTCACGGTAATCATTACCATGAATAAAAATTTATTAATAATTATAGTAAAAAAACTTATACACTTTAACAAAATAATTAATTTTTTATTGAAAACAACTAATACTTTTAATGAAAACATATAGTACTATTTAATAAAATAATTAATACCCTTCAAATATATTTCACGGTGAAACTTGTTCACACAATACTTTACCAAAATTTATAAATATACAGATTAATTGCACCAAATTAAAATTATTCACTTCTATTCAAATATAGATTAGAAGTCTAAATCTTATGAATATTTATAATAAATATAAAGTATATTTTATTACTACGTTGATTGATGAGCAAATTTTGATAAAGTTGATTTAGAAGTATAAACATATCAACAATATGTAGATTGAATATTTTTAATATAAAATAAAAAATAATTAATATAAAGTAAATTTTGACTTCTTCTCTCATGCTTAAAAATTAAATATTGCAATATCATATAAATTTAAGAATATAAAAAATAATTATTCAAAGCAGACATAGATTTGTAAAGTGACTTAGTTGATAAATAATATAAAAATTATGTAAGAGGTCCTAGTTAAAATCTATGTTTTTTTTTAATTGGACTCTATATTAACATGACACATGTATGCTACATATTGAACACAAACCAATAGAATTATAACACACCAATAAAATATATTATGCACTTTATGAGAATGTGACATTTCATCCAAATGCTTTTCAAAGCAACTTATTATTAGCCTAAACTCTTATGCACTTCAATCCATAGACGTAGCCACATTGGGGGCAGGGGGTCACTGGGCCTCCCTGGAATTTTTTTTATATATATACAAATAATATTGATTCTTATATATTTGTACTCCCTCGATCCCTTATTAAACTTCACAGGTAGTTGGACACATTTTCTAAAAAAAAATTGTTGAAAATTGAGTTTTTTAAGGATTTTATTTAAATATACAATGATATTGGGAGAGAGTGTTACTTCCATTTTAGAAGTTTGAAGATTATTATAGAACGAACGAAAAATAAAAGTGTGAAGTTTATTATGAGGCGGAATGAGTATTGTTTTACTCAATGAACAATTTATTTTATGTACATATAATGCATTGCACTATAAAATGAACTTTACACTGAACTGTTTCTCCTTGTCTAAATCCAAACAATCAAAACTACAAATAAAAATGGGCCTCAACAAATAAAAATCTTGGCTCTGTTACTGCTTCAACGTGACCGAAATTTTAAAAGCGATGGGTCGGCAGATTGGTATATTGAAAACGCATTTATATATAGCAGCTGGTGAAAGCAACATGACATGCATGAAACACGAGGGCATGCATGCCGGCAAAAACAGCGTAATCAACATTAATTGCAACCTATGAAGACACATTTATGTTGTTGTCGACGCCGGTCATCATATTTTTCAGTTGCGAAATTGAATTGTTTGATTATTTTACATGTGTAGGTTTTATTTTATGATAAATTTATCATAATTTTTTTATTAAAGTATCAAAGATTTGGGAGTATTAAGAATCTCATAAGGAGTATTAAAAATCAACAAAAATTACAACACTGATTCTACTTTTTATACTCCTCATGAAATTTTTGAAACTCCTGATCAAATATCTAAGGGAAAATTGCAGAAATGGTCCCATAAGAATTGGTCCTCATGAATTTTGTCCTTTTTTTTAGCACAAATAGTCCCATACGATTTTTCCGTAAAAAAATAACGGATTAACGAGCATGAGGCCCACACGCCCGTTAGTTTTCTGCCAAAAACTCGCGCGTATAATTCCCAACTTAAAAATAATTAATTTCCAACTTCTTAAAACTCTACGAACTAAAGTTGCAGAATCGCCTACATACTTGCATTTTACATTGAAATGATTGTTAATAGCAAAATCTGGCCCATTTCCCTCCAAAAATCAAGTTGAAAAGGTTTTTCCATCCAGTATTCCATAGAAAACTGTAAAATATTTAACGGATGTGACCTTTTCTGCTAAAAATGGGACCAAAAAAGAACATGAGACCAAATCTGTCAAGTACAAATTCTCATGGGACCATCCTTGCAATTTACCCTAAATATCTAATATTTTAAAATAATTTTATAATAAGCTTATTATAAACCATTTTCATATAAAACTCTGTCATTCTACATATTAAGTACGAATTATACGAGTTTCATATAGCTACGAGGACTAATTAATCGAGTTTTAATTTCAAATTAATTGCACGAAATACAAAATAAATTTAGCGACATACAATAATTCTAGAATTTAGAGATAGCAGAATACATGAGAAAAAAAAAACTGTATATTATTCAACTCAATGAAAGAGATACATAGGCTATCCTTATATAGAAGGAGAGTCCTATACGGTTATGGAACCGTTCCAATAACAGAAAATAGTAAAGCTGGTACATAAAACCTACTGTGATAACTACCATAACAACCATAAGGGTGATGATATGGTGAGATGGGGAACATGGAAGTAAGGTGGACAAGTGAATATTCTACACCCCCCCCCCCCCCCCCAAGTTGGAAGAGGGGGCAAAAGAACCATCTTCAACTTGGAACAAAAAGCATGGAGCATAGGCCGAGGCAAGGCTTTGGTAAACAAGTCTGCAATCTGATTTGCGGATGAAACATGATGAAGATCCAGAAAGCCAGCTTTATATAAGTTGCGTACAATATGACAATCAATGTCCATATGCTTAGTACGCTCGTGAAATATCGGGTTCTCCGTAATGTGTATTGTTGCTTGATTGTCGCAAGAGAGGCTCAAAGGAAGTTGGAGTAGAATTTTCTAATCTGCAGCTTTATAAGAAATCCATTGTAACTCCATTGAGGTGGTTGCTAGTGCTCTATATTCGGCCTCAGCCGAAGATCGTGAAACAGTTGTTTGCTTTTTAGTTTTCCATGAGATCAATGATGAGCCCAAAAAAACGCAATATCCCGTAATAGACATCCTGGAATGGGGACAACTCCCCTAATCCGTATCACTAAATCCTCTGAGTGTAAAAGTATCATGTGATGGATAAAATAGGCCCAAAGAAAGAGTGTCTTTCAAGTATCAAAGTAAATGAGTAGCTAAGTCCCAATGCGAGGAACGAGGAACAGTGACATGCTGACTTAACTGTTGTACTGAGTAGGTGATATCCGGCTTGGTAAATCTAAGATATAAAAGTCGACCAACAATCCATCTATAAGTATCAGGCTGTGTTAAAAGTTTCTCATCAGTAGCAGAAATCTTAACACCAGGAGGTAATGGTGTCTTCATTGGCTTGCAATCTATAAGTTTAATGTCTTTAAGCAAGTCAATAATATACTTCTTCTGAGTTAAAGTCGTACCAGATGAACAACGCGCAATCTCCACTCCCAAAAAATACTTTGCAAAGCCTAAATCCTTTATGGTGAAAACCTTATGCAAATGTGCTTTAAGATCAGTGATATCTTGTAGAAGGGAACCAGTGATGAGGACATCATCGACATAAACAACAAGAGCCATGAAAGAAGAACCTGTAGACATTGTAAATAAGCAGTGATCCGCCATAGATTGAACAAATCCATACTGAAGCAAAGTGTTGCAAAACTCTGCATTCCACTCTCGTGAAGCCTGTTTTAACCCATAGAGAATCTTCTTAAGTTTGCAACCTTGGTTAGGACCAGCCTTAGAATAACCCTATGGAGGTAACATATAGACTTCTTCATGTAGAAACCCATGTAGAAAGGCATTATTAATATCTATTTGGCACAGAGGCCAATTTTTACCAGTAGCCAATGCTATAATCATTCTAACCGTTACCAGCTTACACTACAAAAAAAACACTGTTTTGCGACGGAATTAGCGACAGAAAATCCGTCGCAAACAATGTTTTGCGACGGGATCTGCGACGGACACGTATCCGTACCTAAAACAGCCGTAGCAAATTTTTGTGACGGATTCAACCATCCGTCGCAAATTAACGACGAACAAATCCGTCGCAAAATCGGCGGGTCAGATCCGGCCGGGTCACACAGAATTTGCGACGGACAGTAGTCCGTCGCAAACTTTTCGGGTCAGACCCGATCGGGTCAACAACATTTGCGACGGCTAAATTCCGTCGCAAATGTTTTTATATATTTTTTATACTTTTTTGTGTTATAATTTGCGACGGCCTGTTTTCCGTCGCAAAATTAAATATTTGCGACGGAATATGGCCGTCGCAAATTACCGAGCCTATACAAAAAAAAAAGTGGCTCGCGTGGTTCGAGCCCGGGCACCCGAGGCGGCCGGGGCGGGCGCGGACCACTAGGCCAACCGGCCCATTCCTTGTTATATGCAGCCCACCTTCTATATTAGTCTTATTAGGCCTGGAACAATTAATCCATTTTTTGCGTCCAAGGGGAATCGAACACGGGACCTTTTGTGCAAGAGGAGAGGGCGCGCGCCACTAGGGCACAAGCTACTTTCGTTTATTTTTTTGCAATTAATTGTATATGTATTCAAATTAAGTCATTTTTTTTATAATTCACCAAATTAATTTCTTTTCGTATCTAAGTTGTTTATTAAAATATTTTGCCCAACTAGTTTTTTTTATTTTGTAAAATTATTTATTTCGACTCCCGCTTAAATTTATAATTCGTTCATTTGTACGCAATTAATTGTATATGTATCCAAATTGACTCTTTTTTTTTCTACAATTCACCAAATTAATTCATTTTCGTTTCTAACTTGTTTTTATAAATATTGGGGCCATTTAATTTTTATTATTTCTGTAAAACTATTTATTTCGACTCCCGCTTAAATTTATAATTCGTTCATTTGTACGCAATTAATTGTATATGTATCCAAATTGACTCATTTTTTTTTCTACAATTCACCAAATTAATTCATTTTCGTTTCTAACTTGTTTTTATAAATATTGGGGCCATTTAATTTTTATTATTTCTGTAAAACTATTTATTTCGACTCTCGCTTAAATTTATAATTCGTTCATTTGTACGCAATTAATTGTATATGTATCCAAATTGACTCATTTTTTTTCTACAATTCACCAAATTAATTCATTTTCGTTTCTAACTTGTTTTTATAAATATTGGGGCCATTTAATTTTTATTATTTCTATAAACTATTTATTTCGACTCCCGCTTAAATTTATAATTCGTTCATTTGTACGCAATTAATTGTATATGTATCCAAATTGACTCATTTTTTTTCTACAATTCACCAAATTAATTCATTTTCGTTTCTAACTTGTTTTTATAAATATTGGGGCCATTTAATTTTTATTATTTCTGTAAAACTATTTATTTCGACTCCCGATTAAATTTATAATTCGTTCATTTGTACGCAATTAATTGTATATGTATCCAAATTGACTCATTTTTTTCTACAATTCACCAAATTAATTCATTTTCGTTTCTAACTTGTTTTTATAAATATTGGGGCCATTTAATTTTTATTATTTCTGTAAAACTATTTATTTCGACTCCCGCTTAAATTTATAATTCGTTCATTTGTACGCAATTAATTGTATATGTATCCAAATTGACTCATTTTTTTTCTACAATTCACCAAATTAATTCATTTTCGTTTCTAACTTGTTTTTATAAATATTGGGGCCATTTAATTTTTATTATTTCTGTAAAATTATTTATTTCGACTCCCGCTTAAATTTATAATTCGTTCATTTGTACGCAATTAATTGTATATGTATCCAAATTGACTCATTTTTTTTTCTACAATTCACCAAATTAATTCATTTTCGTTTCTAACTTGTTTTTATAAATATTGGGGCCATTTAATTTTTATTATTTCTGTAAAATTATTTATTTCGACTCTCTCTTAAATTTATAATTCGTTCATTTGTACGCAATTAATTGTATATGTGTCCAAATTGACTCATTTTTTTTCTACAATTCACCAAATTAATTCATTTTCGTTTCTAACTTGTTTTTATAAATATTGGGGCCATTTAATTTTTATTATTTCTGTAAAATTATTTATTTCGACTCCCGCTTAAATTTATAATTCGTTCATTTGCTTAAATTATTTTTTAATAATTCACCAAATTAATTCATTTTCGTTTTTCACTTGTTTTTATAAATGTTGTGTCCATTAAATAAAAGTAAATTCAAACTAATAAATTCACAAAATTATAAATTAAAGTAACAATTCAAAAATTAAATTAAAGTAACAATTCAAACTAAAAAAAAATTGTACTTCATAGTTATTAAAAATCAAATTTTTTTAACAATCGGAATTAAATCTGTCTTCCTCTTCATCCTCGCCCAGGTTAACAATCGGCGACATCGATGGCTGGGTCGGCGGGATCGGCGGCATCGGTGGCGCAGGCATTTGCGCTCGTGGCATTGAATCAGAGGCGAATATCTGCCACCACGCCTGCATGGCGGCTGTATACTCCTGCAGCTCGGCCCGATACCGCTCCACCTCAGCTGTATACCGGTCGTGCGCCTCTCGCTGCTGCCTCTCATACTCTTCCTTCTCTCGCTGCTGCCTCTGCATGTTCTTCATCTGCTCCACCACCGTGGCAAGCTGCCTCTCGACCTCACTGGGATGAGAGTCGATGGAAGACTGAGAGGAGGATGAGCCTGAGCCACGAGGTCGGAAAAAGTTCTTTCCGAAGCTGCCCAATCCAGCGAACCGCCCATTTTTAGCCTTGACGTTCTTGAAGTACAATTCATTTTGAACGTCAACAGAAGGCTGTGTGGGGGGCATCGACCCTGACCCCGACCCCGACCCCTCTGTCGTTTCCTCAGGCTGAGGCTGAGAGGCAAGATCCTCGAGCATCTTTCTCTGCAAATTAATTATACAAAAAATTAAATAAATTGAACACAAAATATAAAAAATACTTTTAATATTAAAAATTTAAATAATACTATTAATATTGAAATAATACTTACGTGGATCTCGGTGGTACGGCCGTAGGTAGACTTCCCAGGCTCCTCGACGAATGGGTGGGCGAGCTGCAATCTCTCAAAATGAGAGGGCTCGCGTCCTTGCTCCGCCGCCTAATTAGAAAAAAAGATAGTAAAAATTAACAACACTCATAAAAATTAGGAAAAAAATAATATAAATTCAAAAACTACAAAATTGAAGACGAAACTTACAAATCTCAACCCGTGCTCATAAATGGACCGAGAACCGGCCCGATGTCTTGCCATCCCTTCTCCATCAGGGTCACTACGCCGATTCGCCTTGTTTTTCGCCGACTTCTCTTGGAATGCAGGGGAATCCCAGTAGCGGAGGAATTGGTCCCAAATCGACCGTCTTTCACTGTCAAGCCCCAAGTCGGTGGCCTCTCCCTTCTTGTACCACTTCTCCCTCATTCTGTAAAGGAGGTCTCTGTACCTTTCCTTTCCATATTTATCGAAATTTCTCCACATCTGGTCATCGTGCTCCGGTGCCCAGACACATTCTTTCTGCAATTACAATTTAAATGTAAATATATGTTTATATATTTGATATTAATAAACGGTGAATTAATAAATTAAATTAATACCTTAAACTCCTCGAAGTATGTCTTTTTTCTTGCATCGGACACTAACCTCCAACTGTAAGCGGTGGGCTCGAATCCACCGCGAAAGATGGAGTCGGAAACCTGATTAGCAGCCTCATGACCCGGAATCCAACTGTAAAATTAAAATTTCAAAGTTAGTAAAATAATTAGGTTTTAATTAATAAAAAAATTGAGTATAAAATATTAAAACTTACATATGACCACATGGCTTAACATGCATCCGTCCTTCAACAACCGGATGCTGGCGGGAGGAGGATGAGCCCTCAGCAGTCTGCTGTGAGGAGGAGGAGGAGCCCGCACCAGGCTGTGAAGAGGTCTCTGATAGAGACCTCGACCTGAAAATAGGTGGAACCACGGGTCTTAGTGAGGGCCGTCGTCTCCTCCCTCCTCGTCCTCCTCGACTCGCCTCCTCATCCCTCGGAGGCTGCTGACTGTCGTTGCCACTGCCTTGTCCGCTCATCTATAACAAATTTCACGAATTATTCATTCAACTAAATTAAAATCAATCAACTAATAATATTATTTTATAAATTATATATTAAACTAAAATCAAACAACTAATATTATTTAAAATCAAACAACTAATATTATTTAAAATCAATTAACAACCTACTCAACTAAATTCATTCAACTAAATTAAAATCAATCATCAACTAATATTATTTTGTAAAATTATTAAACTTAAATCAAGCAACTAAAATTATTTTGTAATATTATTTAAACATGCTTAACAATTAAAAATTAACAAATTACTAAAACAATTCAACTAAAATCAAACAACTCAGCTAAAATCAATTCTAAACTTAACAAATTCAACTATTTCTAAACATGCTTTAAAATTAAATTAAAATTCGATCAACTAATTAAATTATAATTCAACTAATTCAACTAAAATCAATTCATTTCTAATATAATTCAAACAATTCAACTAATTCAATTCTAAACTTAACAAAAATTAAACATACTTTAAATTAAAATTCGATCAACTAATTAAATAATAATTCAACTAATTCAACTAAAATCAATTTATTTTTAATATAATTCAAACAATTCAACTAATTCAATTCTAAACTTAAAAAAAATTAAACATGCTTTAAATTAAAATTCGATCAACTAAAATCAATTCATTACTAATATAATTCAAATAATTCAACTAAAATCAATTCTCTAAACATGCTTTAAAATTAAATTTTAAACGGTAAAAATGAAGAAAACTTACGGTTTATTTGTAGAAGATGACGAAACGAGAACTCGGTGGGGACGGATTGGCTCTACAGCGACGACACCCGACTTCTCCTTCCTTTTCCTCTCTTTTTCCTCTTCTTCTTCTTCTTTTCTCTCTTTCTCCGTCTGCAACGCGGCGGGCCTGTATAAATAAGTGGAAAATTTTTTGCGACGGACGCCTGTCCGTCGCAAATTTTGCCCGTCAAACGCAAAACGACGCCGTTTCTTACTGATTTGCGACGGAAAAGCCGTCGCAAATCAGTCAACGCACCGTTTCCCGATAAGACGCGTAAAACGGCTCGAATTTGCGACGGACATTCCGTCGCAAATCAGTCAATGGGCCGTTTCCCGAGAGGTCGCGAATATAAATGTAAGCATTGCGACGGCTTTCGTCCGTCGCAATTACAAAGTTTAAAATTGCGACGGCTTCTTCCGTCGCAAATCAGTCAAACGGGTCGCTTCCCGAACGGTCACCTTTAAACGGGTATGTTTTGCGACGGAATTGACCGTCGCAAACTCAAAATTGAAATTTGCGACGACCTTTCCGTCGCAAATGTAGCCGGTTCAAGACCAAGTCGGTGGGCCCTAGATTTTGCGACGGCTTATCCGTCGCAAATTACTATCATTTGCGACGGACTTCCTAAGTCGTCGCAAATTTTCATTTTTTGCGACGACTTACAAAAATCCGTCGCAAATGATAGTAATTTGCGACGGATATTCTTGCCGTCGCAAAATTCCCGTCGCTAAACTCCATCTTTTTTGTAGTGTTAGCAACTGGTGAGAAGCTATCTTCGTAGTCGATCCCGTGAACCTGGTGATACCCTTTGGCCACTAGACGAGCTTTGTGTCTCTCAACAGTCCCATCTGGATCCAATTTCAGCTTATAGACCAATTTACAACCAATAGGGGCTTATGAGAAGGCATATCAACCAAATCCCAAGTATTATTGTCCTCTAGAGCTTGTATCTCTTGTGCCATAGCCTTCTCCCATAGTGGATTACCAACAACCTGATGATAAGTTTTAGGTTCCTAGGAACTATTGATATTGGTGAGAAATGATATGTAAGCATGATCATAAAGGAAATAAGGTGAAGAAAGCAATGGGGAAGGAAACTCACAAGATTTACTGAGAGAAATATCTGCTGTTGTATCTGATTGGGCATCTGTGCAGTGAAGAATAAAGTCTGAAAGCCAAGCCGGTTTATGTATAGGCATACCCCGTTGTGTACAAGGAAGAATAGGATCAGTTGGATGAATATCTGGAGGTGAAACTGGTGGAGTATTAGGTGTAACAGGAGGTGAAGTAAGAGGTGTATTAACTGGAGAAATCTGTAATGTAGTATCAGGAGGAACAGGTGGATGGTATTGATCAAAAGGTGGGATACAAGGAACAGGTGTATCTGGAAAAGATTGTTTATGGGAGATGAAAGGAAAAACATGCTCATAAAATCGGACATCTCTTGAGGTAAAAATGTTGTGAGTCTCAAGATCATATAATTTATAACCTTTTTGGCCAGGTGAATATCCACGAAAGATGCATTGAATAGATATGGGGCTAAACTTCGTTTTATGATGCTGATTATTTGTAGCAAAACGTAAACATCCAAATGTTTTGATTCTTGAGTAATCTAGTTAAAGAAATTTGCGACAAAAGCGACCAATTTTACGACGGATATGATTGACTAGTCAAAATTGATAAAATTAGCATCGGATTTCTACGTTCGTCGCAAATTTGTGACAAACGATGACGAACTTTTCCAAACGTAATGAATAACGTCGTTCTTACATATTTTTGCGATGGCTCTCCGTTGCAAAAATTAAAATGTGAAAGGACATGTATGTCCTTCGCAAATCGACTAACACATCACCTTTTTTCGTACAATAGATGGATCGGTGAACAATAATGACCATATCCATCTTACATAAGATTATTGACGAACTTTGTCATCGTAAATCAATAAAATTTTACGATGGGTAGGTATTTTGTCGCTAATCTCAGAACTTATATCAGCTAACAGTCTGTTTTCTTGCATTCTTACAAAGAAAAAAATGATTTAATATATTTTTTTTTCGTCTAGTTTTCGCGTATAATCGACATTGAAAGTCGTTTTGTAGTGCCTAATTAAATAAAGAACTTTCATTGGTGGTCAGCTCCCTTAAATTAAAAGTTTAGTTAACATTTAATCAAGTACAAGAATAAATAGCAGAATATAAAATAACCTATTAATATTTTTAATGAATTAATTTGAAAATCAAACAAAACAATATTAAAAAGAAATATGACAACGAATAAAAAGAAAAGAAAAAACTAAAGAATTAAACGAAATTTGAAAGGAAAGAATTGAGATTATCTTGAGATTGTATTTGAATGGAATTATTTAAAATGCAAGAGATCTAAAAATGACAAAGTATTATATGAAAATAGTTCATAATAAACTAATTATGAAACAGTTTTAATGTATCAATAATCTCATAGGGGTATCATTAACCTTATCAGGAGTATCATTAATTTGGGTTAGTGGTATTATATTGTAATTATTGCAAATTTTCTTGAACCCAGATTAATAATACTCCTGATGAGATTAATGATACCCTGGATTAGATTACTGATACTTTAAAATTGTTTCATGATAAGCTTATCGTGAACCATTTTCATATAAAACCTATTATTTAAAAATAAATTGATTTGACAATCCATGAATATTGGATTTCAAAGAATATGATTTTGTAAGATATTTAAAATTCCTTCAATTTGAACTAGGGACAAAGCTAAGAATTTGAAATCCATTAATTTCAATATCTTACCAAAACAAGTGAAATGAATTTAAGTTGTGGATTTAAAATTCATAGCTAAAATTCCTCCATCCAAACACAACCCGAGAGAAAAATTAGAGAGTTATATGTACATAAAAAATATTTTTATAATATTTTAAAAACAAAAAATATTATTATTTCAAAATTTTAATCATTGTAATAATAAAAACCGACTTCCATTAGAATATATTTAAAATATAAGTATCTTTTTAATTTAAATTTTCTGAAATACAATACATAATATAGAAAAAATTAGGGGGACCCCTCCCAGCTCATATGTGGCTCTGCCAACTTTGCTGTGGGAACAAATAATGTGATATGAGGATATCATTTCATTTATCAACTATCATGGATATATAACTTTCAACAACGTTCAATTTAAAGTCTGGTGAATTATATGCCATATTTTGGCAGTATAGCATCTTTGCGTGCATAACATGTTGACGTAACCTCTATATGCAGCTCGAATTCTCTATTTCATCCCTTGTTCATACTTTAGATTAGTGACAAATATACAATTAATAAAAGTCAAATTAGTTATATATATATATATATATATATATATATATATACCAAAATTGAGGATTCTTGATATTTATTTTTATTGGAACTAATAACTGAACCCGTGCGATACACGACCATAATTATAAAATAAGTTTTTGGGTTCTCAATTTATATTGAAGTCTGCTTTTTACTTTTGAGGGTGTTTATTATTCACAATAAAGTATTTTTCATTTCAAATATATAATATTATTATTTTTATGTGAAGGTTTACTTTTTTAAAAAGAAAATAATGCAGATGTCGAGAAACTTTTGTGAAAATAAAGTTTTATAAATTTACTCCCTCTATCCCAAAGTTATTTGGGAATTTCTTAGATCAGACACTTTATCGAATAGACTGATATCAAATATGCTTTATAATTGTGTCACGTGTCATCACACTATGTCGCATTGACCTAATACATGTCGAGTTAATATATTATTTTTAAATAATTTTGTAATTGTAATTTTTAATATACTTTTATACCCTTTTAAATATAATTACATATATTTTTATTATTCATAAATTAATTTAAATTTAGGAAACTAATTAAATAGATAAATATCATAAATTGATTGAATCTTAATGGAACCGCAGCCAAAAAAATTAAAACCTAATAAAATTATTTGCCCTTTTAAAATTAGAGAAACTCAACGAAAATAAAGCTCGCCTACCTCCACTCCTCTGTCCACCGCCACTGCTGCTGCCTCCAGTCTCACAGACCGCCGTTACTCCTCCGCATGTCGCGGCCGCTCCTGACGCTGCCAGTCTCGCCAGTTGCGGTGGTTCCACAGTTGTCGGATATCGTCACTGGTTTTCACGATTTTCCAATTTTCGATTACCAAGTTTTTTAGCCCGGAGAAGACTACTGTACTACTGGATTCCTCTGCGCTATTGGAATCCCATGCCTCCTGAAGATCATACTTGGGTATGACTTAATTTGGTTAGTTATTAAATTTGACTATTTATTTAATATATTAATTAATTGTTTATAATTATTTCAGGGAATGCAAGGAAAAGTAGTGACGAAGGTTGAAGAGACAGAGATGAAGCTGGAACGGTATTCTGTTGAAGAAAGGATGGAAAGAATTCTCCGATACCTAAAGAAAAGAAACCACACCAAATTTGAAATAAAAAAATAAACTAATTTTAAAGTTTAAAAAATGAAAGGGTTGATTTTATTATTTTTTTTAATAAAAAATACATGAGGATAAATTCGTAAATTTATAATTGATTTTTTTTAGTTATTAATTTATTATAAAGGTGCAATAAAACGACACAACTTGATATTATTCGATGCAAAACGATAAAAATATAGATATTTAACTCAATGGTTGCAGATCATCAAATTTAAACTGTAACGCCCCGAATCCATAACGTAGTCCACCTTGGCTTTAACGCTTCAGAATCGAGTCGTCACTTAGTAATATGAGAAAACTAAGATAATTTTTTTAAATGAATAACAAATATATTTTACTTAGATTCTTATTGTAAAACTAATTACGTAAAATCGCAGGAAAATAATTTGCAGCGGAAAGAAATTTTAAACGTGCAAGACTTAAATCTATAGTTAAGAGTTAAACATACATCACTAATACAGTAGCATAAGAACGATATGTTTATAAACATAAGTGTCGAGCATTAAAAGGGGCAGTCACTCGAATCAAAACATAATGTCTAATATGCAAATAAACATAAGTAGTATAACAAGTTTTATCAGGTAGTGGTGGTGGGGGGGGGGGGGTCGTGCCTACTGCTGCTTCTAGTCCTCCATATCGATACCTGAAAATGTTTTGTAAAAGTGGGGATGAGATTTAAATTCTCAGTGTGGGTGATTTGTACGCGATTATGTAAATCGAGCATATTTCAAGCATCTTTGTACCATATTTTTCCAACCATAAAAATATTTTGGCACGATTATTTCATCAATGCCTATGGGCAGTCTTAATTTCAACGTACCCTATGAATAGTCTTAATTTAAACATACTCTGCAGATATGTCTTAATTTCAACATATCCTATGATGCAACTTTTCATTGCACCCGTATTGATACAACTTTTCATTGTACCCGTAATGGTACGACTTTTCATTGCACCCGCAAAGTAACAACCTTCACCAAATAAAATCGTATAAACTCAACTAAAAACACACCAATCATCACATAATGTTCTACATATATGAACCACTCACCTTTCAAAGAGCTTTTCGTAAAAGTCGAGGACAACAAGACTTTCGAACTCACACACGAACCGTACTTAACCTAGCAAGAATTATTATTCACATTTTAGTCCATTCACTTATAAGGATTTTCTCGCATTCTTATACGTAACAAGTTGGTCCAAAAAGGACTTTTGACATAATTAGTATTTTCGTTTCTTTTAGTGCAAGTTTACAATATTTAGTCTTAGTGAAACTTTTCACTAAAATCACACAATAACACATTTCCAAAGAATAAATCATTCACATTAAAATCAAAACTCCTAAACATGAAATTTGTTACTAAACTCCTATTCATATGATACTAAAGTGTTCTATGTCCTTATTTTATCATGCAAGACATATACAAGCATTTAAACAAAGAGAAATATTTCAAGTCATGAAATGGTGCAGTTTGTTCTCCAAGGGCTTCTACTTGCAAGTTTGGGTATGTTTCAAAAATATTTAGGCACATTAAAAAATCATGAAATTTATGTAGTAGCTTCAACTACAAATGAAGAACACACATAAAAATAGTACTTGTGCATTTGGTGTGTCGAAAATAGGATCTTTGGTCCGTTTTCAAAACTAGTACATAAATTTTTCATGTGTCACAGTAGGTTTACAGCAGTGCATCATTAACAAGAAAAATTTGGTAAAATTACTTAGAAATCTCCTAAAATCATGAATATTTTTATAGACGTATATAACAACCCATAGTATTTTATTATGATTTTTAAAAAAATCATTATCTTGTCGATTAGTACCTGATTCTTTCTAAATATGAAGATAGTTGCAGATTATCATGTTTTTAATAGATTATTGAATTAAATTCTAAATTATATGAGACCAGTGGCAAATGAAAGATACTTTGACCTAATTTCCAAATGTGTAAACAAATTTCATGAATAACAATTTTCACGAACATCGTTTTATTCCAGAAAGCACATACAGTGTCAACTTCTTTATCTAGACATGCTCACACACGTATATCTTTCACCTCAACACTTATCATGCCATAATTATTTCTTTAAACATATATATAGCAAATAATACATTACTTAACATATATTTAATCATTCAAAATAATATTTAAACCTAGGTATCATGCATTTTTTAAGAAAACACTAAACATGCTCAATAAGACAAGATTTTAGAGTTTTGAGTTGTTGGTTGATGAACATTTGTAGTTTCTTTCTTGTTAAGCTAGGGGGCCTTATAGCTCTTCAAGTTCTCTTCCTTTTGAGGTTATGAATGATTCTTTGGATGGAAAGCTTTGCCTTGAAGTCCTATGATGAAGATGCAAGACAAGTTAGAACTTAGATTTTGGAAAGAAGATTCATGAAAAAGAATAGAGAGAATGAGAGGTTTTCTCTCCATGAAAGACCTTAAAACCTTCAACCTTTGCTATATATGAACTTTGGATGAAGAAAGGGAGTCTTTTTCTTCAAGAAAATGGGAAGAATATTGTTTTTCTCCCCAAGGGAGAGGGGTGGCCGAAAATTATGAGTTTGATGGGGAAATGAAGGCTTCTCTCTTGTCTTGTGTTTTTATGCATACCATTCATACATATATCATAACTTCATTCCTCATTGCTCACATATATCATAAATTTCTCATCAAAATATGATCCATCCTTTCTTTTCACGTATTCATTTTTAAAAGCGAGAGTAAATCATGACGAATTTCTCAATATAGTATAACTTCAAAAATTTTAAAAATACTTTTCATACCTTGAGGCTCTGGTCGATGCCGTAGACATTCCTTCCCACACCATTTTAATATTTTAACCATTGTAAATTAAAATAAACATCCCAAATATTTTTTGAAAATGTAATAACTCGATTAAGTAAAAAGAATTTTGTAAAGGAGTAATACGCATGGTCCGAAATTTTGAACCTATGCTCTGATACCACCTGTAACGCCCCGAATCCAGAACGTAGCCCACCTTGGCTTTAACGCTTCAGACTCGAGTCGTCACTTAGTAATATGAGAAAACTAAGCTATTTTTTTTAAATGAATAACAAATATATTTTACTTAGATTCTTATTGTAAAACTAATTACGTAAAATCACAGGATAATAATTTACAACGGAAATAAATTTTAAATATGCAAGATCTAAATATGTAATTAAGAGTTAAACATACATCACTAATACAGTAGCATAAGAACGATAAGTTTTTAAACATAAGTGTCGAGCATTAAAAGGGACAGTCACTCAAATCAAAACATAATGTCTAAAATGAAAATAAACATAAGTAGCATAACAAGTTTTATCAGGTAGTGGTGGGGAGGGCCGTGCCTGCAACTTCTTCCAGTCCTCCATATCGATACCTGAAAATATTTTGTAAAAGAGGGGATGGGATTCGAATTCTCAGTGTGGGTGATCTGTACGCGATTATTTAAATCGGACATATTTCAACCACCTTTATATCATATTTTTCCAACCATAAAAAAATATTGGCACGACTATTTCATCATACTCTGGAGATATGTCTTAATTTTAACATATCCTATGATGCAATTTTTCATTGCACCCGTATTGATACAACTTTTCATTGTACCAGTAATGATGCGACTTTTTATCGCACCCATAAAGTAACAACCTTCACCAAATAAAACCGTATAAACTCAATTAAAACACACCAATCAACACTTAATGTTCAAGCAATACAGATATGAACCACCCACCTTTTAAAGAGCTTTTCGTAAAAGTCGAGGGCAGCAAGACTTCCGAACTCACACACGAACCGTACTTAACCTAGCAAGAATTATTATTCACGTTTTAGTCCATTATTCGCTTATAAGGATTTTCTCGCATTCTTATACGTAACAAGTTGGTCCTAAAGACATAATTGGTATTTTCATTTCTTTTAGTGCATGTTTACAATGTTTAGTCTTAATGAAATTTTTCAATAAAATCACACAATAACACATTTCCGAAGAATAAATCATTCGCATCAAGATCCAAACTCCTAAACATGAAATTTGTTACTAAACTCCTATCCACATGATACTAAAGTATTCTAAGTCCTTATTTTATCATGCAAGACAAATATAAGCATTTAAACAAAGAGAAACATTTCAAGTCATCAAGTTAAAAATGATGCAGTTTGTTCTCCTAGGTCTTCTACTTGAAACTTTGGGCATTTTTCAAACATACTTAGGCACATTCAAAAATCATAAAATTTATGTAGTAACTTTAAATTCAAATGAAGAACACACATAAAAATAGTACTTGTTCATTTGTTGTGTCGAAAATAAGATTTTTGGTCCGTTTTCAAAACTAGTACATAAACTTTTCATGTGTCACAGTAGGTTTACAACAGTGCATCGTTATCAAGAATGTTTTTGTAAGATTACTTAGACACCTCCTAAAATCATTAAAAAATTATATATGTAGCTAAAAACCCATAGTATTTTATTATGATTTTTACAAAAATTATTATCTTTCCGATTAGTACCAGATTCTTTCTAAACACGAAGATAGTTGCAGATTGTCACGTTGATTTTCTTAAGAAATTCATAGATTATTGAATAAAATTTCAAATTACATGAGACCCATGGCTAATGAAAGCTACTTTGACCTAATTTCTAAATATGTAAACGAATTTTGTGAATAACAAGTTTCACGAACATCATTTTTTTCCAGAAAGCACAGACAGTGTCAACTTCTTCATCTAGACATGCTCACACACGTATATCTTTCACCTCTACACTTATCATGCCATAACTATTTCTCAAAAAAAAAAAAAAATAGAAAATAACACATCATTTAACACATATTTAACCATCCAAAATAATATTTAAACCTAGGTATCATGCCTTTCTAAGAAAACACTAAACATGCTAAATAAGACAAGATATTAGAGTTTTGAGTTGTTGGTTGATAAACCTTTGTAGTTTCTTTCTTGTTAAGCTAGGGGGCCTTATAACTCTTCAAGTTCTCTTCCGTTGGAGGTTAAGAATGACTCTTTGGATGAATTTTTTTGCCTTGAAGTCCTATGATGAAGATGCAAGACAAGTTAGAACTTAGATTTTGAAAAGAAGATTCATTAGAAAGAATAGAGAGAATGAAAGGTTTTCTCTCCATGAAAGACCTTAAAACCTTCAACCCTTGGCTATATTTGAACTTTAGATGAAGAAAGGGAGTCTTTTTCTTCAAGAAAATGGGGAGACTATAGTTTTTCTCCCCAAGGGAGAGGGGTGGCAAAAAATTACGAGTTTGATGGGGGAAATGAGGGATTCTCTCTTGTCTTGTGTTTTTATGCAAGACAAGGGAGGGGGGTGGTCTTCTAGGTGAGGAGGAGGTTACTCTAAATTAGTATGTTGTAAGAGATGAGAGGGTCAGAAAGTGAATTTGGTCTTACTCTATTTACTCTTCCAATCGTATTTTAAGTGTTAGGAGTGCCTCTGGTTCGGTTTGTTCGTCCGTCGTTTGAAAAATAAAAAATTAAAACATGTAGTCCTCATTTTGACAATAAAATTATAAGTTCACATGAACATAAATAATTAAACACATTTAACTTAAAATTTTGGGTCGGGGTATTACATAAACCATTAGATTTTATTAAATTTAAGATCTGATGGTTTATAAACCATACCTGATATCAGACAACTCAACAAGTTGTCTGACCTAAGAAAACCCCAAGTTACTTTCTCACTTATTTATGTTGAATGGTTTAAGAAAGTGTATTTGTCTATTAATATATGGTGGGTCATATGTTGACTTTTGGAGTAAAATAATGAATAGTGCTGAAAAGTGAATGAAATGAGCGATACTGTTGGTAATATTGTGTAAATTTGAAGGTTAAAAATTATATGTAGTGGGGTGTTGTTTTTTTCATTATAAAATGAAAAACTTAGTGTGGGATAGCCTGAAATAGAAAGTAGGAAGTTTAGTATGGGACAGAGGGTATGTCTTGTTTATAAGAGATAATCTTAATATTATTTGGATTTCATCAATTTTTTTATCATTTACGTAGTAATAAATTTTAGTAATAGCTATGAATCCATATTAAACAGGATATAAAAAAAATTAAAAGGACTAAAGATTTTGAAACTGTTGGGATATATTTTAGTTTTGATGATTTTCCAAAACAACATGTAATAGGTTTGAAAGCAGTCAGGATAGTATCTTTTAGTTCAGGTCAGGCTAGATTAGCTTTCAGTAGAACAGACTGTTCAGTTGAGGGGGAACTCAGTGAGGGGGAACTCAGCAACACAGCCTGAAAATATCAAGATGACACCCAGAAGAACTGACTGAAGTCATGCTTGCAACCTGAACCAGAAGAGAAGCCTGAAGGATGTCCCACTGAGTGTAAACCGGGCTGATCTAAGCTAGGTCAGGTGGACCACTCAGTGAAGAGCATGATCAGGAGGATCAGTGCTGCACCAAGTAGGCCCTGAAGGAGTCAGGCTACTGTGGTCAGGGAAGTTTGTCATTCAGCCTTATGACAAACTTCTTGGAAATGATCTTCAAACAGTCTCTGAAGGACAGCTACACTGAAGACGTTCAGTCCACTGAAGATCATCAGTCAGTGAAGGAGGAAGCTACCTAAAGTCAGTGGGTCTTGGTCAACCCACTGAGTCAAAGATCCGTGAATCCAGGCCACGTGGACCAATCAGCACGAGGCAGCAACTCTGACACTGACAAAGGCCGCATTCCGAGAAAAGTGGTTGAAACCATTAAATGTTGAATTCAAATGTATCTTCCCTCCAACGGATACATTTGAATCCCCATTATAAATACAAGCTCATAGCATCATTGTAAGGTGTGTTGTTGTGTGAAAAAGAAGAAAATAAACACCTACAAGCTGTGAGGGTGTTGTTAGGGAGTCATAAGGAAGTGTTACACACCCACGACACTGACCTTTAGGGTTATCACTTATATTCATTGAGTGTCAAGCTTGTAACTCTTAGCTTAGAGAGGTTTTCCTAATCTTAGCTTTAAGGCTAACACATTGTAAAGGAAAACCTCACCTAGTTGGAGAAAACCAAACCAAACTAAACCCTTTCAGAAGATTGTTAGGTTTGTAGTGAGGTGAGGAGAGGCAGCCCAGGGAGTGGCGTGAGTCAAGTTGTAAGTGCACCTTGGCACGTTAAAAACAAGAATCCCAAGTAGTGGATTTCCTGTTAAATTAGGCCGTGGATGTAAGAGCTCGAGTCTCTGAACCACGTTAAAATGAGCGTTGTTTATTTATCTAAGCACTTGCTAATTACTTGTAGTGTATGCTCTCTGAGTGTACTTGGAAAGTTTGAAAAGAAGATTAGCTAAGTATTTTAGTCAGGGAGAACCAATCTCACTGACAAGCTTAGGCTAGCACTCGAGAGTTCAGTCTCTCGAGTCACTGCCTTGTTAAGAGCCTGAGCTCACAAGTCAGTTCGGACTGACTTGAGTGCTCTGACTCTTAGCAACGCAGTGACTTGAGTATTCCGTCACTGAACTCAGTCAGGGTGCAAGCTGTGTTTTATAACGCACTCGAGAGTTCAGCATCTCAAGCCACTGTCCTTGCTCAGAGCATGAGACTCCAAGCCTTCTCACTGACTTGGTAACTCAGCCTCTGAGCAGAGCAGTGACTTGAGTATTTCTCACTCTTGCTGAACTCCCTGAGGAAAAAGTTTAAAAAAAAAAAATTTTGCTCCTGAATTCCCATTTTGCCCTTAAAAAACGGGACCATCAGAAACACCTCTTATAATTTTTTTTTTTAATTTTCGATGAACGTTCATCATCAGTCACCATACGTCAAAATCTTCAAATTATTGTGATTGATACTCTCAAAACATCCACGTACGATTGGGGGTAACTTAAAACTGGATTCTTCAAGAATATGTCAACATTAGCGAGCGATTGTCATTAACTCTTATTTATGCAATTTAAGTAGGTATACATTTCACATATATTTTTATAAATAAATAACTATCATTATTCTGTATTTTCCAGATTTAATCTAAGTTTGAGATTGAAAAACCCTTAATTTCTATTCATTCCTATGTTGGATCACTCCATACAGAGTTTTGTTATGTCTTCAATTAGAATGCATTTTTCATATTATTATCCCGTAGAATTTTTATGAATCTAGAAGTAAAAATGTTGAGGAATATGGAGTTTGTTAGAGATCTTACTCTTTTCTTGCTTTGTAGACGACAAAGTGCATTAACATGTGTGAAAATTGGTTTTGTAGGATCAAGCGCTTGCCACTAGACTAAAAGCCCAGACTTGTAGTGAGGTGCTACTTTATTTCCTTTAACCCCATCTAGCTGCAGTGCCACGGGTCGAATAGCCTCCGCTGGACTTGGCGCACCGGACCGTTATCGTACCCAACTCGGCTGGGAGATGCTGGACTCCGTGCCCAACAATCCCCTTCTCCAACATCTGCCAGTCCCTTGCCAACAAATGCCTTCCAGGGGATTTGAACCCGTGACCTGTGCTCTAATACCAATTGTAGGATCAAGCGCTTGACTTTTAGTGAGGTGCTACTTCATTTCCTTTAACCCTATCTAGCTGCAGCGCCACAGGTCGAACAGCCTCCGCCGGACTTGGCGTACCGGACCGTTATCGCGCCCGACTCGGCTAGGAGATGCTGGACTCCGCGTCCAATAGGTAATGATGCAGAAAAATAGTAGCAGGTTAAAGTACATCGGCGTGACCACCGTCGAGCACGGGTAACGCTCACCGCATTTGAGAGCGTGTGGCATCTCGCCACTGCGTGACTCAAGCGTGTGTGAGTGAACAAATGTCTCATTGCACGAGCTCGAAATACCTTCACACCCTTCGAGTTAGGTCCCGCTCACATGCCGACCACGTACGTCAAACCCTATCACGAAGCGGCGCCACCGTGCGGAGTGGTACAGAAATTGCACCAGAAGATGAGAATCGTGCCTCCTTTATCGTAATCGATGAGCCAGAAAGAGGGGAAACTCACGAATCGAGAAGATTCAAACGTGAACCATCTCAGAATAGAGTAAATCGGTAGTGCGGAGCCTTGATTTGCCTAAAACAAAGGTCACAGCGTCGAAACAACGCGATTTTTAAAGCGTCACCGCAAAAACTCTAGATCGGTAGTCGCTCGCGGCATATTGGAGTCACACGAGCGACACAAAGCTTGGCGTCAAGCCCCGCCTCATGCGAGGACGCGGGTCACCATTTCCAAGCGGAGCGGCGCCGATAGGTTCAGCAGCGTAGCGGCGAGGACGAAGGAAATTGATCTTAGGGGTTTGATTATCAAACATAAGAGACTGTACGATTTTATTAAATAAGAGGACACACACCCACATCAAACAATTAACATAGTACAACCGATTTAATCACGGTCGTACTGGGATTTAAAAAAAATATTTTTTTATAAATCACTAATTATGCATTTAACAGCAAGAGCCTGAGCTCTGATACCACTGTTGGAATTTAGAGGCACGTAAACATGTAATATAAGCGCAACGGAATTAAACAGTTCACCAACAACGAATAATTAATTGCATAATTAAATACGAGAAAACATAAAAAGAATCCTTACAATGATTCATACATGTATTCCTCAACTATGGTATCCGCATAACAATTTTCTACCAACCCGCACCGATTTGCCAGCGTTGAGTTCCGAGACGAATTTGCTAGAAAAATTATGACTGGAGATTTTATAGAGAAATTATGTTTCTTGTGTGTGTTTTAGATTTCCCACAGGACTTGTATTTATAAGGATGAGTTGACTTAATTTCCAAGCAAGAAAAGAAGCCCTAGCCCATTAAATAAAATCTCTACAAATTTATTTCCTTGTAAATAATTTCCTACAAATAATAATATTCAAAATATTATTATTGGGAATTCCTATTTAATTAAATCCAATTTAATTAAATATAAATAATAATTAATTCCAAATATAATTATTATTATATTCTCAATAAATTAAATATCATATCTAATATAATATTTAATCAACCAACTATGATTGGTAAATAACTATTACTTTTTGTGTGACCCATAGGCCCTCGTATATCGAGCGGTTAGTCAAACTAGCAGTGTGATGGTCCCGTTTCTAAATTTTTAAAAGAACAACAGAATGGGAATTTAGGAAAAGAAAAAAAAAATTGAGAAGCAACACTCAAGTCACTGCATTGCTTAGAGATTGAGCTCTCGAGTGCTTGCATCAGTGAGATTGGTTCTCCCTGACTAAAATACTTAGCTAATTTTCAATTCTTTCTTTCGAAAATATTCTCAGTTTGCATACACTTAAATCGTTTAGCAAGTACTTAAGCAATACTGGAAACATTAAATAACACTCAATGTAACGTGGTTCAGAGACTCAAGCTCCTACGTCCACGGTCCTGATTTAACAGGAGAATCCACTAAGGATTGAATTGTCTTTAACGTGCCAAGGTGCACCCAGATCAATAAAATCAATGATCTTGCTTACTTTCTTCCTAACTCACTAACTTCAACCAACAAACCTGACAAGAGGCTTTTGGTTTCAATTTGGGTTTCTCCAACTAGGTGAGGTTTTCCCTTACAATGTGTTAGCCTCAAGCTAAGGTTGGGAAAACCTCTCTAAGCTAAGAGTTACAAGCTGGACACTCAAGGAATATATATGAAGACCCTAATGGTCAGTGTCCTTGGTGTAAGATGTGCTTCCTTATATCTCTCTTTGAACTGCACTAAATCTCTCACACCCTCACAACTCGTAGGTGTAGATTTTCTCTTTTCACACACATGAAATGCAGCTATGAGCTTGTATTTATAGTGTGGATTCAAATGTTACCATTGGAGAGATTAACATTCGAATCCATATTGTCAATAGGTAAACATACTTTTCATTAAATGCAGCCTTGACAGTGTCGGATGAGCTGTCTTGACTTGATTGGTCCACGTGGACTGAATCCAACGACTCTTTGGTTCAGTGAGCTTGATCAGGGCACACTGACTTCAGATGACTTATCCTCCACTGACTCTGATGATCTTCAGTAGACATGAATGTCATCAGTGTAGTTGTCCTTCAGTAGACGCTTGAAGATTTTTCCAAGAAGATTGTCATAAGGCTGAATGATAATCTTCCCTGACCTCAGTAGCCTGACTCCTTCAGGGTCTACTTGGTACAACACTGATCCTTCTGATCATGCTCCTCACTGAGTAGTCCACTGACTTAGCTTAGAATAGTCAGGTTTATACTCAGTGGGACTTCCTTCAGGCTTTTCTTCAGGTTCAGGTCTTTTGGCATGACTTCAGTCTGTTCTCCTTGTGATGTCATCTTGACTACCTCAGGCTCTGTCAGTGAGTTCCCCCTCACTAAGTTCCCCCTCAGTAGAGTTTCCCCCTCAGCTGAATTCTCCTCTACTGAGTGCTTCCTCAACTGAGTTCTTCTCCACTGACAACCTGTTCATCTGAAGAACATGAAGACTTGACCTGAAACTAAAAAGTCTAATCCTAACTGCTTCAAACCTATTACACGTGGTTTTTGGATAGTCGTCAAAACTAATATATCCTAACAATTTCCCACTTTTTGATGATTCCAAAACCTCTAACACTGAAGATTTTTCTATTATAATAGTGATGTCAGAGCCACAAGTAATAGTTGAAAGATGCAGAAATTCCCATAATTTAAAACATTTAAGATCTGTTTGGTTTACCATTTTTCTTAACAAAACTGGATCAGTGGTCATGTAAACAACCCGCTCTGATACCAATTGATGGTCCCGTTTCTAAATTTTTAAAAGAACAATAGAATGGGAATTTATGAAAAGAAAAAATTAATTTGAGAAGCAACACTCAAGTCACTGCATTGCTTAGAGACTGAGCTCTCGAGTGCTTGCTTAAGCTTGTCAGTGAGATTGGTTCTCCCTGACTAAAATACTTAGCTAATTTTCAATTCTTTCTTTTGAAATATTCTCAGTGAGCATACACTTAAATAGTTTAGCAAGTACTCCCTCCGTCCATGAAATATAGTCTTGTTGCTTTATGCACGGTTATTAAGAAAATTGATATAATATGTAAAAAGTAAGAATATTGTGTCACATCAAGTACAAAATAAATTATTTTAAAAATGTTATGTGTGTATGTTGAAAAGTGTAGATAAAGTTTATTATTTCCATTTTAGGCAACACGGCTATTTTTCATGGACATCCAAATAAGGCAACCAGGACTATATTTCATGGACGGAGGTTAAGCAATAACAGTAAATAATACTCAATGTAACGTGGTTCAGAGACTCAAGATCCTACGTCCACGGTACTGATTTAACAGGAGAATCCACTAAGGATTAGCTTGTTTTTAACGTGCCAAGGTGCACCCAGATCAATACAATCAATGATCTTGCTTACTTTCTACCTAACTCACTAACTTCAACCAACAAACCTGACAAGAGGGTTTTGGTTTCAGTTTGGGTTTCTCCAACAAGGTGAGATTTTCCCTTACAATGTGTTAGCCTCAAGGTAAGGTTGGGAAAACCTCTCTAAGCTAAGAGTTACAAACTGGACACTCAAGGAATATATGTGAAGACCATAATGGTCAGTGTCCTAAATGTAAGATGTGCTTCCTTATATCTCCCTTTGAACTGCAGTAAATCTCTCACACCCTCACAGCTCGTAGGTGTAGATTTTCTCTTTTCACACACATGAAATGCAGCTATGAGCTTGTATTTATAGTGTGGATTCAAATGTTACCGTTGGAGAGAATAACATTCAAATCCAGACTGTCAGTAGGGAAACCTACTTTTCTTTAAATGCAGCCTTGTCAGTGTCGTATGAGCTGTCTTGACTTGATTGGTCCATGTGGACTGAATCCAATGGCTCTTTGGTTCAGTGGGCTTGATCAGGGCACACTGACTTCAGATGACTTATCCTCCACTGACTCTGATGATCTTCAGTAGACATCAATATCTTCAGTGTAGTTGTCCTTCAGTAGACACTTGAAGATCTTTCCAAGAAGATTGTCATAAGGCTGAATGACAATCTTCCCTGACCTCAGTAGCCTAACTCCTTCAGGGTCTACTAGGTACAACACTGATCATCCTGATCATGCTCCTCACTGAGTAGTCTACGGACTTAGCTTAGAATAGTCAGGTTTATACATAGTGGGACTTCCTTCAGGATTTTCTTCAGGTTCAGGTCTTTTGGCATGACTTCAGTCTGTTCTCCTGGTGATTCCATCTTGACTACCTCAGGCTCTGTTAGTGAGTTCCCCCTCACTAAGTTCCCCCTCAGTAGAGTTTCCCCCTCAGCTGAATTCTCCTCTACTGAGTGCTTTCTCAACTGAGTTGTTCTCCACTGACAACCTGTTCAACTGAAGAACACGAAGACTTGACCTGAAACTAAAAAGTCTAATCCTGACTGCTTCAAACTTATTACAAGTGGTTTTTGGAAAGTCATCAAAACTAATATATCCCAACACAGTGTTAATTGAACCTTAGACAATAAATCAGACATTCTCAATATACGATGTACGTTGCAAGGAATTCTGCAACTACCTGTAATATTGTAGGCTATTGTAATATCTTCCTTTCATTCATGAATACCTGATTAAGTCTTGAATATGATGGAGTATTTATTCAAATAACTTAATGGTATTATCTCTAATCACTAATTGATCAAGTATATCACACCTAGCCACTAAGTTTAAGTTGATGTGCGTTGGCCAACGGCTTAGATCTAATTATGATGAGAAAATGAGAATTCTCTCTAAATCTACATTTGAGGAACGAATCTTAATCCTGGCTTAACTACCACACACATGCATTTCGTGATGAACCCAATACATGCCATATCTACCCGTGGAAGGGTGCAATCGTCGGTCATGGTCAAAGTTCATCACTCCACACATGTCGTGCGTATTGACCTCAAGTCGAATGAGTGTCACATCGCTCCCACTAACCGAGACACCGGTAGACACATATTGTGGAATTACATCAAACAGTTTCTCAGATGAGTATACCAATACCCTCTAAGGTATATGTGCATCCATCATGAGATACCCAATATCTCGCAGTAAGTGAGATCTTACTACACTCTCTAAGAGTATGATGTAGATCGCATACCAATCTCAATTGAATCATCAATATCCCATTCTTGATGATCCTTGATCGGGGTTATTTGAGAATCATACTTAAGTCATCCGAGTTCTCACTCACTCAATGACAGTAGTGAGTCATGAGAACATAGATAAGAATAAATGCAAACAATCAAAGATAATATTCACACAAGTGCAATGTCATACATTTAATATTGAATCAACTATAATATTAAACCAAAACTAATATTATCTTAGTATTATGTCCTCACAATGGATTGTCTCTAGGACACTAACATTAACATGCAGGTGGGGGACTTGGTGGATATTGTGAGCTTTCTCCTTCTCTACTCACAGGTGCTTTCTTAGCAATATCTCCATCCTCAGATGAGCTTTCCTTATTCCTAGTTGGCAACTCGTCAGCATCAAGGAAAATGACATCTAATTCAATCTCATTAGCCATGACAACTCTTAAGGCTTAAGCTGCAGCTTTACTGAGTGGTTTTTCTTTAGGTTCTTCCATAATAATCTCCTTGCGTTTATCCTTCCTGACAAGTGATAAGCTCCTTGACTCAACTTGCTTTTTCTTCAGCTTAGTTATCTTGTTGGAGAAAATATGTTATCATGAAGTACATCTAAACTTGCTCCATCACTCCACTCCCTAACCCAAGCAAATTATGCTTTTTCTTTCTTCTTAAGGTAGTCAACCTGGTTTCTGAGATCTCTCCATGCCTTATATTTTTAGAGTTCATTGACATGTTCTTGAGTGAGAGTCTCATCATCAACCTCTGGATCTCCAGAATTGTATTTTCCAAATATGCAGCTGTAGACTTGGTAACTATAGCCTTAGGATCTGAATCTTGTTCTCTCTGCAATCCTTCTCTGGAATGTTTCTTCTTCTTTCTCTGTTCTTTTGCAATCCTTTTATCATTTAGAATGATAGTGCCATCATCTTTATCTACAAAGAGTAGTTTCCTAGAGGCTTTTGGCATAGCTATTTGGGTAACTGTAGGTTTGGAACAGGGGCTTCCTTTACTATCTTGGGTTTCTTCTTCTTAGGCATCAAAGGCGCATCAGCAGCACATCTCTTAAAGTTTGCTCTCCCAATAATTCTATAATTATAAATGGGGATGGAAGCATGATCTTTAAACAATTTCACACCAACATGCTTAAGAATATAGTTTAAGTAAAGTACAAAACCTTTATTTCTGCCTAACTTAGAAACATGTAGGCAATTATATCAAATAATAATGCACCTATATCAACCTTAACTCTTTTTTCAAATGCAATCATCAAATCCCAAGACAACTCAGGCCCATCATCTTGATTTCCAGTTCTATTGAGTAAGCATTTATCCATTACCTCAAATAGATAGACATACTCCTTTTGAAAGGTCGTTCTTCCTGAAGTTCCTCTTCCACTTTTCAGGTAGAGCCTTTCCAGCTGTAAACTTCTCAAAGTAAGCTTCATCTTTGTTAAAAAGTTCAATCTATCATGATGTGTTCCTCCTCTTGGAATATTGAGAGCTTCGCAGATGACTTTAGAAGTAATTTTAAACTAAACACCATCTACTGTAGCCTCGATGTATGTATTGCCCTTGGTGTCGTTGCATTCTGATAGAATTTCCTTGGTGCAACATCATCATACCCTTCAGGTTTGTTTGTCAAAGAAAACTCCAAACCCTAAGCTTTAACACGATGGTATATCCTTCCCATAGAGTCGGATTCTAGGAATCCTTTAATCAAAGCCTCAAAGTAAAAAAGAGCTCCAAATAAAACCTTGATGCTCATGATTTAATCTTGAAAAGATAGATGTTCTTGAGTTTTAGCAAACTTTGCAGATAGAATTGTGAAAGTCGAAAGTAAGAATGTGATGAGTTTTGAAGTGTTTAGGATGAAATGTTTTGCGCCTATGTTTGGCTTTATACTTACGCAAAATTAAAAAAAAATACTAACGTCGAGAACGGAAAAGTTTTCCTACTTTCTTGGGTATCAACTGTCTAAAATGTTATGGGTTACTTAGTCATTTAAAAGATCAACAGCTTAAAAATGGTCCAAGTAAAATCCAAATTCGAAAGTCAATGTATAAATGTACATAGCTCAGTATATTTTTATTAATTAAAAACCTGAGTCAATAAATCCAAACATTCTGTAACTGAAAGTACAAAAATTTGGAAGTTAGTAATGTACACATTTATTAACCAAGTATGTACATGTCAACTCTAAAATCTACAATTTGTAAAGTTTTCAGTTTGAAGTCTTCAGTTTTGAAAATCTTCAGTTGTGTATAAGTTTACAGTTATAGGCTTAAGTCTTCAGTTAAGTAACTTTCACAACCGTTAGGTTTTCTTTTTGAATTCTTTCTAACTGTATACTTTTATACTGGGTGATTTCTTAATAACTCTAACATACCTAGTTATCCTCTAAGTGTTGAGAATCTTGACTCACAAAGGGGCTTAGTAAAGATATATCTGCAAGATTTAGATCTGTATGGATCTTTTCCATTTTGATATCTTTTCTTTCAATATGATCTCTAATAAAGTGATGTCTCATATCAATGTGTTTAGATCTTGAGTGAAGAACTGGATTCTGTGTGATTGCAATACCACTGCTGTTATCACATAATATAGTAGTGTTCTTTGACTCAATACCATAATCCTTCAGTTGATACTGCATCCATAAAATCTGAGCACAACAACTTCCTGCAGCTATATATTCTACTTCAGCTGTTGATAATGCAATATAATTTTTTTTCTTACTGTGCCAAAAAACCAATCTTTGTCCTAGAAGTTGACAAATCCCACTAGTACTCTTCATGTCAACCTTGCAGCCAGCAAAGTCCGAATCTGTATAACCTCTTTAGAATACCATAGTCCAAGATTTTGGGTAGATTTGATGTACTTAATGATCTTTTTCACAACATTTAAGTGTGATTCCTTGGGATTAACTTGGAATCTAGCACATACACCTACAATAAACATTATGTCAGGTCTAATAGCTGTAAGGTATAGCAATGATCCAATTAACCTTCTGTACATAGTAACATCTACACTCTTTCCAGGTTCATCTTTGTCTAGCAAAGTTGATTGTGACGTAGGAATGTGAGTATGCTTAGAACAATTCATACCAAACTTTTTGTCAAGTTCTTGATTGTACTTAGCCTGATTTATGAATATTCCTTTGTCCATCTATTTCACTTGTAATCCTAAAAGAAATTTAAATCTCTCATCATACTCATCTCAAACTTTTCTTGCATGAGATGTGACAATTTCTTACATAGGTCTTCATTGGTTGATCCAAATATTATATCATCAACATAGATCTGTACCAATAAGATATCTTCACCATGTTAGAGCCTAAATAGTGACTTATCAATAATACATTTCTTGATTAAATGATCACATAAGGTATCATATCATGCTCCTGGGGCTTGCTTTAATCCATATAAAGTTTTCCTCAATCCGTAAACTTTATCTCCATCTGTAGAGTCTTCAAATTCAGGGGGTTGCGCTACATAAACTTCTTATGTAAGTAAATCATTCAAATATGTGTTCTTGATATCCATTTGGTATACTGTAAACTTCATATGTGCAGCATAGGCCAAAAATATCTTTATTGCCTCAAGCCTAGCAACTGATGCAAATGATTCATCAAAATCAATCCCTTCAGCTTGGCAATATCCTTGTGCAACTAGTCTGGTCGTATTCCTTGTAACTACTCCAGCTTCATCAAGCTTATTCTTAAATACCCATCTAGTACCAATGACTTTTTGGTAACCAGGTCTAGAAACAAGTTCCCAAACTTGATTTCTTTCAAAACCATTCAACCCTTCTTGCATAGTAATTATCCTGTATGTTTGATGATTATATTTCAGACAAGAAACCCGCATACATAGCTTCATGTTGTTGTCTTCAAATCTTTATTTTGTCTGTCACATTGCCAATCACTTGCTCAGGGGGATGGTGTTGGTCCCGGGCAAGTCTAAGATACGTGTATGGGGGGGGGGAATACACGTATACAAATCCTTTTCAAATTGAGTCCCTCTACTCAGAGTTTAAGTTCTAGGCACAGAATATATAATACACCTACTAACAGCTCTGAAGCAAGTCAGTTGGCTAACTATCTATTTATGCCTGAGTGCGGAATATGTGAGCCTTGAAAGATTTAGACTTGTTTAGTTGATTCTGAAAACTGAGTTTTACTTTTTAAGAAGTCGTGGTTAAAGGGCAGTGCACTGAGTTTACTAAGTCAGGCTAATTGATTCAACATTGACAAATGTGCAATGAATGAATGATATGATAATTAAGCAAATATCAAAGCAGTAAGAACTCTGAGCAGTTTAACGTGGTTCAGAGACTCAAGCTCCTACGTCCACGGTCCTGATTGAACAGGAGAATCCCTTAATGGATTGGCTTATTTTTAACGTGCCAAGGTGCACAATGATCAATCACACTAATCCCTAGAATTTACGAGTTCTAGTCCTCCTTCCTTAACCACTAACTACCTCCACCAACAAACCTAACACTGACTCAGCTTAGGGTTTTGGTTTTGGCTTGGATTCCAACTAAGGTGTGATAATCCTTACAAGATAAAGCTATGCTAAGGTTGGATTATCACTCTAAGCTTAGGAGATGTATATGTAAGCTCTTTGGAATACAGATGACTCTAGACTATAAGAAGCACTCGGGAAATTTATGAGGTTTTCGAGTGCTTCTTTGAATGCTTGTGAGTCTTGAGTAATTTCTTGGCTTCGAAATTTCCCGTAACCCTGTTTGGGTCAAGGTCTTCTGTATTTATAGATGATTTTGAAAAACTATTCATTGGAGAGATAACCTTCTAATCACCTCTCTTATTGAAGTACTTCAAACGGACATAAGTCTTCAAGCAGCCGCCTACTTGCATGGATTTGGTAAATGTATTAAATACATGCTCGTTGAACTCTACAGGGATGACAGATTTAAGTCAGGGTCCATATATAACTTGTCCTCTGCTGATTGGTACACGTCATCAGGTAGGTGAGAATGTCAGAACTCATTCTTCAGTTCAGTCTTGTCTTTTCTGAGTTTAGGTTTGTCCTTATCTACGAAGTACATGGTCCAGCACTGACATTCCTTTTGCTTGCTTGACTCATACTCCAAATCTTTCCCTAATACTCAGTGCAGCCTGACTCCTTCAGGACTGATGAGTTAGCAATGATCTCAGGGCTATGCTCTTCACCCTAACACTTAGTTAGCCAGCTTAGAAAGTCTAACTTAAGTTCAGTAATGGTGCTCTTTATGTCTTCAGACTTCAGTCTTGAATGTCTTCAATGAGTTCTCCTCTCACTAAGTACCTGTGAATGTAAAACATTCTAAGTTCTATTCAACCCTATCAAGACTAATCCTGACTATTACACATTTAGGCAAATTCATCTTTGCAGGGTCTTTGGGATCAACTCAAAACTAACATTATCCCATCAGATGGTCCTTCAACCATTTCATTTCTAATGGGTCATTATGAATATTTTGTTCAACTGTAGAGTCATTGACTGAAGACTCATTAAGTCTTTCTGCCAATTCCTCAACTGAAGGAATATCATCCCAATTAGATTGAAATGTTTCATTGGATTGTGGTTCTGTATATGGTAACTCCTTAGATAATTCTCCTTTGCCTTGTTCAGTCATTCCAACTGGAATTTCAACAGTAACAAAAGGTTGTAGAGTCTTATCTGTAGAGTTTCCAGTTTTTCCAAATCCTTGATAATTTTAAGATTTTCTCCATTGACTTTGTGTGGTTCATCAAATACAACATGTGTGGATTCCTCCACAAGCATTGTCCTCTTATTGAATACTCTGAATATTTTGCTTACTACTGAATATCTAAGAAAGAATCCTTCTTCTGACTTTGGGTCAAATATTTTTAAGTAGTCTTTCCCATTATTCAAAATGTAGCATTTACATCCAAATATATGAAAATAAGATATGTTAGGACTAAATCCTTTCCATAGTTCATAGGAGGTCTTAGAATATATTTTTTTGATCAAGCATATGTTCTGTGTATAACAGGTTGTGTTAGTTGCTTCAGCCCAAAACCTCTTAGGTAAATGAGCTTCCACAAGCATTGTCCTTGCAGCTTCCTTTATAGTTCTGTTCTTTCTTTCAGCTACACCATTTTGTTGAGGTATTCTTGCAGCTGAATACTCATGATGAATTCCATATAGTGCCATGTAGTGTACAAAATTCCTCAATGACTTGATTTGTGAATTCAGTTCCTCTATCAGAACTAATTTTCACTATTTTCAAGCCTTTTTCATTCTGAACCTTCCTCATTAATTCTGGTAGTCTCTGTAGAGTTACACTATTCTTTCTTAGGAACACGGTCCAAGTAAATCTTGAGTAATCATCTCAACAACTAGTGTATACTTCTTTCCATTCAAACTAACTAGTTCTATAGGTCCAAAAAGATCCATGTGAAGCAGTTATAAAGCTTTGTTTGAGCCTTCAAAGACTTTACTTTTAAAAGTCTTCTTTGTTTGCTTACCCTTCTAGCATGCATCACCAAGATGATCTTTCTTAAAGTTAGTCTCAGGTAGACCTCTTATAAGTTTATTCTTTACAAGTTCTTTCATTGTCTTGAAATTGATGTAATTCAATCTCTTTTTGTAGAGTTGTTTGCTATAAAATAAACATTCTCTTCAGTTGAGTTCTACAAAACTATGTATACACTCCCTTTTCTTGTTCCAAATAATTTGACTTGCTTGGTTTCAGCATCTTTGAACATATATGAGTGTGGTGTAAGGTCTACAATGTAGCCTTTGTCACAGAATTGGCTCACACTCATTAGATTATGTTTCAGTCCATCTACATGATATACATCATTTATATGTACATTTCCTCTTCTAATTGAACCAAAACCTTTGGCAGTTCCACTGGCATTATCACCAAAAACTACTCTAGGTCCATTAAGTTCTCTAAGGTTGGAAAGTGCATCCTTGTTTCCAGTCATATGTCTTGCTCAACCACTATCAATGTACCAAATTTCCTTCTGTGTGGTTGATAAATGTCCTTGCAATAAATAAAAGTTAGTTTTTAGAGATCCAAAGATTTGGATCTCCTCCATTGACATTCCTAACCATCAAAGTTTGTTTGGAAATTGATGGTTTTTTGCACAACTTGTTTGGTACTCCTTGAGTAACTAGCTTAACAGCTGTGGATTTCCTCCCATTCCAAAAGCTATTAAAGTTCACTTTCCTTTTGAACTATACATCTATTTCTGACTGTACATTTGTCATCTGTATAGTTTGACTAGAAATCAATTTGTCAATCTTGTCTTCTCAGCGAGTATATGTCTTTCCATATATAATATCAATTATCATCCTTTGTTTTTCTTCAGATAAGTTTTTAATCATTCTCAGAACAACTGGTTGTTCAAGTTATTGAATAAATATGCTTTCTTTTTCAGTTTCTTGTTGTTATTTGATAAACACTGGTACAGAATCTTCAAGATATTCCTTCCAATCACAAGAATTGTAACCAATGTCTGTCAAATATCCTGAAGGTCTTTGTTGTAATAATATTTCCTTCAATTTCCTTAAAGATTTCCCAAAATATTCAAGTTTCTTCTCAAAGTAATCTCTCTCAGATCCAATTTCTATGATCTTCTTGTTCTTGCTTTCAATCTCATTCTTGTAATATATGCAGTCAGCAATTCTACAGATGGCTTCATCAAATAGTTCTTCATGACTAATCTTCAGATAATCAAGTTCTTCTTGCAAATCATTCATCATAGACAGCTTGTTTTCAATTCTTTCAATCTTTACACGCAGTTCCTTGATTATTTGCTTAAGTTCTTGATTTTCTATTTTTAGTTCATCATGATCACCTCTGATGTTTAGCAGTTCCTCAAAACCCTTTTGGAGTATGTGAATCATATCACTGGAAGAATCTTTATCGGTTAAAGAACTAGATGAGGATTGTACCTCTTCATCCTTGGCCATTATACAAATAAGTGCTTCATTTTCTTTAGAGTCTGTAGATTCACACTCTACAGCTGATTTGGAAGAAGAGGGACTTTCTTCCTGAGTTTTGTCAAACTCAGATAGTAGTGCCCTTATTCTTTCCTTATCCAGCTTTCTTCTTTTCTCTATCCTAGCAGCTTTCTCTTCTTCAGTATATTACTTGGCCTCTAGGTATGGGCAGTCCTTGAGAAAGTGCCCTGGCTTCCTACAATTATAACACATATAGGTTGAGTTAGTAAAATTTGACTTATTAGCCTTACCTTCTGTTGTCTACTTGGTAGAATTCTTCTTCCAATTTGCTCTTCTAGCAAATTTCTTGAATTGCTTTATGAGTAAAGCCATCTCTTCAGTATCATCCTCTTAATCTGCAGTAAGGGGAGAATCTACACCTACTAGAGTTGTAACCTTTTAACTTGATGCATCTTTATCCTTTCTCCTATCAATATCAAATTTATAGGCTTGCAGGTCAGAAAATAATTCAAAAGTAGAAACTTTGGAAAGATCCTTTGATTCTCTCATGGCAACAACTTTCATGTTCCATTCAGATGGAAGTGCTCTCAGAACTTTCATGTTCTTCTCTCTCTGCGAGTACTCTTTGCCAAGTTGTTGGCCCCGGTACAAGACTGAGAAATACATGTATGGGGGGGGGGGAATACACGTATACCAATTTTCCAAACTTAAAACCTTACTGAGTCCCCTTTACTCAGAGTGATAAAGAACTAGGCACTGATAATACACCTACTGACTACACTTGGTGCGGGTCAGTTGGCTAACTATCAGTTTATGTTCAGTGCGGAAATGCGTGAGCCCTGATAGTTTAAAGTCTTGTTTAGTTTGCTTTCGGAAAACCTTGATTACTCAAATGAATAGTGTTTAGTAAGGGCAGTGCTCTTTTTAATAGACCAGGCTGATTGATTCAAGCCTGATAAGTCTTATGCAATGAATGAACAATTAATATGGCAGGTAAACAATATATCAAAGCAATAAGAACACAGTAAGTTTAACGTGGTTCAGAGTCTCAAGCTTCTACGTCCACGACCTGATTTAACAGGAAATCAACTCAAGGGATTCTTGTTTTTAACGTGCCATGGTGCACCAAGATCAGCTACCTCACTGACCTATACAAACTTCCTTACTAACTAACTTAACTTACTTCCAACAAACCTACCTCTAGGGTTTTGGTTTCAGTTTGGATTCCAACTAGGTTGAGATTATCCTTACAAGACAAAGCTATGCTAAGGGTTGGATAATCTCTCTAAGCTTAAGATATTGCTTGTACGCTCTTGGAATACAGATTAACTCTCAGTTGCTAAGAAACACTTGGGAAATTTAAAGAGTTTCGAGTGCTTCTTCTAAAGACCGAATGCTTTGGGTGCTTGAGAGTTTGAGTAATTTTTGGCTTTGAGATTTCCCGTAACCTTGAATGGGTTCAAGGCCTTCTGTATTTATAGGTGATTTGAAAAACTATCCGTTGGAGAGATAGCCTTTCTTGTCATCTATGTAGAGTGGCTTCAAACAGACATATCTTCATGCAGCAGCCGTCCTTGCATGGAATTAGGTATATACATTAAATGCACATTAAATGCTTGCCCGTTGAAAATGCAGTCCGAAGTCAGTCTCCTGTCAGGTTCCGTACGTGCGTGTCCTTCTCGGATTGGTCCACGTCATCAGGTTGGTGAGAATGTCAGAACTTATTCCTAGGCTTCATGCTTGTCTTATTAAGTTCCTTTTGTCTTGAGCTCACCGGTCTTGTCCTTACTCTGACATTCCTTTTGCATTTCTTGGCTCTACTCCAAGTCTTCCCATAAACTCAGTATCATCCTGTTCCCTTCAGGACTGAGTAGTAATGACCTCAGGGTCATACTCTTCATCACTGAGACTTACTCAGCCAGCTTAGAGGACTGCCATAAGCTCAGGATGGTAACCTTCGTCTTTAGGCTCTTGTCTTGATTGCCATCAGTAAGTGCTCCTCTTACTGAATACCTGTGAAGTGTAATCAAAACACTGAAATGTCCCAACAATTTCCCCCTTTTTGTCCCAACAATTTCCCAACAATTTCCCCCTTTTTGATTATGCCAAAACACTGAAAAGATCCTCAAAACACTTAGAAGAAATATAAGATCTTATCTATAAGATAAGACATTGTTAGAGCAATTCTTGATAAAGTACGAAATTTAAATAGCAGCCAAAAAGACAATGAGTTTTTGTCTGTGGGCAAAAGTAATAGATTTCATTGAATGATATGAAAGTGGTTACAATGAATCCAATCTATTACAAGGAATTAGTGAACACCTAGACTAATCTCATTTTAGGCTTAAGTCCATAGCCTGCATAGACTCTTGCCTTCAGCTCGTCAAGTCTTCTAGGTTGGTTCACGAACCCTTCAGCCTTCGCAATCTTCAACACCTCAGTCATAATGGCCTTAGTATTATGCTTTCCAGTTCCAGGGACTAAGGGAGGCGATTTGACAATGAATTCAGGGGCCTTCACTTGGACATGAGCTGCTTTAGCCTCCTCCAAGATCTTTTGGATCAGCTCAGGATGATTGTCCATCATGTAGTCAGTGAAGTGGGCATTGATGTCTTCTGAGTCGCCCCACTTCTTCACCACGTACCATAATTTCACAAACTCATCCCTTGCATCAGCCCAGAACTCCTTCAATGCTTCTGAGATGAACTCATCAACATATGCTTCCCTCTGACCAGATTCTGGTCTTCTGACTTGAAGAATTGTTGACTTCCTTGCTGTAGGCCTCTTCCTGTACTTCCTAGGCTCAGGCTTCGCCTTCTTCCTCCTAAGCAGACCGATCACTGCATCATCGAGTTCCTTTTGTTGAAGCTCAGTGATATCAGTCAGCTTTTCAACCTTCTTCTCCAAAATGCGCATCTTCTCTTTTTGTGCTATCTCAGCTCTGCGCTCAGCCTCAGTTCTCTCAGAAGGTGCTCCCCACGCCTCAGCGCATAACTCCACCACCGTCTCCACAGAGTAAGTATGGGGTTTTTCCTTGTGCTCATGGGAGAGGACTTCTGAACTGGCTCAGGTTGTTTTGAAGGTTCATCAGTCTTTGCCTTCTTTGCTGCCTCCACCTTCAACCTGGCAATATTATCCTCACCTTCCTTCTCTACTGCCGCCAACCTTGCTGACTTTCTTACCCTCAGCACGTTCCCTTCAGGATTGGCTTCAGGATCGGCTTGAATTGTTTCGCCTTGGTTGACTGCCCCTGATGCCTCAGGGCGGGATCTTTTCTTCTTTTCCCCCTTTTTGGCATCATTATCGGCCTGGGATGGGAGTCCTTCAGCTCCACTGTTGATTACGAAGGAAGCTAACGATTGAACTTCTAGCACACCTTCCTTCAACATCTCAACTCCCGTGGCAATCCCAGTGCCAGCATACGAGACTGAACTGATAGCAGCTTGCAACTTTTTCTCAAAGACCTCCATGTTGTGTTGGAGACTTTGCTCAACCTTGGTGATCCTTTCCTCCACCTTCAAGGACTCACCGCTGACTCTACTAGCTTCTGTCAGTATCTTCACTGACTCCTCTGTGGCCTTAGCCAAAACATCTGCAGCAGTCTGAGAGGTGTGATCAATCTTCCCTGATACCAGCTCCAACTTGGACGCTGAGTCATTCATGGCCTGAGTGAAGAGTGCTCCAGCCTGAGCATCAAGCCTCTCCACTGCCTGATTTAGTTTGTCCTCTCTGATTGCATCCCTCTCTTCAAGCTGTTTGAGAGTTTGCCTTAGCATCTTCTTCGTACGCTTCCTCTCACTCCTCACTGATTTGGCCGTATCAGTCATTGTGCGCTTTAACAGAATCAGCTCTTTATTTGCAAGAGTGTTGTATGCTGATTTTGTCCACTTGATGTGCTTGGCTAGGGTCTTGGTTTCCTCCTCCTTTTCAACATGTAGCCTCATTACTTCCTCCTGGAGTTCAGCTAGATTCTCAGTAGTCTTCTCCTTCTTCACCTCGACAATACTTGTGAATTCAGCACGTCTGACCCCAGTGATTAGCACATCTTCGTCTCCATCAATGGCCTCGTCAGTGGCAGGCTGTTTTCCCTTGTCAGCCCCTGCGGCATCAGTCCCCTCTTCACGGTGCACTGAAGGCAGTTGTTGAGTGGTCGTGGCCGCCTGCTCAGGCTCAGCCTCGCCATCTGGAACCTTAGGAACTTGTCCTTCGGAACTGGGAGTCTCCTTTGACGCCTCAACATCGTTCTCCCTTATCTTAGGGTAGGGAATCCCGTCATCGACAGATGTCTCATCGGCGACTGAGATGTTCACAACATCCTCAGCCACTGGTCCACCCTTGGCACCAGTGTCTTTCACACCTTCCCCCTGAGTTTGAGACTCAGGTACCATGCTATCTACTTCCCTTGTCGTCTCCTCCACGGCTTTCTCCAATGCTCCACCCTGAGCATCTTCATCACCATCCTTCTCCTCCTCATCGTCAGAAAGGATGTCGGCCTTTGTCTTAGACATCAACTCAACTACCAGCTGCTTCAGATTCTCGAAGTTTAGCAGTTGCAGCCAGCTAGTCAGTCCAAAGAAGGTGCACAACCTAGCTTCCTCAGTCTTCCAATGCTCCCAGCCACGAGGATCCACCAGCATATATTGCTCTTGCATGTTGGATTGTTTAAATTCCAGCCACACCTTTAGCTCAACAACATTTGCTAGCAGCTCCTTGTACTTATTCAGCCCGAGCCAGCACTTAGCTGCCCACTTCGTGGCATTCCCCCTTAATGTGTTTTCCAACATACCTTCCATCATGTGTTCGTCTAGCTCCTCTTCCTCCTGCAACTCGAGGAAGTCATCCTCTTCATTGGGTATAAATTTGGGGCAATCTTTGGGGTTGGGGTATGAGGGGAAATCATCAGGGTTAGGGGTAGGATCTGATGGATGGTCAGGCCTCTGAGGGGATGGCAATGACTCTGGAATATTTAGCTCTGAAGTTTGGGGTGAGTTGGTGGGTTGTGGTGTGGGATCAGGGTTGGTTTGGGGTTGGGGTACGGGGAGGGTAGGGGATGTATGAGCTGCTATCTCAGGCTGCAACAACTCAGCCATCTCGATAGACTTTCTCACTTCCTCCAAGTCAGAGGCTCTAGGAGAGCTTGACTTCTCCCTCCCTTCTACCTCAGGTAGACTCTTAGCAGGGGACTTTTTTGGGTCCCTTCCTGAGTCGTTTTAACGGCCTCTCTCCCTGAACCCTTCTAACGTCATCGTCAGTTCCCTCAGCCTCAGAGTCAGCCCTCTTGGGAAGTGACTCAGTCCCAGAACTCGTGCTCTTCCCTGACAGCACAATCTTCACCTTCTTCTTCACGGCCTTCTCCGCCACAGGCTGTGCCTCCTCAACCTCAGGCTCTACAGCCTCCTCTCTCCTCTCGAAGAGCTCATCTACCTTTTCGATGAGACTGGTAGCCAGTTTCTTGGCCTTACCAGCTGGCTTTTTGGCCTGACCCTTTGCCTTGGCATTGGGATCAGTCAGCCCTAGCATCGCATAGGTATCACTCAGCGAGGAAAACATCACCTTCTTGGAGGAAAGATTGTCCTCGAAGTCGAAGGTGTACTCATGGCACGCATGAGCAATCAGGATGGACATCCTCGTTCCAAGGATGGCACCAACAGATACGTGCTTCTTCTCCTCATCCCGCTTCAGCTTGTCCAATCCAGCCTGATGGAGTTGATTAAGGAAGAACTGCTCCTAGTTCGCTTCCACTCCATCAACTATAGCTCCCATTATCCTCAGCTTGGGCAAGCTCAACTGCTCATGAGAGCCTGTGGACCCCATCACCACCTTGGACACTAAGTCCACAAGAGCTCTATACTCAGGCTTCAGAGTACTCTTGTTTTGACGGGCTCTGAACTCAGGCGAGCCAGTCTTGGTCCACTTCCTAAGGAATTCTCCCTCCGAATTCTCCTTGTAAAACCTGGGATTGATTCCTGAGGATGGCAAGTCAAAAACCTCATTGATTGCCCTTCGTAAGTTGATGTCCACCACCTCTGAGTTATAGAGAGGTTCGCCGTGGTTGTCCTTCTCTCCCGTCGGCTTGAGCGCGGCCACCTTCGTGAAAAGTTCTCCCTTACGCAGGAACATGTTGAAGTAGGCTTCTACAACCGTCCTTGGAAGTATAGAGAGAGAACGCGTGGTGAAGTATGTTTCCAACCCAGCTTTGGAAATCCAGTTGAAAACTGGTTTGATTTCCTCAACTGTTAGACATGTACCTTCCATGGAGATGACTTGCTCCATGTGTACCAGTTTATTATTGACAACATCCTCAAGCTTGTCCGTTGTCCAGTTGGAATCAAGAAGTGCCATTGATTTTGAAAGAAAGAGAGGTTTTTAGGAAAGCTGTGAGTATTTTGAGCAAGAGAATACTCAGTGTGCAGATGTGCTTTGTGTTTGCGTAAAGACCTCAAATGGCACTATTGATTGATTAGACTAAGTCAGTTACTCAGACGTGAGGTTGAGATTAATTCCAGAATTCGAAAGGTTTAGAATGAAGGGCCAGGATTAATCTCAGTTTTAATCAATTACCCATGTCAGTCATATTCCGTATAAAACGGACACGTATACGAAAAAGTAACTGAAGCATTAAATGCTCCGTTGTGCGTGGGTTTAAATATGAAAAGGCACGCTTTTAATGAAAACAGAATGCATTTAATAAAGATTTTCAGGACGAAGGACTCAGGGAGACGCTTGAAATTCACAAAGTCATGTTTAAACTCATACCTGCCAGGGAGACATTGTAGCACCCTGATACCTCGTTGAGTCGAGTCTGGTCTGAGTTCCCCATAGATCCTACACTGACTGCTCTCCCGGATCTAAAAGTCCTAACTCCACTGAAAGTTCCATAAACCTTGCTTCAGCCAAAGGCTTAGTCAAGATGTCAGCTCTTTGCCTGTCAGTGTGAATTTTCTCCATCCTAATGTCCTTCTTTTCCACATGATCTCGAATGAAATGATGTCTAATATCCACATGCTTGCACCTTGTGTGAAGCACTGTGTTCTGAGTAATAGCTATAGCACTATTGTTGTCACAATAGATTGGAACATCATTAGCAAACACTTGGTAGTCCCTCAACTGTTGCCTCAACCATAAAATCTGAGCACAACAACTACCTGCAGCCATATACTCAGCCTCAGTTGTGGATATTGCAACCGAATTCTGCTTCTTACTAAACCACGAGATCAACTTACTTCCCAAAAACTGACATGTCCCAGAGGTTGATTTCCTATCAATCCTACAACCTCCATAATCTGCATCTGAATAACCTGTCAGTTCTAAGTTGTCATCTGAAGGATACCATAGTCCCATATTGACTGTTCTTTTCAAATACTTAAGTATCCACTTAGCAGCCTCCAAATGACTTCTCTTGGGATCAGACTGATACATAGCACATACACCAACTGTAAACGTAATGTCAGGCCTACTTGCAGTCAGGTACAATAAAGAACCTATCAGCCCTTGATACTCAGTCTGATTCACTAAAGTCCCTTCAGTGTCAGGATCCATCTTCCAATTTGTGTTCATAGGGATCCTGGCTGGATTTTTGTTCTGAACACCAAACTTATGAATCAAGTCTCTTGTATACTTAGCCTGATTAATGAAGATACCTTGATCAGTCTGCTTGACCTGCAATCCTAAAAAGAAGTTCATCTCTCCCATCATTGACATCTCAAATTTACCAGTCATCAACTTAGAGAATTTCTCGCAGAGCTGATGATTTGGTGATCAAAATATCCTATCCACAGTTCCCTTCTTAAACCCATGGTCTATCAGGAATTGAGAGAGGGTATCATACCAAGCTCTTGGTGCTTGCTTAAGTCCATAGAGTGCTTTCGTTAAATGGTATACTCTCTCTCCAACCTCAAACCCGGGAGGTTGTTCAACATATACCTCTTCATTGAGTACACCATTCAGGAAGGCACTCTTGACATCCATTTGATACACCTTAAACTTCTTGTATGTTGCATATGCAAGGAACGACCTGATAGCTTCCAATCTAGCCACTGGAGCAAAAGTCTCATCATAGTCTATTCCTTCAGACTGACAATACCCCTTTGCAACTAGTCTAGCCTTGTTCCTTACTACAACACCATTCTCACCCTTCTTGTTCTTAAAGACCCACTTGGTACCAATAACACCTTGATGCCTAGGTCTATCAACCAGTTCCCAAACCTAATTCCTTGTGAACTGATTCAACTCCTCTTGCATGGCAATGATCCAGTTCGAGTCAGTGAGAGCTTCTTCAATGTTCTGAGGCTCTTGCTCAGAGAGAAAGCAACAGAACAATGCACTCTCACCATGAAACCGTCTGGTCCTGACTCCCTCAGTTGGATCACCAATGACTTGATCAATATGATGATCCTCTATCCATGTTCTTTTGCCAGGAGTTGTTCCCAAAGTACCTGCAAGGTTAGTGTCTACAGGTTCTTGAAATTCAGGAAATTAAACAGAAGAGGATGAACCTGAGTCTATACCAAAGGGATTAACAAGCTCAATGTCAGGGACATTGGTTCCCCCTTGATGTGGTGACTCAGGAACCGTCTCAGCTGCAACAACATCTTCATAAACGGTGCTTACCTCAGGTTGAGCCTGTTCCACAGTCTGAGGCTCAACTATCCCTGATGTGATGGGCTTAGGAGTGGTACTTGGTTCATCATCCTGATCATCGTCATCATCCCATCTTGGAATTGGCACGACTTTGACCTTTGGATCAGGTTGATTCTTTAAGCTAAGCCTTGTCACCCTCCTTGTGACCTCCTCAGTGTCAGGATCCAACACTCTTACCCTGGACTCATTAGCAGATTCATCAAACACAACATGTGATTCTTCCACAACAAGGGTCCTACAATTGTAAACCCTGAAAGCTTTACTAACTTCAGAATATCCTAAGAATATCCCTTCATCAGATTTGCTATCAAAGGCTTTCAATTGGGTCTTCCCATTGTTGAGGATGAAGCACTTACAACCAAATATATGAAAGTAAGAGATACGAGGTTTCCTCTTATTCCATGTCTCATATGGGGTATGTGCATGTTGTTTGTTCAGCATGGATCTATTCTGAGTGTAGCATGCAGTGTTGATTGCCTCAACCCAGAATTTCTTGGGCAATCCTGACTCAGCCAGCATGGTCCTGGCAGCTTCTTTCAGTGTCCTGTTTCTTCTCTCAGCAACACCGTTTTGTTGTGGGGTTCTAGCTGCAGAAGTCTCATGAGCTATACCAAGTTCATTACAAAAGTTAGAAATATATGAACTTATAAATTCAGTGCCCTTGTCAGATCTGATTTTAGTAATGGACTGATTCTTCTCATTGCTGAGTCTCCTGAGCAACTCTTGAAGCTTCACCTGTGTTTCCTTCTTATTTAACAAGAAAATAACCCAAGTATATCTAGAATAATCATCAATAACCACAAGGGTATTTTTCCTACCATTCATACTCACAGGTGTTATGGGACCAAATAAATCCACAAAGGACACATTTTCCACTCTGACTGTACCTATTATCAAGACACCAAAACCTTTAGTAACACCTTTTGAGTTATCACCAAAGGTTACATGTGGACCATCTTTCGCCTGAAATTCTTGGAGAAGACTCTTCATTCCAGTCATATGCCTTGAGCATCCAATGTCTAGGTATCAAACAACTTTTTTTGAGTCTCCTCTCCTCTTGTTGTGATCCACAACCGCCTGCAAACGAATCAGGCTTTAGGTACCCATTGGGTGTTGGGTCCTATCGTGTCAGCTGTACCCTTCGGGATCCAGACTTGCTTCACAACCCTGATTGCCTCAGAGTGATGAATTTGTCTCCTTGAAACATCAACATACACAACTTTATTCTTCTTTGCCTGAGAGGAAGATAGTGTATGAGTGCTAAACTTAGGCTTCACAGTAGCCTAAGTGGGTACCTTTTGGGCTGACTTCCTGTTCTTCCTAGGCCTGGGTGCAGCGGGTCTTGGGCCTTGTTCTTGATAAGAGCCCTGTGTTCTATTCCCCCCAGGCAAGTGAGGGAATGGAAAACAGTTAAAGGCCTCAGGATGCAAAAACCATGGGGGTGTCATCATATTTGGCCTTCCCTGTTGGTATTGCCAAGCATGATGGTACCCTCGCTGACCAGTCTGAGAGTTCTTAGCCTGAGTCTTCCTCCTCTTTCGCTGAGGCTTTCTCTGGCCTGAGCTCTCATGGACCTCCTTTGGTTGCTTTACCTTTCCCTTGGGTTTTGGCTTAGCTACCTTAGGGGCAACCCTGACTGTGTCAACGGTTTCCTTGTCCTTATCAGTTTGACGGGCCTGAAGTACAACCTTAGGTGCACTCTGGCCTGCCTGAACAAATACCCTTCAGTGTTGCTCCCTGAAGCAACATGAGATTGACCCTGTGAGGATTTCTTAGGAACATATCCGAGTCCCTTTTTCTCGTTCTCAAGCATCTGGCTGCTATTTATTTCCTCTCTAGCCACTGAGAATTTATTCATTGCTGCAACCTTTTGCTTGAGTGAGTCCTCATTCTTTTTCAGGATTTCATGTTTGGCAAAGAGGTCATCAAACTTACTCTTGAGTGCTTTTAGTTCTTCCTTCCCGACCAACTCTTCCTCAGCCAATTCTTTCAGAAGCTTCTCTCTTGGGAGACACTCAGCATTGATTAAATCAATCTCCTGAGTTAGTCTCACAATCTGAGTTGATTCTTTAAGATCAGACTGAGTGAGCTGATCATTCAGGTTCTGAACCTCAGTACTCAATTTCCTGTTCTCCTCTACCAAGAAGACATTAGTTTCCTGCAGTCTGGAGAAATAAACCATCAATTGATCCAGACAGATCTGAAGGTTCATTTCTCTGACTGACTCTGAGCTAAGCTCAGGATTTTGACCAGTATAGGAACCACATACAGAGTTAGATGTTACCTCAGGTTCCTCCCTTGCCATCAGGCAGACATCATCGTACTCCTCATTAGAAAAGAGTTCAGGCGACCTCTCCTCAGGACCATCAGAGTCAGTTGTATCCTCAGCGAGCATTGCTCTCCGGTCTGCCAGTCTCTGGTGTCTCTTGGCCCTCCTGTCTTCTCTTTCCCTAGCACTCAGCTTCGGACAATCATACTGATAGTGCCCGCTCTTGTTACAGTTGTAACATGCCGGTTGCTCATCTCTTTTTTCTCTCCTTAGTTCAGGGATCCTCCTTGAGTCAGGTTCCCTCTATCTTGATGAGCTTTTAGTCTTCCTTGAGTGCTTGTCATCATGAGTACGTCTCTGTTCATCTCTGCGATCGGGCTTTGGGTCTGAGTATCTTCTTTCATCGCCACGATCTCTCCTCTGGTCAGTGTTTCTCCTCTCCTCATATCTCCTTGAGCTTTGGTGGGTTCCTTCAGGTTTCCTGTCACGTGAGTCCTGATAAAATTTCTTATAACGATCAAACTTGGAATTAAGCTTATCAAAGCGTCTAGCCATCAGGCTGTACTCCTCAGCAAGCTCTTCCTTGCTCATCTCCATTAGTGACTTTGATGAAGATTCAACAGGTTCAGACCTGGCTTTGAACGCCACACTTTTCTCAGGAGTTTTCTCCTTTTCTTCCTCTTCTGGCTGAACTTTCTTCTTTCTTTTGTTAAGATCAAATTCCAGTGCTTTAAGCTCTGAAAAAAGTAAAGAAGAAGTTATGTTACTCATATCCTGAGTGTTCTTAAGCATAATTACACTATTATCCCATCTCTCAGAAGGGCATTCAGGATCTTTGAAGCAACATCTCTCTTTGGGACATCCTTGTCCAGCATCACCAGCTCATTCATCAACTTGATGAACCTTGACTCCATCTGATCAATTGTCTCATCAGGCAACATCTCAAATGCTTCGAATTTCTAAATGACAATGTTTCTCTTGTTCTCCTTTATCTTTTCTGACCCCTCGTACATCCTTGTCAGCTCATCCCAAACCTCTTTTGCCGTCTTTAAGTTTATCAGCATGGCTGACTCCTCGAAGGGCACCGTATGCAAAATGATGTTTCTGGCAACGTTGTCCAGTCCCACCATCTTGATTTCATCGTTGGTCATGTCTTTCCTTTCTTTCGGAACCTGCACGCCAATCTCAAGATGCTCATATCACAGTCCTCTAACATTAGGAATAGTGATCTTGATCGGTCCCTCACTGAGAACACGCGGCATCTGGTCATGGATGGCATCAAGATGCGCTTCTAATCTAAACTTCCAATAGATAAAGTTAGATACAGAGAATTCAGGTAACGAAGCTTCAAGTCTCCTCGAAGTCATGTGATGCAAGTTTTATGAAAAGCAAACTCAGATCTGTTCAGTGACCACCAACAGTTTCTCCTCTGAAACTATTAGTATTCAAAGTCAGTGGCCTTTTGAACCACTGCTCTGATACTACTTGTTGGTCCCGGTACAAGAGTGGGGAATACGTGTATGGGGGGGGGGGAATACACGTATACCAATTTTCCAAACTTAAAACCTTACTGAGTCCCCTTTACTCATAGTGATAAAGAACTAGGCACTGATAATACACCTACTGACTACACTTGGTGCGGGTCAGTTGGCTAACTATCAGTTTAAGTTCAGTGCGGAAATGCGTGAGCCCTGATAGTTTAAAGTCTTATTTAGTTTGCTTTCGGAAAACCTTGATTACTCAAATGTATAGTATTTAGTAAGGGCAGTGCTCTTTTTAATAGATCAGACTGATTGATTCAAGCCTGATAAGTCTTATGCAATGAATGAACAATTAATATGGCAGGTAAGCAATATATCAAAGTAATAAGAACACAGCAAGTTTAACGTGGTTCAGAGTCTCAAGCTCCTACTTCCACGGCCTGATTTAACAGGAAATCCACTCAAGGGATTCTTGTTTTTAACGTGCCACGGTGCACCAAGATCAGCTACCTCACTGACCTATACAAACTTCCTTACTAACTAACTTAACTTAATTCCAACAAACCTAACTTTAGGGTTTTGGTTTCAGTTTGGATTCTGTTAGGATAAAAATTTGTTAGTTTTGATGAGTTAAAACAAACCAGAAGATGTAATAGGACCATCTGGACCTGTTAGCCACCAGAGGACTCCACCAGAGGACTTCACCAGAGGACTTCACCAGAGGAGATCAGACCAGAGGCAGAGGACCTTCCCCAGACCAGACGAGTCCGGACCAGACGAGTCTGGTGGAACAAAAGATGCTCAGTTTGATCCCCTTATCCTACTGAGTATTCTGGTTGTTCACCAGATAAGGACCAGAAGACACCGAGGTTGCCTGGTGTCTGGTCCTGCCTTCTCTGGAGTGAATCAGAGTTAGGCAGAGGAAGCCATTGACCGTTGGTGATTCAAATGAAGTCAAACAAGATTGGATTGAGAAGATATGAAGACAATCAATCAAGATCTCACCAACCCAATCAATCAATTAGGGAATTGATTGATTGAAGCTTCCATATATAGAGGATCTGATTGGATTAGCCTCCCAACGGCTATGTCCCTAATCCCCTCTATATATACTTGAGTGCAGATCAAGAAAAAGCTCTAGAATGATTCACGCGCATATAGCCATACTAAGCTTTGATCACTACGCATATTGCACTCACTTTTGTTCTTAATTACTCATCTACTCGTAAGGAGTTTATACACTCAACCTGTTCATCTTGTTAAGATAAGGTTGGAGTGAGTCTATCTTTAGATCGAAGTTAGATCTAAAGAGTTTGTAAGAAGGTGCTGGTACTTCAGAAATTCCAGTAAGTAAGTTTGTGAGTTGGTTGTTAGTGAGACCCCTTGGTGATAAGGGAGAGTGGACGTAGGATATTTATCCGAACCACTATATATCTTGTGTCTTTTATCGCTTTACTTTAATTATTGTTTATTGCTCTCTTATAAAAGATTTTGGAAAGACATTTAAACATAAGCTTCCGCAATTAATCTATCAAGTGGGACCAACAAGTGGTATCAGAGCAGTGTGTCCACGACCACTGCTTTGAAAAGCTTTTGGTGGTCACCGGGCAGATCCATTGCTCTTTAGTGGTTTTATCCAAGTTCTTGTTATTTCCCTAAATTTCTTATCAATATGTCTTCGAAATCTTCTTATAAGAGTTGCAAACTGCCAGAATTCTCGTTCGAGGATTATAGCCACTGGAGCTTCATGATGAGTAATCATCTTGGAGCTATTCACCACCGCATGTTAGATGTGGTTGAAAGTGGCCCCATTAAATTTTACTGGACTCCTATTGATAGTGGCAGGTCTGAGTCCAGAGAAGAAACTAGCGACGCTGCAGAGGATAGAGTTCCCAGACAACGAATCCTCAAAAAGAAAGACGAACTTGACAACGATGAGAGAAAGCTACATAACCTGGACCAGGTGGCGAGGACTGAGATTATCAACACTCTTACTAAAGAAGTTATTGAAAAGGTCAGGACGTGCACCACTGCAAAAGAGATGTGGGACAAGTTAGCTCTGCTCTGTGAAGGAACAGAGAAGATTAAAGATAACAAGCTCCAAGCTGTTCAACACTCTTTTGACACATTTAAGATGAAACCAGACGAGACCATTGACCAGCTGGACATGCGCCTCACGAATCTCTTAAACAAGGCTAGTGCCTTAGGTAAGACTTATTCTGAAAAAGAGATTAATAGTAAAATATTACGTTCACTAACGAGCAGGTGGAGAATTAAAGTCACTGTGATCAAGGACAACAAGGATCTCAACACTCTGGATCACCATCTTCTGTTGTCTGATCTCAAAGCTTACGAATATGATCTTCAAGAGGAGGATCAAACAGAAGAGGTTTCCTCTTCTGGCCAGAAAGGAGTTGCATTCTCTTCAACTCTCAAATCTGATGCCAAGCCAAAGGAGTCTACTGCAGATGACTTGAGCCTCAAGGAGCAGGTAGCACTTCTAACTCATAAATTAGACAAAATGAGTTCAAAATATGGCAGGTACAAAAGGCATTGGAAGGAGTCTACCAGAAACAGGAAGAGTTCTTTCAAGCCTGCAGAGAAGGAGAAGACATCTGGAGACTCAAGGGAGACCAGATTCAGAACTCCAGAGAGGAGGAGAGATGACAACCCTGGCAGCTCTGGGAGATCAGATCATCAGAGGAGGGATGGTAGCTCTGGCAGACCTGACTACCAGAGGAGAGAAAGTAGCCCTGCCAGATCAGACTACAACCAGAGGAGGAGAGAGCCAAGTCCTAGTCCCAGAGGAGACAATGCCTGCTACACATGCAACAAGACTGGTCACTACAGTTATGATTGTCCTCAGCTTACTCCTAGGGAAAGAGAAGAGAAAAGAATCAAGAGAGATAGGAGATATGCAGATAAGAGAGCACTGCTGGCAGAAGCAGAGGAGGAGGATACTAGTTCCAGATCTTCTTCTTCTGACTTTGGATCAGATAATGATGTGTGTCTCATGGCAGACATTACTGAGGTAAATGAAACTACTCTTGTTTTATCTAATTCCAAATGTACTGAATCCTCTAATTCATCTGGTAACTCCAGAGAGTCTGATATGCAACAAATGCTATCAGATCTCCAAAATTGTTTCCAACTCTGCCAAAAACTTGAGAAAGAGAATGGTAGGCTCAGAGCAGAAGTTCAATCTCTCTCTCATGAGCATAAATCCACTAGAGAACTCATGAAAGATCATTCCAAAGAAGTCTCTGAACTTCAGGAAAAGATCACAGAAAGAGATACTCTGGTAGATCAACTCATGAAAGAAAGAAACTCTCAAGAGGATGAGATCACTGAACTCAGAGCCAAATACCAAACTCTTATCAAGGGAAAACAAGTTGTTCACAACATAGAGGAGATACCTATGCCCAGAGAAGCTCCTAAGATACCATCTGTTGTATCTATCATATCAGAGTCTTCTCAGCGCATTTGTGATAAGAGTGGTTTAGAATATTCTGGAATTACCACTAAAACTCACAAGTACCTCTATAACAAAGACAAGTCTGTAAGAGCTGGTAAATTGGTAGAAATCTGGAATGATAAAGACTTAACTGGTAATGGTTACAAGGTGGTTCACAATCCTGATTGGAAAAGGAATCACTCTGTTAATCACTTAACTAATGGTCCAGAAGAGTTGACTGTTCTGGAAGAGAAGATGTTAGAGAATAAGTGTCAACAAGGGGAACCATTAAAGATTGATGGTTCTGTGAACAATGAGTCCCAAGGAGTAGATATTATTCAAATTGGAGGACCCCAGAGAAATCCTCAAAGGGAACCTAAACAGATTAGGGGACCTCAAAGGAAACACTCAAAAAGGGGGAATACCAATCAGAGTAATAACTACCAGAGAAGGAACAATGTTCAACAGAACCAGGTACCCCAGAGACAATTTTCTCAGAAGAATCAATTCCAGAATAGGTATACTCAAAGGAACTATAATCACCAGAACAGGTCTAATTATCAGAACCAGAGGAGGTCGTCTAGACCCATCTATAGAAAACCAACTGATCTGGGAAGTTATGACACCAGAGATGGTTCTTCTAGGATGTATCCTTATAACCAGACCTTTAAGACCATGTCTTTGAGGCAGGCCATTCCAAAGGCCAGATTTGAGAAAAGGTACACCAGACCTGTTTATAGGAAAGGTGTCCTTATCAGACCAGTAGCTCAATATGTCATAGTAAGAGGACATGTACTGGTAGATAGATTTGGAAGGAAGATAAGATCTCCTCATCCATCAAGAGATGATCTTTATCTATGGATTCCTACAAAACCTGCAACTAACCAATCAGGACCCAGCACTAGTAGGGGACCTAATTGATCTCTCTGCAGGTAGATAAGAGTCCATTGGAGAAAGGATTTTCAAGCAACCATGTCTGGTACATTGATAGTGGATGCTCCAAGCACATGACATTCCAGAAGGATAATCTCCAAGATTTCAAGCCATTAAATGGACCAAGAGTGATGTTTGGTGACAACAACTATGGAGTCACCAGAGGAGTTGGAAAGTTGACCTTCAATGGTGTATCTGTAGATGAAGTCTACTACGTAGAAGGACTCAAGCATAATCTGCTTTCGGTATCCCAATTCTGTGACAAGGGATACTCAGTGAAGTTTTCTAGTGATTCATGCACTGTTTTCTCTTCTGATTATACTGATATCTTGCTAATAGGTTTGAGGAAGGGTAACATTTATCTTGCAGATTTTAGCAGTTGCCCAAGGAATGCTTGCCTGGTTGCTAAAGGATCTGCAGAGAACAGCTGGATTTGGCACAAAAGATTGTGTCATCTTAACTTCAAAACATTGAACAAGATTGCCAGAAAGGGTCTCATTCGAGGTCTTCCAAATGAAGTGTTTAAGAAGGATCAGGTTTGTGGTTCATGTCAGAAGGGTAAACAACCCAAGACTTCCTTTAAGGATGTCCAGAGCACAACCACAACCAGAGTACTTCAACTACTTCACATGGACCTGTTTGGACCTGTTTCTCCTCTTAGTTTCAGTGGAAGGAAGTACACCTTAGTAATAGTAGATGACTTTTCAAGATACACTTGGGTAGTGTTCTTGTTTAAGAAAAATGAAACTATAACTAAGCTGCCAGAGTTCTTCAAGCAGATTTAGAATGAGCAGAACCAGAGCATAGTCAGGATCAGGAGTGACAAAGGAACAGAGTTTTTGAATTCACATATTGCAGATTATTGCAAGGATCATGGGATTTTTCATGAGACATCTGCTGCCAGAACACCTCAACAAAATGGAGTTGCAGAAAGGAGGAATAGGACTCTCAAAGAAGCTGCAAGAACACTTCTGGCAGAGTACGGCACTCCACAGAGATTTTGGGCAGAGGCCATCAATACAACTTGTTACACTCAGAACAGGTGCCTGATTGCCCAGAGACACAATAAGACCCCATATGAGGTATGGAAAGGTAAAACCCCATCTGTTTCATATTTTCATGTTTTTGGATGTAAGTGTTTCATCCATGACAATGGGAAATCTAAATTAAGAACCTTTGATGCTAAAGTGGCTGATGGAATATTTTTGGGATATTCCAGCACCAGTAAAGCTTTTAGAGTTTTTAATAAGAATTCACTTTGTGTGGAGGAAACACCTCATGTTGTTTTTGATGAATCTACTTTTGAGTACAAGGTGGATCCTAAGTCTCCTGATGAGACCCAAAATCAGACTATACCCAGAGTTATCAAGGTCAATCCACCTATTCTTGATTCAGATGAGGACCCATCTCCTGGTTCTCTGAAGCAGCAGCCTTCACAAGGAGCAGAACCAGAAGAGGTTGGAACTCCTGTAGGGGGAAGCTCTTCTGCAGGTGGTGATAATCACCAAGGTACTGCAGAAGATGATCACCCAGGCAAGACCACGGGAAGGAGGACCCTGGTTGATCACCCCAATGACCTGATCTTAGGAGATCTAACTAAGGGTGTCCAGACTAGGAGAACTATTAACTTAGCTGCCTTATTCAGTTGCTATGTGTCCTTGATTGAGCCCAAAAACATCAAGGAGGCACTGAAAGATTCAAATTGGATTGTGGCTATGCAGGAGGAATTGAATCAATTCACCAGACAGGATGTTTGGGAGCTGGTAGACAGACCAAGTCATCAAAAGGTGATAGGCACTAAGTGGGTTTTCAAAAATAAGAAAGATGAGAATGATGTCATTACTAGGAACAAGGCAAGGCTAGTGGCCCAGGGCTATTCTCAGTCTGAAGGAATAGACTATGATGAGACTTTTGCTCCTGTTGCCAGACAAGAAGCTATCAGATTGTTCTTAGCATATGCTGCTCACATGAAGTTCAAAGTATACCAGATGGATGTGAAATCTGCCTTTCTTAATGGGATTCTCATTGAGGAGGTGTATGTTGAACAACCTCCTGGTTTTGAACAAGGTGACAAGGTGTTTAAGCTTAAGAAAGCTCTTTATGGGCTGAAGCAGGCACCCAGAGCATGGTATGACACTCTATCTCAATTTCTTCTGGACAATGGTTTTACTAAAGGTAAAATTGATAGGACCTTGTTTAGGAAAGAAGAAGGAAAGGACATCCTTCTGGTCCAAATATATGTTGATGACATCATATTTGGATCCCCTAACAAGAAGCTGTGTGAGAAGTTTGGTGAGCTCATGCAGGGACAGTTTGAGATGTCCATGATGGGAGAATTGAATTACTTTTTGGGTTTGCAGGTTAAGCAATCAGAGAAGGGAATTTTTATTAATCAAGCTAAGTACACCAGAAACATGTTAGAGAAATTTGGAATAGAAATCTTCCTGAAGCAGATCAAATCCTCTCTGGCAGAGGTTAAAGCTTCGTTCAAGGCTAATGGCTTGTTTGTCAAGCTAGATGTTATGCACAGCCAGAAGCAGCTCCAGGAGCATGTGATGGAGCAGATGAGGCCAGTTTCTGTACTCAAAGTGGAAATGGCCAGCCAGATGATTCAGACTGCTAGACTGAAGGACTCCCTCCAGGAGATGTTGGAGAAGCAAGAGAGACTTGTTGCAGAGTCTAAGGCTTACCTGGAGGAGGCCAAGCAGCTTCGTGATCTTCACTCTTCCTCCAACACTGCCTTGCCTGATCTCATAAGGCAGGTAGTGGAGCCCCTCCTTGATGAAGTTAAAAAGGGGGAAGAGAAGGCCAGAACTGATCTGGCGAAGACCACAAATGAGACGCTTTTTAGCCATGGAGCTCGTCTGGACCTGCTGGAGAACACTTTGGCCCAGGCTGAGTTGCAGAAGAAGAAGAAAGAAGAGTTGAAATCTCTGTCTATGGCTAAACAGCTTGCTGCAGAAGAAGAGTCATCTGAAGCTGAGCAGGATCCTTCTACCATTCCTGGTCCTGCTAAGAGGAAGATTAGAAAAGTTAAGAAGAGTTTCCTTGAATCTGTTGTCGAAGAAGCAGAGAAGAGATACAAGGAAGAGACTCCAGAGGAGAGGCAAGCCAGAATCAGGAAGAACATAGATGAAGAGCAGAGGCTCAGATATGTTAGGAGACAGAACAAGAAGGCCAGAGAAGCTGGTATTCCTTCTGGTGCAGGTGGCTCAGGTCAGAAGAGGAAAGCTCCTGTGGAGGTTATGAACATCTTGCCACTAAGGACAGAAGGGTCTTTTGACTCTACTGTGCCTTATCCTCTGATTGAGAGATGAAGAGAAGCCAAGACCCTCTGGTTCATTCAGCATTATATCCAGAGGCCAGCACCAGAAGATGATGAGCTGATCAACAGAACCTTCCATTCTTGGATGCAAGCCTATGATGCAGACTTGTACAAGCAGCTGATGGATTCAACCATTGAGTTCAACCTGGAGGTGACTGCTCCTGAATTTACTTATCTTAACACTCCCATGATTGGGAACCAGGTGGATTGGGCAGAACTGAAGAAGCTTTACAAGACCAAGGTGTTGGTGAATTTCACCCCAACATCTTCTGCAGAGTTGAAGGCCGTCCAGGATAGGTTCCTTGACTGGTTTCTTGTCCCTAAAGAGAACAGAAGATATGCCTAGAATAGGACAATGAACTTCAATGTAATCTGTAATTATTTTGTCCTCTGATTATTAATGAAAAATACATATCTTCTCTGTTCTAAAGACAACTCCTTGTTGTCTTATTATTTGCCTGATGAGATCTATTCTAAGGTCTCATCCCTTTATTGTTTTCTTACTTAAGTTTTACTTTTGATCAGTTCTGGTAGTGTTTTAACTCCATCAAAAAGGGGGAAATTGTTAGGATAAAAATTTGTTAGTTTTGATGAGTTAAAACAAACCAGAAGATGTAATAGGACCATCTGGACCTGTTAGCCAGATGATGATCTAGATTAGGACTTAGTCTAGGGGGAACTGCCAGACCAGAAGACCTCACCAGAAGAGTCACCAGAAGACCCCACCAGAGGACTCCACCAGAGGACTTCACCAGAGGAGATCAGACCAGAGGCAGAGGACCTTCCCCAGACCAGACGAGTCCGGACCAGACGAGTCTGGTGGAACAAAAGATGCTCAGTTTGATCCCCTTATCCTACTGAGTATTCTGGTTGTTCACCAGATAAGGACCAGAAGACACCGAGGTTGCCTGGTGTCTGGTCCTGCCTTCTCTGGAGTGAATCAGAGTTAGGCAGAGGAAGCCATTGACCGTTGGTGATTCAAATGAAGTCAAACAAGATTGGATTGAGAAGATATGAAGACAATCAATCAAGATCTCACCAACCCAATCAATCAATTAGGGAATTGATTGATTGAAGCTTCCATATATAGAGGATCTGATTGGATTAGCCTCCCAACGGCTATGTCCCTAATCCCCTCTATATATACTTGAGTGCAGATCAAGAAAAAGCTCTAGAATGATTCACGCGCATATATCCATACTAAGCTCTTGATCACTACGCATATTGCACTCACTTTTGTTCTTAATTACTCATCTACTCGTAAGGACTTTATACACTCAACCTGTTCATCTTGTTAAGATAAGGTTGGAGTGAGTCTATCTTTAGATCGAAGTTAGATCTAAAGAGTTTGTAAGAAGGTGCTGGTACTTCAGAAATTCCAGTAAGTAAGTTTGTGAGTTGGTTGTTAGTGAGACCCCTTGGTGATAAGGGAGAGTGGACGTAGGATATTTATCCGAACCACTATATATCTTGTGTCTTTTATCGCTTTACTTTAATTATTGTTTATTGCTCTCTTATAAAAGATTTTGGAAAGACATTTAAACATAAGCTTCCGCAATTAATCTATCAAGTGGGACCAACAGATTCCAACTAGGTTGAGATTATCCTTACATGACAAAGGTATGTTAAGGGTTGGATAATCTCTCTAAGCTTAAGATATTGCTTGTACACTCTTGGAATACAGATTAACTCTCAGTTGCTAAGAAACACTTGGGAAATTTAAAGAGTTTCGAGTGCTTCTTCTAAAGACCGAATGCTTTGAGTGCTTGAGAGTTTGAGTAATTTCTGGCTTGGAAATTTCCCGTAACCTTGAATGGGTTCAAGGCCTTCTATATTTATAGGTGATTTGAAAAACTATCCGTTGGAGAGATAGCCTTTTTCATCATCTATGTAGAGTGGCTTCAAACGAACATATCTTCATGCAGCAGCCGTCCTTGCATGGAATTAGGTATATGCATTAAATGCACATTAAATACTTGCCCGTTGAAAATGCAGTCTGAAGTCAGTCTCCTGTCAGGTTCCGTACGTGCGTGTCCTTCTCGGATTGGTCCACGTCAGGGTCCCTTCAGTATCATCCTATTCCCTTCAGGACTGAGTAGTAATGACCTCAGGGTCATACTCTTCATCACTGAGACTTACTCAGCCAGCTTAGAAGACTGCCATAAGCTCAGGATGGTAACCTTCGTCTTCAGGCTCTTGTCTTGATTGTCATCAGTAAGTGCTCCTCTTACTGAGTACCTGTGAAGTGTAAAATGACTAAGTACAAATCCTAACCAAGACAAGTCTGACAAACAAATGCAAACATCTTTTCAGGGGCTTTGGGATCTAATCAAAACTGACATTGTCCCAACACAAGTAGTTCAAGCTCATTAAGTATTTTAATAAATCTTGAGCCAAACTTTTCAATAGTTTCTCTATATTTCATCTTGAAATTCTCAATTTTTTAGATAGATATCTTTAGCTTGTTTTCCTTAATTTGATCAAATCCTTCACATATCATCTCAAGTATTTCCCAGATTTCCTTAGCAGTCTTGCAACTTTTAATTTTGTTGAACACAATTTTATCCATTGAGTGATAAATAGTATTTCTTGCAACATTGTCAAGATTTTCTCTGCTCTTATCATCTCCAGTTCACTCTTTCCTTGGTTTAGGCATGATCTGTGCAAGTTCAGATTGTTCTGCAGCAATATTCACTTTCTCTATGATTATGTGTCCATTCTCAATAATAGACCACATCTCATAATTCATTGCTTGTAGATGTGCTTGAATTCTGATTTTCCAATCATCGTATTCATCTGTAGAAAATATAGAAACTTTAGACTTCATCCTCTTAGGAGCATAGAAGTATGCAGGTGTGATTTTTCAAAAATATTTTTGTGGATCTGGCTAAAAGAAAAACTGGTCAAAGCAGTGGCACGCCAACTGTTCTGATACCACTTGTTGGTCCCAAAGTGGTGAAGGTCTAGAGGGGGGTGAATAGACCTTCAGTTTTTAAAATTAAAACTTTTTAAATAAACATAACTTAACTCTGCAGCTGTACAGTTATAAAGCAAGTTTGCAGATGCAGACTTGTTTTCAAAATTCTTGTTAAGTCTGTCAACTTTTATCTTAACACAAAGTAGGTTTTCAAAGTAGACATCTTACACTTTGAGAAGTGTATTGAGAGACCTAAATACAGCAAAATTAAAATGTGCGTGTGTGATAATGAAAAACCAGCTATAAACTAAGGTGTTCAGCTAATCTACAGCTGGAACTTTTTAGTTTTAACTTATGCAATTTTGTTATGAAATTTGATCAAGATAATTATAAATGTAACTGGGATAAATATATCAACAAAAATTAAAGAGCATAAAGTAAATGAGATCAAATATATAGTGGCTCAGAGGTGGTGTAATCCTCCTACATCCACTGTTACACCTTTGGGTGCCAAATCACTAAGAGCAAGGTAAATCTTGCAATCACTTATATTAATTGAGTTTCCCCCTAAGAACTAGACTACTCACTAAGATCTGTCTAAACTTAAGTGGAAATACAAGAATCACTCAGAAAAACACTCACTAAGATACACCTAATCACTCACAAAGAAAATATATCTACACAAGGTAGATTTACAATAGGGTTTTATGCGGGGAACAACAAATTAAATAATCTATACAAAATAACTTGGCAACCTAGTCCTATAATTCTAACACTCTACTGAAAGTAGGAGACCTTTGGTAGTTGTAGGCTTGTTTATATAGAATGCTTGAGAGTTTTTGTGTTGTTGTTGTTGTCCTCTGAAGTGTCTTCTCCTATTTATAGGAGTCTTGGGGGTCTTTGATCCTTTGGAGGGATTTTGAATTTGAGTCACCTCCAGCTTTGATTTCAGCTAATTAAAGTTTTTTATCTTGTTATATAGTCCTTGTTGTAGTACAAGTTATCTTGTAGTGTTAGCTGCCAAAATGGTCAACTAATCACTGTACATCTTGTGTCTACAGGGTATAATTAACCTCCTTAATCTTTTGAAGTCATTCAAGCTTTGTGAGTGAGTGTACAGATAGTACTACACTCAAACAAACTTGATTAACTGAGACAGGAACACAAGTCTTCAGCTGTAGACTATGATTCTGCAGTTGCCACGAACTCTTCACCTGTAGGTTTTGTTCTTAAAATCTTTAGATTTGGACTTCTAACTCTTCAGTTGTACACTTAGAAAAATTCTAAGTTTCTTCTCTTTGATACCTGAAAGGTTAGTTTCCACACAATACAATAATAGTATAAATTTAACATCATCAAAATCAAAATAAAGAGATTCTTAGGACAAAAATATCCTAACATAAGGTGTTGGTCCCGGTACAAGAATGAGGAATACGTGTATGGGGGGGAATACACGTATACCAATTTTCAAACTTAAAACCTTACTGAGTCCCCTTCACTCAGAGTGATGAAGAACTAAGAGCTGATAATACACCTACTGACTACACAGGGGTGAGGGTCAGTTGGCTAACTATCAGTTCAAGTTCAGTGCGGAAATGCGTAAGCCCTGATAATTTAAAGTCTTGATTAGTTTGCTTCTGAAAAACTGATTACTCCACTGAAAAGTGTTTAGTAAGGGCGGTGCTTTTTTTAATGGATCACGCTGATTGATTCAGATCTGATAAAACTTATGCAATGAATGAACTGTTGAGATGGCAGCTAAGCAATATATCAAAGCAATAAGAACACAACAAGTTTAACGTGGTTCAGAGACTCAAGCTCCTACGTCCACGGCCTGATTTAACAGGAAATCCACTCAAGGGATTCTTGTTTTTAACGTGCCAAGGTGCACCAAGACCAGCTAACCTCACTGATCTATACAAACTTCATTACTAACTCACTAACTGACTTACTCCCAACAAACCTAACTTAGGGTTTTGGTTTCAGTTTGGATTCCAACTAGATTGAGATTATCCTTACGATACAAAGCTATGCTAAGGGTTGGATAATCTCTCTAAGATTAAGATATTGCTTGTATGCTCTTAGGAATACAGATTAACTCTCAGTTGCTAAGAAACACTTGGGAAATTTAGAGGGTTTCGAGTGCTTCTTCTAAAGACTGAATGCTTTGAGTGCTTGAGAGTTTGAGTAATTTCTGGCTTGGAAATTTCCCGTAACCTTGAATGGATTCAAGGCCTTCTGTATTTATAGGTGATTTGGAAAAACTATCCGTTGGAGAGATAGCCTTTCTTGTTATCTATGTAGAGTGGCTTCAAACGGACATATCTTCATGCAGCAGCCGTCCTTTGCATGGAATAAGGTAGTTGCATTAAATGCACATTAAATGCTTGCTCGTTGAAAATGCAGTCTGAAGTCAGTCTACTTGTCAGGTTCCGTACGTACGTGTCCTTCTAGGATTGGTCCACGTCAGCAGGTTGGTGAGACTGTCAGAACTTATTCCTGGCTGCAGGCTTGTCTTATTAAGTTCTTTTTGTCTTGAGCTCACCGGTCTTGTCCTAACGCTGACATTCCTTTTGCATTGCTTGGCTCAACTCCAAGTCTTCCCATAAACTCAGTATCATGCTGTTCCCTTCAGGACTGAGTAGTAATGACCTCAGGGTCATACTCTTCATCACTGAGACTTACTCAGCCAGCTTAGAAGACTTCCATAAGTTCAGGATTGTAAAACCGTCTTCAGACTCTAAGTCTTGATCGTCATCAGTAAGTGCTCCTCTTACTGAGTACTTGTGAAATGTAAAATGACTAAGTATAAAACCTAACCAAGACTAGCCTAACAAAGACAAACAAAAGGGCAAGTCATCTTTTTAAGGGCTTTGGGATCTTAATCAAAACTGACAATGTCCTAATAATTTCCCCCTTTTTGATGATGCCAAAACACTGAAAAGATTCTCAAAACACTTAGAGGAAATATAAGAACCTAACTATAAGATAAGGCAGTGGTAGAGTAATTCTTGATAAAGTACAGAATTTAAAAAAACAGCAAAAAAAGACAATGAGTTTTTGTCTGTGGGCAAAAGTAATAGATTTCATTGATATATGTGGAAGTGATTACAATGAATCTAATCTATTACAAGAAGCTGTGAACACCTAGACTAATCTCATTTCAGGTTCAAGTCCATATCCTGCATAGACTCTTGCCTTTAACTCGTCAACTCTGCTAGGTTGATTCACGTACTCTTCAGCCTTGGCAATCTTCAAAACTTCCATCATAATGGCCTTTGTATTGTGCTTCTGAGTTCCAGGAACTAAGGGAGGAGCTCGAATCGTGAACTCAGGAGCCTTCACCTGAACTTGAGCTGCTTCAGCCTCCTCCAGGATCTTTTGGATCAGCTCAGGATGATTGTCCATCATGTAGTCAGTGAAGTGAGCATTAATATCATCAGAGTCGCCCCACTTCTTCACAACATACCACAATTTCACAAAATCATCCTTCGCGTCAGCCCAGAACTCCTTCAGTGGCCTTAGCCAAAATTTCTACAACTGACTGAGAGGTTCGATCCAACTTCCCTGACTCCAGCTCTAGTTTGGTCGCTGAGTCCTTCATGGCCTGAGTGACAAGTGCCCCAGTCTGAACTGCAAACCTGTCTACTGCTTGATTTAATTTGCCATCCCTGATCGCATCCCTCTCCTCAAGTTGCTTGAGAGTCTTCCTCAACATCTTCTTTGTGCGCTTCCTCTCGTTCCTCACCGACTTGGCCGTGTCAGTCATCGTCCTTTTTAACAAAATCAGCACCCTGTTGGCAAGGGTGTTGTAAGATGACTTTGTCCACTTGATGTGTTTTGCCAGGGCCTTGGAGTCTTCTTCCTTTTCAGCGCGTAGCCTCATCACTTCCTCTTGAAGTTCAACTAGATTTTCAGTGGTTTTCTCCTTCTTGACCTCCACAATGCTTGTGAATTCAGCATGGCCGACCCCAGTTATCATCACATCCTCATCATCATCAACGGCCTCATCAGTGATTGGCTGCTTTCCCTTATCAGCCCCTGCATCTTCAGTCCCCTCTTCAGGGTGCACTGAAGGCAGTTGTTGAGTTGTCATGGCCGCCTGCTCAGGCTCAACCATGCCATCTCGAACCTTAGGAACTTGTCCCTCGGAACTGGGAGTCTCCTTAGACGCCTCAACATCTTTCTCCCTTGTCTCAGGGCAGGGAATCCCTTCATCGATAGATGTCTCATCGGCGGCTGAGATGTTCAAAACATCCTCAGCCACTGGTCCACCCTTGGCACCAGTGTCCTTTACACCTTCCCCCTGAGCTTGAGGCTCAGAGATCATATCATCAACTTCCCTTGCCATCTCCTCCACGGTTTCCTCCATTGCTCCACCCTGAGCATCTTCATCATCCTCATCCTCCTCATCCTCAGATAGGATATCAGCCTTGCTCTTGGACATCAAGTTGTTTACTAGCTCCTTCAGATTTTTGAAATTGAGCAGTTGGAGCCAGCTAGTCAGTCTGAAGTAAGAGCATAACTTGGCCTCCTCGGTTTCCCAGTGCTCCCAGCCACGAGCATCCACCAGCAAATGTTGTTCTTGCATGTTGGATTGCTTAAACTCCAAACAAACTTTAAGTTCAACAACATTAGCCAGCAGCTCCTTGTACTTGTTCAGCCCGGGCCAGCACTTAGCTGCCCATTATGTGGCATTTCCCCTAAGGGTGTTCTCCAGCACACCACCCATCATATGTTCATCTAGCTCCTCCTCCTCTTGCATTACAAGGAAATCATCCTCTTCAGTTTTGAAGGATTTGGGGCAATCTTTGGGGTTGGGGTAAGAGGGGAAGTCTGTGGGATTTGGAAGGTTTGGCTCGGATGATTGGTCAGGCTCATTCGTGGGTGAGGTTGGTGGTACTGACTCAGTTTGATCATTTGGTTCTGAGGTTTGGGGGGATTGGGTGGGTTGATGTGAGGGATCAGGGTTAGATTGAGTTTGGGTTTCAGGGTTAGTGGGTGATTGTGTGGGTACTATCTCAGGCTGCAACAACTCAGTCGTCTCGATAGATTTTCTCACCTCCTCCAAGTCAGAGGCTCTAGGAGAGCTTGACTTATCCCTCTCACTCAGTACAGGCAGGCTCTTAGCAGGGGATTTTTTAGGTCCCTTCCTAAGTCATTTAAGTGGCCTCTCCCCTTGATCACTCTCCTTTCTGATGTCATCGTCAGTTCCTTCAGCCATAGATACGGCTTTCTTGGGATCAGACTCGGTCCCAGACACAGTGCTCTTCCCTGACAGTACAACTCTCACCTTCTTCTTCTTCTTCTCAGCCTCCTCCACTGCAGGCTGATCAACCACCTTCTCAGACGCCACAACCTCCTCCATCTCCTTGCTCCTCTCAAGGAGGTCATCTATCCTTTCAATGAGACTGGTAGCCACCCTCTTGGCCTTACCAGCTGGCCTTTTAGCCTGACCCTTTGCCTTAGCATTGGGATCAGTCAGCCCTAGCATTGAGTAGGTATCACTCAGTGAGGTAAACATCACCTTCTTTGAGGAAAGGCTATCCTCGAAGTTGAAGGTGTACCCATGGCAAGCATGAGCAATCAGGACTGAAAGTCTGGTTCCAAAAGGCAGAATGGCACTAACAGAAACGTGCTTCTTCTCCTCATCCAGCTTTAGCTTGTCCAGACCAGCCTGATGAAGTTGATCCAGGAATAACTGCTCCCAGTTCGCTTCCACGCCATCAACTATAGCCCCCATTAGACTCAGCTTGGGCAGGCTCAATTGCTCATGAGATCCTGTGGATCCCATCACCACCTTGGACACAAGGTCCACAAGAGCTCTGTATTCAGGTTTCAGAGTATTCTTGTTCTGACGAGCCTTGAACTCAGACGATCCTGCCTTGGTCCATTTACCCAGGATTTCTCCCTCCGAGTTCTCCTTGTAGAACTTTGGGTTGATGCCTGAGGATGGCAACCCAAAAACCTCCTTGACCGCCCTCCTAATGTCAATAGTGACCACCTCTGAGTTGTAAAGAGGTTCGCCGTCGTCGTCCTTTTCCCCCGTCGGCTTGTGTGCAGTCACTTTCGTGAAGAGTTCCCCCCTACGCAGGAATAGGTTGAAATAGGCTTCCACGACCGTTCTTGGAAGCACGGAGATAGGACGAGTGGTGAAATATGTTTCCAACCCAGCTTTGGAAATCCACTTAAAAACGGGCTTGATTTCCTCCACTGTAAGACAAGTACCTTCCATGGAGATGACTTGCTCCATGTGTACGAGCTTGTTATCGACAACATCCTCGAGCTTGTCGGTTGTCCAGTTGGAATCAAGAAGTGCCATTGATTTTGAAGAAGTAGAGGTTTTTAGGAAAATATGTGAAAATTTTGAGTAAGAGAATACTCAGTGTGCAGAAGTGCTTTGTGTTTGCGTAAAAACCTCGAATGGCATTCTTGATTGATAAGACTATGTCAGTTACTCAGACGTGGGGTTGGGATTAATTTCTGAATTCGAAAGGTTTTGAAATGAAGGGCCAGAATTAATCTCAATTTCAATCAATTACCCAAGTCAGTCATATTACGTATAAAACGGACACGTATATGAAAAAGTAATTGAAGCATTAAATGCTCCATTGTGCGTGGGTTTAAATATGAAAAGGCGCGCTTTTAATGAAAACGGAATGCATTTAATAAAGATTTTCACAAGAGTCAGGATAGAACTCATACCTGTCAGGGAGACATTGTAGCACCCTGATACCTCGCTGGGTCGAGTCTGGCCTGAGTTCCCCCTAGGACCCTACACTGACTGTTCTCCCGGATCTAAGAGTCCTAACTCTACTGACAGTTCCATAAACCTTGCTTCAGCCAGAGGCTTAGTCAAGATGTCAGCTCTTTGCCTGTCAGTGTGAATCTTCTCTATCCTAATATCTTTCTTCTCCACATGATCTCGAATGAAGTGATGCCTAATATCCACATGCTTGTACCTTGTGTGAAGCACTGGGTTCTGAGTAATTGCTATTGCACTATTGTTGTCACAATAGATTGGAACCTCATTAGCAAATACCTGGTAGTCCCTCAACTGTTGTCTCAACCACAAAATCTGAACACAACAACTACCTACAGCCATATACTCAGCCTCAGTTGTGGATGTAGCCACTGAATTCTGCTTCTTACTAAACCACGAGATCAACTTACTTCCAAAAAACTGACATGTCCCTGAGGTTGATTTTGATGGAATGCGCCGGTGAAGGCGGTCCGTCCCCAAGATCGTTGTTGGGATACCAAACGTGTATAAACAATTAAAGACCTAAACATGCATCTAAAGACAAGTTTAGATCCGTTACCCTTGAAGACCGAGGCGTTGATTCCACTACTGATCTTCTAGTCTGTCTCCCAACCTCGTTCGTACACCGGGTGGACGGCTAACTAGCGAACGTGGAGAAAAGTGCCTCACAATTTCATCTCCCTCTCAACCCCACTCACGAATTTCGGCTGCTGCACGTTTTATCTTAGAGTGCTAGGGTTTTAAACACGAAATTGAAGCCTTTATATAGACTCCTTAAGTTTCATGGGCCAGACTAGGGATCTGTTAGAAGGTATAGGGTTTGGGCTCCTCACGGACCCAAATACTCTTATGTTCAGCCCAGAACATTTATTTGGCCCGTGAACATTAATTCATTCCACTAGAGAATTAATGTTGCACTCCCATCCTATCCCGAATCGAATCAGGGCTTCTATTAGACTCTATAATTCCCCGTGTTAAAGATATCGCACGTCCATTAATTATTAAAGCTCCTGACCGCTTTAATTAATTAACATCTATTATTCCTTGAGTAGTACCACTCAACCTTGTTGTCGTGCGGATATAATCCACCTGCAGGGTTTAATACGACAATCCTTTATGAGTTTCCTCAAGGGGACGTCATCAACCTGGATCACCAGGACACGGTGCCTTAATGTCAATAAATAGACATCGTGCAAACGATGTCACTACCCAAAATACATAGTGCGTTGAATCTAACAAGATTCTCACCCATAGTAAATCAAAGTAGTGAACAAGCGCTCCACATATCTAGATATCACAATTAGGGTTAAGAATTACAAGAGTCGCCAAGACCTTTAGTTCTTCATAACAATCAGAATAGAAGAACATGTCTTAACTATGATCCATTCAATACGACATAGCGTACTAGTATGAACTAATGGCCAAGACAAGCCACTAACAAGTTCATACTACAAGTTATACCAATAGTTATGTCCAGAACTATCTCAGTTGTGAATATTGTTTATATCTTATAAGGAACTGACAATATGATCTTCTGTGTGACCACAAACCCACCACATTATCTACAATATAAGATAAACAGACATACAAGTAATACATGCAATTATTAAGATTGCAATAATGTGAAAAACCATTTATTTCAGATAATAAGGAAATCGAATATATCCATAAAATCCCAACAAAAGTTTGCTTTACATGTTGGTCCCACTCGATAGATTAATTGCGGAAGCTTATGTAATAATGTCTTTCCAAAATCTTTTATAAGAGAGCAATAAACAATATTTAAAATAAAGCGATAAAAAACACAAAATATATAGTGGTTCGGATAAATATCCTACGTCCACTCTCCCTTATCACCAAGGGGTCTCACTAACAACCAACTCACAAACTTACTCACTGGAATTTCTGAAGTACCAGCACCTTCTTACAAACTCTTTAGATCTAACTTCGATCTAAAGATAGACTCACTCCAACCTTATCTTAACAAGATGAACAGGTTGAGTGTATAAACTCCTTACGAGTAGATAAGTAATTAAGAACAAAGTGTGAGTGCAATATGCGTAGTGATCAAAAGCTTAGTGTGGCTATATGCGCGTGAATAGTTCTAGAGCTTTTTCTTGATCTGTACTCAAGTATATATAGAGGGGATTAGGGACATAGCCGTTGGGAGGCTAATCCAATCAGATCCTCTATATATGGAAGCTTCAATCAATCAATTCCCTAATTGATTGATTGGGTTGGTGTGATCTTGATTGATTGTCTTCATATCTTCTCAATCCAATCTTGTTTGACTTGATTTGAATCACCAACGGTCAATGCTTCCAATTGCCTAATCTCTGATTCTCTCCAGAGAAGGCAGGACCAGACACCAGGCAACCTCGGTGTCTTCTGGTCCTTATCTGGTGAACAACCAGAATACTCAGTAGAATAAGGGGATCAAACTGAGCATCTTTTATTCCACCAGACTCGTCTGGTCCGGACTCGTCTGGTCTGGGGAAGGTCCTCTGCCTCTGGTCTGATCTCCTCTGGTGAAGTCCTCTGGTGGAGTCCTCTGGTGAAGTCCTCTGGAGGGGTCTTCTGGTGACTCTTCTGGTGAGGTCTTCTGGTCTGGCAGTTCCCCCTAGACTAAGTCCTAATCTAGATCATCATCTGGCTAACAGGTCTAGATGGTCCTATTACATCTTCTGGTTTGTTTTAACTCATCAAAACTAACAAATTTGTATCCTAACAATTTCCCCATTTTTGATGGAGTTAAAACACTACCAGAACTGATCAAAAGTAAAACTTAAGCAAGAAACCAATAAAGGGATGAGACCTTAGAATAGATCTCATCAGGCAAATAATAAGACAACAAGGAGTTGTCTTTAGAACAGAGAAGATATGTATTTTTCATTAATAATCAGAGGACAAAATAATTACAAATTACATTGAAGTTCATTGTCCTATTCTAGGCATATCTTCTGTTCTCTTTAGGGACAAGAAACCAGTCAAGGAACCTATCCTGGACGGCCTTCAACTCTGCAGAAGATGTTGGGGTGAAATTCACCAACACCTTGGTCTTGTAAAGCTTCTTCAGTTCTGCCCAATCCACCTGGTTCCCAATCATGGGAGTGTTAAGGTAAGTAAATTCAGGAGCAGTCACCTCCAGGTTGAACTCAATGGTTGAATCCATCAGCTGCTTGTACAAGTCTGCATCATAGGCTTGCATCCAAGAATGGAAGGTTCTGTTGATCAGCTCATCATCTTCTGGTGCTGGCCTCTGGATATAATGCTGAATGAACCAGAGGGTCTTGGCTTCTCTCCATCTCTCAATCAGAGGATAAGGCACAGTAGAGTCAAAAGACCCTTCTGTCCTTAGTGGCAAGATGTTCATAACCTCCACAGGAGCTTTCCTCTTCTGACCTGAGCCACCTGCACCAGAAGGAATACCAGCTTCTCTGGCCTTCTTGTTCTGTCTCCTAACATATCTGAGCCTCTGCTCTTCATCTATGTTCTTCCTGATTCTGGCTTGCCTCTCCTCTGGAGTCTCTTCCTTGTATCTCTTCTCTGCTTCTTCGACAACAGATTCAAGGAAACTCTTCTTAACTTTTCTAATCTTCCTCTTAGCAGGACCAGGAATGGTAGAGGGATCCTGCTCAGCTTCAGATGACTCTTCTTCTGCAGCAAGTTGTTTAGCCATAGATAGAGATTTCAACTCTTCTTTCTTCTTCTTCTGCAACTCAGCCTGGGCCAAAGTGTTCTCCAACAGGTCCAGACGAGCTCCATGGCTAAAAAGAGTCTCATTTGTGGTCTTCGCCAGATCAGTTCTGGCCTTCTCTTCCCCCTTTTTAACTTCATCAAGGAGGGGCTCCACTACCTGCCTTTTGAGATCAGGCAAGGCAGTGTTGGAGGAAGAGTGAAGATCACGAAGCTGCTTGGCCTCCTCCAGGTAAGCCTTAGACTCTGCAACAAGTCTTTCTTGCTTCTCCAACATCTCCTGGAGGGAGTCCTTCAGTCTAGCAGTCTGAATTATCTGGCTGGCCATTTCCACTTTGAGTACAGAAACTGGCCTCATCTGCTCCATCACATGCTCCTGGAGCTGCTTCTGGCTGTGCATAACATCTAATTTGACAAACAAGCCATTAGCCTTGAACGAAGCTTTAACCTCTGCCAGAGAGGATTTAATCTGCTTCAGGAAGATTTTCCTCTCTTGCTTAATCTGGTGCTCGATCATAGCAGGGGCCATATGTTGGATTGCTTTGGAAAAGCGCCCTATCTGCATGATCTGCTCGTTGAAGAAAGCCTTCATCTTCTGGAGCACAGCAGGAGACATCTCAAAGTCCTCCTCGTCTGAATAAAGCTCTGGAGGGAAGACAAAGTGAGGACCAAACTTGTAAGTGGGGCCCTCTGGAGTGAGCATGACTCCTCTCTGGATGAGCAGGGTGTGAATCAAGACTTTGGCTGCACCAGGAGTCTCCAGCTCTGCTGGGTTCTGAATGTTCATCTTCTGCTTCAGCTCAATCTCCCAAGCAGTGAAGTTGGAGGCACCCATTTCCTCAAGCAATAGCACTAGGTCCTCCACATCTTCAAGTCTGGCCTTGCTCCAGACCTTGGCATCAGTAAGCTCTGCCAGAAGTGGTAAGTGCTCCAGAAGAACTGGAAAATGCTCTCTTAGCCAGAGCTGAGCACTTACACTCATACTCTGCCTAATGGGACCCATTTCTGCAGAGGAGAAAGTGAAGGGTTTGGGCCCAGAGGCAGAGGAGGAAGGGGCTAAGTCAACAGGCTCAAGTGAAGCTTCCTCATCTTCACTATCATTGCTGGATAAACAGGTTGGGGAGGGAGGAGGGCCAACGAATCCCAGAGCCATAGAAATGGTTGGGTCCTGGTTTGTATGGGTTTGGGGAGGATTTGGATTTTGTGAAGTAGAGGTGGTAGGGATTGGTTGCTCTGCACCAGAAGAGGAAGGGATATCTGTTACAGAATGGGTAGGAGGGATTTGGTAGGTGGAAGTGTTTGAAGGGGGGACTTCTGCACCAGAGGAGGTTGAGGGTACCTCTGATACAGAAGGTGGGGGAGAGGGGTAAGTGGGGATATGTGTTTGGAAATTTGGGATAGTCTGCTCTGGTGGTAGAATGGGGTTACCAGAGGCAGATGGGGTTTGGGGGATGTTATCTGGGGGAGAGGTAGAAGGGAAAACAAGATTTATGGGGGAGGAAGAGGGAAAGGAAGGGTTTACCTCTGCTGGGTCAACACCAGCAGGCATAACAGGCTCTGGAGCATCCTCCATCATCTGGGTGGCATCCTCAATGGCCTTCTCCAAGGCCTCTCCAAGATCAGATCCAGAGTCTGAATCTTGAAGAAGGGCTCTCTTGGCCTTGGATTTCCTCACAAGAGGCACTTCATCTTCTTCCTCTTCCTCTTCTGATGGCTCATCCACCAGAAGGGTTTTCTTTGCCTTTCTGCTAGTTCTCCTCTTCTTAGCAGAACCTCTCCTGGCCTCGTCTGGCTGCTTCCTCTTGGCTGCTCCAGCCTTCTTAACAGCTTTATCATCATCACCCTTCTTCTTAAGCACATCAAGAAGGGGAATCTGGTCCTCCTCTGAGGAACCAGAAAAGGCAACGGCTGAAGAACCAGTTGCTCCAGCAGCTTTCTTCTGTGTCTTCTGCTGCTGCTGCCTTCTCTGCCCCTTAGGAGGAGAGGGAATAGATTGAATAGGAGGGGCAGGGATGGCTTGCTCTCCATCAGAGTCGGCATGGCCGTGGAGAGGACCATCCTTGGAGAACATAATCTTGGACTTATGAAAGCCCTTACACCAGGATTGTCTCCATTTCTTCTCTGGAAGAATCGAATCCAAAATTAGTGTGAGTTTTGTGCCCAATGAAACATTAGCATTGAACACAAATTGTTGCTCTCCTGGCAGCTGGGGGCATTCTTCCTTCTGTATTTTCACCTTGTTCTTCCTCAGCACCCCCCAGAAGAACTCAGCCCAGTTACATTGAACACCATCCAGAATGGCCCTCATAACACAGAGCCTACCAACGAAGATGGCATCTGTGCTATGGCTCTCACACATGAGAATCTTCACCACAATATCAAATAGCACCTTATACTTCTGCCTAAGATGCTTGTCCAAGAAACCCTTAGTAATATTCTGGCATGAATTTCTGGCAAACATCTTGAAGGATTCCAACGCCTCTCCTTCTCTGTACTTCAGTGGGTCCACACCTTCCGCAGAAAGGTTACCAAAAAGACCACAGAAGTCTGCCTTAGAGAAAACAAGATCCTCAGAATCAATCTTGGATGAAACATAGTCTTCGTGGATCTTCATCCGGATAAGAAACTGTGCAGCATATCCATCCAAGGTACGCAGATCCTTGGGAACCTTTGAGATCAACTCCTCCAGCCCAGAACGTCGGAGAAGTTCCAAAATCTCCAAAGCGGCCGGATTCTTAGTGGAATAGAAGTCCACCACCATTTCTGACTTGAGTTTCTTGCAGACATAGTCTGGATCGAAATTGCACTTGGGTGCCATAACTGTGAAATAGAGAGAGAGAGAGAGAAAAAGCTTTGCAGAGAGAGGTTAGGGTTTGAATAGTATAGAAACGTGAAAGGACAGATTGAAAACAAAATTGGTTTAAATAGAGTAGTACGCGTGGCTTGAAAATTAAATGAAGTGTGAACGCATGTTGTTTCAAATTCAATTTAGGAAACAAAATCAATTTTAGAATTGATTGACATTTTGCACAGTGATTAAATCTGATGGCCACGATGAAAGGCAAGATACAGATTTAATCTGGTGCGTTGGCATAGTCATTGGGACTGGGCATAAAGGGGTTTTGTGGCAGTCAAGAGAAAAAGCAAAATGATTGCCTAGGCCCTATACCCTAGTCTTAAATACACTCCGAAGTTGAAAGGTTTTGAGTGTACTTATTAATTTGAAAAGTGTATCCCAATGATCAGAGGCCAGAGTAGAAAAGACATACCTGTCACCTGATATTGTAACCAGATGATACCACAACTAGTCTGGTGATACTTCTCCTCTGATGGAACTCAACTGGTCCTGGTCAGTAAAGACTTTGGACATATCTCTGACTCAGCACCTCATCTGGGATTAGTGTCACCTGGTGTATACCTCATCTGGAAGTATACCCTCTCTGATATATCTAATCTGCAGGTATGTTAGCATAAAGAAAATTTATGAAGAAAATTAATAAAGTAAGGATACTTCACTGATGTTCCCCCTAAATCAAATCTGTCTCTGGATCCAACAATCCTAACTCAAAAGCTAACTCTCTGAATCTGGTCTCAGCCAAAGGCTTGGTTAGAATATCTGTTCTCTGCCTCTCTGTTGCAATCTTTTCCATCCTTATATCTCCCTTCTCAACATGATCTCTGATAAAATGATGTCTTATATCAACATGTTTGCATCTGGTATGAAGAACTGGATTCTGGGTGATTGCAATGGCACTATTACTATCACAGAAAATAGGAATATCCTTAGCTCTAATCTGGTAATCCCTAAGCTGTTGACTAATCCAAAGAAGTTGAGAACAACAACTCCCTGCAGCCATGTACTCTGCTTCTGTTGTTGATGTAGCAACTGAAGTCTGCTTCTTGGAAAACCAGGATACCAATTTATTTCCTAAAAATTGGCATGTTCCACTTGTAGATTTCCTATCTATTCTGCACCCACCATAGTCTGAATCTGAATAACCACTTAATTCTAAATTGTCATCTGCAGGATACCATAATCCTAAATTCACAGTTCCCTTGAGATATTTCAATATTTTCTTAGCTGCTTCCAAGTGACTCTTCTTGGGGTTAGCTTGAAATCTGGCACAAACTCCTACAGCAAAAGTAATATCTGGTCTGCTTGCAGTCAGATACAAAAGAGAACCAATAAGTGCTCTGTACTGAGTCTGGTCCACACTCTCTCCAGACTCATCTGGATCCATGTTGAAATTTGTCATCATAGGGATCTTGGCTGCTCTGCTAGATCCTATTCCAAATTTCTCTAACATGTTTCTGGTGTACTTAGCTTGATTAATAAAAATTCCCTTCTCTGATTGCTTAACCTGCAAACCCAAAAAGTAATTCAATTCTCCCATCATGGACATCTCAAACTGTCCCTGCATGAGCTCACCAAACTTCTCACACAGCTTCTTGTTAGGGGATCCAAATATGATGTCATCAATATATATTTGGACCAGAAGGATGTCCTTTCCTTCTTCTTTCCTAAACAGGGTCCTATCAATTTTACCTTTAGTAAAACCATTGTCCAGAAGAAATTGAGATAGAGTGTCATACCATGCTCTGGGTGCCTGCTTCAGCCCATAAAGAGCTTTCTTAAGCTTAAACACCTTGTCACCTTGTTCAAAACCAGGAGGTTGTTCAACATACACTTCCTCAATGAGAATCCCATTAAGAAAGGCAGATTTCACATCCATCTGGTATACTTTGAACTTCATGTGAGCAGCATATGCTAAGAACAATCTGATAGCTTCTAGTCTGGCAACAGGAGCAAAAGTCTCATCATAGTCTATTCCTTCAGACTGAGAATAGCCCTGGGCCACTAGCCTTGCCTTGTTCCTAGTAATGACATCATTCTCATCTTTCTTATTTTTGAAAACCCACTTAGTGCCTATCACCTTTTGATGACTTGGTCTGTCTACCAGCTCCCAAACATCCTGTCTGGTGAATTGATTCAATTCCTCCTGCATAGCCACAATCCAATTTGAATCTTTCAGTGCCTCCTTGATGTTCTTGGGCTCAATCAAGGACACATAGCAACTGAATAAGGCAGCTAAGTTAATAGTTCTCCTAGTCTGGACACCCTTAGTTGGATCTCCTAAGATCAGGTCATTGGGGTGATCAACCAGGGTCCTCCTTCCCGTGGTCTTGCCTGGGTGATCATCTTCTGCAGTACCTTGGTGATTATCACCACCTGCAGAAGAGCTTCCCCCTATAGGAGTTCCAACCTCTTCTGGTTCTGCTCCTTGTGAAGGCTGCTGCTTCAGAGAACCAGGAGATGGGTCCTCATCTGAATCTGAATCTGAATCAAGAATAGGTGGATTGACCTTGATAACTCTGGGTGTAGTCTGATTCTGGGTCTCATCTGAAGACTTAGAATCCACCTTGTACTCAAAAGTAGATTCATCAAAAACAACATGAGGTGTTTCCTCCACACAAAGTGAATTCTTATTAAAAACTCTAAAAGCTTTACTGGTGCTGGAATATCCCAAAAATATTCCATCAGCCACTTTAGCATCAAAGGTTCTTAATTTAGATTTCCCATTGTCATGGATGAAACACTTACATCCAAAAATATGAAAATATGAAACAGATGGGGTTTTACCTTTCCATACCTCATATGGGGTCTTATTGTGTCTCTGGGCAATCAGGCACCTGTTCTGAGTGTAACAAGCTGTATGGATGGCCTCTGCCCAAAATCTCTGTGGAGTGTTGTATTCTGCCAGAAGTGTTCTTGCAGCTTCTTTGAGAGTCCTATTCCTCCTTTCTGCAACTCCATTTTGTTGAGGTGTTCTGGCAGCAGATGTCTCATGAAAAATCCCATGATCCTTGCAGTAATCTGCAATATGTGAATTCAAAAACTCTGTTCCTTTGTCACTCCTGATCCTGACTATGCTCTGGTTCTGCTCATTCTGAATCTGCTTGAAGAACTCTGGCAGCTTAGTTATAGTTTCATTTTTCTTAAACAAGAACACTACCCAAGTGTATCTTGAAAAGTCATCTACTATTACTAAGGTGTACTTCCTTCCACTGAAACTAAGAGGAGAAACAGGTCCATGTGAAGTAGTTGAAGTACTCTGGTTGTGGTTGTGCTCTGGACATCCTTAAAGGAAGTCTTGGGTTGTTTACCCTTCTGGCATGAACCACAAACCTGATCCTTCTTAAACACTTCATTTGGAAGACCTCGAATGAGACCCTTTCTGGCAATCTTGTTCAATGTTTTGAAGTTAAGATGACACAATCTCTTGTGCCAAATCCAGCTGTTCTCTGCAGATCCTTTAGCAACCAGGCAAGCATTTCTTGGGCAACTGCTAAAATCTGCAAGATAAATGTTACCCTTCCTCAAGCCTATTAGCAAGATATCATTATAATCAGAAGAGAAAACAGTGCATGAATCACTAGAAAACTTCACTGAGTATCCCTTGTCACAGAATTGGGATACTGAAAGCAGATTATGCTTGAGTCCTTCTACGTAGTAGACTTCATCTACAGATACACCATTGAAGGTCAACTTTCCAACTCCTCTGGTGACTCCATAGTTGTTGTCACCAAACATCACTCTTGGTCCATTCAACGGCTTGAAATCTTGGAGATTATCCTTCTGGAATGTCATGTGCTTGGAACATCCACTATCAATGTACCAGACATGGTTGCTTGAAAATCCTTTCTCCAATGGACTCTTATCTACCTGCAGAGAGATCAATTAGGTCCCCTACTAGTGCTGGGTCCTGATTGGTTAGTTGCAGGTTTTGTAGGAATCCATAGATAAAGATCATCTCTTGATGGATGAGGAGATCTTATCTTCCTTCCAAATCTATCTACCAGTACATGTCCTCTTACTATGACATATTGAGCTACTGGTCTGATAAGGACACCTTTCCTATAAACAGGTCTGGTGTACCTTTTCTCAAATCTGGCCTTTGGAATGGCCTGCCTCAAAGACATGGTCTTAAAGGTCTGGTTATAAGGGTACATCCTAGAAGAACCATCTCTGGTGTCATAACTTCCCAGATCAGTTGGTTTTCTATAGATGGGTCTGGAAGACCTCCTCTGGTTCTGATAATTAGACCTGCTCTGGTGATTATAGTTCCTTTGAGTATACCTATTCTGGAATTGATTCTTCTGAGAAAATTGTCTCTGGGGTACCTGGTTCTGTTGAACATTGTTCCTTCTCTGGTAGTTATTACTCTGATTGGTATTCCCCCTTTTTGAGTGTTTCCTTTGAGGTCCCCTAATCTGTTTAGGTTCCCTTTGAGGATTTCTCTGGGGTCCTCCAATTTGAGTAATTCCTACTCCTTGGGACTCATTGTTCACAGAACCATTAATCTTTAATGGTTCCCCTTTTTGACACTTATTCTCTAGCATCTTCTCTTCCAGAGTAGTCAACTCTTCTGGACCATTTGTTATTTGATTAACAGAGTGATTCCTTTTCCAATCAGGATTGTGAACCACCTTGTAACCATTACCAGTTAAGTCTTTATCATTCCAGATTTCTACCAATTTACCAGCTCTTACAGACTTGTCTTTGTTATAAAAGTACTTGTGAGTTTTAGTGGTAATTCCAGAATATCCTAAACCACTATTATCACAGATGCGCTGAGAAGACTCTGATATGATAGATACAACAGATGGTATCTTAGGAGCTTCTCTGGGCATAGGTATCTCCTCTTTGTTGTGGACAACTTGTTTTCCCTTGATAAGAGTTTGGTATTTGGCTCTGAGTTCAGTGATCTCATCCTCTTGAGAATTCCTTTCTTTCATGAGTTGATCTACCAGAGTATCTCTTTCTGTGATCTTATCCTGAAGTTCAGAGACTTCTTTGGAATGATCTTTCATGAGTTCTCTGGTGGATTTGTGCTCATGAGAGAGAGATTGAACTTCAGCTCTGAGCCTACCATTCTCTTTCTCAAGTTTTTGACAGAGTTGGACACAATTTTGGAGATCTGATAGCATTTGTTGCATATCAGACTCTCTGGAGTTACCAGATGAATTAGAGGATTTAGTACATTTGGAATTAGATAAAACAAGAGTAGTTTCATTTACCTCAGTGATGTCTGCCATGAGACACACATCATCATCTGATCCAAAGTCAGAAGAAGAAGAACTGGAACTAGTATCCTCCTCCTCTGCTTCTGCCAGCAGTGCTCTCTTATCTGCATATCTCATATCTCTCTTGATTCTTTTCTCTTCTCTTTCCCTAGGAGTAAGCTGTGGACAATCATAACTGTAGTGACCAGTCTTGTTGCATGTGTAGCAGGCATTGTCTCCTCTGGGACTAGGACTTGGCTCTCTCCTCCTCTGGTTGTAGTCTGATCTGGCAGGGCTACTTTCTCTCCTCTGGTAGTCAGGTCTGCCAGAGCTACCATCCCTCCTCTGATGATCTGATCTCCCAGAGCTGCCAGGGTTGTCATCTCTCCTCCTCTCTGTAGTTCTGAATCTGGTCTCCCTTGAGTCTCCAGATGTCTTCTCCTTCTCTGCAGGCTTGAAAGAACTCTTCCTGTTTCTGGTAGACTCCTTCCAATGCCTTTTGTACCTGCCATATTTTGAACTCATTTTGTCTAATTTATGAGTTAGAAGTGCTACCTGCTCCTTGAGGCTCAAGTCATCTGCAGTAGACTCCTTTGGCTTGACATCAGATTTGAGAGTTGAAGAGAATGCAACTCCTTTCTGGCCAGAAGAGGAAACCTCTTCTGTTTGATCCTCCTCTTGAAGATCATATTCGTAAGCTTTGAGATCAGACAATAGAAGATGGTGATCCAGAGTGTTGAGATCCTTGTTGTCCTTGATCACAGTGACTTTAATTCTCCACCTGCTTGTTAGTGAACGTAATATTTTACTATTAATCTCTTTTTCAGAATAGGTCTTACCTAAGGCACTAGCCTTGTTCAAGAGATTCGTGAGATGCATGTCCAGCTGGTCAATGGTCTCGTCTGGTTTCATCTTAAATGTGTCAAAAGAGTGTTGAACAGCTTGGAGCTTGTTATCTTTAATCTTCTCTGTTCCTTCACAGAGCAGAGCTAACTTGTCCCACATCTCTTTTGCAGTGGTGCACGTCCTGACCTTTTCAATAACTTCTTTAGTAAGAGTGTTGATAATCTCAGTCCTCGCCACCTGGTCCAGGTTATGTAGCTTTCTCTCATCGTTGTCAAGTTCGTCTTTCTTTTTGAGGATTCGTTGTCTGGGAACTCTATCCTCTGCAGCGTCGCTAGTTTCTTCTCTGGACTCAGACCTGCCACTATCAATAGGAGTCCAATAAAATTTAATGGGGCCACTTTCAACCACATCTAACATGCGGTGGTGAATAGCTCCAAGATGATTACTCATCATGAAGCTCCAGTGGCTATAATCCTCGAACGAGAATTCTGGCAGTTTGCGACTCTTATAAGAAGATTTCGAAGACATATTGATAAGAAATTTAGGGAAATAACAAGAACTTGAATAAAGGCACTAAAGAGCAATGGATCTGCCCGGTGACCACCAAAAGCTTTTCAAAGCAGTGGTCGTGGACACACTGCTCTGATACCACTTGTTGGTCCCACTCGATAGATTAATTGCGGAAGCTTATGTAATAATGTCTTTCCAAAATCTTTTATAAGAGAGCAATAAACAATATTTAAAATAAAGCGATAAAAAACACAAGATATATAGTGGTTCGGATAAATATCCTACGTCCACTCTCCCTTATCACCAAGGGGTCTCACTAACAACCAACTCACAAACTTACTCACTGGAATTTCTGAAGTACCAGCACCTTCTTACAAACTCTTTAGATCTAACTTCGATCTAAAGATAGACTCACTCCAACCTTATCTTAACAAGATGAACAGGTTGAGTGTATAAACTCCTTACGAGTAGATAAGTAATTAAGAACAAAGTGTGAGTGCAATATGCGTAGTGATCAAAAGCTTAGTGTGGCTATATGCGCGTGAATAGTTCTAGAGCTTTTTCTTGATCTGCACTCAAGTATATATAGAGGGGATTAGGGACATAGCCGTTGGGAGGCTAATCCAATCAGATCCTCTATATATGGAAGCTTCAATCAATCAATTCCCTAATTGATTGATTGGGTTGGTGTGATCTTGATTGATTGTCTTCATATCTTCTCAATCCAATCTTGTTTGACTTGATTTGAATCACCAACGGTCAATGCTTCCAATTGCCTAATCTCTGATTCTCTCCAGAGAAGGCAGGACCAGACACCAGGCAACCTCGGTGTCTTCTGGTCCTTATCTGGTGAACAACCAGAATACTCAGTAGAATAAGGGGATCAAACTGAGCATCTTTTGTTCCACCAGACTCGTCTGGTCCGGACTCGTCTGGTCTGGGGAAGGTCCTCTGCCTCTGGTCTGATCTCCTCTGGTGAAGTCCTCTGGTGGAGTCCTCTGGTGAAGTCCTCTGGAGGGGTCTTCTGGTGACTCTTCTGGTGAGGTCTTCTGGTCTGGCAGTTCCCCCTAGACTAAGTCCTAATCTAGATCATCATCTGGCTAACAGGTCCAGATGGTCCTATTACATCTTCTGGTTTGTTTTAACTCATCAAAACTAACAAATTTTTATCCTAACATTACAGTATACACCAACAATCTCCCACTTATACTAAAGCTAAACTTTTAGTATACATATAAAGACATATCAATTCTCCCACTTATACTTAAAGTCTAGCTGGTATACATCGTAAACCAAGACCTTCCACATGCTGCTAAAAAACTTTCATTCCCAGAGTCTTTGTGAAAGGATCAGCCAGGTTGTTCAACGATGCAATTTTAGCTACAGCCACGTGTCCTCGATTTACGATGTCTCGTATAATGTGGTACTTCCGCTCTATGTGTTTACTCGCTTTATGGGTTCTAGGTTCCTTTGAGTTTGCCACTGCACCCGCGTTATCACAATAAACAGTGATACACCTTGGCATACTCTTGGACACCTCCAAGTCCAAAAGGAAATTACGTAGCCAAACAGCCTCTTTGGCAGCCTCTGAGGCAGCTACGTACTCGGCCTCCATAGTGGAGTCCGCGATGCATTTCTGCTTCACACTTCTCCAAGATATGGCTCCACCTCCCAACACAAACACATAACCCGAGGTAGACTTCCGTTCATCTAGATCAGCTTGGAAATCCGAATCAGTATAACCCAAAGGAGCAATACTATCTGACTGGTATACCAGCATATAATCTCGAGACCTTTTCAAGTACTTGAGAATATGCTTGACAGCAGTCCAATGTCCTTGACCAGGGTTAGACTGATATCTTGCTACCATGCCGACTACATAGCAAATATCAGGCCTCGTACACAACATCGCATACATAAGGCTTACTACAGCCGAAGCATAAGGAACCTTAGCCATCTCCTCTATCTCCTTCTGTGTCTTAGGACACATATCCTTAGATAAGGGAACTCCATGTCTAAAAGGTAGTAAACCCTTCTTTGAGTTTTGCATGCTGAAACGAGCAATCACAGTATCAATGTAAGATGCTTGAGATAAACACAACATTCTCTTTTTCCGATCACGAATGACTTTTATACCAAGAATGTACGATGCATCTCCCAAATCCTTCATTTGAAACTGCTCTAAAAGACACACCTTTACGTCTGATAATACTTTCACATTGTTGCCAATGAGAAGAATATCATCTACGTACAGTACTAAGAATACCACGACGTCTCTGTTACTCTTCTTATACACACAACTTTCATTTTGACATTGTTCAAATCCAAAAGATTTGATCACCTCATCAAAACGAATGTTCCAAGACCTGGAAGCTTGCTTTAGCCCATAAAGGGACTTTTTCAGCTTCCAGACCAGATGCTCTTAGCCTTTCTTCACATAACCCTCAGGTTGCCGCATGTAGATGTCCTTATTCAGATTTCCATTAAGGAAAGTTGTCTTGACATCCATTTGCCAAACCTCATAGTTCATGTGATTAGCTATGGATAAGAGAATCCGGATCGATTTTAGCATGGCTACTGGTGAGAAGGTCTCGTCATAGTCGATTCCTTCTTTCTGGGTAAAACCCTTTGCCACCAACCTTGCTTTAAAGACAATAACCTTCCCATCAGATCCTCTCTTACGTCTGTAGACCCACTTACACCCGATGACTTCTTTGCCATGGGGAAGTTCGCTTAGGTCATACACTTCCATAGCATCCATAGATTCAATTTCTGAATCCATAGACTTGTGCCAAAACTCTGCATCTTTGTCTTGAATTGCCTCTTTGTAAGTCCAGGGATCGTTATCATCATGTTCATCGCTTGGAATCAAGTCCACAGACTCTCCCACAAACATGAAACGATCAGGTTGACGTACAAACCTCCCACTACGACGAGGCAATGCATGCAAAGGTTCATCAGAGTAATCACGTTGTGCAGTCTCTTGTGGTATTTCCTCTTGCACACTCGGTGTGCCATTGTCTCCCCTTAACTCATTGAGAATGATCTCACTATTGGACTTATGCTCATTCATATAGCCTTCCTCTAAAAATCAGGCATTAGTACTGACTATCACCCTCTGATCTTTAGGACTATAAAAATAACCACCTTTTGTTCCCTTAGGATATCCTACAAACAACCGTACTTCAGTTCTAGGTGCCAACTTATCAGCTTCCTTATCCAGCACATGTGCTGGACAACCCCAAATCTGAATGTGGTTGAGACTAGGCTTTCGCCCAGACCACAGTTCAATAGGAGTTTTTGGAACCGCTTTAGAAGGTACGTAATTTAGAAGGTACGCCGCTGTTTCCAAGGCATATCCCCAAAACGAGGTAGGTAATGAAGCATAACTCATCATTGATCTCACCATTTCTAATAGAGTCCTATTCCTTCTTTCAGCTACGCCATTCTGTTGGGGAGTACCAGGCACAGTGAGCTGGGATGTAATCCCATTCTCTAATAAGTATTACCTAAATTCATTACTAAGGTATTCGCCACCACGATCAGATCGTAGTGACTTGATACTCTTACCATGACGGTTCTCCACTTCTGCCTTAAATTCTTTGAACTTGCCAAAGCATTCAGACTTGTGGCGCATCAGATAGATGTACCCATATCTTGAGTAATCATCAATGAAAGTGACGAAATACTCAAAACCACCTCTAGCTTGAACAGACATAGGCCCACACAAATCAGAGTGAATCAATTCTAACACATCACTGGCCCTATTCCCCTCGGCCTTAAAAGGCCTTGAAGCCATCTTGCCTTCCAAGCAAGATTCGCAGACTGAGAATGGTTCCACTTGGAGAGACTCCAAAGAACCACTACTTACAAGTCTTTGAATTCTCCTCAGATTGACATGACCTAGTCTTAGGTGCCAAAGATATGTTTGATTCATCTTTGAAGGTTCTTTTCTCTTATTTGATGATGATGAATGAGTTTCAGTCATAGTACGATATGCACAAGTAATAGTGTAAAGACTGTTTTCTAACGTGCCAGAACAGATTAAAAAGTCATTTCTCATAATAACAACTTTGTCATTAAAAACAACTGAGCATCCATCCAAAAACAACTTCGAAACAGAAATTAAATTCTTCCGAAAACTCGGCACATAAAAAACGTTCTTTAATACTAAAACAGAATTAAAAAAACATAAGTGCACATCTCCCACTGCGACCACTGCTACAGTCGTAGCATTGCCCAAACTGATAGTAATCTCGCCCTCACTCAGTTGCCTTGTTTGCAGAAACCCCTGCAAGGTATAATAAACATGATCAGTGGCTCCTGTATCTACTACCCAAGAAAGGGCAGAACAAGCCGCAAAGCATGTTTCAACAACTAGAGCAAGAGACGTACCAGAGTTATCCTTTTTCAGGAGAGGACAATCAGGCTTCCAATGTCCTGTCTTTGTTGCACTTGAAGCATTTGTCTTTCGGCTTTTTCACGCCACCAGAAGGCGCCAAAACCTTGCTCCCACTGCTTCCACCACTACTTCCACCAGCCTTTTTCTGAGAAGGCTTTTTCTTCTTCCCGCCCTTGGACGAAGAAGATCCAGCCTGAACAGAAACATGGGCTTGTGGACCCTTACCCATGAGACCTTCCACCGCAACCAACTCCGCAAGAAGCTCAGCTACAGTATAGCCCTTCTTACTCATGATTATGTTCAAACGGAAGTTTTCAAAGGATTTTGGGAGCGAGTTGAGGATCATATCGACCTTGGCATCACCGTCGATTTCTCCCCCGAGTACCTCTATCTCATTCAGATATTCCATCATCTTGAGACAGTGGTCCCTCACCGACGCTCCCTCTGGCATAGAGGTAGTCATAATTTTCCTCATAGCCTCAAAACGGGCAGCCCTATCTTTCTCACCAAAAAGCTCTTTTAGGCTCAACATCATATGTGTGGCAGTAGGCATGTTTTGATGCTGCTGTTGTAAAACATTTGACATAGAGGCCAAAATGTAACAACGAGCCATCTCATCAGCCTTGTGCCACTTCTTATGAGCCTCCTTTTGCTCTTCAGTGGAATCGGGTGCCAGATCGGCAGGAGCAGGAGTATTGAACACAAACTTGTACTCATCTGCAACTAGAACAATGTCCAGATTTCTCTTCCAATCCAAATAATTCAGACCAGTAAGCTTATTTTCTTTTAAAATAACCATAAGCGGGTTGAACGTCATCTTATTAAATCTGAAATAAATTAAATGCAAGCAAGCATTAAAATCACATAAATTGAAGCATAAAATATTGGAAACCTTCAAAACCAACATTTAACACAACCTCCAACAGCCCAACAAACACACACGCAAGCCACGTTAGGATGGTCGTTTACGCATGTGTTCATTAACCAGACACCAAGTCTTTAATATCAATATCACGTCAACTTATCCTTATGACAAATGAAATTAATAGTCGGACCTTAACTGTAAGCAAAATTATTCACTATTGACGGGCTCATACCAAGAACACATCGCCAGTAAATAATTCACTACAGTTATCTTGCACTAATCTTAGCTGATGAACTCATGAATAATACATCCGTTGGGGATGATCACACACTTCATCTAAAGAATACAATATTTTGATTAGAAGTCTTAACTAGTAAGCTTGTGAATGTTGCATCCGTTAGGGGGAGACTCCCAAGGTCCCACAAGCAACAATCACCTTACTTAAAGACCAATTGTGGAGGCCAATGAATTAATTAAATTAAATTCTACTCACTTAGTCATTTAAAAAAGAAGATTATTTGCAGGCATAGCAGATTATAATAAAAAAAATTATAAAATACAAACATGCCATAAAACGATAAATAAAAGCATAAATAAATGCATATCTATCGCAACCCCTTCTAAAACATATCAAAAACAGCCTATCAAAGCTATTACAATGATAAATAAAGGGCGCAGATGGATGCCTCGCATCGGCCTCTCACGCAAAGCAAGAAATGGTCTCGAATGGCTCGAATTCACGTCACCCGAACTAAACTGGCAGAAAACTTCATCAAGATGATTGAATTAGCTCTCGCCATAGGGGGTCCCAGCGTAGCGGTGAAGTTTGTAGATAACTTCACGAGGTTTCCGAAATGGGCTTACTTGCAGAAAACGGACTCCCGAGTCAAAAGTTATGGCCAAAACAGTGAACGTCACAGTCTAGGGCCAAAAAACCTTTAACACGAGAAACCTGAAATCCGTTTCCACATCCTCCATCCAACATCGCCCGCTCTTGTGATCATATAATACAACCAATACAAGCGAACAAAACCCTAATACAGTGATCTATTGTAAAAGAAACCTATACTACCCACGCTTATTATCTGGTAGGAAAAACGATTACAAAATCACACAAGGGTTGCGATCGAGAAACGATCTAAAAACATAATAACAGAAAACCAGAAAAAAAAATACACGTTTCAGGCAGAGCCAACAATCCACAAATCCTTGGCTCTGATACCATTTGATGGAACGCGCCGGTGAAGGCGGTCCGTCCCCAAGATCGTTGTTGGGATACCAAACGTGTGTAAACAATTAAAGACCTAAACATGCATCTAAAGACAAGTTTAGATCCGTTACCCTTGAAGACCGAGGCGTTGATTCCACTACTGATCTTCTAGTCTGTCTCCCAACCTCGTTCGTACACCGGGTGGACGGCGAACTAGCGAACGTGGAGAAAAGTGCCTCACAATTTCGTCTCCCTCTCAACCCCACTCACGAATTTCGGCTACTGCACGTTTTATCTTAGAGTACTAGGGTTTTAAACATGAAATTGAAGCCTTTATATAGACTCCTTAAGTTTCATGGGCCAGACTAGGGATCTGTTAGAAGGTATAGGGTTTGGGCTCCTCACGGACCCAAATACTCTTATGTTCAGCCCAGAACATTTATTTGGCCCGTGAACATTAATTCATTCCACTAGAGAATTAATGTTGCACTCCCATCCTATCCCGAACCGAATCAGGGCTTCTATTAGACTCTATAATTCCCCGTGTTAAAGATATCGCACGTCCATTAATTATTAAAGCTCCTGACCGCTTTAATTAATTAACATCTATTATTCCTTGAGTAGTACCACTCAACCTTGTTGTCGTACGGATATAATCCACCTGCAGGGTTTAATACGACAATCCTTTATGAGTTTCCTCAAGGGGACGTCATCAACCTGATCACTAGGACATGGTGCCTTAATGTCAATAAATAGACATCGTGCAAACGATGTCACTACCCAAAATACATAGTGCGTTGAATCTAACAAGATTCTCACCCATAGTAAATCAAAGTAGTGAACAAGCGCTCCACATATCTAGATATCACAATTAGGGTTAAGAATTACAAGAGTCACCAAGACCTTTAGTTCTTCATAACAGTCAGAATAGAAGAACATGACTTAACTGTCATCCATTCAATACGACATAGTGTACTAGTATGAACTAATGGCCAAGACAAGCCACTAACAAGTTCATACTACAACTTATACCAGAACTATCTCAGTTGTGAATACTGTTTATATCTTATAAGGAACTGACAATGTGATCTTCTGTGTGGCCACAAACCCACCACATTATCTACAATATAAGATAAACAGACATACAAGTAATACAAGCAATTATTAAGATTGCAATAATGTGAAAACCCATTTATTTCAGATAATAAGGAAATCGAATATATCCATAAAAGCCCAACAAAAGTTTGCTTTACAGTATACACCAACAGATTTCCTATCAATCCTACAACCTCCATAATCTGCATCTGAATAACCTGTCAGTTCTAAGTTGTCATCTGAAGGATACCATAGTCCCAAATTGACTGGCCTTTTCAAATACTTAAGTATCCTCTTAGCAGCCTCCAAATAACTTCTCTTGGGATCAGACTGATACCTAGCACACACACCAACTGCAAATGTAAGGTCAGGCCTACTTGCAGTCAGGTACAATAAAGAGCCTATCAGCCCTCGGTAATCAGTCTGATTTACTGAAGTCCCTTCAGTGTCAGGATCCATCTTCTAATTTGTGTTCATAGGGATCCTGGCTGGATTGCTGTTCTGAACACCAAACTTATGAATCAATTCTCTTCTATACTTTGCCTGATTAATGAAGATACCTTGATCAGTCTGCTTGACCTGCAATCCTAAGAAGAAGTTCATCTCTCCCATCATTGACATCTCAAATTTACCAGTCATCGGCTTAGAGAATTTCTCACAGAGCTGATGATTTGGTGATCCAAATATTATGTCATCCACATAAATCTGGACCAAGAGAATGTCATCACCTTTAGTGATCCTGAACAATGTCCTATCCACAGTTCCCTTCTTGAACCCATGGTCTGTCAGGAATTGAGAGAGGGTATCATACCAAGCTCTTGGTGCTTGCTTAAGTCCATAGAGTGCTTTCTTAAAATGGTATACTCTATCTCCAACCTCAAACCCGGGAGGTTGTTCAACATAAACCTCTTCATTGAGTACACCATTCAAGAAGGCACTCTTGACATCCATTTGATACACCTTGAACTTCTTATATATTGCATATGCAAGGAACAATCTGATAGCTTCCAACCTAGCCACTGGAGCAAAAGTCTCATCGTAGTCTATTCCCTCAGATTGACAATACCCTTTTGCAACCAGTCTAGCCTTGTTCCTTACCACAACACCATTCTCATCCTTCTTGTTCTTGAAGACCCACTTGGTACCAATTACTCCTTGATGCCTAGGTCTATCTACCAGTTCCCAAACCTGATTCCTTGTGAACTGATTCAACTCCTCTTGCATGGCAATGATCCAGTTCGAGTCAGTGAGAGCTTCTTCAATGTTCTGAGGCTCTTGCTCAGAGAGAAAGCAACAAAACAATGAACTCTCACCATGGAACCGTCTGGTCCTGACTCCCTCAGTTGGATCACCAATGATTTGATCAATGGGATGATCCTCCAGCCATGTTCTCTTGCCAGAAGTTGTTCCTGAAGTACCTGCAATGTTAGTGTCTATAGGCTCATAAAACTCAGGAAATTGAACAGAAGGGGATGATCCTGAGTCTATACCAAAGGGATTAACCAACTCAATGTCAGGGACATTGATTCCCTCTTGATGAGGTGACTCAGGAACCGTCTCAGCTGCAACAGCATCTTCATAGACGGTACTTACCTCAGGTTGAGCCTGTTCCTCAGTCTAAGGCTCAACAATCCCTGATGTGACACTTGATTCATCATCCTGATCGTCGTCATCATCCCATCTTGGAATTGGCACAGTTTTGACCTTTGGATCAGGTTAATTTTTCAAGCTCAGCCTTGTCACTCTCCTTGTGATCTCCTCAATGTCAGGATTCATCACTTTTATCCTAGACTCATTAGCAGATTCATCAAAAATAACGTGTGGTGATTCCTCCACAACAAGGGTCCTACAATTGTAAACTCTGAAGGCTTTACTAACTTCAGAATACCCTAAGAATATCCCTTCATCATATTTGCTATCAAAAGCTTTCAATTGGGTCTTCCCATTGTTGAGGATGAAGCACTTACAACCAAATACATGAAAATAAGAAATACGAGGTTTTCTTTTATTCCATGTCTCATATGGGGTCTGTGCATGTTGTTTATTCAGCATGGATCTGTTCTGAGTATAGCATACAGTGTTGATTGCCTCAGCCCAGAACTTCTTGGGCAATCCTGACTCTGCCAGCATGGTCCTAGCTGCTTCCTTCAGTGTCATGTTCCTCCTTTCAGCGACACCATTCTGCTGTGGGGTTCTAGCTGCAGAAGTCTCATGAGCTATACCAAGTTCATTACAAAAGTCAGAAATATATGAATTTATAAATTCAGTGTCCTTTTCAGATCTGATCTTAGTAATGGACTGATTCTTCTCATTGCTGAGTCTCCTAAGCAACTCTGGAAGCTTCACCTGTGTCTCCTTCTTATTCAACAAGAAAATAACCCAAGTATATCTAGAATAATCATCAATAACCACAAGGGTATACTTTCTACCATTCATACTCACAGGTGTTATGGGACCAAATAAATCCATGTGCAAGAGCTGAAGAATCCTGTCAGTGGAATGAGAAGCTTTCTCTTTGAATGATGCTCTGACCTGCTTCCCTTCCTGACAAGCTTTGCACACATGATCTTTGCTAAAAACTTCATTAGGTAGACCTTCAACGAGTGACTGTCTAGAAAATTTTGTTAAGAATCTTGAAGTTCAGGTGGCTTAATCTCTTATGCCATAACCAACTGAGCTCTAGAGAGCTTTCAGCAACAAAACAAGTATTAGGAATAGTGTTGCTCCAGTCAGCGAGATAAACGTTACCTTTCCTGATACCTGATAGAAGCACTTGTGTTGATTTGTCCTTGACTGAACATATATTCGATGAGAACTCAACACTGAAACCTTTGTCACAGAATTTACTTACTGACAACAGGTTATGCTTCAGTCCTTCCAAAAAGGACACATTTTCCACTCTGACTGTACCTATTATTAAGACACCAAAACCTTTAATAACACCTTTTGAGTTATCACCAAAGGTTACCTTTGGACCATCTTTAGCGTGATATTCTTGGAGAAGACTCTTCATTCCAGTCATGTGCCTTGAGAAACCACTGTCTAGGTACCAAACAACCTTGATTGGGTCTTCTCTCCTCTTGTTGTGATCCACAGCCGCCTGCAATCAAATCAGGCTTTAGGTACCCATTGTGTGTTGGGTCCTATTGTGTCAGCTGTACCCTTCGGGATCCAGACTTGCTTAACAACCCTGATTGCCTCAGAGTGGTAAATCTGACTCCCTGAAACATCGACATACACAATTTTCTTCTTCTTTGCCTGAGAGGAAGATGGTGTATGAGTGCTAGACTTAGGCTTCACAGGAGCCTGGATGGGTGCCTTTTGGGCTGGCTTCCTATTCTTCCTAGGTCTGGGTGCAGCAGGTCTTGGGCCTTGTTCTTGATAAGAGCCCTGTGTTCTATTCCTCCTAGGCAAGTGAGAGAATGGAAAACAGTTAAAGGCCTCAGGATGCCAAAACCATGGGGGTGTCATCATATTTGGCCTTCCCTGATGGTACCCTCGCTGACCAGTCTGAGGGCTCTTGGCCTGAGTCTTTCTCTGCTTACGCTGAGGTTTTCCCTGGCCTGAGCTCTCAGGGACCTCCTTAGGTTGCTTTGCCTTTCCCTTGGGTTTTGGCTTAGCTACCTTAGGGGCAACCTTGACTGTGTCAACAGTTTCCTTGCCCTTATCAGTTTGACGGGCCTGGAGTACAACCTTAGGTGCATTATGGCCTGCCTGAACTAATACCCTCTTAGTGTTGCTCCCTGAAGTAACATGAGATTGACCTTGTGAGGATTTCTTAGGAACATATCCAAGTCCCTTTTTCTCATTCCCAAGCATCTGGCTGCTATCTATTTCCTCTCTAGCCACTGAGGATTTATTCATTGCTGCAACCTTTTTCATGAGAGAGTCCTCACTCTTTTTTAGGATTTCATGTCTGGTAAAGAGGTCATCAAACTTACTCTTAAGTACCTTCAATTCTTCCTTCCTGACCAACTCTTCATCAGCCAGTTCCTTCAGAATTTTCTCTCTTGGAAGACGCTTAGCATTGATTAAATCAATCTCCTGAGTTAGTCTCACAATCTGAGCTGATTCTTTAAGATCAGACTGAGTGAGTTGATCATTCAGGTTTTGAACCTCAGTACTCAATTTCTTATTCTCCCCTACCAAGAAGACATTAGTCTCCTGCAATTTGGAGAAATCAACCATCAATTGATCCAGGCAGATATGAAGGTTCATTTCTCTGACTGACTCTGAGCTTAGCTCAGGATTTTGACCAGTGTAGGAACCACATACAGAGTTAGATGTTACCTCAGGTTCCTCTCTTGCCATCAGACAAACATCATCGTACTCATCATAAAAAAAGAGTTCAGGTGACCTTTCCTCAGGACCATCAGAGTCAGTTGCATCCTCAGCGAGCATGGCTCTCCGGTCAGCAAGTCTCTGGTCTCTCTTGGCCCTCCTATCCTCTCTTTCCCTTGCACTCAGCTTCGGACAATCATACTGATAGTGTCCGCTCTTGTTACAATTGTAACATGTTGGTTGCTCATCTCCTCTTTCTCTCCTTGGTTCAGGGTTCCTCCTTGAGTCAGGTTCCCTTTGTCTTGATGAGCTTTCAGTCTTCCCTAAGTGCTAGTCATCATGAGTACGTCTCTGTTCATCTCTGCGATCGGGCTTTGGGTCTGAGTATCTTCTTTCATCGCCACCATCTCTCCTCTGGTCAGTGTTTCTCCTCTCCTCATATCTCCTTGAGCTTTGGTGGGTTCCTTCAGGTTTCCTGTCACGTGAGTCCTGATAAAACTTCTTATAACGACCAAACCTGGAATTAAGCTTATCAAAGCGTCTGGCCATCAAGCTGTACTCCTCAGCAAGTTCTTCCTTGCTCATCTCCATCAGTGACTTTGATGAAGACTCAACAGGTTCAGACCTGGCTTTGAACGCCACACTTTTCTCAGGAGTTTTCTCCTTTTCTTCCTCTTCTGGCTGAAATTTCTTCTTTCTTTTGTTAAGATCAAATTCCAGTGCCTTCAGTTGTGAAAAAAGTAAAGCAGAAGTTATGTTGCTCATATCCTGAGTGTTCTCAAGCATAATTACACTGTTGTCCCATCTCTCAGGAAGGGCATTCAGGATCTTTGAAGCAACATCTCTCTTTAGAACATCCTTGTCCAGCATCACCAACTCATTCATCAACTTGATGAACCTTGACTCCATCTGATCGATTGTCTCATCAGGCAGCATCTTGAACGCTTCGAACTTCTGAATGGCAAAGTTTCTCTTGTTCTCCTTGATCTTCTCAGACCCCTCGCACATCCTGGTCAGCTCATCCCAAACTTCTTTTGCCGTCTTTAAGTTCATCAGCCTAGCTGACTCCTCGTAGGGCACCGTATGCAAAATGATGTTTCTGGCAACGTTGTCCAGTCCCACCATCTTGATTTCATCGTTGGTCATGTCTTTCCTTTCTTTCAGAACCTGCACGTTAATCTCAAGATGCTCATATCCCAGTCCTCTGACATTGGGAATATTGATCTTGATCGGTCCCTCAATGAGAACACACGGCATCTGGTCATGGATGGCATCAAGATGCGCTTCTAATCTAAACTTCCAATAGATAAAGTTAGATACAGAGAATTCAGGTAACAAAGCTTCAAGTCTCCTCGAAGTCATGATGATGTAAGTTTTATGAAAAGCAAACTCAGATCTGTTTAGTGACCACCAACAGTTCCTCCTCTGAACCTATTAGTGTTCAAAGTCAGTGGTCTTTTGAACCACTGCTCTGATACCACTTGTTGGTCCCGGTACAAGACTGAGGAATATGTGTATGGGGGGGAATACACGTATACCAATTTTAAAACTTAAAACCTTTATGAGTCCCCTTCACTCAGAATGATGAAGAACTAAGAGCTGATAATACACCTACTGACTACACAGGGGTGAGGGTCAGTTGGCTAACTATCAGTTCAAGTTCAGTGCGGAAATGCATGAGCCCTGATAATTTAAAGTCTTGATTAGTTTGCTTCTGAAAAACTGATTACTCCACTGAAAAGTGTTTAGTAAGGGCAGTGCTCTTTTTAATGGATCAGGCTGATTGATTCAGATCTGATAAAACTTATGCAATGAATGAACTGTTGAGATGGCAGGTAAGCAATATATCAAAGCAATAAGAACACAGCAAGTTTAACGTGGTTCAGAGACTCAAGCTCCTACATCCACGGCCTGATTTAACAGGAAATTCACTCAAGGGATTCTTGTTTTTAACGTGCCAAGGTGCACCAAGACCAGCTAACCTCGCTGATCTAGACAAACTTCCTTACTAACTCACTAACTGACTTACTCCCAACAAACCTAACTTAGGGTTTTGGTTTCAGTTTGGATTCCAACTAGATTGAGATTATCCTTACGATACAAAGCTATGCTAAGGGTTGGATAATCTCTCTAAGCTTAAGATATTGCTTGTATGCTCTTTGGAATACAGATTAACTCTCAGTTGCTAAGAAACACTTGGGAAATTTAGTGGGTTTCGAGTGCTTCTTCTTAAGACTGAATACTTTGAGTGCTTGAGAGTTTGAGTAATTTCTGGCTTGAAAATTTCCCGTAACCTTGAATGGATTCAAGGCCTTCTGTATTTATAGGTGATTTGGAAAAACAATCCGTTGGAGAGATAGCCTTTCTTGTTATCTATGTAGAGTGGCTTCAAACGAACATATCTTCATGCAGCAGCCGTCCTTTGCATGGAATTAGGTAGTTGCATTAAATGCACATTAAATGCTTGCCCGTTGAAAATGCAGTCTGAAGTCAATCCACTTGTCAGGTTCCGTACGTGCGTGTCCTTCTAGGATTGGTCCACGTCAGCAGGTTGGTGAGACTGTCAGAACTTATTCCTGGTTTCAGGCTTGTCTTATTAAGTTCTTTTTGTCTTGAGCTCACCGGTCTTGTCCTAACGCTGACATTCCTTTTGCATTGCTTGGCTCTACTCCAAGTCTTCACATAAACTCAGTATCATCTTGTTCTCTTCAGGACTGAGTAGTAATGACCTCAGGGTCATACTCTTCATCACTGAGACTTACTCAGCCAGCTTAGAAGACTGCCATAAGTTTAGGATGGTAAAACCGTCTTCAGGCTCTAAGTCTTGATCGTCATCAGTAAGTGCTCCTCTTACTGAGTACCTGTGAAATGTAAAATGACTAAGTATAAAACCTAACCAAGACTAACCTGACAAAGACAAACAAAAGGGCAAGTCATCTTTTCAGGGGCTTTGGGGTCTTAATCAAAACTGACAACGTCCCAACATAAGGATTATTCAACAATTTAGAATTTTTTCCATCATCTTTTAATGATTATTCTATATGTATAAAAAATGCGATTACTAGAGCGGTTATTAATGCATCATTGATTTATGTGAGAGAAGTTGTTTAGACTTGAGGTATTATTATTGCTAGAAATGAAGTTGTTAGGATATTTTTGTCCTAAGGATTTCTTGGTTTTAATTTTGATGATGTCAAACATATTCTATCTATTGTGTTGTTTGGATACTAACTTTGCAGGTATAAAGATTATAAGATCTTAGAAATTTTTCTAAGGTTTGCAGCTGAAGAGTTTCAAGACTCTACAGCTGAAGAGATGTTGATAAGAAGAATCGAAGTCTACACCTGAAGAGTTCTCACCAACTGCAGAGACAGGAGATTACAGTTGAACACATATGTCAATTAAGCCTAATCAAGTGTAGTACTTTTTGTGCATTCACTCACATAGCTTAAAAGATATCAGGAGATCAAGGAGCTTAATACATAGCCAGTAGACACAGGATGCACAGTGATTAGTTGTCCATTCAGACAGCTAACACTACAAGACAACATGTACTACAAAAGGACTACGCTACATGACAAGAAACTTTAATTGAGCTGAAGCCAAAGCTGGAGGTGATTTCCATTCAAATTAAAATCCAAGCAACGTCTAAAAAGACCCCCAAGACTCTTATAAATAGGAGAGATAACTTCAGAGGTCAACAACAACAACCCTCGAGCTATTCAAGCAAACTATTCAACATATCTACAACTACCACAAGTCTACAGCCTTCATTTGTTAGAAGTTTTTAGGACTAGGTGCTAGGATATTTTGTTTAGTCTATTCTTAGTTGTTGTTCCCTCACAAACATTTTAACTTGTAACTCTACCTTGAGTGGAGATATTTCTTTGTGAGTGTTTAAGTTTCACTGAGTGAAAAAGTGAGAATCCGAGTGAATCATTGTATCCTACCTAAGTTTAGATAAATTTGAGTGAGAAATCTAGTTCTTGTTGGAGTTATACGTGAAAGTATATTTTTACTTTGTATAACTTATGTATTAAAAACTTTGTTTTATGAGAATAATTCTTTTATCACATTTTCTTTGAATATGAATGAATGTTAAATATTTTATTGCAACCCGTTCAATATATATAATATGTGTTATATTGTAGTTAATGTGGTGATACCAGATCACGAAAGATCACATTAACGGTTCCCTTGTAACTAAACGTACAAATTCACGATCTAGGTGGAATTGAACAATCCGCCGTGAAAGGTCGATGTGTAATTCTCAGATTAGCATGTCTTGACCAAGAGATTGCACTAGCACATTTAGTATGTGTTGAAGAGGACCTACAGCGAGGATAAATTCTTCTGTTCTGAAATGTGAAGAATTAGACCTCAGTGGTTCTTGATTTCTTAATCTCCGTTACTTAAATAGGATTGTGTGTGGTTAATAGTTATTGTTTTGATTCATGTTGGGTGAGAATCATCGTGACTTCGAACCTTGTGTTTTGGGCAGTAATATTAATCATACGACAGTTGCTAATGTTTAATACGGAGAAACGTGTGCGAGTACGGCTCGTGTGATTTGTCCCCTTGGTGGGCTCAGAAATTTTATCGTACCAAATCTTGCAAGTGAAGAATTAGTTTCTTGGGTATGGATAATAATGTTGAGATGTCTTTACTCCAAGGTAAAAGATATTAATTAATTTAGAGCTATTCAGAAGCACAATTAATTAATGGACTAGATAATCTTAAACACATTAAATAATAACCTGGAGCCCATATTATCGTAATATGGATTAAGATGGATAGTGCAATATTAATTTATTAGTGGTATTAATTAATATTAATGGGCTGAATAATATTGAGGCTCAATATTGAAATTCAGAAGCTCATTTGAGGTCCAATCTTAATTCTCCTAAAGGCCCCTCAAGTAGTCCAATAATTAGTTCAATAATAATAAGGTGATTAAAATAAAAGAAAAATATTGTTGCTTATTTTTCCTCATAAATTTCGAAATTAATAAAATATATGGGAGAAATATTTTCTTTGGATTTTGTTATGAATGAAGATAAGTATTCTTGGAATACAAGATTATCTCATTAATTCAAGAAATCTCCTACTTGGCATTTTATTTGATAAATTCGAAATTTGATGATTAATGAGAAGAAAAAGATTTTGTTGAATTTTTTGAAAAGAGATTATGGAAGATATGTATTCTTGGAATACAAGATTATCTCATAAATTCAAGAAGGTCCAAATCTTGGATTTCATCTCTTAATTTCGAAATTCATCCATAATAATAGGTGGATGGGATTTTTGTGGAATATTTTATTAAGGAGAAAAGAATATATGAGATATATTCAAGATTTCTTGGAGATCAAGAAAATATTTTCTCTTGCCCTTTTCCACATGAAAATTTCGAAATTCACTCTTATAAATAGGAGGTGATACTTTCATCCCCAGTTTACAGTTCTATGAGTTGAAAAAGTCAGCAATAGTAATTTTTTCTTTATTCCTTGTTATTTAAAAGTGTCCGTGAGTGCTTTCCACCAGTGAAAGAATAAGACGAAAGGGAATACTTGAGATGGTTTTTACGGTTGATAGGATCGTTTCGCTTGTCCTGTAGATCTCGATCGGACGTCGCTTCAAGAGGTACATTTTACGTAAAATTCTTATTTTTTTCACCGTAGAATTTTACGTGTTTATATTCATATGCATGTAAATTTGTTGTTGGCATAGTTATTATATTAATTAATTTAAGATTAATTCATGCTAGTAATAATTAGATTTAAATTTGTATTTAAATTTCATCCCGAATAGATCCGGGCACCTCGTTTTCCCCAACAAATGGTATCAGAGCCACGGCTTCGGGCTCTGATCTTTAAATTGGAATTTAAATTGATAAATATTAAATTGAAATTGGATAGTAGAATTGCTAGATCTTTTTTGCAGGTATCCAATTGTCATTATTAATGTTTTTTTTTCATGCGTGTAAATATTTATTGTTTTTAATTCGATTCGTTCGGATTCGTTTTTCTCGTGAGAAATCCACTAGTGGATTAGTTTTTTTATTTGCTTAATTTGATCAATGTAATAGACTAGTCTACATCTAGGTTTATTTTTTTATTTTTGTTAATAAATTGGAACCGGATCGGAACGAAGACGGAGACGAAGAATTAAGAATGGCGTACCGGACGATGCATGCATGCGTAGCACATGCATGGATGTGGATCGTGCATGGGGTGAAAAATGAGCATGGACGACGAGAGCCTAGCGCACGGCGTGCGCTAGGTGCACGCGGACCGTGCGCTTCAGGCATGACACGAGACGACGGGCGCGGCTGCTCGGGTGGGCACCGAGAGCGCGCGGTCCACCTCCATGGGCCGACGCACGCCGGATCTCGACCCGTGCAATCGCGTTTCTTTCCTTGCTTATTTTTTTATGTGATGTCAAACGTCGTCCCGACCCCAAACGAAGGACATTTTTTATGAATTGTTATTGTTCGAGTGAGTGCTTTTCGAGACGAACGATGAAAGCAACGAGGACGATTTGTCGCATCAAGACGTGAAGAAAATTAAACCGTGGCAATTGTATTTGAGTGCTTTAATTTGTTATCATTTTTATTTTGATGGATGTTTTATTTTCGTGCATTTATTATTTTTAATGTGTTTGCATGAATTTTATTTGTCAAAGAAAAATCTTACTTTCAAAAATTACTGAGTATATTTTTTTAATTAATCACGATTTTATTCAGGATAATAAAATTGGATTAATTTTGACCTCCATAATTTATTTATTTGTGAAGTCTTTTTGAAATACATTTCTCCCTCGGATCGGCCAAAAGGACGGAATTCACATGAATAAATTTTGAAAGGATGATTGTGGATTATTACTAGTGGCGATATTGACCCTCACCATGAGTGGCTTGCTCAAAGTGAAATGATAATCCTGTATTAAATTATGGTTATTACTTAGACATAAGAAATTGATATTAACTTACTCCCCGCGGAGTCCCTGTCAATTTTTATGTGGTCAAAGTGGGAGCCGACAATTAATTTTGAATTAAAGGTTTGTAACTATTAATATTTGTGACCTGCTTGAATGTGTTTAAATGTATAGACCACCCCTCGTGGCGTATTTAAATTGTTTCGAGATGTCGGCTTATGCATGATTATATTTTTTTAAGGTTTCAATATAATTGATGTGATCGAATTATGTGATAATTTCATATTTTTCTAAATATTAATATGAATATATGTTTTATTCTCAATTCATCATGTTGCAACCTTTTAATCCACTGTTTAGTATACTTTAAGTTAACAAACTTTCTGGATAGAATTATGTCAATTGGAAATGTAATTTAAATTTTGTCCTTACTGCACAAAAATACAATTGAATTGTTCACGTTAATATACCCAGCAAGCCTAATGATAAGTCAAGCAATGAGAAAAGGCAATTTATGATTAGAAGCGTGACAATGAACACATGAAGTGCATCATCTTGATATCTCTGTCTGAAGATTTGAGGCACATTCATGAAGACATTGTATCCGCTGTTGAAATTATGGAAAGCTTTGAAGAGATATTTTCACATCAGAAACCCATGACTAGTCAGTTCACCAAACATGACTTGGTCAAGTTGAAATGGAACGCTCGTGAGGGAGCACGTTCACAAGATAATGACATACCTTAACAAGTTGAAAGTACTTGGTGCGGATTTTGATGTCCCTACTCAGGTCGATTTCATAATCCATTCTCTACCGAAAAGCTTTGAGCAATTTCAACTGAACTGTTAGATGAATGAACGGACAAGTCGTTTGCCCGAGCTCTTGTAAGCTTTAGTTTCGGTGGAGGCGATAATGGGGCACCAGTCCACTGCTATGGTAGTTAATGACCCGTCTACCTCTTCTGGTCCCAAGGGAGGGAAGAAGAGGAAGAGAACCAAAGGCCGGACCCAAGCAAATCCAACTATTGTGAAAGGCAAAGTCAAGGCTAGCATCGAATGGAAGTGTTTTAACTGCGGTAAGAGAGGACATTGGAGGTCTGCCAGTTCCAAGCCTAAGAGCCTAGGAAAGTTAGGTAATTCACACGTCCTAGTCGTCGGAACTTGTGAAGTGGCATATGCTATCCTTTCGTGGATAGTGGATACGAGAGCCGCTGATCACATTTGTTTTATTTTGCATGGGTTCAAGCTATCCCGACGACTTAGTGGAAGTGAGATCCCCATCACACCGGGCAATGCTACGAGAGTGGCAGCTAAAGCAGTGGGAGAAGTGCGCCTATCTTTTGAAAATAAAGTTATGATCTTGAGAAACGTTCTTCATGTTCATAGTTTAGAAAGAACTCACCCTTCAGTTTCTAAACTGTTTAGAATATATACTCAGTTTCTTTTAATAAGGATGTTATTATTTCTTGAAAGATGAGTTTATCTGTTCTGGAACATTATTGGATGATCTTTATACCATTAATTGAGCACACCACTCGCAAATTTAATCTAATAACAAGTCGACTATTTCAAGTAACAAAAGGAAGCATTCTTTGGACATGAACGAAACACTTCTATGGCATCTTAGACTAGGTCATATTAATCTAAAGTGGATACAAAGATTGGTGAAAGACGGATCCTAGGAGTCTCTCCAAGTTGAACCGTTTCCAACTTGCAAATCCTGTTTAGAGGGTAAAATGACCAAAAGGGCATTTGGAGCCAAGGGGAATAGAGCCACAGAAGTGTTAGAACTCGTTCATACCGATGTGTGTGGTCTAATGACGATCAAAGCAAGAATGGGGTATGAGTATTTCGTCACTTTTATTGACAATTACTCGAGATATGGGTACATCTACCTTATGAAGCATAAGTCTGAAACTTTTGACAAGTTCAAGGAAGTTTAAGGTCGAAGCTGAGAAATATAGGGAAAAGAGTATCAAGTTTCTACGATCAGATCGTGGAGGCGAATACCTCAGCGATGAATTTTTGAACTACCTATCGAACGAAGGGGTCGTATCTCAGTTGACCGTACCGGGAACCCCACAATAGAACGGTGTGATGGAACGAAGGAACCGGACTCTTTTAGAAATGGTCAGATCCATGATGAGTTATTTAGATCTACCCAAATTGTTTTGGGGTAACGCCTTGGAAACGACAGCTTACATTCTAAACTTGGTGTCATCCAAATCGATTCCTAAAACTCCGGTAGAATTGTGGACCGGGCGTAAGCCTAGTATGAAACACATGAGGATATAGGGGTGTCCAGCATACGTGCTAGACAAGAAAGCCGGTAAATTGGATCCACGTTCGAAATTAAGATTGTTTATAGGATATCCCGCGGGTATGAAAGGGTGTACGTTCTATAGTCCCAAGGATCAAAAGACCGTGATTAGCACACTTTAAATTCTTGGAAGAAGACTATATGAACAATCGAAAGCCTAAAAGTGAAATTACCTTAGAAGAATTGAGAGGGCAAACTCTGATACCAAGTATACAAGATGATATACCAATCGTCACACCTACACAACCGGAACCCCATCGTAGTGGGAGGTTTGTTAGAGAACCCGGGAGATTCATGAGAATAGGAGAATCTTCGGATTTAATTCCCAAAAATAAATCGGACCCATGGACATACAACGAGGCAGTCCAAGACAAAGACACAGAATCTTGGCAAACGGCAATGGAGGCCGAGATGGGTTCAATGGATCATAATCAAGTATGGGAGCTGGTCGAACCACCCAGTGGGGTAGAACCCATTGGATGCAAGTGGGTATACAAGAGGAAAAGAGGACTGGACGGAAGGGTTGAAACCTTTAAGGTTAGGCTAGTGGCAAAAGGATATACTAAAAAAGAAGGGATCGATTATGAGGAAATCTTTTCGTCTGTAGTTATGCTTAAGTCCATCAGTATTGTCGATCACTGCGCATCTAGATTACAAGATCTAGCAAATGGATGTCAAGATAGCGTTCTTTAACGGAAGTCTTGACGGTTTAGATATCGATATGCGACAACCCGAAGGTTTTATTGCGAAAGGCCAAGAGCATCTTATATGCAAGCTCAAGCGCTCCATCTATGGACTTAAGCAAGCATCACGTACTTGGAACCAGTGTTTTGATCAAGTTATTAAGTCTTATGGGTTTGATCAAAACAAGTTCGAAAGTTGTGTGTATAAAAAGTGTGACGGAATTGCGGTGGTATTCTTAGTATTATACGTAGATGATATTCTGCTCATTGGAAATAATGTAAAGGTATTGTAAGATGTAAGGGTATGGCTGTCAAATCGGTTTGATATGAAGGACTAAGGAAAAGCCGGTCACATCCTTGGGATCAAGATCACTCGAGATCGCAAGAAAAGGATATTGGGATTATCGCAAGCTTCATACAAAGACACTGTTTTGAAGCGGTTCAGCATGCAAGATTCCAAGAAAGGTTTTGTACCTTTTTAGGCACAAAATCTATCTATCCAAAGAAATAGGCCCTAAGACGCATATGAAGATAGATGACATGAAAGGCGTTCCGTACGCTTCGGGCGTAGGAAGCCTTATGTATGCAATATTGTGAACGAGACCGCATATCTGCTTTGCCTTGGGCATGATGGCAAGATATCAAAGTAACCCCGAGAAAGATCATTGGACTGCAGATAAATGCATTATGTAGTTTCTGAAAAGAACTAGCGATAGAATGCTGATTTACCAGTTAGACAGTCTATTTCCCATGGGATACACGGACTCAAATTTCCAATCAGACATAGACTCCATAATATCTACCTAGGGTAGTGTGTCTTGCATGGGAGAAGGAGCTATGACATGGAGAAACGATATGCAGAAATGCATCACAGATTCGACCATGGAAGCCGAATAAGTAGCTGCTTATGAAGTAGCAAAAGAAGCGGTTTGACTCAAGAACTTCTTAGTGGACTTGGACGTTGTTCCAAATTTTCCCAGCATAATCACTGTCTATTGTGATAATACCAGAGCAGTTGCAAATTCAAAGGAACCGAGAGCCCACAAGGTCAGCAAACACATTGAAAGAAATACCATCTTATACGAGAAATTGTTAAGAGAGGAGATAAAGAGGTGGCAAAGATAACTTCGGGTGAAAACCTAGCATATTCATTCACAAAGGGTCTGCCTCAGAGTACATTCGAGAGATATATGGATGGAATGGGTGTCAAGACTATTGTCAATCTGCTTTAAGTATAAGTGGGAGGAATTATTAGGTTAGTGTAGGTTGACATGAGATATCACGTAGAGCTACACTAGATATGCATGATGTATAATAAAAAGCATACTTTAAGTATAAGTGGGAGATTGTTGGAGTTATACGTGAAAGTATGCTTTTACTTCATATAACTCATGTATTAAACACTTTATTTTATGAGAATATTCTTTTACCGCATTTGCTTTGAATATGAATGAATGTTAAATATTTATTGCAACACGTACAATATATATATATATTATGTGTTACATTGTAGTAAATGTGGTGATACCAGATCATGGAAGATCACATTAACGGTTTCCTTGTAACTAAACGTACAAATTCACGACCTAGGTGGAATTGAACAATCCGCCGTGAAAGGTCGATGTGTAATTCTCATATTGGTCTGTCTTGACTAAGAGATTGCACTAGAACATTTAGTAATTAATCATACAACGGTTGCTAAGGTTTAATACGGAGAAACGTGTGCGAGTACGGCTCATGTGATTTGTCCCCTTGGGGGCTTAGAAGTTTTATCGTACCAAATCTTGCAAGTGAAGAATTAGTTTCTTCGGTATGGATAATAATGTTGAGTTGTCTTTACTCCAAGGTAAAAAGATATTAATTAATTTGGAGCTATTCAGAAGCTCAATTAATTAATGGACTAGATAATCTTAAACATGGGAAATAATAACCTGGAGCCCATATTATCGTAATATGGATTAAGATGGATAGTGCAATATTAATTTATTAGTGGTATTAATTAATATTAATGGGCTGAATAATATTGGGGCTCAATATTGAAATTCAGAAGTCCATTGGAGGTCCAATCTTAATTCTCCTAAAGGCCCCTCAAGTAGCCTAATAATTAGTCCAATAATAATAAGGTGATTAAAATAAAAGAAAAATATTGTTGCTTATTTTTCCTCATAAATTTTGAAATTAATAAAATATAGGGGAGAAAGATTTTCTTTGGATTTTGTTATGGAATGAAGATAAATATTCTTGAAATACAATATTATCTCATTAATTCAATAAATCTCCTACTTGGCATTTTATTTGATAAATTCGAAATTTGAAGATTAATGAGAAGAAAAAGATTTTCTTGATTTTCTTGAAAAGATATTATGGAAGATATATTTTCTTGGAATACAAGATTATCTCATAAATTGAAGAAGATCCAAATCTTAGATTTCATCTCTTAATTTTCGAAATTCATCCATAATAATAGGAGGATGAGATTTTTGTGGAATATTTTATTATGGAGAAAAGAATATATGAGATATATTCAAGATTTCTTGGAGATCAAGAAAAGATTTTATCTTGCCCTTTTCCACATGAAAATTTCAAAATTTACTCTTATAAATAGGGGATGGTACTTTCATCCCCAGTTTACAGTTCTATGAGTTGAAAAAATCAGCAATAGTAATTTTTTCTTTATTCCTTGTTATTTAAAATTGTTTGTGAGCGCTTCCCACTGGTGAATGAATAAAGCGAAAGGGAATACTTGAGAAGGTTTTTACGGTTGATAGGATCATTTCGCTTGTCCCGTAGATCTCGACCGGACGTCGCTTCAAGAGGTACGTTTTACGTAAAATTCTTTGTTTTTCCGCCGTAGAATTTTATTTGTTTATATTCATATGCAATTAAATTTGTTGTTGACATAGTTATTATATGAATTAATTTAAGATTAATTCATGCTAGTAATAATTAGATTTAAATTCGTATTTAAATTTCATCCCCAATAGATTCGGGCACCTCGTTTTCCCTAATAGTTCTTAGGGGTAAAACCTTAGGTCTGAGTGAATACTCTTAGTGAATTTGACACCTAAGGGTGTGACAGTGGATGTAGGAGGATTACAACACCTCTGAACCACTATATATTCTGTCTTTATTTACTTTCTTCCATTTAAATTCCAGTTCTTTATATTCAACTGTTTTATTTATTATTGTGCTTCCTCATTATTGTTGCATTCATCATTTCATCTATTTTTCAAAGTTAAAAGTGCATACAAGGCTAGGAAATCTACTGATGTAGATCCTTTGAATCATTCAGCTGAAAACTTCAAGTCTTTGATTTTTTATTATCACACACACACTTTGTTTTTCCGCTGTACAAATGTGTCTCAAAATACTTTCTAAATTGTGAGATATCTACTCTGAAAGGTTTGATTGTGATAAGTATTTTGAAAAGTATATAGACTGCAAACTTGTTTTAACTCTACAGCTACAGAGTTAAGTCTTAATTTGAAAAAGTTTTAAGTTTTGAAACTCAAGGTCTATTCACCCCCCCCCCCCCCCCCCCACCTAGACCTTGACCACATTTGGGACCAACATGTGGCATCGGAGCAGTTGGATTGCCACTACTTTGACTAATATTTTTTAATCCAGATCCAAAAATTTCTTTTGAAAAACCACACCTACATACCTTAATGGCTCCTAAAATGATGAAATCTAAAGTGCCAATGTTTTCCACAGATGAGTACAATGACTGGAAGATAAGGATGCAAGAACATTTTTCTGCTATGAATGATGAAATGTGGTCTATCATTGAGGATGGACCAATCACTATTGAGAAAGCCAACACTGCAGCTAACCAGATTGGACTTGCCTAGATTATTCCTAAGCCTAGAAAGGAATGGACAGAAGAAGAGAAGATGAGAGCAAACCTCGATAATGTTGTTGGAAATACTATTTATCGCTCCCTAGAGAATGGAGCCAGTCTCGTAACTGGTCGGGAGAGCCGACGAGAACGGGCTCCTGGACGGGTCTACGCTCTCCAGGCGGTTGAAGACCGACTGGGAGTGAGCCTCTGTCCGTAGCCACTGTCACGGTCGTAACCCCTCTGGGTGCGGCCAGGGCTGCTCTCGCCCTGCTGTTCGGTCACCTTGCGCTTGCCCTTGGCTGAACGGGTCAAGCGTGGCTTCCTTGGAGCAGTGGGAGCACTTTGCTGGTCCGCAGCTCCTCACCCTCCTCGTGAGGATGGCGATGGTAGATGCCACCTGCTCGGGGGTTTCGTATTCTTGGATAGGGATCGGGAGTAGTCCCCTCCTGGGAGTCGCCTGGGCCGTCCCCTGTTCGTGGTGGAAGGAGGCTCCGTTCAAGCTGGCCTAGGCTGTAGCCCGTGTTGTGATTCCGGCCTGAGTCTTGGCGGCAGGAATCACGGTGGATGGAGGGTTGGCCGAAGCCCGAGCTCCAATCCAAAAATAATTATTCTAACGCAAAGTCTCAACTACGAGAATTAGAGAGAAGGTTAACAATTCTTACAAGTCCCAAATCGGGCAGCCTAACGGCGTAGTTTGGTGACTCGTTGGATAATTCGAGTGGCCTAACGGCGTAGTTACAGTTCTCCCAAAATCAAACGGACAGTAGCGATCCAAGGAGGCGTCATCTTGATTGGAATTTAAACGAGACAAGAGGAAATTGTGAGAATCGAAATTCAAAGAACTAAAATTAAGAACCGGGGGATTTAATTTCGAAACTCACTGGAAGAGGAGAGGAGAGGAGGCGGCGTACGACGCTTCATCCGGAGACGGTGGTGGCGTTGTGTCGTCGCTGCGCGATGGAAAAGAGGCGAGAGGCGGCGATTATAGAGAGAAGGAGGAGAGAGGCTTTTCCGATCGGTGGTTGCGAGCGGCGGTTTCAGGCGGCCGTGCACGGGGTGCGTCGGTGAAGGCGGCCGGTGCTGGGGTTGAGTGGCGGCGCTGCTTCAATCGTCGTGGAAGAGCATCGCAAGGCGGCGGCTCCACGGAGGAGGAGGAGGAGGCCGGCGAAGAGAGAGAAAAAGAAAGTACGCGGTTTCTTAATAGTTGTGAGAATAGATATTTTGGAAACTGATAGAGAGAGAGAGACGTGTATTTCTTTAGCTGGGTAGAGGAAAAAAACTGATATAGGAAATAAGGAGAGAGAAGGATTGATATGGGGATAATTATGGACTTCCCTTTTAAAACATAACTGGTACGTAGAAATTCTTTCATATCCATATCCTTTGAGATTTTCTTTTAATAAAAGAAAAGATTAATTAATAAATAAAAGAAACTCACGGCTGGTAATTAAAGAGAGGAGATTTTCATGGGATTTCATTTTACTGGCTAAGAATTCCATTAAGAGTTGTTTGGTTTTTACTTAGTTTGAAATTGGAAATTATACGGTTTTGAGATTAATATTTTATTGTATTTTAATTATATTAGTATAATTTTATCAATAAATTATACGGATCAAAATCTTTAATTTAAATTTGAATATTTAATTTCTCGTAATCCTTTATTCGTTTGAAAGATTCGATTACTTTCTTTGAATTTAGGAATTTATAAAAGGGTATATATTTAAATTACACAATAGCACACAAAAATAATAAAATTAAAAGAAACAAAGATAATAATATATAATAAGGGTTCTAGGAATATAAAAGGTATAAAACGGGACGGGGTGTTACATCCTTACCCCCTTAACAGAATTTCGTCCCCGAAATTCAGCTTCTATGTATTACTTGGCTAAACCCCATACCCTTAATTTTAAGTAGTATCTTATTTTCTTCTTCTACTAGTCTTCATCTCTTTCTGCTGGTGTTTCATGCTACTCGGGTTGTTCCTGTCCTTTCAATCGAAGTTGTCCTCCACCGTTTTTCCCTTTTTCCAAGATTGCATTCATGTTGCCTGACCCACTCTGGCCTTGGTTAGGCGAACTCCTGACTGGTGGTCCCACCTGGTGAGTCGAGTAGTTATTCTCTTGCTGCGGGCGATACTGGATGTTGTTAATTGGTGGGAGGTTGGCATTGGATGGAGTGCATTCATTAGCTTTGTGCCCTGGTTGGTGACAATTAAAACAAATTATTTCAACTCGTTTACACCGTCCCCAATGTTTTCTTCCACAACTCGGACAGTTTGGACTATTTCGAGGAACAGTAGAATTTTTTTCCTTAGGTGGTGGATCTGAATTTCTTTTAAAGTTTGGCTTCCAATTACAATTGATGGGGATAGTCGCCGAAGTCTGCTTGTACTCTTAATTCTGGCTAATCGAGACTAGCAGTGCTCGATGAAAAACTTCTCCATAGCTTGACATTTGAAGACCAATCACAATTCCTGCTATTTCGTGCCTCAGACCCTGTTCAAACCTCCGGGCTTTTCTATCATCATTGTCCACCAGATGTGGAGCATAACGGGACAGCTGGTTGAATTTTCTCTCGTACTCTATCACCGAGAGAGTTCCTTGTCGGAGATTAACAAACTCTTGCTCCTTCTGATCTCTCAGTACTCATGGAAAATACCTCTCTCAATATGGCTTTCTTGAAATTCACCCAGGTAAGAGCTTGTCTTTCCTCTTCGTTCATAGTTCGCTCATAGGATTCCTACCATTGAGCTGCGTCTTCCATCAATTGGAATTGTGCACAGGAGATTCTCTGCACATCAGTTAGTGCCATGTGTCGGAAAATGTGTTCCAACCCGGCTATCCATTCTTCAATCTCGAAAGGATCCTCTCTCTCATTCAGCCTAGGTGGCTGCAGTCATCAAAATAGTTCAACGAAATCATTCACCCTAGGTGGTGGAGCTTGTTGTTGAATGTAGTTCTGGAGGGTGATTAGTATTTCCCTCGCAATGTCATTCTCAGGTGCAGCCTGTTGAGGTGGCTCAGGTTCGGCCTGATGAGGCGGGTCCTGTTCCATAGGATCTCTTGTGATTGTGATAGGGTTAACACGAAGTCTTCCACGTCTACAGCACGGTGCTATCCTAGTGGTGGTTCTGAAAATAAAAGAATAATATTGCTAAGTTATATAGGTATGAGAAAATTACAAAAACAGAATCGAATTATGTAATTAACACAACGCTAGTACTGAGATACGCGTGAGTATGTAGTTCACTGCAACGCACTGCGGCCGTCAATGGTACAGTGATCACATTCGCACCGTATAATAGAAACTAGTGACATGTCATAAAATAGTAATCAGATAAAATATAAAAGTTAATATAGAGCAAGTAGCACATATATATATATATATATATATGTAAAGGTCTCGGGTCCCATTAGGTTAGTCTTCTTACTTCTTATCCCAAAATGAAAATTAAGGCTTCCAAATATAATGTTAGCGCATCGCATCTTCTCTTCATCACGGATTGCAAGCAACAAAAGGAGTAGGGTTAAAACTATGTTGTTATGGCCCAAGTAAAACGGTCATACATCTAACTACTACTATATTGTCAGGAAATGATGGCGTATATATGTTGTATGTATTTGTGTCTACATCAAAAGGGTAAATGTTTAAAAGGATTTGATCACTTTGACTGATCATCCTAACTGGTACATCTGCTTACGTGCGGCTCTGGACGACCGTTTCTCTTCCATTTCTGGTGGTTCCACTTTCACTAATTCGGGGCCTTCATTCACTAGGCTTTCGAAAGGGTGCTTGCCAAGAAGCTTCTATGAAAGGAGTAGATGAACTCATGCAAGCGCAAGGGCGAGCTACCAAACCATTATCTCTGGCACCTCAAACTTCTAGAAGTCAAAGATCTTTCTTCTTCTTATCCAGCGAAAATTCAATCTTTAAGTTGATGTTCCTCGCATAGCAAGGAATAATCTCGATGTTCTTGCTATGTCGTTAATCTCAGTATACGAAAATGGTCTGAGTTACTATCACATGGAAAACTCCATCGTCGACTTCTACTAGGTATGTCTCCAAGTGGAAGTGGGGCCCCTGAACTGAGTCTTCTACTCTCATCCGTTTCAAGTAGTCTTACATCGATAGGATGGAGAATAGATCAGTAACTCTTCCAGTAAAACGAATCACAACTGTCAAGTCTGTCTTCGTCGTGGGGTATAGGAGCGGATCTTACTTTTGCACGCAGTCTCGTGAATTGGGTTATAAACACACTGATGGATTCTAAGGTTAGCTAGGTGTTTTCTAACTATCGAGATATAACTGTCTTAGATGGATTCTTATATGGAAATGAATTTCCTAGTCAAAATATTAGTTATGCGGAAACATAATTTTAACAATTAAAGCACAAAATTTAAACAATTAAAGCACATAATTCAAATAGTCATATAACATCATTTATGAAATTTATAAACTAAAACCAATATATTAATTTCTATCATTTACTAATCATCCGTATTTCAATAGTAATATAAACAATATTTATGGTTCTTTATACACCTTGTAGGTGTTGTTTCGAGTTCTCGATCTTTTGATTGGAGTTTTGTTATGAAAGTTAATTTGTCTTAATGTCATAAACTTTTAGGCACTTTTTTTTTTTAAAATAAAACAAGAACGTACCTTCGAGGAGCTTTTGACGGTAATAGGAGACACATTTCCCCTCAAGTGATTTAATTAGTGATCTATACTTAAATGATAAGAAATAATATAATAAAGAAAGAGAATTTTGGTTTGGTGAAAACAATGATTTGGGTTTTGGTCCGAAAGTTTGAACCTAGGCTCTGATACCACCTGTAACGCCCCGAATCCAAAACACATAATTATCTCAGATTCGAGGTATTACTTGTGACTAAAATCCGAACTATAAACTTTTGGATACTAAAGGGAATAATAAAATGAAAGATGATGAGTTTTATGCAACGGAAAAAGTGGGGATAATAATAAGTGACTATATATATATATAAGGTCTAGTATTTTATAAAAGTACATGGACGGTTTTAGTTTACGAAATACATAGGAATTATATCGTCTGAAAAGTAGTAGCGATAACATTTATTTTAAAGTAGCATATTATTATAGTGACAGTTTATTTAAGTGGGAAACTCTGTGTCGTCTCTATTACTGCCCTTGCTCCACGAAATCATATTCTGCAAGGGTTGTAAAAAAGAGGGGGCGTGAGATTTGAATTCTCACGTATGGGTTATTTGCAACGTCATGGGATTGGTAAATCCGAAGTATATTAAATTATACTCATTAATAAAGTATTTAATTTATTTAGGCAATTCCACATATTAACATATAAATATGAATAACATATATCACAGAAGTAACAAGTTCATGTAATAATTAATTGGGCATAACATGTTTCACATTCACATAATTGATATATCACAAGTTGATTCACATTAAGGGGCAAAGCCCAAAATCATTTTCACATGTCGATCCGATCTGCCAAAATTATTTTCAACACTTTGTGAATCTCCTCCAAACTCTTTTCATAAACAACTCCCGTATGATATCCTCTTTCGTATTACTGGTGGTCATATACAACAGGTGATCATTTATCACTGGTGTTTCGAAACACTGATGGTCATTTACCACTGGTAATCATTTATCACTAGTGGTCATTTACCACTAAATAAAGTGATCATATAACTTACTTTCCTTATTCTCGTAAAGCTGTCATTTCAAGCCATGGGAAAAATCACATAATCCATACTTAAGTTGGTTTATGCTCACTTAATTCCCTTAATCATGCAATGGTGATAGATTAAAAAAACAATAGATATTTTGTATCATATATAATTATATCACATAATTCAAACAGTTATATAATAAGGATACATTTATGTTGGATTAGTTGTTTTAGATTTATTTGGTCGAGTTTAGAGTATATCAGCACAACGTATTATAAGCAGATTAATCAACCGATCATCACCCATCTTTTAACTTTATAGCTAAGTTACAACTGTCTTGAAACTCCTTTGGAAGATAACTTGCTTTGTAGAGACGTCCCGAAAGTGTTATACAAATAGAATGTCGGATTCCTCATGCGTATTCCGATTAGCATAGAATCCTAGTACGAAATCATTTGATTAAAAGTTGACCTTTGAATTATTAGGAAAACTTGAGAGTTTGTGTTACGAGAATCGAGATGATTATTGTCTTAAATTTCTATTGGATAGACTTACTTATATGTCATACCCTATATTGGTAAATACACCACTTCTAAAAGGTTAGTGTATTGGGGGTGTACTTACCAACTCTCTTGTTGTATACTATTTCAATTTCTATAAAAACAATATCTTAATATCTTAGCCTTTTATAACTAAAAGCTTTTATAACTTAAAAAGTATAACTATATAGTAATATTTTTCTCAAAATTAATTAAAGGAATAAGATATTTATTTAAATTTATATCTATAATATATAAACACTCTACTTTGCCTAAAATAGTTTTGGCGGGAATAAATTTGATCCGTCGATCATCTTTTCTTGACTTTATCATCACCATTCATTTTGTTTTCAATAATTAAGGTAAATCAGCAATTAATTATTCATAATCTGCTAAAATTTAGAATCCAATTAATTTTTGTGCACTACATATATTCTTCAACTAATGTGTCTTGAAAATTATTCCTTCATACTCATCTCCTCCACCGCATTTGGAGATTGAGAATTACTTTTTATCTTTGGGTAGTGATTTTGTCACTGCTACATCGTAGACTATTGTTCACCGTGTCGACAGCGAGACACTCCGAATTTATGATATCCATATAGAAATTTATTACAATCTCTCTCCCTCTCTCTCTTCCGGTCTCCGGTATTGCGCGACTACAGGCTATTAATTTTGCAGCGAATTAATGGTGGCAACGCGGTGGAGGGTGAGATTCAGTCAGGTTAATCTTGGAGCAGCAGAGAAAAGCGTTGATTCCCCCACTTCAAATCCTGCGCGATTGTAAAATTGTAAACCAAGTTGATTCCTCGGGCTATGCACACATTAAGTTGTCATCCACAATACCAAATTAGAAGTTTGATTGTCGAATTTTTTTGGTAATGAGAAGAATTTCAGAAATTGGGAAACAGAAGATAACATTGTTTGATATGTGTGAAATACTATTTAGATTTAAATATATGGGAAAATCTAATGTGATGTGAAAAATATTGTAACTCTTTTTTTTAATATATTTTTGTAGATTTGTAAATCTTTTTTTTTATATATATTTGTAGATTTAACTTAAGCATAAATCTGTAATTTAAATTTTTCTTAGTCTTTATATTTGTATATTTAACTGTTTGTTAATGTCATTCAAGCACGCAAATTGTATTCATTTGGGAAACTGATTTTCAATTATCTTTATTCATTTGTATCTTTATGCGGTTATTTGCATAATATATTTCTCTGCTTTGTGTAGATTTGGTTTGTAGATATGTTATTGGTGATAAAAAAAGGATGTTTATATTATTATAATAAATAATTTATATTATGAGAATAATGGAATTTTTTTGTAGTCAAATAATAGAGCTTTGTTTTTAGAAGCAAGCCCTCTCTCTCACAGATGGACGCATGCAATTTTGGAAGTGGAAGACTAATGGAAATTATTCAGTGTTGTCGTGCCCACGGGAGTTCAGTATATAACAACTAAGTTAAAATCACGGCCGTTACTATTTCAACGCGTGTCATAGAGCTTGCGTTTATATTTTTATATAAGGAAAAACGAAGAGTTTTTTTTGGAAAGTTTGAAATTTATTTTTCTTCATGGAAAGTCTGTTTTGGAAAATTACTTCTCTACACAAAAAGGTTGAGATTGGTTAAAAGTTATGGTAATGATGTAGGGCTATTTTAATGTTAATAAGTATGTTCATATATTTGTAAATTTAATGCCATAATATATTGTTTTCAATTCTTTAGTTACTATATATATTTCTATTTCAATATATCCACTAATTAAGGCAGGAATGTTTAATCTTTGAAATTTGAAAATTAATGCTAGAATTCTTTTTATTTTGTTTATATATTTTAAGAATTAAGATATTGATAGTATTTGTTGAGTTAGTACTTTGGGATATATGTCCTCATAACATTAATGTTTCTTGACGTGTATGAGTTAGAATTTGTCTCTGATATGAGCAAAACCAACAATCCTAATAATAATAATATATATTAGGATTAATTAAGGCATTGAAATAAGACAAAGTATTATATGAAAATAGTTCATGATAAGCTTATCATGAAAATATTTTAAAGTTTCATTAATCTCATCGGGAGTATCATTAATTTCACCAGGGGTATCATTAGTCTGAGTTCAATAAAATTGTTTTAAATTTTTTGACTCAGACTAATGATACCCCTGTCAGGTTTAATGATACTCCTGATGAGATTAATGATACTCTAAAACTATTTCATGTTAAGCTTACTATGAAGTGTTTTCATATAATACCTACTCTTGAAATAATGTTAATCAGAATTGCGTTTTACACTTTTCATTTTATTTATCCTTAAATTTCAATCATAATTTAATTAAGATTTTATTTAGATATTGTTAACTAGAGTTACGTTTCTATACTTGTCATTTAATTTTTATATCCTTAAATATTGTTCATTATTTAATTATGATTATATCAATTAATTTGATAAGATTGATTAATATTAATGATAAAATATAAAAATCAGGAATGATTTAACAACGTTACTTATTAATATCTTAATTAATGAAAGTCAGACTTATTACTATGAACAATATACAGATGGAAGGTTTGTAACTTAATATTTTCCTTATCATAGTAACAATTCCCCATTAATTGTCTGTATCTCTCTCCTCTCTCCTCTCTCCTCTCTCCTCTCTCCTCTCTCCCTCTCTCTAAAACACACACATTTGACATTTTACACACATTGAACCATTACTATGTTACCTTATAATTAAACATATTTTAAACAAAAATAATATAGAGTTTACCATTTTAACTTTTTTACAAGGAATATAGAGTCCACAACTTAAAAAGGAAAAAAAAACTATGATGCTAAAAAATCATTTTCACAATTTGTATCAATTAATAAGCGGTGTTAATATATGTAAGGAAACTCTCAGTATTTGATTTATTTAATTAATCAGAATTGATACGCATCACAAAAACTTCATTTAAAAGTAAAATTACACCAATCATGATATATTCATATTTATTCAACTTTTTTTAATTATATTTTTTTTAAAATTCTTCTTACCTGCATGATGTACAACTTAAATCTATTTTAACTTATATATTGTTAAACAATGCTTATAATTTTACATTAAAAAAATATATTCATCATGAAAATAATTTAAAATAGTTTCTTATAATTAAAATAGTTTTTCTATTTTTGTGGATTCTAAATTCTGAAATAAATCTAGAATTTGTAATTTAAAAATAGGAATATAATTCAAAATTCAAAATAAGAAAAAAAATGAGAAAGATAAATAAGAATTAGAAGACTTTATAATATTATATACAATAATATCCAACATATATTATTTACACAATATAATATTATATATATTTAAAAGAGTTCCACTACTCAAACCCCAAAATTCTCTAAACATAATCAATGATTTTAAAGACAATAATAGACATATATAAAATGACTAAGTTATCCTTATATAAATATGGATAATTATCTTCTAGATTTTGTTGACTTTAACTTTAATTTTTAAGATATTTAATTTTAAAATTAGTTCATTAAGTTTAAATTAATATTTTTTATTTTTCTTTAAATATTTTAAAAATCTAAAAAAATCGAATTAAAATTCAGAAAACATTTTAAAAAATCTGCTAAATATTTAAATAAAAAAATTAGACGAAAATTATAAATTCAATTAAAAATATTCTTAAGATTTGAAAATTTATTTTTTAAAAAATCTATCTTCCAAATAATTAGATAAAAAATAAAATCCAAAAATATAGGAATTTTTTGGGTTATTTAATCTTTATAATTTGATTGCATATTTTTTTTATGTAATTTGATTAGATTTGTATCTTAATTGATTATATCAATAAGAGTAACTTTCTTGCGCATTTGGTGTATGGTGTACTCGCTCAATAGTTGATACTGCTTACATTAAAAGTAAAAAGTATGATTTGATTACACTGAAAAGTATGGTTAAGTTACACAAAAAAGTTTACACTAAAAATCAATTTTTAGTGTAAACTTCTCGGTGTAATCTAACCACATTTTTCAGTGTAATCAGACTATAGTGTAAACAATCTCATCTATTGAGTGAGTCCACTGTGTACCAGGTGCATATAAGATCTATTAAAAATTACCTTCCTCATTTTTTTATATAATATAATCATTTTGTTTTTCAATTCTTAAAAGACAAAGTATAAAGTGAAAATAGTTCATACGTAAACCATTGAAGGATATTAGTTGTTTTCATTAAAAAGTATTAGTTGTCTCAATTGAAGAGTTTTAGTTTGTTTGTAGTAAACAAACTAAGAATCTTTAATGGAGACAACTAATACTCTTCAGTGAAAATAATTAATACTCTTTAGTGAAAATAACTAATATTCTTCAATAATTCATGTATGAACCAATTTCAATCTATACATACTCTTCTTAAAGTATGTACAATCATTTCAAATTACTTACATTCATATTGAAACAGAATATAGTATAGATAGATGTATATGAATCATCAACAATTATATGAGCAATTATTAGGCCTCCTCGAGTAATTGATTTCCATTTTACACAAATCATGGGACAATGTTACAAATTATGAGATAATGACAATTATAGTTAATAAATGTATCATTTCTAAGTACATGAAGTATTGTTAGTTCCTTCATGAGCAATTGATTTTTCATTCTACACAAATCACTAAAACAATTACACACTTATGGTATAAAGACAATCATGGGTGAAATTGAATTTTTTTATACATACATTACGTTCTATTGTCATTTATAATTTAATAAAATTTACTGAGTAACAACTTTAAATATTTTATATGAATCTAATTTTATTTGGGGTAATACAATGTATATGCATATAATCACTAAATCTCATGCGCCCTTTATTAAAAGACAAAGTATGGAGGGTCAATGTTTCATATATGAACCATTGAAAGAAATTAGTTATTTTTATTAAAGAATATTAAATGTTTTAACTGAAGAGTATTTGTTGTTTTCACTAAAGAGTATTAGTTATATACTCTTCAGTATAAATAACTCATACCCTTCAATGAGAACAATTAATACTCTTTAGTGAAAACAACTAATATCCTTCAATAATTTATGTATGAATCAATTTCACTCTATACATACTCTTATTTTAATATTTTATATTTTTGTATTGTGGTACACTAATTAATGCAGGGCAATTATAGAGAGAAATTGATTCATATATGAACTACTTTGAAAGATTTAGTTTTTGAAGTAAAGGGTATCAGTTGTTTTAAGTAAATGATACTAGCTCTGGAGGGGACAAGTTGTTTTCACTAAGAAATATGAGTTGAGAGGTACAACGTGTATTAGTTGTTCTAATAAAAAGTATTACATATTTTTTTTTTCAATATTAATGTGTTTGGTGGTTTTTTTTTTATAAATTTTGCTTTACATCTATAAATTATAGAGCGAAAATGGTTCATACATGAACCATTTGACAAATGTTAGTTGTTTTCATTAAAAAATATTAGTTTTGGAGGGTATTAGTTGTTTTCGTTGAGGTATTAGTTGATTGCACTAATGAGTATTAGTTGGATACACTAAAAGGTATTGTAAAATGGTTTATGTATGAAACAATATATAAACTCTTTTTTTACATAATTTAACTAATAAAAAAAAATTCTAACTCAACCATATATAAACTATTTAAGTTTTCATCCAAAATGTTAATTGACTATGTATAAACAATTAATATTTTTAAATTTGGTTCCACAAAATGTGGAAGATGTGCATCCACAAAATGAAATTTGAGCTCACTAAGCAATGTAGATAGTTAAAGTCTATTCAAATTTGAAGTTGCCACGATATGCTGACCCTTGACAATTTAAGAACTGTAATTTTTTAAGAGTCGCGTAGGCATAATATGCCATAATAAACTCAAATAGGGCGGACAAAATGAGGACTATAATTTGTTCAAAAAATGCTCCCTCCGTCTCACTGTTTCTTCACATTTGAAAGTGTCAAGTTGAATAAAATAATAATAATTTTTATACTTTATTTATTTTTGTGATGCAAAATTATTTCTTAACTAGGCAAATATCAAAGTAATCACGAGACGGAAAAAATAATATCTTCCAAACACCATTATTTATGTTTTATTATTTTTTTAATAAACTCTTTATCAATTAATTTTATTTTATTTAATAAAAATAATAATCTAATAATCCTCAAATTTTCACTTTTTAGCCGTAAAGAATATTTATGCATTATTTTTGCCTTATTTTGGCATATATTATTTAAATCTTATCGAAATGACTATTTTTTTTTTTGAAAATTAAATTTTTTTAAATGTTATCGAGTTAAAAAGGGAAAATTATTTTTTCGTCCTATAACTTAACTACATTTTGATTTTCGTCCTACTAACTTTCAAATTTTGATTTTCGTCCTTTAACTTACATTTTTATCTTATTTTAGTCCTACCACCTGCTATAACAGGTACCCAGCAAATTAGTGACGTGGCATCCCGTTTTCAATTTATTTTTTAATTTAAAATTTTCAACTGGAATGGTTTTCTCCATTTAGATGGACCATTGACGCCCAACTCCTTCTCCCTCCCGTTGGTCTCAAACCTTTCCACCTTCCACCAATTTCTCTTCCCACCCCCTAATTCAATCTCGCCCTCATAATCTCCTCTTTTCTTTCCAACAACCCAAAATAAATCTGACCGTTCTTCTTTGACATTGAATTGGAAGAATCCCGGGCTTCCACCCTCGCCAGAGTTTACAGAAACAAAATTAATTTTGAGGTCACTACGCATTCTGGTTTGAGGGAGAGGGGCTCTACACTTACTCTGTTCGAGTGGGACGCTGTGTTTTGGGTTGAGTTTTACAAAATTCGAGCTCCTAATGCATTATGGATTCAATTCTTAGGTTGGGACCGGGAGAGGATGGTAGGGAAGGGATTTTGGTTCACAACGTTGAGAATTGCAGATGCTAATAGTTTATATCGTGATGAATTCCAAAACGATGGTGGAGACAGAGGTAGAGGAAATGTTTGTTGATAGGGTAGAGAGAGAAAAAAGACCAAAGATTGGATGCCCTGTTGAAGAAGATGACCATGAGGAAAGAATGGGAAAATTAGTTTTTTTGTCCTTTAAGTTTGGTCAATTTTGTTTTTCGTCCTCTAACTTTTGACTTTATTTTTTAGTCCGATAACTTTTAAAAAATTAACATTTTCGTCCTAAAACCGATAATTTTTTAGTCCTAAAATTAACATTTTAGTCCGATAACTTATGTTTTAGGACAAAAACGTTAATTTTTTGAAAGTTATCGGACTAAAAAATAAAGTCAAAAGTTAGAGGACGAAAAACAAAGTTAACCAAACTTAGAGGACAAAAAACTCAATTTTCCCGGAAAGAATTGAAATCTAACATCAAGATTGCATTTTGTTTACTGATAATTTGAATTGAAATCCCATCTCAAGATCAAATAATTGAAATGCATGTTTTCTATTTTTCTTAGTAAATAAATATAAATATACTCTAAATGGTAAAAACAATTTTTCTAATTAAAAATAAATTAAAATTGGATGTCACGTCACTAATATTGTTTTGTTACCTGTTATAGCAGGTGGTAGGACTAAAATAAGAAAAAAATGTAAGTTACAAGACGAAAATCAAAATTTGAAAGTCAGCAGGATGAAAATCAAAAGGCAGTAAAGTTACAGGACGAAAAAAATAATTTTCCTAGTTAAAAAATTAGCGCAAACCTGTAAATGTATTAGTAATTTTAATTATAATAATAAAAAAAATGAACAATAACATTTTATTTATTTTTGTGAATGTAAATTATTTTTCTGTAACTATTAGCTTTAGTTATTTTTGTTAAAAGAAAAAAAGGTGCATTTTAAATTCATTCAAAAAAATATAATATAGAATAAAAATTGAAAAAAAAAGACTTCCGTGCGAAGCACGGGTATAAATGTTTCTAGTAATATTAATGTAATAAAAGTCTCAATTTAGTATTATTCTTTCTAAAATCTATATTTTATTTTAAAAGAACTTTTGAATATAATTTATATTTTTGTAAATAAAAACCTCTTTATTAATCTTTTTAATTAAACTTTGACTTGAAGAAGTTTGTATTATCTATAATATATTTAAAAGTGGCTTACATTTGTAAATCATTTTGTGACCATTTTACCCTTCCTAATTTAAATATTGTACAATTTTATCCCAAGCCCAATTTGCCCTATTTTCAATCCAGGACGCAAATTATTTCTACTTCTTTCGACTCTTCAGTTTTCATCTCATTGTCTTCTTAATAATTTATTCATCAATTCATGGACATGACAATTTCGTACTTCTTCGTAATTTATTCATCAAGGTGACCTCATTTATCCAAAGTTTGTTCCTTCTCCAATTGGAAATGGGGATTTCGGTCTCTTCCATTTGATTCTCAACATGCCACTCCACCGATATGAACGGTGTCTGTCAATTCTGACACAAAACCGTGCCAAAGCTCGGAGACGCCCTCAGCGCAATTTCGCTCTTCAAAACCGAGAACGGTTCGTGTGCTTTCTGGTACGAAAGATTGGTAAATGAATTGGGCAATTAACGCATTGATGTAATTTTCATTATTCTAACAAATCAATTTTGATATTCGTTTACTGGTATTGTTCATTTATTCATGATGTTAAATTCTGCAAAAAATTTCCCAATTGTGCGTGACTCCATCTCCTCTCCCGCCGTGTCACTGGTGTGAATAGGAAATTATCCCTCTGTCATTTTGTTCTTCAATCTCACAGACATCTCTTTTGTCTGAGAACTTCAATTGTTGCTATATAGTTTCCTATCTCCGCAGAAAGTAGAGATTGCTTGAGTGGTTTATTAATTGGCTTGGTTTTACAAGGAAATTACACTGCTTTCCGGGATTTTTTTTTTGGGATTATTTATATTTTTCGATTCTATTTCAGTTTAGGCGGTTACTGCATTAACAAATTGCCAATTAATTGTTGCGATGGAAGGGTGTGTCGAGTTGCTACAAGGGACTACTCCTCCACCCGTAATCAGATGTGCCAAGGAAACCCAAACGTCGTCTAAGAGCTCATAAAAAAGTATGGTTGGATATTGGGTTTCATGGGAGTAAGTGATCGACTTCCGTCCATGTATATGTGATTGTGCAATGGACTGTAGATATCACACATGGTGGAATGCACATGCCACAGGTGTAGTATCTACATGATTTATGGTGAATAATAACTTCTTGAGTGAGGTAAGTATTGAGTTATTTATTCAAATGCCTTTTAGTTCAGGTTTTTTTTTTTTTTTGCTTTATATATTGTATTGGGGTTGTGAAAACTGCTAATTTTCTGAACAAGAGCAATCAGTTCAAGGCAAATCAAGAATTTATGATTTGATGTATCATTGCACTAACTCATTATTTCCTTGAGTGTTTGATTGGCGTTATGTTGTATTTTAAGCTTCTACTGTCCAAGATATCTTCAAAATGTGCATAAATTTATGGAGCAATTTTGACATAAGAGTGTGACGCATAAGTATGCTTGAGAAGAAATTGACATGATCGAGCAGAACCTAAAAGTTTAGTTGTGAAAAGGAAGTATCATTACATTCCAACCAATTAGGATGGAATGCTCAATGAATCCAAATAGACAAATGAATTCCAAGAACATTAAGAAGTTCCCAAATATGTATTGAATGCCAAGTTGGAGAACAACAAAAAAGGAATTGGGGTTTTGTTGCATGGTCAACTATAACTAATGCATTTTATGCTCACTTAATTAATTGGACTGATGATACTATTATTCACTTGTAGGGTGGAATAGAGGAGATTGTCCAAGAGATGGAGAAAAATTGACAAAGCTATAATTATGCATTGGGACAACCAAGTCCAGGTACTTTGTCTACTTAATTTTAGTATAAGTGTTCTAGCTTTGAGTAAGATGACAACTGGGAAAATTAAAACAGGCACGAGCAGTTAGCAGTTAATTAATAGATATATTAATTGGCTATTTAAGTGAGCTTTTACAATAATGTAACCCATAGTTGAGATAGTAGTGTATAACTCCAACAAGTAGAGGTGTTGGTTTTAAGTTATTACTCGTCTTTGCTCCTCCCTTTACCAAAGAAGGGAGCATATGTACACACATTATGTAAAAATGTGAGTGAAAATATATTTCAAGGAATTGTTAGATACTTAATAGAAAAAGACTTGGGGAATATCTACCATTATTTATAATATATAATAGTGGCTTGAATATTTAAATTATTTTTGGACAACTTTACCCCTATCCTTATTAACTTTGTGCAATTCTACCCTTGACTCTGTCCAGCTTCTCACTTGGCAGCGCCGTTTCATTAATTCTTTCACATCCAGCCCCATTTTTACACTCTCTCGATAATTCTCGCTCTGCTCCACAACCTCTATTCCATCTTCTCCGTTGCTGCCACAAGTAACTTGGGATGGTGCGATGCACTCAACAACATATTAAAATCAGTTTTCTCCACTCTCTTTATCGGTTGCCCCTGCTTCAAATGCTCAGATGCTCTCGCTTTGTCTTTGTGTAGGTGAATTAAAATTTTTATTTTTGGAATATCAATCTGTTTTATGCCCCGTGTCCTTGGAATATCTAATCATGTGTTGCTTTTCTGAAATATTGAGTGTTTTTGCACCGGGAATCTAAAGATGGGTCTCTCGGCCTTTTGGTTGCCGATAGACGATAAGGGGAAATGAGTAAACTGTTGTATTCTTTGATTTTGCACCTATGTTATGGGTATATATGATTATCATGCTTGTTCTTTTTATGTAATTTCTAGGTTACCTTGCTTATTTTTTACTTTTTAATATATATTGCTAAGGTGAACCTTATGGGATGAAGTTTAACAATCCTAATGTCAATTTATCTGCTCCTTTTGGTGATGGATTCAGTAACCGCCAAGTATAGATGCTACTGATCATAAGTTTTAATTGTTTAAATTGCAGAATGAAGCTTATGTTCTTAGCACTTGGTTTGGGAATTGGGATACATTATTTCTGGTGTTGTCAATTTCAGTTTCATGATATGGTAATTAGTCAGTAGTGTTGGGCTTTTCCTTGAATTCAATTTTGACACGATCAAGTTCTTTTTTGTTTATATACTTCTATTTTCTGGGGTTGGATTCGGAATCAGTTGATCTCTCTATGTTAGTCATTATTTGGCAGGTCCTGATTATAAAAGGCGAGTTTCAGGCTATTATCTTTGTCGGTATTTCCAGGGACTTTGGGTGAGTGCATGAGTCAATGCACTTTGCTCTATCAATGAACATATGGGGCTCTGAATGATTTCTCTGAGGTGAATTATAATTATCGAACCATGCCAATAACTAATTCTGGGATGCAGTAATTTTAATGGTATTGATTTTGTTGATTATATGCTAATTAAAATGAGCAAGGCTGAACTCAATCTAACATCAACAAGTACAACATATATGAACTTGCAAGCTTAAAATTTAGTGTTTTCAACTATCCTTAACATAGTTTCTACCCTGTAGGTGTTATCAATGGAATGAATGGAATAATTATAACATATGGGCAGGTACATTTCGTATTTTATTGATCAATTTAGGAACCATCCAGAAATATGTTGAAGCATATCCACTGTATTAATTTTAAAGTGCCTAAAGATTTTCCAGTAATGGTTCTATTCAATTACTATTAGGTATTTGTTTTATCCTGCTGAAAATGTAATAACTATGACAAAAGCTATTTAAGTAATTATGGAAAAGTGGATTAGTAACAACAATAATACTGAACTTGAGACCTCATAGTCTAGGAGATCAACCATATTTATTTTACCAAATCGTTGAGCCTTGTTGGGATTTAAAAAGACGTACTTATTGAACTTGAGAATTCTGTTGGAATCCAGCAGAAGAACATAACCTACTGAACTTCACTTGAATTCTTTTGAAATTTATTTTGTCTTGGCATTATGAATTGGAATTGATCTGCCTCTCCATTTTTGTTATTTGGTTAACATTTGTTTGTTCTTACTAAACTAGAGTAAGAAAACATTTCATTTGAACACTTTTGCAGTTGTGCCCTCTAAGTGAAAAAGGTTAACTGTAGATTATACTTGGTTAAGTTTCGAAGATCTATTTCTATCTACTTAGGTGCGTGTTTTTAGTTTCAGTTCAGATTACTTATTCTGTTTTGAATTAATGTTCAATTGCTGATTGCTAAGATGAGAATCTATGCTTTATGCATTGATGGTCCTAACAAGTAATTGTCAGATCCTTAATACTACTGAAGGTATATGGAAGTACTTTTGCTTTTGTTTGTGTCTTGCTTACATGAGAAACCCTTTTATTTGATGATTAATTGTGGGTAGGTTTAATTATCATTTTATTGGATGGTTCAGGGTGGTTTATTTCTAATTGGTCAATGCTTTCACATTTTTCCAGGGGTGTAGTCTTATGAAATTCGTCATCAATTTGTTTAAATCCGCTCCACTACTCTCCCACGCTCTCCCTCTATATCTATCTTTCTCTGTAAAAAATTTAACCTGAATTTTGTAAATTTCTTGGATTCCTTTCCAATTTTTGGAGGTGTTGGTTTCAACTCGTGTTTGTTGTGTTTGACTGATTTTCATTTCTTAATTATTATTTAAATAATAGTTTGACTTAATTGAAATTCTAATAATCTATTGAGATCAAAAGCTATTTTAAATGTTTGGAAGTTTTTTTCGATTCGTATGGTGCTCTGGAATGCCATAAAAAAGTTTATGCTAATTACGAGTAGATGTATGATAAAGATTTGTGCATTGTGTGACATTGCGGTTAGGGTTGTAAATTGAAAGATATATGATTTGGCGATTTTATAATTTGGGGGAGATTGAATTAAAGTTTTGATCGAATTTCTTGATACAATTTGGGAGAAGCATTGCAAAATTTTGAAAAAGTTCCTTGTGTTCCCAATAAATGTGCTCCTTTTGCTAAAAAAATGTTTTAATTTCAATTTTATAAAGAATTTGACATGTATATTGTGTGGATGCCATGCAAGACTCGGGTCTGACTTGAGCACGTTACATGAGAGGTACGTGCACATCGGCATGTATGTTTTAATTGATATTTTTCTTTTTTAGTCATCCTGAAATCGGCTTAAATTGAAGCAACTCAAAAGATAGTGTCCTAAATTTGCAAGGCCAAAAAAGGTTGTCCTAAAATTGCCACACCCTCAAAGTTGTCCAATTTTTTTTTTTATTCTAGAAACTTGATTATTTAAATAATAGGGTGTGATAATTTACTTGTGTGTTTACTACCATTAAAGGGTGGATGAAGATAAACATTGCTAGAAGGGTGGATGAAGATAAACAAGCGAAGAAAGATCCTTATCTTTTCCAATGATAAAATTTTCTTGCTTGATTTGCTTCACTAATTTTTTTTAAATGTCAGTAACTTTGTTAAACAAATATTAAAGGTTTAAGAATTAAGTGTTGGAGAGAATTTGCATTGAAATATGCAAATTTATTTTTATCAATAAAGGTTTAAGATAGATTAACAAGTTGAAAATATGGTAGCATGTGAATAAAAAATAGAATTATCTTGAGTACTCATTGTATAACTTGAAATGTTCAATTTATTTTTATCACTTTCTAAATTTCTAGAATAGTGCATGTTTTTTCTTTGCTAAAATAATTTTAGTTGGTGAACATTTTGTTACATTTTTTCTGCCTCACTTAATAATTGAACCGTGTAGGAAAAAAATTGGGGATACTGCAGATCTTCTACCATATCAAATCTATTTATTTTATGAATTTGCAAGTTATCTTCAAGTCATAGATACATATTGTTTCTTTGACTATGAATTCTTTTTTAAGAATAAAAATTGTGATAGAACTACTGATATAATTATTTATCATCAAAGTTCAACGTGGCATAATTCTCTAATGCTTACAAGCTATTTACATATAAACGTGCAACGCACGTGGGAGAAACTAGTAAAATTAAAATAGGGTTAGTAACATAGAACCCCATTTGTAAGAACCTAATTGCATTTACCCCCACCAAATTTCCTACATTTCAAGACACCCCAAAAAGGTGGGGTCCATGGCTCAAAACCCCTCTTTCACCTTCAGCTGACATGACATTAGCCGTCTTATCAAAAAGGAAATTTCTCTCAATTTTTTTTATTAACCCAAGAAATTTAATATAAACAAAATAATCCCTACCCATTTCAGCATTTCACAATTCAAAATTTGTACTTCCTTATATCGGGATTTCAAAACCCAATCTCAAGCATCCAATTTTGCAAATAATCTAGTGTCGTCGCATTTGGATTACAGGTGAGATGCTCTCTCTGCTGTTCTAATTCTTCTTTTGGCTTTGATTTCGAATATAAATGGAATTTCTCCTGCTTAGGGTTCGAATTTTTCTTTAAATACAAATGTTAAGTTTTATTTCTCCATATATAACGAAATTGAATTTTCTTTCTGTTGATTGTACTGTATTACAGAACCATGGGTCGCAAGGGTGGGAAAGTATCTGAAGATGACGATGATTATGATGGCCATTCTGAAGACGTATCTACTGTTACGAAGAGGAGGAAGAATAGTTTGGATAGAGACGAAGGACGGTTTGAAAAAGGTAAAAATGAAACGCATTTACGGTTGAAAAAAATACTTACATGCTCTGATTAATTTTTAATTACACGTACTAATCCACATTTACTTAATGGGGATAGTTTCTAAAAGATCAAAAGGTGGCTGTAGGAATGAAGTTACCAGAAAAAAGAAAGGTTAGTTTTAGTTTTTTTTTTTTTGGCATAAGTTAAAGATTGCATAATTAATGTGTTTTAATGTGTTTTAATGAGATTAATGTTTAGAAAAATCTTTATTGTGTTTTACATGCAGGAAAGAAGGTACTCAGATATGTGTACACATCTGAGGAGGGTAATTTATATTTTCAACAGAAATATGTTTTTGACAGATTATTTTGTGTGCAAATGTTGGTATTAAGTTACATATTAATTTTTGGCTGTGTGTAGAGTCTGATAGACCAGTTGTTATTAGAAGAAGAAGTGGGAAGAAAAAAATTGTTGGTATAGGTAATTTCTGTTAAGATTTTATCAATGATGTAATTTTATTATCATAGTGTAAAGATTATGTACCCTTTTTTTGGCGAAGATGATGGAGAATTAGGTTCAAAAAGAGGAAGAAGTAGGAGGAGAAAGTTGGACCTGGACACATCTTCTGAAACAGGTATTGCCTGGAGTAAGTATAATTGTTTAATTTCCAATTTAATTTTCCTATGTAGTTTATACAAAATAAAATGTATTCATTTGCTTGGGCTAGAAACGAGCAGCGAATGTGGTCGTATAAGAGGTCATTCAAGAAAGAAGGCCATTGAGTCCGGCATGTTAAGTTTTAAATGTGTGTTTATAGAAATTTAACTGTGTATATGAAATTTCTGTTTTGGGCATTTACAACAGAAGCTTCTAGCCCAGTGCTGAAGAGGAGACGGCATGGTGCAACTAACATGCCTAGTGATAGGCAGACGTGCAGTAGGCGAGTAGTTTATGTAGAATCATCTGAAGATGATTCAGATGAGGGCTTCAATGAGGAAGGTATGATAAAAGAACATGGTTAAGTCTTTGATACTATGTGTTGTGATTTAAATAGCTTATCCATTTGATGTGATTGAGTTTTGTTGGTTTGTTTAGTTAGGGGAAATAAAAGGAGGCCGACTAGTACTGCAGAAAGTGAAGATTTTGATTGCACTCGTCAAGGTATTAAAATGGTGTTTAAATATTTATGATAGTGTGATAGGAAATAGAATTGTTTTAATTTGAATTTTAAATTTGGGCAGAACGTAAGAAACGGAAGGCTAAAGGGAAGGACAAATGTGTAGATGTGAAGTTTGACGAGGATGAAGTAGAAAAAGGGAAAAGGAAACAGAGGGAATATCTGGCCAGGCCACTAAACGCATTTGGTAAGTTGATAATAACTGAATATGCAGAAAAAAATTACCGATATTCAGTTTGTGAATAGTATAATGCAATTATTTTTCGTTGATATTCAACCACGTATTCAAATTCTTGTTGTCTGATATGCAACTTGTCTGTTGGTTTTATTAGAATTTTGCTGAAAAGCTTTTATGTTTATTATGATGAATATATTCATTACAGGAGGTGTGTCTGTTCCTAAGAAAGAAACAAATTACAGATCAAATTTACGCACGATGATCAAAGAGCTAAATGCATTGGAGTTTGATGAGCGTCAAATTGAGAAGATTAAACAGACCCCTTTCTGGTACCTCTTCGAATCAGTTTATACAAGGAATCATGTCCTTATGCTGAGCAGATGCAAAAAATACGAGGCTGGCATTCGTAAGATACTACGTGCTTTAGACTTTGATTCTGATTGTTTCATATTGGGTGGGAGGAGGGTGCCTCTTACAAGTACAGATATGCACCTGATATTTGGAATTAGCTGTGGTTCAGAGAATATAAGTCTGACTGGGGTCGAATGCCCAACCCCTGAGTGGATAACCAGGCTGTTTGTAGAAGAGCTAAAGAAGACGAAAAATTACAATTTAGTAATATACACGAAACTGAGGACAGTATGAAGAGGACTGATGAAGAGAGTTACGATGATGTTGCACGGTTGGTTCATTGCTATATGATGGCCGTGTTCCTTTGTCCCAACAAGAGTGGTGCTATTTAGTCTCACATGCCTGTGTACCTGGAAAAATTTGAGGAAATCTGGCGGTATGACTGGAGTAGCTATGGTTTGGCAGTTTGTGACAATATGTGAACATGACTTTGGGCTTTGCCTTAATGTGAACCAACTTGTGCTATTTCAATTATATTATGTGAAATGTGTTAATACTGATCAATTATTATATAAACTTGTTATTGCTGTGATATATCGTAATCATGTATATATGTGAAACTGATTAAATGGAATAAACACTTTATTAATGAGTATAACTTAATATATTTCGGATTTACCAATCCCATGACGTTGCAAATCACCCATACGTGAGAATTCAAATCTTACGCCCCATATTTTTACAACCCTTGCAGATTATGATTTCGTGGAGCAAGGACAGTAATAGAGACGACACAGAGGTACCCGCTTAAATAAAATGTTACTGATAATACTATGTTTTATGTACACATATATATGTGTGAGATGCTTATTAAAATTATTCTATTCATTTTTCCGCTGCATAAAAGTCATCATCTCTCATTTCCGTTATATATCCTTCAAAAAATTTATAGTTCAGACTTTTGATCACAATAATACTTCAAATCTGATATAATTAATATATTCTGAATTCGGGGCGTTACAGGTGGTATCAGAGCCTAGGTTCAAAACTTTCGGACCAAAACACAAATCATTGTTTTCATCAAACCAAAATTCTTTTTCTTTAATTAAAATTTTCTTATCATATAAGTATAGATCACTAATTAAATCACTTGATGGGAAATGTTTCTCCTATTACCGTCAGAAGCTCCTCGAAGGTATGTTCGTATTTTATTTTTAAAAGTGCCTAAAAGTTTATGATATTACGACAACTTGACTTTCATAACAAAACTCCAATCAAAAGATCGAGTACTCGAAACAACACCTACGAGGTGTAGAAAGAACCACGAAATATCGTTTATATTACTATTGAAATGCAGATAATTAGTGAATGATAGAAATAAATATATTTGTATAAATTTTTAAACTTCATAAATGATGTTATATGATTATTTGAACTATGTGCCTTAATTGTTTAAATAATATTTCTGCATAACTAAAATTTTGACTAGGAATTTCCTTTCCGTATAAGAATCCACCTAAGATAGTTATATCCCGATAATTAGAAGACACTTAGTTAACCTTAGAATCTATCAGTGTGTTTATAACCCAGTTCACGAGACTGCGTGCGGAGGCAAGAGCCACTCCAATATCCCACGAGGAGACGTATTTGACAGCCGTGATTCATTTTGCCATAAGGGTTACTGAGTTGTTCAGCGTCCTACTGCTGTAAGACTACTCGAATGGATAAGAATAGAAGACCCAGTTCAAAGGCCCCACTTTCACTTGGAGACATACCAAGAAAAGTCGACGATAGGTATTTTCGTATGATAGTAGTGATCAATCAGAGTGCTCAATTCCTTTTAAAAAGTTATCATTTTGATGTAGTCACAAATACGTACAACCTAGATGTGCCACCCTTTCCTGACATATAGTAGTAGTCAGACGTATGACTGTTTTACTTAGACCATAGCAGCATAGCTTTAACCCACTCCTTTTATTGCTCGTGGTCCGTACTGATGCAAGGATACGATGCGTTAGAATTATACTTAGAAGTCTTTTGTATTCTATGATGTAATGTAAGGAGACTGACCTCCGTAGACCCAAAACTTTTTAGATATATATATACTTATTATGTGCTCACTGCTTGTCAATGTGCTTTTCATGCTTTATATATATTGACTGTCATATATTTTATCTGATTATCACTTAATGACACATTACTGGTTCCTATTATACTGTGCGAATGTGAGCACTGTACCATTGGGGCCCCAATGCGTCGCGGTGAATTACGTACCACACGTGTTTTCAGTGCTAACATTGTGTTAATTTGGTTAAATCCGGTTATATTTTTATAACTTTCTCGCACCTATACATATCGTTACAATATTATTCTTTTCAGATTAGAACCACCTTTAGAATGGCACCAGGACGTAGACGTGTACGACCCCACGTTAACCCCATTCCTGTACCACTGAATCCTATAGGACATAACCCACCTCCTCAGGCTGAACCTTAGCCACCTCAGCAGGCCGCACCAGGAAATGTCTGGAACTATTATGGAAATTGAGGGCCGAATTAGAGGTTTACCCCTAACGCTAGATAATCACTTGATAGAGTCCGATCTTCACATCCTTAAGATGAAAATCTTTGACATAATCTTAGGAAGTGACTGGTTGGCAAAGGACAAAGCAATAATAAAATACACAGAACGTGAGATCGACCTCGAAACCCGTAATGGTCAACGCTTCACATTTCATGAAATCAAGACCAAGAAGAAAACCCGAGTAATTACAGCAATCCAAGCTGCAGCAATATTACGAAAGGAGAAATGCCAAGCTTATCTCGTCCACATCTCAGCAGGAGAGAAAGACGAAAAGTTGCGCATCAAGGTGCCCATTGTGGATGAATATCTTGACGTGTTTCCTGAGGAATTAATCGGGTTACCTCCTGATCGTCAGATAGAGTTCTCCATCGACTTGATATTTGGGTCAGCACCAGTATCTAAAGTACCTTATCGAATGGCGCCAAAGGAATTAGAAGAAGAAGGAATAACTGCAATGCATGCTTGAAAAGAAGTTCATCAGGCCTAGCGCATCACCATGGGGAGCACCCGTGTTGTTCGTAAAGAAGAAAGATGAGACTTTTCGTATGTACATAGACTACCGAGGTCTCAATCAACTGACCATTAAGAACAAATATCCTCTTCCGAGGATAGAAGACTTGTTCGACCAGTTTAAGAATGCTACGGTATTCTCAAAGATCGATCTAAGGTCTGGTTACCACCAGCTAAAGGTCAAGAGCGAGGGTATCCCAAAGACAGCATTCCGGACTCGGTATGGACATTACGAGTTCACCGTGATGCCTTTTGGAGTAACAAATGCTTCGGCGATTTTTATGGATCTGATGAATAGAGTATTTCATCCGTACCTAGATCAATTCGTCATCGTCTTCATCGATGACATACTTGTGTACTCTAAGAACAAAGAACAACACTAAGAACATCTCAAAGCAATCTTAGAGACAATGAGACGAGAGAAGTTGTATGCCAAATTCAGCAAGTGTGAATTTTCGATTCACCGGGTTATGTTCTTAGGGCACATAATCTCCGCAAAAGGATTGAAGTGGACCCAGCAAAGGTAGAAGCCATGATGAACTGGAAGGTACCTACTAACATAAATGAAATTCGAAGTTTTCTTGGGTTAGCAGGGTATTACCGAAGGTTCATACAAGACTTTTCCAGCATTGCGAAAGTGCTGACGAAGCTGATCAAGAAAACCGAGAAGTTTACTTGGGATTCAACTTGTGAGGAAAGCTTCCAAGAGCTAAAGAAGAGGTTAACCATGTCGTCTGTGTTAATCATCCCAGACGGATCAGAAGGATTTGTCATTTACACAGACGCTTCTTTGTCAGGGATGGGTTGTGTTCTGATGCAGAATAAGAAAGTTGTAGCTTATGCATCCCGGCAACTTAAGGACCACAAACAAAACTACCCAACGCACGACTTAGAACTGGCCGCAGTAGTTCACGCGTTGAAGATTTGGAGACACTACTTATATGGAGGAAAGTGTGAGATCTACACTGACCATAAGAGGCTAAAATACTTCTTCACGCAGAAGGAATTGAACATGCGTCAAAGAAGATGGCTCGAACTGGTAAAAGATTACGATTGCACTATCCACTATCACACTGGAAAGGCAAACGTAGTGGCAGACGCTTTGAGTAGAAAGGAAGATACAAAACTAAGCGTCGTTCCGACCACACAGTTACCACTAATTGGAGAACTCTCTCGTTAAAACTAGGAATTTTCCACACAGTGTTTTGCAGATCCCATGGTTTACGCGTTCACCCTACAACCGACCTTACGAGAAAGGATCCTAGGAGCACAAAAGAATGATAAATTCTTGAGAGGAATACGCAAGCGCACTGAGGAAGGAAGCATTCAGAGGTTCGTGTTGAGTACTGATGGAGCTTTAATGTTCGATAACAGAATCTGTGTGCCTAAGGATGACGGAATGAGGAATGAAATTCTGAAAGAGGCATATAACACTCCTTACACCGTTCACCCGGGAGAGACGAAGATGTACCGGGGACTGAAAGAGAACTTTTGGTAGAGAGGAATGAAAAGATCGATAGCTCAATTCGTCAAGAGTTGTTTAACCTGCCAACGAGTTAAAACAGATCACCAATGACCTTCAGGGTTGTTGCACCATCTGGAGAAGCAAGAGTGGAAATGGGAGAACATCACTATGGATTTTGTCACCAGATTTTCGAAAATGGTGAAGAATCATGATGCCATCTGGGTTATCGTAGATAGACTTACGAAAACTGCCCATTTTTTCCCTATAAGAATGACGTATACGTTAGACAAGCTTGCCCAACTATACATAGCTGAGATAGTCAGATTGCATAGTGTACCAGTCTCAATAGTGTCTGATATAGACCCCCGTTTTACCTCCAAGTTCTGGGGAAGTTTGTAACGAGCCTTGGGGACTGAATTGAAATTCAGCACCGCATACCACCCGCAGACTGACGGACAATCAGACAGAACTATCTAGACGCTCGAAGATATGCTGAGAGCTTGCGCTCTAGATCTTGAAGGAAGTTGGAAAAACCACCTACCATTGGTAGAGTTTGCATATAACAACAATTATCAAGCAACAATACAAATGGCCCCGTACGAAGCACTCTATGGGAAGAGGTGTAGATCACCAGTTTGTTGAGACGAAGTCGAAATTCGAAAGATTCTCGGACCTGAGCTAGTCGAAAGATCGGTTGTGATTGTCCCAAAGATTAAAGAATGGAACAAGATGGCGTAGGACCGTCATAAGTCATATATAGACGCTCGGAGAAGAGATTTACAATTTAACATTGGCGTGAAAGTATTTCTCAGAGTTGAACCAATGAAAGGTCTAATCCATTTTAGGAAAAGAGGTAAGCTAAAGTCGCGATACATCGAGCCATTTGACATCCTGAACAGAATCGGGGATGTGACTTATCGCTTAGCACTACCACCAGAGTTATCACGAGTGCATAAGGTCTTCCACATATCTACACTCAGGAAGTACATAAGCGACCCAAACCATGTTATTAGTCATATAGATTTAGGTTTAAGCTGTGACCTGACTTATGAAGAAGTTCCAGTGACTAGCCTGCGAAGGAAGTTACACTTATTAAGGAATCAAGAGATACCATTGGTCTTAGTCCAGTGGATCCGCCACGGGAAATACAAAGCGACTTGGGAAAGAGAAGTCTAAGTCCTAGCCAAATACCCTCAATACTTAAGTAGTACCTAAGAGATGAATTTCGGGGACGAAATTCTGTTAAGGGGGTGAGGATGTAACACCCCGTCCCATTTTATGCCTTTTATATTCCTAGAACCTTTATTTTATATTATTATCTTTGTTTCTTTAATTTTATTATTTTGTGTGCTATTGTGTAATTTAAATATATACCCTTTTATAAATTCTCAAATTCGAAGAAAGAAATTGAATATTTCAAACAGATAAGGGACTACGAGAAATTAAATAATCAAGTTTAAGTTAAGGATTTTGATCCGTATAATTTATTGATAAAAATATACAAGAATAATTAAAATACAATAAAATATTAATCTCAAAACTGTATTAATTTCCAATTTCAAATTAAGTGAGAAACAAACAACCCTTAATGGAATTCTTACCCAGTAAAATGAAATCCCATGAAAATCTCCCTTCTTTAATTATCAACCGTTTAATTTCTTTTATATTTTTTTCTTATAGTTAATATCCCAGCACAAGATACGGATTTGAAAGAGTCACAAATTACCAATTAAATTCTAAAAATAGAAATCCGTATATAAGGAAATCAGTTCCTCTCTCCCCCTCATTTCCTTCACTCACGTCTCTCTCTCATATTTTCCCAAGGACGCTTTCTCCCCTTCTCTCTAAATTTCCTCCTTCGTCATCCCTTCGGCCGCGACCAAGCACTGCCGCACGCCTCTCTCCGCTGCTCCTCCCCACGGAGTCGTGTTGCCATCTCCTCCTTTCCGCCGGCTGCCAGCCGCCGCGAACCAGGCCGCGCCACGACCCAACGCCGTCTCCCTCCGGTCACCGCCACGACGCCCATCTCCTCCATCTCCTCTTCCCGGCGAACCAGCGCCGCCTCAGAGGCGAGCAAAGCCTTCTCCCTCCGCCAGCACCGTCGTGCCTCTCAGCGCCACCGTGCGGCCGTCGCCTCCCCCGTCCCCAATCGGAAATTGCGCCACCGTCGCCGCCTCCCAAGTACCGCCTTCGTCCGTCCTTTACTCGTTAAGTGAGTCTTGTATTTCAAGTCTTTCAATTTCACAGTTTCTTCCATTGATTTATCCCAAAAGAAATACTCACGGTTCAATTTCAATTCTTTTCATATCGAATTGATACGCTCGCCTCCGTCGCCTTTCCGATGAAATTTGAAGGACGAAACACTGCCCGTTTATTTTTGAAAGATTCGAAATAACGCCGTTAGGCCGTCCATTTTATTCGACGAGTCACCGAACTACGCCGTTAGGCTGCCCGGTTTGGGACTCGTAAGACTGCTCGTCTTTTCTCTTTAATTATCGTAGTGTTTGAGATAGAAATTTAACTCTTTTAATTTCCCCCAAGACTTTGTAGATTTGAGGTTATTGTTTTTGGCTTGAAAGCATGTAAGTGGTAGCCGTTAGCTTTTAGTATTGTTTTTGGCTGGGAAGTATTATTGTTGTTGAAATTCTTGAACTGGGGTGTTGAGTTGTTGATTTTTAGTCTTTCAGATTTTGGATTAGTGTTTTTGGTATCACTGGATGAGCTGTGGATTACTGTTGAATTAGTATTGTTGGTATATTAAGTTAAGTATTATTGAATTAGTTGTTTGGTACTATTGGTTAAGCTGGTTGGTGTTATTAAATTGACGAATTAATGTTGTTAGCTTAGTTGGTTAATATTATTGAATTAAGCTTTTTAGTATAATTGAAATAGTTGTTTGGTGTTATTGGATTAGTGGATTAGTATGTTGTAGTTTTCTTCCTTTTCTTTAAGAGTTCATTTTCTGTTTGTTTTGAAAAAGACTAAGTAGTACCTTTGGTTCTCAAAATTATAGTATTAGATGATTTAGAAAAAGAGGCAAAGATATAAGTGTTTAATATTCAAAATTAGTAGAAACAAATAGAAAAGAGTTTTTGAGAAAGTAATATAATTCTTTTAAAATTGACACTAATCAACTTTAGAAGTATTATTAATATTAGGAAAAGAAGAATATAATTATATATTATTTTAGTTTTGTAATACAAACTCCTTCAAGTCTAAGTTTAATTAAAAAGATCAATAAAGAGGTTTTCATTTATAAAATATAATTATATCCAAAAGTTCTTTTAAAATAAAATATAGATTTTAGAAAGAATAATACTAAATTGAGACTTTTATTATATTAATATATTACTTAAATAAATTTCTTTTCTTTTAATTCTTTTCAAGAATATATATATATGGATATACTTTTAAGTATCAAAGTCTTTAGTTATAAAAGTCTAAGATATTAAGAGATTGTTTTATAAAGATCGAAATAGTATTGCAACAAGAAAATTAGTTAGTACACTCCCCCAATATACCACCCTTTTAGAAGTGGTTTATTTACCAAGATAGTATCTGTTTTTAAGTAGGTCTATTTCAATTGGTCTATAAGACAACGATCCACTCAATTCTTGTAACACAAACTCTCAAGTTTTTCTAATAATTCAAAGGTCAACTTTTAATTAAATGGTTTCGTACTAGGATTATGTGCTAATCGGAATACGCACGAGGGATTCGATGTTCTGTTTGTATATCACTCTCGGGACGTCTCTACAAGACAAATTATCTTCCAAAGGAATTTCAAGACAGTTGTGACTTAGCTATAAAGTTAACAGGTGGGTGATGACCTGCTAATAATAACGTTGTGCTGGTATATCGGAACTCGATCGAATAAATCTAAAATAACTAATCCAACATAAATGTAATCCCTATTATATAACTGTTTGAATTATGTGATATGACTATATATGATATATAATGCCTGTTGTTTTATAAATCGATCACCATTGTATGATTAAGTACCTTATGTGAGCATGAATCAGTTCAGTTGTCAATTAAGTGATATTCTTTATAATTTTGATGTGTCAGTTTTAGGGAAAGTCAGTAAGTACGGAGTTGGGATCGAGTTTTTAATCCAACCTCCGGGGAGCTGTCGGGGATGCCCTCGGAATGTAGGTTGTTGATTCAAACAGATCTGGTCCCCGGGTCAGCCGCCTACGTTGCGCACTGGGAAAGAGGCCATTGATGGTTTGCTATTATTTTGAGGGATGTTGTGGTTGGATGAAGTAAGTTTTATGGTGATTGGAAGGAATAAGTTTTTTTGTGGTTGGAAAGAGTAAGATTGTTGAAAGTGGAATAGTCGTACGAATATGGTTTGGCAGTTTGTGACAATATGTGAACATGACTTTGGGCTTTGCCTTAATGTGAACCAACTTGTGCTATTTCAATTATATTATGTGAAATGTGTTAATACTGATCAATTATTATATAAACTTGTTATTGCTGTGATATATCGTAATTATGTATATATGTGAAACTGATTAAATGGAATAAACACTTTATTAATGAGTATAAGTTAATATATTTCAGATTTACCAATCCCATGACGTTGCAAATCACCCATACGTGAGAATTCAAATCTAACGCCCCATTTTTTTACAACCCTTGCAGATTATGATTTCGTGGAGCAAGGACAGTAATAGAGACGACACGAAGTTCCCCGCTTAAAAAAAATATTACTGATAATACTATGTTTTATGTACACATATATATGTGTGAGATGCTTATTAAAATTATTCTATTCATTTTTCCGCTGCATAAAACTCATCATCTCTCATTTCCGTTATATATCCTTCAAAAAATTTATAGTTTAGACTTTTGATCACAATAATACTTCGAATCCGATATAACTAATATATTCTGGATTCGAGGCGTTACAGGTGGTATCAGAGCCTAGGTTCAAAACTTTCGGACCAAAACACAAATCATTGTTTTCATCAAACCAAAATTCTTTTTCTTTAATTAAAATTTTCTTATCATATAAGTATAGATCACTAATTAAATCACTTGATGGGAAATGTTTCTCCTATTACCGTCAGAAGCTCCTCGAAGGTATGTTCGTATTTTATTTTTAAAAGTGCCTAAAAGTTTATGATATTACGACAACTTGACTTTCATAACAAAACTCCAATCAAAAGATCGAGTACTCGAAACAACACCTACGAGGTGTAGAAAGAACCACGAAATGTCGTTTATATTACTATTGAAATGCAGATAATTAGTGAATGATAGAAATAAATATATTTGTATAAATTTTTAAACTTCATAACTGATGTTATATGATTATTTGAACTATGTGCCTTAATTGTTTAAATAATATTTCGGCATAACTAAAATTTTAACTAGGAATTTTCTTTCCGTATAAGAATCCACCTAAGATAGTTATATCCCGATAATTAGAAGACACTTAGTTAACCTTAGAATCTATCAGTGTGTTTATAACCCAGTTCACGAGACTGCGTGCGGAGGCAAGAGCCACTCCAATATCCCACAAGGAGACGTATTTGATAGCCGTGATTCATTTTGCCATAAGGGTTACTGAGTTGTTCACCGTCCTATTGCTGTAAGACTACACGAATGAATAAGAATAGAAGACCTAATTCAAATGCCCCACTTTTACTTGGAGACATACCTAGAAAAGTTGACGATGGGTATTTCCGTATGATAGTAGTGATCAGTCAGAGTGCTCAAATCCTTTTAAAAAGTTATCCTTTTGATGTAGTCACAAATACGTACAACCTAGATGTGCCACCCTTTCCTGACATATAGTAGTAGTCAGACGTATGACTGTTTTACTTAGACCATAGCAGCATAGCTTTAACCCACTCCTTTTGTCGCTCGTGGTCCGTACTGATGCAAGGATACGATGCGTTAGAATTATACTTAGAAGCCTTTTGTATTCTATGATGTAATGTAAGGAGACTGACCTCCGTAGAACCAAAACTTTTTAGATATATATATACTTATTATGTGCTCACTGCTTGTCAATGTGCTTTACTTGCTTTATATATATTGACTGTCATATATTTTATCTGATTATCACTTAATGACACATTACTGGTTCCTATTATACTGTGCGAATGTGAGCACTGTACCATTGGGGCCCCAATGCATCGCGGTGAATTACGTACCACACGTGTTTTCAGTGCTAACATTGTGTTAATTTGGTTAAATCCGGTTATATTTTTATAACTTTCTCGCACCTATACATATCGTAACAATATTATTCTTTTCCGATTAGAACCACCTTTAGAATGGCACCAGGACGTAGACGTGTACGACCCCACGTTAACCCCATTCCTGTACCACTGAATCCTATAGGACATAATGTTGGGAAAATAGGGGTGCCCGGAATCTATTCGGGATGAAATTTGAATACGAATTTAAATACAATTATTACTAGCATGAATTAATCCTAATTAATTCAAATAATAATTCCAAGAATTAATTTTCATCATGCATGTTGAATTAATTCACATATCAACTATGGCGGAATAAACAAGTAAATATGCGATTAATGTACCTCTTGTAGAATTGGCCTTTGGATATACGTGACAATTACGATCTCGCTCTATCGACCCAAAAACCTTCTCAAGTATTTCCCTTTTCACCTCACTTGATCACCGGTGGGAGATGCTTTCAAGTAATTTAATAAACTAAGGGAAAAGAAAAATATCTATGCTTCTTGATTTTTCCAACACATGGAATTATATCCTTGGGGATGAAAAAATCATCCCCTATTTATAAGTGTAAGTGGCCGAATTTTTGTGGTTTATTGGGCTTGGAAAAAATCTTTTCTTAGTCTCTAAGAAATCTTGAATATATCTCATATATTCTTTTCTCCACAATAAAATATTCCACAAAAATCTAACTCACCTTATTTATGGGGCAATTTTCGAAAATACATGAAGAAGAGAATCCAAGATTTGGATCTTCTTGAATATATGAGATATTCTTGTATTCCTAGAATACATATCTTCCATAATATCTTTCCAAGAAAATCAACAAAATCTTTTTTCTTCTTATTATGCAATTTTCGAAATTAACATGAAAAAATCAGCAATATATTTTCTTTTTATTTTAATCACCTTATCATTATTGGGCTACTTAATGGGCTACTTGAGGGGCCTTTAAGGAGAATTAAGATTTGACCTCCTAATGGACTTCTGAATTTCAATATTGAGCCCCAATATAATTCAGCCCATTAATATTAATTATTACCACTAATAAATTAATATTGCACTATCCATCTTAATCCATATTACGATAATATGGGCTCCCGGTTATTATTTCCCGCGTTTAAGATTATCAAGTCCATTAATTAATTGAGCTTCTGAATAGCTCTAAATTAATTAATATATTTCACCTTGGAGTAAAGACAGCTCAACATTATTATTCGTACCGAAGAAACTAATTCTTCACTTGCAAGATTTGGTACAATAAAACTTCTGAGCCCACCAAGGGACTAATCACACGAGCCGTACTCGCACGCGTTTCTCCGTATTAAATCTTAGCAACCGTCGTATGATTAATATTACTGCCCAAGACACAAAGTTCGAAGTCACAATGATTCTCACCCAACATGAATCAAAGCAGTAACCATTAAGCACACACGGTCCTATTTAAGTGACGGAGATTAAGAAATCAACAACCACTGAGGTCTAATTCTTCACCTTTCAGAACAGAAGAATTTATCCTCGCTGTAGGTCCTCTTCAACACATACTAAATGTGCTAGTGCAATCTCTTAGTCAAGACAGACCAATCTGAGCCTTACACATCGACCTTTCACGGCGGATTGTTCAATTCCACCTAGGTCGTGAAAATGTACGTTTAGTTACAAGTAAACTGTTAATGTTGTCTTCCGTGATCGGGTATCACCACATTAACTACAATGTAACATGTACTATATATTGAACGGTTTGCAATAGAAATTCAACATTCAATCATAACTAAAGCAAATGTGATAAAAGAATTATTCTCATAAAACGAGTGTTTGATACACGAGTTATACAAAGTAAAAGCATACTTTCACGTATAACTCCAACAATCTCCCACTTATACTTAAAGTCTGCTTTTAGTATACATCACGCATGTCTTAGTGTAGTAGCTCTCCGTGACATCTTATGTCAACCTACACTAACCTAATAATTCCTCCCACTTATACTTAAAGAAGATTGACAATAGTCTTGACTCCCATTCCATCCACATGTCTCTCGAATGTACTCTGAGGCAGACCCTTTGTGAATGGATGTACTAGGTTGTCCTCCGACATTTATCTTTGCCACCTCTTTATCTCCTCTCTTAACGATTTCTCGTATAAGATGGTGTTTTCTTTCAATGTGTTTGCTGGCCTTGTGGGCTCTCGGTTCCCTTGAATTTGCAACTGCTCAGACATTATCACAATGGACAGTGATTATGATGGGCAAATTTGGAACAACGTCCAAGTCCACTAAGAAGTACTTGAGCCAAACTGCTTCTTTCGCTGCTTCACAAGCAGTTACTTATTCGGCTTTCATGGTCGAATCGGCGATGCATTTCTACAAATCGCTTCTCCATGTCATGGCTCCTTCTCCCATGCAAAACACACTACCCGAGGTAGTTATTTTGGAATCTATGTATGATTGGAAATTTGAGTCCGTGTATCCCATGGGATTAGATTGTCTGACTGTTAAATCAGCATTCCATACCAAGTTCTTTTCAGAAACTAAAGAACGCATTTAATTGCAATCTAATGTGCTTTCCCGAGGTTACTTTATTATCTTGCCATCATGTCCACGACAAAACCGATATTCGGTCTCGTACACAACGTTGCATACATAAGACTTCCTACGTCCGAAACGTATGGAACATCTTTCATGTCATCTATCTCCACTTGCGTCTTAGGGCATATTTTCTTTGGATAGATGGATTCCGTGCCTAAAAGGTACAAAACCTTTCTTGGAATCTTGCACGCTGAAATGCTTCAAAACAGTGGCTTTGTATGAAACTTGCGATAAGCCCAACATCTTCCTCTTGCGATCTCGAGTGATCTTGATCCCAAGGATGTGACTGGCTTTCCCTAAGTCCTTTATATCAAACTGATTTGACAGCCATACCCTTACGTCTGACAATACCTTTACATTGTTTCCAATGAGCAGAATAAAATCTACGTATAATACTAAGAATACCACCGCAGTTCCGTCACACCTTTTATACACACAACTTTCGAACTTGTTTTGATAACAAACCCATAAGACTTAATAACTTGATCAAAACACTGGTTCCAAGTACGCGATGCTTGCTTAAGTCCATAAATGGATCTCTTAAGCTTGCATACGAGGTTCTCTTGGCCTTTTTCAACGAAACCTTTGGGCTGTTGCATATAGATCCCATCAAGACTTCCGTTAAGGAAAGCTGTCTTGACATCTATTTGCCAGATCTCGTAATCTAAGTGCGCAGCGATCGACAAGAGAATACGGATGGACTTAAGCATAGCTACAGGCCACAGGCCACAAGCCTTGCTTTGAAGGTCTCTACCCTTCCGTCCGGTCCTCTTTTTCTCTTGTACACCCACTAGCATCCAATGGGCTCTACCCCACTAGGTGGATCAACCAACTCCCACACTTGATTATAATCCATCGAACCCATCTCGGCTTCCATTGCCGTTTGCCACGACTCCGCGTCTTTGTCTTGGATTGCCTCGTCGTACGTCCATGGGTCCGATTCATCGCTGGGAACCAAATCCAAAGATTCTCCTATCCCCATGAATCTCTCGGGTTGCCTAGCAATCCTCCCACTACGACGGGGTTTCGGTTGTGAAGGTGTGACGTGTGGTACATCATCTTGTATACTTGGTATAGGAGTTTGCTCTCTTAACTCGTCTAAGGTAATCTCACTTCTAGGCTTTCTTTTGTTCATATAGTCTTCCTCCAAGAGTTTAAAGTGCGAACCAATCACGGTCTTTTAATCCTTGAGACTATAGAACATACACCCTTTCGTTCCCATGGGATATCCTATAAGTAACCTTAATTCCGAACGTGGATCTAATTTACCGGCTTCCTCGTCTAGCACGTATGCCGGACAACCCCAAATCCGCAAGTGTCTTAGACTGGGCTTGCGCCCGGTCCACAATTCCATTGGGGTTTTAGGAACCGATTTGGATGGCACCAAGTTTAGAATGTAAGTCGTTGTTTCCAAGGCGTTACCCCAAAACGACTTGGGTAAATCCGAATAACTCATCATGGATCTGACTATTTCTAAAAGAGTCTGGCTCCTTCGTTCCGCCACACCGTTCTATTGAGGGGTTCCCGGTACGGTCAACAGGGATACAATCCCTTCGTTCTATAGCTAGTTCAAGAATTCATCGCTAAGGTATTCGCCTCTACGATCAAATCGTGGAAACTTGATACTTCTTTCCCTATGCATCATAAGGTAGATGTATCCATATCTTGAGTAATCATTGAAAAAGACAATTTACTCATACCCCTTCTTGCTATGACCGTCATTGAACCACACATATCGGTATGAACGAGTTCTAACACTTCCGTGGTTCTATTCCCCTTGGCTCCAAATGCCCTCTAGGTCATTTTACCCTCTAAACAGGATTCACAAGTTGGAAATGACTCAACTTGAAGTGACTCCAAGGATTCATTTTTCCCCAACCTTTGTATCCGCATTAGATTAATATGACCTAATCTAAGATGCCATAAAAGTGTTTCGTTCATGTCCGAAGAATGCTTCCTTTTATTACTCAAAATAATCGATGTGTTATTAGATTCAATTTTATGAGTGGTGTGCCCAAATAATGGTATAAAGATCATCCATTGAAGTTCCGGAACAGATAAACTCATCGTTTCAAGCAATAATAACATCCTTATTAAAAGAAACTGAGTATCTATTCTAACAGTTTAGAAACTGAAGGTTGAGTTCTTTCTAAACTAGGAACATGAGGAACGTCTCTCAAGACCATAACTCTATCTTCACAAGATAGGCGCACTTCTCCCACTGCTTCAGCTGCCACTCTCGTAGCATTGCCCGATGTGATGGGGATCTCACTTCCGTTAAGTCGTTGGGTTAGCTTAAACCCATGAAACAAATGTGATCAGTAGCTCTCGTATCCACTATCCACGAATAGACAGCATACGCCACTTCACAAGTTTCGACGACTAAGGTGTGTGAATTACCTAACTTTCCTAGCCTCTTAGGCTTGGAACAGGCAGACCTCCATTGTCCTCTCTCACCGCAACTAAAACACTTCCCCTTCGATGCTAGCCTTTGCATTTGTCTTTCGCAACAATTAGATTTGCTTGGATCTGGCCTTTGGTTCTCTTCCTCTTTTTCCCTCCCTTGGGACCAAAAGAGGTAGACGGACCATTAGCCACCATAGCTCTAGACTGGTGCTCCATTTTCACCTCCACCGAAACTAAAGCTTGCAAGAGCTCGGGCAAACGATTTGTCCGTTCATTCATCTGACAGTTCAGACGAAACTGCTCTAAGCTTCTCGGTAGAGAATGGTATATGAAATCAATCAAAATCCGCATCAAGTACTTCCAACTTGTTAAGGTATGCCATTATCTTGAGAACGTGCTCCCTCACGGGCGTTCCCTCCACCATTTCCAACTTGACCGAGTCATGTCTGGTGAACTGATTAGTCATGGGTTTGATGTGAAGACATCTCTTCAAGGTGTTCCATGTTTTCAACAGCGGATACAATGTCTCCATGAACGCGCCTCAAATCCTCAGACATAGATGTCAAGATGACGCACTTCATGTGTTCATTGTCACGCTTCCAATCATAAACTGCCTCTACCCATTGCTTGACTTATCATTAGGCTTGCCGGGTATATTAACATAAATAACTCAATTGTGTTTTCGTGCAGTAAGGACAAATTTAAAAAAAACTTTTCCAATCGATATAAATAACTCCAAAAAGTTTATTAACTTTAAGTATATTAAACAGTGGATTTAAAAGGTTGCGACATGATGAAATGAGAATAAAACATACATTCATATCAATATCTAAAAAATATGAAATTATCACATAATTCGATCACATCAATTATATTGAAACCTTAAAACAATATAATCATGCATCAGCCAACATCTCGAAACAATTTAAATGCGCCACGAGGGGAGGTCTATACATTTAAACACATTCAAGCGGATTACAAACTTAAAAGTTACAAATCCTTAATTCAAAATTAATAGTTGGTTCCCACTTTGACCACATAGAAACTGACAGTGACTCCGAGGGGAGTAAGTTAATATCAATTTCCTATGCCTAAGTAATAACCATAATTAAATACATGATTATTATTTCGCTTTGAGCAAGCCACTCGGGGTGAGGGTCAACACCGCCACTAGTAATAATCCACAATCATCCTTTCGGAATTTATTCATGTGAAATCCGTTCTTTTGGCCGATCCGAGGGGGAAATGTATTCCAAAAGAACTTCACAAATAAATAAATTATGGAGGCCAAATTAATCCAATTTTAATATCCGGAATAAAATTGCGATTAAATAAACATACTTAGTAATTTTCGAAAGTAAGGTTTTTCTTGGACAATTAAATTCATTCAAACACATATTAACAAATAATAATAATTGTACGAAATAAAACATCCATCAAAACAAAATTAAACACATTGGAGCACTCAAATCCAATTGTCACGGTTTAATTTCTTCACGTCTTGATGCGAAAAATCGTCCTTGTTGCTTTCCGACGTTCGTCTCGACATGCTCCCACTCGAACAACAACACTTCATAAAAATCAACATCGTTTGGAGTTCGGGACGACGTTTAAAAGTCACACGAAAAAAAAACCAAAAAATTCCACGGCCCAAGATACGGCGCGCGTCGGCCCACGAAGTGGGCCCGCGCGCCTCGCGGCCAGAAGCGCCGAAGCGCTGCAGGAGGCGCGCCGAGGCGCAGCACAGAGGCGCACCCGAGGCGCTGCACGGAGGCGCGCCGAGGCGCGCGCGTGCGTGCACGCGGCGCCGGCCTCCCGTCGCGCGCGGGCGTGCGCCGTGCACCCCCGTGCGCCGTTTTTCACCGTTCGTTCTCGTTTTCTTCACCCCCTGCATGATTTTGCGTCCATACACGCGCCACACGTGTATGCGTCATTCGGGTACGCCGTTTTTAATTCTTCGTTCTTCGTCACGATCCGGTTACAATTTATTTTACAAAAAAAATAAATACTAGATCTAGACTAGTCTATTACAATGATCGAATCAAAATAAAAACAACTAATCTACTCATGGATTTTCTCACGAGAAAAATGAATTCGAACGAATCGAATTAAAAACAATTAATTCACACGCATGAAATTAACAACATTAAAACCATGACAATTGGATACCTGCAAAAAAGATCTAGCAATTCTACTATCCAATTTCAATTTAATGTTTAACAATTTAAATTCCAAATTAAAGATCAGAGCCCGAAACCTTGGCTCTGATACCAGTTGTTGGGAAAATAGAGGTGCCCGGAATCTATTCGGGATGAAATTTGAATACGAATTTAAATACAATTATTACTAGCATGAATTAATCCTAATGAATTCAAATAATAATTCCAACAACTAATTTTCATCATGCATGTTGAATTAATTCACATATCAACTATGGCGAAATAAACAAGTAAATATGCGATTAACGTACCTCTTGTAGAATTGGCCTTTGGATATACGGGACAATTACGATCTCGCTCTATCAACCCAAAAACCTTCTCAAGTATTTCCCTTTTCACCTCACTTGATCACCGGTGGGAGATGCTTTCAAGTAATTTAATAAACTAAGGGAAAAGAAAAATATCTATGTTTCTTGATTTTTCCAACACATGGAATTATATCTTTGGGGATGAAAAAATCATCCCCTATTTATAAGTGTAAGTGGCCGAATTTTTGTGGTTTATTGGGCTTGGAAAAAATCTTTTCTTAGTCTCTAAGAAATCTTGAATATATCTCATATATTCTTTTCTCCACAATAAAATATTCCACAAAAATCTTACTCACCTTATTTATGGGGCAATTTTCGAAAATACATGAAGAAGAGAATCAAAGAATTGGATCTTCTTGAATATATGAGATATTATTGTATTCCTAGAATATATATCTTCCATAATATCTTTCCAAGAAAATCAACAAAATCTTTTTTCTTCTTATCATGCAATTTTCGAAATTAACATGAAAAAATCAGCAATATATTTTCTTTTTATTTTAATCACCTTATCATTATTGGGCTACTTAATGGGCTACTTGAGGGGCCTTTAAGGAGAATTAAGATTGGACCTCCTAATGGACTTCTGAATTTCAATATTGAGCCCCAATATAATTCAGCCCATTAATATTAATTATTATCACTAATAAATTAATATTGCACTATCCATCTTAATCCATATTACGATAATATGGGCTCCCGGTTATTATTTCCCGCGTTTAAGATTATCAAGTCCATTAATTAATTGAGCTTCTGAATAGCTCTAAATTAATTAATATATTTCACCTTGGAGTAAAGACAGCTCAATATTATTATTCGTACCGAAGAAACTAATTCTTCACTTGCAAGATTTGGTACAATAAAACTTCTGAGCCCACCAAGGGGACTAATCACACGAGCCGTACTCACACGCGTTTCTCCGTATTAAATCTTAGCAACCGTCGTATGATTAATATTACTGCCCAAGACACAAAGTTCGAAGTCACAATGATTCTCACCCAATATAAATCAAAGCAGTAACCATTAAGCACACACGGTCCTATTTAAGTGACGGAGATTAAGAAATCAACAACCACTGAGGTCTAATTCTTCACCTTTCAGAACAGAAGAATTTATCCTCGCTGTAGGTCCTCTTCAACACATACTAAATGTGCTAGTGCAATCTCTTAGTCAAGACAGACCAATCTGAGCCTTACACATCGACCTTTCACGACGGATTGTTCAATTCCACCTAGGTCGTGAAAATATACGTTTAGTTACAAGTAAACTGTTAATGTTGTCTTCCGTGATCGGGTATCATCACATTAACTACAATGTAACATGTACTATATATTGAACGGTTTGTAATAGAAATTCAACATTCAATCATAACTAAAGCAAATGTGATAAAAGAATTATTCTCATAAAACGAGTGTTTGATACACGAGTTATACAAAGTAAAAGCATACTTTCACGTATAACTCCAACACATAACTCACCTCCTCAGGATGAACCTAAGCCACCTCAGCAGGCCGCACCAGGAAATGTCTGGAACTATTATGGAAATTGAGGGCCGAATTAGAGGTTTACCTCTAACGCTAGACAATCACTTGATAGAGTACGATCTTCACATCCTTAAGATGAAAATCTTTGACATAATCTTAGGTATTGACTGGTTGGCAAAGGACGAAGAAATAATAAAATACACAGAACGTGAGATCGACCTTGAAACCCGTAATGGTCAACGCTTCACATTTCATGAAATCAAGACCAAGAAGAAAACCCGAGTAATTACAGCAATCCAAGCTGCAACAATATTACGAAAGGAGAAATGCCAAGCTTACCTCATCCACATCTCAGCAGGAGAGAAAGACGATAAGTTGCGCATCAAGGTGCCCATCGTGGTTGAATATCTTGACGTGTTTCCTGAGGAATTAATCGGGTTACCTCCTGATCGTCAGATAGAGTTCTCCATCGACTTGATACCTGGGGCAGCACCAGTATCTAAAGTACCTTATCGAATGGCGCCAAAGGAATTAGAAAAATAAGGAATAACTGCAATGCTTGCTTGAAAAGAAGTTCATCAGGCCTAGTGCATCACCATGGGGAGCACCCGTGTTGTTCGTAAAGAAGAAAGATGAGACTTTTCGTATGTACATAGACTACCGAGGTCTCAATCAACTGACCATTAAGAACAAATATCCTCTTCCGAGGATAGAAGACTTGTTCGACTAGTTGAAGAATGCTACGGTATTCTCAAAGATCGATCTAAGGTCTGGTTACCACCAGCTAAAGGTCAAGAGCGAGGGTATCCCAAAGACAGCATTCCGGACTTGGTATGGACATTACGAGTTCACCGTGATGCCTTTTGGAGTAACAAATGCTACGGCGATTTTCATGGATCTGATGAATAGAGTATTTCATCCGTACCTGGATCAATTTGTCATCGTCTTCATCAACGACATACTTGTGTACTCTAAGAACAAAGAACAACACAAAGAACATCTCAAAGCAATCTTAGAGACAATGAGACGAGAGAAGTTGTATGCCAAATTCAGCAAGTGTGAATTTTGGATCCACCGGGTTATGTTCTTAGGGCACATAATCTCCGCAAAAGGATTGAAGTGGACCCAGCAAAGGTAGAAGCCATCATGAACTGTAAGGCACCTACTAACATCAATGAAATTCGAAGTTTTCTTGGGTTAGCAGGGTATTACCGAAGGTTCATACAAGACTTTTCCAGCATTGCGAAAGTGCTGATGAAGCTGATCAAGAAAACCGAGAAGTTGGCTCAGAAGGAATACTTCTTCACGCAGAAGGAATTGAACATGCGTCAAAGAAGATGGCTCGAATTGGTAAAAGATTACGATTGCACTATCCACTATCACCCTGGAAAGGCAAACGTAGTGGCAGACGCTTTGAGTAGAAAGGAAGATACAAAACTAAGCGTCGTTCCGACCACACAGTTACTACTAATCGGAGAACTCTCTCGTTTAAACTAGGAATTTTCCACACAGTGTTGTGCAGATCCCATGGTTTACGCGTTCACCCTACAACCGACCTTACGAGAAAGGATCCTAGGAGCGCAAAAGAATGATAAATTCTTGAGAGGAATACATAAGCGCGCTGAGGAAGGAACCATTCAGAGGTTCGTGTTGAGTACTGATGGAGCTTTAATGTTCGATAACAGAATCTGTGTGCCTAAGGATGACGGAATAAGGAACGAAATTTTGAAAGAGGCATATAGCACTCCTTTAACCGTTCAACCGGGAGAGACGAAGATGTACCGGGGACTGAAAGAGAACTTTTGGTGGAGAGGTATGAAAAGATCGATAGCTCAATTTGTCCAGAGTTGTTTAACCTGCCAACGAGTTAAAACAGATCACCAATGACCTTCAGGGTTGTTGCACCATCTGGAGATGCCAGAGTGGAAATGGGAGAACATCACTATGGATTTTGTCACCAGATTTTCGAAAATGGTGAAGAATCATGATGCCATATGGGTTATCGTAGATAGACTTATGAAAACTGCCCATTTTGTCCCTATAAGAATGACGTATACGTTAGACAAGCTTGCCCAACTATACATAGCTGAGATAGTCAGATTGCATAGTGTACCAGTCTCGATAGTGTCCGATATAGACCCCCGTTTTACCTCCAAGTTCTGGGAAAGTTTGCAACGAGCCTTGGGGAATGAATTGAAATTCAGCACCGCATACCACCCGCAGACTGACGGACAATCGAAAAGAACTATCTAGACGCTCGAAGATATGCTGAGAGCTTGCGCTCTAGATCTTGAAGGAAGTTGGAAAAACCACCTACCATTGGTAGAGTTTGCATATAACAACAGTTATCAAACAACAATACAAATGGCGCCGTACGAAGCACTCTATGGGAAGAGGTGTAGATCACCAGTTTGTTGAGACGAAGTCAGAATTCGAAAGATTCTTGGACCTGAGCTAGTCGAAAGATCGGCTGTGATTGTCCCAAAGATTAAAGAATGGAACAAGATGGCGTAGGACCGTTAGAAGTCATATGTAGACGCTCGGAGAAGAGATTTACAATTTAACATTGGCGAGAAAGTATTTCTCAGAGTTGCACCAATGAAAGGTCTAATCCGTTTTAGGAAAAGAGGTAAGCTAAAGTCGTGATACATCGAGCCATTTGACATCCTGAACAGAATCGGGGATGTGACTTATCGCTTAGCACTACCACCAGAGTTATCACGAGTGCATAAGGTGTTCCACATATCTACACTCAGGAAGTACATAAGCGACCCAAACCATGTTATTGGTCATATAGATTTAGGTTTAAGCTGTGACCTGACTTATGAAGAAGTTCCAGTGACTAGCCTGCGAAGGAAGTTACACTTATTAAGGAATCAAAAGATACCATTGGTCTTAGTCCAGTGGAGCCACCACGGGAAATAAAAAGCGACTTGGGAAAGAGAAGTCTAAGTCCTAGCCAAATACCCTCAATACTTAAGTAGTACCTAAGAGATGAATTTCGGGGGCGAAATTCTGTTAAGGGGGTGAGGATGTAACACCCCGTCCCGTTTTATACCTTTTATATTCCTAGAACCCTTATTTTATATTATTATCTTTGTTTCTTTAATTTTATTATTTTGTGTGCTATTGTGTAATTTAAATATATACCCTTTTATAAATTCCCAAATTCCAAGAAAGAAATTGAATATTTCAAACGGATAAGGGACTACGAGAAATTAAATAATCAAGTTTAAGTTAAGGATTTCAATCCGTATAATTTATTGATAAAAACATACAAGAATAATTAAAATACAATAAAATATTAATCTCAAAACTGTATTAATTTCCAATTTCAAATTAAGTGAGAAACAAAAAGCCCTTAATGGAATTCTTACCCAGTAAAATGAAATCCCATGAAAATCTCCCTTCTTTAATTATCAACCGTTTAATTTCTTTTATATTTTTTTCTTATAGTTAATATCCCAGCACAAGATACGGATTTGAAAGAGTCACAAATTACCAATTAAATTCTAAAAATAGGAATCTGTATATAAGGAAATCAGTTCCTCTCTCCCCCTCATTTCCTTCACTCACATCTCTCTCTCCTCTTTTCCCCAGGACGCTTTCTCCACTTCTCTCTAAATTTCCTCCTTCGTCCTCCCTTCGGCCGCGACGAAGCGCCGCCGCACGCCTCTCTCCACCGCTCCTCCCCACGGAGTCGCGTTGCCCTCTCCTTCTTTCCACCGATCGCCAGCCGCCGCGAACCAGGCCGCGACACGACCCAACGCCGTCTCCCTCCGGTCACCCTCACGACGCCCATCTCCTCCCTCTCCTCTTCCTGGCGAACCAGCACCGCCTCAGAGGCGCGCAAATCCTTCTCCCTCCGCCAGCACCGTCGCGCCTCTCTGCGCCGCCGTACGGCCGTCACCTCCCCCCTCCCCCATCCCCAATCGGAAATCGCACCGCCGTCGCCGCCTCCCAAGTACCGCCGTCGTCTGTCCTTTACTCGTTAAGTGAGTCTTGTATTTCAAGTCTTTCAATTTCACAGTTTCTTCCATTGATTTATCCCAAAAGAAATACTCACGGTTCAATTTCAATTCTTTTCATATCAAATTGAGGCGCTCGCCTCAGTCACCTTTCCGATGAAATTCGAAGGACGAAACACTGCCCATTTATTTTTGGAAGATTCGAAATGACGCCGTTAGGCCGTCCATTTTATTCGACGAGTCACCGAACTACGCCGTTAGGCTGCCCGGTTTGGGACTCGTAAGACTGCTCGTCTTTTCTCTTTAATTTTCGTAGTGTTTGAGATAGAAATTTAACTCTTTTAATTTCCCCCAAGACTTTGTAGATTTGAGGTTATTGTTTTTGGCTTGAAAGCATGTAAGTGGTAGCCGTTAGCTTTTAGTATTGTTTTTGGCTGGGAAGTATTATTGTTGTTGAAATTCTTGAACTGGGGTGTTGAGTTGTTGATTTTTAGTCTTTCAGATTTTGGATTAGTGTTTTTGGTATCACTGGATGAGCTGTGGATTACTGTTGAATTAGTATTGTTGGTATATTAAGTTAAGTATTATTGAATTAGTTGTTTGGTACTATTGGTTAAGCTGGTTGGTGTTATTAAATTGACGAATTAGTGTTGTTAGCTTAGTTGGGTTAATATTATTGAATTAAGCTGTTTAGTATAATTGAAATAGTTGTTTGGTGTTATTGGATTAATGGATTAGTATGTTGTAGTTTTCTTCCTTTTCTTTAAGAGTTCATTTTCTGTTTGTTTTGAAAAAGACTAAGTAGTACCTTTGGTTCTCAAAATTATAGTATTAGATGATTTAGTAAAAGAGGCAAAGATATAAGTGTTTAATATTCAAAATTAGTAGAAAAAAATAGAAAAGAGTTTTTGAGAAAGTAATATAATTCTTTTAAAAGTGACACTAATCAACTTTAGAAGTATTATTAATATTAGGAAAAGAAGAATATAATTATATATTATTTTAGTTTTATAATACAAACTCCTTCAAGTCTAAGTTTAATTAAAAAGATTAATAAAGAGGTTTTCATTTATAAAATATAATTATATCCAAAAGTTCTTTTAAAATAAAATATAGATTTTAGAAAGAATAATACTAAATTGAGACTTTTATTATATTAATATATTACTTAAATAAATTTCTTTTCTTTTAACTCTTTTCAAGAAAATATATATATGGATATACTTTTAAGTATCAAAGTCTTTAGTTATAAAAGTCTAAGATATTAAGAGATTGTTTTATAAAGATCGAAATAGTATTGCAACAAGGAAATTAGTTAGTACACTCCCCCAATACACCACCCTTTTTGAAGTGGTGTATTTACCAAGATAGTATGTGTTTTTAAGTAGGTCTATTTCAATTGGTCTATAAGACAACGATCCACTCAATTCTTGTAACACAAACTCTCAAGTTTTCCTAATAATTCAAAGGTCAACTTTTAATTAAATGGTTTCGTACTAGGATTCTGTGCTAATCGGAATACGCACGAGGGATTCGATGTTCTGTTTGTATATCACTCTCGGGACATCTCTACAAGGCAAGTTATCTTCCAAAGGAATTTCAAGATAGTTGTGACTTAGCTATAAAGTTAACAGGTGGGTGATGATCGGTTGATTGATCTGCTAATAATAACGTTGTGCTGGTATATCTGAACTTGATCGTATAAATCTAAAATAACTAATCCAACATAAATGTAACCCCTATTATATAACTGTTTGAATTATGTGATTTGACTATATATGATATATAATGCCTGTTGTTTTATAAATTGATCACCATTGTATGATTAAGTACCTTATGTGAGCATGAATCAGTTCAGTTGTCAATTAAGTGATTTTATTTATAAGTTGATGTGTCAGTTTTATGGAAAGTCAGTAAGTACGGAGTTGGGAACGAGTTTTTAATCCAACCTACGGGGAGCTGTCGGGAACGCCCTCGGAATGTAGGTTGTTGATTCAAACAGATCTGGTCCCCGGGTCAGCCGCCTATGTTGCGCACTGGGAATAAGGCCATTGATGGTTTGCTATTATTTTGAGGGATGTTTGGTTGGATGAAGTAAGTTTGATGGTGATTGGAAGGAGTAAGTTTTGTTGTGGTTGGAAAGAGTAAGATTGTTGAAAGTGGAATAGTCGTACGAATATGGTTTGACAGTTTGTGACTATATGTGAACATGACTTTGGGCTTTGCCTTAATGTGAACCAACTTGTGCTATTTCAATTATATTATGTGAAATGTGTTAATACTGATCAATTATTATATAAACTTGTTATTGCTGTGATATATCATAATCACGTATATATGTGAAACTAATTAAATGGAATAAACACTTTATTAATGAGTATAACTTAATATATTTCGGATTTACCAATCCCATGACGTTGCAAATCACCCATACGTGAGAATTCAAATCTCACGCCCCATTTTTTTACAATCCTTGCAGATTATGATTTCGTGGAGCAAGGACAGTAATAGAGACGACACGGAGTTCCCCGCTTAAATAAAATGTTACTGATAATACTATGTTTTATGTACACATATATATGTGTGAGATGCTTATTAAAATTATTCTATTCATTTTTCCGCTGCATAAAACTCATCATCTCTCATTTATGTTATATATCCTTCAAAAATTTTATAGTTCAGACTTTTGATCACAATAATACTTCGAATCCGATATAATTAATATATTCTTGATTCGGGGCGTTACAACACCTGTCACAGCAATCCTATCAACAGTGAGATCACGAAGATCGTCCATACCCAAATAATCTGCCACCAAAAGAAAATAATAAATAAATTAAGAGATAATAATTGTACAAAGTGAAGAAAAATACGAAAATAAAATCAAACAAAAAATAAAATACTGTCAGCAAGTCCGCAATCTTGTTATTGGGAATATTTTGAATAAAATTAAGATCTCAAACTTGATTTGCCACATTACTTACATTAGCATTATAATAATGAACAAATTAAAAAAAAATCAAATATATTACGGGTGATGGGTAATTTCAATGGTGATTGGGTTGCCACTAAAGCATCACTGAATCGACTTATAACCGCAACTTTTACTTCAAATTGTTGACGACTATCAGAGAGTATAACAATACGGGTGTTGTTCATATTGAATTGGAAAGAAATGGAACACGCAATGGTGAACCTGAAGAATGAGAATGATATGAGTGTGGAATATGAGAAAGAAATGGACATATATATAAATAAGAAAATAGAATAAATACTGTTGGGAAATTGTATAGACTTATGTTTTGATTAAGATGCCAAAAGGTTCCTCCTAAGTCAAATGTAAATAAAGTATATTCAGTAGAGTTAGATTAGAATTAGTCAGTTCAAATGTTAAGAAACTGAAGTGCATTTGCTAAATTTTAGAGTGTATCTAAGAGTTATTCAGAAGACAAAGTCCACTGAAGAAGAAGTCAGCTGAAGAAGAAGTATGAGTTATGAATGTTTTCTAAGTACATTCTTACTAAGGTTGTACCATCAGTAGAGGATTGAAGTCCACTGATGAAGACTAACAACGCACATTCAATGCTAAACACATTAAAAGCTGTTAATTAATCTGGTTGGAACAAGGCAATTCAAATGTCAGTAAAGCTTGCAATAAATGAAGGAATAAGAAGGTTCTCTCAGTTGAGTTCCACTTTAAAACCAGACAAGACTCTGAGCAAGTAGACTGTGCGGCCAAATAAGAAGATGGCACGTAGGTGTACACTACTGACAGCCGACCTATCCCAGACTGACAAGTACCAAAAGTCTTTCTTTAGTTTTTCCAGAGAGCTGGTAACAGGCAAGATCTTTCAGCCGTTTCTTGTCAAGACATAAAGATTAAATAGAGTCGTTTGAACCAATCAGATGCAAGAGACTTACTTGAGAAGGTTCATCTCCAACGGGAAGATTTTCAAGAAGGTCTATAAATACAGAAGGTCGTGCTCATTTCTACGCACGGAAAACTTACAAGAACAAAGCATTCTCTACACTTATAACTTACAACGAAGCACTCGAAAATTACCTTTATTTCCCAAGTGTTTCAAATTTATAGAGAGCATACCAAACCTTCTGTAACTAAGCTTATAGTTATATCCAAACCTTAGAGATAATCCATCCTTAAGCTTTGAGCTAACCCGTAAGGATTATCTCACAAACAGTTGGAACCAAACTCTACTCAAAACCATACCCAGAGTTAGGTTGAGAGTTAGAGTTAAGAGGTGTTAGTAAGCTGATTATTGATATCAGTCTGAAAGCTGGTTATTTTGGGAACTAGGACCTGGAATTATCCTAGGGATCAAATATCCTAAGAGAGGATTGTTTGATCAGTGCACCTTGGCACTATAACACAAGGAATTCCAAAGTGAAAGGAATTCTCCTGTTTGATCAGGACAGTGGACGTAGGAGATTCGTGGACGTAGGAGATTCTTCTATGAACCACTTTATATCTTGTGCACTTAATTTCTGTTAAATCTTTTAGTGTGTATTTTTTAAACAAGTCTTTATCAAGCAAAACGAATTTTTTTTAAGGGCTCACTATTCCGCAAGTGAAAGCTAATTAGATAGCAACTCAACTGAAAGTCTTGAACCTTCAGTGGAGCTGATATCTCAGCATGCTTTCATTAAGTAAATCTCAGCAGACTTCCAAGTCCACTGAAGATCTACTGTCTTAAGTAAAATCTAATAAGTTTTAAAGAAAGAATTTTAAATTTGTAACAACAGGTGTATCCCCCCCCTTCATACACCTGTGTAACTCGTTTCGGGACCAACAAGTGGTATCAGAGCAGTGGTTCAAAAGACCATTATTCTAAGTATACCTTGTGCTCAAAAGGTAAATAGTATCTAGTCAACTGAATTGATCTTGTGATAATCTTGTTTAGATATTATGACTGACAGTGCAGCTAGGGTAGCACCACCAGCAGAGAACAACATGAGAGTCAATCCTCTGAACCATATGTCCCATCACAAGCTTCTACAGTTCTCAGTGGAAAATTATGATTTTTGGAAGATCAGGATGAGAGCACACCTTGTTTGTGTGCATGATGAAATGTTAAGAGTCATCACAAAAGGTCCATTTGTTTTTATGACTCCTAACCCAAGAACCACAACTGAAACTATTGCAGATCCTAGAGAAGAATGATCCAAAGATGAGGACAACTTCACTGCGGATGAAAGAATGAGACACAACCTCAACTTTATAGCCATGAACATTCTCTATACCACCATTCCAGACTCAGTTATGGGAAGAGTGATCCATTGCCAGACTGCAAAGGAGCTCTGGGACACTCTTGCTCTTATGTGTCAGGGTACTGACAAAATCAAATAGAACAAGCTCTCAGTAGTTGTTCAAAAGTATGAGCAATTCACCATGGAGTCAACTGAGACCATTGATCAACTTAATGGGAGGTTCACTGATATAATGAATGAGATTAACTCCCTTGGTAAAGTGTAAACAAAAAGAGAAGTTGCTTTAAAAATCCTGAGAGGTCTGACCTCAAGATGGGATGTGTACTCAGTAATGATGCAAAATACCAAAGACCTATCTAGCATGTCTATGCAACAGGTATTCTCTGAGTTAAAAGCTTATGAATTTGATCTTAATAGGAAAAGGGCTCCAGATGAGACCTCAGCTGAGAAGGAAGTTGCCTTCAAAGCTAAGGAAATTGAGCCTAAGTCCCCAAAGTCACAGAAGAGTACAAAAGCAAGTAAATCTCAAAGCAAAGCTGAGATGCAAGAGGAGCTGAGCCTAATGGCTAGAAGGTTTGAAAAGCTTAACAGTCGATTTGGCAAATATAAATTTTTTTACAGGGATAACAGGGAGAGAAGAAGTTATCCTCAAAGAGACACAAGAGAAGGAGAGAAAAGCTCCACTGAGATGGAGAAAAAGAAGGAGTACAAGAACTACTCCAAAGCTGAAGGATCATCATCAAAACCTAGAGGGTCTACTGAAGAAAAGGATGATGATGCCAACAGATGTTATCAGTGCAAGAAGGTTGGGCACTTTCAGTATGATTGTCCTCAAATGAGCACAAAAGAATGGAAAGAAAGAAAGGTAAGCCAAAAGAGACAGAAGATATGGAGAAAGGAAAGCCATGGTTGCTGAAGATGTTGATGAAGAGCTGGAGTTATCTGAAGGACTCTTCTCTGACAGTAGTGATGATGACTTGTGCCTTATTGCAACAGAAGAACTTGAGGTACAATCTAAACCATCCATTTCCTTAGAACACACACTTGAGCTCAGCTCAGAGTCAACAGAGGAACTCAATCTTCAGTCCGCTTTGGAACAATTGATGATTGATTTCTCAAGGTTGCAAGAAGCAAGTTTCTGTCTCCAGGATGAAAACAAAAAACTCTTGAGTGAAAACTCCAAGTTAATTGAGTCAGGGAATCAGGCAGATCTTAACTCAGCAAGATCCACCATTGAATTGACAAAGGAGGTGGAAATCCTCAAGAGTCAAGGAAATGGTAAAGATCAACTGATCAAAGATCTAACTGAATCTAAGACAAGGTTAACTGAAGAAAATGTAAAACTGGTAAGCCAAATAAAGGAATCTCTCCTGAAAATTGATGTCCTACATAAATCTGAAGAGACCTTGTTAAAAAGGATTGATGCTCTTAACAAACCCTCTCTTGCCATAGAGGAGATCCAAAATTTTCAAATCAATCCTAATAACAAGTGTGGAATAGGCTATATTCCAAAACCTTCAGAAGGTCCTCTGAGTGTTGCTTCTTCAAGTGGCACAAAGAAAGTATTTATTAAATATGTGACCTTTCAACCGCAGATTTTAGATAAAGGAAAAAGACCAGCTAAAGTTCAACTAAAGAAAGGTCCAACTCAGCCAAACCCAATTAGAAAGGCTCAGTTGACTAATCAATTTAGAACTCAGCAGAGGTACTATCAGTCGAGGTCTTCTCAAATGAAGTAATCTCAACTGAAAGTATCCAGGCATGAGCACTCCTCAAGGAATGACTCATATAGAAAACCTATTCCTTTTGTGCCTAAAGGAAAAGGTTCTCAACACCTTTATCAACAAAGACTGAGATAGGTGCACCCAAGCCTTAGAAGAAGAATGTTAAGAAGGTTCATGTTCCTTCAAAGTCTGACACCCATAGACAGTTTACTCCTAAGGCACCAAGGGAGGTAACTATCTATGTAGATGTTTATGGAAGACAAATTAGCCACTCTAAAGTAATTAGAACTATGAGGCCAATTTGGATTCCAAAAGGTACAACTAACCTGGTAGGACCCAACACAAAATAGGTACCTAAAGCTTGATCTTGACTGCAGGGCTCAGTGGACCTCAACAAAGGAGAAGCTCTTAAATCTTCAGTCTAGTACTTGGACAGTGAATGTTCCAGGCACATGACTGGCAACAAAAGTCTCCTGAAAGAATTTATTGAGAAAGAGGGTCCACATGTCACTTTTGGTGACAATTCACAAGGCGCCACCAAAGGTACTACTAACTGGGTCAAGAAAGGGAAATGTCTATCTCGCAGATTAGGAGTCTTGCACCCCAAATGCATACCTTATTGCAAAGAGATCAACTGACACATATTGGCTATGACATAAGAGACTAAGTCATCTGAACTTCAAGGTGATGAACAAGATAGCAAGACATGCACTAGTAGAAGGAATGCCAAATGAAGTCAGAATAATTTGTGTCAATACTATTAATAATGCCTGCCACACTCAAAATAGATCCATGGTAACCAAACATCAAGGAAAAACTCTATATGAGCTATGGAATGGCAGAAAGCCACAGGTATCTTACTTTCACATTTTTTTGTTGCAAGTGTTTCATTCACAACAATGGGAAAACTCAACTGAAGGCTTTTGACAGCAAAGCTGATGAAGGAATTTTCTTAGGATATTCCCAAATCAGTAGAGCTTTCAGAGTTTACAATTATAGAACCCTTGTTGTGGAGGAAACACCTCATGTGGTCTTTGATGAATCTACTTTTGAGTCCAGGAGAAAGGAGACTGAGGAGTGTTGGGTTTTAGAGGCATGAACACCATGTTCGGCGCAGCGGAAGATAATGATTCACCAACAATGAATCTTAAACATGGTTGTATAATATAAAAGCAAAAGGATAAATAATAACATATAAATCCTTACAGCGATTTGTACGCGGAATCCTCAACTATGGTATCCACGTAACGGCTTTCTACCAACCCGCATCCTTATGCCAGCGTTGAATCTCGAGACGAATTTGCTAGGAAAATTCTGACTAGAGATTTTATGGAGAAATTATATTTTTTATATTTTTTTGGAATTCCCATAAGACACATATTTATAGGGATTAACTTGGCTTAATTCCTAAGCAAGATATCGGGCCTAGCCCGTAATATAATCTCTACAGATTATATCTCCCTAGATATGTTCCTACGAATAATATCTTTACCATATCTATTATTCTTGTATACTATCCAAATATTATTATTGGGATTTCATATTTAATTAAATCCAATTTAATTAAATAATAATAATAATTAATTCCGAATATAATTATTATTATATTCTCCATAAATTAAATATTATATCCAATACAATATTTAATCAACCAAATATAATTGGTAAATTGCCATTACTTGTTGTGTGACCCATAGGCCCTCGTATATAGAGCGATTAGTCAAACTAACGGTCTTAATTGAACCCTAGACAATAAATCAGACATTCTCAATATACGAGGTACGTTGCGAGGAAATCTGCAACTACCTGTAATATTGTAGGCTATTGTGGTATCTTCCTTTCATTCACGAATACTCGATTAAGTCTTGAACATGATGAAGTGTCTATTCAAATAACTTAATCATATTATCTCCAATCACTAATTGATCAAGTATATCATACTTAGCCACAAAGTCTAAGTTGATGTGCGTCGGCCGACGACTTAGATCCAATTATGATGAGAAGACGAATATTCTCTCTAAATCCACATTTAGGAATGAATCCTATTCTTGGCTCAACTACCACGCACATGCATTTCGTGATGAATCCAATCCATGCCATATCTACCCGTGGAAGGGTGCAAGCGTCGGTCATGGTCAAATTTCACCACTTCACACATGTCGTGCATATTGACCTCAAGTCAGAGGAGTATCACATCGCTCCCACTAACCGAGACACCCGTAGACACATTATGTGGAATTACATCAAATGGTTTCTCGGATGGGTATACCAATACCCTCTAAGGTATCTGTGCATCCATCATGAGATACCCGGTATCTCGCAGTAAGTGAGATCTTACTACTATCTCTAAGAGTATGATGCAGATCGCACACCAATCTCAATTGCATCATCAATATCCCATTCTTGATGATCCTTGATCGGGGCTATTTGAGAATCATACTTAAGTCATCTGAGTTCTCACTCACTCAATGACAGTAGTGATTCATGGGAACACAAATAAGAATATATGCAAACAATCAAACATCATATTCAGATAAGTGTAACGCCATACATTTAATATTAAACCAAATCTGAATATTATCTTAGTATTATGTCCTTTCGATGGATTGTCTCTAGGACACTAACACTAACAAGGAGGTGATCAGCAAAAGACTAACTAGACTGAGTATCAAGTAAAAAGGTTATCCTGAGAACAGTGTTGATACATACATCCCAACCTGGGATAACCTCAATGACCAACAGTTCAATAAACATACTCAGACCAAGATCACTCCTGACAACTCAACTGAAAGATCTCCTGACCAGTCAACTGAACTGATGAACAACATCTCAGTTCAAGAGGTAAGTGATGTCAATGAAGATGTGGTCACAACTGAGACATCTAATGAGCCTATCATTCAAGGGGGAACCAATGACGCTATCATTGAGAATGAAAATACCTTGAATGATGACTCAGGACTTCAACCCTCTGTCTTATTTTCTAAATTTGAATTCATTCCTGTATCTAGTGACTCAACTTCAGAAGAGTTAACCTCTACTGAAGGGAATCAGTCTAGGAGAACATGGCTCTCAGATCACCCTGTTGAGCTAATCCTAGGTGATCCTTGTGACGTCCCCACTTAATATAGTACGGAAAATATGATGTGGCACAAGTAGGAACATCACTAAAATATTACTTTGTATTAAAATATACACACGCCACACATTTACACAGCGGAAGTAGTAAATAAGTGTGCTCGTAGCTTAAGATACAAACCAAAATTTAAAAACAAAATTCTTGAAACATAAAGTTTTTAAGAAAACTCCACAGCCCGCCGAGTTCATTCGCCCACGTCCGGATCCAAAGCATCTGTAAAAATTTAAAAGTGGAAGGGATAAGTGCTTGAAAACACTTAGTGGGAAACCTCTTGTTAATTGCACAAACTAAACATTAATTGCTTATAACTATGAGCCCCCGAAATTTCATCGGGTATATGGTTGGGTGGCGTGACCAACCCGTGGTGCCGGAACGACCGGACTATATGCTTGCCAACATAAAGTTGGATTTATATGTGGGGCCAATCGATAGCGGGCCAGACTCAAAATTTAACATTCAACATTTAATAAGTGCAATTAAATAATAATAGAACACTAGGTGAAGAGCGAAGTGATTCCCCACCTTGCAGGTTCGTACATACAAGTAAAAATTTTAAAATAGAAACATTGTTACTTATCCCTTCACTTTTGTGAATTGTAAGACTTGAATTCAATTTCAACATAGACTCAAATATCGTATATTAAAGCACATACATCAATTAAGTGTGTTAAATCATCAAATAACAAGTTATAAATAAATATCGACTGTAAAAAATGTAATCGGACCATTTCGAACCTTTCATACAAAAATTCAATTTTGGCAGATTACATACCTAACTTTGAAAATTCATATTAAATTATCCATACGTTCAAAAATTATGAAACTTTAACAGTAGATTCCCAACTCAATAAAGTTTATCACCATATTTTCAGATTTCTCAAACTCTTTACCTAACATCAAATATTTCGTGATGAACACACTGTTACAGATTCTGGTCACTTAACTTTAAAAATTCACCATAAATCAACCATAAGTCCAATACTCCTGAAATTTTAACCATGAAAAACCTAAGCGATTATTCTCAGATCATAGCAATCTTCTATCGTTCCTGTAATTACGTCCAAAACCCTAGCTCTACTTCGAAAAATCACCACGAATTGAATACTAGTCCAAAAATTATGAAATTTGAAACATAAGTTTATTCACAAGTCTATTTTCACATATAAAAGTTTCAGAATTTTCCAACAAATGAATTGGTTAAAACAAAATTTACCCCAAAGTTGGTCCAGAAATTCAGTTTTATGCATATATGAAGAACATAACATCTTAGACTCACTTTAAACCATATAATTTCATGATTTACACTTCTAAAGCATAGATAATCAAGTAATAAACATGATTTTGGTCATAACTCATGAAGAAATTGAATTAAACATTCAAACATGAAGTAAAACATGTGTAACATGCAAATTACTCATCAAAACTCATTTTCCTATCATTTAATTCACATATCATGCATAAACTTCATACTACCACATAAATAATTACTCAATCAAGAAGAGAACTTACTTAGAGATAGGTTGCTACAATGAGCTATAGGTTTCTATCGTTTACTATGTGGGTAGGGTCAGGTACATACTTTCGGAGCATCGAGATATGAAATACATCGTGTACTCCTGCCAATGATGGTGGTAACGCCAATCTATAAGCTAATTCTCCAACTCTTTCCAATATCTCATAAGGTCCAATATATCTAGGCTTCAACTTTCCTCTTTTCCCGAAGCGGAAAATTCCTTTCATTGGAGATACCTTCAAGAATACCTTGTCTCCAATCTCAAAACTTAATTCTTTCCTTCGCCTATCCGCATACATTTTCTGTCGATCTTGAGCCGCTTGCATCTTTTCTTTAATTTTCTTTACCACCTTGTTAGTTTCTTCCACCAATTCCGGTCCTAACAGTTTCCTTTCTCTAATTTCATCCCAACATAGTGGAGATTTGCACTTCCTTCCGTACAATGCTTCGTACGGTGCCATTTCAATTGTAGCTTGATAACTATTGTTATAGGCAAATTCCACTAAAGGTAGGTATCTTTCCCAACTTCCTCCGAAATCGATGATACAAGCTCTCAACATATCTTCCAAAGTTTGAATTGTTCTTTCCGATTGACCATCTGTTTGAGGATGAAAAGTTGTACTGAATTCCAACTTGGTGCCCATAGCTTCTTGAAGACTGTACCAGAATCTTGATGTAAATCGCGGATCTTTATCTGACACAATAGAAATTGGAACTCCATGTAATCGGACAATTTCCTTAATATAAATCTGAGCCAATTTATCCAATGTGAACGTCATCTTTATTGGTAAGAAATGTGTCGTCTTGGTCAATCTGTCGACAATTACCCAAATAGCTTCATTTCCTTGTATTGACTTGGGCAATCCTACCACAAAATCCATTGTAATATGTTCTCATTTCCATTCAGGAATCTCAAGTGGCTTTAATAATCCTGATGGTCTTTGATGCTCAGCTTTCACCTGCTGACATGTCAAACATTTCTGTACGAAATTCCCAATATCTCTATTCATATTTCTCCACCAGAACAATTTCTTTAATTCTTGATACATCTTTGTTCCTCCAGGATGAACTGTATATGGTGTGGAATGTGCTTCTTCCAATATTTCCTTCTTGAGTTCTTCTTTTTCTGGGAAACATATTCTTCCTCGACATACCAATGTACCATCCTCACATACTGAAAACTCCTTTGCTTTACCCTCCTTGATCTTTTGCTTCATCTTCTTTAGGAATGTATCATCCATTTGAGCCTTTGCTATTTTTTCCTTCAATGTTGGTTTCACAACCATGACATTGATCTTTATATTCGCTTTGCGACTTAAGGCACCAGCCACTACATTTGCCTTTCCCGGATGGTATAATATTTCACAATCATAATCTTTTACCAACTCTAACCATCTTATTTGCCTCATGTTCAATTCCTTATGTTCGAAGATATACTTCAAACTCTTATGATCTGTGTAGATCTGGCATTTACTTCCATACAAGTAATGTCTCCAAATCTTGAGTTCATGCACAACTGCTGCTAGCTCTAAATCATGCGTAGGATAGTTCTGCTCATGTGGTTTTAATTGTCTTGATGCGTACGCTACTAATTTCCCATTCTGCATAAGTACACATCCCAAGCCTTGTTTAGAAGCATCACTGTACACAATAAATCCTTCTGTACCTTCAGGAATTGTAAGAACTGGGGCCGTTGTTAATCTTTGCTTTAGTTCTTGAAAACTCCTTTCACACTCTTCTGTCCATTCAAACTTTGTTTCTTTCCGAGTCAACTGAGTCAAAGGTTTTGCTATCCGAGCAAACCCATCAATGGATCTTCGATAATACCCGGCTAAACCAAGAAAACTCCTGACTTCGTTTACATTAGTTGGTGTCTTCCATTGGTTTACAGCTTCTACCTTTGTTGGGTCAACTTCTATTCCCAAATCTGAAACCGTATGTCCAAGATATACAACTTTATCCAACCAAAATTCGCACTTCTTGAATTTAACATACAATTTTTCTTTCCTCAGAGTTTCCAATGTAATTCGAAGATGTTCTGCATGATGCTCCTGATTTCTTGAATATACTAGAATATCATCAATAAAGACGATCACAAATTGATCCAGATATTGATGAAATACCCGATTTATCAAATCCATGAAAATAGCTGGTGCATTACTGAGTCCAAATGGTAACACTACGAACTCATAATGACCATATCGGGTTCTGAATGTTGTCTTCGGAATATTGTTTTCTTTAATCTTTATCTGATGATACCCCGATCTCAAATCGATTTTTAAAAATATGCAAGCTCCTCTTAACTGATCAAACAGATCTTCGATTCTGGGAAGTGGATATTTATTCTTGATAGTGCGCTTATTCAGTTCTCGATAATCGATGCACATCCTCAACGATCCATCTTTCTTTTTCACAAATAATACTAGTGTACCCCATGGTGACACACTTGGTCGAATAAAACCCTTGTCCAATAATTCGTGCAATTGCACCTTCAACTCCTGCAACTCCTTTGGTGCCATTCTGTAAGGTGCTTTAGAAATAGGCCCGGCTCCAGGTATCAAATCAATAGTGAACTCCAACTGACGATCTGGGGGTAATCCTGGCAAATCGTCTGGAAATACATCCTTGTATTCACATACTACCGGCACATCATCCAGTATTGGACCATTAGATTCCGTTGCTGCAATATTTACTAGAAATGTCGTATTCTTTCCTTTCCTCAATAATTTCTGGGCTTTCATTGCTGAAATTACTTGAGGTATAGTTCTAATTATAGCACCATATAGTGTAAAGTTCACATCCTCTGATCTCCGTACTGATATTTCTTTTTCTTGACACTTGATGAGAGCATGATTAGCTATAAGCCAGTCCATTCCCAAGATAATATCAAAGTCCTTCATTTCTATTATATGTAGATTTGCCGGGAGTATTGCATGCTCAAAATCAATCTTCACATTCCTACACAGTCCTAAGGATTGTGTCGTACTACCAGAGGGAATATTTACTTCTAGGAAATTTTCTTCTACCATAATATGGGCACTCTCAATTTGTTCAAACATCTTTGTAGAGATGAATGAATGTGTAGCACCAGTATCGAATAACGTGAAAATAGGTATTTGGAATATTTTGAACATACCTGCCATCACTTCCGGATTTGCTGTCGCCTCCTGCTGACTCATGGCAAACACTCGAGCAGGTGCCATCTTCTGTTGTTCTTTCCACTTTGGACAATTAGTTATGACATGTCCCGGTTCCTTACATCTGTAACAGATTCTTGTTCCCTTCAGGCATTGCCCAAAGTGTTCCTTCCCACAATTTCTGCACTTAGGTGGCCTCTGTTGTTGTGGTGACACTATTTCTGTCTTTTTAACTTGCTTAGAATTTCCTCCTTGTTTCGTACCCATCCACTTCCTTTTGTTTTGTTGTGATTCTGACGTTCTTACATCCTCTGATTTTATATATGCTGCTATCATCGGAGCTTTCTCGAATGCCGAGGCATAAGACTAAATATCTTGTGCCGCTAAGATAGTACTGATTTCCGGTCGTAATTTCTACATAAATATTTTTTCTTTCCTTTCATCAGTATTAATCAAATGAGAAGCATATCTTCCCAATTGATTAAATTTCCTTTCATATTCCTGTACTGTCAGGTTCCCTTGTTTCAACTATAGAAATTTGGTCTCCTTCTGATCTAAGAACGACTGTGGTATATAATTCTTAACTACTGCTTCTACAAATTTTTCCCAAGTAACTGTAGTTCGTTCTTCTTCCGTCATTGTTCTACAATGAGCTTCCCACCAATAATCTGTATCCTCAGTCAGCTGAAATATAGCGCAAGAAACTTCCTGCTCATCGGTGCACTTAAGGTAAGCGAATATCTTCTCCAAGCTCCGAATCCAGTTTTCTACTTCCATAGGGTTTTCTTTCCCGGTCAGGGTTGAGGGTCTAAATTTCTTAAATTGGCTAACAATATCATGATTTTGGGCTGAAGATACAGGTGTTTGGGAGGATTGACTTTGCTGACCTAGTTGCTGAGCTAACCCCCTTAAAACGGAAGCTAGATCCTCACCCATGCCTGAGTTGTTTTGGTTTCCCCTACGACTCATAGTTCTATTCAATAACAAATTCATTAGTAACAAAATTTTAACATATATTTCATACATTCAAAATACATCATATATTACATGCATAAACGTTACATTCAAAACATAATACATATATATTACATTCAAAAGCATATGATACATCAAGAGCATTTAGTACATATTAAGTACATATATCATACATCTATTACATCCAAAAGCATATAGTATATCAAAAGCATTTAGTACACATATCATCATATATAGCCATATAGTATGCATATCAGGTAAAACACATAGTTTTAATCATCATCATCATCAATGATGATTATATCTGGTTCATCCTTTTCTTCTTCCCACATCTCGATGGAACTGTCGCTGCTATCTTCCTCCATTTCAGAACTTTCATAGGTACTATCCTTCTCCATTTCAGAACCTTCCTGTCTTCCACAGGTGCTACTATTCTCCTCCATTTCAGGACTTCCACAGCTTTCTTGTACTGGTTCCCTCTCAAGCTGTCTTTCCTGGTTTTCCCTTATCTCAAATCTTGGACGTAGTGGTGTAAATAGACTGTTTCTGATTGGGCCCACTCACAATATAGCATCGAAGTAAAATACGGAAAGCACAGGTATCCATGTTTATCAAATACATAGTCAAGTATATCCAGAGACACACGTATCCAAGTAGATGGCAGGGTGTCAAGAAGCAAGTGACAAAAATAATCATCAGTTATGTGATATCCGTTCATTAACGCGTGTCTATACTGTGATGATATTTCCCTGATATGAGCCCCTAGATCTTCTATCTCGGTTCTACCCATCTCATGTACTCGTTCTAATTTTTTAGAATTCTGTCTTCTAACATCTTCGTCCATTTCTATTTACTTTACACACTTTACTGGTTAGTTTAAACAATAACAACAAACTTTCAAATAATCAATCACACTTTCAAATAAATAACATAATTTAAGCACATATAAAGCATTTACCTGATCCCGTCGTGAAGAATGATCTCGGTGCGGCTGTTTCCTTTTAAAATTTTAAAACACACTCTTTTTGAAAATACTTTAGCAGGCGAACCTGGCTCTGATACCACCTGTAACCTCCCCACTTAATATAGTACGGAAAATATGATGTGGCACAAGTAGGAACATCACTAAAATAACACTTTGTATTAAATATACATACGTCACACATTTACACAGCGGAAGTAGTAAATAAGTGTGCTCGTAGCTTAAGATACAAACCAAAATTTAAAAACAAATTTTTTGAAACATAAAGTTTTTAAGAAAACTCCACAGCCCGCCGAGTTCATTCGCCCACGTCCGGGTCCACAGCATCTGTAAAAATTTAAAAGTGGAAGGGATAAGTGCTTGAAAACACTTAGTGGGAAACCTCTTGTTAATTGCATAAACTAAACATTAATTGTTTATAACATGTGAGCCCCTAGAATTTCACCGGGTATATGCTTGGGTGGCGTGACCAACCCGTGGTGCCGGAACGACCGGACTATATGCTTGCCAACATAAAGTTGGACTTATATGTGGGGCCAATCGATAGCGGGCCAGACTCAATATTTAACATTCAACATTTAATAAGTGCAATTAAATAATAATAGAACACTCGGTGAAGAGCGAAGTGATTCCCCACCTTGCAGGTTCGTACCTACAAGTAAAAATTTTAAAATAGAAACATTGTTACTTATCCCATCACTTTTGTAAATTGTAAGACTTGAATTCAATTTCAACATATACTCAAATATCGTATATTAAAGCACATACATCAATTAAGTGTGTAAAATTATCAAATAACAAATTATAAATAAATATCGACTGTAAAAAATGTAATCAGACCATTTCGAACCTTTCATACAAAAATTTAATTTTGGCAGATTATATACCTAACTTTGAAAATTCATATTAAATTATCCATACGTTCAAAAATTATGAAATTTTAAAAATAGTTTTCCAACTCAATAAAGTTTATCACCATATTTTCAGATTTCTCAAACTCTTTACCAAACATCAAATATTTCGTGATGAATACACTGTTACAAATTCTGGTCACTTAACTTTAAAAATTCACCATAAATCAACCATAAGTCCAATAATCCTAAAATTTTAACCATGTACTCCCAACTTCATGAAATTTATCATCATACTTTGGTTTTCTGTAAAAACCTAAACGATTATTCTCAGATCATAGCAATCTTCTATCATTCCTGTAATTACGTCCAAAACCCTAGCTCTACTTCGAAAAATCACCACGAATTGAATACTAGTCTAAAATTTATGAAATTTGAAACCTAAGTTCCTTCACAAGTCTATTTTCACATATAAAACTTTCAGAATTTTCCACCAAATGAATTGGGTAAAACGAAATTTACCCCAAAGTTGGTCTAGAAATTTGGTTTTATGCATATATGAAGAACATAACATCTTAGACTCACTTTAAACCATATAATTTCATGATTTCCACTTCTAAAGAATAGATAATCAAGTAATAAACATGATTTTGGTCATAACTCATGAAGAAATTGAATTAAACATTCAAACATGAAGTAAAACATGTATAACATGCAAATTACTCATCAAAACTCATTTTCCTATCATTTAATTCACATATCATGCATAAACATCATACTACCACTTAAATAATTACTCAATCAAGAAGAGAAACTTGCTTAGAGATAGGTTGCTACAAGAAATCTCTTCTCCTTCTTTTTATAAGTGTAGTAGTAATATTTGTGAGTTTTTTGTTTTTTTTTCTTCTTCTTATGATTATTTTTGCATGCATGATCAAGTATTTATAGAAGAAATCAACCTTGGAGGCTACTCCATTCCTCTCTTGGCCGACTTTGAAGAAGAATGTGGAGGATTTTGGATAATCTTGGAGGTTAAGTCATTAAACACATGGCATTCTAGGATTAGTTGTGAATTTTGACTTTTATTCTATTAATTTTGACCTTTACTCTTGAAGTTTCACCACTCTTCCTAATCTATCTCTACTTGGCCGAAATTGTAGAGTTTTCAAGAGGAAAATTTTGTGTCTTGTAGTTAAGACACATGTAAGCTTTGAATTTAATAAGTAAAATAAAATAAAATAAAATTATGATTTTCTAATTTATTTAATAATTTTAAGGTACATTATGCATAAAATTACTTATACTATCTTATGAAATAAAATTAAAACTCTTCTAGACTCTAAATAAATTACAAAGTCTATATACTAATCATAAAAATATATCGAGCAATCGATACGCAATTCGTTTCTTAAAGAAATATTCATTTTTCAACTTATAACTTATGAAATAAATTACTATACTTAAGGACTTTATTAATTTCTAAATTAAACACTTCATGACATAAAATAAAGAACATATAAAAATTATAAAGTCTCAAGAAATAGCATGTATTGAGCAAATAATACAGTTATTGTAACTATCGAGTAATTAAAACACATAAACGTGCTTTTGCATAAATTTGGATGTAAATGCATCACATAGATTCATGAAGAATTATAAAGCATTTAGTAAAGCAGATAAGGTCATGAAAATCTAGGATATTACAACCTAGCTACCCCCCTTAAATAAATTTCGTCCTCGAAATTTCAAGTGCTACCGTGGATATTGAGGTAAGGGTATTTGGCTAAGATTTCGTCCTCTTGCTCCCACGTAGCTTCTTCTGTTTCATGCCTATCCCACTGAACTTTAACCATAGGAATATCTCTATTCCTTAACCTATGAAGTTTTCTATCAAGTATGGCTGTGGGAATTTCCTCGTAGATTAAGTCGGTATCTAGTTCTAATTCAGGTAAGTTTACTATGTGGGTAGGGTCAGGTATATACTTTTGGAGCATCGAGATATGGAATACATCGTGTACTCCTGCCAATGATGGTGGTAACGCCAATCTATAACGCCAAGTCCTCTGTGAAAAGTTCTCTCAACTAATAAAAGGAAAGTTTGAGATGTCAATGATGGGAGAAATGAATTTCTTCCTTGGATTTCAAGTCAAACAGTCCACTGAAGGAATTTTTATCAATCAAGCCAAATATACAAGGGAGCTGATCAACAAATTTGGATGTCAAAATAGTAAGGTTGCAAGAGTTCCACTCAACACCAACACAAAGATGGAACCTGATGAAGATGGTGAATTAGTAGACCAAACTCACTACAGAGCAATCATTGGATCTCTACTGTATCTCAGAAAAAGCAGGCCAGATATCACATTTGTTGTTGGAATATGTCCTATATATCAAGCAAATCCAAAGAAGAGTCATCTGGAGGCAGCTAAAAGGATTCTCAAATACCTAAAGGGCACTGTGAATTTAGGATTATGGTATCCCTCAGATGACAATCTGGAACTCACAGGATACTCAGATGCAGACTATGGAGGATGCAGAATTGACAGAAAATCTACCTCAGGCACTTGTCAATTTTTGGGAAGTAAATTGATTTCTTGGTTTTCCAAGAAACAAAGTTCAGTAGCCACAAGCACTACTGAAGTTGAGTACATGGCAGCTGAAAGTTGTTGTGCTCAAGTCCTATGGCTAAGACAACAACTAAGAGATTACAACATCTTTGCTAATGAAGTCCCTATTTTTTGTGACAACAATAGTGCCATTGCTATTTCAGAAAATCCAGTTCTCCACACAAGATGTAAACATGTGGATATCAGGCATCATTTCATTAGAGATCATGTGGAGAAGAAGGATATCAAAATGCTCAAGATCCACACTGACAAACAAAAGGCATATATATTTACTAAACCTTTGGCAGAAGCAAGGTTTCAAGAACTGTTAGTAGAGCTTGGACTTCTAGACCCAGGGGAGTAAGAAATAAGTCCTATCAAATCTCAGTAGAGATGATTTCAAATCAATGGATTTGTGATTTCAGTAGAGTCAAAGATCTCAGAAAAGATACAAATCCCAGTGTAAGTACAACTTCAGTCGAGGTCGATCGTATTCTCACTTATATATTTTTCAAAACTGAATTCTTCTTGGTTTTAAAAGGAACTTTTTTCAAAAATGTTAATGAGTACTTTCTGCGAAATTAAATCTTTTTGCACTGTTTTGAAAAGGTTTTGATAAATGAAGTATTTAATCCGCGTTGTACAAGTCAGTAAAACCTTTTTCAGTTTCCTATCTCACGCGTCTCAAAAGCCGGATGATGTGACCTTCCGGCTACCAACTACTTTAATCCTCATCATCCATTTTAGGCGGTTCTTTTTCAACCGTCTAGATACCTCAAAAACTCCCCACAACCTTTTCAACTTACCACGATCTCATCTGAATCAACCCCAGTCGTTGATTAATCTTTTGATCTCACCCTTCATATCAGATATAAAAGGATTCCATATCAGTCTTTGAAACCTTTTCGAAATCTCACAAGTCCTAAATCACTATCTCCCTAAGAACCCTCTGTGAAATTCTTCAAAGTTCTTTAAAGTTCAATCCCAAAACCCTAAATGGTGAAAATCAACCTAAAACACCTTACCAACAAAGATAATTCTTGGTGCGAACCAAATGTCTTATTCGATAACCCAGAAATCCAATCTAGGCCTGAGTTCAGGCACATCAAGGAGGCTTTGGAGATGGTCAAAGCTGCAGGCCTGGAAATTTTTTTAACAGTTCATCCTGAGAACTGTTTTGATAGGCAAGTGCTAGAGTTCTTCTTCAGTGTCAACAACACTGACACTAAGATTAAGTTATTCCTGTTTTTGAAAAGGAAGAAGAAGATTGTTCGGGATAGAGAGGAGCTTATTAAATTTCAGAAAGTGAGGAAAGAGATCGAGTTAGACGAAGAAGATCTGAAGGAACTGTTTTACCTTACATCAAAAGGCCCTAATCCGTATACTTGTATCGCGGACAAGGAGGAGGAGTGGGTGTACACGATTATGCAGAAAGAAGGAGAAGTATCACCCTACAATGAACGAAAATGTGCTTCTCCCAGTATATAATGTACTGTGTGAGATTGTTGGAAAATGCATACTTGCGAACCAGAGGAGCCCAGAACAAGTGAGCAAGCCAAAGCTCAGACTGATGATGGCGATTGTAGAAAGCAAGGATAAGGAATATAACTGGCAACAGTTCTTCCTTCGTGCACTGAACAAGGAGCGCACCAAATTTGAACTGGAGAAGACACCACAATTGGCTAGTAAGCTTAACTATGCCACAAAGATCTCATATCTGATTGAGAATGTGGATGTTGGAGTTGACTGGAAGGAGGACAGGAAATGGAGCAATTTGAAGTCACTTTTTAAATCTGGAAAAGCCCTGGAAGGAAGAAGACTTAGTGAGAGTGAGGACAGCCCAGAGGAAGAGGAGGACACAGATGAGATGAACCCTACTGAGGGAAAGAAAACCAAGCTGAGGAGACTTGTCAAGATGAGTGACAAAATGGCAAAGCACAAAGAGGAGGTCGTTGAAAAGGCCTAAAAAAGAAAGGAGAAAAGAGTTGCTGAGACAGAGAAGGAAGCAACTCTAACCACCAAAAAAGCAAGGAAGTTAACCCCTACTGATGATTCATCATCAGGTAACCCTGAATCTTCTTCCAACATCATATCATCTGAAACTGATTCCGATGCTCCCACCTCCATCAAAATCAAAATCAAAACCAAACCTCGTACCCCCTTCAAAACCAAACGAATTTCCAAACTCTCAACATCATCAAAGACCCCCACTGAAGGCTCTCAACAGCCTAAAGGTGGATCCCCAAAGGAAAACCCTACTAGACGAATATCCTGACCTAAAAACTATGTTCTTAAGAGTCAGGCTACTTGTCCAACTCAAGGACAGAAGGATGGCTGAGATTTTGCTGGCAGTAGGAGGAGGAAAGGCGGAGGATTGGAAGAAGGAGGAGCAGGAGGTGCTCGAGTTCACTGGTCTCACCAAAACCAGGCTGTTATGTGATGAGAAAATCTTTCAAAGCCTAGTCTTTGATAAGATGAATGAAGCTAAGGCTGCTGCAGGGAGGTTAAAGGAGGATGAGTTGGAGAAAATAACTGAGATTGAGTCTGAAAAAGCTGTTGAAGGTGAGAAGGAGGAGGTGTCAGTAGAGGAGAAAGGTACTTCACCTGTACAAGGTGTTGGTGAAGTAGCCAGGGATGTATCCGAGGCAAGGGATACTCAGGCACTAAACTTGCCAAAGAGTAGTTCAGTAGAGGTGTCTACTGAAACTACGCCACAACAGCCCTCAGTGGTGGCTCTAGAGTCAGCCGAGGTGACTGGAAGTGAAGGAGTAAAAAAAATGAGTGAAAAAGAAAAGGAGGTAGAGATCACGAGAGTTGTGAGTGGAGAGATAAGAGCAATCGTCCCTGTAAAGGGCGAATTGGCTGAAAAGAATGTAGTTGAAAATGTGAAAGAGAATGAGAGGGAGAAGAGGGAGACTGAGGGAGTTAGCATGGAGATAAATGTGCAGGCTGGGTTAGGAGGTGAGTTTGATGGGGGAACGTGCTAACCCTTCTTCATGTGCATAAAATCCAACCCTTGAGGTACCTAAGACTACTCCTAGTCTAAGTCCTCTGAAGCGTGCCATCAGCAATGTTGAGGAAGTGAGACTTCCATCCATTAAAGCTCAACTGAGAGATCTGGAGGAAATTATACAAGAAGATGTGGATGAGACAGTCATTCTCGCAGATCACATTGATGAGCTTATGGAGTCTACTACCTCATCTCTCCAGAATCTAACTCTCAAAGTCAAAGATTCTCAACAAATGGTCATTGATGTGGTAGAAGGGCAAAGTGTACTGGTGATTGAAGCCATCAAAGGAATGGAGAAGGAAGAAGAAGCAAGGGCCAAATTCCTAGCAGACTCAGTGGAGAATGTGTCCACCAACCTAAAGTCCTCAGTAGAGGCTTTCTCAACTGATCTTATGGAGAAGGTTGAAGGGTTATGGAACAAGGTCACTGAGTTCGAGGCTAAGCACGAGGAGATGAAGACCAGCTTGAAGGAGGTATTAAAGCAAGCAGCAGAAGACTTCCCCACCCAAGAAAAGACAGATGTGATTATCAGTGCAAAACTTGACCAATTTTTCAAGTTTGGCCAAACAGCTGGAGCAACACTAGCAAGGCTGGAGGATGAGGTGGATCACTGCTCAACCCAACTGAGTGCAGTTGAACATGATCAAATGAAGATGAACATCACCATAGCAGAGTTCATGATTAATGCCGAAAAGGGGGAAGAGTTAGTGTCTGGGAAGCAGATGAAGCTGGATCCAAACAACCAGATGGAAATAATTCTTGAGACTGATGACTTTGCTAGGAGTCAGCAAATCAAGAATACAATGAAGAAGGTGAACAAGAAAGCCCAGCAGATGGCTAATAAAAGAAACCAACTGGTGAAAGGGAAGGAAGTGGAGAAGGAGAAGGATTTGTCCAAGATAAGGGAAGCTGTTGAAAAAGACAAGAGGGAGAGAGCTGCTCTGAGGGGAGAGACAACAAAAAAGAAGGCTATTGATGCGCTCTCAGCTGAGGTAGTAAAGAAGACTAGATCTTCTCAAAGGTTGGCGGCAAAGTCAACTGAGGATTCAGTTGAGATCATCCCTATACTGAACCCAGAGCCTATCTCCTTTGAAGTCTCCAAGTCTGCTCCAACTCGAGTCACTGAGCTAACTGAGCTGATCAAAGAAGCAGGAGGGATGAATGAGAGAGCTCAGAAGCTAACAGCTCAACAGAAAACAAGGAGGGATAAAACTGTTGGAAGAATTGAGTCCATTGCTGAACTTGCAGAGAGGAAGAAGCATGAAAGGTTAGCAACCTTTGAAAGTGGATTGCAAAGATGAAGAAGGAGAAGATAGTTCCATCAAAGGCCAAATTTCCACACCATGATACTTGGGTTCCCAAAAAGCTCAATGATACTTGGGAGACTGCCAAGATGGAGTTTGTCTACTCCTACTATGTCAGTGGAGAACTTGGAAAAGAAAATGTTCAAGACTTGTTCAATGATTGGCTTTTCGAATCATATCCAAAGCTCTACCCAGACATCAATGAAGCTTGGAAAGACAAGTTTCCAGGCCATGCTTTGAAGGCTCCTGAACCCATCATCTACTGGCCCCCAACTAATGCTACTGGTGTAGTAGATAGAGAAAGAATCACCCGTGAATTTCTCTTTATGAGTACATGTGTCTCAAGGGACATTCAAGGGAAATCATGGACAGGAAGAATGAGCTGAAGATTAGAGTATTCAAGCAATATGGTCTGGAGCCAACCTTTGAGTCCATCTAATCTGTTTAAGTGTTTCTGGGCATTTGTTTATAAGTCTCAGCTGTTCTTTTATTTTGAACCTTCCAGTAGACTTCATTGTATATGTGCTTGCACTTGATTTGATATGAAATGAAAACACTACTGTTCTTACAGCCCAAGATAATATCTCATTATCATTTAGGTTTTGTACTTGAATATATTTACTTACAAATTTCCTTAAAAATAAATGCCAACTGAATGAGCTCAACTGAAAGAAAATATGTAATAGATAGGTTTCGGTATAATAAAAAAGGGGGAAATTATTGGGAAATTGTATAGACTTATGTTTTGATTAAGATGCCAAAAGGTTCCTCCTAAGTCAAATGTAAGTAAAGTATATTCAGTAGAGTTAGATTAGAATTAACCAGTTCAAATGTTAAGGAACTGAAGTGCATTTGCTAAATTCTAGAGTGTATCTAAGAGTTGTTCAAAAGACAAAATCCACTGAAGAAGAAGTCTGAGTTATGAATGTTTTCTAAGTACATTCTCACTAAGGTTGTACCATCAGTAGAGGATTGAATTCCACTGATGAAGACTAATAGCGCACATTCAATGCTAAACACATTAAAAATTGTTAGTTAATCTGGTTGGAACAAGGCAATTCGAATATCGGTAAAGCTTGCAATAAATGAAGGAATAAGAAGGTTCTCTCAGTTGAGTTTCACCTTAAAACCAGACAAGACTCTGAGCAAGTAGACTGCGGCCCAATAAGAAGATGACACGTAGGTGTACCCTACTGACAGCCGACCTGTCACAAACTGACAAGTACCAAAAGTCTTGCTTTAGTTTTTCCAGAGAGCTGGTAACAGACAAGATCTTTCAGTCGTTTCTTGACAAGACATAAAGCTTAAATAGAGTCGTTTGAACCAATCAGATGCAAGAGACTTACTTGAGAATATTCATCTCCAACGGGAAGATTTTCAAGAAGGTCTATAAATACCGAAGGTCGTGCTCATTTCTACGCACGGGAAACTTACAAAAATAAAGCATTCTCTACACTCATAACTTACAACGAAGCACTCGAAATCACCTTTATTTCGCAAGTGTTTCAAATTTGTAGAGAGCATACCAAACCTTCTGTAACTAAGCTTATAGCTATATCCAAACCTTAGAAAGAGATAATTCATCCTTAAGCTTTGAGTTAACCTGTAAGGATTATCTCAAAATTAGTTGGAACCAAACCCTACTCAAAACCATACCCAGAGTTAGGTTGAGAGTTAGAGTTAAGAGGTGTTAGGAAGCTGATTATTGATATCAGTCTGAAAGCAGGTTATTTTGGGAACTAGGACCTGGAATTATCCTAAGGTTCAAATATCCTAAGAGAGGATTGTTTGATCAGTGCACCTTGACACTATAACATAAGGAATTCCAAAGTGAAAGGAATTCTCCTGTTTGATCAGGACAGTGGACGTAGGAGATTCTTCTCTGAACCACTTTATATCTTGTGCACTTAATTTCTGTTAAATCTTTTAGTGTGTGTTATTTAAACAAGTCTTTATCAAGTAAAACGAGTTTTTCTTAAGGGCTCACTATTCCGCAACTGAAAGCTAATTAGATAGCAACTCAACTGAAAGTCTTGAACCTTCAGTGGAGCTGATATCTCAGCAAGCTTTCATTAAGTAAATCTCAGCAGACTTCCAAGTCCATTGAAGATCTACTGTCTTAAGTAAAATCTGATAAGTTTTAAAGAAAGAATTTTGAATTTGTAACAACAGGTGTATTCCCTCCCCCCCCCCCATACACCTGTGTAACTTGTTTCGGGACCAACAAATACATTTAACTTTTATAAATATAAAAAATAATTTTTAATTTTTGAAAACCCAAAATGGAAATAAGAATTGACAATTTTACACTATATTTTTTTTCTTTATCCAAAAACTACATAATGACACATGTGACTGTGTCCTTTCTTTTAACCAAAACTATAAATTGTCATATGGTGTGTAACGCCCTGAATCCAGAAAGTAGTCCACCTTAGCTTAACGTTTCGGACTCGAGTCGTCAGTTAGTAATATGAGAAAACTACGCTAATTTTTTTAAAATGAATAAAAAATATATTTTACTTAGATTCCTATTGTAAAACTAATTACGTAAATTTGCAGGATAATAATTTGCAGCGGAAAGAAATTTTAAAAGTGCAAGGCTAAATCGGTAATCAGGAGTTAAACATACATCACTAATACAATAGCATAAGGATGATAAGTTTTTAAATATAAGTATCGAGCATTAAAAGGGGCAGTCACTTGAATCAGAACATGATGTCCCAAATGCAATGAAATAAGTAGCAAAATAAGTTTTATCAGGTGGTGGAGGGGGAGGTAGTGCCTACAACTGCTCTCAGTCTTCTGCATCAGTACCTGAAAATGTTTTGTAAAAGAGCAGATGAGATTTGAATTCTCAGTGTGGGTGATTTGTACGCTATTATGTAAATTGGGCATATTTCTAGAATTTTTATACCATATTTTCCAACCTTAAAATATTTTGGCACGACTATTTCATCAATGCCTATGGGCGGTCTTAATTTCAACATACACTATGAGCAGTCTTAATTTCTACATACTCGCAGATATATCTTAATTTCAAAATATCCTATGATGCAACTTTTCATTGTACCCGTATTGATACAAATTTTCATTGTACCCGTAATGGTAGGACTTTTCATCGCACCCGTGAAGTAACAACCTTCACAAAAAAAAAAACCGTATAAACTCAACTAAAAATACACCAATCATCACATAATATTCAGGCAATACAGATATGAACCACCCACCTTTCAAAGAGCTTTTTGTAAAAGTCGAGGACATCAAGACTTCTGAACCCACACACGAACCGTACTTAACCTAGCACGAATTATTATCCACGTTTTAGTCTATTATCTACTTATAAGAATTTTTGGGCATTCTTATATGTAACGCGTTAGTCCTAAAAGGGAATTTGACATAATCAGTATTTTTATTTCTTTTAGTACAAGTTTACAACCTTTAGTCTTAGTGCAAATTTTACCTAAAATCACAGAATAACACATTTCCTAAAGAATAAGTCATTCGTCTTAAGATCTAAACTTCTAAATATGAAATTTATTACCAAACTCCTATCCACATGATACTAAAGTGTTCTAAGTCTTTATTCTATCATCCAAGACAAATGTAAGCAATTAAACAAAGAGAAACATTTCAAGTCATCAAGTTAAAAATGATGCAGTTTGTTCTCCTAGGTCTTCTACTTGCAACTTGGGCCTTTTTAAAAAACACTTAGACATATTAAAAAATCATGAAATTTATACAATAGCTTCATCTTGAAATAAATAACACATATAAAAACAGTTCTTGTGCATTTTGTGTGTCGAAAATAGGGTTTTTGGGCCGTTTCCAAAACTAGTAAAAAACTTTTCAAGTCTCAGAGTAGGTTACAGAGATATCGATTGCAAAATCCTAGATTTTCTATGCAATGCAAAAGATCTTCTTTTGTGGAGTCTCGAACAAGTAATCATATATATAGTAGTGACCCAGCAAGTAACTGCCTCAATAAAACCGCCTTTGGATGAAACCGCCTTCACTTCAGCTTAGATACGAAATCAAACTAATAGCGAATGTCAGTGGACTTCACCTCAACTGGTCATGAGACTTCAGTTTCACTGAGTTAACTGGACTTCAGGTAAAGACTTCGTACACAAGTCAGCAGCATTATCATCAGTAGATATCTTCTGGATCTAGACCATCCGTTTCTCTATGATTTCCCTCACAAAGTGTAACCTTACATCAATATGCTTTGATCTCTCATGAAATACTTGATGTTTAACCAGATGAATAACACTTTGACTATCACAGTGAATAACCATATGTCTTTGTTGAGTTCTAAAATCCTTAATGATGTCTTTCAACCACAAAGCTTCCTTAACTGCTTCAGAGACTGCCACAAACTCTACTTCAGTGGTGGATAAGGCATCTCCACTCTGCAACACAGATCTCCAGCTCATAGCAGTGTTGATATGTACCCTGTCAAGGACCTTCTAGTATCCAGATTAGCAGCAAAATCAGAATCAACAAATCCCACCAGTGGACTCTTCATATTAGTCATCTTCTCAAACATCAATCTCAAATCAGATGGCCCCTTAAGGTATCTGAATATCCACTTCAAAGCATCCTAATGTAATCTGTCTGGGTTGGACATGTACCTGCTAACCATACTCAATGAATAAGCTAAATCAAGTCTAATACAGACTAATCCATACATCAAACTTCCAACTCCACTTGCATATGAGACTTTCATCATAGGCATCTTTTCTTCTTCAGTCTTGGGCTCCATCTTCTTAGATAACTTGAAATGTTGTCCCAGGGGAGTTGACACAGGTCTACTTTCATGCATGTTGAACCTCTTCAGGACCTTTTCAATATACCTCTCCTGAGATAGAAACAACTTCCCTGCTATTCTGTCCCTAAGTATATCCATCCCAAGTATCCTCTTAGCATTTCCCAGATCCTTCATATCAAACCTTGCACTCAGCTTCTGTTTAATACTCTGAGTCTTCAACAAGCTCTTGCTAGCAATTAGCATGTTATCAACATAAATCAGAAGATATGTTACCACTTCTCTCCCTTGTTTCTCCAGATACACACAAGTATCATACTTGCTTCTCTCAAAACCAATGGATAACATGACTTCATTAAATTTCTTATGTCATTGCCTTGGGCTTTGCTTGAGGTCATACAAAGACTTCTTCAGTAGACATATCTTCCCCTCTGACCCTGGTTCCACAAACCCTTCAGGTTGCTGCATATAAATGTCTTCAATAAGATTACCATGTAAGAAAGTTGTCTTTACATCAAGTTGCTGTAGCTCCAGGTTATCTTGGACTACTCTACTGAGAAGTAGCCTGATAGAACAATGCTTGACCACAGGCGAGAACATCTCATTGTAATCTATCCCTTCCCTTTGAGTAAATTATCTAGCCACTAACCTAGCCTTGAACCTCATCTGATCTTTCATCCCGGATTCAAGCTTTCTTTTAAACAACCACTTGCAACTGACTAGTTTCTACCTAGGTGACTTATTCACAAGAATCCAAGTCTGATTCTTCTTAAGAGATTCCATCTCTTCTGTCATGGCAGTAATCCATGACTCTCTATCTTCACTGTCAATGACTTCTTTATAGTTTCTAGGTTCTTGATAATATATGGCTTCAGCTGTCACAAGTGCATAAGAGACCAGATCAGCCTGACCATACCTCAGTGGAGGATGTACTTGTCTTCTGGTTATATCTCTATTCAAGCTGTAATTTCTCAAATCAACTTTAGGCACATCTTCCTCCTCTGACATGTTATCTTCAGCAGATGTATTCTCCTCTTCAGTTGCCTGCCCTTTCTCTGGTTCAGGGCCAGTTGAGGTAACTTCTTCTGAAGCAATAGGTTCCACCTCAACTTGAGTAGTTGGTTCAGCTATAACACCATCCACCTCCTCTGATGTAGGATCTCCTCCACCTGACTTGTATCCCATCTGAGACTCATTGAACACAACATCTCTACTGGTAATATACTTCTGGTTTTTAGGCTCCAAACACCACAACTTATACCCCTTAACTCCCTTTGGATATCCAATGAACACACATTTTAATGCTCTAGGCTCCAGCTTATCTTGCTTCACATGAACATAAGCTAAGCATCCAAATACTTTCAACTTTGAATAGTCTGATATCTTTCCAAACCAGATCTCATCATGGGTCTTAAAGTCAATGGTTGATGATGGCACTTTATTAATCAAGTACATAGCTGTGTTGACAGCTTCACCCCAAAAACTCTTAGGCAAACATGCATCAGATAACATACACCTAACTCTCTCCAGAATGGTCCTATTCATCCTCTCAGTAATGCCATTCTGTTGAGGATTAGCAGGAATAGTCCTGTGCCTAGTAATACCCTTCTGCCTACAAAATTGTTGAAACTCCTCTGAGAGGAATTCAAGCCCATTGTCAGTCCGAAGATGATTGATGCTCCTCCCTCTCTTGTTTTCAAGTTCAGACAACCACTCTTTGAACTTAGAGAAAGCATCACTCTTCTGCTTGAGTATATACACCCAAACCTTCCTGGAATAATCATCAATAAGGGTAAAGAAATACCTGCCTCTACCATGAGTAGACATCCTAGTTGGTCCCCATACATCTGAATGTATGTAATCCATCACCTTAGTGGTGGTATGCTTCCCCTTCTGGTATCCCTTTTTCTTTGATTTCCTCAGAACAAACCTCTCACAGAACTCCAGCTTACTTATCCTTTTCCCAAGAATCACTCCCCTCTTGGATAACTCCACCAAACTTTTTTCACTAACATGTGCTAATCTTTTGTGCCACAAGTTAGCAATAGTGGACTCCATGGTAACATCAGCTGATCCTGCAACTATCCTGCCAATCAAAGAATACAAACCATTCTTAATGTTACCCTTCTTTACAGTCCTTCCAGACTTAGTGATAGACAAGGTACTCTTATTAGTCCTGAATTCAAACCCCTTAGAAATCAGAGTACCAAGAGAAATCAAGTTCCTCTTCAGATCAGGTACAAATCTGACCTCAGATAATATTCTATCAACTCCATCAAACATCTTGATTTTGATAGAACCAGATCCCCTCACCCTACAACTCTCATCATTTCCCAAAAGGACAAGACCTCCATCAAACTTCTCAAGATCCAGGAATCAACCTTCATGTGGACACATATGAAAAGTACACCCAGAGCCTAAGACTCATTCTTGACTTAGTTTCTCATGACTAACCATCAAGACTTCAGCACTATCACATCCATCAACCTCCACCACAGCTACATCTCCATCTTGATTGCATTTCTTCCTTCTCTCAGGGCAGTTCTTTCTCAGATGACCTTCCTTGTGACAAGTGAAACACTTTCTTCGTTCAACAAGACCAGGTTGTTGATCACTCTTCTTCCCATTTCCACCTTCCTGCTTCTTGGCTTGAAACCCTTTCTTTTTCTTAGATTGAACAGTCAAGCCTTCAGCAGGTTTCTTGCCTTCAGTTTGAATCTATAGAAACTTGGTTTTAAGGGCTGCTTGCACATCATCAAACTTAACCTGATCTTATCTCCCAAACAATAAGGCATCCTTGAAATTCTCCAGAGACTTAGGTAGGGAATTCAACAACATCAATGATTTATCCTCATCATCGATAGTAACATCTAAACTCTCTAGATCATCCACCAATCTGTTGAACTCGTCCAACTGATCATCAAGATTCTTATCTTCATTCATCTTGAAGACTTGAAGCTTCTGTTTCATATATAACTTGTTCATAACAGACTTGGTCTGGTATAACTGCTCCAGTTTATTCCATACTTCAAGAGTGGTTTTCTCCTTCGATACTTCCCTCAACGGTTTATCCCCGAGGCACAAGATGATCATACTATGCGCCTTCCTCTTATTCTCCTCCACCTTCACCGGATTAGTTCCAGAAGCAACCTGATCAGGCGGCAACAAGGCATCGTACAAACCATTGTGTACCAGGAGAGCCTTCATCTTAATCTTCCATACACTGAAATCGTTCTTCCCCGTGAACTTCTTGTTACAGCAGGAAATATCCTCGCCTGACAGGAGGTCAGATTTCCGAAGATACACTGACCCAACAAGATCGAGGGTCTACATCAAACAATAGCATTTAATGTACTATAGATCTACTATTAATCATTATATTAATAATTGTAATAAATCCCTAAAATAAAGGGTTAAAACGAGTTTAGGGCCACTTTTAGGCCTTTGGGGTGAGCCTCTATAAATAAAAGGTCACCCCCATTGAAAGGACACACATTTTTCCCCCCATTCATCATCTATAGAAAAGCTCCCATATTCGAGGGAAGAACGAAAGTTCTTCCCCTATCGTTCGTGTTTATTTTACATTGATTGTTTGTTGGGCATAATCCAAATATCTATATACATTTATCCATAAGAAAATGTATGTCAACAATTTGGCGCTAGAAGGAGGGTCGAATTCATGTTCATCTCGATGGATGAACACGAAGATCTTCTCCTCAAATATAAAAAAACCAGATTCTGCAAACCGTGAACCTTTTCGATCTAATCCATACAAGCAAAAATCAAAAATAAATTCTACAAAAAAGAACCAACAATCATGGCTACAAGCCGAATCATCCAAGAAAAATCCAAGAATCCCATTTTCCCAACAACTTCATAAAGCTCATGTAACTAGCAAGAAAAAAAAGTGAAGGAAGGAGACCGGAGCTCCAGTTTCTGTGGTTTCCGGCAAAGAAGGTCGGTACTCCTTCAACTGCGACGGAGCTCTGATGCCAACCTCACTGTCATTCTCCCCTCACCAGCAAGATACCACCGGATACGACCAAAACCATCGCACGACACCTAGTCGAGTGCTGCCGCCGAGGTACAGCGCGCGTAAGCCGCCATCGTTGCATTGGGGTACCGCGATGCGCCACTTCGAAACCAAGGCTATGCTACCGCTACCGCCACCGCAAAAGGAACAACACCGTCCCACCTCCGTCGTCCGTCGGAAAGCAACAGACGTGTTGTGGAAAAATCAGTCAAAACCAGTGGTACATCCAAGCAAAGACGGAGGCTTTTCCCCAGCTTAGAATCCCACTGTTTGCCACGATTGTTGCACTGCCTTTACACAGCCTTTCAGTTTACTTTTGGCACATTTCTCAACGTACATTGAAAAGTCAAAAGACTTCCTGCAAACCTCGATCCGTGCACTGCCGAAGTTACCCCGACGCCAGTCGGCGACCTCAGCCTCCGGGTAGCGATACCGGACTCCGCCTCAAGCGGCCACACATCGTCGCCTGCTCAGCCCGCTGCCCTATCCGCGAGAGGGGGCTCAAAACGCTGCTGCACCATCAGGCAAGGCCTCCCCCACAGCCAGCTTCCCGTCCTCGCCTCCCCGCAACTCGCCATCCGCCAAGCGCCTACCCACACATCGATCTCGCAGCCGCCAACCGCGACCCGTACGTTGCCACAACCCATCACATGGCCTCCCACCGCCGACCAAACAGCGCCCAGCGCACCTCCCCGTGACCAGCACTAGCTACTCGTGCCGCCCAGTGCACCACCCATCGCCACAGATTGCGGCATGTCCGCCGTGCCCGGCCGCACCTGTGCTGCCTGCCTTCCCCGCACGGCTACCTCCACCACCTCTGCAGGCTCCTTCCCGCTTCGCCGCCCATCGCGAGCTTCCAGCCTGCGCCGCCGCCAAAAGCTATTTCTCCCCGCTTCGCCGCCCCCTCGGGCTCCTGCCTGCGCCGTCGAGGCCTCCCGCGGCTTTTTGTGCGCCGCCTCTTGTGGCCTCCTACTCGAGCCGCCATTCGCTGCTCGCCGAGCAGCCACCGTGTATCACCTCCGATTCTCACCGCCGCGTCGCCCATTTCTTTCCCAATTACACCAACACAAATCCCCAATTTGGACAGTGAATTTTAATCTAGAGGTGGGTTTATTTTGACATAACCTATTAGGCCTATATAATTAATTATTGGGCTGTTTTTTATTTAAATTTGTTGGGCTAAGTTTTAAAGTTTTATGGTTGCCCCAAGTCGTAAATGAGCCACAACAGTATAGATTATTGGGCCTAGTACAGATTGTAGGCTTATACGTGTCCCAAAAAATATTACAGCAGCTCCGGGACGTGCATCCGGAGCCTCTTCATAAAAAAAAAATCTATGAGCAGTCCTTTGCCCACTCGCATCAGGTTTATTTCGATAATTTCCTTTTAATATATATTACAACTCGCAAATTTCATTTAAATTAAAAGCGGGGGCATATATTCATATTTCAAAAATTCAAAGCGGGGTCAATTTTTGAAATACAATTTTCATTTGATACTTCCTTTTAATATATATTACGACTCGCAAATTTCATATACATTAAAAGGCGGGGGCATGGATATACATATCCTAAGATCATTTTGTGATATCAAAAATAAATTATTTGACATTGAATTTAATTAAATACAGTCAGTTATTCTAAATTTCGAATATGATTTCGTAAAATTATTGAGGTTGCTCACCGAACACATAACTCAATATTTTAAAATGGTCACACCTTTTGACTACAAACATTTGTCCACCTTCATAGGCGTTGACCGGTCCGCCTTTTAGGCGTTGACGTTCCGCCTGGAGTGCCAAAGTAATCCGTTTTTTAGGTGTTGATTAGTCCGTCGTTTTAGGCATTAACGTATAGATTAGTTCACCTTCACCGGTATTAACTAATCTACTTCTCGAGTTAATCCGCCTTCCTGGTGTTGATTAGTCCACCTTTTAGGCGTTGACGTTCCGCCTGGAGTGGCGAAGTAATCCGCCTTTTAGGCGTTGATTAGTCCGTCTTTTTAGGAGTTGACGTATCGATTAGTTCGTCTTCATCGACGTCAACTAATCTACTTCTCGAGTTAATCTGCCTTCCTAGTGCTGATTAGTCCATCTTTTAGGCGTTGGCGTTACACCTGGAGTGGCAAAGTAATTCGTCTTTTAGGCATTGATTAGTCCGCCATATTAGGCGTTGACGTTTTGATCAGTTCGCCTTCACCAGTGTTAACTAATCTTTTTCTCGAGCTAATCCGCCTTCTCGGCATCGATATTCCTCCTAGATTAGCGAACTAATCCGCCTTCTTGGCATTGATTAATCCGCCTATTAGGCGTCGACATTCCGTCCGGATTGGCGAAGTAATCTGCCTTCTCGGCGTCGATATTCCGCCTAGATTGGCGAAGTAATCCGCTTTCTTGGTGTTGATTAATTCGTATGTTAGGCGTCGACATTCCGCCCAGATTGGCGAAGTAATCCGTGTTGGGACATTGTCAGTTTTGATTAAGATCCCAAAATCCCTGAAAAGATGATTTGCCTTAGTTTGTCTTAGTGATGCTAGTCTTGGTTAGGTTCTTGTACTTAGTTATTTTACACTTCACAGGTATTCAGTGAGAGGAGAACTCACTGATGACAATCAAAACTAAGAGCCTGAAGACAAAGAGCACCATCCTGAACTTATGGCAGTCTTCTAAGCTGACTGAGTAAGTGTCAGTGATGAAGAGTATGACCCTGAGGTCATTACTAACTCAGCCCTAAAGGGAACAGGATGACACTGAGTTTATGGAAAAGACTTGGAGTAGATCCAAGCAATGCAAAAGGAATGTCAGCGTCAGTACAAAACCGTTGTGCTCGAGACAAAAATAACTTAATGAGACAAGCCTGAAGCCTAGGAATAAGTTCTTACATTCTCACCAACCTGATGACGTGGACCAATCCGAGGAGGACACGCACGTACGGACCCTGACATGAAGACTGACTTCAGACTGCATTTTCAACGGGCAAGCATTAGATGACTAGAAGACTATCTCCTCCAACGAATAGTTTTCAAATCACCTATAAATACAGAAGACCTTGAACCCATTCAAGGTTGCAGGAAATTTCCAAGCTAGAAATTACTCAAACTCTCAAGCATTCAAAGCATTCAGTCTTTAGAAGAAGCACTCGAAACCAATTGAATTTCCCAAGTGTTTCTTAGTTACTGAGAGTTATTCTGTATTCCAAAGAGCGTACTAGCATTATCTTAAGCTTAGAGTGATTATCCATTCCTTAGCAAAGCTTTGTCTTGTAAGGATAATCACAACCTAGTTGGAATCAAAACTGAAACCAAAACCCTAAGTTAGGTTTGTTGGTAGTAAGTTCAGTTATTGAGTTAGTAAGGAGTTGTATAGGTCAGTGAGGTTAGCTGATCTTGGTGCACCTTGGCACGTTAAAAATAAGAATCCCTTTAGTGGATTTTCTGTTAAATCAGGCCATGGACGTAGGAGCTTGAGTCTCCGAACCACGTTAAACTCTCTGTGTTCTTAGTGCTTTGATATTGTGCTTACTTGTCATATTATTTATTCATTCATAGCATTTGGTTTTTATCAAGCTGAATCCATCAGCCTGATCATCAAAGAGAGCACTGCCCTACTATTCACTATTTCAGAATTGAGTAATCAAGTTTTTCAGAAAGCAAACTAAACAAGACTTTAAACTATCAGGGCTCACGCATTTCCGCACTGAACTTGAATTGATAGTTAGCCAACTGACCCGCACTAAGTGTAGTCAGTGGGTATATTATCAGCTCTTAGTTCATTATCACTCTGAGTAAAGGGGACTCAGTAAAGTTTAAGTTGAAAAATTGGAATATGTGTATTCCCCCCATACACGTATTCATCAGTATTGTACCGGGGCCAACAAGTGGTATCAGAGCAGTTGTTCAAAAGACCACTGACTTTGAATATTAATATTTTCAGAGGAGAAACTGTTGGTGGTCACTGAACAGATCTGAGTTTGCTTTTCATAAAACTTGCATCATCATGACTTCGAGGAGACTTGAAGCCTCACTACCTGAATTCTCTGTATCTAACTTTGTCTATTGGAAGTTCAGACTAGAGGCACATCTTGATGCCATCCATGACCAAATGCCGCGTGTTATCAAGGAAGGAAAGACATGACCAATAAATTTGAGGACTGGGATATGAACATCTTGAGATTGTCGCACAGGTTCCTAAAGAAAGGAAGGACATGACCAATAACGAAATCAAGATGGTGGGACTAGACAATGTGGCCAGGAACATCATTTTGCATATGGTGCCTTTCGAGGAATCATCAAGGTTGATGAACTTAAAGACGACAAAGGAGGTTTGGGATGAGCTGACCAGGATGTGCGAGGGGTCAGAAAAGATAAAGGAGAACAGGAGAAATATTGCCATTCAGAAATTTAAGGCATTCGAGATGCTGCCTGATGAGAGTATAGATCAGATGGAGTCAAGGTTCATCAAGTTGATGAATGAGTTGGTGATGCTGGACAAGGATGTCCCTAAGAGAGATGTTGCTTCAAAGATCCTGAATGCCCTTCCTGAGAGATGGGACAACAGTGTAATTATGCTTAAAAACACTCAGGATATGAGTAACATAACCTCTGTTTTACTTTTTTCAGAGCTCAAAGCACTGGAATATGATCTTAACAAGAGAAAGAAGAAAGTACAGCAAGAAGAGGAAGAGAAGGAGAAAACTCCTGAGAAAAGTGTGGTGTTCAAGGCCAGGTCTGAACCTGTTGAGTCTTCATCAAAGTCACTGATGAAGATTAGCAAGGAAGAGCTTGCTGAGGAGTACAACCTGATGGCCAGACGCTTTGAGAAGCTTAATTCCAGGTTTGGTCATTATAAGAAATTTTATCAGGACTCACGTGACAGAAAACCTGAAGGAACCCACCAAAGCTCGAGGAGGGAAAGAGAGAAAAGGAGGATCAAGAGAGACCAGAGATTTGCTGACCGGAGAGCCATGCTCGCTGAGAATGCAACTGACTCGGATGGTCCTGGGGAGAGGTCGCCTGAACTCTTTTCCGACGATGAGTACGATGATGTCTGCCTGATGGCTAGGGAAGAGCCTGAGTTTAGTTCAGAGTCAGCCAGAGAAATGAACCTTCAGATCTGCCTTGATCAATTGATGGTTGATTTCTCCAGGTTGCAGGAAACTAATGTCTTTTTGGTAGAGGAGAACAAGAAATTGAGTATTGAGGTCCAAAACCTGAATGATCAGCTAACTCAGTCTGATCTTAAAGAATCAACTCAGATTGTGAGACTAACTCAAGAAATTAATTTAATCAATGCTGAGCGTCTCCCAAGAGAGAAGATTCTGAAGGAACTGGCTGATGAAGAGTTGGTCAGGAAGGAAGAACTGAAAGTACTTGTTAGGATAAAAATTGTTAGTTTTGATGAGTTAAAACAAACCAGAAGATGTAATAGGACCATCTGGACCTGTTAGCCAGATGATGATCTAGATTAGGACTTAGTCTAGGGGGAACTGCCAGACCAGAAGACTTCACCAGAAGAGTCACCAGAAGACCCCACCAGAGGACTTCACCAGAGGACTCCACCAGAAGACTTCACCAGATGTGATCAGACCAGAGGCAGAGGACCTTCCCCAGACCAGACGAGTCCGGACCAGACGAGTCTGGTGGAACAAAAGATGCTCAGTTTGATCCCCTTATTCTACTGAGTATTCTGGTTGTTCACCAGATAAGGACCAGAAGACACCGAGGTTGCCTGGTGTCTGGTCTTGCCTTCTCTGTTGAGAATCAGAGTTAGGCAGAGGAAGCTATTGACCGTTGGTGATTCAAATCAAGTCAACAAGATCAGGATTGGAAAGTATTTGAAGATAATCAATCCAAGGATCCCACCAACCCAATCAATCAATTAGGGAATTGATTGATTGAGGCTTCCTTATATAGAGGATCTGATTGGATTAGCCCTCCAACGGCTAGCCCTAATCCCCTCTATATATACAAGAGTGCAGATCAAGAAAAAAGGCTCTAGAGACTCTACACGCGCACATAGCATACTAAGCTTTTTTATCACTAAGCATTTGCACTCACTTTGTTCTTAATTACTCATCCAACTCGTAAGGAGTTTATATACTCAACCTGTTCATCTTGTTAGACAAGGTTGGAGTAAGTTTGTCTTTAGATCGAAGTTAGATCTAAAGAGATTGTAAGAAGGTGCTGGTACTTCAGAAATTCCAGTAAGTAGTGAGTTTGTTGGTTGGATAGTGAGACCCCTTTGATCAAGGGAGAGTGGACGTAGGATATTCAGATTCGAACCACTATAAATACGGTGTTGTTTATTGCTTTCTTTAATACCTGTTGTTTATTATTCGTGCTCTTAGAAAAGATTTTCTCTAAAGACATTTTGGTTTTAAAGGCTTCCGCAATTAATCAATCTAGTGGGACCAACAAGTGGTATCAGAGCAGTGTGTCCAACGACCACTGCTTTGTAAAGCTTTTGGTGGTCACCGGGCAGATCCATTGCTCCTTAGTGCTTTTGTTAAAGTTCTTGTTATTTCCCAAATTTTATTTAAAATGTCTGCAAAATCTTCTTATAAGAGTCGCAAATTGCCAGAGTTCTCATTTGAGGACTATAGCCACTGGAGCTTCATGATGAGTAATCATCTGGGAGCTATCTACCACCGCATGTTAGATGTGGTAGAGAGTGGCCCCATTAAATTTTACTGGACTCCTATTGATAGTGGCAGGTCAGAGTCCAGAGAAGAAACTAGCGACGCTGCAGAGGATAGAGTTCCTAGACAACGAATCCTAAAAAAGAAAGAAGAACTTGACAACGATGAGAGAAAGCTACATAACCTGGACCAGGTGGCAAGAACCGAGATTATCAACACTCTCACCAAGGAGGTAATAGAGAAGGTCAGAACCTGTGTCACTGCGAAGGAGATGTGGGACAAACTTGCACTTCTCTGCGAGGGAACAGAGAAGATTAAAGATAACAAGCTCCAGGCTGTTCAACACTCGTTTGATACGTTCAAAATAAAACCAGACGAGACCATAGACCAGCTGGACATGCGCCTCACAAACCTCCTAAACAAGGCTAGTGCCTTAGGTAAGACCTACTCTGAAAAAGAAATTAATAGCAAAATCTTGCGTTCACTAACAAGCAAGTGGAGAATTAAAGTCACTGTGATCAAGGATAACAAGGATCTCAACACTCTGGATCACCATCTTCTGTTGTCTGATCTCAAAGCTTACGAATATGATCTTCAAGAGGAGGATCAAACAGAAGAGGTTTCCTCTTCTGGCCAGAAAGGAGTTGCATTCTCTTCAACTCTCAAGCCTGATGTCAAGCCAAAGGAGTCTACTGCAGATGACTTGAGCCTCAAGGAGCAGGTAGCACTTCTAACTCGTAAATTAGACAAAATGAGTTCAAAATATGGCAGGTACAAAAGGCATTGGAAGGAGTCTACCAGAGACAGGAAGAGTTCCTTCAAGCCTGCAGAGAAGGAGAAGGCATCTGGAGACTCAAGGGAGACCAGATTCAGAACTCCAGAGAGGAAGAGAGATGACAACCCTGGCAGCTCTGGGAGATCAGATTATCAGAGGAGGGATGGTAGCTCTGGCAGACCTGACTACCAGAGGAGAGAGAGTAGTCCAGCCAGATCAGACTACAACCAGAGGAGGAGAGAGCCAAGTCCTAGTCCCAGAGGAGACAATGCCTGCTACACATGCAACAAGACTGGTCACTACAGTTATGATTGTCCTCAGCTTACTCCTAGGGAAAGAGAAGAGAAAAGAATCAAGAGAGATAGGAGATATGCAGATAAGAGGGCATTGCTGGCAGAAGCAGAGGAGGAGGATACTAGTTCCAGTTCTTCTTCTTCTGACTTTGGATCAGATGATGATGTGTGTCTCATGGCAGACATCACTGAGGTAAATGAAACTACTCTAGTTTTATCTAATTCCAAATGTACTGAATCCTCTAATTCATCTGGTAACTCCAGAGAGTCTGATATGCAACAAATGCTATCAGATCTCCAAAATTGTGTCCAACTTTGTCAAAAACTTGAGAAAGAGAATGGTAGGCTCAGAGCTGAAGTTCAATCTCTCTCTCATGAGCACAAATCCACCAGAGAACTCATGAAAAAAGATCATTCCAAAGAAGTCTCTGAACTTCAGGATAAGATCACAGAAAGAGATACTCTGGTAGATCAACTCATGAAAGAAAGGACCTCTCAAGAAGATGAGATCAATGAACTCAGAGCCAAATACCAGACTCTTATCAAGGGAAAACAAGTTGCTCACAACATAGAGGAGATACCTATGCCCAGAGAAGCTCCTAAGATACCATCTGTTGTATCTATCATATCAGAGTCTTCTCAGCGCATTTGTGATAAGAGTGGTTTAGGATATTCTGGAATTACCACTAAAACCCATAAATACCTCTATAATAAAGACAAGTCTGTAAGAGCTGGTAAATTGGTAGAAATCTGGAATGATAAAGACTTAACTGGTAATGGTTACAAGGTGGTTCACAATCCTGATTGGAAAAGGAATCACTCTGTTAATCACATAACAAATGGTCCAGAAGAGTTGACTGTTCTGGAAGAGAAGATGCTAGAAAATAAGTGTCAAAAAGGGGAATCACTAAAGATTGATGGTTCTGTGAACAATGAATCCCAAGGAGTAGAAATTACTCAAATTGGAGGACCCCAGAGAAATCCTCAAAGGGAACCTAAACAGATTAGGGGACCTCAAAGGAAATACTCAAGGAAGGGGAATACCAATCAGAGTAACAACTACCAGAGAAGGAACAATGTTCAACAGAACCAGGTACCCCAGAGACAATTTTCTCAGAGGAATCAATTCCAGAATAGGTATACTCAAAGGAACTATAATCACCAGAGCAAGTCTAATTATCAGAACCAGAGGAGGTCTTCTAGACCCATCTATAGAAAACCAACTGATCTGGGTAGTTATGACACCAGAGATGGTTCTTCTAGGATGTACCCTTATAACCAGACCTTTAAGACCATGTCTCTGAGGCAGGCCATTCCAAAGGCCAGATTTGAGAAAAGGTACACCAGACCTGTTTATAAGAAAGGTGTCCTTATCAGACCAGTAGCTCAATATGTCATTGTCAGAGGACATATGCTGGTAGATAGATTTGGAAGGAAGATAAGATCTCCTCATCCATCAAGGGATGATCTTTATCTATGGATTCCTACAAAACCTGCAACTAACCAATCAGGACCCAGCACTAGTAGGGGACCTAATTGATTTCTCTGCAGGTAGATAAGAGTCCATTGGAGAAAGGATTTTCAAGCAACCATGTCTGGTACATTGATAGTGGATGTTCCAAGCACATGACCTTCCAGAAAGATAATCTCCAAGATTTCAAGCCATTGAATGGACCAAGAGTGATGTTTGGTGACAACAACTATGGCGTCACCAGAGGAGTTGGAAAGTTGACCTTCAATGGAGTATCTGTAGATGAAGTCTACTATGTAGAAGGACTCAAGCATAATCTGCTTTCAGTATCCCAATTCTGTGACAAGGGATACTCAGTGAAGTTTTCCAGTGATTCATGCACTGTTTTCTCTTCTGATTATAATGATATTTTGCTAATAGGCTTGAGGAAGGGTAACATTTATATTGCAGATTTTAACAGTTGCCCAAGAAATGCCTGCCTAGTTGCAAAAGGATCTGCAGAGAATAGCTGGATTTGGCACAAGAGATTGTGTCATCTTAACTTCAAAACACTGAAAAAGATTGCCAGAAAAGGTCTCATTCGAGGTCTTCCTAATGAAGTGTTTAAGAAGGATCGGGTTTGTGGTTCATGCCAGAAGGGTAAACAACCCAAGACTTCCTTTAAGGATGTCCAGAGCACAACCACAACCAGAGTACTTCAACTACTTCACATGGACCTGTTTGGACCTGTTTCTCCTCTTAGTTTCAGTGGAAGGAAGTACACCTTAGTAATAGTAGATGACTTTTCAAGATACACTTGGGTAGTGTTCTTGTTTAAGAAAAATGAAACTATGACTAAGCTGCCAGAGTTCTTCAAGCAGATTCAGAATGAGCAAAACCAGAGCATAGTCAGAATCAGAAGTGACAAAGGAACAAAGTTTTTGAATTCACACATTGCAGATTACTGCAAGGATCATGGGATTTTTCATGAGACATCTGCTGCCAGAACACCCCAACAAAATGGAGTAGCAGAAAGGAGGAATAGGACCCTCAAAGAAGCTGCAAGAACACTTCTGGCAGAATACAGCACTCCACAGAGATTTTGGGCAGAGGCCATCAATACAGCTTGCTACACTCAGAACAGATGCCTGATTGCCCAGAGACATAATAAGACTCCATATGAGGTATGGAAAGGTAAAACCCCATCTGTTTCATACTTTCATGTTTTTGGATGTAAGTGTTTCATCCATGACAATGGGAAATCTAAATTAAGAACTTTTGATGCTAAAGTGGCTGATGGAATATTTTTAGGATATTCCAGCACCAGTAAAGCTTTTAGAGTTTTTAATAAGAATTCACTTTGTGTGGAGGAAACACCTCATGTTGTTTTTGATGAATCTACTTTTGAGTTCAAGGTGGATTCTAAGTCTTCTGATGAGACCCAGAATCAGACTACACCCAGAGTTATCAAAGTCAATCCACCTGTTCTTGATTCAGATTCAGATTCAGATTCAGATGATGACCCATCTCCTGGTTCTCTGAAGCAGAAGCCTTCACAAGGAGTAGAACCAGAAGAGGTTGGAACTCCTGTAGGGGAAAGCTCTTCTGCAGGTGGTGATAATCACCAAGGTACTGCAGAAGATGATCAACCAGGCAAGACCACGGGAAGGAGGACCCTGGTTGATCACCCCAATGACCTAATCCTTGGAGATCCAACTAAGGGTGTCCAGACTAGGAGAACTCTTAACTTAGCTGCCTTATTCAGTTGCTATGTGTCCTTGATTGAGCCCAAGAACATCAAGGAGGCACTGAAAGATTCAAATTGGATTGTTGCTATGCAGGAGGAGTTGAATCAATTCGCCAGACAGGATGTTTGGGAGCTGGTAGACAGACCAAGACATCAAAAGGTGATAGGCACTAAGTGGGTTTTCAAGAATAAGAAAGATGAGAATGATATCATTACTAGGAACAAGGCAAGGCTAGTGGCTCAGGGCTATTCTCAGTCTGAAGGAATAGACTATGATGAGACATTTGCTCCTGTTGCCAGACTAGAAGCCATCAGATTGTTCTTAGCATATGTTGCTCACATGAAGTTCAAAGTATACCAGATGGATGTGAAATCTGCCTTTCTTAATGGGATTCTCATTGAGGAAGTGTATGTGGAACAACCTCCTGGTTTTGAACAAGGTGACAAGGTGTTCAAGCTTAAGAAAGCTCTTTATGGGCTGAAGCAGGCACCCAGAGCATGGTATGACACTCTATCTCAATTTCTTCTGGACAATGGTTTTTCTAAGGGTAAGATTGATAGAACCTTGTTTAGGAAAGAAGAAGGAAAGGACATCCTTCTGGTCCAAATATATGTTGATGACATTATATTTGGATCCCCTAACAAGAAGATGTGTGAGAAGTTTGTTGAACTCATGCAGAGTCTGTTTGAGATGTCCATGATGGGTGAGATGAATTACTTTTTAGGTTTGCAGGTTAAGCAATCAGAGAAGGGAATCTTCATTAATCAGGCAAAGTACACCAGAAACATGTTAGAGAAATTTGGAGTAGGATCTAGCAAAGCAGCCAAGATCCCTATGATGACAAATTTCAACATGGATCCAGATGAGTCTGGAGAGAGTGTGGACCAGACTCAGTACAGAGCACTTATTGGTTCTCTTCTGTACCTGACTGCAAGCAGACCAGATATTACCTTTGCTGTTGGAGTTTGTGCCAGATTCCAAGCTAATCCCAAGAAAAGTCACTTGGAAGCAGCAAGGAAAATTTTGAAGTATCTTAAGGGAACAGTGAATTTAGGATTATGGTATCCTGCAGATGACAATTTAGAATTGAGTGGTTATTCAGATTCAGACTATGGTGGATGCAGAATAGATAGGAAATCTACAAGTGGAACATGCCAATTTCTAGGGAATAAATTGGTATCCTGGTTTTCTAAGAAGCAGACTTCAGTTGCTACATCAACAACAGAAGCAGAGTACATGGCTGCAGGGAGCTGTTGTTCTCAACTACTTTGGATTAGTCAACAGCTTAGGGATTACCAGATTAGAGCCAAGGATATTCCTATATTCTGTGATAGTAATAGTGCCATTGCAATTACCCAGAATCCAGTTCTTCATACCAGGTGTAAACATGTTGATATAAGGCATCATTTTATCAGAGATCATGTTGAGAAGGGAGATATAAGGATGGAAAAGATTGCAACAGAGAAGCAGAGAGCAGATATCTTAACTAAGCCTTTGGCTGAGACCAGATTCAGAGAGTTAGCCTTTGAATTAGGATTGTTGGATCCAGAGACAGATTTGTTTTAGGGGGAACATCAGAGAAGTATCCTTGTTTCATTACTTTTCTTCATATATTTATTTTCTTGAGCTAACATACCTGCAGATTAGATATATCAGAGAAGGTACCAGATGAGGTATGCACCAGGTGACACTTGTCCCAGATGAGGTGCTGAGTCAAATGTCCAGAATCTTCTCTGACCAGGACCAGATAAGTTTCATCAGAGGAGATGGAACATCAGATTAGCTGTGGTATCATCTGGTTACAATATCAGGTGACAGGTATGCTTTTACTTCTCTGGCCTCTGATCATTGGGATACACTTTTCAAATTAGTAAGTACACTCAAAACCTTTCAACTTCGGAGTGTATTTAAGACTAGGGTATAGGGCCTAGGCAATCATTTCGCTTTTTCTCTTGACTGCCACAAAACCCCTTTATGCCCCGTCCCAATGACTATGCCAACGCACCAGATTAAATCTGTATCTTGCCTTTCTTTGTGGCCATCGGATTTAGTCACTGTGTAAAATGTCAATCAATTCAAAAATTGATTTTGTTCCCTAATTTAATTTTTGGTATTACACGCGTTCCCACTTAATTTATTATTCAAAGCCACGCGTATTACCCTATTTAAATCAAATTTCCTTTCAATCTGTCCTTTCACGTTTCCATACTTTCAAACTATAATCTCTCTCTGCAAAGCTTTTCTCTCTCTCTCTCACAGATATGGCTCCCCCGTGTAATTTTGACCATGAATTGATGATGAAGAAACTCAAAATGGAGATGGTGGTTGACTTTTACACCACCAAGAACTCGTCTGCTCTTGCTATTTTGGAACTTTTGAGGAGATCCGGAGTTGAGAAGTTGATCTCCACCATTCCCAGAGATTTTCGTACTCTTGACGGTTATGCGGCCCAGTTTTTGGTTCGCATGAAGATCAATGAAGACCATATTCCTTCAAAGATCGACAGGGAAGATTTGGTGTTTTCCAAGCATGATTTATGTGCCCTGTTTGGAAACATTTCGGCGGAAGGAGTGGATCCTTTAACCTACAAGGAGGATGATATTGTGGGTTCCTTCAAACTGTTCGCTCGTTCCTCTTGCCAGAATATCACGAAGGGATTTCTGGATAAGCATCTGAGGCAAAAGTACAAGGTACTTTTTGACATAGTTGTTAAGGTGCTGATGTGTGAAAATCATAGCACAGATGCGATCTTTAATGGAAGAATGTGTGTGATGAGAGCCTTGTATGACGGCGTCCAATGCAATTGGGCAGAATTCTTTTGGGGCGTCTTGCGGAAGAATAAGGCGAAAGTTAACAAGGAAGCTTGTCCTTCCATTCCAGGGGAGATGCAGTTTTATTTCACTGCTAATGTTTCGTTGGGTACGAAACTTACCTTGATTTTGGACTCCTTGCTTCCAGAGAAGAGATGGAAGGAGTCTTGGTGCAAAGGCTTTCACAAGTCTAAGGTTCTTTTCTCAAAGGATGGTCCCCTTCATGGCCATCCTGATTCTGATGGAGAAGAAGCCATCCCTGCCCCTCCTCTTCAGGCAGTACCCTCACCTGCAAATGGGCAGAAGCAGCAGCCAAGGCAGAAGGCCCAGAAGAAAGCTGCTGGTACAACTGGTTCCTCAACCATTGCCTTTTCTGGTTCCTCGGAGGAGGACCAGATTCCCCTTCTTAACATTCTTAAAAAGAAGGGTGGTGATGATGATGAAGCTGTTAAGGCTGGGGTAGCCAAGCGGAAGAGGCCGGTGGAGGCCAAGAAGAAATCTGCCAAGAAGCCAAGGACTGGCAGAAGAGCTCCCAAGAAAACCCTTCTGGTGGATGAGCCATCAGAGGAAGAAGAGGAAGAGGAGGTTGAACCTCTTAAGAGGAAGCCCAGGGCCAAGAGGGCAATTCTACAGGATCCTGACTCTGGATCTGATCTTGGTGAGGCCCTGGAGAGAGCTATTGATAAAGCTTCCCAGATTATGGAGGATACTCCAGAGCTCGTTGTGCCTGCTGGTGTTGACCCAGCAGAGGTAAACCCTTTCTTACCCTCATCTACTTCCATTGATCTTGTCTCCCCATCTACCTCCCCACCAGATACTCAAACACATCCCATATCATCTGCTCCTGGTGTTTCTTCATTCTCACCAGAGCAGACTCTCCCAAACACACCTACATTCTCTACCTCAACCATTCCTCAAACACCCTCTCCCCCATCTTCCCAGATACCTCTAAACACAAACCCCTCTCCCCCAACTTCTGTACTAGAGATTCCATCCTCTTCTGGTGCAGAGCAACCCATCCCCTCCACTTCTACCTCACAAAATCCTATCCCTCCCCAAGCCCATACAGAACAAGACCCAACCATTTCTATGGCTCTGGGATTCTCTGCCCCTCCTTCTTCTCCCACCTGTTCAACCAGCAATGATAGTGAAGATGAGGAAGCTTCACTTGAGCCTTCTAACTTAGCACCTTCCTCCTCTGCCTCTGGGCCCAAACCCTTCACTTTCTCATCTGCAGAAATGGGTCCCATTAGGCAGAGTATGAGTGTAAGTGCTCAGCTCTGGCTAAGAGAGCATTTCCCAGTTCTTCTGGAGCACTTACCCCTTCTGGCGGATCTTACTAATGCTAAAGTTTGGAGTAAGGCCAGACTGGAGGATGTGGAGGACCTTATGATATTGCTTGAGGAATTGGGTCCCTCCAACTTCACTGCTTGGGAGATCGAGCTGAAGCAGAAGTTAAATCTCCAGAATCCTGCAGAGCTAGAGTCACCAGAGGCAGCGAAGGTGGTGATTCGAACTCTTCTCATCCAGCAGGGGGTGATGATCTCTCCTGAGGGCCCCTCTTACAAGTTTGGTCCTCACTTCACCTTCCCTTCAGAGTTGTATTCCGACGAAGAAGACTTTGAGGTCACTCCGGCTATCCTCCAGAAGATGAAGTTGTTCTTCAATGAACAAATCCAGCAGATTGGCAGATTTTCAAAGGCTATGCAGCACTTGGCACCCGCTCTGGTTGAACACCAGATTAAAGATGAGCGAAGGAAGTTTTTGAAGCAGATCAAGGATGTTTTTGCCTCTGCCAAAGCTGCCTTCAAATCTGACTGCCTGTTCTTAAAGATGGATGTACATGAGAGCCAGAAGCAGCTTCAACAATATGTTCTTGACCAGATGAGGCCAGTTTCGGTGCTTAAAGTGGAGTTGGCCACTCAAATGCTGGAAACTGCAAAGCTGAAGGATTCTCTCCAGGAGATACTTGCCAGGCAGGAGGCCTTAGTTGCGGAGTCGAAAGCCTACCTGGAGGAGGCTAGGAAACTGCGTGATCTTCACTCTTCCTCCAACACTGCCTTGCCTGATCTCATAAGGCAGGTAGTGGAGCCCCTCCTTGATGAAGTTAAAAAGGGGGAAGAGAAGTCCAGAACTGATCTGGCAAAGACCACTGTTGAAACCCTCTTTAGCCATGGAGCTCGTCTGGACCTATTGGAAAACACTTTGGCCCAGGCTGAGTTGCAGAAGAAGAAGAAGGAAGAGCTCAAATCTCTTTCCATGGCTAAGCAGCTTGCTGCAGAAGAGGAATCAGAAGCAGAGCAGGATCCTTTTTCCATCTCTGGTCCTGCAAAGAAAGTGATCAGAAGAGTCAAGAAGAGCTTCTTGGAAGAGGTCGTTGAAGAAGCAGAGAAGAGATACAAAGAAGAGACTCCAAAGGAGAAGCAAGCCAGAATAAGAAAAAACATAGATGAAGAGCAGAGGCTCAGATATGTTAGGAGACAATCGAAGAAGAGCAGAGAAGCTGGTGCTTCTTCTGGTGCAGGTGGATCGAGCTAGAGGAGGAAAGCTCCCACTGAAGTGTTGAATATCTTGCCTCTCAGGACAGAAGGGTCCTTTGACTCTACTGTGCCTGTTCCCCTGATTGAAAAATGGAGAGAAGCCAAGACTCTCTGGTTTATTCAACATTACATCCAGAGGCCACCACCAGAAGATGAAGCACTTATCAACAGGACCTTCCATTCGTGGATGAAGTGTTACGATGCAGAGCTTTACAAGCAGCTAATGGATTCAACGATAGAGTTCAACCTGGAGGTCACAGCCCCTGAGTTTCATTACCTCAACACTCCCATGATAGGGGACCAGGTTGATTGGCTAGAGTTGAAGAAGTTATTCAAGACAAAGGTGTTGGTGAATTACACCCCAGCATCTTCTGCAGAGTTGAAGGCCATTCAAGACATGACCAATAAATTTGAGGACTGGGATATGAACATCTTGAGATTGTCGCACAGGTTCCTAAAGAAAGGAAGGACATGACCAATAACGAAATCAAGATGGTGGGACTAGACAATGTGGCCAGGAACATCATTTTGCATATGGTGCCTTTCGAGGAATCATCAAGGTTGATGAACTTAAAGACGGCAAAGGAGGTTTGGGATGAGCTGACCAGGATGTGCGAGGGGTCAGAAAAGATAAATGAGAACAGGAGAAATATTGCCATTCAGAAATTTGAGGCATTCGAGATGCTGCCTGATGAGAGTATAGATCAGATGGAGTCAAGGTTCATCAAGTTGATGAATGAGTTGGTGATGCTGGACAAGGATGTCCCTAAGAGAGATGTTGCTTCAAAGATCCTGAATGCCCTTCCTGAGAGATGGGACAACAGTGTAATTATGCTTAAAAACACTCAGGATATGAGTAACATAACCTCTGTTTTACTTTTTTCAGAGCTCAAAGCACTGGAATATGATCTTAACAAGAGAAAGAAGAAAGTACAGCAAGAAGAGGAAGAGAAGGAGAAAACTCCTGAGAAAAGTGTGGTGTTCAAGGCCAGGTCTGAACCTGTTGAGTCTTCATCAAAGTCACTGATGAAGATTAGCAAGGAAGAGCTTGCTGAGGAGTACAGCCTGATGGCCAGACGCTTTGAGAAGCTTAATTCCAGGTTTGGTCATTATAAGAAATTTTATCAGGACTCACGTGACAGAAAACCTGAAGGAACCCACCAAAGCTCGAGGAGGGAAAGAGAGAAAAGGAGGATCAAGAGAGACCAGAGATTTGCTGACCGGAGAGCCATGCTCGCTGAGAATGCAACTGACTCGGATGGTCCTGGGGAGAGGTCGCCTGAACTCTTTTCCGACGATGAGTACGATGATGTCTGCCTGATGGCTAGGGAAGAGCCTGAGTTTAGTTCAGAGTCAGCCAGAGAAATGAACCTTCAGATCTGCCTTGATCAATTGATGGTTGATTTCTCCAGGTAGCAGGAAACTAATGTCTTTTTGGTAGAGGAGAACAAGAAATTGAGTATTGAGGTCCAAAACCTGAATGATCAGCTAACTCAGTCTGATCTTAAAGAATCAGCTCAGATTGTGAGACTAACTCAAGAAATTAATTTAATCAATGCTGAGCGTCTCCCAAGAGAGAAGATTCTGAAGGAACTGGCTGATGAAGAGTTGGTCAGGAAGGAAGAACTGAAAGTACTTGTTAGGATAAAAATTGTTAGTTTTGATGAGTTAAAACAAACCAGAAGATGTAATAGGACCATCTGGACCTGTTAGCCAGATGATGATCTAGATTAGGACTTAGTCTAGGGGGAACTGCCAGACCAGAAGACTTCACCAGAAGAGTCACCAGAAGACCCCACCAGAGGACTTCACCAGAGGACTCCACCAGAAGACTTCACCAGATGTGATCAGACCAGAGGCAGAGGACCTTCCCCAGACCAGACGAGTCCGGACCAGACGAGTCTGGTGGAACAAAAGATGCTCAGTTTGATCCCCTTATTCTACTGAGTATTCTGGTTGTTCACCAGATAAGGACCAGAAGACACCGAGGTTGCCTGGTGTCTGGTCTTGCCTTCTCTGTTGAGAATCAGAGTTAGGCAGAGGAAGCTATTGACCGTTGGTGATTCAAATCAAGTCAACAAGATCAGGATTGGAAAGTATTTGAAGATAATCAATCCAAGGATCCCACCAACCCAATCAATCAATTAGGGAATTGATTGATTGAGGCTTCCTTATATAGAGGATCTGATTGGATTAGCCCTCCAACGGCTAGCCCTAATCCCCTCTATATATACAAGAGTGCAGATCAAGAAAAAAGGCTCTAGAGACTCTACACGCGCACATAGCATACTAAGCTTTTTGATCACTAAGCATTTGCACTCACTTTGTTCTTAATTACTCATCCAACTCGTAAGGAGTTTATATACTCAACCTGTTCATCTTGTTAGACAAGGTTGGAGTAAGTTTGTCTTTAGATCGAAGTTAGATCTAAAGAGATTGTAAGAAGGTGCTGGTACTTCGGAAATTCCAGTAAGTAGTGAGTTTGTTGGTTGGATAGTGAGACCCCTTTAATCAAGGGAGAGTGGACGTAGGATATTCAGATCTGAACCACTATAAATACGGTGTTGTTTATTGCTTTCTTTAATACCTGTTGTTTATTATTTGTGCTCTTAGAAAAGATTTTCTCTAAAGACATTTTGGTTTTAAAGGCTTCCGCAATTAATCAATCTAGTGGGACCAACAGTACTTAAGAATAAGTTTGATGACCTCTTTGCCAGACATGAAATCCTGAAAAAAGAGTGAGGACTCACTCAAGCAAAAAATTGCAGCAATGAATAAATCCTCAGTGGCTAGAGAGGAAATAAATAGCAGCCAGATGCTTGGGAACTAGAAAAAGGGACTTGGATATGTTCCTAAGAAATCCTCACAAGGTCAGTCTCATGTTGCTTCAGAGAGCAACACTGAGAGGGTGTCTATTCAGGCAGGCCAAAGTAAACCTAAGGTTGTACTTCAGGCCCGTCAAACTGACAAGGGCACGGAAACTGTTGACTCTGTCAGGGTTGCCTCCAAGGTTGCTAAGTCAAAACCTAAGGGAAAGACCAAGAAACCAAAGGAGGCCCCTGAGAGCTCAGGCCAGGGAAAGCCTCAACGAAAGCAGAGGAAGACTAAGGTCAAGAGCCCTCAGACTGGTCAGCGAGGATACCATCATGCTTGATAATACTAACAGGGAAGGCCAAACATGATGACACCCCCATGGTTTTGGCATCCTGAGGCCTTTAACTGTTTTCCATTCCCTCACTTGCCTAAGGAGAATAGAACACAGGGTCCTTATCAAGAACAAGGCCCAAGACCTGCTGCACCCAGACCTAGGAAGAACAGGAAGCCAGCCCAAAAGGCACCTACTCAGGCTCCTATGAAGTCTAAGTCTAGCACTCATACACCATCTTCCTCTCAGGCAAAGAAGAAGAAAGTTGTGTATGTTGATGTTTCAAGGAGACAGATTTACCACTCTGAGGCAATCAGGGTTGTTAAGCACGTCTGGATCCCAAAGGGTACAACTGACACCATAGGACCCAACACCCAATGGGTACCTAAAGCCTGATTTGCTTGCAGGCGGCTGTGGATCACAACAAGAGGAAAGGAGACTTAAACAAAACTGTTTGGTACCTGGACAGTGGATGCTCAAGGCATATGACTGGAATGAATATTCTTCTCCAAGAGTTTCAAGCTAAAGATGGTCCACAGGTAACCTTTGGTGATAACTCAAAAGGTTTTACTAAAGGTTTTGGTGTCTTGTTAATAGGTGCAGTCAGAGTGGAAAATGTGTCCTTTGTGGAAGGACTAAAGCACAACCTGTTGTCAGTAAATCAGTTATGTGATAAAGGTTTCAGTGTTTAGTTCTCATCGAATATATGCTCAGTTAAGGACAAATCAACACAAGTGCTTTTATCAGGTATTAGGAAAGGTAACGTTTATCTCGCTGATTGGAGCAGCACTATCCCTAATACTTGTTTTGTTGCTAAAAGCTCTCTAGAGCTCAGTTGGTTATGGCATAAACGATTAAGCCACCTGAACTTCAAGATTCTTAACAAAATTTCTAGACAATCACTTGTTGAAGGTCTACCTAATGAAGTTTTTAGCAAAGATCATGTGTGCAAAGCTTGTCAGGAAGGGAAGCAGGTCAGAGCGTCATTTAAAGAAAAAGCTACCTTCTCCACTGACAGGATTCTTCAGCTTTTGCACATGGATTTATTTGGTCCCATAACACCTGTGAGTATGAATGGTATGAAATATACTCTTGTGGTTGTTGATGATTATTTTAGATATACTTGGGTTATATTCCTGTTAAATAAGAAGGAAACACAGGTGAAGCTTCCAGAGTTGCTCAGAAGGCTCAGCAATGAGAAAAATCAGTCCATTACTAAGATCAGATCCGACAAGGGCACTTAATTTATAAATTCATATATTTCAAACTTTTGTAATGAACTTGGTATAGCTCATGAGACTTCTGCAGCTAGAACCCACAACAGAATGGTGTCACTGAAAGGAGGAACAAGACACTGAAGGAAGCTGCCAGGACCATGCTGGCTGAGTCAGGATTGCCCAAGAAATTCTGGGCTGAGGCAATCAACACTGCATGCTACACTTAGAACAGATCCATGCTGAACAAACAATATGCTCAGACTCCTTATGAGACATGGAATAAGTGGAAGCCTCGTATCTCTTATTTTCATGGATTTGGTTGTAAGTGCTTCATCCTCAATAATGGGAAGACCCAATTGAAAGCCTTTGATAGCAAATCTGATGAAGGGATATTCTTAGGATATTCTTAAATTAGCAAAGCATTCAGGGTTTACAATTGTAGGACCCTTGTTGTGGAAGAATCACCACATGTTGTGTTTGATGAATCTGCTAATGAGTCTAGGGTAAAGGTATTGAATCCTGACACTGAGGAGGTCACAAAAAGGGTGACAAGGCTGAGCTTAAAGAATCAACCTGATCCAAAGGTCAAAACTGTGCTAATTCCAAGATGGGATGATGACGACGATCAGGAAGATGACTCAAGAGCCACTCTTAAGCCCAGCACATCAGGGATTGTTGAGCCTCGGACTGAGGAATAGGCTCAACCTGAGGTAAGCAACGTCTATGAAGATGCAGTCGCAGCTGAGATGGCTCCTGAGTCACCTCATCAAGGGGGAATCAATGTCACTGACATTGAACTTTAAATCCCTTTGGTATAGACTCAAGTTCATCCACTTCTGTTCAATTTCCTAAATTTTATGAACCTATAGACACTAACATTGCAGGTACTTCAGGAACAACTCCAGGTAAGAGAACATGGCTAGAGAGTCATCCCATTGACCAAGTCATTGGTGATCCAACTGAGGGAGTTAGAACCAGATGGTTTCATGGTGAGAGTGCATTGTTCTGTTACTTTCTCTCTGAGCAAGAGCCTCAGAACATTGAAGAAGCTCTCACTGATTCGAACTGAATCATAGCCATGCAAGAGGAGTTGAATCAGTTCACAAGGAATCAGGTTTGGGAACTGGTAGATAGACCTAGGCATCAAGGTGTTATTGGTACCAAGTAGGTCTTCAAGAACATGAAGGATGAGAAAGGTGTAGTAGTAAGGAACAAAGCAAGACTGGTTGCAAAGGGGTATTGTCAGTCTGAAGGAATAGACTATGATGAGACTTTTGCTCCAGTGGCTAGATTGGAAGATATCAGGTTGTTCCTTGCTTATGCAACATATAAGAAGTTTAAGGTGTATCAAATGGACGTCTAGAGTGCCTTCCTGAATGGTGTACTCAATGAAGAGGTATATGTTGAACAACCTCCCGGGTTTGAGGTTGGAGATAGAGTATACCATTTGAAGAAAACACTTTATGGACTTAAGCAAGCACCAAGAGCTTGGTATGATACCCTCTCTCAATTCCTGACAGACCATGGGTTCAAGAAGGGAACCGTGGATAGGACATTGTTCAGGATCACTGAAGATGATGACATTCTCTTGGTCCAGATTTATGTGGATGACATAATATTTGGATCACCAAATCATCAGCTCTGTGAGAAATTCTCTAAGCTGATGACTGGTAAATTTGAGATGTCAATGATGGGAGAGATGAACTTCTTTTTAAGATTACAGGTCAAGCAGACTGATCAAGGGATCTTCATTAATCTGGTTAAGTATACAAGAGACTTGTTTCAAAAGTTTGGTGTTCAGAATAGCAATCCGACAAGGATCCCAATGAACACAAATTGGAAGATGGATCCTGACACTGAAGGGACTTCAGTGAATCAGACTGAGTACCGAGGGCTGATTGATTCTTTGTTATCAGTCTTATCCCTAGAGGAGTCATTTGGAGGCTGCTAAGAGGATGCTTAAATATTTGAAACAGACAGTCAATATGGGACTATGGTATCCTTCAGATGACAACTTAGAACTGACAGGTTACTCAGATGCAGATTATGGAGGATGTAGGATTGATAGGATATCAACCTCAAGGTCATGTCAGTTTTTGGGAAGTAAGTTGATCTCGTGGTTTAGTAAGAAGCAGAATTCAGTGGCAACATCCACAGCTGAGGCTGAGTATATTGATGCAGGTAGTTGTTGTGCTCAGATTTTGTGGTTGAGACAACAATTAAGAGACTACCAAGTATATGCTAATGAGGTTCTAATCTATTGTGACAACATAGTGCTATAGCAACTACTCAGAACCTAGTGCTTCACACACAAGGTGCAAGCATGTGGATATTAGGCATCACTTCATTCGAGATCATGTGGAGAAGAAGGATATTAGGAAGGAGAAAATTCACACTGAAAGGTAGAGAGCTGACATCTTGACTAAGCCTTTGGCTGAAGCAAGATTTATGGAACTGTCAGTGGAGTTAAGTCTCTTAGATCCGGAAGAGCAGTCAGTATAGGGTTTAGGGGGAACTCAGGCCAGACTCGACTCAGCGAGGTATCAGGGTGCTACAATGTCTCCCTGACAGGTATGAGTTCTATCCTGACTCTTGTGAATTTAAAGCGTCTCCCTGAGTCCTCGTCCTAAAAATCCTTATTAAATGCATTTTGTTTTCATTAAAAGCGCGCCTTTTCATATTTAAACCCACGCGCATCGGAGCATTTAATGCATCAGTTACTTTTTCATATACGTGTCCATTTTATACGGAATATGACTGACATGAGGATATAATTGATGCGGAGATTAATCCCGGCCCTTAATTTCAAAACTTTTCTAATTCAGGATTAATCCCAACCTCACGTTTGTGTAACTGACTAATTCATATCAATCTAGTCTGCCATTTGAGAATTTTACGCAAACACAAACGCACATTGCACACTGAGTATTCTCTTGCTCAAACACAAATCCTTGCAAAATCTTTCCTCAAATCAAAACAAATGGCATTCTTGGATTCCAACTGGACAACTAACAAGCCTGAAGACGTTGTCAAGAACAAGTTGGTTAACATGGAGCACATTATCACCATGGAGGGTGCGTGCCTTTCTGTGAAGGAGATCCTCCCAGTTTTTTACTGGATCTCCAAAGCTGGGTTGGTGAAGTATTTTACCCTGCGACCCACTTCTGTGCTTCCGAAGACTGTGGTGGAGGCTTATTACAACTTGTTTCTACGCAAGGGTGAATTATTCACCAGAGTGACCGTACTGATACCCACTGGTGAAAAGGACATTGATGGAGAGCCATTCTACAATATCGAGACGCGGGACATCAACTTGAGGAAGACCATAAAGGAGGTGTATGTGCTTCCATGCTCTGGCATCAACCCTAGGACGTACAAGGAGAACGCTGAAGGAGAACTCCTTGGGAAGTGGTCCAAGACTGGGTCTTCAGAGTTCATGGCACGTCAACACAAGGATACCCTGAAGTTTGAGTATAGGGCCTTGGTTGACCTGGTGTCGAAGATCATCATGAGCTCTACTGGCTCGCATGAGCAACTCAGTCTGCCCAAACTGAGAATCATGGGTGCTCTAGTTGATGGTGTGGAAGCCAACTGTGAGCAATTCTTCTTGGACCAGATCAATCAGGCTGCTGGAGACAAACTGAAGAAAGATGCTGAGGAGAAGCATATTTTAGTTGGGGCCATGCTTCCCTTTGGGACTAGGTTATCTATCCTCATCACCCACGCTTGTCAGGGGTGTACTTTTGACTTGGAGGATAATCTAACCTCAAAGAAAGTCATGTTTACATCAGCAAGTGACACCTACGCTGTTCTTGGTCTCACTGATCCTAACGCCCCTCAGAAGGGTCAGAGGAAGAAGCTTGCGGGCAAGGCCAAGAAGGTGGTCACGAGCCTGATGGAAAAAGTGGATGAACTCTTTGAGAAGAGTAAGGAGACTAAGGCCGGTGTGGCTGCGGAGAGGGCTGAAGTGGAGGAAGCTGAGAAGAGAGTCCTGGAGGAGAAGAGGACTAAGCTGAAGGTGGTCCTGAAAGAAAAGGCCACAGCCAAGTGTGTTGGCAAAGGGACTGAGAAAGTCTCCAAGAAGGCTGTCTCTGAGGCTGAGGAGACTGACGATGAAGTCAGATCCGGGTGAGAGGAAGGTGATAGGACGTTGAAGAGGCTAAGGAGGGGACCTAAGAAATCTCCTGCCAAGGGCCTGATTGTGGTGAGTGAGAGGGAGAAGTCAAGCTCACCACGAGCCTCTGACTTGGAGGTAGTGAGAGGAACAATCGAGACGGATGAGCTTCTGCAGCCTGAGATTGTATTTAACCCAACCCCTTCACCAAAACCCACTGAACCCACCCCACCATCCAACCCTGAACCCTCAACCCAACAGCTAGGTATACCCATCCCTAACGCCGATCCCACACCATCTGAGTCAGTGCCATCAAACTCACAAACCACTGAGCCTGACCAGGTCACTGAACCCACCATAGACCGTCAAAATCCTGACCATTCTTCTGAACCCAACCTTCCAAACCCTGAAGATTTCCCCACATATCCCAATCCCAAAGACTGCTCCAAATCTTCTCAAGCCGGAGATCAGGATGATGATTTCTTGGAGATTCAGGAGGAGGAGTAGTTGGATGCCAACTTGGTTGGAGGGATTTTGGAGAACAATTTGAGGGGGAACTCCACGGAATGGGCAGCTAAGTGTTGGCCTAATCTGAGTAAGTACAGAGAGTTGTGTGCCAATGTCGTGGAGCTCAAGGTTTGGCTGGACTTCAAACAATCAAACATGCAGGAGTAACACATGCTCGTTGACGCTAGGGGCTGGGAGCACTGGGAGCAGAAGGAAGCCAGGCTCTGTACCTTCTTTAATCTCACTAGTTAGCTGCAACTCTTAAACTTTGAAAATCTGAAGCAGCTGATTACTAAGATGATGGCGAGGATGAAGACTGACCAACTCATGGAGTCAGAGAAGGAGGATGAAGATGATGATGATGCTCAGGGAGGAGTAGTTAAGAAGATGGTGGAAGAAACGGCGGAAGAGGTAGACAGGATGATCCCTGAATCTCAAACTCTGGGGGAAGGTGCAAAAGATATTGGTGCCAAGGGTACACCAACGACTGAGGATGTTGAGAACATCTCAGATGCCGAAGACACATCAGTCAATGACGGGATTCCCTGCCCTGAGACAAAGGAGGATGATGTTGAGGCATCTAAGGAGACTCCTAGTTCTGAGGGACTTGTTCCCAAAGTTTGAGCTGGCTTAGCTGGGCCTGAGCAGGCGGCTATGACCACTCCTCAACTGCCTTCAGTGCACCCTGAAGAGGGGACTGAGGAAGCAAGGGCTGACAAGGGAAAATAACCACTCACTAATGAGGCCAATGATGGAGATGATGATGTGCTCATCACTGGAGTAGGAAGAGCTGAGTTCACCAGCATTGTTGAGGTGAAGAAGGAGAAGACAACGGAGAACTTAGCTGAGCTTCAGGAGGAGGTGATGAGGCTCAGGGTTGAAAAAGAAGAAGATTCCAAGGCCCTAGCTAAACACATCAAATGGACCAAGTCAGCATACAACACTCTTGCCAACAGGGAGTTGATACTGCTGAAGCGAGCAATGGTAGATACGGCTAAATCAGTGAGGAGTGAGAGGAGAAAGACAAAGAAGATGCTAAGGCAGACTCTAAAGCAGCTTGAGAAGAGGGATGAGCTCAGGGATGAAAAGCTGAATCTTGCTGTAGAGAGGCTTGCAGCTCAGGCTGGGGTGCTCTTTACTCAGGTTCTAAACGACTCAGCGTCCAAGTTAGAGCTGGAGTCAGGGAAGTTAGCTCAGACTTCTCAAACTGTTGTTGAGGTTTTGGCTAAGGCCACTGATGAGTTGGCAAAGATACTGGCTGAGGCGAGCAGGGTCAGCGGTGCGTCCTTGAAGGTGGAGGAAAGGATCACCAAGGCTGAACAAAGTCTCCAACACAACATGGAGGTCTTTGAAATGAAGCTAAAAGTTGCCATCAGTTCAGTATCGTATGAAGGAACTGGAATAGCCACTGGAGTTGATATACTGAAGGAGGGCGTGCAAGAAGTTCAATTATTAGTTGCCTTCGTCATCAACAGTGGAGCTAAAGTGTTCCCATCCCAGGCCAATGATGATGCCAAAAAGGGGGAAAAGAAGAGGAAAATATCCCGCCCTGAGGCATCTGAGGCAGTCAACCAAGGAGAGGTTGAAGTGGCAGACCCTGAGGCAAACCCTGAGGGGAATGTCCTTTTTGTGCGGAAGTCAGTAAGGCTGGCTGAAGCAGCGGCAGAGGCAGAGGATGCAGCAAAGAAGGCTAATGACCCTTCCAAGGAACTCTCTTCCAAACAAGTTGAGGCCATTCAGAAGTCACCCCCAGTTAATACAAGGAAAAATCCCATCAGATACTCTGCGGAGACAGTGGCGGAACTTTGTACTGAGGCATGGGGAACACCTTCTGAGAAGTCGGAGGCTGAGCGCGGGGCAGACATAGCTCAGAAAGAGAAGATGTGCATACTGGAGAACAAGGTGGAGAAGCTGACTGATCTCACTGATATGCAACAGCGAGAATTGAATGATGCTGTGGTCAGTCTGCTGAGGAGGAGGAAGGCGAAGCCTGAGCCGCGAAAGTACAGGAAGAAGCCAACAGCTAGGAAGTCTACATTACTGTAAGTCAGGAGGCCGGAAATAGTTCAGAGGGAAGCCTATATTGATGAGTTCATCTCTGAAACATTGAAGGAGTTCTGGATTGATGCAAGGGATGAGTTTGTCAAGTTATGGTACGTAGTGAAGAAGTGGGGCGACTCTGAAGATATCAATGTCCACTTTAATGACTATATGATGGACAACCACCCTGAGTTGATTCAGAAGATCTTGGAAGAAGTTGATGCAGCCCAAGTCCAAGTGAAAGTTGTTGAGTTCGTTGCTCGACCACCCCCTCTTGTTCCTAGAACAGAAAGCACGATACAAAGGCCATCCTGACTGAAGTTTTGAAGATTGCTAAGGCTGAAGGTTATGTGAATCAGGTTAAGAGAGTTGATGAATTGAAGGCAAGAGTTTATGCTGGTTATGGACTCGAACCTGAAATGAGATTAGTCTAGTGATTCACATCCTTTCTTGTAATAGATTAGATTCATTGTAACCATTTCCATATCATTCAATGAAATCTATTACTTTTCCCACAGACAAAAACTCATTGTCTTTTTGGCTGTCATTTAAATTCTGTACTTTATCAAGAATTGCTCTAACACTGACTTATCTTATAGATAGGATTATATTTCCTCTAAGTGTTTTGAGGATCTTTTCAGTGTTTTGGCATCATCAAAAAGGGGAAAATTGTTGGGGCATTGTCAGTTTTGATTAAGATCTCAAAACCCCTGAAAAGATGATTTGCCTTAGTTTGTCTTAGTCAGGCTAGTCTTGGTTAGGTTCTTGTACTTAGTTATTTTACACTTCACAGGTACTCAGTGAGAGGAGAACTCACTGATGATAATCAAGACTAAGAGCCTGAAAACGAAGAGCACCATCCTGAACTTATGGCAGTCTTCTAAGTTGGCTGAGTAAGTGTCAGTGATGAAGAGTATGACCCTGAGGTCATTACTAACTCAGTCCTGAAGGGAACAAGATGACACTGAGTTTATGGGAAAGACTTGGAGTAGAGCCAAGCAATGCAAAAGGAATGTCAGCGTCAGGAAAAGACCGTTGTGCTCGAGACAAAAAGAACTTAATGAGACAAGCCTGAAGCCTAGGAATAAGTCCTGACATACTCACCAACCTAATGACGTGGACCAATCCGGGGAGGACACGCACGTACGGACCCTGACATGAAGACTGACTTCAGACTGCATTTTCAACGGGCAAGCATTAAATGGCACATTAAATGCAAATACCAAATCCATGCAAGGACGGCTTCTGCATGGGAAATATGTCCGTTTGAAGCACTCTACATAGATGACTAGAAGGCTATCTCCTCCAACGGATAGTTTTCAAATCACCTATAAATACAGAAGACCTTGAACCCATTCAAGGTTGTGGGAAATTTCCAAGCCAAAAATTACTCAAATTCTCAAGCATTCTATCTTTAGAAGAAGCACTCAAAACCAATTGAATTTCCCAAGTGTTTCTTAGTTATTGAGAGTTATTCTGTATTCCAAAGAGCGTACTAGCATTATTTTAAGCTTAGAGTAATTATCCATTCCTTAGCAAAGCTTTGTCTTGTAAGGATAATCACAACCTAGTTGGAATCAAAACTGAACCCAAAATCCTAAGTTAGGTTTGTTGGTAGTAAGTTCAGTTATTGAGTTAGTAAGGAGTTGTATAGGTCAGTGAGGTTAGCTGATCTTGGTGCACCTTGGCACGTTAAAAACAAAAATCCCTTGAGTGGATTTCCTATTAAATCAGGCCGTGGACGTAGGAGCTTGAGTCTCCGAACCACGTTAAACTACCTGTGTTCTTACTGCTTTGATATTGTGCTTACTTGTCATATTATTTGTTCATTCATAGCATTTGATTTTTATCAAGCTGAATCAATCAGCCTGATCATCAAAGAGAGCACTGCCCTACTATTCACTATTTCAGAATTGAGTAATCAAGTTTTTCAGAAAGCAAACTAAACAAGACTTTAAACTATCAGGGCTCACGCATTTCCGCACTGAACTTGAATTGATAGTTAGCCAACTGACCCGCACTAAGTGTAGTCAGTGGGTATATTATCAGCTCTTAGTTCATTATCACTCTGAGTAAAGGGGACTCAATAAAGTTTAAGTTGAAAAATTGGTATACGTGTATTCTCCCCCCCCCTATACACATATTCATCAGTCTTGTACCGGGGCCAACAATCCGCCTTCTCGGCGTTGATTAATCCGCCTGTTAGGCGTCGACTTTCCGCCTGGATTGGCAAAGTAATCTGTCTTCTCGGCGTTTATTAATCCGCCTTTTAGGCATCGACTTTTTGCCCGGATCGACAAAGTAATCCGTCTTCTCGATGTTGGTTAATCCACCTGTTAGGCATCGACATTCTGCCTGGATTGGCGAAGTAATCCGCCTTCTCGGTGTTGATTAATCCGCCTGTTAGGCGTCGACATTCCGCCTGGATTGGCGAAGTAATCCGCCTTCTCGGTGTTGATTAATCCGCCTGTTAGGCATCGACATTCTGCCTGGATTGGCGAAGTAATCTGTCTTCTCGGAGTTGATTAATCTGCCTATTAGGCTTCGACTTTCTGCCCGGATTGGCAAAGTAATCCACCTTCTCGGCGTTGATTAATCCGCCCTTTTAGGCGTTGACTTTCTGCCCGGATTGGCAAAGTAATCTGCCTTCTCGGCGTTGATTAATCTACCCGGATTGGTGAAGTAATCCGTCTTCTCGGCATTGATTAATCCGCCTATTAGACGTCGACTTTCCGCCTGGATTGGCGAAGTAATCCGCCTTCTCGGTGTTGATTAATCTGCCTTTTAGGCGTCGACTTTCCGCCTGGATCGGCAAAGTAATCCGCCTTCTTGGCGAAGTAATCCGTCTTCTCGGTGTTGATTAATCTGTCTGTTAGGTGTCGACATTTCGCCCGGATTGGTGAAGTAATCCACCTTCTCGGCGTTGATTAATCCGCCGGTTAGGCGTCGACTTTCTACCTGGATTGGCAAAGTAATCCGCCTTGTTGGCGTTGATTAATCTATCTTTTAGGCGTCGACTTTCGCCCGGATCGGCAAATAATCCGCCTTCTCGGTGTTGATTAATCCATCTGTTACACGTCGACATTCCGCCCGGATTGGCGAAGTAATCCATCTTCTTGGCGTTGATTAATCCGTCTGTTGGGCATCGACATTCCACCTAGATTGATGAAGTAATCCGCCTTCTCGGCGTCGATTAGTCCGCTTTATAGGCGTTGAAGTTCCGCCTGGATTGGCGAAGTAATCCGTCTTCTCGGCGTTGATTAGTCTGCCTTTTATGCGTTGACATGTTGATTAGTTTGCCTTCACCGGCGTCAACTAATCTATTTCTCGAGTTAATCCGCCTTCTCAGCGTTGATTAGTCCGCCTTTTATGCATTAACATATTGATTAGTTCGCCTTCACCGACATCAACTAATCTATCTCTCAAGTCGATCCGCTACTCGCCCTTGATTAGTTCGCCTTCACCGGCATCAACTAATCTATTTCTCGAGTTAATCCACCTTCTCAGCATTGATTAGTCTGCCTTTTATGCATTGACATATTGATTAGTTCGCCTTCACCGACGTCAACTAATCTATTTCTCAAGTCGATCCGCCACTTGGCCTAGATTAGCTCGCCTTCACCGGCGTCATCTAATCCGCCTCTCGGCGTGGATCCAGTGCGCATTTTAAGCATTGACTTTTCACCTTAATGGGCAAGGTGTTGTTTAGTTCGCCTTCACCGGCATCAACTAATATATTTCTCGGTGTTGATTTATCCATCTTAATGACATCAACCAGCCCACCTTCACCGGCATCGACTATGCCGCATCACTTTTGCCCGCTTGTGGCCATGATATATCGCGTCCTGAACGCTTTGTTTAATCATTCATCGATTGTTAATTCAATCACGTATTCGTGAAGTCGCTGCCTGCAAGTGGCCAAAGTACTTCACTATTTTTATCATTGATTAATCAATTCATCGATTGTTAAATCAATCTCATATTCGTGAAGTCGATGCTTATCATTCGGCTAAAGCACTTCAATATTTTTATCATTGATTAATCAACCCATTGATTGTTAAATTAATCTCGTATCCGTGAAGTCGCTGCCCGCAAGCGACCAAAATACTTCATTAATTTATCATCGCGGTCCTTACCACCCTATTACTAAAATCGCTGCCCCATGCGGCTATAGCACTTTATTAATTAATCATCGCGACTTTAATCGCTAAGTTATTAAAATCAATATCGGTTAGTGGCAATAACTCTTTATTAATTGAACATCACTACTCTCGACTCGGGGGCATGACAGAAGATCGTACCCCACCTAACTCGACCATTTTCAAAAGTTTGACAATTCGAAGATGACTCAAAAGATTCGCCCATCAAGGACCCTGTCGTCGAAGATTCCCCTGGGGCATCCGAGCTATCTTGTTTTCAGGCTTGGGAGAAAAACCCATTTGAAGCACAGAGCAAGATCGAACCCTGGCCGCAATCAGATCCCAATCTTGGGGGCAATTGTTACAGTAGGAAATATCTTCGCCTGACAGGAGGTCAGATTCCCGAAGATACACTGACCCGACAAGATCGAGGGTCTACATCAAACAAGAGTATTTAATGTACTATAGATCTACTGTTGATCGTTATATTAATAATTGTAATAAATCCCTAAAATAAAGGGTTAAAACGAGTTTAGGGCAACTTTTGGGCCTTTGGGGGTGAGCCTCTATAAATAGAAGGTCACCCCCCATTGTAAGGACACACATTTTCCCCCCATTCATCATCTACAGAAAAGCTCCCATATTCGAGGGAAGAACGAAAGTTCTTCCCTTATCGTTCATGTTTATTTTACATTGATTGTTTGTCGGGTATAATCAAAATAGCCACATATATTTATCCATACAAAAATGCTTATCAACACTTCTCAATATCGAACTTGGTTGTTGACATGATTTCATTTCCCACAGACGGCGCCACTTGTTAAATCAGGATTTATGATTCACAAGAAAACTTGTAATCAAGGATTCGGATATGAAAACAATAAGTACGAGTATCGAAATCAACGAAACTAAAGAACACCAGAATTTTTGTGGTTCGAAGATAACTCCTACATCCACGGGATCAGAGAGGTTCGATCTTTCACTATAAGAACTCAAAGGGAATGATACAATCACTCAATCTCACAAACACTCAAGGAATTTCTGGAAAAAAACCCTACTTTGGTTATAGAGATATCGATTACAAAACCCTAGCTTTTCTATGCAATGCAAAAGATCGTCTTCTGTGGATTCTCGAACAAGTAATCATATATATAGTAGTGACCCAGCAAGTAACTGCCTCAATAAAACCGCCTTTGGATGAAACCACCTTCACTTCAGCTTAGATACAAAATCAGACTAATAACGAATATCAGTGGACTTCACTTCAACTACTCAGGAGACTTCAGCTCCACTGGGCTAACTGAACTTCAGCTGACATCATCTAAGTATACTGAATCTGGCTAACTCCAACTCCGCTGACGATTGAAGCTCAAACTCAACTGATTTCCTACTTCACATATGACTTCACACAATTAGTACCAGATTCTTTCCAAACACGAAAATAGTCGCAGATTGTCATGTTTTCTTTAATAATCTATAGATTATTGAATAAATCTCTAAATCATACTAGTCAAGTGGCAAATGAAAGCTACTTTAACCTAATTTCCAAATATGTAAACTACTCTCATAAATAAAAAGTTTCATGAATGTCGTTTTGTTCCAGAAAGCACAGACAGTGGCAACATCTTCATCTAGACATGCTCACACACATATATCTTTCACCTCTACACTTATCATGTCATAGCTCTTTCTTTAACCATATATCAAGTAAATAGCACATCATTTAACATATATTCAACCATCTAAAGGAACATTTAAACCTAGGGATCATGTCTTTCTAAGGAAAACACTAAACATGCTCAACAAGACAAGATATTGAGGTTTTGAGTTGTTGGTTGATAAACCTTTGTAGTTTCTTTCTTGTTAAGCTAGGGGGCCTTATAGCTCTTCAAGTTCTCTTCTTTGGAGTTTAAGGTTGGCTCTTAGGATGGAAAGCTTTGCCTTGGAGTCCTATGATGAAGATACAAGACAAGTTAGAACTTAGGTTTTGGAAAGAAAATTCATGAGAAAGAATAGAGAGAATGGGAGGTTTTCTCTCCATGAAAACCCTTTAAACCTTCAACCTTTGGTTATTGGTGAACTTTGGATGAAAAATGGGGGGTCTTCTTCTTCAAGAAAATGGGTGGCTGAAAATGGCTTGTAGGGGGGGATAGGCTTGTAATTGAATCGAATCGAATACTACTGTATTCGATTCGTATTCATGAAACTATTCGAATATTCGTATTCGTATTCGAAAAAAATTTGAATAGTAAATTCGATTCAAATTCAATTCGAATTCGGTATTCGATGTATTCGATTCGAGTATTCGATTCGTTTATTTTTTTACATGTCCTACAGTGTATTATTCTATTCGATTCGAAGAATTTTGATCCGATTCGTAATTATTCACTCCGATTCGAAACTATTCGATTCGAAATTATCTTTTTTAATTTGAAACTATTCGATTCGATCCGATTTGAAATTTTTGTGAGAAAATCAGTAAACTAATATTTTAAATATTAAAAGACAATATTCAACAAAATTACCTAATAAATACTAAATACTAAATGTTCAACTCCCAATAAAATCCACTAATTCAAAAATACAATTATCAAAAGAGCACTTCATTAACGTGGTTTTTCCATATCAATCTTCCAACCTTCCACCAACGGCTTGCTAATTAAGTGGTTTGCAACACGACATCAATAGGCTCTTCTTGCTCCTAAATAAAATAAAATAAAACAATTATAAATCAATTTATTCATGTAACAATGCATATAACTTAAATTAACTAAATAAATAAATAGAACTCACATATGTCATAAGGGGTTTCTTGATCCTGTGAATTTGATGAACCCAATCAGCTCCACAAATCAACACTTGTACTATATCAGGAGTTAATCTTGATCGATACGGATCCAACACTCGAGTTCCTGCACTGAATGTGGCCTCTGATGCCACTGTACTAATAGGAATAGCTAGAACATCACGAGCTAATTTTGAGAGAATTTTAAACTTTAGTTCTTAAGATTTCCACCAAAGTAAGGCATCAAACTCTACATTTACATCCTCGCCTTGACTTCTATAAACCCCCTCCTCCAAGTAAATGTCCAAAACCGACTTCACAGGACCATTAGCCTCAACAGTATCCAAATACCGATCAAACATAGATAAACTAGAAGGCACTAATTTTCCTTTAGAAGTGGAGTTCAAACACGTGGAAGAACATTTTTCTGAAGTGGTAGACTTTCGAGACCTTGCTTGATCAACTTCAACATCTCAAAAAACAAGTTATATAATGCATCTCGAACTTTCATCACATTTGTACGTGCTTCAACCTCACCATATATGTTATCAAAAGCAAAATCAACCAATCTCAATTTGTACCTAGGGTCTAGTATCGCTCCAATTGCCATCAAAAGATTGCATTCTCCCCAATATTTGTCAAACTTTTCCTTCATCTTCTTTATCATCACTCTAATAAACTCATCAACATGATTTTCTTTTTCATTCAATACATGCTTGACTCTCCAAATTACAGCAAGGTAAACATTTGACGTAGGATAATCAACCCCAGAAATCACATGAGTTGCTTCATAAAAAACCTCTAAAATATCAATAACATCCTTCACTTTTTTCCAATCATCAAGGTCAGGACAATAAAGATATAAAGGCTCACCCTCTTTAAATATAGGAAATGCATCCATAACTCTATATGCCTCAACTAATATCTCATATGTAGAATTCCAATGAGTGGGACAATCAATGATCAACTTTTTCACTTGAATTCCTAAATGATGCACAACATCTGAGAATCTCCTCAACCTAGACTCTGATTGATTAATAAATCGCACACTCTTTTTGACTTTATCAATAATGTTTTGAATTTCAGAAAGACCATCTTGAACCACAAGGTTCAATATATGTGCAGTACACCGAACATAAAATAACTTACCTTTCAATGGCACCTTGCGACTTTTAGAGAATGTACCCTTAGCAATTCGAATTGCTGCATCATTGTTCGAGGCATTGTCCACAGAGATAGTGAAAACTTTATGCTATATGTTGGTCCCGTTTTCGAAGGGCAAAATGGGAATTCAGGAGCAAACAATTTTTTTTTGTAAACCTTACGCGTCGCACCCTGACTGAGTTCAGTGACGAAATACTCAAGTCACTGCGTTGCTGAGAGTCAGAGCTATCAAGTCAGTGATGAGACTTGAAAGCTCAGGCTCTCAACAAGGCAGTGACTCGAGAGACTGAACTCTCGAGTGCCTAGCCTGATCTGGTCAGTGAGAGAATCTCCCTGACCTGATTGCTTAGCTAAAGTTTTCTTAACAAAGCTCTCAGTGAGCTGATTTTCACAATACTCTAGTAAATACTTTGAAAGATAAATACGCTCAGTTTAACGTGGTTCAGAGACTCAAGCTCTTACATCCACGGGCCTGATTTAACAGGAAATCCACTACTGGGATTCTTGTTTTTAACGTGCCAAGGTGCACTTACAACTGGACTCACGCTCCTCCACGGAGCTGCCTCTCCTTACAAACAACTTACTCCCAACAAACCTGACTAGAGGGTTTTGGTTTCGGTTAGGGTTTTCTCCAACTAGGTGAGGTTTTCCCTTACAATGTGTTAGCCTTAAGCTAGGATTGGGAAAACCTCTCTAAGCTATGAGTTACAAGCTTGACACTCAATGAATATATGTGATAACCCTAAAGGTCAGTGTCGTGGGTGTGTAACACTCCCTTATGACTCCCTAACAATTAACACACCCTCACAGCTTGTAGGAGTTTATTTTCTTCTCACACACACATTACAACGAAGCTATGAGCTTGTATTTATAATGGGGATTCAAATGTATCCGTTGGAGGGAAGATACATTTGAATCCAACATTAAATGGTTTCAACCACTTTTCTTGGAATTCGGCCTTTGTCAGTGTCAGAGTTGCTGCCTCGTGCTGGTTGGTCCACGTGGCCTGGATTCACGGATCTTTGACTCAGTGGGTTGACCAAGACCCACTGACTTTAGGTAGCTTCCTCCTTCACTGACTGATGATCTTCAGTGGACTGAACGTCTTCAGTGTAGTTATCCTTCAGAGACTGTTTGAAGATCACTCCAAGAAGTTTGTCATAAGGCTGAATGACAAACTTCCCTGACTACAGTAGCCTGACTCCTTCAGGGCCTACTTGGTGCAGCACTGATCCTCCTGATCATGCTCTTCACTGAGTGGTCCACCTGACTTTGCTTAGATCAGCCTGGTTTACACTCAGTGGGACATCCTTCAGGCTTCTCTTCTGGTTTAGGTTTCTGGCATGGCTTCAGTCAGTTCTTCTTGGTGTTATCTTGATATTCTCAGGCTGTGTTGCAGAGTTCCCCCTCACTGAGTTCCCCCTCAACTGAACAGCCTGTTCTACTGAAAGCTAATCTAGCCTGACATGAACTAAATGATACTATTCTGACTGCTTTCAAACCTATTACATGTTGTTTTGGAAAATCATCAAAACTAAAACATATCCCAACAATTTCCCCTTTTTTGATGATTCCAAAACTTCTAACCAAATGATTTTCTATTACAAGAATAATGTCAGAATACAAGTAATAGTTTGAAATATGCAGGAATTCCAATATTTTAAAACATTTAAGATCTGTTCGGTTGACCAATTTTCTTAACAAAACTAGATCAGTGGTCATGTGAACAACCCGCTCTGATACCAATTGTTGGTCCCGTTTTCGAAGGGCAAAATGGGAATTCAGGAGCAAACAATATTTTTTTTAAACCTTACGCGTCGCACCCTGACTGAGTTCAGTGACGAAATACTCAAGTCACTGCATTGCTGAGAGTCAGAGCTATCAAGCCAGTGATGAGACTTGAAAGCTCAGGCTCTCAACAAGGCAGTGACTCGAGAGACTGAACTCTCGAGTGCCTAGCCTGATCTGGTCAGTGAGAGAATCTCCCTGACCTGATTGCTTAGCTAAAGTTTTCTTAACAAAGCTCTCAGTGAGCTGATTTTCACAATACTCTAGTAAATACTTTGAAAGATAAATACGCTCAGTTTAACGTGGTTCAGAGACTCAAGCTCTTACATCCACGGGCCTGATTTAACAGGAAATCCACTACTGGGATTCTTGTTTTTAACGTGCCAAGGTGCACTTACAACTGGACTCACGCCCCTCCACGGAGCTGCCTCTCCTTACAAACAACTTACTCCCAACAAACCTGACTAGAGGGTTTTGGTTTCGGTTAGGGTTTTCTCCAACTAGGTGAGGTTTTCCCTTACAATGTGTTAGCCTTAAGCTAGGATTGGGAAAACCTCTCTAAGCTATGAGTTACAAGCTTGACACTCAATGAATATATGTGATAACCCTAAAGGTCAGTGTCGTGGGTGTGTAACACTCCCTTATGACTCCCTAACAATTAACACACCCTCACAGCTTGTAGGTGTTTATTTTCTTCTCACACACACATTACAACGAAGCTATGAACTTGTATTTATAATGGGGATTCAAATGTATCCGTTGGAGGGAAGATACATTTGAATCCAACATTAAATGGTTTCAACCACTTTTCTTGGAATTCGGCCTTTGTCAGTGTCAGAGTTGCTGCCTCGTGCTGGTTGGTCCACGTGGCCTGGATTCACGGATCTTTGAATCAGTGGGTTGACCAAGACCCACTGACTTTAGGTAGCTTCCTCCTTCACTGACTGATGATCTTCAGTGGACTGAACGTCTTCAGTGTAGTTGTCCTTCAGAGACTGTTTGAAGATCACTCCAAGAAGTTTGTCATAAGGCTGAATGACAAACTTCCCTGACCAAAGTAGCCTGACTCCTTCAGGGCCTACTTGGTGCAGCACTGATCCTCCTGATCATGCTCTTCACTGAGTGGTCCACCTGACTTTGCTTAGATCAGTCTGGTTTACACTCAGTGGGACATCCTTCAGGCTTCTCTTCTGGTTCAGGTTTCTGGCATGGCTTCAGTCAGTTCTTCTTGGTGTTATCAAGATATTCTCAGGTTGTGTTGCAGAGTTCCCCCTCACTGAGTTCCCCCTCAACTGAACAGCATGTTCTACTGAAAGCTAATCTAGCCTGACCTGAACTAAAGGATACTATCCTGACTGCTTTCAAACCTATTACATGTTGTTTTGGAAAATCATCAAAACTAAAACATATCCCAACAATTTCCCCCTTTTTGATGATTCCAAAACTTCTAACCAAATGATTTTCTATTACAAGAATAATGTCAGAATACAAGTTATAGTTTGAAATATGCAGGAATTCCCATATTTTAAAACATTTAAGATCTGTTCGGTTGACCAATTTTCTTAACAAAACTAGATCAGTGGTCATGTGAACAACCCGCCTGATACCAATTGTTGGTCCCGTTTTCGAAGGGCAAAATGGGAATTCAGGAGCAAACAATTTTTTTTAAACCTTACGCGTCGCACCCTGACTGAGTTCAGTGACGAAATACTCAAGTCACTGCGTTGCTGAGAGTCAGAGCTATCTAGCCAGTGATGAGACTTGAAAGCTCAGTCTCTCAACAAGGCAGTGACTCGAGAGACTGAACTCTCGAGTGCCTAGCCTGATCTGGTCAGTGAGAGAATCTCCCTAACCTGATTGCTTAGCTAAAGTTTTCTTAACAAAGCTCTCAGTGAGCTGATTTTCACAATACTCTAGTAAATACTTTGAAAGATAAATACGCTCAGTTTAACGTGGTTCAGAGACTCAAGCTCTTACATCCACGGGCCTGATTTAACAGGAAATCCACTACTGGGATTCTTGTTTTTAACGTGCCAAGGTGCACTTACAACTGGACTCACGCCCCTCCACGGAGCTGCCTCTCCTTACAAACAACTTACTCCCAACAAACCTGACTAGAGGGTTTTGGTTTCGGTTAGGGTTTTCTCCAACTAGGTGAGGTTTTCCCTTACAATGTGTTAGCCTTAAGCTAGGATTGGGAAAACCTCTCTAAGCTATGAGTTACAAGCTTGACACTCAATGAATATAAGTGATAACCCTAAAGGTCAGTGTCGTGGGTGTGTAACACTCCCTTATGACTCCCTAACAATTAACACACCCTCACAGCTTGTAGGTGTTTATTTTCTTCTCACACACACATTACAACGAAGCTATGAGCTTGTATTTATAATGGGGATTCAAATGTATCCGTTGGAGGGAAGATACATTTGAATCCAACATTAAATGGTTTCAACCACTTTTCTTGGAATTCGGCCTTTGTCAGTGTCAGAGTTGCTGCCTCGTGCTGGTTGGTCCACGTGGCCTGGATTCACGGATCTTTGAATCAGTGGGTTGACCAAGACCCACTGACTTTAGGTAGCTTCCTCCTTCACTGACTGATGATCTTCAGTGGACTGAACGTCTTCAGTGTAGTTGTCCTTCAGAGACTGTTTGAAGATCACTCCAAGAAGTTTGTCATAAGGCTGAATGACAAACTTCCCTGACCAAAGTAGCCTGACTCCTTCAGGGCCTACTTGGTGCAGCACTGATCCTCCTGATCATGCTCTTCACTGAGTGGTCCACCTGACTTTGCTTAGACCAGTCTGGTTTACACTCAGTGGGACATCCTTCAGGCTTCTCTTCTGGTTCAGGTTTCTGGCATGGCTTCAGTCAGTTCTTCTTGGTGTTATCAAGATATTCTCAGGTTGTGTTGCAGAGTTCCCCCTCACTGAGTTCCCCCTCAACTGAACAGCATGTTCTACTGAAAGCTAATCTATCCTGACCTGAACTAAAGGATACTATCCTGACTGCTTTCAAACCTATTACATGTTGTTTTGGAAAATCATCAAAACTAAAACATATCCCAACAATTTCCCCCTTTTTGATGATTCCAAAACTTCTAACCAAATGATTTTCTATTACAAGAATAATGTCAGAATACCAGTAATAGTTTGAAATATGCAGGAATTCCCATATTTTAAAACATTTAAGATCTGTTCGGTTGACCAATTTTCTTAACAAAACTAGATCAGTGGTCATGTGAACAACCCGCTCTGATACCAATTGTTGGTCCCGTTTTCGAAGGGCAAAATGGGAATTCAGGAGCAAACAATTTTTTTTAAACCTTACGCGTCGCACCCTAACTGAGTTCAGTGACGAAATACTCAAGTCACTGCGTTGCTGAGAGTCAGAGCTATCAAGCCAGTGATGAGACTTGAAAGCTCAGGCTCTCAACAAGGCAGTGACTCGAGAGACTGAACTCTCGAGTGCCTAGCCTGATCTGGTCAGTGAGAGAATCTCCCTGACCTGATTGCTTAGCTAAAGTTTTCTTAACAAAGCTCTCAGTGAGCTGATTTTCACAATACTCTAGTAAATACTTTGAAAGATAAATACGCTCAGTTTAACGTGGTTCAGAGACTCAAGCTCTTACATCCACGGGCCTGATTTAACAGGAAATCCACTACTGGGATTCTTGTTTTTAATGTGCCAAGGTGCACTTACCACTGGACTCACGCCCCTCCACGGAGCTGCCTCTCCTTACAAACAACTTACTCCCAACAAACCTGACTAGAGGGTTTTGGTTTCGGTTAGGGTTTTCTCCAACTAGGTGAGGTTTTCCCTTACAATGTGTTAGTCTTAAGCTAGGATTGTGAAAACCTCTCTAAGTTATGAGTTACAAGCGTGACACTCAATGAATATATGTGATAACCCTAAAGGTCAGTGTCGTGGGTGTGTAACACTCCCTTATGACTCCCTAACAATTAACACACCCTCACAGCTTGTAGGTGTTTATTTTCTTCTTTCACACACATTACAACGAAGCTATGAGCTTGTATTTATAATGGGGATTCAAATGTATCCGTTGGAGGGAAGATACATATTGGATCCAACATTAAATGGCTTCAACCACTTTTCTTGGAATTCGGCCTTTGTCAGTGTCAGAGTTGCTGCCTCGTGCTGGTTGGTCCACGTGGCCTGGATTCACGGATCTTTGACTCAGTGGGTTGACCAAGACCCACTGACTTTAGGTAGCTTCCTCCTTCACTGACTGATGATCTTCAGTGGACTGAACGTCTTCAGTGTAGTTGTCCTTCAGAGACTGTTTGAAGATCACTCCAAGAAGTTTGTCATAAGGCTGAATGACAAACTTCCCTGACCAAAGTAGCCTGACTCCTTCAGGGCCTACTTGGTGCAGCACTGATCCTCCTGATCATGCTCTTCACTGAGTGGTCCACCTGACTTTGCTTAGATCAGTCTGGTTTACACTCAGTGGAACATCCTTCAGGCTTCTCTTCTGGTTCAGGTTTCTGGCATGGCTTCAGTCAGTTCTTCTTGGTGTTATCTTGATATTCTCAGGTTGTGTTGCAGAGTTCCCCCTCACTGAGTTCCCCCTCAACTGAACACCATGTTCTACTGAAAGCTAATCTAGCCTGACCTGAACTAAAGGATACTATCCTGACTGCTTTCAAACCTATTACATGTTGTTTTGGAAAATCATCAAAACTAAAACATATCCCAACAATTTCCCCCTTTTTGATGATTCCAAAACTTCTAACCAAATGATTTTCTATTACAAGAATAATGTCAGAATACCAGTAATAGTTTGAAATATGCAGGAATTCCCATATTTTAAAACATTTAAGATCTGTTCGGTTGACCAATTTTCTTAACAAAACTAGATCAGTGGTCATGTGAACAACCCGCTCTGATACCAATTGTTGGTCCCGTTTTCGAAGGGCAAAATGGGAATTCAGGAGCAAACAATTTTTTTTAAACCTTACGCGTCGCACCCTAACTGAGTTCAGTGACGAAATACTCAAGTCACTGCGTTGCTGAGAGTCAGAGCTATCAAGCCAGTGATGAGACTTGAAAGCTCAGGCTCTCAACAAGGCAGTGACTCGAGAGACTGAACTCTCGAGTGCCTAGCCTGATCTGGTCAGTGAGAGAATCTCCCTGACCTGATTGCTTAGCTAAAGTTTTCTTAACAAAGCTCTCAGTGAGCTGATTTTCACAATACTCTAGTAACTACTTTGAAAGATAAATACGCTCAGTTTAACGTGGTTCAGAGACTCAAGCTCTTACATCCACGGGCCTGATTTAACAGGAAATCCACTACTGGGATTCTTGTTTTTAATGTGCCAAGGTGCACTTACCACTGGACTCACGCCCCTCCACGGAGCTGCCTCTCCTTACAAACAACTTACTCCCAACAAACCTGACTAGAGGGTTTTGGTTTCGGTTAGGGTTTTCTCCAACTAGGTGAGGTTTTCCCTTACAATGTGTTAGTCTTAAGCTAGGATTGGGAAAACCTCTCTAAGTTATGAGTTACAAGCGTGACACTCAATGAATATATGTGATAACCCTAAAGGTCAGTGTCGTGGGTGTGTAACACTCCCTTATGACTCCCTAACAATTAACACACCCTCACAGCTTGTAGGTGTTTATTTTCTTCTTTCACACACATTACAATGAAGCTATGAGCTTGTATTTATAATGGGGATTCAAATATATCCGTTGGAGGGAAGATACATTTGAATCCAACATTAAATGGTTTCAACCACTTTTCTTGGAATTCGGCCTTTGTCAGTGTCAGAGTTGCTGCCTCGTGCTGGTTGGTCCACGTGGCCTGGATTCACGGATCTTTGACTCAGTGGGTTGACCAAGACCCACTGACTTTAGGTAGCTTCCTCCTTCACTGACTGATGATCTTCAGTGGACTGAACGTCTTCAGTGTAGTTATCCTTCAGAGACTGTTTGAAGATCACTCCAAGAAGTTTGTCATAAGGCTGAATGACAAACTTCCCTGACCACAGTAGCCTGACTCCTTCAGGGCCTACTTGGTGCAGCACTGATCCTCCTGATCATGCTCTTCACTGAGTGGTCCACCTGACTTTGCTTAGATCAGTCTGGTTTACACTCAGTGGGACATCCTTCAGGCTTCTCTTCTGGTTCAGGTTTCTGGCATGGCTTCAGTCAGTTCTTCTTGGTGTTATCTTGATATTCTCAGGCTGTGTTGTAGAGTTCCCCCTCACTGAGTTCCCCCTCAACTGAACAGCCTGTTCTACTGAAAGCTAATCTAGCCTGACCTGAACTAAAGGATACTATCCTGACTGCTTTCAAACCTATTACATGTTGTTTTGGAAAATCATCAAAACTAAAACATATCCCAACAATTTCCCCCTTTTTTATGATTCCAAAACTTCTAACCAAATGATTTTCTATTACAAGAATAATGTCAGAATACAAGTAATAGTTTGAAATATGCAGGAATTCCCATATTTTAAAACATTTAAGATCTGTTCGGTTGACCAATTTTCTTAACAAAACTAGATCAGTGGTCATGTGAACAACCCGCTCTGATACCAATTGTTGGTCCCGTTTTCGAAGGGCAAAATGGGAATTCAGGAGCAAAAAATTTTTTTTAAACCTTACGCGTCGCACCCTGACTGAGTTCAGTGACGAAATACTCAAGTTACTGCGTTGCTGAGAGTCAGAGCAATCAAGCCAGTGATGAGACTTGAAAGCTCAGGCTCTCAACAAGGCAGTGACTTGAGAGACTGAACTCTCGAGTGCCTAGCCTGATCTGGTCAGTGAGAGAATCTCCCTGACCTGATTGCTTAGCTAAAGTTTTCTTAACAAAGCTCTCAGTGAGTTGATTTTCACAATACTCTAGTAAATACTTTGAAAGATAAATACGCTCAGTTTAACGTGGTTCAGAGACTTAAGCTCTTACATCCACGGGCCTGATTTAACAGGAAATCCACTACTGGGATTCTTGTTTTTAACGTGCCAAGGTGCACTTACAACTGGACTCACGCCCCTCCACGGAGCTGCCTCTCCTTACAAACAACTTACTCCCAACAAACCTGACTAGAGGGTTTTGGTTTCGGTTAGGGTTTTCTCCAACTAGGTGAGGTTTTCCCTTACAATGTGTTAGCCTTAAGCTAGGATTGTGAAAACCTCTCTAAGTTATGAGTTACAAGCTTGACACTCAATGAATATATGTGATAACCCTAAAGGTCAGTGTCGTGGGTGTGTAACACTCCCTTATGACTCCCTAACAATTAACACACCCTCACATCTTGTAGGTGTTTATTTTCTTCTTTCACACACATTACAACGAAGCTATGAGCTTGTATTTATAATGGGGATTCAAATGTATCCGTTGGAGGGAAGATACATTTGAATCCAACATTAAATGGTTTCAACCACTTTTCTTGGAATTCGGCCTTTGTCAGTGTCAGAGTTGCTGCCTCGTGCTGGTTGGTCCACGTGGCCTGGATTCACGGATCTTTGACTCAGTGGGTTGACCAAGACCCACTGACTTTAGGTAGCTTCCTCCTTCACTGACTGATGATCTTCAGTGGACTGAACGTCTTCAGTGTAGTTGTCCTTCAGAGACTGTTTGAAGATCACTCCAAGAAGTTTGTCATAAGGCTGAATGACAAACTTCACTGACCACAGTAGCCTGACTCCTTCAGGGCCTACTTGGTGCAGCACTGATCCTCCTGATCATGCTCTTCACTGAGTGGTCCACCTGACTTTGCTTAGATCAGCCTGGTTTACACTCAGTGGGACATCCTTCAGGCTTCTCTTCTGGTTCAGGTTTCTGGCATGGCTTCAGTCAGTTCTTCTTGGTGTTATCTTGATATTCTCAGGCTGTGTTGCAGAGTTCCCCCTCACTGAGTTCCCACTCAACTGAACAGCCTGTTCTACTGAAAGCTAATCTAGCCTGACCTGAACTAAAGGATACTATCCTGACTGCTTTCAAACCTATTACATGTTGTTTTGGAAAATCATCAAAACTAAAACATATCCAAACAATTTCCCCCTTTTTGATGATTCCAAAACTTCTAACCAAATGATTTTCTATTACAAGAATAATGTCAGAATACAAGTAATAGTTTGAAATATGCAGGAATTCCCATATTTTAAAACATTTAAGATCTGTTCGGTTGACCAATTTTCTTAACAAAATTAGATCAGTGGTCATGTGAACAACCCGCTCTGATACCAATTGTTGGTCCCGTTTTCGAAGGGCAAAATGGGAATTCAGGAGCAAACAATTTTTTTTAAACCTTACGCGTCGCACCCTGACTGAGTTCAGTGACGAAATACTCAAGTCACTGTGTTGCTGAGAGTCAGAGCTAACAAGCCAGTGATGAGTCTTGAAAGCTCAGGCTCTCAACAAGGCAGTGACTCGAGAGACTGAACTCTCGAGTGCCTAGCCTGATCTGGTCAGTGAGAGAATCTCCCTGACCTGATTGCTTAGCTAAAGTTTTCTTAACAAAGCTCTCAGTGAGCTGATTTTTACAATACTCTAGTAAATACTTTGAAAGATAAATACGCTCAGTTTAACGTGGTTCAGAGACTCAAGCTCTTACATCCACGGGCCTGATTTAACAGGAAATCCACTACTGGGATTCTTGTTTTTAACGTGCCAAGGTGCACTTACAACTGGACTCACGCCCCTCCACGGAGCTGCCTCTCCTTACAAACAACTTACTCCCAACAAACCTGACTAGAGGGTTTTGGTTTCGGTTAGGGTTTTCTCCAACTAGGTGAGGTTTTCCCTTACAATGTGTTAGCCTTAAGCTAGGATTGGGAAAACCTCTCTAAGCTATGAGTTACAAGCTTGACACTCAATGAATATATGTGATAACCCTAAAGGTCAGTGTCGTGGGTGTGTAACACTCCCTTATGACTCCCTAACAATTAACACACCCTCACAGCTTGTAGGTGTTTATTTTCTTCTTTCACACACATTACAACGAAGTTATGAGCTTGTATTTATAATGGGGATTCAAATGTATCCGTTGGAGGGAAGATACATTTGAATTCAACATTAAATGGTTTCAACCACTTTTCTTGGAACTCGGCCTTTGTCAGTGTCAGAGTTGCTGCCTCGTGCTGGTTGGTCCACGTGGCCTGGATTCACGGATCTTTGACTCAGTGGGTTGACCAAGACCCACTGACTTTAGGTAGCTTCCTCCTTCACTGACTGATGATCTTCAGTGGACTGAACATCTTCAGTGGACTGAACGTCTTCAGTGTAGTTGTCCTTCAGAGACTGTTTGAAGATCACTCCAAGAAGTTTGTCATAAGGCTGAATGACAAACTTCCCTGACCACAGTAGCCTGACTCCTTCAGGGCCTACTTGGTGCAGCACTGATCCTCCTGATCATGCTCTTCACTGAGTGGTCCACCTGACTTAGCTTAGATCAGTCTGGTTTACACTCAGTGGGACATCCTTCAGGCTTCTCTTCTGGTTCAGGTTTCTGGCATGGCTTCAGTTAGTTCTTCTTGGTGTTATCTTGATATTCTCAGGCTGTGTTGCAGAGTTCCCTCTCACTGAGTTCCCCCTCAACTGAACAGCCTGTTCTACTGAAAGCTAATCTAGCCTGACCTGAACTAAAGGATACTATCCTGACTGCTTTCAAACCTATTACATGTTGTTTTGGAAAATCATCAAAACTAATACATATCCCAACACTATATCCCCCAATCCTTTCTACACCTCATAAGCCCATTAAAGATATCATGACCTGAAAATGCAAATCAGCATATCAAATTACTGATACTAAGTATAATGCAAGAAAATCCTAATGTTATTAAAAAAAAACACACTTACCAGCATGTGGAGGAGGTAAAGGGATGAAACTAAGAAGTCGTTTATGAAGTTGCCAATTTGAATCAACAAAGTGACCAGTAACACACATATAAGAAATCTTTTGCACCTTTGACTTCCAAATGTCAGTGGTCAAGGAAATCTTGCTAATGTCTCTCAATTCCAATTGCAACTTTTTCTTCTCAATTTCATACACATTGATGACATCTTTCTTTGCCGTGGCACGAGAAATCTTCTCAAATTGTGATTGATTGATATTTAACATGAAAGTAAAACCAAAACTTTCCACAACATTAAACGGCTGCTCGTTCATTAAAATCCAATGTGCAACAGCCTCTCTTTGCTTCATATGATCATACTTACCATCCGACAAAGGATTCATCTCAAATTTGGAATTGATAGGCTGAAATTGCAATGTCTTTTGCTTTTCAGTGTGCATTTTCTTTTGCAAACACCTCTTCAAGTAATTCCAAAGATGACTTGTTGTACCGGAAGTTGGCTTAGATAGAATAGATTTGCAATGTATACATTGAGATTTTGAAGTTCCATCATTTTCAGTCACTTCAATGAAATCAGTATAAAATTTTGAAACCTTCTTTCTCTTTTTCCTTTCAAAATGACCCTTATCTTCCTCACCTTCACCATCTTTATCTTCTTCATTGTCTTTCTCTCCATCCACATTCACATCTTCAATTTGTATATCACCATCACCTTCATCATCATCATTTATCTCGACCGTAGTTTTCTCCTCCTTTCATTATAAATATTTAATTAGAACTCAAAATGGTAAAACATACATATCTATATTCCAAATTATACATAAATTTAATTTTCATGTAATATAAGATATTTACCTCATGTGCATCCAGTATAATCTCATTTTTTTTAGTTGTATGCTCTATTGAATTTGGGCAATCCATATTCTAAAATCTGTGGAGAATACAGTTCAAACTTAACATGATAGTAATCTATATAATATGTGGACAAGTAAATTTCAAATCCATACATCAATGAAATCTCAAAGCTAAAAAAAATAGAGGTGCGAGACCCAGTAATTTTAATATGCTCTAAACAGAACAACCTTAAACTATCACTAACATGTCAATATGCTATTTCACAACGATCCTCTTTAATAAAAAAAATTACAATTATTAAAGTGCCACCATTCCATTCTTGAAAAGAAGAATAAAAAAAAAGTCGAAATCTAGAGATGAAGATAATAATTCTACAAACCCTTTACGTCATAGACTTAAAATCAATCCTTATGACTTAGATTTTCACTATCAACAATTGACAAACATTTGTATTATTTCAGAAACTACCCTGAAGGTTAAACTAACATTTCAATACTTCAATGAATATTTGGTTTTAAAAAATAACTTAAGCAAACAAGGAGTTTTTCATAAAATATTTAAGCAAAAGTAGGCACTAAAAACCTGAAAAAGTCGAGCAACGCCAGGATAAACAAGCAATGTGGTGAGCCGGATGACGGGAACAGCCGAGGTGGCTAGCCGGTCAATGGGGGGTGACGACAAGGGGAGGTTGAGTCAGACTGTTGGACGACGGCGATTCGAATGATTGGGGAGGGAATGGACGATGAGGGTTAAGGCCTTGAGGCAGCAGAAATTAGGGTATGACTATGAACGTGTGGTGTGTGTTCTAATTTCAAAAGTAGGGTTGTTGTTTCCCTGATTCAAAGTTAACAGCATATTCTTTTCTTTCTTTTTTAATATATTAACCTGTTAATGTTATATAGTTTGTTAATGTTTTGGGCCATCAATTTAATTAATATCTTTGGGCCATATATATAATTCAACATGTTTAATCTCTTTTGGGCCCATTTTTTTTATATTATGGAGTATGGACCAACTCCTAATTCAATAGGCAAAAATATATATATATATATATATATATATAAATTCTTAATCATATATTTAATCGAATATTTACGAATATCGAATCGAATATCGTAATTTTGTATTCGTATTTGATTATTAATCGAATCGAATCGAATATTTTTATTCGAATTTGAATCACAAAAATTCAAATACGAATAGCAAAATTCGAATACGAATACCGAATCGAATCAAAACTATTTGATTCGTTTACAACCCTAGGGGGGAGATTGCCTGTGTTTGTTCTTTGTGGGGAGGGTTGTAAGAATGGGGATGATGGAGTGTGAAGGAGTGTTTGTTGACAAGAGTGTGAAGGTCTTCTAGGTGGATGAAGATGTTATATTGAAATGGTATGGTGTAAGAGATGAGAGAGTAGGAAAGTGAATTTAGCCTTACTCTATTTATTCTTCCAAGAGATAGTGATGGGTGCAAGAGGAGAGTGGGGAGGAAGTCTCCTTCCCATGTGATCGATCATGGCTGAAATGTGGGCTTGGGGCTGCCATTTGGTGGCCCCCAGTGTTACGGAATGCGGTTTGGTCAAAACTGTATTTTTCAGTGTTGATTTCATGGCCCAAAAATTAGGGTTTTTGTTTGATAATTATACCCAATTTTTGAACATGTATATTATTCATTTGGAATGCATTTTACTTACTTTTGAAACTTTTACCACTTATTTGATTCATATTTTAAGTGCTAGGAGTGCCTCCGGTTCAGTTTGTTCATCCGTCGTTTGAAAAATTAAAAACTAAAACATGTAGTCCTCATTTTGAAAATTAAAATCATAAATTCACATGAGCATAAATAAATAAACAAGTTTAACATAATACTTTGAGTCAGGATATTACATAGTGAAAAGAGCATTACGGGAGTATAACAATATGAGTTAAAGTCTATCTTGAAACGAAAATAATTGACAAAACATATCAATTAATTTTATATAATAATAAGTTATCTTTATTTTAATTTTAGGTTAAAAAAGTTGTTGGGGTGTGAGATAAAAATCACAGTGGATAACTTGTACGCTCTTACACAGATTGGCGCGATCCTAAATGATTGGTAGTTTTACCCAATCTCGGTTTAAATATTAAGATTTGTTTAAGTTTCTTTTGTAATTAAACTATACTTCCATTTCGTACTATAATATCTTATTTTACGTAGTTGACACAAAGTAAATCCCCATTTCATTTCACATAGTGGGCCCTATATAAATCCCCATTTTATTTCACATAATGGACACTAAGTAAATCACATGACACTTTAAATAGTGGGCACTAAGTAAATCCCCTAACACTTTACATAATGGACACTAAGTAAATGCCCATTTCATTTCACATAGAGGGCACTAATTAAATCCTCATTTCATTTCACATAGTGGACACTAAATAAATCCCCGTAACATATATAATATAGTGAGCAGAAAGTAAATCCCCATTTGGTGAGCTTATTATATATGTATTCATAATATTTATATTTGATTAGTTAGTTTCAACAAACAACAACGGTCCGCATAACATTATCAGCTAATATAGATATGGTCACCCATCTTTTAACTTTATAGATAAGTTAGAACTATTTCATCCAATAATCTTATATAAATGATCTTAACCATTATTCACATCTCATAAAATTCTACACACTCCAAGTATTATACATACCCCATTAAAATAAAAATATTAATATCTTACTTTACACACCCTATTAGTTGTCATTATATACTTAAAAAAATAAAGATAAAAATATATTGTCATTAAAATAAAACTATTTATTAAATTTTAAACCATATGTAAAATATTATTATATTTTCCACAAATTCAATATTACTCCATTCCAGGAACCACAGTCTTATAGCAATTGCCACACCACCATCACTGGCATTCCAAATCACGAATCAATTTTTTATCATCGTTTATACTAAATAAACAAAGAGATAGAGAAGGAACAATGATGAAAATAAAAAAAAAATATAAGTGTCCGAACTACACATTAAACTACCACATAAATATGTCATATTAAAGATAAATCAATAGAAAAATAACACATCATTACCACACTTCATGAGAATGTAACACTAGTGTGATAATTGCTTAAAATTCTTGAACTTAATTTGTCTAATTTTAAAAGATTTCATGTATTTATTTACACTAATTGACTAATGTCGATAAATTAATGATAAAGGCATTGCGTCTTTATTTTGTAGGAAAATAGAATATTTGGATGTAAAACACATCTCCAATATTAATCTGTGAAGTCAATTGAAGGAGTGAGTCTAGAAAGATAACCAAAGGCGAGAGTGAAGCGGATAAAATGCAAGAAAAATTGAATCAGCTCATTTCAATATTTCAACAATTATTTTGAGCCCAATTGATAAAACTAGAGTTACCTGTGTTTACAAGTGTATTAGGAATTTTAATGGTATGAAGTTGAAGACGACCTAGGAGTATTTGCAACACAATTAAAAGTGACGTAAATATTTTTTTTATAACAAATGTCTCCTCACAGTTTTTACTTTTAAAAAATACTTCAAAGTTGTAAGTATAATTTGCAAACATCCCTAAATTGCAGCATATCAATATTTCATCTCTTCAATTTTAATGATATGAAGTTAATATCTGGTCCCACTAGTTAGATTAATTGCGGAAGCTTAAGTTAAATGTCTTTCAAAGTCTTTTACAAGAGAGTAATAATCAAAAGAACAATAAGTAAATTGAAAACAATAAAGAACACAAGATATATAGTGGTTCGGATTTGAATATCCTACGTCCACTCTCCCTTATATCTAAGGGGTCTCACTATCAACCAACCACTCACTTACTTACTGGAATTTGGAAGTACCAGTTCCTTCTTACACCTCTTTAGATTTGACTTCAATCTAAAGATCAAACAGCCTACAACCTTGTCTGATAGATGAACAGGTTGAGGTTTCAATAACTCCTTAAGAGTAGATAAATATTATGAACAGTAAGAGTGCTTGGTATGAATCTCAAAAGCTTGGATAGACTTATGCGCGTATATAGTTTTTCTAGAGCTTTTTCTTGAACTGCACTCTTATATTTATAGAGGGGATTTAGAGCTAGCCGTTGGAGGGCTAATCCAATCAGATCCTCTATATAAGGAAGCCTCAATCAATTAATTCCCTAATTGATTGATTGGGTTGGTGGGATCCTTGGATTGATTATCTTCAAATACTTTCCAATCCTGATCTTGTTGACTTTATTTGAATCACCAACGGTCAATAGCTTCCTTTGCCTAACTCTGATTCTCTCCAGAGAAGGCAAGACCAGACACAAGACAACCTCGGTGTCTTCTGGTCCTTATCTGGTCAACAACCAGAATACTCAGTAGAATTAGGGGATCAAACTGAGCATCTTTTGTTCTACCAGACTCGTCTGGTCCGGACTCGTCTGGTCTGGGAAAGGTCATCTGCCTCTGGTCAGATCTCATCTGGTGAAGTCTTCTGGTGGAGTCCTCTGGTGAAGTCCTCTGGTGGGGTCTTCTGGTGACTCTTCTGGTGAAGTCTTCTGGTCTGGCAGTTCCCCCTAGACTAAGTCCTAATCTAGATCATCATCTGGCTAACAGGTCCAGATGGTCCTATTACATCTTCTGGTTTGTTTTAACTCATCAAAACTAACAATTTTTATCCTAACAAATATCAGTATTGCAACAAATTTGATTGTCCCGCCGTAAATTTTAGCTCTTCAATTGCAACATATCAATATTTCTAGTACAAGTAATTTGGTCAAAAAAAGTGAAAACTAAATTCGAACATCAAGTTTCATGATTGAGCTAAACAAAAAAAAACACCTGTTTTTTATCCGAGAAATTTAAATTTGTTTATTTTAGAATTTAAATTTTGAAGATTGGGCAAGGATTTGAGTTTGTTGATTTTTAAATTTTGTTCACAAAAAATTGTGATAATTAATAGTAAAAATAAAAATTAGATTTTAAGGATTATTCAACAATTTTTTTTTTCCCCCATTAGCTTTTAAGGATTATTCTATATGTATAAAAAATGAAAATACTATTGTTAGAGTGGTCATTGATTGCATCATTGATTTGTGTGAGAGCGGTAGTTTAGACTTGGAGTATTATTATTGCAAGAGTGAAGTGTTCCTATGGTGATTTCAACAGCATACGTGTAAACATTATTCAATCGCCGTTGAAATAAGAATTGTACTGCAATGCTATTTTAAATAAATTTGGATTCATTGAACATAAAGAAATATTAGCAGTGGAAAGAGTCATAGAGATACACTTAGTACAAATTTGATATCCATTAAAGATAAAGAATCTAATCTATCACATCAAAGCGACTCCTGATAGTATTACCAGCTATAATTGTAGCAACAGCTATCACAACAATCCTATCAACAGCGAGATCACGAAGATCATTCATACACAAATAATTTATCGCCTAAATAATATAATACATAAATTTAGAGATAATCATTATACCCAATGAAAAAAATAAGAAAATAAAATCAAACAAAAAATTAAATACCGTCAACAAGTTGGCAATCCTGTTAGTTGGAATATTTTGAATAAAATTAAGATCTCAAACTTGATATGCCGCATTACCTACATTAGCATTATGATAATGAGCGAATTCCAAAATAATATCAAATATATTACGGGAGATGGGTAATTTCAATGGTTATTGGGCTGCCACTAAAGCATCACTAAATTGGCTTATAACCGCAACATTTACTTCAAATTGTTGACGACTTTCAGAAAGTATAACAGTGCGAGTGTTGTTATTAATTTTGAATTGAAAAGAAATGGACCAAGCAGTGGTGAACCAGAAGAGTGATAATGAAATGAGTGTGGAATATGAGAATGAAATGGACATATATTTATAAAAAAAAAATACAATTCACTTTTATAAATATAAAAAATTAATTTTAATTTTAAAAAACCCAAAATGGAAATAAGAATTGATAATTTTACACTATGTTCTTTTTTCTTTTTCCAAAAACTGCATTATGGCACATATGTCCTTTTCTTTTAACCAAAATTATATAATGTCATATTGTGAAGGGGCATCACGGGGCTATAATAATATGAGTTATAATCTTTCTTGAAAAGTAAAAAATTTACAAAACATATCAATTAATTATATATAAAAATAAGTTATCTTTATTTCCATTTTAGGTTAAAAAGTTGATGGGGTGGGAGATGAAAATCTCACTGGGTAACATGTATGCTCTTACACAGATTGACGCGATCCTGAATGGTTAATAGTATTACGCATTCCCGGTTTAAATATTAAGGTTTGTTTAAGTTTCTTTTATAATTAAACTTTACTTGAATTTCGTACTATAATATCTTATTTTACATAGTGGGCACAAATTAAATCTCCAATTCATTTTATATAGTGGGCACTAAGTAAATCCTTATTTCATTTCACATATTGGGCACTAAGTAAATCCCTATTTCATTTCACATAGTGGGCACTAAGTTAATTCCATAACACTTCACATAGTGGGCACTAAGTAAATCCTTATTTCATTTCACATACTAGACACTAAGTAAATCCTCATTTCATTTCACATACTGGACACTAAGTAAATCCCTATTTCATTTCATATAGTGGACACTAAGTACATCCTCATTTCATTTTACATAATAGGCACTAAGTAAATCTACATAACATATATCATATAGTGGGCAAAAAGTAAATTCCCATTTGATGAGCTTATTATATTTGTATTCATAAAATTTATATTTGACTAGTTTCCTTCAAAATAGACCAACGGTCCGTATAACATTATCGGTTAATTCAGATAGTGTCACCATCCGGTCCGAAGCACTTCTCCAAGCACATTTTCTTGAACATTTAATTATTATCAAAACTCTTAATTCTTAAATTACTTAAAAAATATTTTCCTTTATCCTTAAATATTATATATATACTCCAAAAAATTATCACGCAAATAATATCTCAAAGGTCATAAGAGTATAGAGATAAAGTAAGTAGTTATCATAATTTTAAAGTTGACAAAGTATAGAGTGAAAATGGTTCATACATGAACCATTGAAGGGTATTAGTTGTTTTCACTAAAAAGTATTAGTTGTTTTCACTAAAGAGTATTAGTTGTCTTCACTAAAGAGTCTTAGTATATTTTCAGTAAACAACTAATACTCTTCAGTAAAAACAACTGATACCCTTCAGTAAAAATAACTAATACTCTTTAGTATAAACAAATAATACCCGAGCAGTTCTTGATAAGTACAGAAATTAAATAAAGCCAAAAAGACAATAAGATGTTGTTTGAGGGCAAATGTAATAGATTTATATTGATGTATATTGTTAGGATAAAAGTTGTTAGTTTTGAAGATATTAAAACAACCAAGTGATGTAATAAGACCAGCTGCACCTGTTAGCCAGCTGATGATATAGACTAGGACTTAGTCTAGGGAAAAATGTCAGACCAGAGGAGTCGACCAGAAGACCTCTCCCAGAGGAAGTTCAGAACAGAAGGCAGTAGAGCTTTTCCCAGATCCATATGAGTCATGGAGACCAGACGAGCCTGGTGAAATAAAAAATGCCTTAGAATCATCTTCTGAATCTAAGGAACTCTTTATTTCACTACCCTGGTCTAGATCAGAGGACCTCTGTGTCATCTAGTATCTGGTCTTGTTGTTTTAAACAGACTAGAAGAGTCATCAAGGAAGTCTTTTACCGTTGGTGTATTTAATGCTTTTTGAAGATCAAGATTGGAAAGTCAAATGAAGAATCAATCCCAAAGGATCTCACCAACTTAATCAATCAATTAGGAAAATTGATTGATTGACTTCCTTTTATAGGGATCTGATTAGATTAGCCCTCAAACGGCTAACCCTAATTCACACTATAAATAAAGAGCTACTGGAAAGAAAAATTACACGCGAGGAACACTTTCAAGCTTTTATTGTTTAACCTTGTATTCCAGTACTCTCATAATATTCATACATATCTACTCTTTTAGGAGAATAGTTGAAAAACAATACTCAACTAGTTCATCTATCAGACAAGGTTGTTGTGTTGAAGAGTTAGATCGATTCAGATCTAAACTGTTAGCAATGAACTGGTACTTGTCAATTCTAGTGAGTTCGTAAGAAGGATAGTGAGAAAGACCCCTTGTCTAAGGGAGAGTGGGTGTAGGATTTGATATCTGAACCACTATACATCTGATGTTATTTACTTTATTGCACTGCATCAAAAGATATAACAAGTGTTTTATCAAAAGTTAATATACATTTAGCTTCCGCATTATTCAATCAAACGAGTCTGCTACCAGACGACTCTGTCGTTTTTAGAAAAAGTTGAAATTAAAGTTCTTTGTGTTGAGAAGTCTATTCAACCCCCCTTCTAGACTTCTTAAACACCTTAACTGCTAGTAGTGGGACCAACAAGTGGTATCAGAGCAGTGTGTCCTAGACCACTGCTTTGAAAAGCCTTTGGTGTTCACTAGGGCAGATCCACTGCATTTTCTTACTTTTGCATAAAACCTTTTTCATTCATACACTTATTTCAAAAATATCTTCAAAATCTGCATCCAAGAGCCGTAAGTTACCAATGTTTTCCTTTGATGACTATAACCACTGGAGCTTCATAATGATAAATCATCTTGGAGCTATCCATCACTGCATGCTTGATGTGGTAGAAAGTGGTCCTATCAAATTTTATTGGACACCTATTGATGATGGCAGATCAGGTGCAAGAGAAGAACCCAGTGCTGATGGAGAAAGAGCAACTGGAGATACTAGACCTGCAATAGAGACAAGATGTTGGGATATAGATTAGATGTTTTGAAGATGTTAAAATAAGAACTGGTAACTAGTCTAGGACTATAATAGGTCTTAGGCTAAGGGGAAAGGGAATTAGACAAGACAAGAGGAGTCCCAAACAAGAGGAGTCCCGGACAAGAGGAGTTCCAGAAAAGAGGAGTCCCGGACAAGAGGAGTTCCAGACAAGAGGAGTTCAAGACAAGAGAAGTCTTGGACAAGAGGAGTCTTGGACAAGATGAATCTTGGACAAGATAAGTCTTGGACAAGAGGAGTCTTGGACAAGATGAGTCTTGGACAAGAGTGGTCTTGGACAAGATGAGTCTTGGACAAGAGGAGTCTTGCACAAGAGGAGTCTTGCACAAGAGGAGTCTTGGACAAGATGAGACTTGGACAAGAGGAGTCTTGGACAAGAGAATTCTTGGACAAGAGGAGTCTTGGACAAGATGAGTCTTGGACAAGATGAGTCTTGGACAAGATGAGTCTTGGACAAGAGGAGTCTTGCACAAGAGGAGTCTTGGACAAGATGAGACTTGGATAAGAGGAGTCTTGGACAAGATGAGTCTTGGACAAGATGAGTCTTGGACAAGAGAATTCTTGGACAAGATGAGTCTTGGACAAGAGAAGTCTTGGACAAGAGGAGTCTTGGACAAGATGAGTCTTGGACAAGATGAGTCTTTGACAAGAGGAGTCTTGGACAAGATGAGTCTTGTACAAGAGGGGTCTTGGACAAGATGAGTCTTGGACAAGAGGAGTCTTGCACAAGAGGAGTCTTGCACAAGATGAGACTTGGATAAGAGGAGTCTTAGACAAGATGAGTCTTGGACAAGAGGAGTCTTGGATAAGATGATACTTGGACAAGAGGAGTCTTGGACAAGAGGAGCCTTGGACAAGAGGAGTCTTGGACAAGAGGAGTCTTGCACAAGATGAGACTTGGATAAGAAGAGTCTTAGATAAGATGAGTCTTGGATAAGAGGAGTCTTGGATAAGATGATACTTGGACAAGAGGAGTCTTGGACAAGAGGAGCCTTGGACAAGAGGAGTCTTGGACAAGATGAGTCTTGGACAAGAGGAGACTTGGACAAGAGAAGGTCCGGACAAGATGAGCTCTGGACAAGATGAGGTCGGGACAAGATGAGGTAGAGGACCAGATGGGTAGAGGACAAGATGAGGTCGGGACAAGATGAGGTAGAGGACCAGAGGACCAGATGAGGTAGAGGACAGATGAGGTAGAAGACCAGATGAGGTAGAGGACCAGATGAGGTAGAGGGCCAGATAAGGTAGATGACCAGATGAGGTAGAGGACTAGATGAGGTAGACAAGAAGAGGTGTACCAGACTACTCTACCAGATGAGCTCTACCAGACTACTCTACCAGATGAGCTCTACCAGACTACTCTACCAAGAAGATCTTGTGATCCAAAGATAAGAAGAATCAAGAAAGGGAAGTCAACTGTTATCAAGGAAGATTGGTTGTAGATCGAAGAATCAATCAAAGAAAGAGTCAACCAATCAATCATATAATCAATCAAGATGATTGATTATATTCCTTTATTTGTAGATGTTTGAATTTCTAGCTTCCAACGGCTAGTTATTTAACACCTATAAATAGGAGTGCATGGTGATAAAGTTCAACACAAGAAAGACGGACAAGAGAGCACAAAAGTTAGAGAAACACACGAACACACCATACACTCACCTTGTTCTTATAAATATTATATCTACTCTTGTAGGAGTTGTAGTTGGAATATTACTCAACCTTTTCACCACATTGAAAGGTTGTTGTAAGTTGTACGAAGGAGCTGGTACTTCTAAATTCCAGTGGTTCGTGAGTACGTTGGTTGGAGAGAAAGTCCCCTTTGGAGAAAGGGAGAGTGGATGTAGGATCGTTATATCCTAACCACTATAAAATTCTCGTGTCTCTTTTATTTGCTTTATATATTTCAATTTCTGCATAATTAATTTTAGCACTTTAAAAAGGATTTTTCTTAAAATTAAGAATAAAACGCTTTCCGCAAATAATATTTTTGGGACCAACAAGTGGTATCAGAGCAGTGTGTCCTAGACCACTGCTTTGAAAATCTTTTGGTGGTCACCAGGACAGGTCCAATTTTTTTGAAAAACCCAAATATTTTTTTTGTGCTAACAATTTCTTGCAGAAATGGGTTCAATGAAAAGTAGTAAAAGATACACTAGGAGTCACTCAAAAAGAAGCTTCTTAACCGAGGAAGAAGAGGTATCCACTTCTGGTTCATCATCAAATTTTGGACCAAACGAAGAGATATGTCTTGTGACAGATGAGGTATGTAATCAAACTCCCTCTTCTTCTTCTTCTTATTCTTCTTTTTCTGAACAATCAGAGGAGTCTTATACGCAAAATTTGCTATTAGATCTCCAAAAATCTGTACAACTTTGTCAAAAGTTGGAAGATGAGAACACAATGCTGAAAGTAGAAAATCAGAAGCTTTCACAATGTTTAGGCAACCCAACTGATCTACCAGCTGAACAGGTTCAAACACTGGTAGAAGAGTCCACTGACTTGAAAACCAGATGTGATGAACAAACTAAGCTGATAGAAAAGCTGCTTGTTGAAAACATTGAGAAAGATAATGAATATACTCTGCTGAAAGCTAAGTTCGATGAACTCTTCCATCAAAACAAAATTGTAAAAGATAGTGAGGACAAGCTCAAGCTGAGACTGGAGCAGCTGACTACCGCAAACAATGTTGTGTCACACATAGCTGCCTCATCTCAAAGAGAACATGATAAGATAGGCCTTGGTTATTCCAAAGCTGAATCCTCACATGTTCAGAAAGAAGAAAAGTCTAGTAATTTTATTGATAAGGGTAAGAGGTCAGCTGACCAGGCAACTCAACCGAACGGGCAGATAAGTTCTAAATCTCAAAAACCCAAAAGGAAGAGGAGGAATTTTAAAAGACCTCAGCAAGGTCAGCAGAGTAGAAAACAGCCTGGACCTTCTCAAAAGAAGCAGTCCCAGCTGACTCCTACTCAGCTGCAGAAGACTTTTAAGTCATCTGCCAGACCAGCTGGAACTTTTGATGGTTCTAACAAGACTTATCCTTATCAACAAAATTTCAAGACTATTGCATTAAGACAAGTTATTCCTTCTACTGGACAAGCTCATAAGAGAATAAGAGACTCTAGAAGAAATAACCATGTCGAAGCTTCTTATGTTCAGTGTGTTTTTGTGGATATGTATGGAAGAAAGATAAGATCACCTGATTCAAAAAGGGATGATCTATTCTTGTGGCTTCCTAAATGTTGTGCTAACCCCCTTGGACCCAAAAGGGTACCAAAAACTTGATTGCCTGCAGATACACAAGAAGACCAGCTAATATTATGCCCCAAATATCAGCTGAGCATATTTTGAGAGGGAAGATCAGTTGACCCTGCTTGATTAGACTTCTTATCTTAAGATTTCAATTTTTTCTTGTCTTGTTTAAATTCAGTTTGTTGGTCCCACTAGATAGATTAATTGCGGAAGCCTTTAAAACCAAAATGTCTTTAGAGAAAATCTTTTCTAAGAGCACAAATAATAAACAACAGGTATTAAAGAAAGCAATAAATAACACCGTATTTATAGTGGTTCGGATCTGAATATCCTACGTCCACTCTCCCTTGATCAAAGGGGTCTCACTATCCAACCAACAAACTCACTACTTACTGGAATTTCCGAAGTACCAGCACCTTCTTACAATCTCTTTAGATCTAACTTCGATCTAAAGACAAACTTACTCCAACCTTGTCTAACAAGATGAACAGGTTGAGTATATAAACTCCTTACGAGTTGGATGAGTAATTAAGAAAAAGTGAGTGCAAAATGCTTAGTGATCAAAAAGCTTAGTATGCTATGTGCGCGTGTAGAGTCTCTAGAGCTTTTTCTTGAACTGCACTCTTGTATATATAGAGGGGATTAGGGCTAGCCGTTGGAGGGCTAATCCAATCAGATCCTCTATATAAGGAAGCCTCAATCAATCAATTCCCTAATTGATTGATTGGGTTGGTGGGATCCTTGGATTGATTATATTCAGATACTTTCCAATCCTGATCTTGTTGACTTGATTTGAATCACCAACGGTCAATAGCTTTCTCTGCCTAACTCTGATTCTCAACAGAGAAGGCAAGACCAGACACCAGGCAACCTCGGTGTCTTCTGGTCCTTATCTGGTGAACAACTAGAATACTCAGTAGAATAAGGGGATCAAACTGAGCATCTTTTGTTCCACCAGACTCGTCTGGTCTGGGGAAGGTCCTCTGCCTCTGGTCTGATCTCATCTGGTGAAGTCTTCTGATGGAGTCCTCTGGTGGGGTCTTCTGGTGACTCTTCTGGTGACGTCTTCTGGTCTGGCAGTTCCCCCTAGACTAAGTCCTAATCTAGATCATCATCTGGCTAACAGGTCCAGATGGTCCTATTACATCTTCTGGTTTGTTTTAACTCATCAAAACTAACAATTTTTATCCTAACAATTTCCCCCTTTTTGGTGGAGTTAAAACACTACCAGAACTGATCACAAAGAAGATTTAAGCAAGAAAACATATAAAGGATAAGACCTTAGAATAGATCTTATCAGGCAAACAATTAAGACAACAAGAGGTTGTCTTTTGAACAGAGAAGATATGAATTTCATTAGAAATAAGGATAAAGAGTTTACAGATTACAATGAAATTCTGGTCCTATCTAAGCATATCTTCTGTTATCTTTAGGCACCAGAAACCTGTCTTGAATGGCCTTCAACTCTGCAGAAGATGCTGGGGTGTAATTCACCAACACCTTTGTCTTGAATAACTTCTTCAACTTTAGCCAATCAACCTGGTCCCCTATCATGGGAGTGTTGAGGTAATGAAACTCAGGGGCTGTGACCTCCAGGTTGAACTCTATCGTTGAATCCATTAGCTGCTTGTAAAGCTCTGCATCGTAACACTTCATCCACGAATGGAAGGTCCTGTTGATAAGTGCTTCATCTTCTGGTGGTGGCCTCTGGATGTAATGTTGAATAAACCAGAGAGTCTTGGCTTCTCTCCATTTTTCAATCAGGGGAACAGGCACAGTAGAGTCAAAGGACCCTTCTGTCCTGAGAGGCAAGATATTCAACACTTCAGTGGGAGCTTTCCTCCTCTGGCTCGATCCACCTGCACCAGAAGAAGCACCAGCTTCTCTGCTCTTCTTCGATTGTCTCCTAACATATCTGAGCCTCTGCTCTTCATCTATGTTTTTCCTTATTCTGGCTTGCTTCTCCTCTGGAGTCTCTTCTTTGTATCTCTTCTCTGCTTCTTCAACGACCTCTTCCAAGAAGCTCTTCTTGACTCTTCTGATCACTTTCTTTGCAGGACCAGAGATGGAAATAGGATCCTGCTCTGCTTCTGATTCCTCTTCTGCAGCAAGCTGCTTAGCCATGGAAAGAGATTTGAGCTCTTCCTTCTTCTTCTTCTGCAACTCAGCCTGGGCCAAAGTGTTTTCCAACAGGTCCAGACAAGCTCCATGGCTAAAGAGGGTTTCAACAGTGGTCTTCGCCAGATCAGTTCTGGACTTCTCTTCCCCCTTTTTAACTTCATCAAGGAGGGGCTCCACTACCTGCCGTATAAGATCAGGCAAGGCAGTGTTGGAGGAAGAGTGAAGATCACGCAGTTGCCTAGCCTCCTCCAGGTAGGCTTTCGATTCTGCAACTAAGGCCTCCTGCCTGGCAAGCATCTCCTGGAGAGAATCCTTCAGCTTTGTAGTTTCCAGAATTTGAGTGGCCAACTCCACTTTAAGCACCGAAACTGGCCTCATCTGGTCAAGAACATATTGTTGAAGCTGCTTTTGGCTCTCATGTACATCCATCTTTAAGAACAGGCAGTCAGATTTGAAGGCAGCTTTGGCAGAGGCAAAAACATCCTTGATCTGCTTCAAAAACTTCCTTCGCTCATCTTTAATCTGGTGTTCAACCAGAGCAGGTGCCAAGTGCTGCATAGCCTTTGAAAATCTGCCAATCTGCTGGATTTGTTCATTGAAGAACAACTTCATCTTCTGGAGGATAGCCGGAGTGACCTCAAAGTCTTCTTCGTCGGAATACAACTCTGAAGGGAAGGCGAAGTGAGGACCAAACTTGTAAGAGGGGCCCTCAGGAGAGATCATCACCCCCTGCTGAATGAGAAGAGTTCGAATCACCACCTTCAATGCCTCTGGTGACTCTAGCTCTGCAGGATTCTGGAGATTTAGCTTCTACTTCAGCTCGATCTCCCAAGCAGTGAAGTTGGAGGGACCCATTTCCTCAAGCAACATCATAAGGTCCTCCACATCCTCCAGTCTGGCCTTACTCCAAACTTTAGCATCAGTAAGATCCGCCAGAAGGGGTAAGTGCTCCAGAAGAACTGGGAAATGCTCTCTTAGCCAGAGCTGAGCACTTACACTCATACTCTGCCTAATGGGACCCATTTCTGCAGATGAGAAAGTGAAGGGTTTGGGCCCAGAGGCAGAGGAGGAAGGTGCTAAGTTAGAAGGCTCAAGTGAAGCTTTCTCATCTTCACTATCATTGCTGGTTGAACAGGTGGGAGAAGAGGGAGGGGCAGAGAATCCCAGAGCCATAGAAATGGTTGGGTCTTATTCTGTATGGGCTTGTGAAGGGGTAGGAATTTGTGAGGTAGAGGTGGAGGGGATGGGTTGCTCTGCACCAGAAGAGGATGGAATCTCTGGTACAGAAGTTGGGATGGGAAAGTCTATACCAGAAGAGGTTGATGGCACCTCTGGTACAGAAATTGGGGGAGAGGGGTTTGTGTCTAGAGGTATCTGGGAAGATGGGGGAGAGGGTGTTTGAGGAATGGTTGAGGTAGAGAATGTAGGTGTGTTTGGGAGAGTCTGCTCTGGTGAGAATGAAGGAACACCAGGAGCAGATGAGATGGGATGTGTTTGAGTATCTGGTGGGGAGGTAGAGGAGGAGACAAGATCAATGGAAGTAGAGGAGGGTAAGAAAGGGTTTACCTCTGCTGGGTCAACACCAGCAGGCACAACGAGCTCTGGAGTATCCTCCATAATCTGGGAAGCTTCATCAATAGCTCTCTCCAGGGCCTCACCAAGATCAGATCCAGAGTCAGGATCCTGTAGAATTGCCCTCTTGGCCCTGGGCTTCCTCCTAAGAGGTTCAACCTCCTCTTCCTCTTCTTCCTCTGATGGCTCATCCACCAGAAGGGTTTTCTTGGGAGCTCTTCTGCCAGTCCTTGGCTTCTTGGTAGATTTCTTCTTGGCCTCCACCGGCCTCTTCAGCTTGGCTGCCCCAGCCTTAACAGCTTCATCATCATCATCACCCTTCTTTTTAAGAATGTTAAGAAGGGGAATCTGGTCCTCCTCCGAGGAACCAGAAAAGGCAATGGTTGAGGAACCAGTTGCACCAGCAGCTTTCTTCTGGGCCTTCTGCCTTGGCTGCTGCTTCTGCCCCTTTGCAGGTGAGGGTACTGCCTGAAGAGGAGGGGCAGGGATGGCTTCTTCTCCATCAGAGTCGGGATGGCCATGAAGGGGACCATCCTTTGAGAAAAGCACCTTAGACTTGTGAAAGCCTTTGCACCAAGACTCCTTCCATCTCTTCTCTGGAAGCAAGGAGTCCAAAATCAAGGTAAGTTTCGTACCCAATGAAACATTATCAGTGAAGTAAAACTGCATCTCCCCTGGAATGGAAGGACAAGCTTCCTTGTTAACCTTCGCCTTATTCTTCCTCAAGACGCCCCAAAAGAATTCTGCCCAATTGCATTGGACGCCGTCATACAAAGCTCTCATCACACACATTCTTCCATTAAAGATCGCATCTGTGCTGTGATTTTCACACATCAATACCTTAACAACTATGTCAAAAAGTACCTTGTACTTTTGCCTCAGATGCTTATCCAGAAATCCCTTCGTGATATTCTGGCAAGAGGAACGAGCGAACAGTTTGAAGGAACCCACAATATCATCCTCCTTGTAGGTTAAAGGATCCACTCCTTCCGCCGAAATGTTTCCAAACAGGGCACAGAAATCATGCTTGGAAAACACCAAATCTTCCCTGTCAATCTTTGAAGAAATATGGTCTTCATTGATCTTCATGCGAACCAAAAACTGGGCCGCATAACCGTCAAGAGTACGAAAATCTCTGGGAATGGTGGAGATCAACTTCTCAATTCCGGATCTCCTCAAAAGTTCCAAAATAGCAAGAGCAGACGAGTTCTTGGTGGTATAGAAATCAACCACCATCTCCGTTTTGAGTTTCTTCATCATCAATTCATGGTCAAAATTACACGGAGGAGCCATATCTGTGAGAGAGAGAGAGAGAGAGAAGGGAAGAACTTTGCAGAGAGAGGTTAGGGCTTGAAAGTAAGAAAACGTGAAAAGACAGATTGTAAGAAAATTAGATTTAAATAGGGTAATACGCGTGGCTCGAGTAATAAATGAAGTGTGAACGCGTGTAATACCAAAATTAAATTAGGGAACAAAATCAATATTTGAATTGATTGACATTTTGCACAGTGATTAAATCTGATGGCCACAAAGAAAGGCAAGATACAGATTTAATCTGGTGCGTTGGCATAGTCATTGGGACGGGGCATAAAGGGGTTTTGCGGCAGTCAAGAGAAAAAGCGAAATGATTGCCTAGGCCCTATACCCTAGTCTTAAATACACTCCGAAGTTGAAAGGTTTTGAGTGTACTTACTAATTTGAAAAGTGTATCCCAATGATCAGAGGCCAGAGAAGTAAAACCATACCTGTCACCTGATACTGTAACCAGATGATACCACAGCTAATCTGATGTCACATCTCCTCTGATGAAACTCATCTGGTCCTGGTCAGAGAAGATTCTGGACATTTGACTCAGCTCCTCATCTGGGACAAGTGTCACCTGGTGCATACCTTATCTGGTACCTTCTCTGATATATCTAATCTGCAGGAATGTTAGCTCAAGAAAATAAATATATGAAGAAAAGTAATGAAACAAGGATACTTCTCTGATGTTCCCCCTAAAACAAATCTGTCTCTGGATCCAACAATCCTAATTCAAAAGCTAACTCTCTGAATCTGGTCTCAGCCAAAGGCTTGGTTAAGATATCTGCTCTCTGCTTCTCTGTTGCAATCTTTTCCATCCTTATATCTCCCTTCTCAACATGATCTCTGATAAAATGATGTCTTATATCAACATGTTTACACCTGGTATGAAGAACTGGATTCTGGGTAATTGCAATGGCACTATTACTATCACAGAATATAGGAATATCCTTGGCTCTACTCTGGTAATCCCTAAGCTGTTGACTAATCCAAAGTAGTTGAGAACAACAGCTCCCTGCAGCCATGTACTCTGCTTCTGTTGTTGATGTAGCAACTGAAGTCTGCTTCTTAGAAAACCAGGATACCAATTTATTCCCTAAAAATTGGCATGTTCCACTTGTAGATTTCCTATCTATTCTGCATCCACCATAGTCTGAATCTGAATAAACACTCAATTCTAAATTGTCATCTGCAGGATACCACAAACCTAAATTCACTGTTCCCTTAAGATATTTCAAAATCTTCCTTGCTGCTTCCAAGTGACTTTTCTTGGGATTAGCTTGAAATCTGGCACAAACTCCAACAGCAAAGGTAATATCTGGTCTGCTTGCAGTCAGGTACAGAAGAGAACCAATAAGTGCTCTGTACTGAGTCTGGTCCACACACTCTCCAGACTCATCTGGATCCATGTTGAAATTTGTCATCATAGGGATCTTGGCTGCTTTGCTAGATCCTACTCCAAATTTCTCTAACATGTTTCTGGTGTACTTTGCCTGATTAATGAAGATTCCCTTCTCTGATTGCTTAACCTGCAAACCTAAAAAGTAATTCATCTCACCCATCATGGACATCTCAAACTGACTCTGCATGAGTTCACCAAACTTCTCACACAGCTTCTTGTTAGGGGATCCAAATATGATGTCATCAACATATATTTGGACCAGAAGGATGTCCTTTCCTTCTTCTTTCCTAAACAAGGTTCTATCAATCTTACCCTTAGAAAAACCATTGTCCAGAAGAAACTGAGATAGAGTGTCATACCATGCTCTGGGTGCCTGCTTCAGCCCATAAAGAGCTTTCTTAAGCTTAAAAACCTTGTCACCTTGTTCAAAACCAGGAGGTTGTTCCACATACACTTCCTCAATGAGAATCCCATTAAGAAAGGCAGATTTCACATCCATCTGGTATACTTTGAACTTCATGTGAGCAGCATATGCTAAGAACAATTTGATGGCTTCTAGTCTGGCAACAGGAGCAAATGTCTCATCATAGTCTATTCCTTCAGACTGAGAATAGCCCTGAGCCACTAGCCTTGCCTTGTTCCTAGTAATAACATCATTCTCATCTTTCTTATTCTTGAAAACCCACTTAGTGCCTATCACCTTTTGATGTCTTGGTCTGTCTACCAGCTCCCAAACATCCTGTCTGGTGAATTGATTCAACTCCTCTTGCATTGCAATAATCCAATTTGAATCTCTCAGTGCCTCCTTGATGTTCTTAGGCTCAATCAAGGACACATAGCAACTGAATAAGGCAGCTAAGTTAAGAGTTCTCCTAGTCTGGACACCCTTAGTTGGATCTCCAAGGATTAGGTCATTGGGGTGATCAACCAGGGTCCTCCTTCCCGTGGTCTTGCCTGGTTGATCATCTTCTGCAGTACCTTGGTGATTATCACCACCTGCAGAAGAGCTTCCCCCTACAGGAGTTCCAACCTCTTCTGGTTCTGCTCCTTGTGAAGGCTTCTGCTTCAGAGAACCAGGAGATGGGTCATCGTCTGAATCTGAATCTGAGTCAAGAACAGGTGGATTGACTTTGATTGCTCTGGGAGTAGTCTGATTCTGGGTCTCATCTGAAGACTTAGAATCCACCTTGAACTCAAAAGTAGATTCATCAAAAACAACATAAGGTGTTTCCTCCACACAAAGTGAATTCTTATTAAAAACTCTAAAAGCTTTACTGGTGCTGGAATATCCTAAAAATATTCCATCAGCCACTTTAGCATCAAAGGTTCTTAATTTAGATTTCCCATTGTCATGGATGAAACACTTACATCCAAAAACATGAAAATATGAAACAGATGGGGTTTTACCTTTCCATACCTCATATGGAGTCTTATTATGTCTCTGGGCAATCAGGCATCTGTTCTGAGTGTAGCAAGCTGTATTGATGGCCTCTGCCCAAAATCTCTGTGGAGTGTTGTATTCTGCCAGAAGTGTTCTTGCAGCTTCTTTGAGGGTCCTATTCCTCCTTTCTGCCACTCCATTTTGTTGGGGTGTTCTGGCAGCAGATGTTTCATGAAAAATCCCATGATCCTTACAGTAATCTGCAATGTGTGAATTCAAAAACTCTGTTCCTTTGTCACTTCTGATTCTGACTATGCTCTGGTTTTGCTCATTCTGAATCTGCTTGAAGAACTCTGGCAGTTTAGTCATAGTTTCATTTTTCTTAAACAAGAACACTACCCAAGTGTATCTTGAAAAGTCATCTACTATTACTAAGGTGTACTTCCTTCCACTGAAACTAAGAGGAGAAACAGGTCCAAACAGGTCCATGTGAAGTAGTTGAAGTACTCTGGTTGTGGTTGTGCTCTGGACATCCTTAAAGGAAGTCTTGGGTTGTTTACCCTTCTGGCATGAACCACAAACCTGATCCTTCTTAAACACTTCATTAGGAAGACCTCGAATGAGACCTTTTCTGGCAATCTAATTCAGTGTTTTGAAGTTAAGATGACACAATCTCTTGTGCCAAATCCAGCTATTCTCTGCAGATCCTTTTGTAACTAGGCATGCATTTCTTGGGCAACTGTTAAAATCTGCAAGATAAATGTTACCCTTCCTCAAGCCTATTAGCAAAATATCATTATAATCAGAAGAGAAAACAGTGTATGAATCACTAGAAAACTTCACTGAGTATCCCTTGTCACAGAATTGGGATACTGAAAGCAGATTATGCTTGAGTCCTTCTACGTAGTAGACTTCATCTACAGATACTCCATTGAAGGTCAACTTTCCAACTCCTCTGGTGACTCCATAGTTGTTGTCACCAAACATCACTCTTGGTCCAGTCAATGGCTTGAAATCTTGGAGATTATCTTTCTGGAAAGTCATGTGCTTGGAACATCCACTATCAATGTACCAGACATGGTTGCTTGAAAATCCTTTCTCCAATGGACTCTTATCTACCTGCAGAGAAATCAATTAGGTCCCCTACTAGTGCTGGGTCCTGATTGGTTAGTTGCAGGTTTTGTAGGAATCCATAGATAAAGATCATCCCTTGATGGATGAGGAGATCTTATCTTCCTTCCAAATCTATCTACCAACACATGTCCTCTTACAATGACATATTGAGCTACTGGTCTGATAAGGACACCTTTCTTATAAACAGGTCTGGTGTACCTTTTCTCAAATCTGGCCTTTGGAATGGCCTGCCTCAAAGACATGGTCTTAAAGGTCTGGTTGTAAGGGTACATCCTTGAAGAACCATCGCTGGTGTCATAACTACCCAGATCAGTTGGTTTTCTATGGATGGGTCTAGAAGACCTCCTCTGGTTCTGATAATTAGACTTGCTCTGGTGATTATAGTTCCTTTGAGTATACCTATTCTGGAATTGATTCCTCTGAGAAAATTGTCTCTGGGGTACCTGGTTCTGTTGAACATTGTTCCTTCTCTGGTAGTTGTTACTCTGATTGGTATTCCCCTTCCTTGAGTGTTTCCTTTGAGGTCCCCTAATCTGTTTAGGTTCCCTTTGAGGATTTCTCTGGGGTCCTCCAATTTGAGTAATTTCTACTCCTTGGGACTCATTGTTCACAGAACCATCAATCTTTAATGATTCCCCTTTTTGACACTTATTTTCTAGCATCTTCTCTTCCAGAACAGTCAACTCTTCTGGACCATTTGTTATGTGATTAACAGAGTGATTCCTTTTCCAATCAGGATTGTGAACCACCTTGTAACCATTACCAGTTAAGTCTTTATCATTCCAAATTTCTACCAATTTACCAGCTCTTACAGACTTGTCTTTATTATAGAGGTATTTATGGGTTTTAGTGGTAATTCCAGAATATCCTAAACCACTCTTATCACAAATGCGCTGAGAAGACTCTGATATGATAGATACAACAGATGGTATCTTAGGAGCTTCTATGGGCATAGGTATCTCCTCTATGTTGTGAGCAACTTGTTTTCCCTTGATAAGAGTCTGGTATTTGGCTCTGAGTTCATTGATCTCATCTTCTTGAGAGGTCCTTTCTTTCATGAGTTGATCTACCACAGTATCTCTTTCTGTGATCTTATCCTGAAGTTCAGAGACTTCTTTGGAATGATCTTTCATGAGTTCTCTGGTGGATTTGTGCTCATGAGAGAGAGATTGAACTTCAGCTCTGAGCCTACCATTCTCTTTCTCAAGTTTTTGACAAAGTTGGACACAATTTTGGAGATCTGATAGCATTTGTTGCATATCAGACTCTCTGGAGTTACCAGATGAATTAGAGGATTCAGTACATTTAGAATTTGATAAAACTAGAGTAGTTTCATTTACCTCAGTGATGTCTGCCATGAGACACACATCGTCATCTGATCCAAAGTCAGAAGAAGAAGAACTGGAACTAGTATCCTCCTCCTCTGCTTCTGCCAGCAATGCCCTCTTATCTGCATATCTCCTATCTCTCTTGATTCTTTTCTCTTCTCTTTCCCTAGGAGTAAGCTGAGGGCAATCATAACTGTAGTGGCCAGTCTTGTTGCATGTGTAGCAGGCATTGTCTCCTCTGGGACTAGGACTTGGCTCTCTCCTCCTCTGGTTGTAGTCTGATCTGGCTGGACTACTCTCTACCACATCTAACATGCGGTGGTGGATAGCTCCCAGATGATTACTCATCATGAAGCTCCAGTGGCTATAGTCCTCAAATGAGAACTCTGGCAATTTGCGACTCTTATAAGAAGATTTTGCAGACATTTAAAATAAAATTTGGGAAATAACAAGAACTTTAACAAAAACACTAAGGAGCAATGGATCTGCCCGGTGACCACCAAAAGCTTTACAAAGCAGTGGTCGTTGGACACACTGCTCTGATACCACTTGTTGGTCCCACTAGATAGATTAATTGCGGAAGCCTTTAAAACCAAAATGTCTTTAGAGAAAATCTTTTCTAAGAGCACAAATAATAAACAACAGGTATTAAAGAAAGCAATAAATAACACCGTATTTATAGTAGTTCGGATCTGAATATCCTACGTCCACTCTCCCTTGATCAAAGGGGTCTCACTATCCAACCAACAAACTCACTACTTACTGGAATTTCCGAAGTACCAGCACCTTCTTACAATCTCTTTAGATCTAACTTCGATCTAAAGACAAACTTACTCCAACCTTGTCTAACAAGATGAACAGGTTGAGTATATAAACTCCTTACGAGTTGGATGAGTAATTAAGAAAAAGTGAGTGCAAAATGCTTAGTGATCAAAAAGCTTAGTATGCTATGTGCGCGTGTAGAGTCTCTAGAGCTTTTTCTTGAACTGCACTCTTGTATATATAGAGGGGATTAGGGCTAGCCGTTGGAGGGCTAATCCAATCAGATCCTCTATATAAGGAAGCCTCAATCAATCAATTCCCTAATTGATTGATTGGGTTGGTGGGATCCTTGGATTGATTATCTTCAGATACTTTCCAATCCTGATCTTGTTGACTTGATTTAAATCACCAACGGTCAATAGCTTCCTCTGCCTAACTCTGATTCTCAACAGAGAAGGCAAGACCAGACACCAGGCAACCTCGGTGTCTTCTGGTCCTTATCTGGTGAACAACCAGAATACTCAGTAGAATAAGGGGATCAAACTGAGCATCTTTTGTTCCACCAGACTCGTCTGGTCCGGACTCGTCTGGTCTGGGGAAGGTCCTCTGCCTCTGGTCTGATCTCATCTGGTGAAGTCTTCTGATGGAGTCCTCTGGTGGGGTCTTCTGGTGACTCTTCTGGTGACGTCTTCTGGTCTGGCAGTTCCTCCTAGACTAAGTCCTAATCTAGATCATCATCTGGCTAACAGGTCCAGATGGTCCTATTACATCTTCTGGTTTGTTTTAACTCATTAAAACTAACAATTTTTATCCTAACACAGTTCTTTCATTTTAACATCATCAAAAAGGGGAAAATTGTTGGGATATAGATTAGATGTTTTGAAGATGTTAAAATAAGAACTGGTAACTAGTCTAGGACTAGAATAGGTCTTAGGCTAAGGGAGAAGGGGGAAGGGAATTACACAAGACAAGAGGAGTCCCAGACAAGAGGAGTCCCGGACAAGAGGAGTTCCAGACAAGAGGAGTCCCGGACAAGAGGAGTTCCAGACAAGAGGAGTCCCGGACAAGAGGAGTTCCAGACAAGAGGAGTTCAAGACAAGAGAAGTCTTGGACAAGAGGAGTCTTGGACAAGATGAATCTTGGACAAGAGAAGTCTTGGACAAGAGGAGTCTTGGACAAGATGAGTCTTGGACAAGAGAAGTCTTGGACAAGAATGGTCTTGGACAAGATGAGTCTTGCACAAGAGGAGTCTTGGACAAGATGAGACTTGGATAAGAGGAGTCTTGGACAAGATGAGTCTTGGACAAGAGAATTCTTGGACAAGATGAGTCTTGGACAAGAGGAGTCTTGGACAAGATGAGTCTTGGACAAGATGAGTCTTTGACAAGAGGTGTCTTGGACAAGATGAGTCATGGACAAGAGGGGTGTTGGACAAGATGAGTCTTGGACAAGAGGAGTCTTGCACAAGAGGAGTCTTGCACAAGATGAGACTTGGATAAGAGGAGTCTTAGACAAGATGAGTCTTGGACAAAAGGAGTCTTGGATAAGATGATACTTGGACAAGAGGAGTCTTGGACAAGAGGAGCCTTGGACAAGAGGAGTCTTGGACAAGATGAGTCTTGGACAAAAGGAGACTTGGACAAGAGGAGGTCCGGACAAGATGAGCTCTGGACAAGATGAGGTCGGGATAAGATGAGGTAGAGGACCAGATGGGTAGTGGACAAGATGAGGTCGGGACAAGATGAGGTAGAGGACCAGAGGACCAGATGAGGAAGAGGACCAGATGAGGTAGAAGACCAGATGAGGTAGAGGACCAGATGAGGTAGAGGGCCAGATGAGGTAGATGACCAGATGAGGTAGAGGACTAGATGAGGTATCAGATGAGGTAGAGGACCAGATGAGGTAGACAAGAAGAGGTGTACCAGACTACTCTACTAGATGAGCTCTACCAGACTACTCTACCAGATGAGCTCTACCAGACTACTCTACCAGTGAGCTCTACCAGACTACTCTACCAAGAAGATCTTGTGATCCAAAGATAAGAAGAATCAAGAAAGGGAAGTCAACTGATATCAAGGAAGATTGGTTGTAGATCGAAGAATCAATCAAAGAAAGAGTCAACCAATCAATCATATAATCAATCAAGATGATTGATTATATTCCTTTATTTGTAGATGTTTGAATTTCTAGCTTCCAACGGCTAGTTATTTAATACCTATAAATAGGAGTGCATGGTGATAAAGTTCAACACAAGAAAGACGGACAAGAGAGCACAAAAGTTAGAGAAACACACGAACACACCATACACTCACCTTGTTCTTATAAATATTATATCTACTCTTGTAGGAGTTGTAGTTGGAATATTACTCAACCTTTTCACCACATTGAAAGGTTGTTGTGAGTTGTACGAAGGAGCTGGTACTTCTAAATTCCAGTGGTTCGTGAGTACGTTGGTTGGAGAGAAAGTCCCCTTTGGAGAAAGAGAGAGTGGATGTAGGATCGTTATATCCGAACCACTATAAAATTCTCGTGTCTCTTTTATTTGCTTTATATATTTGAATTTCTGCATAATTAGTTTTAGCACTTTAAAAAGGATTTTTCTTAAAATTAAGAATAAAACGCTTTCCGCAAATAATATTTTTGGGACCAACACAAGACCTGCAAGATAAAAGATCCTCAAGAAAAAGGATGAATTGGATAATGATGAGAGAAAGTTGCACAATTTGGACCAGGTAGCCAGAATTGAGATAATCAACACTCTTACCAAGGAGGTGATTGAGAAGATCAGAACTTGTAGCACAGCCAAAGAAATGCGGGACAAGTTGGCTTTGCTTTGTGAAGGTACAGACAGGATCAAGGACAACAAGCTGCAGGCAGTCCAACACTCCTTTGATAAGGCAGATGAGACAATAGACCAGCTGGACATGCATCTTACAAATCTCCTCAACAAGGCTAGTGCCTTAGGTAAGAATTATACTGAAAAGGAAATTAATAATAAAATTCTTAGATCACTAACCAGCAGGTGGAGAATCAAGGTTACTGTTATCAAGGATAGTAAGGATCTCAACACTCTAAATCGCCATATGCTCTTCTCTAGCCTAAAGGTATATGAATATGATCTACAAGAGGAGGATCAGGCAGATGAGATCTCTTCCTCATCTGGTCAGAAAGGAGTTGCATTCTCTTCTACCATCAAGACTGAAGTACAGGTAAAGGAACCAGGTGCAGATGACTTAAGTCTTAAGGAGCAGGTAGCACTCTTGACAAGAAAATTGGAGAAGATAAGCTCCAAGTATGGAAAGTACAAGAGACACTGGAAGGATTCAACCAGAGAGGGGAGAAGTTCTTTCAAGCCTGCAGATAAAGAAAAGTCATCTGGAGATTCCAGGCAAACCAGCAGGTTCTAGTCACCAGACAGGAGAAGAGACTTCAATCCAAGGATGAAAGATTCAAGCTCAGCCAGATCTGACTTCAGGAGGAGAGAAAGCAGTCCAGACAAACCAGATTTCAACTCCAAGAGGAGAGATTCCAGTTCCAGTCCCAGTCCCAGAGCAGAAGACAACACTTGTTACGCCTGTAACAAACCAGGTCACTACAGTTATGATTGTCCTCAGCTGACTCCTAGAGAAAGAGAAGAGAAGAGACTCAAGAGAGATAGGAGATATGCAGACAAGAGAGCATTGCTGGCAGAAGCAGGAGAGAAAGACACTAGTTCAAGCTCTTCTTCTTCTGACTTTGGATCAGATGATGATATGTGTCTCATGGCAGATATTACTGAGGTACAAGAATCTACTTTATGCATCTCTAAATATACTCATTCCTCTCACTGACTTGAACGCAAAATACTAGTTTGACTAGTAGTTACCCCACAAGAGTATGAGATCCCTGTAGTATTGGCAAGTATAGGGACCAAGTAGTATCGAACCCAAGGGAAGGTAAGTATGCGCATAGAGCCCTGGAGATCTATGTGTCATAGTTAATATGAGTGTATGTTTGGGGATTGAAAATTATAATAAACTACTATATATTCTAATAACTGAATTAAACGGAATAAATACCTAAGTGTATGCAAATATGAGATGGTGATGCTCGGGATAGGAATTCCTACGTATACTAATGGAGTTGGTACGGTAACTAGAATAATCGTGATGTGCATTTAATAATCCTAATTATTAGATTGAAAGACTAAAAGCTCAAGAATTAGACCCTAATACTTCGTCTTATCAATCGACTTCACGAATCCACTAAACAAATTTATGGATTATGATTAATTAATGAGACCCTAATTTAACTAAGGTGATGCGGTCGTCCTCCCTAGATAAACCGGTAGATGATAAACCCCTTCTAAACCCTCTCGTTAAGCCTATTTGTTATTAAAGGGTGATAAGATCGTCCTCTCTCTAACAATTTTCGTACTCAATTCAAAGATAATTCTAGGATTTATTTTAAGCAATCATTAATTAAGGGAATCAAAACTAAACATCACGAGTTACCCTAATTACGTACCCACGTCCTACTTCTACGAGTTCATCCTACTCTAAGCATACAAGGGTTTTAGCCTAGCATGGTTTTTACGATAATGAAAGTAATTAAACAAGCAACGAACATAAACATGATGAATTAAATTGAAAAACTAAAGAACATAAACTAGGGTTTTGAAGAAAGAATTTAAATCTAAGAACGAATATCAAATAAAGAAGAAATCAAAGGTCTCATGTAACAAGTATCGAAGAAAGAAAGAAAGGAAATCAAAATAAAACTCTAACTATGAATTCGTAATGTTAAAACCTCAATTATACGTAAAATATACTTGCTCAAACTCTCGGTGCTCTTCTCTCTCCAAAAACTATCTCTATGTGTGAAGTGGGTGTCAAAAACGAGCTTGGAACGTTGTATTTATAGGCTGGGCCAATTTGGATGACATCGGGCCAAAAAACGAGTGAAACAGGCATAATCTCGCAAAATCTGGGCTTGGTAGAGCAGAGGCGTTTGAGCTATGGTGCTCGAATGGTGCCATTCGAGCACTTTTGGTCGAATGGTTTTGGTGGTCGAGCAGTGGCGTTCGAGCACTGTTGCTCGAGCAGTTTTCGGCTGTTGTACACTTGTTCGTAAAATCTTCATATCTTCTCAATCGGGAGTCCGTTTTGGCCGATTCAAAGTCCTACACACTCCTCTTTTCACCCTATATCCATTTATGAATACCACAAAGACAAATCTCTGAGTTTATGAAATGATGCTCAAAGGACTCTAAACACTCATAAAAAATACTCAAAACTTGGACAAATTGGGCACCAAAACATAACAATTTCACGCCTAATCAACCCCCCCCCCAAACTTACCATATTTCTTGTCCTCAAATAATGAAATAATAAGTCAAGTGAAATTGTTAAGAATGAACCAAAGTACCAAGTCATGCAAGTAAATAGAGCTCAAGCTTCAAAGATCGATCACTCACACACTAACTCACCCCCTTCATCATACCCATGCATAAACAATAAGAACCACCAAAATCAAATATGGATGTGCTCTCAACGATGTATTTCACTCCCTCACAAGTGTTTAGCAAAATTAAGGGACTCACTCAATCAATCAATCACACATATAAGCGGCCATAGGCTTGTAAGCACTCTCAACTTCGACCATACTCTAGAATTCATGCCGAATCAAAAAGGACTTTATCAAGGTTGTAACGTAGGCTCTTTGGACAGGTGGGGTAACTATATGGGATAAGTGACTCAAGTGAATGGAGAATATAAAATCAAACTTCGGTATTTCGATACAAGGAACACACTTCTTCAACATCTTCACACAATGCACTTCCAATTCCTTTACTCTCAACACCTCAACTTTTTTTTCCCCCTTTTTGATGATTCCAAAACTTCTAACCAAATGATTTTCTATTACAAGAATAATGTCAGAGTACAGGTAGTAGTTTGAAATATGCAGGAATTCCCATAGTTAAAAGCATTTAAGATCTGTTCGGTTGACCATTTTTCTTAACAAAACTGGATCAGTGGTCAGGTGAACAACCCGCTCTGATACCAATTGATGGTCCCGTTTTCGAAGGGCAAAATGGGAAATCAGGAGCAATTTTTTTTTTTAAAACCTTTTTCCTCAGGGAGTTCAGCAAGATGAGAAATACTCAAGTCACTGCTCTGCTCAGAGGCTGAGTTACCAAGTCAGAGAGGAGGCTTGGAGACTCATGCTCTGAGCAAGGACAGTGGCTTGAGATGCTGAACTCTCGAGTGCGTTATCAAATCACTGCTTGCACCCTGACCGAGTTTAGTGACGGAATACTCAAGTCACTGCGTTGCTGACAGTCAGAGCTATCAAGTCAGTGATGAGACTTGAAAGCTCAGGCTCTCAACAAGGCAGTGACTCGAGAGACTGAACTCTCGAGTGCTAGCCTGATTCAGTCAGTAAGATGAATCTTCCTGACTGAAATGCTTAACTAAAGTTCCTTTTTAAACAATGCTCTCAGTGAGCAGATTTTCGCAATACTTTAGAAGAAAAGACATTCCAAATAATAACACTTGGTTTAACGTGGTTCAGAGACACAAGCTCTTACATCCACGGCCTGATTTAACAGGAAATCCACTATCTCAGGATTCTTGTTTTTAACGTGCCAAGGTGCACTTACAACTGGACTCACGCCACTCCCTGGGCTGCCCTTCTCCTTCTAACAACTTACTCCCAACAAGCCTATCTTAGGGTTTTGGTTTCGGTTAGGGTTTTCTCCAACTAGGTGAGGTTTTCCCTTTACAATGTGTTAGCCAATAGCTAAGATAGGGAAAACCTCTCTAAGCCTAGAGTTACAAGCTGAGCACTCTTATGTATATATTTGTGAACTCTCAGTGTATAGAAATGAGTAGAATCTCCTTATATCTCCCATGCACGTATGCTACTACTCACACTCTCAGCTCGTAGGTGTTTGTTTATTATACAACAATACAACTCTTAAACAAAACAACACACACTCTAACAACAAGCCATGGGCTTGTATTTATAATGGGGATTCAAATGTATCCGTTGGAGAGGAAATACATTTGAATTCAGCATTAAACGGTTTCAACCACTTTTCTTGGAATGCGGCCTTTGTCAGTGTCAGAGTTGCTGCCTCGTGCTGATTGGTCCACGTGGCCTGAATTCACGGATCTTTGACTCAGTGGGTTTGACTAAGACCCACTGACTTTAGGTAGTTTTCTCCTTCACTGACAAGATGATCTTCAGTTGGACTGACTCGTCCTCAGTGTAGTTGTCCTTCAAGGACTGTTTGAAGATCACTCCAAGAAGTTTGTCATAAGGCTGAATGACAAACTTCCCTGACCACAGTAGCCTGACTCCTTCAGGGCCTACTTGGTGCAGCACTGATCCACCTGATCAGGCTCTTCACTGAGTGGTCCACCAGACTTGGCTTAGATCAGCCTGACTTACACTCAGTGGGACTTCCTTCAGGTTTCTCTTCAGGTTCAGGTCTTCCTTCAATGGCTACAATCAGTTCACTTGAGATGTCATCTTGACTTCCTCAGGCTTTATCAATGAGTTCCCCCTCACTGAGTTCCCCCTCAGTTGAGTTCCCCCTCAACTGAGTGCTTCCTCAGCTAAGTTCTTCTCACATTACAACCTGTCTAACTGAATACACAAACTATCCTGACCTGAATCTAAAGATACTATCCTGACTGCTTTCAAACCTATTACATGTTGTTTTGGAAAATCATCAAAACTAAAACATATCCCAACACAACTCTTTTGCTCATTCTCAAATTTTTGGTCTTCCCCACAACTCAAAGTATTATTACACCTTTTCTCATATTCACTCAACCATAAACATTTCTGCATTCTCATCTCAACTCGATCCCTTCTCATTCACAACTTTTCCAATTCTCCACTCAAATTGGGACTAAAAGAGTTTAAGAATTTGGTTAAGTTTAAATGTGCTAGCAAATAAAATAGGCTAAGACTCAAACGGGCTAACAAGGGATAAATATCATTGGTAGGGAAAAATTTGGCTAAGTGACTCAATCAAATCAAAGATGGCCTAATATCACTTTCGACATATCAAACTAGACACAATCAAGAAGCGAGAGCACACACAAGTTCTAGCATCCTCTAAGGTGACGATCCACTCACAAACGAAGAGATCAATTCATGCACCTTAATCTCACAAAGGCTCAAATCTCACAGCTTTCACATTCATGCTAGTCCTAGTGAATCCTCACTCTTATTACACAAGTACTCAAAATAAAAATTCGCAAGCATACGAGTTCCCTCTCAAATCAACTCTAACTCCTACACTCACACAATTCAGACTCTAACTCAACTCCACAAATCACTAACTGATACTCACACTCAAAGATAGCAATCAACAAGCATAAGAGGATTGATAAGCATGAAATATGTAGTAGCACATCAAAGCAATATCACTCAAGGAGCATCTCAAGGCTCAATATATAACCAAACTCAACCCAAAGAGAGGGTGTGTGCCTGTGCAATGTAACCATAAAACATATAAAAACTCCACCCCCCAAACTTCGACCTTGTGAAGCGGTCTAAGTTTGGGGTTGTGGGTTACCTCATCCAAATAATTCAGTTTCTCTCAACAACATAGCACACTCCCTTTCTTGAGTTCCTTCCTTTTGAATAACTCCATGATACCTTTACTCCCACGAGACAAGCCTACAAGCAACTCGCTCAATTACGAGGTTAGAACTTACGACTCAAAATAACACTCTAATAACTAAACACACTCAAAAGCAAATAAAAGTGGGTTGCCTCCCACTCAGCGCTATTTTTAAGGTCCTCGTGTCAGACCGAGCTCAAAGGAGCTTATGAGACATGATACTCAAAATTACCTCCCTTACTCTCATAAGAGTGGTGATTGAATTTCTTTCCTTGATGCCCCTTCATCATGAGTTCCTTTGCTTCTTTCTCAACCTCAAGGCATCCACTACTAAATACCTTTTTCACCTCTGGTGGTGGTGTCAACTTCTTCTTAGCTCTCCATGGAGGTACCCACTTCTTGATTTTTGTCTTCTTTTTACCTACTCCTCCTTCTCCCTCCAATTTGGCTACGTCCACACTTTTAAATTCTTCATCCTTCAACTCCTTGCCTTTATCCATATCAAGACAATCAAGATCATAATGCTCAAAGGTTAAATTATTAAGTGAAGGATTATCATAATCACGTATATAAGAAAGGTTAGGGATAGGAGGTGTGTCTTCAACACAAAGATCAATGGCATCAATGGAATGACAGCTCGCATCTTCCTTTGGGTGTTTCATGGCCTCATATAGGGAAATTTTCACCTCTTTATCATCAACTTTCAATGTGATCTTCCCATTCGCCACATCTAACACATCCCAGCCGTAGCTAAGAACGGTCTTCCCAAGATCAGAGGCACGCGCTCATCTTCCTCCATTTCGAGCACCATAAAATCGGCTGGAAAAATATGATCTCCAACTTTAACAAGGACGTCTTCAACAACACCTTGAGGTCGAGTAATAGACCGGTCAGCTAGTTGAAGCATTATCATTATCGGTTGAAGTTCTCCGCCGTCCAGCTTCTTGAATAATGACAAGGGCATAAGATTGATGCTCGCTCCAAGATCACATAAGGCTCCCTTCTTGACTCCATTCCCGATATCACATAAGATGGTGAAACTCCCGGGATCCTTCAACTTCGAGGGAAGCGCTTTGTGCACTAATGCACTCACCTCATGGTTCAGCTGCATAAGCTTGGGCTCATCAACTCTCCTCCTCTTAGCTATCAAGTTCTTCAGAAACTTGACGTAATTAGGCATATGTTCCAAAGCATCATAAAAAGGAATGTTAATATGCAACTTTTTAAAAATATCAAGAAACTTGGTAAATTTTTCATCTAATTTCTTCTTCATGAATCGCTGCGGATATGGAACGGGTATCACAGATTTGGGTACCCCCCATTCATCTCGCTCGGTCTCTTTCATGTGCTTTCTTGCTTCTCTTGCCTTTTTCCACTTTGGAACTCTTTCAATCTCCTTAATCTCTTCTTCCTCAAGGTCTTTGCCCTTTTGGGACTCATCCATATCACCCTCCTTCTCAACTTTTACCTCAACTGTCTCACCTCCATCTTTCTTATGTTCTTGTCCTTCTATCTCAATCTCTCCTTGGGGCGTCTCTGAATCAGCAGGCATTTGAGGACCGTCATACATGGTTCTACTTCTTAGTTGGATCGTCTTGCATTCCTCTTTCGGGTTCCTCTCCGGTATAGAAGGATATTTCCCGGGCTCTCTACCCAATGATTTTGCGATCTGGCTAATCTGATACTCCATCGAAGTGAACCGTCTATTTTTCTCTTGCTGAATTCTATTCAGCTCCATATCTCTCTTCTGGAGATCTTGATCACGCTGATCATTCTTCTTACTCATACTCTAGAGAGGATAGCCTCTTACGACCTTCCTCCACCTTGTGTAGAATGGCACGTAACATCTCATCAGTGGTAGCACCTCCTTCTCCTCCGGGGAGTTTTAAGCCAGGGTCGACATTTGGAGGTACAGTTATCCCCGCTCTCGGATTGCTATAAGAGAAATTTTTATTTTTCCTCCATTGATTCTGAGGAGACTGCTGGCCTCCTTGATACCCCTGAGTGATCCTTTCTGATTCCGAGGATGCTGTGGACCCGGTGGTACAAACGGTTGACCATAAGTTGGTCACCCCTGATAATTTCCACCTTGATAGCCATTCTAATTATAATTAGGCCCTCCCATATAGTTGGCCTTCTCATGCTGGCTTGCTGGCTGATCCACTTTCTCACTCAATGCAGTATTCCCTCCACTCAGATTCTGTTGGTCCCACTAAGTAGATTAATTGCGGAAGCTTTAAAGGTTATGTCTTTTAACAAGATCTTTAATAAGAGCACAATAATTTAAACAAGACAGAATTGAAGAAAGTAGTAAATGGACCAGATTTATAGTGGTTCGGATTTCAATATCCTACGTTCACTCTCCCTTTTATCAAAGGGGTCTCACTAACCAACCAACAACCAACTTGCTTACTGGAATTGTGAAGTACCAGTTCCTTCTTACAATCCCTTTAGATCTAACTTAGATCTAAAGTCTGCAACCTTCAACCTTTTCTTAGAGATGAACAGGTTGAGATCCAACTACTCCTTTAGAGTATGTATGAAATATATGAACAATAAGAGTGCTAAGAGTGATAAAACAAAGGCTTGAATGTGACTTCTTGCGCGTGAGAATCTAGAGCCTTTCTTTGAGTCTGCACTCTTATATTTATAGAGGTGATTAGGGTTTAGCCGTTGGAGAGCTAATCTAATCAGATCTATATTTAAGGAAGCTTTCAATCAATCAATTCCCTAATTGATTGATTGGGTTGGTGGGATCCTTGGATTGATTGACTTCAAAACTTTCCAATCCGATCTTGTTGACTTGATTTAAATCACCAACGGTCAAATGCTTCCAATGCCTAACTCTGATTCTCACCAGAGAAGGCAGGACCAGACACCAGGCAACATCAATGTCTTCTGGTCCAGAGTTGGTTAAGAAATAGATTACTCAGAAGAATCAGGAGATGATTCTGAGCATCTTTTATTTCACCAGACTCGTCTGGTCCGGACTCGTCTGGTCTGGGGAAGGTTCTCTGCCTCTGGTCAGTCTCATCTGGTGAAGTCTTTTGGTGGAGTCCTCTGGTGAAGTCCTCTGGTGAAGTCCTCTGGCAGGTCTTCTGGTAGGTCTTCTGGTGACTCTTCTGGTGAAGTCTTCTGGTCTGGCAGTTCCCCTAGACTAAGTCCTAATCTAGTTCCTCATCTGGCTAACAGATCCAGATGGTCCTATTACATTATCTGGTTTGTTTTAACTCATCAAAATTATCAATTTTTATCCTAACAATTTCCCCCTTTTTGATGGTGTTAAAACACAACCAGAACTGATCAAAAATATTATCACTTAAGCATAAAAACAATAAAAGGATAAGACCTTAGAATAGATCTTATCAGGCAAACAAGAAGTTGTCTTTAAGACAGAGAAGATGTGATATTTCATTAATAATAAGGACAAAAAGGATTACAGATTACAATGCAATTCTGGTCCTATTGTAAGCATATCTTCTATTCTCCTTAGGCACCAGGAACCTGTCGAAGAATCTGTCTTGAATGGCCTTCAACTCAGCAGAAGATGTTGGAGTGAAATTTGCCAACACCTTGGTCTTGTACAGCTTCTTCAGCTCTACCCAATCCACCTGGTCCCCTATCATGGGAGTGTTGAGATAATGGAATTCAGGGGCAGTGACTTCCAGGTTGAATTCAATGGTTGAGTCCATCAGCTGCTTGTAGAGCCCTGCATCGTATGCCTTCATCCAAGTGTGGAAAGTCCTGTTGATGAGCGCATCATCCTATGGTGGAGTGTTAGTCCCGATACAAGACTGAGGAATACGTGTATGGGGGGGAATACACGTATACCAATTTTCAAACTTAAAACCTTACTGAGTCCCCTTCACTCAGAGTGATAAAGAACTAAGAGCTGATAATACACCTACTGACTACACAGGGGTGAGGGTCAGTTGGCTAACTGTTAGGATAAATGTTGTATAGTTTTGATGAGTTAAAACAAACCAGGGAATGTAATAGGACCATCTGGACCTGTTAGCCAGATGATGAACTAGAATAGGACTTAGTCTAAGAGGAATTGCCAGACCAGAAGACCTCACCAGAAGAGTCGCCAGAAGACTCACCAGAAGACTCACCAGAAGACTCACCAGAAGAGTCTCCAGAAGACTCCACCAGAGGACTTCATCAGAAGAGATTGACCAGAGGCAGAGAACTTTCCCCAGACCAGACGAGTCTGGTGGAACAAAAGATGCTCAGAATCATCTCCTGATTTTGATGAGCATTATGTTCCTTAACCAGATCAGGACCAGAAGACATCAAGGTTGCCTGGTGTCTGGTATTGCATTCTCTGGAGAGAATCAGAGTTTGGCATTGGAAGCTATTGACTGTTGGTGATTCATATCAAGTCATCAAGATCGGATTGGAAAGTCTTGAAGTCAATCAATCCAAGGATCTCACCAACCCAATCAATCAATTAGGGAATTGATTGATTGAAGCTTCCTTAAATAGAGGATCTGATTGGATTAGCTCTCCAACGGCTATATCCTAAATCACCTCTATAAATACAGAGTGCAATCTCAAGAAAAGGGCTAAAAATTATACGCGCACGAAGTCATATTCCAAGCTCTTGATTATCAAGCATATAGCACTCTTATTATGTTCATATTTTTATATTCACTCTGAAGGAGTTGTTGGACCTCAACCTGTTCATCTACAAGACAAGGTTGAAGGCTGTGGTCTTTAGATCGAAGTTAGATCTAAAGACATTGTAAGAAGGAACTGGTACTTCACAATTCCAGTAAGTAAGTTGGTTGTTGGTTGGATAGTGAGACCCCTTTGATCAAGGGAGAGTGGACGTAGGATATTCAGATCCGAACCACTATACATCTGGTCTTATTTACTGTTTTCATATTTATTTTCCTGCTTAATTTATTGTGCTCTTATGAAAAGAACTTTGTTCAAGACATTCCCTTTAAAAGCTTCCGCAATTTATCAATCTAGTGGGACCAACAAGTGGTATCAGAGCAGTGTGTCCAAAGACCACTGCTTTGTAAAGCTTTTTGGTGGTCAGCGGATAGATCTATTGCTCTTTATTGTGTTTTGGTTAATTTTTTGTTAAATCTCTTTAGTAATAATGTCTGCAAAATCTTCTTACAAGAGCCGTAAGTTACCAGAATTCTCTTTTGAGGATTACAGCCACTGGAGCTTCATGATGAGTAATCATCTTGGAGCTATTCATCACCGCATGCTAGATGTGGTAGAGAGTGGCCCAATTAAATTTTATTGGACTCCTATTGATAGTGGCAGGTCAGAGTCCAGAGAAGAAACAAGTGAAACTGCCCAGAAAGCTGCTGAGGACAGAGTTCCCAGACAGAGAATCCTCAAGAAGAAAGATGAGCTTGACAATGATGAGAGAAAACTCTATAATTTGGACCAGGTGGCACGAACTGGGATCATCAACACACTCACAAAGGAGGTGATAGAGAAAGTCAGAACCTGTGCCACTGCCAAGGAGATGTGGGATAAACTTGCCCTGCTCTGTGAAGGAACAGAGAAGATCAAGGACAACAAACTTCAAGCTGTTCAACACTCGTTTGACACCTTCAAAATTAAACCATACGAGACTATTGACCAGCTGGATATGCGTCTCACAAATCTCATCAACAAGGCTAGTACCTTAGGTAAGACCTACTCTGAAAAGGAAATAAATAGTAAAATATTACGTTCACTAACCAGCAGGTGGAGAATCAAAGTGACTGTGATTAAAGATAGCAAGGATCTCAACACTCTGGATCATCATCTTCTGCTATCTGATCTTAAAGCCTACGAATATGATCTTCAAGAGGAGGATCAAATAGAAGAGGTTTCCTCTTCTGGTCAGAAAGGAGTTGTCTTCTCCTCTACTATCAAGACAGATGTCAAACCAAAGGAGTCTCCTGCAGATGACTTGAGTCTCAAGGAACATGTAGCACTCCTAACCCGTAAACTTGATAAAATGAGTTCAAAATATGGCAGGTACAAAAAGCACTGGAAGGAATCTACCAGAGACAGGAAGAGTTCCTTCAAAGCTGCAGATAAAGAGAGAAAATCTGGAGACTCAAGGGAGACCAGATTCAGAACTCCAGAGAGGAGAAGAGATAGCAGCTCTGGGAGATCAGATTACCAGAAGAAGGATGGCAGTTCTAGCAGATTTGATTACCAGAGAAGAGATAGTAGTCCAGCCAGAGCAGAGTACAACCAGAGGAGGAGAGATCCAAGTCCCAGCCCCAGAGGAGATAACACCTGTTACACCTGCAACAAGCCTGGTCACTACAGCTATGATTGTCCTCAATTGACTCCTAGAGAAAGAGAAGAGAAAAGACTTAAGAGAGATAGGAGATATGTTGACAAGAGAGCACTACTGGCAGAAGCAGAGGAGGAAGATACTAGTTCCAGATCTTCTTCTTCTTCTGATTTCGGATCAGATGATGATGTATGTCTTATGGCAGACATCACTGCGGTAAATGAAACTACCCTATGCTTATCTAATTCCAAATATACTGAATCATCTCATTCATCTGGTAACTCCAGAGAGTCTGATATGCAACAAATGCTATCAGATCTCCAAAATTATGTTCAACTATGTCAAAAACTTGAGAAGGAAAATGGTAGGCTCAGAGCTGAAGTTCAATCCCTCTCTCATGAGCAAAAATCCACCAGAGAACTCATGAAAGATCATTCCAAAGAAGTCTCTGAACTTCAGGATAAGATCACAGAGAAGAGATTCAGGGAAGAAACCCCTGAACAGAGGCAAGCCAGAATAAGGAAGAACATAGATGAAGAGCAGAGGCTCCGATATGTTAGGAGGCAGAATAAGAAGACCAGAGAAGCTGGCATCTCTTCTGGTGCCAGTGGATCCAGCCAGAAGAAGAAAGGTCCTGTTGAGGTGATGGACATTTTGTCACTCAGGACAGAAGGGTCCTTTGACTCTACTGTGTCTGTCCCTCTGATAGAGAAATGGAGAGAAGCAAAGACCTTGTGGTTCAACCAGCACTACATTCAGAGACCTCCACCAGAGGATGATGCACTCATCAACAAGACATTCCATTCTTGGATGAAGGCTTATGATGCAAGTCTGTACAAGCAGCTGATGGACTCCACCATTGAGTTCAACCTGGAGGTCACTGCCCCTGAATTCCATTATCTTAACACTCCAATGATAGGGGACCAGGTTGATTGGGCTGAACTGAAGAAATTGTACAAGACCAAGGTGTTGGCAAATTTCACTCCAACATCTTCTGCAAAATTGAAGGCCATACAAGACAGATTCTTCGACTGGTTCCTGGTGCCTAAAGAGAACAGAAGATATGCTTAGAATAGGACCAGAATTGCTTTGTAATCTGTAATCACTTTTGTCCTTATTATTAATGAAATATCATATCTTCTCTATTCAAAAGACAACTTCTTGTTGTCTTAATTGTTTGCCTGATAAGATCTATTCTAAGGTTTTATCCTCTTTTTGTTTTTATGCTTAAGTACTTGATTAGTGTGAAAATTGCTCGAAATTCATGCATGTTATTTGCCTAATTTAATTGAATTCTTGCAATTATTTACATTAATTTGATTAATTGCGCTTAACTGTCGAGAAAGGTATTTGTGTTTATTTTGCAGGAAATTGGATATTTTTAATAGCAAAGACAAGACTTTTAATTTAGTGAGAAATGAGTTGAGAAAAAGAATCGAGAAGAAAGTTGGATCGAGAGCAAAATGAGATACGAATTGGGCTTCATTTTAATTTAGTGGTTTTCGGCCCTTTTATAAATCAAGGCCCAAAGTGGGCGGCCCAAAGAAAAAAGCAACGCCCATGTTACAATCTATGTTGATCACAATGAAATGGGCAGCTGCAAGCAATTCACGTGAGCCACCAAGAGTGAAAGAGAAAGAAAAAGTAATGGGGCCCACGCCTATTTTAAGGAAAGGAAAGAAGAAGCTTTCAGCCATTATTTTCTTTCGGAGAGAGAGAACGAAGCTCACGCATCGCCGGAATTCACGCATGAAAGCTTCGCCGGATAGCTGGAAAGCTGCTCTTGTTCGTCGGAATCCGCTGCTTATCACCGTCGTCACCGGAATTGCAGAGTTGGACGCCGGAAATTGGAAGCTTCAATGCCGGAAAGCTGTTCGTACCCAGAATGGAGGAATTGAAGCTTCGGTTCGAACTCGACGCCTGGAAGAAGCTCACGTAGCCGGAATTTCAGAGCCGCGACCTGGAATTAATGAAAGCCATTCCACCACGCCGGAAAATGCAGCTGCATCGGAAAGAGCACGTCGCCGGTAAAGCAGGGAACTTTGCCAGAAATTACAGCGCCGAAAACTGGAAATAGGAGAAGCTTCGCTCCACAAGAAAGCTTGGACGGAATCGAAATTCGGAGCGCCGAAATCGCACAGGAAGAAGCCACCATGAAATCGAACCACCCGCAACGCCGGAAATTCGATGAAGAAGAGGCAGAGTTCATATCGACCGAGCTGAAGGAAGCCAAACCGGTACAAAAAGGTCCAAACCGGTATCTTTGCTTCGGCAGCATTGTACCGGTTAGCAGTATTCCATACCGGCCGGTACAAATTGATGCAAACCGGTATGAAACCGTGAGAACCAATTTCAGGCCATTTTCAAGGTTTCCAATTTCTCACAAGATATTGAATATCTCGCGAGATATCGCGACAAATTCGGTAAAGGCTAAAAAATGCGAAAATTCACCATTTTTTCAGGGAATTAATTGCAATTTTATCCTAATACTCTCTTCCCACACTATATATACCTCTTTTCTCAGATTATAAAACAATACAACAATACACTCATAGCTTAGAACCCTAATTCCCCTAGTTTATTTTTCTTCTTTTCTTTTTATTTTTCTTTTGCATTTCTTTCAATTTCTAGCATAGATTAAATTAGATTAAGCTTTCAATTAGTAGTAATTTCCATTTCAAGCAAGGATTCTCAAGTTTTGTAGCTAAATCAATTCCAAAGAGGTGACTTCTTTCCTTAATTTCATTTGCCTTTGGTTTAATATTCTTGTTTATGGATTATTGTTCTTTATTTCATATGAGCTTGTTTGATATTATGCTTAGTTAATTGTCTTGTGTTTGGGTGTTTGGATTTACATGGGTAATTGAATATTTGATTTGATTTGTGATATCTATTCTAGTTGAAGGTCAATCTATTAGGAATATGGACTTTGATTGTTCGATTTCATGATTGTTCTTGTAATTCGTATTTAGATTGTGTGTTTATCGCAGCGAGAGTTGGGTCGATGCATGATCTTGTATGAGTGTGAGTGATTTATGCGATTTGAGTGGATATTAAGGTATCGCAACGAGAGTTGGGTATTTTCATTAGAACCCCATAATTCCTACACTTGTTGTTTAATTGAGAAATTTGTGATAAGTGAGAAGATTAACGATCCGATGTTTTCATTTGACGTGTTTACCTAGGCTTATCCAGTACGGTAAATACGTGATGTTTAGTGATTGCTTCTATAGTTGATCGGAAACTTGAATAGTTATTACTTATCGAATCGCGTACTTAATTCTCATGTGATGATGAACACCCGAACACGTCTTGTTGTCTTGTTTGCGAAAATCCCTAAAATTGATTATTGCTTTCGTTTAGTTATTTTCTTTGATTTGTTTAGTTGCTTTCATTTTTGTTTTAATTTCGAGAAAAAACCCAATCCTAAACCTTGATCTGCACTACAATTACGCGACGACGTATAGTATTAGGGCTATACTAGCCACTAGTCCCGTGGTTCGATATTTAACTTGGTCAATTGCCTTACTATAACAACGATCTCGTACACTTACGAGTGAGTTCGAATTTGTGCTTTAACAAATTTGGCAAAACAGTACTTTTATTTGATCAGTTCTGGTTATGTTTTAACTCCATCAAAAAGGGGGAAATTGTTAGGATAAATGTTGTATAGTTTTGATGAGTTAAAACAAATCAGAGAATGTAATAGGACCATCTGGACCTGTTAGCCAGATGATGAACTAGATTAGGACTTAGTCTAGGGGGAATTGTCAGACCAGAAGACCTCACCAGAAGACTCACCAGAAGACTCCACCAGAGGACTTCATCAGAAGAGATTGACCAGAGGCAGAGAACTTTCCCCAGACCAGATGAGTCCGGACCAGACGAGTCTGGTGGAACAAAAGATGCTCAGAATCATCTCCTGATTCTGATGAGCATTCTGTTCCTTAACCAGATCAGGACCAGAAGACATCAAGGTTGCTTGGTGTCTGGTATTGCCTTCTCTGGAGAGAATCAGAGTTTGGCATTGGAAGCTATTGACCGTTGGTGATTCATATCAAGTCATCAAGATCGGATTGGAAAGTCTTGAAGTCAATCAATCCAAGGATATCACCAACCCAATCAATCAATTAGGGAATTGATTGATTGAAGCTTCCTTAAATAGAGGATCTGATTGGATTAGTTCTCCAATGGCTATATCCTAAATCACCTCTATAAATACAGAGTGCAATCTCAAGAAGAGGGCTAAAAATTATACGCGCACAAAGTCATATTCCAAGCTCTTGATTATCAAGCATATAGCACTCTTATTATGTTCATACTTTTATATTCACTCTTAAGGAGTTGTTGGACCTCAACCTGTTCATCTACAAGACAAGGTTGAAGGTTGTGGTCTTTAGATCGAAGTTAGATCTAAAGACATTGTAAGATGGAACTGGTAATTCACAATTCCAGTAAGTAAGTTGGTTGTTGGTTGGATAGTGAGACCCCTTTGATCAAGGGAGAGTGGACGTAGGATATTCTGATCCGAACCACTATACATCCGGTCTTATTTACTGTTTTCATATTTACTTTCCTGCTTAATTTATTGTGCTCTTGTGAAAAGAACTTTGTTCAAGACATTCCCTTTAAAAGCTTCCGCAATTTATCAATCTAGTGGGACCAACACTAACTATCAGTTCAAGTTCAGTGCAGAAATGCGTGAACCCTGATAGTTTAAAGTCTTGATTAGTTTGCTTCTGAAAAACTGATTACTCCACTGGAAAGTGTTTAGTAAGGGCAGTGCTCTTTTTAATGGATTAGACTGATTGATTCAGACCTTATAAAACTTATGCAATGAATGAACTGTTGAAATGGCAGGTAAGTAATATATCAAAGCAATAAGAACACAGCAAGTTTAACGTGGTTCAGAGACTCAAGCTCCTACGTCCACGACCTGATTTAATAGGAAATCCACTCAAGGGATTCTTGTTTTTAACGTGCCAAGGTGCACCAAGACCAGCTAACCTCACTGATCTATACAAACTTCCTTACTAACTCACTAACTGACTTACTCCCAACAAACCTAACTTAGGTTTTGGTTTCAGTTTGGATTCCAACTAGGTTGAGATTATCCTTACAAGACAAAGCTATGCTAAGGGTTGGATAATCTCTCTAAGCTTAAGATATTACTTGTATGCTCTTTGGAATACAGATTAACTCTCAGTTTCTAAGAAACACTTGGGAAATTTGGAGGGTCTCGCGTGCTTTTTCTAAAGACTGAATGCTTTGAGTGCTTGAGAGTTTGAGTAATTTCTGGCTTTGAAATTTTCCGTAACCTTAAATGGGTTCAAGGCCTTCTGTATTTATAGGTGATTTGAAAAACTATCCGTTGGAGAGATAGCCTTTCTTGTCATCTATGTAGAGTGGCTTCAAACGGACATATCTTCATGCAGCAGCCGTCCTTTGCATGGAATTAGGTAGTCGCATTAAATGCACATTAAATGCTTGTCTGTTGAAAATGCAGTCTGAAGTCAGTCTTCTTGTCAGGTTCCGTACGTGTGTGTGCTTCCAGGATTGGTCCACGTCATCAGGTTGGTGATAATGTCAGAACTTATTCCTGGCTTCAGGCTTGTCTTATTAAGTTCTTTTTGTCTTGAGCTCACCGGTCTTGTCCTAACGCTGACATTCCTTTTGCATTGCTTGGCTCTACTCCAAGTCTTCCCATAAACTCAGTATCATCCTGTTCCCTTCAGGACTGAGTAGTAATGACCTCAGGGTCATACTCTTCATCACTGAGACTTACTCAACCAGCTTAGAAGACTGCCATAAGTTCAGGATGGTAAACCGTCTTCAGGCTCTACGTCTTGATCGTCATCAGTAAGTGCTCCTCTTACTGAGTACCTGTGAAATGTAAAATGACTAAGTATAAAACCTAACCAAGACTAGCCTGACAAAGACAGACAAAAGGGCAAATCATCTTTTCAGGGGCTTTGGGATCTTAATCAAAACTGACAATGTCCCAACAATTTCCCCATTTTTGATGATGCCAAAACACTGAAAAGATCCTCAAAACACTTAGAGGAAATATAAGAACCTATCTATAAGATAAGGCAGTGTTAGAGCAATTATTGATAAAGTACAGAATTTAAATAACAGCCAAAAAGACAATGAGTTTTTGTCTGTGGGCAAAAGTAATAGATTTCATTGATATATGTGGAAGTGATTACAATGAATCTAGTCTATTACAAGAAGTTGTGAACACCTAGACTAATCTCATTTCAGGTTCAAGTCCATATCCTGCATAGATTCTTGCCTTTAACTCGTCAACTCTGCTAGGTTGATTCACGTACCCTTCAACCTTGGCAATCTTCAAAACTTCCATCATAATGGCCTTTGTATTGTGCTTCTGAGTTCCAGGAACTAAGGGAGGAGCTCGAATCGTGAACTCAGGAGCCTTTACCTGAACTTGAGTTGTTTCAGCCTCCTCCAGGATCTTTTGGATCAGCTCAGGATGATTGTCCATCATGTAGTCAGTGAAGTGAGCATTAATATCATCAGTGTCGCCCCACTTCTTCAAAACATACCACAATTTCACAAACTCATCCTTCGCGTCAGCCCAGAACTCCTTCAGTGCCTCGGAGATGAACTCGTCGACATATGCTTCCCTTAATCCTGATTTCGGCCTTCTGACTTGAAGAATTGTTGATTTTCTTGTTCTAGGCCTCTTTCTGTACTTCCTAGGCTCATGCTTCGTCTTCTTTCTCCTCAGCAGACTGATCATCGCATCATCGAGTTCTCTTTGTTGAAGCTCAGTGATGTCAGTCATCTTTTCAACCTTCTTCTCCAAGATGCGCATTTTCTCCTTTTGTGTAATTTCAGCTCTGCGCACAGCCTCAGATTTCTCAGAAGGATCTCCCCACGCTTCAGCGCATAACTCCGCCACCGCCTCAGCTGAGTAAGTGATGGGGTTCTTCCTTGTGCTCATGGGAGAAGACTTCTGAAATGGCTCAGGTTGCTTAGAAGGTTCATCAGACTTTGCCTTTACTGCCTCCGCCTTCAGCCTGGCAACAATCTCTTCTCCTTCCTTCTCTACTACCGCCAACCTTGCTGACTTCCTTACCCTTAGCACATTCCCTTCAGGATTGGCTTCAGGATCAGCTTGAATTGTTTCGCCTTGGTTGACTGCCTCAAATGCCTCAGGACGGGATCTTTTCTTCTTCTTTTCCCCCTTTTTGGCATCATCATTGGCCTCGGATGGGAATGCGTCAGATCCGCTGTTAATTACGAAAGAGGCTAGGGAATGGACATCATTGATTCCCTCCTTCAGTAACTCAACTCCCATCGAGATTCCAGTCCCTGCAAACGAGACAGAACAGATAGCAGTATTTACTTTCTTCTCAAAGACCTCCATAGAAAGTTGGAGTCTTTGTTCAGCCTTGGTGATCCTTTCCTCCACCTTCAAGGACTCACCGCTGACACTGCTAGCTTCAGTAAGTATCTTTGGCGACTCCTCAGTGGCCTTAGCCAAAATTTCTGCAACTGACTGAGAGGTTCGATCCAACTTCCCTGACTCCAGCTCTAGTTTGGTCGCTGAGTCCTTCATGGCCTGAGTGACAAGTGCCCCAGTCTGAACTACAAGCCTGACCACTGCCTGATTTAATTTGTCATCCCTGATCGCATCCCTCTCCTCAAGTTGCTTGAGAGTCTTCCTCAGCATTATCTTTGTGCGCTTCCTCTCGTTTCTCACTGACTTGGCCGTGTCAGTCATCGTCCTTTTTAACAAAATCAGCTCTCTGTTGGCAAGGGTGTTGTAAGATGACTTTGTCCACTTGATGTGTTTTGCCAGGGCCTTGGAGTCTTCTTCCTTTTCAGCGTGTAGCCTCATCACTTCCTCTTGAATTTCAGCTAGATTTTCAGTGGTTTTCTCCTTATTGGCCTCTACAATGCTTGTGAATTCAGGACGACCACCAGGAGATAATAACAAAATATTATTATAGACTATAATAACAAAACACTAATTCTATCTAAGAAAACATTTATCTTTACTTAGATTGAATTAGTGTTTTGTTATTATAGTCTATAATAATATTTTGTTATTATCTCCTGGTGTTTTACGTTGGTAAGCGTTATTCCGTTGGTAAGCCTTGATTGGTGTTCCCGGTTGTGTTCCAGTAAAACTTCAGTACTTGATAATAATCTAATTATTATTATAGACTATAATAACAAAACACTAATTCAATCTAAGTAAAGATAAATGTTTTCTTAGATAGAATTACTAATAAAAATAATGGCTCTGATACCATCGAAGCAGGAACGAAGTTATAAGCGGCGGAAATATAAGCATTTTATTCATAAATTTGAATAACAATTACATAAATTATAGAAACATAAAGACTTACAGGAGTAATCGTAAAACGATAATGAAGCACAAGGATAGAATACTTAGAGAGAGAGAGAGAGAGAAGAGGGCGAGTATCAACTCAAGCGTGCCTCTCTAAAACACAAACAAAGTCCTTATATAGACAGGGCGGACTTGAAACAGAAATAAACAATGGAAAAGAAAAACTAAATCCGCCAATTAGGAGAGGCGGAGAGGGGTCCATTTGCATAATGGATGCGTAGTGGGTATCATCTTTATTTATTACTTTTGACTATTGTGACGAATTTGAGTGGAGCTTTGAGTGTGGGACCGGCGGCTTCACTGTATGAAGGCATCTTGTGTCGGCCAAGTGTGAATACTTCGTCTTTTGTACCTGTATTGAGTATTTGAGTAATGACCAGGTATTTTAGATATCGCTTTTCGCTCATTTATCTAAAATATTGATATTCCTGTTTTATGGAAAATATTTTGAGTAATTGATAGGAAATTTAGACATCACAAATTCGTTCATTTGTCTAAATTTTTAATGTTCATATTCTCTTTAAAGAAAAGGGTCTTGGGCACAGGGCCCACCAAATAAATCATCAAAATCATGATCGGAACTGGCAGGATCGGAGTCCATTTCTGACCCGGATTTCTTTTTGGCTTTCAAGAATTGTTTGGCTAATTTTTGGAATAGTTTTTCATCGTCTTCGTCTAGATCAGAATCAGAAGAGGCTTCTTTCTTGATTTTTGATTTATTTTTTGAAGAAGAGGCTTGATGTTTAGTTTTTTTAGAGGAGGAAATCTTGGATGATTTGCTAGGAGTAGGAGGAGGTCCAAAACATATATCGAAACCTTGGGTATTTGATTGTCTTAAATTAGACACAGTTCGTTGGGATGGAGTATTGGATTGTCTTGGATTAGACACAGTTTGTTGGGATGGAGATGCCTCCTTTTCCCAGCTTGGTTTTTCGCCTGTGTCAAAAAACCTGTTGACAACACAAGTATCACAATATTTATCAGAATAATTTACCCACCACTTCACTTTAAATTCTCTGATGATAGAGATGTTGTATGGCTGGGGGTAGAATTGTTTGAATGAGTAATTCCAACATAGGATCCATGGTACTTTGAATTCTGCAAAGAACATCAGGTGTCTCCTGAATGGTTCTTCTTTGGATCTGACAAGAAATTGTTGTTGGGCTAATTTGACTGAGGTTGGTAACATCTCTGTAATCGGCCCAAAAATCCTCCACCATTCAGTAAACCATACTGGGAAGGCGTTATTTATAAAATCTGATTTAAATGTAAAGAACCAGGAATGGTCAAAAGACCTCATGAGGAAGGCCCTAAACCAGGCATTCTTGTAATCAGGATAACTGTACCCTCTCGGGTTGTAACTTTGAGTAAATGGCCTGTTTTCATAAGGCCGAGTCCAATCGTTAAATTTTAAAACTCTTTTGATAATGCATTTTGAGTAAGCGATCTTGCTCCTATCTTCTGGATGATAGGTATGAGTAATTTCTGCTGCTCCTGAGTCTACAAGGATGTATTCATAGAACTCTTGGGTCTTTAGAGGATTGTCGGTAAACCATTGACAATCAGGTGGGAAGATATTTTGAGTAAGCTCAACTAGCTTGGATAAGTTTCCTAATACAGTAAGAGTAGTAGGAGTAATATGCTCAACTTCTGGTTTAAGAAAATAGCCATTTTTTAGTGGGATAACCTGGGTTTTGGTTTGGGTGTTTGGAAAAGAAGGGGCTGGTTGAGTAATTGCTCCTGCATATGATGGAGCTGGAATGTCTTCTAAAGACTTGAATTGATTGTCATTGCTGAAATTGGTAATTGCTCTCTGAGTATAGTAACTAGGAGTAGTTGATCTAGGCCTCTGCATTCTTTGAATTCTGCAAAAATTCTCTTGTTAGAAAATCAGGGAGGCAGTTATCCTCTCCCTTGATATACTCAATATCAAAATCAAAGCTTGATAAAATTGCTTGCCATCTAGCAAATATTTGCTTTGATACGATGTTTTTAACATCCTTTTGAAGTATCTCTTTAGCAGATTTGCAATCAATTCTAAGGAGAAATCTTTTGTTAAAAATGTCGCTCTGAAATTTGGATATACAAAGAACAATAGATAAAACTTCTTTTTTAACAGTGGAGTAGTTCAGTTGAGGTCCAGTCCAGCTACCTGAGTGAAATCTTACTAATTGTTCTTTTGAAACAGTACTATCTGCTTCTGTTTTGCTAACTTGCTTTAATATCCCCCCGAAACCGAAGTTAGAGGCATCTGTTTCTATTATCATAAAAGCATCCTTTTTAGGTATTCCTAAACATGGCAAAGACTTAACTTGTTTCTTGATAGATTTTATTATATTAGTATGGGTATCTGTCCAAGCTGGTGGATTCTTTTTTAATCTTTGAAACAAAGGGTTGCAAATAATGCGAAGCTTGGGGAAAAAGTCTGATATATAATTTAAGCAGCCTAGAAATCTTTGTAGTTGAGTCTTGTCTTTTATAATATCGGGAAATTTGTCAGCAAAATCAATGGCTCTAGCTATTGGCTTGATAGTTCCTCTAAATATATCGTGACCAAGGAATCTGATTTTTGTTTGAAAAATTTTTATTTTCTGGGCGGATATCGCTAAACCATTTTTCTTTGCTATTTGTATAAAAATGTTTAAGTGTTTAAAGTGTTGATCTATATTTTTAGAGTAAATAAGTACATCATCAATATAACAGATAGAGAAATCAGAATAATTATTAAAAATATCATTCATAATATTCTGAAATTCTGAAGGAGCATTTTTTAGCCCAAAAGGCATTACGTTCCATTCATAATATCCAAAAGGGACAGTAAAGGTTGTTTTATATTTATCCTTTTCGTCAACCTGTATTTGCCAAAATCCTGATTTTAAATCAAATTTAGAAAACACACAGGCATTCTGAAGTCTATTAATAAGGTCTCTTTTATTAGGGATGGGATATCTAATCCATTCTAAAACTTCGTTGAGAGGTTTATAATTGATAACAAGCCTAGGAACTCCTCTTTCTTTTTCAGCTTGATTATTGACATAAAAGGCTGCACAGCTCCAAGGAGACTTAGAATGTCTGATAAGTTTTTTGTTTAATAAGGAATCTATTTCTTTTTTACAGGTATCTAACAAATCATGGTTCATTTGTATAGGTCTTGCTTTAGTAGGAATGAGTTTTTCGTTAAAATTTGCGATGTAAGGAAGAGAAACCGTATGTTTCTTTCTTTCCCAAAAAGCATTAGGAAGGTCGGAACATACCTCTTGTTTGATTTTTGATTCTAAATCTAAAATTTTCTTTTGTGTAGAATCGCTTTTTAAATCTTCTTCTATTTTTAAGTAAGTAATTTCTTCTTTAAGGGTTTGGATATGTAATTTTTTATTTTGAATAGAATTGATTTGTTTATAAACAAAATGATTCTGCAGAAGGGATATTTCCCTATCTTTAATAGGATTTAAGAATTTAAAATGTATATCTTTTCCCATAATATTAGTAGTGATTCCATTACCATTAACCATAAAAGGATATATGGTAGTTAGGAAAGGATTTCCTAAAATAATGTTTTGATTAAGATTTTTAACAAGTATGAAAGGTGTTTTAAAACAATACCCTTCATTACAAATATGGGAATTAGTAAGTTTGTATTCTATATTTAAGGGGGTAGCATTAGCTGCTACAAGTCTTTCATTAGTTTTTTCATAATATTTAGAAGGTATAAGCCCTTCTCTTATGCAGTTTTGATCTGCTCCGCTGTCGATTAAACAGGAAACATTGATACGGAAGTCATTAACAACCAAAGTAATAACCGAATACCATTTTTGATAAGTGATACTTTGAATGGCTAATTCAGTTATTCTATTATCTTCTTTTGTTTGTTCTAAAGGTGGGTTTGAGCTTTCTGGTTTTTCATGTTGTAAGTCTTGCGGTATTTCAATTTTTGAGAAATCATATTTTGCTAGGGAAAGTTTTGTCTCTATTTCTAGATCTTTGGTATGTAATGTAGTAATCTCCTTTTGTAAATTATTGATTTCAAATTTAAGATTATTAATTTCTTTTCTTAGATCATTAGTGGAGACAGTCATAGAGGTTTGACTAGAGATGGAAGGAGTTGGTACTTTGCTTAGTATTTTGGTGATGCTAAAGGGTTCAAGATTATTCATTAATTTATTAGTCTTTTTATCACCAGTTTTTTCTTTGCTTAAGACTAGTTCCTTTAGTCTGACAAGATAATTATGTCTATCCTCAGGATTAGGAACCTTTTCTATGAGATCGAAAAGAACTTCTTGTTCCGAGTTGTCATTAGTGATGACATTTATGGATAAAGGACAGAATCCATTGCAAGATTCATCACTATCACTAGAGGATGTTTGAGTAATATTATCATCTGCATTATCCTCTTGTTCAGAGATTTCTGATACTTCTGGAGTGTCAGAAATCATAAGAGCAGATATTTTTTGTTTAAGATCATCGTCATTTTGAAAGATTTCGTCAATCTTTTTCTTAAGGGGGCATACATCTGCTTTATGTCCCTTTTTATGGCATTTATAACAAGTGGGTTGATAGTTTTTTTCTTTGTTAAAATTTTTCTTGAAAGGTTTTGTATTAGGTTTCTTTTGATCAAAAGTTTTATCATTTTTAAAGAACCTTTTCTTTTTATAAGGTTTTGAAGAATTTTTTATTTTTTTCTTTTTAGAAGAAGGGGCTTGGATTTTTTGCAAACCAAAGGCTTCGCAAAATGTTCCAATTTCCTTTTTATAACTAGATTTTTCTTTACCATATCTACTTTGGATTTTGAGTTCAGAACATAAAAGTAAATCTTCCTTTTTTATAAAAGCAAATAGTTGTCCGTAAGTAATTTCATTAAAATTTACTACGTCACAAGCTTCTTTTAATTTTTGATGTATTCTAGTACCAAATAATCTTGGTAAGCCTGCGATGAATCTTTCTTTCCAGAAAGGAGCATTACAGTCAGATCTCTTTAAAACTAGAGTGAGGAAAACATCCTTATACCACCTATAATCGGATAAAGTGGGACAAGAAAGATTTGAAAGAACAATTTGGCTAGATTCGTTATCTTCTCTAGGATTTCCTATGAAGTACATAGCTATAGTTATGATGAGATAATCCGTAGCATCGGATTTTATAACTATGGAACCATCATCCATTTCACTAGTAGAAGTATGTTGATAAATGTTTATTTTATCAGTTTCATTAATTGAGTTGTCCCACCAATGTTTTAGCTGGCCAGTGAAACCAGAGACTATAACAGCGGTAGTCTGATCTTGAGTGAGATTTGATTTTATACCATAGGCCATTCCGGCCATTCCCATTTCTTGTAAGGTATTTATAATTTCATTTTCAGATTTTCCATCAATGTTCCATTCTTGGATTGATGTTCTGTTAAATTTGGAAGTTTTGAATTGGGAACGTTCTGGTATTGTCTGTAGTAGTGATATTTCCATGCCTACTAATTATTCTAATTGGACTATACCTGATCAACCTATCAATTCTCTTTATCAAATTGGTCTCCTTGACTTCAAGGTTGCTTACTCCATTAAAACTCATGAAGAAACTATCTCTATACAAAATGAATTTCAAAGTATACCTTTATTATCTAAGGTTTCTATTCAAAAATATTTAGAGAAAAAATTTAGATATATGCATTTTGGGCTTATTCAAGTAGCTATCAAGCCCTTGGTTCACATGGGAGTTGACGCACCAGTTTATATTGCCCTTAGAGATAATAGACTTATTAAGTATAAAAACTCTTTATTATCCATGATCCAGACTCAGTTATCATCACATCCTCATCACCATCAACAGCCTCATCAGTGATTGGCTGCTTTCCCTTATCAGCCCCTACATCTTCAGTCCCCTCTTCAGGGTGCACTGAAGGCAGTTGTAGAGTGGTCATGGCCGCCTGCTCAGGCTCAACCATGCCATCTCGAACCTTAGGAACTTGTCCCTCGGAACTGGGAGTCTCCTTAGACGCCTCAACATCTTTCTCCCTTGTCTCAGGGCAGGGAATCCCTTCATTGACAGATGTCTCATCGGCGGCTGAGATGTTCAAAACATCCTCAGCTACTGGTCCACCCTTGGCACCAGTGTCCTTCACACCTTCCCCCTGAGCTTGAGGCTCAGAGATCATATCATCAACTTCCCTTGCCGTCTCCTCCACGGCTTTCTCCATTGCTCCACCCTGAGCATCTTCATCATCCTCATCCTCCTCATCCTCAGACAGGATATCAGCCTTGCTCTTGGACATCAAGTTATTTACTAGCACCTTCAGATTTTCAAAATCGAGAGTTGGAGCCATCTAGTCAGTCCGAAGTAAGAGCATAACCTGGCCTCCTCGGTTTCCCAGTGCTCCCAGCCACGAGCATCCACCAGCAAATGTTGTTCTTGCATGTTGGATTGTTTAAACTCCAACCAAGCTTTAAGTTCAACCACATTAGCCAGCAGCTCCTTGTACTTGTTCAGCCCGGGCCAGCACTTAGCTGCCCATTCTGTGGCGTTTCCCCTAAGGGTGTTCTCCAGCACACCACCCATCATATGTTCATCCAGCTCCTCCTCCTCCTGCATTACAAGGAAATCATCCTCTTCAGTTTGGAAGGATTTGGGGCAATCTTTGGGGTTGGGGTAAGAGGGGAAGTCTGTGGGATTGAGAAGGTTTGGCTCAGATGATTGGTCTGGCTCATTCGTGGGTGAGGTTGATGGCACTGACTCAATTTGAATATTTGGTTTTGAGGTTTGGGGGGATTGGGTGGGTTGATGTGAGGGATCAGGGTTGGATTGAGTGTGGGTTTCAGGGTGTGTGGGTGATTGAGGGGGTACTATCTCAGGCTACAACAGCTCAGCCGTCTCGACAGATTTTCTCACTTCCTCCAAGTCAGAGGCTCTAGGAGAGCTTGACTTCTCCCTCTCACTCATTACAGGCAGGCTCTTAGTAGGGGATTTTTTAGGTCCCTTCCTAAGTCGTTTTAACTGCCTCTCCCTTTGACCATTCTCCTTTCTGACGTCATCGTCAGTTCCCTCAGCCTCAGATACGGCTCTCTTGGGATCAGACTCAGTCCCAGACACAGTGCTCTTCCCTGACAGCACAACTCTCACCTTCTTCTTCTTCTTCTTCTTCTTCTCAGCCTCCTCCACTGCAGGCTTATCCACCACCTTCTCAGACGCCACATCCTCCTCTATCTCATTGCTCCTCTCAAAGAGGTCATCTACCCTTTCAATGAGACTGGTAGCCACATTCTTGGCCTTACCAGCTGGCTTTTTGGCCTGACCCTTTGCCTTAGCATTGGGATCAGTCAGCCCTAGCATTGAGTAGGTATCACTCAGTGAGGTAAACATCACCTTCTTTGAGGAAAGGCTATCCTCGAAGTCGAAGGTGTACCCATGGCAAGCATAAGCAATCAGGATGGAAAGTCTGGTTCCAAAAGGTAGAATGGCACTAACAGAAACATGCTTCTTTTCTTTATCCCGCTTTAGCTTGTCCAGACCAGCCTGATGAAGTTGATCCAGGAAGAACTGCTCCCAGTTCGCTTCCACGCCATCAACTATAGCTCCCATTAGGCTCAGCTTGGGCAGGCTCAATTGCTCATGAGATCTTGTGGATCCTATCACCACCTTGGACACAATGTCCACAAGAGCTCTATATTCAGGTTTCAGAGTATTCTTGTTCTGACGAGCCTTGAACTCAGACGATCCTACCTTGGTCCATTTACCCAGGAGTTCTCCCTCCGAGTTCTCCTTGTAGAATTTTGGGTTGATGCCTGAGGATGGCAACCCAAAAACCTCCTTGACCACCCTCCTAAGGTCAATAGTGACCACCTCTGAGTTGTAGAGAGGTTCGTCGTCGCCGTCCTTCTCCCCTGTCGACTTGAGTGCAGTCACATTCGTGAAGAGTTCCCCCCTACGCAGGAACAGGTTGAAATAGGCTTCTACGACCGTTCTTGGAAGCACGGAGATAGGACGAGTGGTGAAATATGTTTCCAACCCAGCTTTGGAAATCCACTTAAAAACAGGTTTGATTTCCTCCACTGTAAGACAAGTACCTTCCATGGAGATGACTTGCTCCATGTGTACGAGCTTGTTATCGAAAACATCCTCAAGCTTGTCGGTTGTCCAGTTGGAATCAAGAAGTGCCATTGATTTTGAAGAAGTAGAGGTTTTTAGGAAAATTTGTGAAAATTTTGAGTAAAAGAATACTCAGTGTGCAGAAGTGCTTTGTGTTTGCGTAAAAACCTCGAATGGCATTCTTGATTGATAAGACTAAGTCAGTTACTCAGACGTGGGGTTGGAATTAATTCCTGAATTCGAAAGGTTTTGAAATGAAGGGCCAGGATTAATCTCAATTTCAATCAATTACCCAAGTCAGTCATATTTTGTATAAAACGGACACGTATATGAAAAAGTAACTGAAGCATTAAATGCTCCATTGCGCATGGGTTTAAATATGAAAAGGCGCGTTTTTAATGAAAACGGAATGCATTTAATAATGATTTTCAGGACGAAGGACTCAGGGAGACGCTTGGTATTCACAAGAGTTAGGATAGAACTCATACCTGTCAGGGAGACATTGTACCACCCTGATACCTCGCTGAGTCGAGTCTGGCCTGAGTTCCCCCTAGAACCCTACACTGTCTGCTCTCCCGGATCTAAGAGTCTTAACTCCACTGACAGTTCCATAAACCTTGCTTCAGCCAGAGGTTTAGTCAAGATGTCAGCTCTTTGCCTGTCAGTGTGAATCTTCTCCATCCTAATATCTTTCTTCTCCACATGATCTCGAATGAAGTGATGTCTGATATCCACATGCTTGTACCTTGTGTGAAGCACTGGGTTCTGAGTAATTGCTGTTGCACTATTGTTATCACAATAGATTGGAAACTCATTAGCAAATACCTGGTAGTCCCTCAACTGTTGTCTCAACCACAAAATCTGAGCACAACAACTACCTGCAGCCATATACTCAGCCTCAGTTGTGGATGTAGCCACTGAATTTTATTTCTTACTAAACCACGAGATCAACTTACTTCCCAAAAACTGACATGTCCCTGAGGTTGATTTCCTATCAATCCTACAACCTCCATAATCTGCATCTGAATAACCTGTCAGTTCTAAGTTGTCATCTGAAGGATACCATAGTCCCAATTTGACTGTCCTTTTCAAATACTTAAGTATCCTCTTAGCAGCCTCCAAATGACTTCTCTTGGGATCAGACTGATACCTAGCACACACACCAACTGCAAATGTAATGTTAGGCCTACTTGCACTCAGGTACAATAAAGAACCTATCAGTCCTCGGTACTCATTCTGATTTACTGAAGTCCCTTCAGTGTCAGGATCCATCTTCCAATTTGTATTCATAGGGATCCTGGCTGGATTGATGTTCTGAACACCAAACTTATGTATCAAGTCTCTTGTGTACTTGGCCTGATTTATGAAGATACCTTGATCAGTCTGCTTGACCTGCAATCCTAAGAAAAAGTTCATCTCTCCCATCATTGACATCTCAAATTTACCAGTCATCAGCTTAGAGAATTTCTCACAAAGCTGATGATTTGGTGATCCAAATATTATGTCATCCACATAAATTTGGACCAAGAGAATGTCATCACCTTCAGTGATCCTGAACAATGTCCTATCCACAGTTCCCTTCTTGAACCCATGGTCTGTCAGGAATTGAGAGAGGATATCATACCAAGCTCTTGGTGCTTGCTTAAGTCCATAGAGTGTTTTCTTCAAATGGTATACTCTATCTCCAACCTCAAACCCGGGAGGTTGTTCAACATATACCTCTTCATTGAGTACACCATTCAGGAAGGCAGTCTTGACATCCATTTGATACACCTTGATCTTCTTATATGTTGCATATGCAAGGAACAATCTGATAGCTTCCAACCTAGCCACTGGAGCAAAAGTCTCATCGTAGTCTATTCCCTCAGATTGACAATACCCTTTTGCAACCAGTCTAGCCTTGTTCCTTACCACAACACCATTCTCATCCTTCTTATTCTTGAAGACCCACTTGGTACCAATTACTCCTTGATGCCTAGGTCTATCCACCAGTTCCCAAACCTGATTCCTTGTGAACTGATTCAACTCCTCTTGCATGGCAATGATCCAGTTCGAGTCAGTGAGAGCTTCTTCAATGTTCTGAGGCTCTTGCTCAGAGAGAAAGCAACAAAACAATGCACTCTCACCATGGAACCGTCTAGTCCTAACTCCCTCAGTTGGATCACCAATGATTTGATCAATGGGATGATCCTCTAGCCATGTTCTCTTGCCAGGAGTTGTTCCTAAAGTACCTGCAATGTTAGTGTCTACATGCTCATAAAACTCAGGAAATTGAACAGAAGGGGATGATCCTGAGTCTATACCAAAGGGATTAACAAGCTCAATGTCAGGGACATTGATTTCCCCTTGATGAGGTGACTCAGGAACCGTCTCAGCTGCAACAGCATCTTCATAGACGGTACTTGCCTCAGGTTGAGCCTGTTCCTCAGTCTGAGGCTCAACAATCCCTGATGTGCTGGGCTTAGGAGTGGTACTTGATTCATCATCCTGATCGTCGTCATCATCCCATCTTGGAATTGGCATAGTTTTGACCTTTGGATCAGGTTGATTTTTTAAGCTCAGCCTTGTCACTCTCCTTGTGATCTCCTCAGTGTCAGGATTCATCACTTTTATCCTAGACTCATTAGCAGATTCATCAAAAACAACGTGTGGTGATTCCTCCACAACAAGGGTCCTACAATTGTAAACTCTGAAGGCTTTACTAACTTCAGAATACCCTAAGAATATTCCTTCATCAGATTTGCTATCAAAAGCTTTCAATTGGGTCTTCCCATTGTTGAGGATGAAGCACTTACAACCAAATATATGAAAAATAAGAAATACGAGGTTTCCTTTTATTCCATGTCTCATATGGGGTCTGTGCATGTTGTTTATTCAGCATGGATCTGTTCTGAGTGTAGCATGCAGTGTTGATTGCCTCAGCCCAGATCTTCTTGGGCAATCCTCACTCTGCCAGCATGGTCCTAGCTGCTTCCTTCAGTGTCATGTTCCTCCTTTCAGCGACACCATTCTGCTGTGGGGTTCTAGCTGCAGAAGTCTCATGAGCTATACCAAGTTCATTACAAAAGTCAGAAATGTATGAATTTATAAATTCAGTGCCCTTGTCAGATCTGATATTAGTAATGGACTGATTCTTCTCATTGCTGAGTCTCCTGAGCAACTCTGGAAGCTTCACATGTGTCTCCTTCTTATTCAACAAGAAAATAACCCAAGTATATCTAGAATAATCATCAATAACCACAAGGGTATACTTTCTACCATTCATACTCACGGGTGTTATGGGACCAAATAAATCCATGTGCAAGAGCTGAAGAATCCTGTCAGTGGAATGAGAAGCTTTCTCTTTGAATGATGCTCTGACCTGCTTCCCTTCCTGACAAGCTTTGCACACATGATCTTTGCTAAAAACTTCATTAGGTAGACCTTCAACGAGTGACTGTCTAAAATTTTTTTTAAGAATCTTGAAGTTCAGGTGGCTTAATCTCTTATGTCATAACCAACTGAGCTCTAGAGAGCTCTTAGCAACAAAACAAGTATTAGGAATAGTGCTGCTCCAGTCAGCGAGATAAACGTTACCTTTCCTGATACCTGATAGAAGCACTTGTGTTGTTTTGTCCTTGACTGAACATATATTCGATGAGAACTCAACACTGAAACCTTTGTCACAGAATTGACTTACTGACAACAGGTTATGCTTCAGTCCTTCCATAAAGGACATATTTTCCACTCTGACTGTACCTATTATTAAGACACCAAAACCTTTAGTAACACCTTTTGAGTTATCACCAAAGGTTACCTGTGGACCATCTTTAGCTTGATATTCTTGGAGAAGACTCTTCATTCCAGTCATGTGCCTTGAGCAACCACTGTCTAGGTACCAAACAGCCTTGATTGAGTCTTCTCTCCTCTTGTTGTGATCCACAGCCGTCTGCAATCAAATCAGGCTTTAGGTACCCATTGGGTATTGGGTCCTATTGTGTCAGTTGTACCCTTCGGGATCCAGACTTGCTTAACAACCCTGATTGCCTCAGAGTGGTAAATCTGTCTCCCTGAAACATCGACATACACAACTTTCTTCTTCTTTGCCTGAGAGGAAGATGGTGTATGAGTGCTAGACTTAGGCTTCACAGGAGCCTGAGTGGGTGCCTTTTGGGCTGGCTTCCTGTTCTTCTTAGGTCTGGGTGCAGCAGGTCTTGGGCCTTGTTCTTGATGAGGGCCCTGTGTTCTATTCCCCCTAGGCAAGTGAGGGAATGGAAAACGGTTAAAGGCCTCAGGATGCCAAAACCATGGGGGTATCATCATATTTGGCCTTCCCTGTTGGTATTGCCAAGCATGATGGTACCCTCGCCGACTAGTCTGAGGGCTCTTGGCCTGAGTCTTTCTCTGCTTCCGCTGAGGTTTTCCCTGGCCTGAGCTCTCAGGGGCCTCCTTAGGTTCCTTTGCCTTTCCCTTGGGTTTTGGCTTAGCTACCTTAGGGGCAACCCTGACTGTGTCAACAGTTTCCTTGCTCTTATCAGTTTGACGGGCCTGGAGTACAACCTTGGGTACACTCTGGCCTGCCTGAACAAATACCCTCTCAGTGTTGCTCCCTGAAGCAACATGAGATTGGCCTTGTGAGGATTTCTTAGGAACATATCCAAGTCCCTTTTTCTCATTCCCAAGCATCTGGCTGCTATTTATTTCCTCTCTAGCCACTGAGGATTTATTCATTGCTGCAACCTTTTTCTTGAGAGAGTCCTCACTCTTTTTCAGGATTTCATGTCTGGTAAAGAGGTCATCAAACTTACTCTTAAGTACCTTCAGTTCTTCCTTCCTGACCAACTCTTCATTAGCCAGTTCCTTCAGAATTTTCTCTCTTGGAAGACGTTCAGCATTGATTAAATCAATCTCCTGAGTTAGTCTCACAATCTGAGCTGATTCTTTAAGATCAGACAGAGTGAGTTGATCATTCAGGTTTTGAACCTCAGTACTCAATTTCTTGTTCTCCTCTACCAAGAAGACATTTGTCTCCTGCAATCTGGAGAAATCAACCATCAATTGATCCAGACAGATCTGAAGGTTCATTTCTCTAACTGACTCTAAGTTAAGCTCAGGATTTTGACCAGTGTGGGAACCACATACAGAGTTAGATGTTACCTTAGGTTCCTCTCTTGCCATCAGGCAAACATCATCGTACTCATCATCAGAAAAGAGTTCAGGTGACCTTTCCTCAGGACCATCAGAGTCAGTTGTATCCTCAGCGAGCATGGCTCTCCGGTCAGCAAGTCTCTGGTCTCTCTTGGCCCTCCTATCCTCTCTTTCCCTTGCACTCAGCTTAAGACAATCATACTGATAGTGTCCGCTCTTGTTACAGTTGTAACATGTTGGTTCCTCATCTCCCCTTTCTCTCCTTGGTTCAGGGTTCCTCCTTGAGTCAGGTTCCCTTTTTCTTGATGAGCTTTCAGTCTTCCCTGAGTGCTTGTCATCATGAGTACGTCTCTGTTCATCTCTACGATCGGGCTTTGGATCTGAATATCTTCTTTCATCGCCAAGATCTCTCCTCTGGTCAGTGTTTCTCCTTTCCTCATATCTTCTTGAGCTTTGGTGGGTTCCTTCAGGTTTCCTGTCACGTGAGTCCTGATAAAACTTCTTATAACGACCAAACTTGGAATTAAGCTTATCAAAGCGTCTGGCCATCAGGCTGTACTCCTCAGCGAGTTCTTCCTTGCTCATCTCAATCAGTGACTTTGATGAAGACTCAACAGGTTCAGACCTGGCTTTGAACGCCACACTTTTCTCAGGAGTTTTCTCCTTTTCTTCCTCTTCTGGCTGAACTTTCTTATTTCTTTTGTTAAGATCAAATTCCAGTGCCTTCAGCTCTGAAAAAAGTAAAGCAGAAGTTATGTTGCTCATATCCTGAGTGTTCTTAAGCATAATTACACTGTTGTCCCATCTCTCAGGAAGGGCATTCAGGATCTTTGAAGCAACATCTCTCTTTGGAACATCCTTGTCCAGCATCACCAACTCATTCATAAACTTGATGAACCTTGACTCCATCTGATCGATTGTCTCATCAGGCAGCATCTCGAACGCTTCGAACTTCTGAATGGCAATGTTTCCCTAGTTTTCCTTGATCTTCTCAGACCCCTCGCACATCCTGGTCAGCTCATCCCAAACTTCCTTCGCCGTCTTTAAGTTCATCAGCCTTGCTGACTCCTCGAAAGGCACCGTATGCAAGATGATATTTCTGGCCACATTATCCAGCCCCATCATCTTGATATCGTCAGTGGTCATATCCTTCCTTTCCTTAGGAATGGGTACACCAATATCAAGATCATCATATCCCCTTCCTCTGGTATTAGGGACAGTGATTTTGATCGGTCCTTCCCTGAGAACACGCGGCATCTGGTCATGGATGGCATCAAGATGTGCTTCTAATCTAAACTTCCAATAGATAAAGTTAGATACAGAGAATTCAGGTAACGAAGCTTCAAGTCTCCTCGAAGTCATGATGATGCAAGTTTTATGAAAAGCAAACTCAAATATATTCAGTGACCACCAACAGTTACTCCTCTTAAACTATTAGTATTCAAAGTCAGTGGTCTTTTGAACCACTGCTCTGATACCACTTGTTGGTCCCGGTACAAGACTGAGGAATACGTGTATGGGGGGGAATACACGTATACCAATTTTCAAACTTAAAACCTTACTGAGTCCCATTCACTCAGAGTGATAAAGAACTAAGAGCTGATAATACACATACTGACTACACACGGGTGAGGGTCAGTTGGCTAAATATCAGTTCAAGTTCAGTGCGGAAAAGCGTGAGCCCTGATAGTTTAAAGTCTTGATTAGTTTGCTTCTGAAAAACTGATTACTCCACTGAAAAGTGTTTAGTAAGGGCAGTGCTCTTTTTAATGGATCAGGCTGATTGATTCAGACCTGATAAAACTTATGCAATGAATGAACTGATGAAATGGCATGTAAGTAATATATCAAAGCAATAAGAACACAGCAAGTTTAACGTGGTTCAGAGACTCAAGCTCCTACGTCCAAGGCCTGATTTAACAGGAAATCCACTCAAAGGATTCTTGTTTTTAACGTGCCAAGGTGCACCAAGACCAGCTAACCTCACTGATCTATACAAACTTCCTTACTAACTCACTAACTAACTTACTCCCAACAAACCTAACTTAGGGTTTTGGTTTCAGTTTGGATTCCAACTAGGTTGAGATTATCCTTACAAGACAAAGCTATGCTAAGGGTTGGATAATCTCTCTAAGCTTAAGATATTGCTTTTATGCTCTTTGGAATACAGATTAACTCTCAGTTGCTAAGAAACACTTGGGAAATTTATAGGGTTTTGAGTGCTTCTTCTAAAGACTGAATGCTTTGAGTGCTTGAGAGTTTGAGTAATTTCTGGCTTGGAAATTTCCCGTAACCTTGAATGGGTTCAAGGCCTTCTGTATTTATCGGTGATTTGAAAAACTATCCGTTGGAGAGATAGCCTTTCTTGTCATCTATGTAGAGTGGCTTCAAACGGACATATCTTCATGCAGCAGCCGTCCTTTACATGGAATTAGGTAGACACATTAAATGCACATTAAATGCTTGCCTATTGAAAATGCAGTCTGAAGTCAGTCTTCTTGTCAGGTTCCGTACGTGCGTGTCCTTCCAGGATTGGTCCACGTCATCAGGTTGGTGAGAATGTCAAAACTTATTCCTGGCTTCAGGCTTGTCTTATTAAGTTCTTTTTGTCTTGAGCTCACCGGCCTTGTCCTAACGCTGACATTCCTTTTGCATTGCTTGGCTCTACTCCAAGTCTTCCCATAAACTCAGTATCATCCTGTTCCCATCAGGACTGAGTAGTAATGACCTCAGGGTCATACTCTTCATCACTGAGACTTACTTAGCCAGCTTAGAAGACTGCCACAAGTTCAGGATGGTAAACCGTCTTCAGGCTCTAAGTCTTGATCGTCATCAGTAAGTGCTCCTCTTACTAAGTACCTGTGAAATGTAAAATGACTAAGTATAAAACCTAACCAAGACTAGCCTGACAAAGACAGACAAAAGGGTAAATCATCTTTTCAGGGGCTTTGGGATCTTAATCAAAACTGACAATGTCCCAACATGGAGGCCTCTGAATGTAATGCTGGATAAACCAAAAGGTTTTGGCTTCTGTCCATTTCTCTATCAGAGGGACAGGTACAATAGAGTCAAAAGACCCTTCTGCCCTGAGAGGCAAAATCTCCATCACTTCAACAGGAGCCTTCCTTCTCTGGCTGGATCCACTGGCTCCAGAAGAAATGCCAGCTTCTATGGTCTTCTTGTTCTGCCTCTTAACATATCGGAGCCTCTGCTCTTCATCTATGTTCTTCCTAATCCTGGCTTGCCTCTCCTCAGGCGTCTCTTCCTTGAATCTCTTCGCTGCCTCTTCAACGTCAGAATCAAGGAAGCTCTTCTTGACTTTCCTTATCTTCCTCTTAGCAGATCCAGAAATGGAAATAGGATCCTGCTCTGTATCAGTTATCTCTTCTTCTGCCGCCAGCTGCTTAGCCATGGTAAGAGATTTCAACTCTTCCTTCTTCTTCTTCTGCAGCTCCGCCTGGGCCAGAGTGTTCTCCAGCAGGTCCAGACGAGCCCCATGGCTAAAAAGAGTCTCCAGGGTGGTCTTCGCCAGATCAGTTCTGGCCTGCTCTTCCCCCTTTTTAACTTCATCACATAGGGGCTGCACTACCTACCTTATGAGATCAGGCAAGACAGTGGAGGTGGAAGAGTGAAGATCACGGAGTTGCCTGGCTTCTTCCAGGTAGGCCTTGGATTCAGCTACTAGCTTCTCTTGCTTCTCGAGCATCTCCTGGAGAGAGTCCTTGAGCTTGGCTGTCTGCAGCATCTGTGAGGCTATCTCCACCTTGAGCACTGAGGCAGGTCTCACCTGGTCTAGTACATATTGCTAGATCTGCCTCTGGCTCTCGTGGACATCCATCTTCAAATAAAGGCAGTCAGATTTGAAAGCTGCTTTGGCAGAGGCAAAGAAATCCTTAATCTGCTTAAAAAACTTTCTCCTCTCAACTTTGATCTGGTGCTCTACCAGAGCCGGCGCCAGGTGCTGCATGGCCTTAGAGAATCTACCAATCTGCAAGATTTGTTCATTGAAGAACATTTTCATCTTCTGGAGGACTGCAGGAGTGACATCGAAATCCTCTTCGTCAGAGTAGAGCTCTGGAGGAAATGAGAAGTGGGGGCCGAACTTGTATAAGGGGCCTTCTGGGGAGATCATAACTCCCTGTTGGATCAATAAGGTGCGAACCACCACTTTGGCTACCTCTGGAGTCTCTAACTTTGCAGGATTCTGGAGATTAAGCTTCCTCTTGATGTCAATCTCCCAGGCAGTGAAATTAGGAGGACCCATCTCTTCAAGCAGTAGCATCAGATCCTCCACATCCTCAAGTCTGGCCTTGCTCCAGACCTTGGCGTCAGTCAGATCCGCCAGAAGGGGTAAGTGCTCAAGAAGGACAGAGAAGTGCTCTCTTAGCCAGAGCTGAGCACTTACACTCATGCTCTACCTAATGGGACCCATATCATCAGATGAGAATGAAAAGGGTTTGGGCCCAGAGGTAGAGGAGGTTGGGGCTAAGCTAGCAGGCTCAAGTCAAGCATCCTCATCTTCACTATCATCGCTAAATGGGCATGTGGGAAAGGGAGGGGGAGCAGAATATCCCAAAGCCATGGAAGGGTTCTGTTTAGTGTGAGATTGGGAAGGGGTAGGGATTTGTGAGGTAGAGATTGAGGGTAGAGGTTGTTCTGCACCAGAAGACATAGAGGGAACTTCTGGTACAGAAGCTGGAATGGGAATTTGAGAAGAGGAGGGTGGAATGGGTTGTTCTGCACCAGAGGTTGATGGCACCTCTGGTACAGGGGCTGGGAGAGAAGGATTTGTGGGGAGAGGGATTTGTGAGGTGGGGGGAGAGGGTGTTTGTGTAGGGATGGTGGAGGGAGTGTATTGGGGTGTATCAGGTAGGGTTTGCCCTGGTGAAGAAATGGGGGCACCAGGAGCAGGGGAGGTAGTTTGGGTAAGGGTTTCTGGGGGAGATGTGGTGGGGGTTACAAGGTTTATGGGGATAGATGGGGGATTAGAGGGGTTTACCTGCTCTAAAGCCGTGGCTTCCTCCATCAGGTGAGAGGCCTCCTCAATGGCCAGCTCCGAGGCATCTCCCAGGTCAGATCCAGAGTCTGACTCCTGAAGGATGGCCCTCTTGGCCTTTGACTTCTTCTTCTTTAGAGGCTCAACCTCTTCAGCTTCTTCCTCCTCTTCTGATGGCTCATCCACCAGAAGCGTCTTCTTAGCCCTTCTACTTGTTCTGGGCTTCTTTGCAGAGGCCTTCCTGGCATCTTCTGGCCTCTTTCTCTTAGCTGCTCCTGCCTTCTTAGCAGCTTCTTCACCATCACCCCTCTTCTTTAAGATAGTTTGAATGGGAATCTGGTCCTCCTCTGAGGAACCAGAGAAGGCTATGGTTGTAGAACCAGTAGCCTCAGCCGTCTTCTTCTGGCTTTTCCTAGGCTTCTGCCCCTTAGCAGGTGAAGGCACTGCTTGGAGAGGAAGGGCAGGGATGGCTTGCTATCCATCTGAATCTGGGTGGCCATGGAGAGGCCCATCTTTTGAAAAGATGATCTTGGAATTGTGGAAGCCCTTGCACCAAGAGTCCTTCCACTTCTTCTCTGGGAAGATGGAGTCCAGGATCAGAGTGAGCTTTGTGCCCAAAGAAACATTGGCATTGAAGAAGTATTGCTGCTCTCCTGGCAAGCTGGGACACTCCTCCTTCTGCACCTTCAACTTATTCTTCCTCAACACGCCCCAGAAGAATTCGGCCCAGTTGCATTTGGCACCATAAAAAATAGCCCTCATAACACAGAGCCTGCCAGTGAAGATGGCATCTATGCTATGGCTCTCACACATCAACACTTTCACCACAATATCAAAAAGTACCTTGTACTTTTGCCTGAGATGCTTGTCCAAAAAGCCCTTCGTCAAATTCTGGCATGAAGATCTGGCAAAGATCTTGAACGATTCAACTGCTTCTCCTTCCTTATACTTCAAGGGATCCACTCCTTCCGAGGAAATATTCCCAAACAGGCTGCAAAAGTTGTGCTTCGAAAAGACGACGTCCTCCTTGACAAGCTTGGAGGAGATGTGGTCATCGTGAATCTTCATTCTGATCAAAAACTGGGCAGCATACCCATCCAACGTGCGCAGATCCTTGGGAACCTTGGAGATCAACTCCTCCACTCCAGACTTCCTTAGCAACTCCAGAATCTCAAGGGCTGCCGGATTCTTGGTGGAATAGAAATCAACCACCATCTCCGATTTGAGTTTCTTGCACACGTGCTCAGGGTCGAAGTTGCATTTGAGTGCCATATCTGAGATAGAGAGAGAGAGAACTTGCAAAGAGAGAGGTTAGGGATTTGAGAGTAAGGAAACATGAAAGGATAGATTGAAGAAAAGTTTGATTTAAATAGGGCAAGACGCGTGGCTTGAATAATTAATGAAGTGTGAACGCGTGTAAATCCCAATTTAAATTAGGGAACAAAATTAATTTTTGAATTGATTGACATATTGCACTGTTGTTAAATCTGACGGCCACGATTAAAAGGCAAATTACAGATTTAATATAGTGCGTGGGCATGGTCATTGGGACTGGGATCGGGGGGGTTTTGTGGCAGTCAAGAGAAAAAGCGAAATGATTTCCTAGGCCCTTTACCCTAGTCTTAAATACACCCTGAATATGAAATGTTTTGAGTGTATTTACTAAATTTGAAAGTGTATCCCAATGATCAGAGGCCAGAGAAGTAAATACATACCTGTCACCTGGTATTGTAACCAGATGATACCACGGTTAGGCTGGTGTTACATCTCTTCTGATAGAACCTCATCTGGTTCTGGAATCGGTTTCTACACCTCATCTGGGATGTACCTTACCTGGTACATGCCTCATCTGGTACATACCTCATCTGGAGATGTAACTTCCTTGGTATATCTAACCTGTAGGCATGTGTTGGTCCCACTAAGAAGATTAATTGCGGAAGCTTTAAAGATTATGTCTTTTATCAATATCTTTTATAAGAGCACTAAACCAATGAAATAAAACAGAAATGAAGAAAGCAGTAAATGGACCGGATATATAGTGGTTCGGACAACAAGTCCTATATCCACTCTCCCTTTGTTCAAAAGAGGTCTCACTAACCAACCAACAAACCACTTACGTACTGGAATTGTGAAGTACTAGTTCCTTCTTACAACCACTTTAGATCTAAAGTCTACAGCCTTCAACCTTTTCTTAGAGATGAACAGGTTGAGATCCAACAACTCCTTTTAGATGGTATATGTAAGATAAGAGTAATAAGAGTGTTTAAGAATGAATGAACAAGGCTTGAACAACATCTTCTTGCGCGTGTGAACCTCTAGAGCCTTTCTTTGAAACTGCACTCTTGAATTTATAGAGGTGATTAGAGAATAGCCGTTGGAGAGCTAATCTAATCAGATCCTCTATTTAGGGAAGCTTTCAATCAACCAATTCCCTAATTGATTGATTGGGCTGGTGGGATCCTTGGATTGATTGACTTCAAAACTTTCCAATCCTGATCGTGTTGACTTGATTTAAATCACCAACGGTCAAGTGCTTCCAATGCCTAACTCTGATTCTCTCCAGAGAAGGCATGACCAGGTACCAGATGACCTCAGTGTCTTCTGGTCTGGATCTGGTCAAGAACCAGAATACTCAGTAGAATTAAGAGATAATTCTGAGCATCTTTTCGTTCACCAGACTCGTCTGGTCCGGACTCGTCTGGTCTGGGGAAGGTTCTCTGCCTCTGATCAGTCTCATCTGGTGAAGTCTTCAGGTGGAGTCCTCTGGTGAAGTCCTCTGGTGAAGTCCTCTGAAGGGTCTTCTGGTAGGTCTTCTGGTGACTCCTCTGGTGAAGTCTTCTGGTCTGGCAGTTCCCCATAGACTAAGTCCTAATCTAGTTCATCATCTGGCTAACAGGTCTAGATGTTCCTATTACATTTTCTAGTTTGTTTTAACTCATCAAAACTAACAACTTTTATCCTAACAATTTCCCCCTTTTTGATGGAGTTAAAACTTAACCAGAACTGATCAAAACATAAAGCAAGAGAATAATAAGAGGATAAGACCTTAGAATAGATCTTATCAGGCAAACAAATAAGACAACAAGAGGTTGTCTTTTGAACAGAGAAGATATGACTTTTCATTGATTAATAGAGGACAAAAGATTACATTTTACATTTCATTTTAGAGTCCTAAGCTATGCATATCTTCTGTTCTCCTTTGGCACCAGAAACCAGTCAAGAAACCTGTCTTGAATGGCCTTCAGCTCAGCAGAGGATGTTGGAGTGAAATTTCCCAACACCTTGGTCTTGAACAGCTTCTTCAACTCAATCTAGTCAATCTGGTCCCCTATCATGGGAGTGTTGAGATAATGAAACTCTGGGGCAGTGACTTCCAGATTGAACTCGATTGTGGAATCCATGAGTTGCTTGTAGAGCTCTGCATCGTAGGCCTTCATCCAGGAGTGGAAAGTCCTGTTGATAAGAGCATCATCCTCTGGTGGAGGCCTTTGAATGTAATGCTGGACAAACCATAAGGTTTTGGCTTCTCTCCACTTCTCTATCAGAGGGACAGGCACAGTAGAGTCAAAGGACCCTTCTGTCCTGAGTGGAAAAATGTCCATCACCTCAACAGGACCTTTCTTCTTCTGGCTTGAGCCACTAGCACCAGAAGATATACCAACTCCTCTGGTCTTCTTGTTTTGCCTCCTAACATATCGGAGCCTCTGCTCTTCATCTATGTTCTTTCTTATTCTTGCTTGCCTCTATTCAGGTGTTTCTTCCTTGAACCTTTTCTCTGCTTCCTCAACTACTTCTTCAAGGAAGATCTTCTTCACCTTCCTTATCTTCCTCTTTGCAGGTCCAGACACTGAGATAGGATCCTGCTCTGCATCTGTAGACTCCTCTTCTGCCACCTGTTGCTTTGCCATGGTAAGAGATTTGAGCTCTTCCTTCTTCTTCTTCTGCAGCTCGGCCTGGGCCAAAGTGTTCTCCAGCAAGTCCAGACGAGCACCATAGCTAAAGAGAGTCTCATTTGTGATCTTTGTCAGATCAGTTCTGGCCTTCTCTTCACCCTTTTTAACTTCATCAATGAGGGGCTGGACCACCTGCCTTATAAGATCAGGCAAGGCAGTGTTGGAGGAAGAGTGAAGATCACGAAGCTACTTTGCCTCTTCCAGGTAGGCTTTGGACTCTGCCACCAAACGCTCTAGCAGTGGTCTTTGGACACACTGCTCTGATACCACTTGTTGGTCCCACTAAGAAGATTAATCGCGGAAGCTTTAAAGATTATGTCTTTTATCAATATCTTTTATAAGAGCACTAAACCAATGAAATAAAATAGAAATGATGAAAGCAGTAAATGGACCGGATATATAGTGGTTCGGACAACAAGTCCTACGTCCACTCTCCCTTTGATCAAAAGGGGTCTCACTAACCAACCAACAAACCACTTACGTACTGGAATTGTGAAGTACCAGTTCCTTCTTACAACCACTTTAGATCTAATTTCGATCTAAAGTCTACAGCCTTCAACCTTTTCTTAGAGATGAACAGGTTGAGATCCAACAACTCCTTTTAGAGTGTATATGTAAGATAAGAGTAATAAGAGTGTTTAAGAGTGAATGAACAAGGCTTGAACAACGTCTTTTTGCGCGTGTGAATCTCTAGAGCCTTTCTTTGAAACTGCACTCTTGAATTATAGAGGTGATTAGAGAATAGCCGTTGGAGAGCTAATCTAATCAAATCCTCTATTTAGGGAAGCTTTCAATCAATCAATTCCCTAATTGATTGATTGGGTTGGTGGGATCCTTGGATTGATTGACTTCAAAACTTTCCAATCCTGATCTTGTTGACTTGATTTAAATCACCAACGGTCAAGTGCTTCCAATGCCTAACTCTGATTCTCTCCAGAGAAGGCATGACCAGGTACCAGGTGACTTCAGTGTCTTCTGGTCTTGATCTGGTCAAGAACCAGAATACTCAGTAGAATTAAGAGATAATTCTCAGCATCTTTTGGTTCACCAGACTCGTCTGGTCCGGACTCGTCTGGTCTGGGGAAGGTTCTCTGTCTCTGATCAGTCTCATCTGGTGAAGTCCTCTGGTGAAGTCCTCTGGTGAAGTCCTCTGAAGGGTCTTCTGGTAGGTCTTCTGGTGACTCCTCTGGTAAAGTGTTCTGGTCTGGCAGTTCCCCATAGAATAAGTCCTAATCTAGTTCATCATCTGGCTAACAGGTCCAGATGTTCCTATTACATTTTCAGGTTTGTTTTAACTCATCAAAACTAACAACTTTTATCCTAACAGCATGTTAGTTTGAATACATAAAATTATGTAACAAAATGAAGCAAAGGATACTTCTCTGATGTTCCCCCTAAACCAAATCTGTCTTTGGATCCAATAGTCCTAACTCAAAAGCTAACTCTCTGAATCTGGTTTCAGCCAAAGGCTTAGTCAAAATATCTGCTCTCTGTTTCACTGTTGCAATCTTTTCCATCCTTATATCTCCCTTCTCAACATGGTCTCTGATAAAATGATGTTTTATATCAACATGTTTGCATCTGGTATGAAGAACTGGATTCTAGGTGATTGTTATTGCAGTATTACTATCACAAAAGATTGGAATATCCTTGGCTCTAATCTGGTAGTCCCTTAACTGTTGACTAATCCAGAGTAGTTGTGAACAACAGCTGCCTGTGGCCATATACTCTGCTCCTGTTGTTGATGTAGCAACTGAAGTCTGCTTCTTAGAAAACCAAGATACCAATTTATTCCCTAAAAATTGGCATGTTCCACTTGTAGACTTCCTATCTATTCTGCACCCACCATAATCTGAATCTGAATAACCACTTAACTCTAAATTGTCATCTGCAGGATACCATAACCCCAAATTTACTGTCCCTTTAAGATACTTCAATATCTTCCTAGCTGCTTCCAAATGACTTTTCTTAGGATTAGCTTAAAATCTTGCACACTCACCAACTGCAAAGGTTATATCCGGTCTGCTTGTTGTCATGTACAGAAGAGAACCAATAAGTGCCCTGTACTGAGTCTGGTCCACATTCTCTCCAGACTCATCCGGATCCATGTTGAAATTTGTCATCATAGGGATCTTAGCTGCTTTGCTAGATCCTATTCCAAATTTCTCTAACATGTTTCTGATGTACTTAGCCTGATTGATGAAAATTCCCTTCTCTGATTGCTTTACCTGCAGACCTAAGAAATAATTCATCTCACCCATGATAGACATTTCAAACTGGCTCTGCATGAGTTCACCAAACTTCTCACACAGCTTCTTGTTAGGGGATCCAAATATAATGTCATCAACATATATTTGGACCAGAAGGATGTCCTTTCCTTCTTCTTTCCTAAACAAGGTCCTATCAATCTTACCCTTAGTAAAACCATTGTCCAGAAGAAATTGAGAAAGAGTGTCATACCATGCTCTGGGTGTCTGCTTCAGCCCATAAAGAGCTTTCTTAAGCTTAAACACTTTGTCACCTTGTTCAAAACCACTTTGTCACCTTGTTCAAAACCAGGAGGTTGTTCCACATACACTTCCTCAATGAGAATCCCATTAAGAAAGGCAGATTTCACATCCATCTGGTATACTTTGAACTTCATGTGAGCAGCATATGCTAAGAACAATCTAATGGCTTCTAGTCTGGCAACAGGAGCAAATGTCTCATCATAGTCTATTCCTTCAGACTGGGGATAGCCCTGAGCCACTAGCCTTGCCTTGTTCCTAGTAATGGCATCATTCTCATCTTTCTTATTCTTGAAAACCCACTTAGTGCCTATCACCTTTTGATGTCTTGGTCTGTCTACCAGCTCCCAGACATCCTGTCTGGTGAATTGATTCAACTCCTCTTGCATAGCAAGAATCCAATTTGAATCTTCCAGTGCCTCCTTGATGTTCTTGGGCTCAATTGAAGACACATAGCAACTGAATAAGGCAGCTAAGTTAAAAGTTCTCCTAGTCTGGACACCCTTAGTTGGATCTCCAATTATCAGATCATTGGGGTGATCAACCAGGGTCCTCCTTCCCGTGGCCTTGCCTGATTGACCATCTACTGCAGTACCTTGGTGATTATCACCAACTGCAGGAGAGATTCCCCCCACAGGAGTTCCAGCCTCTTCTGGTTCTGCTCCTTGTGAAGACTTCTTCTTCAGAGAACCAGAAGATGGGTCATCGTCTGAATCTGAATCAAGAATAGGTGGATTGACCTCAATTACTCTGGGAGAAGTCTGATTCTGTGTCTCTTCAGAAGACTTTAAGTCCACCTTGTACTCAAAAGCAGATTCATAAAAAACAACATGAGGTGTTTCCTCCACACAATGTGAATTCTTATTAAAAACTCTGAATGCTTTGCTAGTGTTGGAATATCCCAAAAATATTCCATCTGCTACTTAAACATCAAAAGTTTTTAATTTTTATTTCCCATTGTCATGGATGAAACACTTGCAACCAAAAACGTGATAATATGAAACAGATGAGGTTTTACCTTTCCATACCTCATATGAAGTCTTACTATATCTCTGGGCAATTAGGCATCTGTTCTGAGTATAACAGGCTGTGTTAGCTTCTGCCCAAAACCTCTGTGGTGTGTTGTACTCTGCTAAAAGAGTCCTTGCAGCTTCCTTTAGGGTTCTATTCCTCATTTCTGCTACTCCATTTTGTTGGGGTGTTCTGGCAGCAGATGTCTCATGAAAAATTCCATGTTCCTTGCAATACTCTGCAATGTGTGAATTCAGAAACTTTGTCCCTTTGTCACTTCTGATCCTGACTATGCTCTGGTTCTGCTCATTCTGAATCTTCTTGAAGAATTCTGGAGCTTAGTGATAGTTTCATTTTTCTTAAACAAGAACACTACCCAAGTGTATCTTGAAAAGTCATCTACTATCACCAAGGTGTACTTCCTTCCACTGAAACTAAGAGGAGAAACAGGCCCAAACAGGTCCATGTGAAGTAGTTGAAGTACTCTGGTTGTGGTTGTGCTCTTGACATCCTTAAAAGAGGTCTTGGGTTGTTTACCCTTCTGGCATGAACCACAAACCTGATCCTTCTTAAACACTTCATTAGGAAGACCTCGAATAAGACCTTTTCTGGCAATCTTATTCAGTGTTTTGAAGTTAAGGTGGCTCAATCTCTCGTGCCATAACCAGCTATCTTCTGCAGAACCTTTAGCAACCAGGCAAGCATTTCTTGGGCAACTGCTAAAATCTGCAAGATAAATGTTACCCTTCCTCAAGCATATAAGCAAAATATCATTATAATCAGAAGAAAAGACAGTGCATGAATCACTAGAAAACTTCACTGAGTATCCCCTGTCACAAAATTGGGAAACAGAAAGCAGATTATGCTTGAGTCCTTCAACATAGTAGACTTCATCTACAGATACGCCATTAAAGGTCAACTTCCCAATACCTCTGGTGACTCCATAGTTGTTGTCACCAAACATCACCCTTGGCCCATTCAATGGCTTGAAATCATGGAGATGATCTTTCTAGAATGTCATGTGCTTGGATCATCCACTATCAATGTACCACACATGTTTGCTTGAAAGTCCTTTCTCCAATGGGCTCTTATCATCCTGCAGAGAGATCAATTAGGTCCCCTACTAGAGCTGGGTCCTGATTGGTTAGTTGCAGGTTTTGTAGGAATCCAAAGATAAAGATCATCCCTTGTTGGATGATGAGATCTTATCTTCCTTCCAAATCTATCTACCAGCACATATCCTCTCACAATGACATATTGAGCTACTGGTCTGATCAGAACACATTTTCTATAAACAGGTCTGGTGTATCTTTTCTCAAATCTGGCCTTTGGAATAGCCTGCCTTAAAGATATGGTCTTAAAGGTCTGGTTGTAAGGGTACATCCTAGAAGAACCATCTCTGGTGTTATAGCTACCCAGATTAGTTGGTTTTCTATAGATGGGTCTGGAAGACCTCCTCTGGTTCTGAAAATTGGATCTATTCTGATGGTAAAATTCCTTCTGAGTATTCCTGTTCTGGAATCTTCTTAGAGCATACCCCCTTTGAGATCCCTGAATCTGATTGAGGTTCTCTGGTTCAGTATATCTCCTTTGATATCTCCTATTCTGATTAGGTTTCCTCTTAGAGTTTTCCTTTTGAGGTCCCCTAATTTGCTTAGGTTCCACTCTTTTAGGTTTCCTCTGAGGTCTCCTAATCTGGTTAGGCATCTGAACAGAACCAGCAATCCTCATAGGTTCTCCTATCTGGCGTTTGTGCTCTAAGATTTCCTCTTCCAGATCAGTGAACTCATTGGGAACTTCATCTATATGGTCAACAGAGCAATCTTTAATCCGATTAGGATTTTTAACTACTCTTTAACCTTTTCCATTAGGATCCTTTTCATCCCAGATTTCTACCAATTCACCAGATCTTTGAGACAACTTGCCTTTATTACATAAAAATTTAGTAGATCTGGTAGTAATTCCAGAATATCCTAAATCACTCTTGTCATGTACTCTTTGAGAAGATCCTTGTATCATGGATACAACAGTTGGAACTTCTCTGGTCTGGGATACTTCCATGATAGGTTGTTCAACTTGCTTACCCTTGATAAGATATTGGTATTTGGCCTTGAGCTCATTGAACTCTTCTGCCTGAGAGTTCTTCTCTTTCATGAGTTGGTCTACCAGAGTATCTCTTTCTGTGACCTTTTCTTGAAGTTCAGAGACTTCTTTAGAATGGTCTTTAATGAGTTCTCTAGCAGATTTTTGCTCATTTGATAGAGACTGAACTTTAGCTCTTAGCCTACCATTTTCTTTTTCAAGCTTTTGGCAAAGTTGGACACAATTTTGGAGATCTGATAGCATTTGTTGCATATCAGACTCTCTAGAAGCACCAGATGAATGAGAGGATTCAGTATATTTGGAATTAGATAAGCATAAGGTAGGTTCATTTACCTCAGTGATGTCTGCCATAAGGCATATATCATCATCAGATCCGAAATAAGAAGAAGAACTGGAACTAGTATCCTCCTCCTCTGCTTCTGCCAATAGTACTCTCTTCTCTGCATATCTCCTATCTCTCTTGAGTGTTTTCTCTTCTCTTTCTCTAGGAGTTAATTGAGGACAATCATAGCTGTAGTGACCAGGTTTGTTGCAGGTGTAACAGGTGTTTTCTCCTCTGGGATTGGGACTTGGATCTCTCCTTCTCTGGTTGTACTCTGTTCTGGCTGGACTACTCTCTCTTCTCTGGTAGTCAGATCTGCTAGAACTGCCATCCCTCCTCTGGTAATCTGATCTCCCAAAGCTGTTTTCTCTTCTCCTCTCTGGAGTTCTGAATCTGGTCTCCCTAGAGTCTCCAGATGTCCTTTCTTTATCTGCAGCTTTGAAAGAAGTCTTCCTATCTCTAGTAGATTCCTTTCAATGCTTTTTGTACCTGCCATATTTAGAACTCATTTTATCAAGTTTACGGGTTAGAAGTGCTACCTGCTCCTTGAGACTCAAGTCATCTGCAGTAGACTCCATTGGCTTATCATCTGTCTTGATAGTTGAGGAAAAGGCAACTCCTTTCTGGCCAGATGAGGAAACCTCTTCTGTTTGATCCTACTCTTGAAGATCATACTCGTAAGCTTTGAGATCAGACAATAGAAGATGATGATCCGGAGTGTTGAGATCTTTGTTATCTTTAATCACAGTTACTTTGATTCTCCACCTGCTGGTTAGTGAACGCAAGATTTTACTATTAATTTCTTTCTCTGAGTAGGTCTTACCTAAGGCACTAGCCTTGTTAAGGAGATTTGTGAGGCTCATATCCAGCTGGTCAATGGTCTTGTCTGGTTTCATCTTGAAGGTGTCAAACGAGTGTTGAACAGCTTGGAGTTTGTAATCCTTGATCTTCTCTGTTCCCTCACATAGCAGTGCAAGTTTGTCCTACATCTCCTTGGCAGTGGCACATGTTCTGACCTTTTCAATCACCTCTTTTGTGAGTGTGTTAATGATTTCAGTCCTTGCTACCTGGTCTAGGTTATACAACTTCCTTTAATCATTGTCAAGCTCGTCTTTCTTCTTTAATACCTTCTGTCTAGCAACACGAGCACCAGTTCTCTCCTCTGCAGATTCACTTGTTTCTGCCCTGGACTCAGACCTGCCATCATCAATAGGAGTCCAATAAAATTTGATGGGGCCACTTTCTACCACATCTAACATGCGGTGGTGGATAGCTCCAAGATGATTACTCATCATGAAGCTCCAGTGGCTGTAATTCTCAAGGAGAATTCTGGTAACTTGCGGCTCTTATATGAAGATTTTAAAGACATTTTTTACTAAAAATATTTAACAATAAATTAATCCAAACACAATAAAGAGCAATGGATCTACCCGGTGACCACCAAAAAGCTTTACAAAGCAGTGGTCTTGGACACACTGCTCTGATACTACTTGTTGGTCCCACTAAGTAGATTAATTGCGGAAGTTTTAAAGGTTATGTCTTTTAACAAGATCTTTAATAAGAGCACAATAATTTAAACAAGACAGAATTGAAGAAAGCAGTAAATGGACCAGATTTATAGTGGTTCGGATTTCAATATCTTATGTCCACTCTCCCTTTTATCAAAGGGGTCTCACTAACCAACCAACAACCAACTTGCTTACTGGAATTGTGAAGTACCAGTTCCTTCTTACAATCCATTTAGATCTAACTTAGATCTAAAGTCTACAGCCTTCAACCTTTTCTTAGAGATGAACAGGTTGAGATCCAACTACTCCTTTAGAGTATGTATGAAATATATGAACAATAAGAGTGCTAAGAGTGATAAAACAAAGACTTGAATGTGACTTCTTGCGCGTGAGAATCTAGAGCCTTTCTTTGAGTCTGCACTCTTGTATTTATAGAGGTGATTAGGGTTTAACCGTTAGAGAGCTAATCTAATCAGATCTCTATTTAAAGAAGCTTTCAATCAATCAATTCCCTAATTGATTGACTAGGTTGGTGGGATCCTTGGATTGATTGATTTCAAAACTTTCCAATCCGATCTTGTTGGCTGTATTTAAATCACCAACGGTCAAATGCTTCTAATGCCTAACTCTAATTCTCTCCAAAGAAGGCAGGACCAGACACCAGGCAACATCAATGTCTTCTGGTCCAGAGTTGGTTAAGAAACAGATTACTCAGAAGAATCAGGATATGATTCTGAGCATCTTTTGTTTCACCAGACTCGTCTAGTCTGGGGAAGTTTCTCTGCCTCTGGTCAGTCTCATTTGGTGAAGTCTTCTGGTGGAGTCCTCTGGTGAAGTCCTCTGGTGAGGTCCTCTGGAAGGTCTTCTGGTAAGTCTTCTGGTCTGGCAGGTCCCCTAGACTAAGTCCTAATCTAGTTCCTCATCTGGCTAATAGGTCCAGATGGTCCTATTACATTATCTGGTTTGTTTTAACTCATCAAAACTATCAACTTTTATCCTAACAGATTCTGCCCAACCTTTAGGTAGCTGATCTTTTCCATCATTGCCATCAACAGCTTTCTAGTACCCTCACTCTCATCCATCTGATAAGCTCGCTGAAACTCTTGTGCCTCATTCCATTACCCCGCATTCTTGACAATGTTATCTACAATCTCTCTACACCGAACTGCACCATAATTCAGGAATGCTCCACTATATCCAGGTGGTCTTGACCTGCCTTGTTGGCTCCACAGTAGAAATAAGCCATTATATCACCTTCGTTGTACCCATGCTGCAGACACTCAATGAGCATATTATAGTATCCCTCCCAAGCCTAACGTAAGTCCTCTCCTGGCTTCTGCTTGAAAGATGAGATATCTAGCCTTGCTTTTATTGTTCTCGACGGAGGGTAGAATCACTCGAGGAACAGACGCTCAAGCTCAGCCCATGTGGTTACACCTCTCCATAGGAGTGTGTTATCGCACCACTCCTTCGTGATTCCAGTTAACGAGAACTGGAACAACCTGAGCCTCTTGGCTTCTTCAGACGTGCCATTATGGTTGAAAGTTGAGGCAATCATCAGAAAATTCCTCAAGTGAGTATGAGGATTATCCTTTCCAACCTCTCCCTTGAATTGATTCTCGACTAGCATCTTCAGGATCCCTGTGGAGATAGAAAAGTTGTTTGCCTCTACTGGAGGCAATGCTACTCCATCGTAATACCGTTGCGGCTGTGCCACAAACCTTTCCCGAATTGTCATTACAGGGTCAGCGTTCTGAGGAACGTGCTAAGGATAGACTGGTGGTAGAGGTGCTTGCGGAATTGGAGGTTGGTTGTAAGTAGGGTGTGGAGGGTAGTATGGTGGGTACGGATATGGTGGGTATTAGTAAGGATAAGGTGGGTTGTTGTGTTGGTAGACAGGGTTGTTAAATGGGTTGTTTGGGTTTTGCGGGTTTTGGTGGATGACTTGATTCTGGTTTTGGACTATTGACTCCCTCAATTCCCTCAACCCTCTTCACATTCTAATTAAGCCCTTCTGTCTCAAGACCCAAATCTCCGCCTAAATCCAAATTCATGTCATCACCTCATGCGGTATTCATCCTTCTCTGGAAGGCTTGATTCCTTCTGGCTATAGTCTCAGGGTCTATCTTTGTTCGATATTTGCTCATTTCTCTCTTCGAGCGTGTTTTCATATACCTGAGTACTCAACAAGATAGATCAAACACACCAGACTACAAGTAATAGAACAAAAAATAAAAGCACTCACTACTAACTATTAAACTATCTCCAAGTCCTACTCAATGGGCATACATCGCCTTCCCCGGCAACGGTGCCATTGACTTGAACGCAAAATACTAGCTTGACTAGTAGTTACCCAACAAGAGTATGGGATCCCTGTAGTATTGGCAAGTATATGGACCAAGTAGTATCGAACCCAAGGGAAGGTAAGTATGCGAATAGAGTCCTGGAGATCTACGTGTCATAGTTAATATGAGTGTATGTTTGGGGATTGAAAATTATAATAAACTACTCTATATTCTAATAACTGAATTAAATGGAATAAATAACTAAGTGTATGCAAGTATGAGATAGTGATGCTCGAGATAGAAATTCCTACGTATACTAACGGATTTGGTACGGTAACTAGAATAATCATGATGTGCAAGTAATAATCCTAAGTATTAAATTGAAAGACTAAAAGCTCAAGAATTAAACCCTAATACTTCGTCTTATCAATCGACTTCACGAATCCACTAAAAAAGTTTATGGATTGTGCTTAATTAATGAGACCCTAATTTAACTAAGGTGATGTGGTCGTCCTCCCTAGATAAACCGGTAGATGATAAATCCCTTCTAAACCCTCTCGTTAAGCCTATTCGTTATTAAAGAGTGATAAGATCGTCCTCTCTCTAACAATTTTTGTATTCAATTCAAAGATAATTCTAGGATTTATTTTAAGCAATCATTAATTAAGAGAATTAAAACTAAACATCATGAGTTACCCTAATTACGTATCCACGTCCTACTTCTACGAGTTCATCCTACCCTAAGCATACAAGGGTTTTAGCCTAGGATGGTTTTTACGATAACGAAAGCAATTAAACAAGTAACGAACATAAACATGACAAATTGAATTGAAAAACTCAAGAACATAAACTAGGGTTTTGAAGAAAGAATTTAAATCTAAGAACGAATATCAAATAAAGAAGAAATCAAAGGCCTCACGTAATAAGTATCGAAGAAAGAAAGAAAGTAAATCAAAATAAAACTCTAACTATGAATTTGAAATGTTAAAACCTTGATTATACGTAAAATATACTTGCTCAAACTCTTGGTGCTCTTCTCTCTCCAAAAACTATCTCTATGTGTGAAGTGGGTGTCAAAAACGAGCTTGGAACATTGTATTTATAGGCTTGGGCCAATTTGGATGACATCGCGAAATCTGGGCTTGGTAGAGTAGAGGCGTTCGAGCTATGGTGCTCAAATTGTGCCATTCGAGCACTTTTGGTCGAATGGTTTTGGAGGTCGAGCAGTGGCGTTCGAGCACTGTTGCTCGAGCAGTTTTCGGCTGTTGTACACTTGTTGGTAAAATCTTCATATCTTCTCAACTGGGAGTCCGTTTTGGCCAATTCAAAGTCCTACGAACTCCTCTTTTCACCCTCTATCCATATATGAACACCAAAATGACAAATTAATGAGTTTATGAAATGATGCTCAAAGGACTCTAAACACTCATAAAAAATACTCAAAACTTGGACAAATTGGGCACCAAATTATAACAATTTCATGCCTAATCACACACTCATCTGATACTTCTAGTGAGTCTGATATGCACCAAATGCTATCAGATCTCCAAAGATGTGTTCAATTATGTCAAACACTTGAGAAGGAAATGATAGGCTCAAAGCTAAAGTACAATCCTGTACAATGAGCAAAAATTCACCAGAGATCTTATCTGTAATTATTCCAAAGAAGTTTCAACACTTTGGGATAATATTATAGATCAAGACAATCTGGTGAATAAGCTTATGAAAGAGAATTTCTCTAAGGACAATGAGATTGGTGAACATAGAGTCAAATACCAATCCCTTCTCAAGGGAAAACAAGTTGAACAGGTCATAGAAGAGATACATATGCCCAGAAAAGAAACAAAGATACCAACCACAGTATCTATCATAACTGATTCTTCTCAACGTATAAATGATAAGAGAGGTTTGGGATATCCTAGCAGAGCAACAAAAACTCATAAGTATATGTTTAACAAAGACAAGTCCATAAGAGCTGATGAAATAGTGAAAATCCTGGGTGATGAAACTTATCCAGATGGGAAAGGATCCCGAGTGCTCCTAGATCCCAGAAGGCATGAGTGGAACTCTCAAGTGGGCTGTACTCCAGAAGAGAAATCTAATCTGATAGAAGATTCTTCAAAGAGTCAATCTCAGAATGAGGAACCTAGATTAAAGGACCTCGGAAGAGTCATCCTCAAAGAGTGGAACCTAAACAGATTAGGGAACCTCAGAGGAGATACTCTAATAAGAGGAACTTTAACCAGAACAGGGAACCTCAGAAGAGATACACTCAGAGAAAAACTAATCAGAGTAGAATGCCTCAGAGGAACTATGCTCACTAGAGAGGATCCAAGTTTCATCAGAACCAGAATAGGTCTACCAGACCCATCTATAGAAGACCAGTTGATCTGGGTGACTATGACACCAGGGATGGATCTTCTAGGATGTATCCTTATTACCAGACCTTTAAGACCATATCTTTCAGACAAGTCATTCCTAAGGCTAGATTTGAAAAGAGATACACCAGACCTGTTGTTGGGACATTGTCAGTTTTGATTAAGATCCCAAAGCCCCTAAAAAGATGTTTGCCTTAATCTGTCTTTGTCAGGCTAGTCTTGGTTAGGGTTAGTACTTAGTCATTTTACAATTTACAGGTACTCAGTGAGAGGAGAACTCACTGGAGACAATCAAGACTCAGAGCCTGAAGACGAAGAGCACCATCCTGAACTTATGGCAGTCTTCTAAGCTGGCTGAGTAAGTGTCAGTGATGAAGAGTATGACCCTGAGGTCACTACTAACTCAGTCCTGAAGGGAACAGGATGTCACTGAGTTAATGGGAAGACTTGGAGTAGAGCCAAGCAATGCAAAAGGAATTTCAGCGTCAGGACAAGACCGGTGAGCTCAAGACAAAATGAACTTAATAAGACAAGCCTGAAGCTCAGGAATAAGTTCTGACATTCTCACCAACCTGATGACGTGGACCAATCCGAGGAGGACACGCACGTACGGAACCTGACATGAAGACTGAATTCAGACTGCATATTCAACGGGCAAGCATTTAATGTGCATTTAATGCAAATACCAAATCCATGCAAGGACGACTACTGCATGAAGATATGTCCGTTTGAAGCCACTCTACATAGATGACTAGAAGGCTATCTCTCCAACGGATAGTTATTCGAATCACCTATAAATACAGAAGGCCTTGAACCCATTCAAGGTTACGGGAAATTTCCAAGCCAGAAATTACTCAAACTCTCAAGCAATCAAAGCATTAAGTCCTTAAGAGAAGCACTCGAAAACATTCAAATTTCCCAAGTGTTTCTTAGCAACTGAGAGTTATTCTGTATTCCAAGAGCTAAATAGAATTATCTTAAGCTTAGAGAGATTATCCAATCCTTAGTATAGCTTTGCCTTGTAAGGATAATCTCAACCTAGTTGGAATCCAAACTGAAACCAAAACCCTAAGTTAGACTTGTTGGGAGTAAGTCAGTTAGAGTGTTAGTATGTGGAGTTGTATAGATCAGTGAGGTTAGGTGGTCTTGGTGCACCTTGGCACGCTAAAAACAAGAATCCCTTGAGTGGATTTCCTGTTAAGTCAGGCCGTGGACGTAGGAGCTTGAGACTCTAAACCACGTTAAACTCCTTATGTTCTTACTGCTTTGATATTGTGCATACTTGCCATATTACTTGTTCATTCAGTGCATTCAAGCTTATCAGGCCTGAATCAATCAGGCTGATCTTCAAAGAGCACTGCCCTACTAAACACTCTTCAGATTTGAGTAAAACAAGTTTTTCAGAAAGCAAACTAAACAAGACTTTAAACTTTCAGGGCTCAAACATTTCCGCACTGAACTTGAACTGATAGTTAGCCAACTGACCTGCACCAAGTGTAGTCAGTAGGTGTGTTATCAGTTCCTAGTTCTTTACCACTCTGAGCAAAGGGGACTCAGTCAGTTTTAAGGTTGAAAAATTGGTATACGTGTATTCCCCCCCATACACGTATTCCTCAGTCTTGTACTGGGACCAACAAGTGGTATCAGAGCAGTGGTTCGAAAGACCACTGACTTTGAATACTAATAGTTTCAGAGGAGAAACTGTTGGTGGTCACTGAACAGATCTGAGTTTGCTTTTCATAAAAAAACTTGCATCATCATGACTTCGAGGAGACTTGAAGCTTCACTACCTGAATTCTCTGTGTCTAACTTTGTCTATTGGAAGTTCAGATTAGAGGCACATCTAGATGCCATCCATGACCAGATGCCGCGTGTACTCAGGGAAGGACCGATCAAGATCACCATTCCTAACGTCAGAGGACTGGGATATGATGACCTTGCGATTGACGTGCAGGTTCCTAAATAGAGGAAAGACATGACCAACGATGAAATCAAGATGGTGGGGCTTGACAACGTCGCCAGAAACATCATCTTGCACACGGTGCCTTTCGAGGAGTCAGCCAGGCTGATGAACCTAAAGACGGCAAAGGAGGTTTGGGATGAGTTGACCAGGATGTGCGAGGGGTCAGAAAAGATAAAGGAGAACAAGAGAAATATTGCCATTCGGAAATTCGAGGCATTCGAGATGCTGCCTGACGAGAGCATAGATCAAATGGAGTCTAGATTCATCAAGTTGATGAATGAGTTGGTGATGTTGGACAAGGATGTCCCAAGGAGAGATGTTGCTTCAAAAATCCTGAATGCCCTTCCTGAGAGATGGGACAATAGTGTAATTATGCTTAAGAACACTCAGGATATGAGTAACATAACTTCTGCTTTACTTTTTTCAGAGCTCAAAGCGCTTGAATTCGACCTTAACAAAAGAAAGAAGAAAGTACAGTCAGAAGAGGAAGTGAAGGAGAAAACTCCTGAGAAAAGTGTGGCGTTCAAGGCCAGATCTGAACCTGTTGAGCCCTCATCAAACTCTTCATCAAAGTCACTGATGGAGATGAGCAGAGAAGAACTCGCTGAAGAATACAACCTGATGGCCAGACGATTCGACAAGCTCAATTCCAGGTTTGGTCGTTATAAAAAGTTTTATCAGGACTCACGTGACAGGAAACCTGAAGGAACCCACCAAAGCTCAAGGAGATATGAGGAGCGAAGGGATACTGACCATAGGAGAGAACGTGGTGATGAAAGGAGATATTCTGAACCAAAGCCTGAAAGAAGAGACGAACAGAGACGTACTCGCGATGATAGATATCCAACCAGAACTGAAAGCTCACCAAGAACCAGGGAACCTGACTCAAGGAGGAACCCTGAACCAAGAAAAGAAAGAATAAGTGAGCAGGTAGCATGTTACAACTGTAACAAGATTGGTCACTATCAGTACGACTGCCCGGAGCTGAGTGCGAGGGAGAGAGAGGAAAGGAGAGCCACTAGGGATCTAAGATCTGCTGATCGGAGAGCGATGGTCGCTGAAAATGCAACAGATTCTGACGGTCCTGCTGAAAGGTCACCTGAACTCTTCTCAGATGACGAGTACGATGATGTCTGTCTGGTGGCTAGGGATGAGCCTGAGGTAACATCAAATTCTGTTTGTGCTTCTTACACTGGTCAAAATCCTGAGCTTAGCTCAGAGTCAGTTAGAGAAATGAACCTTCAGATCTGTCTTGATCAATTGATGGTTGATTTCTCCAGACTGCAGGAAACTAATGTCTTCTTGGTAGAGGAAAACAAGAAATTGAGTACTGAAGTTCAAAACCTGAATGAACAACTCACTCAGTCTGATCTTAAAGAATCAGCTCAGATTGTGAGACTAACTCAAGAGATTGATATGATCAATTCTGAGTGTCTCCCAAGAGAGAAGATTCTGAAGGAATTGGCTGAGGAAGAGCTGGTCAGGAAGGAAGAACTAAAAGTACTTAAGAGTAAGTTTGATGACCTCTTTACCAGACATGAAATCCTGAAAAAGAGTGAGGACTCTCTCAAGAAAAAGGTTGCAGCAATGAATAAATCCTCAGTGGCTAGAGAGGAAATAAATAGCAACCAGATACTTGGGAACAAGAAAAAGGGACTTGGATATGTTCCTGAGAAATCCTCACAAGGTCAGTCTCATGTTGCTTCAGGGAGCAACACTGAGAGGGTATTTGTTCAAACAGGCCAGAGTGCACCTAAGGTTGTGCTCCAGGCCCGTCAAACTGATAAGGGCAAGGAAACCGTTGACACAGTCAGGGTTGCTCCTAAGGTAGCTAAGCCAAAACCCAAGGGAAAGGCAAAGCAGCCTACGGAAGCCCCTGAGAGCTCAGGCCAGGGAAAACCTCAGCGAAAGCAGAGGAAGACTCAGGCCAAGAGTTTTCAGACTGGTCAGCGAGGGTACCATCATGCTTGGCAATACCAACAGGGAAGGCCAAATATGATGACACCCCCGTGGTTTTGGCATCCTGAGGCCTTTAACTGCTTTCCATTCCCTCACTTGCCTAGGGGGAATAGAAATCAGAGTCCTTATCAAGAACAAGGTCCAAGACCTGCTGCACCCAGACCTAGGAAGAACAGGAAGCCAGTCCAAAAGGCACCCACTCAGGCTCTTGTGAAGCCTAAGTCTAGCACCCATACACCATCTTCCTCTCAGGCAAAGAAGAAGAAAGTTGTGTATGTTGATGTTTCAGGAGACAGATTTACCACTCTGAGGCAATCAGGGTAGTGAAGCAAGTCTGGATCCCGAAGGGTACAGCTGACACAATAGGACCCAACACCCAATGGGTACCTAAAGCCTGATTTACTTGCAGGCGGCTGTGGATCACAACAAAAGGAGAGGAGACTCAATCAAAGCTGTTTGGTACCTAGACAGTGGTTGCTCAAGGTACATGACTGGAATGAAGAGTCTTCTCCAAGAATATCAAGCTAAAAATGGTCCACAGGTAACCTTTGGTGATAACTCAAAAGGTGTTACTAAAGGTTTTGGTGTTCTAATTATAGGTACAGTCAGAGTGGAAAATGTGTCCCTTGTGGAAGGACTGAAGCATAACCTGCTGTCAGTAAGTCAATTCTGTGACAAAGGGTTCAGTGTTGAGTTCTCATCGAATACATGTTCAGTCAAGGACAAATCAACACAAGTGCTTCTATCAGGTATAAGGAAAGGTAACATTTATCTCGCTGATTGGAGCAGCACTATTCCTAATACCTGTCTTGTTGCTAAAAGCTCTCTAGAGCTCAGTTGGTTATGGCATAAAAGATTAAGCCACCTGAACTTCAAGATTCTTAACAAAATTTCTAGACAGTCACTTGTTGATGGTCTACCTAATGAAGTTTTTAGCAAAGATCACGTGTGCAAAGCTTGTCAGGAAGGGAAGCAGGTCAGAGCGTCATTCAAAGAGAAGGCTTCCTACTCCACGACAGGATACTTCAGCTCTTGCACATGGATCTATTTGGTCCCATAACACCTGTGAGTATGAATGGTAGAAAATATACCCTTGTGGTTATTGATGATTATTCTAGATATACTTGGGTTATTTTCTTGTTAAATAAGAAGGAAACACAGGTGAAACTTCCAGAGTTGCTCAGGAGACTCAGCAATGAGAAGAATCAGTCCATTACTAAATCAGATCTGACAAGGGCACTGAATTTATAAATTCATATATTTCTGACTTCTGTAATGAACTTGGTATAGCTCATGAGACTTCTGCAGCTAGAACTCCTCAACAGAATGGTGTCGCTGAAAGGAGGAACAGGACACTGAAGGAAGCTGCAAGGACCATGCTGGCTAAGTCAGGATTGCCCAAGAAATTCTGGGCTGAGGCAATCAACACTGCATGCTACACTCAGAACAGATCCATGCTGAACAAGCAACATGCACAGACCCCATATGAGACATGGAACAAAAGGAAACCTCGTATTTCTTATTTTCATGTATTTGGTTGTAAGTGCTTCATCCTCAACAATGGGAAGACCCAGTTGAAAGCCTTTGATAGCAAATCTGATGAAGGAATATTCTTAGGATATTCTGAAGTTAGTAAAGCCTTCAGGGTTTACAATTGTAGGACCCTTGTTGTGGAAGAATCACCTCATGTTGTCTTTGATGAATCTGCTAATGAGTCTAGGGCGAAGGTGTTGAATCCTGACACTGAGGAGGTCACAAGGAGTGTGACAAGGCTGAGCTTGAAGAATCAACCTGATCCCAAGATCAAGACTGTGCCAATTCCGAAATGGGATGATGATGACGATCAGGATGATGAATCAGGTGCCACTCCTAAGCCCAGCGCATCAGGGATTGTTGAGCCTCAGACTGAGGAACAGGCTCAACCTGAGGTAAGCACCGTCTATGAAGACGCTGTTGCAGCTGAGACGGTTCCCGAGTCACCTCATCAAGGGGGAATCAATGTCCCTGACATTGAACTTGTTAATCCCTTTGGTATAGACTCAGGATCATCCCCTTCTGTTCAATTTCCTGAATTTTATGAGCCTGTAGACACTAACATTGCAGGTACTTCAGGAACAACTCCTGGCAAAAGAACATGGTTAGAAGATCATCCCATTGATCAAATCATTGGTGATCCAACTGAGGGAGTCAGGACCAGACGGTTCCATGGTGAGAGTGCATTGTTCTGTTGCTTTCTCTCTGAGCAAGAGCCTCAGAACATTGAAGAAGCTCTCACTGACTCGAACTGGATCATTGCCATGCAAGAGGAGTTGAATCAGTTCACAAGGAATCAGGTTTGGGAACTGGTAGATAGACCTAGGCATCAAGGTGTGATTGGTACCAAGTGGGTCTTCAAGAACAAGAAGGATGAGAATGGGGTTGTAGTAAGGAACAAGGCTAGACTGGTTGCAAAAGGGTATTGTCAGTCTGAAGGAATAGACTATGATGAGACTTTTGCTCCAGTGGCCAGGTTGGAAGCTATCAGGTTGTTCCTTGCATATGCAACGTATAAGAAGTTCAAGGTGTATCAAATGGATGTCAAGAGTGCCTTCCTGAATGGTGTACTCAATGAAGAGGTATATATTGAACAACCTCCCGGGTTTGAGGTTGGAGATAGAGTATACCATTTAAAGAAAGCACTCTATGGACTTAAGCAAGCACCAAGAGCTTGGTATGATACCCTCTCTCAATTCCTGACTGATCATGGGTTCAAGAAGGGAACTGTGGATAGGACTTTGTTCAGGATCACTGAAGGTGATGACATTCTCTTGGTCCAGATTTATGTGGATGACATAATATTTGGATCACCAAATCATCAGCTCTGTGAGAAATTCTCTAAGTTGATGACTGGTAAATTTGAGATGTCCATGATGGGGGAGATGAACTTCTTCTTAGGATTGCAGGTCAAGCAAACTAATCAAGGTATATTCATTAATCAGGCCAAGTATACAAGAGACTTGATTCATAAGTTTGGTGTTCAGAACAGCAATCCTGCCAGGATCCCGATGAACACAAATTGGAAGATGGATCCTGACACTGAAGGGACTTCAGTAAATCAGACTGAGTATCGTGGGCTGATAGGTTCTTTATTGTACCTGACTGCAAGTAGGCCTGACATTACGTTTGCAGTTGGTGTGTGTGCTAGGTATCAGTCTGATCCTAAGAGAAGTCATTTGGAGGCTGCTAAGAGGATACTTAAGTATTTAAAAAGGACAGTCAATATGGGACTATGGTATCCTTCAGATGACAACTTAGAACTGACAGGTTATTCAGATGCAGATTATGGAGGTTGTAGGATTGATAGGAAATCAACCTCAGGGACATGTCAGTTTTTGGGAAGTAAGCTGATCTCGTGGTTTAGTAAGAAGCAGAATTCAGTGGCTACATCCACAACTGAGGCTGAGTATATGGCTGCGGGTAGCTGTTGTGCTCAGATCTTATGGTTGAGGCAACAATTGAGGGACTACCAAGTATTTGCTAATCAGGTTCCAATCTATTGTGACAACAATAGTGCAATAGCAATTACTCAGAACCCAGTGCCTCACACAAGGTGCAAGCATGTGGATATTAGACACCACTTCATTCGAGATCATGTGGAGAAGAAAGATATTAGGATGGAGAAGATTCACACTGACAGGCAAAGAGCTGACATCTTGACTAAGCCTCTGGCTGAAACAAGGTTTATGGAACTGTCAGTGGAATTGGGACTCTTAGATCCGGGAGAGCAGTCAGTGTAGGGTTCTAGGGGGAACTCAGGCCAGACTCAACTCAGCGAGGTATCAGGGTGCTACAATGTCTCCCTGACAGGTATGAGTTCTAACCTGACTCTTGTGAATCTCAAGCGTCTCCCTGAGTCTTTCGTCCTGAAAATCTTTATTAAATGCATTCCGTTTTCATTAAAAGCGCGCCTTTTCATATTTAAACCCACGCGCACGGAGCATTTAATGCTACAGTTGCTTTTTCATATACGTGTCCATTTTATATGGAATATGACTGACATGGGGTTCAATTAAAACTGAGATTCATCCTGGCCTCTCATTTCAAAACCTTTCGAATTCAGGGATCAATCTCAACCCCACGTTTGAGCAACTGACTTAGTCTTATCAATCAAGAGTGCCATTTGAGGTTTTTACGCAAACACAATGCACAATCTGCACACTGAGTTTTCTCTTGCTCAAACACAGATAACTCTTTCGAAAAATCTCTTCCTTTCAAAATAATGGCATTCCTCGATTCCAACTGGACAACCGACAAGATCGTCGACGTTGTTGAGAAGAAGCTGGTACACATGGAGCAAGTCATCTCCATGGAAGGTATCTGTCTAACGGTTGAGGAAATCAAACCCGTGTTTAAATGGATTTCCGATGCCGGGTTGGAAACATACTTCACCACCCGACCCATTTCCGTGCTCCCAAGAACAGTTGTGGAAGCATATTTGAATATGTTCTTGCGGAAGGGGGAAGTTTTCACAAAGGTGACTGCGTTGAAGCCGACGGGAGAGAAAGACGGCGACGACGAACCTCTTTACAACACAGAGGTGGTCACTATCAACTTCAGGCAGGCGGTGAGGGAGATCTTTAAGTTGTCTTTCTCAGGCATCAACCCAAGAACCTACAAGGAGAACTCAGAAGGAGAGTTTCTTGGGAAGTGGACCAAGTCAGGGTCACCGGAGTTCAGGGCTCGCCAGAACAAGAGTACGTTAAAGCCTGAGTACAGAGCGCTGGTGGACTTGGTGTCCAAGATGGTGATGGGAGCAACTGGCTCTCACGAGCAGTTGAGTCTGCCAAAGCTAAGGCTCATGGGGGCAATTGCTGATGGAGTGGAAGCGAACTGGGAGCAGTTCTTCCTCGATCAACTCCATCAGGCAGGATTGGACAAGCTCACGCGGGACGAGGAGAAGAGGCACATTTCCGTCAGTGCCATCTTACCTTTCGGCACGAGGATGTCCATCCTGATCGCTCATGCTTGCCATGGGTATACCTTCGACTTCGAGGATAGTCTCTCCTCGAATAAGGTAATGTTTTCCTCACTGAGTGATACTTATTCAGTGCTAGGGCTGACTGATCCCAATGCGAAAGCAAAGGGTCAGGCCAAAAAGCCAGCTGGTAAGGCCAAGAGGGTGGCAACCAGTCTCATTGAACGAGTAGATGAACTCCTTGAGAGGAGTAAGGATGCTGAGGAGGTTGCTGCTGAGGAGGTGGAACAGCCTGAGGCTGAAGCGGCTGAGAAGAGGAAGAGGGTGAAGATAGTGCTGTCAGGGAAGAGCACGAAGTCTGGGACTGAGTCTGATCCCAAGAAGGCCGGGTCTGAGGCTGAGGGAACTGACGATGACATCAGAAAGGAGGGTGCTCAGGGAGAGAGACCCCTGAAGAGACTTAGGAAGGGAGTAAAGAAGTCCCCTGCTAAGAAGCTTCCTGAGCTGAGTGAGAGGGAGAAGTCAAGCTCTCCTGGAGCCTCTGACTTGGAGGAAGTGAGAAAGACTGTCGAGACGGCTGAGTCATTGCAGCCTGAGACAGCACCCACTCAAACACCCCCACATCCTGAAACCCAAACACCTTCCATCCCTGACCCCACACCTCAAACTCCCCAACCCCCCCAACCTTCACAGCCAGATCAGCCTACTGAGTCAGCGCCCTCAACCTCACCTACAAATGAGCCTGACCAGTTAGCCGAGCCAAATCTTCCAAACCCCTCAGATTTTCCCTCATACCCCAATCCTAAAGACTGTCCCAAATCTATTTCAGCTGAAGAGGATGAATTCCTTGAAATAGAGGAGGAGGAGTTGGATGAGCACATGGCAGGAGGGATACTGGAGAACACGCTCAGGGGGAACGCCACGGAATGGGCAGGGAAGTGTTGGCCTGGGCTATACAAGTATACTGAGTTGCTGGCATATGTGATTGAGCTCAAAGTTTGGTTGGACTTCAAACAATCAAACATGCAGGAGCAATATATGCTGGTGGATGCTCGTGGCTGGGAGCATTGGGAGATGGAAGAGGCCAAGATTTGCTCTTTCTTTGGACTTACTAGATGGCTTCAACTCTTGGACTTTGACAACCTGAAGAAGCTAGTAGCTGATATGATGTCCAAGAGCAAGGCTGACCTCCTTTCTGGGGACGGGAAGGATAGTAATGAGGATGATGAAGAAGATCAGGGTGGAGACCTGGAGAAGGCAGTGGAGGAAACTGCACAGGAATTGGATGAGATGAACTCTGAGCCTCAGGCTCAGGGGGAAGGTGATAAGAACACTGGTGCCAAGGGTGGACCAGTGGCTGAGGATGTTGTGAACATCTCAGCTGCCAATGAGACATCTGTCAATGAAGGGATTCCCTGCCCTGAGACACGAGAGGAAGATGTTGAGGCATTCAGGGAGACTCTCAGTTCCGAGGGACTTGCTCCCAAGGTTCAAGTTAGCTTAGCTGAGCCTGAGGCGGCGGCTATGACTACTTCACAACTGCCTTCAGTGCACCTTGAAGAAGGGACTGATGTTGCAGGGGCTGACAAGGGAAAGAAGCCAATCACTGAGGCGACCGCTGATGATGAGGATGTGATCATAACCGGGGTCGGACGTGCTGAATTCACCAGCATAGTGGAGGCCAAACAGGAGAAAACCACAGAAAATCTAGCTGAACTTCAGGAGGAAGTGATGAAGCTACGAGCTGAGAAGGAAGAACACTCCAAGGCCCTGGCGAAGCACATCAGGTGGACAAAGTCAGCTTACAACACCCTTGCTAACATGGAGCTGATTTTGTTAAAGAAAACGATGACTGACACGGCCAAGTCAGTGAGGAATGAGAGGAAGCGCACCAAGAAGATGCTTAGGAATACTCTCAAAAAGCTTGAAGAGAGGGACGCGATCAGGGACGAGAAGTTAAATCAGGCAGTGGACAGGCTTGCCGTTCAGACTGGAGCTATTGTCACTCAGGCCTTGAAGGACTCAGCGTCCAAACTGGAGCTGGAGTCAGGGAGGATGGATCGCACCTCTCAGTCAGTGGCCGACACCTTGGCAAAGGCCACTGAGGAGTCTGCAAAGATACTAACTGAGGACAGCAAAGTCAGCGGTGAGTCCTTGAAGGTGGAGGAAAGGATCACCAAGGCTGAACAAAGTCTCCAACTCTCTATGGAGGTCTTTGAGAAGAAAGTCAATGCTGCCATCAGTTCCGTTTCTTTTGCAGGGACTGGAATTTCAATGGGAGTTGAATTATTGAAGGAGGGAATTAACGATGTCCATTCCCTAGCCTCCTTCGTAATCAACAGCGGATCTGACGCATTCCCATCTGAGGCCAATGATGATGCCAAAAAGGGGGAAAAGAAGAAAAGATCCCGACCTGAGGCATCTAAGGCAGTTAACCAAGGAGAGACCGTTCTAGCTGATCCTAAAGCCAATCCTGAAGGGAACATTCTAAGGGTGAGGAAGTCAGCTAGGTTAGCAGCGGTGGAGAAGGAAGGAGAACAAATTGTTGCCAAGCTGAGGGAGGAGGCAACAAAGGCAAGGGCTAATGAACCTTCCAAGCAACAACCTGAGCCAATTCAGAGATCGTCACCCATGAGCTCAAGGAAGAATCCAATCACTTATTCAGGTGAGTTGGTTGCGGAGCTATGTGCTGAGGCGTGGGGAGATCAATCTGAAAAATCTGAGGCTATGCGCAGAGCTGAAATCGCTCAGAAGGAGAAGATGCGCATCTTGGAGAAGAAGGTTGAGAAGCTGACTGACATCAATGAGCTTCAACAACGAGAACTAGATGATGCAGTGATCAGCTTGCTAAGGAGGAAGAAGGCGAAGCCTGAGCCAAGGAAGTACAGGAGGAAGCCAACAGTTAGGAAATCAACAATTCTTCAAGTCAGAAGGCCAGAATCAGGAGCAAGGGAAGCTTTTGTTGATGAGTTCGTCTCAGAGACATTGAAGGAGTTTTGGACTGATGCAAGGGATGAATTTGTTAGACTGTGGTTTGTTGTGAAGAAGTGGGGCGACACTGACGATATCAATGCCCACTTCACTGACTACATGATGGACAATCATCCTGAGCTTTTCCAGAAGATCTTGGAGGAGGCTGAGGCAGCTCAAGTTCAAGTGAAGGCTCCTGAGTTCACCATTCGAGCTCCTCCCTTGGTTCCTGGAACTCGAAAGCATGATACAAAGGCCATAATGATGGAAGTCTTGAAGATAGCCAAAGCTGAAGGGTACGTGAATCAACCTGGAAGACTTGACGAGCTGAAGGCAAGAGTTTATGCAGGATATGGACTCAAGCCTGAAATGAGATTAGTCTAGGTGTTCACAGGCTTCTTTGTAATAGATTAGATTCATTGTAATCATTTCCACATCAATCAATGAAATCTATTACTTTTGCCCACAGACAAAAACTCATTGTCTTTTTGGCTGTTGCTTAAAATTCTGTACTTTATCAAGAATTGCTCTAACACTGTCTTATCTTATAGATAGGTTTATCTTGTTTCCTCTAAGTGTTTTGAGGATCTTTTCAGTGTTTTGGCATCATCAAAAAGGGGGAAATTGTTGGGACATTGTCAGTTTTGATTAAGATCCCAAAGCCCCTAAAAAGATGTTTGCCTTAATCTGTCTTTGTCAGGCTAGTCTTGGTTAGGGTTAGTACTTAGTCATTTTACAATTTACAGGTACTCAGTGAGAGGAGAACTCACTGGAGACAATCAAGACTCAGAGCCTAAAGACGAAGAGCACCATCCTGAACTTATGGCAGTCTTCTAAGCTGGCTGAGTAAGTGTCAGTGATGAAGAGTATGACCCTGAGGTCACTACTAACTCAGTCCTGAAGGGAACAGGATGTCACTGAGTTAATGGGAAGACTTGGAGTAGAGCCAAGCAATGCAAAAGGAATTTCAGCGTCAGGACAAGACCGGTGAGCTCAAGACAAAATGAACTTAATAAGACAAGCCTGAAGCTCAGGAATAAGTTCTGACATTCTCACCAACCTGATGACGTGGACCAATCCGAGGAGGACACGCACGTACGGAACCTGACATGAAGACTGAATTCAGACTGCATATTCAATGGGCAAGCATTTAATGTGCATTTAATGCAAATACCAAATCCATGCAAGGACGGCTACTGCATGAAGATATGTCCGTTTGAAGCCACTCTACATAGATGACTAGAAGGCTATCTCTCCAACGGATAGTTATTCGAATCACCTATAAATACAGAAGGCCTTGAACCCATTCAAGGTTACGGGAAATTTCCAAGCCAGAAATTACTCAAACTCTCAAGCAATCAAAGCATTAAGTCCTTAAGAGAAGCACTCGAAAACATTCAAATTTCCCAAGTGTTTCTTAGCAACTGAGAGTTATTCTGTATTCCAAGAGCTAAATAGAATTATCTTAAGCTTAGAGAGATTATCCAATCCTTAGCATAGCTTTGCCTTGTAAGGATAATCTCAACCTAGTTGGAATCCAAACTGAAACCAAAACCCTAAGTTAGGCTTGTTGGGAGTAAGTCAGTTAGAGTGTTAGTAAGTGGAGTTGTATAGATCAGTGAGGTTAGCTGGTCTTGGTGCACCTTGGCACGTTAAAAACAAGAATCCCTTGAGTGGATTTCCTGTTAAGTCAGGCCGTGGACGTAGGAGCTTGAGACTCTGAACCACGTTAAACTCCTTGTGTTCTTACTGCTTTGATATTGTGCATACTTGCCATATTACTTGTTCATTCAGTGCATTCAAGCTTATCAGGCCTGAATCAATCAGGCTGATCTTCAAAGAGCACTGCCCTACTAAACACTCTTCAGATTTGAGTAAAATAAGTTTTTCAGAAAGCAAACTAAACAAGACTTTAAACTTTCAGGGCTCAAACATTTCCGCACTGAACTTGAACTGATAGTTAGCCAACTGACCTGCACCAAGTGTAGTCAGTAGGTGTGTTATCAGCTCCTAGTTCTTTACCACTCTGAGCAAAGGGGACTCAGTCAGTTTTAAGGTTGAAAAATTGGTATACGTGTATTCCCCCCCATACACGTATTCCTCAGTCTTGTACCGGGACCAACACCTGTCTTTAGAAAAGGTGTTCTCATCAGTCCAGCAGCTCAATATGTCATTGTCAGAGGACATGTGCTGGTAGATAGATTTGGAAGAAAGATAAGATCTCCTCATCCAACAAGGGATGATCTTTATCTATGGATTCCTAAAAGCAAAGCAACTAACAAATCAGGACCCAGCACTAGCAGAGGACCTAATTGATTTCTTTGCAGGAGGACAAGAGCCCATTGGAGAAAGGAAATTCAAGCAATGGTGTTTGGTACATTGATAGTGGATGCTCCAAACACATGACCTTTGTGAAAGATCATCTCCAGGATTTCAAGCAATTGAATGGGCCAAGAGTGATGTTTGGTGACAATAACTTTGGAGTCATCAAAGGAGTTGGAAAGTTGATTGTCAATGATGTATCTGTAGATGAAGTCTACTATGTGGAAGGTCTCAAGCATAATCTGATTTCAGTATCCCAATTTTGTGACAAGGGATACTCAGTCAAGTTTTCTAGTGATTCTTGCACTATTCTTAACTCTTATAATGATGATATTTTATTAGTAGGCTTGAGGAAAGGTAATATATATCTTGCAAATTTTAATAGTTGTCCAAGAAATACTTGCCTAGTAGCCAAAGGATCTACAGAGAATAGCTGGCTTTAGCACAAAAGGTTGAGTCATCTGAATTTCAAGACACTCAACAAAATTGCCAGAAAAGGTCTAGTTCGTGGTCTTCCTAATGAAGTGTTCAAGAAGAATCAGGCATGTGGTTCCTGCCAGAAAGGAAATCAACCTAAAGCGCCATTCAAAGATGTCCAGAGCACAACCACAACCAGAGTTCTTCAGTTACTTCACATGGACCTCTTTGGACCTGTTTCACCACTTAGCTTTAGTGGAAGGAAATATACTTTGGTGATAGTAGATGACTTTTCAAGATACACTTGGGTAGTGTTCTTGTTTAAGTAAAATAAAACTATCACTAAGTTGCCAGAGTTCTTCAAGCAGATTCAGAATGAGCAGAACCAGAGCATTGTCAAGATTAAAAGTGACAAAGGCACAAAATTCCTGAACTCACACATTGCTAAGTATTGCAAGGACAAAGGTATACTTCATGAAACCTCTCCTGCCAGAACACCTCAACGGAATGGAGTGGCAGAAAGGAGGAATAGGACACTAAAAGAGGCTGCAAGAACTCTATTGGCAGAATATAACACACCTCAAAGGTTTTGGGCAGAAGCCATCAATACAGCTTGTTTCACCCAGAACAGATGTCTCATTGTCCAGAGGCATGGTAAGATACCGTATGAGGTATGGAAAGGTAAAACCCCATCTGTTTCATTTTTTCATGTTTTTGGATGTAAGTGTTTCATCCATGAAAATGGGAAGTCTAAATTAAAGACTTTTGATGCTAAAATGGCAGATGGAATATTCTTAGGATATTCCAGCATCCGCAAAGCATACAGAGTCATTAATAGGAATTCTCTTTGTGTGGAGGAAACACCTCATGTTGTTTTTTATGAATCTACTCTTGAGTGCAGGGTGGAACTTAAGGAGTTATCTCCAGAAGATTCCAAAGATCAGATCAATTCCAAGATAATCAAGGTCATGCCACCCGTTATTGATTTAGAGTCAGATTTAGATTCAGATGGTAACCCACCTTCAGGTTCTTTGAAGCAGAAGTCTTCACAAGGAGCAGAACCAGAAGAGGTTGGCTCTCTTGTAGGGGGGAGCTCTACTGTAGTTGATAATAATCATCAAGGTACTACCTTAGATGGTCAATCAGGACAGACTAGAGGCAAGAGGAGTCTGGTTGACCACCCCAATGATCTGATTATTGGAGACCCAACTAGTGGTGTCCAAACTAGGAGAACACTAAACTTAGCTGCATTGTTCAGTTGCTATGTATCCTTGATTGAGCCCAAGAATATTAAGGATGTTGGTCCCACTAAGTAGATTAATTGCGGAAGCTTTAAAGGATATGTCTTTTAACAAGATCTTTTATAAGAGCACTAAATTAAAGCAAGACAGAAATAAGGAAAGCAATAAATGGACCAGATTTATAGTGGTTCGGATTATAATACCCTACGTCCACTCTCCCTTTTATCAAAGGGGTCTCACTAACCAACCAACAATCAACTTGCGTACTGGAATTGTGAAGTACCAGTTCCTTCTTACAAGGCCTTTAGATCTAACTTAGATCTAAAGTCTACAGCCTTCAACCTTTTCTTAGAGATGAACAGGTTGAGTATTTATAGAGGTGATTAGGGTTTAGCTGTTGGAGAGCTAATCTAATCAGATCTCTATTTAAGGAAGCTTTCAATCAATTAATTCCCAAATTTATTGATTGGGTTGGTGGGATCCTTGGATTGATTGACTTCAAAACTTTCCAATCCGATCTTGTTGACATGGTCTCTGATAAAGTGATGCCTTATATCAACATGCTTGCATCTGGTATGAAGAACTGGATTCTGGGTGATTGCTATTGCACTATTACTATCACAAAAGATTGGAATATATTTAGCTCTAATCTGGTAGTCCCTTAACTATTGATTAATCCAGAGTAGTTGTGAACAACAGCTGCCTGCGGCCATATACTCTGCTTCTGTTGTTGATGTAGCAACTGAAGTCTGCTTCTTACAAACCCAAGATACAAATTTATTTCCTAAAAATTGGCATGTTCCACTTGTAGACTTCCTATCTATTCTGCACCCACCATAGTCTGAATCCGAATAACCACTTAACTCTAAGTTGTCATCTGCAGGATACCATAACCCCAAGTTTACTGTCCCTTTAAGATACTTCAATATCTTCCTAGATGCTTCCAAATAACTTTTCTTTGGATTAGCTTGAAATCTTGCACACACACCAACTGCAAAGGTTATATCTGGTCTGCTTGCTGTCAAGTACAGAAGAGAACCAATAAGTGCTCTGTACTGAGTCTGGTCCACACTCTCTCCAGACTCATCTGGATCCATGGTGAAATTTTTCATCATAGGAATCTTGGCTGTTTTGCTAGATCCTATTCCAAATTTCTCTAACATGTTTCTGATGTACTTAGCCTGGTTGATGAAAATTCCCTTCTCTGATTGCTTTACCTGCAGACCTAAGAAATAATTCATTTCACCCATCATAGACATCTCAAACTGGCTCTGCATGAGTTCACCAAACTTCTCACACAGCTTCTTGTTAGGGGATCAAAATATAATGTCATCAACATATATTTGGACCAGAAGGATATCCTTTCCTTCTTCTTTCCTAAACAAGGTCATATCAATCTTACCCTTAGTAAAACCATTGTCCAGAAGAAATTGAGAAAGAGTGTCATACCATGCTCTGGGTGCCTGCTTCAGCCCATAAAGAGCTTTCTTAAGCTTGAACACCTTGTCACCTTGTTCAAAACCAGGAGGTTGTTCAACATACACTTCCTCAATAAGAATCCCATTAAGAAAGGCAGATTTCACATCCATCTGGTATACTTTGAACTTCATGTGAGCAGCATATGCTAAGAACAATCTAATGGCTTCTAGTCTGGCAACAGGAGCAAAACTCTCATCATAGTCTATTCCTTCAGACTGAGAATAGCCCTGAGCCACTAGTCTTGCCTTGTTCCTAGTAATGACATCATTCTCATCTTTCTAATTCTTGAAAACCCACTTAGTGCCTATCACCTTTTGATGTCTTGGTCTGTCTACCAGCTCCCAAACATCCTGTCTGGTGAATTGATTCAACTCCTCTTGCATAGCAACAATCCAATTTGAATCTTTCAGTGCCTCCTTGATGTTCTTGGGCTCAATCAAGGACACATAGCAACTGAATAAGGCAGCTAAGTTCAGAGTTCTCCTAGTCTGGACACCCTTAGTTGGATCTCCAATTATCAGATCATTGGGGTGATCAACCAGGGTCCTCCTTCCCGTGGCCTTGCCTGGTTGACCATCTACTGCAGTACCTTGGTGATTATCACCAACTGTAGGAAAGCTTCCCCCTACAGGAGTTCCAACCTCTTTTGGTTCTGCTCCTTGTGAAGACTTCTTCTTCAGAGAAGCAGGAGATGGGTCATCATCTGAATCTGAATCTGAATCTGAATCAAGAATAGGTGGATTGACCTTAATTACTCTGGGAGTAGTCTGATTCTGTGTCTCATCAGAAGACTTTAAGTCCATCTTGCACTCAAAAGCAGATTCATCAAAAACAACATGGGGTGTTTCCTCCACACAAAGTGAATTCCTATTAAAGACTCTGAATGCTTTAATTGTGCTGGAATATCCTAAGAATATTTCATCTGCTACTTTAGCATCAAAAGTTTTTTATTTGGATTTCCCATTGTCAGACTCTCTGGAAGCACCAGATGAATGAGAGGATTCAGTATATTTGGAATTTGATAAGCATAAGGTAGGTTCATTTACCTCAGTGATGTCTGCCATAAGGCATACATCATCATCAGATCC